>FR989903.1:8755093-10168396 GCA_905404115.1 Pheosia gnoma
ATTTTAAGTTGTGCAAAAAAGTTTATAGTTGGGATAAAACGAAAGGAGATAAAGCAATTATTGTAAGCTAAGACTTATTATTAGCTTGTTTAAGTTCTATTTACCAAGTGACGTAGAACGCGCGAAAGTTGTAAAAACTGAACTAGTAACTGGTTTTCGTTTTCATAGACCTTATTGTGTTTTTTTTAATGTCGGTGTATATTTATTTAAGGACTTATATCATAAGACATGCCAGTTCCATTTTTTCAAATATTTAACAATTAAAAAAACGAAAAACTTATTTAAGACCAGAATATATAACATTTTCGGAGTACCGAATTGTTAGTTGGCAATATGCAATGAAAACCCTAAGGGCCTAGTGCTACTGATAAAACCTAACCTCAACCTATTTGACGGATTGCCTTTACAAATTCTGTAAAATATGTTGTGGATAGGGTTAATCATCACATTTTGAAACGGGAGCTGAAATTAAAAAAATTTAGTCCCCTCATATTAACCTAGTTGTTTAAATTGAAAACACTATATATTGATTTCTTATATTTACGCGAATACTACACATTGAAATAAAACTATTTTTAAGGATTTTATCGCGTTTATTTTTCGTTTTTACGTTCTCGACGTGACCATGGTTGCTGTAAAGCAGCCGAAACGTCGGGAACGTAAAAACGAAAAATAAACGCGATAAAATCCTTAAAAATAGTTTTATTTCAATGAAAACACTATAGTCAAATTCTGCAAATGTATCGCTCCTAGCGTATATAACGTTCCTAGCTTGCTTTATAGCGGCTTGCTTCAGAGCGTAAAATTTAATTTCCGCAGACTTCCTATACTGGCACTATGTCCGGTAACTTCATTCCCAGCCATACCCGGTATGAAGTGGTAATTGTCCCGGAATTTGTCGATAGAATGTATCGCGTGCCATTGAAATCGTCGTTAACATTTACACTGTCTCGCTCATTAGAGAGTACATTTAGCGTCCATATAACGGACAGCTTTCAACTTGATCATGTAAATAGAAAACAGAAAGTCACAAGTTAAAGTACCTATCTACTACAAGTGATTTAGAGTTTTGGTTTATAATAGAAAGTTAAGAGAATTATAATTCTCTTATATACTAAACTAACTTTACTAATTATAAAAACCTATGTGCTTGATTCAGAAGAATAGCGAAAAAACAACCCTTTTGGCTGTAGTGAGTGGAGTAAATCTCTTATGGAATTCTTATTTCCGTGGTATTTCTTGCTTAGATTTGTCATTTAATCTGACTAGCCCATCAATAATTTATAGTTGATATAAAACTTTGCCGGAGTTTCGTTAGTGGATCCACTTCATAGTTTCAATGTTAACTTCACTAAAACTAGTACAACATCACTGGCCTATCTATATGCGGAGAGCATTTCCTACAGCAGCCTGTGCGGCATCCTTAAATTGTTATGGAACATATCCACCGCAGTATTTACTCCAGTACGAGGCACAGAGGAACTTATTTTTGCACAAAGAACGTTACATAATTTGCACAATATTGCGATCCGGGATGGCCGGAGACCGGGGACCGGGGGGCCGAATGTGCGCTCGGAATTGGATTCAAACACGTGGCGCGCAATAAAACGCCGTTGCGGTAATGTTATGACGGGCATCTGTCATGTTTGGACGTCACAATGACTACATCGGTTCGGATTTATGAGACTATCTTGACGAAAACATTTTTGCAATTCTGCATAACAATTTTGAACATAAGTGTCTCTGAAAAAAATACGTCAACATTTAATGAGACACAAATAGAATTAAGTATTCAATAAATTATTGATGAATTAAATTTTCTATGGCACAGATGATGATAATAATTTGACGTAATTAATATTCCTTCAGATATATTTACATACTACATTTATTATAATATGCTATGCAAGCCGCCAAGTATATTTCACTACAAAGAAGGGAGTTCGCAAAACTCTGAAATTTCTAAAAGTCAGACGGCGAATACAATTCATCGCGGCACATATGTAGTTGATTCTCGCACAGCTGAAACCTACTTATTGCCTTACTGTAAACCGAATGTACCTAAATATCCTTTGCAAAACGAATTCCAATAAATTATTGCGCATTGAGCGAAAAAAAATGATTTATTAGAATCAAGGTTGTCGACCATGTCATATCGATTGATTTTCCATGCTCGGTTGTGTCATTCTTTTACGACCAATGATAGCATTCTGAAATGCAAATTAGGGTTGTCAATATCAGGAAATATCGTTTTTAAACCAAATTGTAAGTACCTACTTATTATTCAAATCATCTTTTTTTCTTCTGAATTAAGAATAGATTTGAAAAGAGTACCCACAAAGAGTCTCAGGTATGACCATTCAGATAGGGTTGTTAAATCTTTGGAATTCAGTGCACTCATATTTAATTTCAATTATAGTCTATAAGGACAAGTATGCTAGAGTAGGTAACAGTTGACGTGGTTACTCCATCTCTAGCCTACTAGCTAGTAGAGGAATTCAAGCAAAACTTGTCAGCTATTTCATAATTAGCGTGGAACCATAGTGAATGCGTAGCCCATAGACTAACAACTGTATGATATTCCCACGTTTCACATATTCCGAGCCAATTAGCAGAGTATTAAACGCAATTCCAACAAATAACGAGCCCATGTATGGAAGGAATTCGCGAAGCGGCGTTTTCATTCTGCGCTTGAACATTGGTGCAGAGCTCGTTAAGTTGGAGGCGCGGTCGGGGCGCGAAATTCAAAATTTCGATGGCTTTGAATTTTTTTAAGAAAAGTTGGGACTTCTTTACGATGGTATTGAGGTTTTTTGCGACATTGGCATTATGATTTAGCTCAAGCGATACAAAAGTTCAAGGAATCAGTCTCAGTCTCTTTCTTTTCGCTATATTCCTTATAGTTTCGGATTTGTCCATCCACGCCCACTTGGAAAATTCATTCTGTGTACTGTACTTTGAGAGTTTTATATTAATTATGACCCTTCATAACCCTAAATGCTACTCTATAGAAATGTATCATAGCTCCAGAACATACAAATTTAAGAAAACATTCAGAGCTTTTTTCTTATATTGTACGCTACCGACAATCAAACAGTCTTCCTTTTGTCTGTTGCGGCTAAATATTTTTTCCTGTCATCATTACCATCTATTTTTATCTTATGCTTTAAGAAAACGACTCCACAGAAGCATTTTGCACAAGTATCCCATTGTTATAAACATATACGCAAATGAGGCATATACCCTCATGAATATTTTCTCGAGCACTCGGCATGTGTGGTTGTGCAGAACGCTTATAAGCCGGCACATAAAGATTAAAGTGAAACACGGACTAACCCGTCACCGGAATCGTCGCAGCACGTTTAAAGTAGGTTTTATGTGGCCGCCTTAACAAGATTGAAGTTATAAAAAGTTGCAAACAAAGGATAAGCGTCGTTCCATTAATATAACTTAGTGACTTGTAGACGGTTCTTTGGACACACTTCTTTGACGTGATACTTTATTTATTATAAAGTTTATTTATTAAAATTGTAGCGACCACTTCAACCACGCTACAAACTACACAGATGGCGCTGCAGACGCATTAACAACAAAGACAATTCTTAACGCAATCCTGAATCGCGCTATAAGAGTTTTCGGAGCAATTAACATATATACAAGATTCAGACAAGAACTAGCCCCGCCAGGCATACCACCCGTCTGGCTGGAAGATCTTCCCTTTTCTGCAAAAAAAAAAAAATCTGTTTTTGTACTGCGTTGAAGTATTTATGTTTGAGCTGTATTAGAGTCATAATATATTATTCTTGTAACTTATGAATCTATACATTAACGTCCTTTCGGAACGCCATTCCCATGCATAATTATATATAGGAAAGCACAAACAGACAAGATATCAAGGTATAGGCCTTCAAAACACGTATAGCGATTCTTAAGTTTAGTTTGTTATAAACTTTTGTTTTTAAATTAACGATCCGATACGCACCGTTGCGCGGTTAGCTTCTCCTTAGATGATAAAACCTTACAAAAACAGGCTATAACTACAACTTTCAAAGTTCCGTTTAGCGCCACGACCGACGTGGTTTTACCTGTGCCGCTAAAATGTAGGTATGACCGTTTTATATTCACGGCAGAAAATGGCACAAAAGGTTGATTTCCAGGCGTGGAACGACTAGTTACTAAGTCATAAGATAAGGTCATAGCTCGGCGTACAGATACGAGTGTGGTTCCGCCATTCAATCTAAGTATACACATTACATATAATATTTTTTGTTTGTCCATATACATGCCCTAGAAAGCCGATAAATGTTTGATGCTTTAAGTTAAACCAATATTATATTTTCTTTTTTTTATGTTAGCACTTAAACTATGTAGTTAATGTTATTAAGTAGGTAGCGTAGGCTTACTTTTGCTTCCAATTCTACGTTTATTTTAAGTATTCTACATTTTAGACAAAGCAGCTTGTCTTAAAGTCTTAAAGGCCTTCAATAGTATCTTTTCTGTTGGTTTTCCATTCAGAATCATTTCATCTATTCGTATTCGCGTTATATTTAAGTAATATTTGATTCCAGTGCTGTTATGAACTAATTTATTGAGCTTAATTGAAATTAAACTATGATTTGTCATGACATTCCTAAGCCTTGACAAAAATAATGCAACATTGATATTGCTTGGGTTTTTAGATACGAATACGCTGGTGGATATATTACGATACGATACATAACTGACTGCCTCGGTTAACTCGAATATTTTTTTTATTGCCACATTAACAACGAACTGATAAGTTGCTTAGTGAAATAACTGATCAATAATACAATACTTACATATTGTGTTGCCTACATTTTGTAAGTTAAATAATAAAGAATAGAAAAAGATGATTATTTTAAGTGTACGTAGGTAAATGTAATGTAAGTAGTTTTAAAAGGCTTCAAATGGCCTGTTACCTTAAAATTTAGGGTCAAAAAAGAAAGAGAGAGCGAATGAGTGCGACATTATCCATGACATAAGATAAGACTTGTATCTTGAATGCAGAAACAGAAATCAGATATCAGTTCTATGCGGATATTATCGTCTGGGGAGTCGGTGAAGTAATTAAGAATACTCTGCACTGCGGATTGTAAATATCTCTGGAGAGCCTGCAGAGCTTACTTGCAGTACTTAGGTACATACTTTTTATTGAAGTTGAGCTGTTAACTGAACAAATCTATTATAATTTATAATATTACCTGCTTCATCACCAGGTACAAAGTAATCAATTAGGTACAAAGTATTTAATTGCAAACTTTTTCTCGAATCGTTTTCTACGAAAGAAAATGACAAGCTACAACAGCTACAGACCGTTCACCGTAAGATGTCCCCTGCCGTGATGTTGGCAATACCCAAGGCAAGGGACATCTTATGTATATCATCATTACGTACTCTATATACAACTAGCTGCGCCCCGCGGTGTTACCCGCGATCAAAATTATTTAGCCCATGTCATTTTCTGACCCCTAAATTACCACTACCGATGCAAAAAATCATGTCGATCCTTTGCTCTATGAAAAATTAAAACAAATCTATCCCACGGGAACCATACCTTTTACCGGGATAAAAAGTAGCCTATGTGCTATTCCAGACTATAATCTATCTCTGTGCCAAATTTCATCCAGATCCGTTCAGCCGTTCTGGCGTGATTGAGTAACAAACATCCATCCATCCAAACTATACGTGCTAATAATTACCCTTTTTTAATGAATCCTTATCTTATTTTTGCCTCAATTTGCTACGTTTTTGTTTATAATGTCGTCAGACGATTGTTTGATCAGTACTTATAACGAAGAAATATTTAAAATAGAAATATTGTACAACACTATCGAAGCTTTGAACTTTAATGATAAAATATTTCGCTTTGTGTTAATAATTTATTATGGTTGATGTGAAAAGCTTGGCTTTCAAGGCCAGGGACATTGTTATTGATGCTTTTGTTAGTGAACTATTTACTAGAATACTTTACCCAGATATTCATTTAAAAGTAAGTAATGGGATTTTATTCTATAGGGTTTATGTGAAATGACTAATTTTAATGCTCCGTGCTTAGTTTACTTGTAGCTTCATCAATGATTGATAGGTTTGATGTCCGAGACGACCAAATTTTAATAAAAAAACTGACACCAATAAGGCAAAGCTTGGCGCATTCACAGAAGTATAATACCAACATGCTTCAAACGTTTTAATAAGGTCAGAGAGTAGAAGAAGAGAAGAGGTAATTTGGAAAGCGGTGACTTTAGTCTTTGAGAGTTCTAGGAGTGTGGTCACCTCAATGGCTCTGTCAAGACCGTCCGTCAGCGCGGCCTCGCGAGGCTTGCTTCGACATATGCCGCATGCGAGCCGACAGATGGCAAATAAATTATAGGTGACAAGCGCTTGGTGTGGCAGCGCGATCTTTACCTCGACCCGAGACCATTTACGCTAATACACATCGAAGTAAAACTAATTATACGAATTTCTACGAACTACGAAAACAATTTTTTCGAAGTCCTAGTGTCACTAGGACGTCTAACACCTCAGTCCTCCCGTGACCATGGTTGCTGTAAAGCAGCCGAACCGTTGGAAACGTGAAATAATCGCGCTAAAATCTGAAAAAATAGTTTTATGTCAACATGATACTTAATCGTGTCTATACCCAATAGAACACGGAAGGTCCTTCAAACGTATTTTATCTTATGGCCGCTTCGGTTTAATTGAGTCCAATGAATATTCGAAGGCGGTCGTAAGAGCTGCCGAGCGTGCCTGGCACAGCCGCGCCGGTTACATCGACATTGCCATCAAATATACAAATTCGTTAAAGCTGAACATCCTTTATTCACGTAATGCGTACCAAAACCCGGGGACGACCTATCCTCCTTCTTTCGAAACAGCCGAAAGTGTCTCTTAAAATAACATCAAAAAAATATTGAAGCCATATATTATAACGAGGTTTAAAAATGAATAGTTATTCTAGCTTTCAGTCTACTTGCGTACACGCACATGTACGAAAGCAACCCAATACCACACAAGTGAGACTACCAGTAGTCTAATATTGAGAATTTAAATATTTATTCAAACAAATCAGCAGAAACAATACTGGGAACCGTTCTCCGTAGTTCCACGATGGGCGCCAGTATCGTCAAAAAGTACGGTCTGAAGTTAGATACTCAATGTATTATTCAATGCTTACCGGAAAAAAAGTATTCCGGTACCCGCGGAGAGGAAAATCATTCGGTGTTATACCCGCTCGGTGCGGCGCTTCGTACGCTCACAATGAACTTTAACTGGCCGGCCTTCAGGCTTTTGTTGCTAAGTTTTTGCGCAGTGGAGTTTTATAGGCAATCGCATTAGCGTAAAATTATATAACCAGTATTATTATAATCATAGCAATCAATATAACTATTGAAATTATTTACAACAAAATTAAATAAATTATAGATATGTAGTTTGTTAGTTTAGATGTCGGAGGTTATCTCCGGATCTACGGATCCGATTCTGAAATTTCTTTTACTTATAGGAAGCTACATAATCCCTGAGTACTTTGGGCTACGTTACATTGAGGTACCGATGGCAGAAGCTGGTCCTTAATAAATCTGAAGAATGACTTACGGTATTTTTTGTCACGTTCGTCAAATAGCAACAAGCACACAGGTCGCAGCGAATTACACGGCGAGTTTTATATGGAGTCTAATGGACTCCGAAGATTTGCTGTTTTATGACCCACTAAGGATTACAAAATAGACGTGAACCCGAGCTCGGAGACACGGCTTTGGCTTGATCTCGTGTTGACCTATTTTATTTGTTATTGAGTTTATTAGGTCCAAGGTTTAAAATAAAGACTCAAGGTTTAAGATAGGACTTATCGACCTAATTTATTCATTGATCTGGAGATAAACACAACCAAAAGTTCGAAATTTACAATGCACCAAAATAATCATACTTATACGGATAACTGTCTGACGGAACACTGATATACTAATGCTCCACATATTGAGGCGGTCCTGACATTGTGATGAAACCTACACTGCACGTCTTTCAAAAGGCACAAGTAGTTCACAAACCCGCACGGCACTCATTGCTCTAGCGTGACCCGAATTCCCCACCAATTGAAGGGGAGTGTGCCCGGTATAGTGGGAGCAGCCTCATTATTACATTTGGACCAAATCCCATCAAGGAAATGTGGGTAAGTATACTACTGCAGAACAACTGTGGCAGCTGGAAGAGGAACTACATAATTACTGAAGGGGTAAGCCTTTCAGTAACTCTGAAGGGGTAAGCCCTTCAGTAACTATATAGTTCCTCTTCCCAGAACCGAATCTGGATATTTGATAATTTTAACATCGGTTGGGAACTTAATTAGAACCATACTTTAAACTTTAATTCAACTAACTAACGTCCATTCATTGTAACCCTAGAGTAATCTCACTAATTGCCAATAGCTTGGACTTAATCTAAATTAGATCCGCATTTACCGACCACGTACTAACTCTTCTTTAACTCGAGTAGCACAGATACGTTAATATAATGATGTCAATTTCTAAAGTATACCTACCGACTGCAAACAGTAATTATAAAATTCAATAACCCTCGCTATAAAAAGTAATTACTAGAATCGCGTCTGTCTTTTGACCATTTAGTACATAGAAGATTGATTTAGGGATGACTTATTGAGTCAACGGTCAGGAGTTGGTTGGTCGGTGAGGTTGATCGTTGATTGCAGGGTTGGTAGAATTTTGTGCACCTCTTTTTAAATAAAAGAATAAGCACTAACTTTCAAATACAGAAAATTAATTAAAAAATATCCCGATCCGGTGGTAACTTCTTTTTGACTATTCTTTTCTTCTTTTTTTTAGGTTGGCAATCAGTTACAAAATTGTGCCTTTTTGCCAGTGCCGAGTAATTTTTGATAATTGTTATTGAATATGTATCCTGGATGATAATGGTAATGTTGATGACGATGATGGTGTTGCAATGAATCCCCTACATGAATAAAACAATATTAATTTTAACTGGTTGGTCGGCTGGTGAGTCTGTTGGTTGTATAGAAATAAAACATAATCTAAGCAAAAAGGTTTATTGATTGAGCAGTGTTTAACCTTCGTTGGTAATTATACGTTAGCAACAGCAGGTATGAGAGCTTCGAATATGTGTATGCCGCGCATGAACACGTCGGCGCGCAAGCTCTCGTCGTGCGCGTGCAGGGCGGGCGGCGTGCGCGACATGGGCGAGAAGCCGAGCGTGGGGATGCCCAGCGCGCGGATGTAGCGGCCGTCGGTCCCGCCGGGGAATGTGCAGCACTTAAGAGCTATTTTGCTGTAATTAAGAATAATCACGAGAAAGTTAGGGCGCGAAATTCTATATTGAGATGACTCTTTTTTGTAGCAAAAATTGCAACGTATGGTTCGTTAGTTTTTTTGTTTGTGTTTATGGCATATTGCATTGCAATCATGTATCCATGAAATTTGATTCAAAATTAATTTTAAACGATACAACACTGCAGTTTGTAGAAACTTTGAAGTATTATACATACAGCGACTAGTTACAGTAGTAACTTGTATTTTTTGTTATTGCTAGAAAAGAAGAGATACATTATGCTAGGCATATCTTGATGTTCTGATTAGTTACCTATCTGTAATTGTAGCTAACATTTTCATGGATTCCAGAATAAATGATAAAAGATACTCACAGCTGATCGGCGGCGTTCTTAAAAGCAACCCAGTAAGGGTTAGAATCGTCCAGCTTAGTGGGTGCAACGTATTCGTTCTTCTGTTCAAATATATACGTTACTCCATCCCCGGCCTCCGTGCACCAGCGCTGAATCTGAGCACCACGCAGGAAATAGAAATGAGCATAGAATGGGTATTTAAAAGTAAAAGGATGCCTGCCATTAAGAAAGAAAATCAGTAAAATGAAATATATTAGCTTAGAATCAAAGTTCACAATTAATTATTACATTTACGGTCGAATTTATAGAATGCGCAGAATAGCTATTTATAGATCCACTGTTGTTATAGCTAGATACATTTTATTTTCTTCTGTGACGCGACTGGGTTAAATCCATTTTCGTACGTACACATTTTGAAGGAAACATCTAGCTAAATTCAGAATCGTTAACACACTTACGATTTTTCAAAACTGTGTCTAACTTCTTAATTAAAAAAAAATATGTTTTAATCAATGTCCATAATTTGACGGTTAACCAAAAATTTTCCATTTATAAGAATACGTACCGTTTGTTCAAACGCCTGTATATCCACAGAGAGTGCTAATCGTATGTCGAAGGAGACCGTCACCTTCTCCGGTACCACGTTATTCTGAATACCACCCTGCAAACAATACTATATTGTACCACTAGCTTTGCCCCGCGACTTCGTCCACGTAAAACATAAAAATATCATGTAAGTAAAAAATATAAGCAGTGATAGCCAAGTTGGTAGAACGCTTGCCTCGGTAACGAGGATCGCAGGCTCAAACCCCGGCTCGCACCTCTGGGATTTCTGGATTTTCATGTGCGAATCTCATTTTCAACTACGATTATCACTTGCTAAACGGTGAAGGAAAACATCGTGAGGAAACCTGCATTTCTGAGAGAACCCCTCGAAAGATGTGTGAAGTCCGCCAACCCGCACTGGGCCAGCGTGGTGGACTATGGCCTAATCCCCCTCGAATTGAGGGGAATAAAAATACCCCAGCAACTATGTGCTACTAAAGTGTCAAGACTGATCAACCGAACTCTAAGTCGAGGGGTCTACTCGATTCCCTCATCGAGTTCTAATGACCGCCCTTTGACTTCATCATCAGACCCTGGTTACTATGAA
The DNA here is from genome assembly GCA_905404115.1 of Pheosia gnoma. Taxonomy (NCBI): domain Eukaryota; kingdom Metazoa; phylum Arthropoda; class Insecta; order Lepidoptera; family Notodontidae; genus Pheosia; species Pheosia gnoma. The sequence continues at coordinate 8,765,917 of FR989903.1, forward strand.
TAAATAGAGTCCTTGAAAACCAATCGAATGAACTTAAACTCGATGGGTCTACATCACGACTTAACAAACTTTTGACCTTTAAGAAACGGATTATTGAAACACTGGAAAACTGGTGTCCAATTATTAATTTTTATGAATGACCAAATTTTGAAACCAATAGTACTATATCATAAATTTTCACTATATAATATTGTATAATATTGTTTATGTTGAATACATACACGGCGAGAGCGATCAATATAAAAAAGAACTCTGTGGGAATTTTGTTTCATTCTCGAGTAAGGAATACTAGAATGTTTTTCTATTTTTTTTCGTAACAAAAAAATAAACTATTCTATAGTCTCAGTTTCCAAGACATTAAGGTTTATTTTGGCGACCTTTAGTCTAAGCTTTCGAGTGTATTACATCTGTAATGCTGCGGCCACACTTGGGCATGGCTTAGTGCACTTATTAGTGCTTTTAAAATGTCACTAAGCAGATGTGGCCAACAGTTTCACACATAATTTACTGACGTCATTACTAATGACGTTTGTTACTAAGCTAAGGGAGCAGTACTACATTCATGTAGCCAAGCGTTTAGGTAATTTTGAATGCCTTAATTACGGCGTACGCACTCATTAACATTAATAATGGCGGAACCGTAGTAGAGATCATATTAGAGTAACCCTACTACCTAAAAATCATAGTAGAGTAACCCTAAAACACAGAGTACACTTACGGAGAGCATGGTGAGGTTGACTGTGGTGACGTCACCGATGGTCAGGTCGGGATCGCTGGCCAGCTTCGTTTTCTGCTCCTGGCGCAGGTCCATCAACTTGTCCACGATGTAGCGGAGCTGGAATAAATAAAAACTATTTTTCGGACCTTTTTGGCGGGTAGTTGAAGGCCATGTTGTCTGTTTTGTTTTTTATTTATATTATATGTGTTTCATTAATATATCATATTTCATATTGGTCGGATATTAACCATTTTGTATTCATAAATATGGGCAAATGAAGCAAATGAAAAGGTACAACTTGAGTTTCAAGTTCTCCCGATATCCGTAATTTTTCAGTGACTATTAACGTCTTATTCCTGATTACATTATTAAAACCTTGAGATACTAAATAAACATTACAATAATCCACCAAATATGTACCAAAATTACATACATAAACAAAAAGAAATCTGTCAGAAGTGGGATTCGAACCCACGCCCACAGAAGTGGACTGCGACCTGAACGCAGCGCCTTAGACCGCTCGGCCATCCTGACTTACTATGACGGGTCGAAATTAGTTAACGTATCACTTATAGCCGAGCTACTTTGCGCATAGTATCACGACCCTAATTGCCGAGGGGCTAATCAGATACATAACAAGCCGTTAAAGCGATAAGAAACGTACACTTGTTGACAAAATTAGATCAGTATAGAAGAATCGCGAAAAATTTTACATACGTCCATAATTTGTTAAGTATTTTTTTCATTATAGAACAACATTGTGATTCAGAAAGGGTATACTAACATTTGAACCTGCGCTTCTTTAGCCCATTTGTAATCGTTATGTGAAGTCAGAAATCCGATCGCGTACTTATATAAGGCGCATTTGCGTGTACCGGGGAGTGCGATGGAATTGCACGAATTAATTCCCCCATCTCTATTCTATCGTCGGTCGACAAGACGCACGGACAAGTGTCATCCGTTCACTGTTGACATTCCTTCGGTTCGTACTAAGCGTTTTGCTTCTACTTTCATCGTGCGAACTGCCAAGGAATGGAACACGCTTCCGGCGTCTTTGTTCCCCGTTGACTACAATCTGGGTGTTTTCAAGTCGAGACTGAACAGGTACCTTCTAGGCAAGTGTGCTCCAAAGTAAATCTTATCGTCATTTACCATCAGGTGAGATCGAGATCAAATATGTGCCTATAATGTAATAAAAAAAGACACAAATCGGCTTGCCTTTTGTACGTCAATATGTAGTGTGATATACTCCGCCCGAGTAGTTACTTAATAAATATTTCATTATGAGTGTGAGTTTAAAAAAAATAACTCTTAATAACGAACCTTCTCGCCGCTGTTGTCCGGTAGCAGCAGCGACCCGTGTCCTGATTTCCCCGGACAGATGAACCGTATGTCTGTGAATACAGCGGGGTTATTTTTAACCGACTTCAAAAAGGAGGAGGTTCTCAATTCGGTTGTATTTTTTTTTAAATCATTCGAATGCATTTTTGGAAACGCATTCAAACACTAGCCAATGTTGATGTCGATGTGGACGCGATAAAAAATGGTTTGAATTCAAATTATGGGATCCTCTGGTAGAAATCAGGGTCACTACTACCAGGGTCACTGCTTTCTGTGCCGAGGGTCCCGGGTTCGAATCACAGTCGGGAGTAACATTGTGGGATGAGCACGAATGTTTGTACCCGAGTCATGGGTGTTTAATATCTATATAAGTAATTGTATACTGGGATCGCTGTCCAGTCCATTGTGCTGTACCCATAATATACCAGCGTTGCTTGGTTTCGATCGTGATCGTTTGGCGATATTTATTTATTTAAATCATGCTTTTTTTTCTGTGTTGTGATTAGTGTTGTAGTTGTCATAATATTACAGCTCTATGACTAGCTTCTGAATAGCTTAGTAAGTGCAGTTTTAATTGTAGAACTGTGGTCACGGTTATCAAGTGTAGACTAGGGCCGCCACACACTCCTACCACTGCTACTCCTGTAAGCCAGGATCTACAGTGGTGTCCCATGATGACACCGAGGTGGTTTGACCCTCGGCGAGTCCCGGGATAAAGTTAATTGTCTTGGAACCCGCAAGAATTTAATCGAAAGATAAAAATAGGAGGAATTGGAGGAAAATTATCAAGTGTAGAGTTAACATACGCCAAATAGTCCTCTCGCAATTGAAGACTAGGAACTCTTCAGTAGCGCTGGCGATCCCCTCGTCCAGCACGAATCCCACGTTCAGCTTCTTGAAGCTGTCAGTCGCCAAGAACTGTATCATTCCAGTGCCACCGCCTATCTCTTCATCTGTTAATAAAATTGCAGTTTATTTGTGAGAGTAGTATATGGCGTATTTTATCCATTTACGATAACGTTAAAAAGCGCTTTTCTTCAGAAACATGCGTCAATGCTATCGTAAGTTTATTAACAGTTCTATAAATTCATAATTTTGGAGGAAACCGCCAAATACAATTTAATTGACATAAGTCCGTCAAAGAATATCTTACCAGGCACAAAGGACAGATGCACAGTTCTCTTCAAGCGAGTCCCCTTGGCCTTCAGTCTCCTGATGGCTTCAAGATACTGCACAGCGACTGATTTCATATCCTGAACTCCTCGCCCGTAGATCACGCCGTCCTTCATGTGCGCCTCGAACGGGGGGTGTGACCAGCTTTTCTAGATGGTATAATAGTAGTCAATTACCGCTCGAGTATTAGGCGTACCTATTTTTCACGTACTATTTAGTTTGATATTCAAACGATGCTTTAGTTATAAGTCCAACTTTACTGTTTGAAATTCGTAAAATTAACTTGGAGTAGTTTTTGTGTCTTCCTTTGTGATTAACTTCTTATAAATTCTACCGGGAATTTAAAAAAACTATCCAAATTAAATGATCATATAATCAGACGATGAAATAAAATCTATGCCATAGGTAATGTAATATACCCCATTGTTTATTATACTTTTTGTAGGGATCTGTCTTAAGTTTGAATTCCATTTGGTTTCCATTGGCTTTTCGTGTTGATGCAGAACGTTAGTTAGGACGTTCCAGTTTATTCCTTAGTACCAAGAGCAACAAACCTCGAGGAGATACGGGCTTGACATAGGCAGTAATGAAGTTGGGGGCATTGGAGAAAACGATTTCTATGATCAACTTATCCATCTCTACCTTCCCAAACCTCTACATATAAAAGAGAGAGAAGTTCAAACCTCAAACACCGGCACCACATCCATGTGCGAGTTGAGCAGAATGCTCGGCAGGGATGGCTCCGTGCCTTCCCAGGTCATCACCAGTACCGGCTTCTTCGGCAGAGGCTCATACACCTGGACCGGGAGGCCCAGCTCAGCGGCCTGGCCTCGGAGATAACGGAGACATTCATCTGAAAGAATTAATCGATATAGAAGTCAATAGGTGCAATATATTACAGTAGTTATCTATTGTCATCGCTTTACGATATTCAAGCATGGATTATCAGAAAACTTTACAACTCGCACAAGCACATATGTATCTCATAATAAGTATGTTTCCATACGGACTCCAGCCCCCTTACCATGAACTATTAATGCGACTCAAATCACGACCTCAATTGTAACATTTGTCACCATATTCATGTTTTTTGCGGAAAAGAGAAGATCTTCCATCCAGGCGGGGCGGCCGCTATGCCCCAATGTTACGAGCTCCGAAAACTGTCATAGCGCGTTTCAGGATTGTATGCAATTCTTCTGAATGTCCTCAGCAGCGCCATCTGTGTAGATTGTGGCGAGGTTGAAGAGATCGCTACAAGTTTGTTGGTACAAATATGCGATGTACATCAATTGAGGTCATGATTTAAGTCGCATTAATGGTTCACGGTAAGCCCCCAGTACAGTTTATTTGTAAGCACAGTTTATAGGAGTTTAAAATATACGCTTTGGTCCACTGTCCACTTAATATGGATAGTTGAATGTTTTAGAGCCCTCCAAAGCTGCTCAACGGCAAGTATCTACACAGACTATGTAGTACACGTTTGGCTTACGGAAAAACTCGCACCATATGCTCTGACATACCGTAATGAACGTTGGGGTGAACACTGCGGATCCTCAGATAATTCCGCAAATTGTTCACTGCCGGCTCTGTGGCATAATCACTCGACATTATTTATACACTGTCAACTAAACCTCAACTGAAAATATTGGACAAATTCTTTACGTAGGAAAATTAGTGGAATCACAATTCGATATTCAATAGGCAGTCCGTTCGTGTCATTGGTGTGAATAAGAAAATATTGTTCGTTTTTATAGTAATTTTATCAAACACAAATATAATGATTATAACCGCAAGAATCTTGGGTCGTGAGAGTGGGGGAGCTTGGGGAAATCTGGAATATTTGTTCTTTAATAAATAGATATACTTATATTTTAACTGGTCATGGTTGCACTACACCTAAGTCATCAACAGTGTATAGTCTATAAAGTATATAATATCATCATACCGAGCTGAGTCCTATTTAAGTACGCAACTTATTTAAGCGCTAACCCCCGAATTTAAAGACGTTTTATAACCTTATCAAAAGTCATATAGTATTGCGCTAAGCAAAACTCTGTGCAGTAATATATATGACGTTTGATTAAGTTATAACATGTATATAAATTTGAGGGTAAGGCTATAGTTTGTGATCACAAACGATATGATACGTTCAGCTAGAAGCTAACATTTGTTTCTAAGTTTTTCTATCAGAATGTTTAAAACACCAACTTTTAAAAAAATCTACTACTCGTAATTGTTAATAAACAACAAATTCATTTTATAGAGTGTTAGCTTGAGTCAGGATGGCCGAGCGGTCTAAGGCGCTGCGTTCAGGTCGCAGTCCACTTCTGTGGGCGTGGGTTCGAATCCCACTTCTGACAGATGTGTTTTAAAACTCCACTTGAAATGATAATACAAAATTTGCTATGTGTAATGCATAGACTATCTTATATAGCGTCATTTTTTTTTCTTCTATAAATCCAAAATGCACAAAGTGCACACTCTTGCGCATTCAATATTTGAAAGTCAATTATATGGTATGTTATACTAAATATACAATGGGCGCCTTTTTTGGGACCAAACAGTTGTTCGTTTAACGCAATTTTATTTTACTAGAGTATATTATCTATTATTTTATTTTATTTAGTGTGTAGTAAATTGTCCCCTTTCTCCTCTCCTACATATCAGGCAACCACAACCGCATATTTAATTGTAGGACAGGAAGCTAGTCGACTGTCCTAATTGATAGTAATTACTGTCCTACGATTATGGGTCACTGAACCGATCTAGGCTAGGTACTTAAATATTATAGATATCTACAACATTTCGTGTAAGTACTTATGTATGTTTTTTCAATGTAAGGTTAATAAAAAAATATTGTTTTATAATGGATATCTATGCGATGGAGTCAATCATGAAAATTAAAAAGATTTTTTTTTTTTTAACAACTCTATCGACAACGCGCCAAAAATGACATCTCGCTTGTAAAAACATGAACTTCCAACACATCGCGGACCATTACAGAGTGTGTTCCACGGTAGGCATGCGCTCGTGTCTCCGTGCACGCACTGGCTGACGATGTGACACATTGTGACGTCACAAAGTCATATAGCATATTTTTCTGCCACGTGATACCTATCCTTAATTTATTATATCTTCATATACCTAACATAAGAATGGTTTCATATTAATATTCTCCACCCCTGACTTTTGCACACCCTGTCTAACAACTCTTACGATCGAGCTGTTATTAATGCAGGAGTAACAGTGGTGAGAGTGTGTAGTCCAACTAGTCCAAGACCCACAACATGGGCAAAATTGGTACCCAGTTAAAACGAGTTAAAAATCACGGTAACATTTCTGCTTAGATGGCTGAAACCCTGAAATTTTCATTCGAGCTCTGGTATGTGACGTGATGACGTGACGACGTGACTAACATAGAGTTTTAGGTCACGCGAGCTAAGCTGTTAAATAATCATATCAGATTATGTGAAAGGGTAGTGTTAGCTCGCGTTATTTAACAATAAAAAAAATATTCGGTACAGAGTAGGAACCGCACAGTATTGCCGGGGCGTCACGGTAGTGTGTGTGCTCGTAGAGCGATCCCGTGGCGCCCCACAAAAGGCAGAGAGGGCGGCGCTGGGTTTTAGTGGGTAGTCTGGACTTCTTCCAGGAGCCCCACATAACCGTCCTTGCTCCCCCGGGCTTGGGCGGTATGCGTAAATGCATTTCCCAGTGGAAACAAAAAAAAAAAGGAACCGCACAGTACCTACGTCAAGTGCGAGATTATTCGTAAGCTAATCGTATACTTTATAGTCTACCGTATTTATACATTTTGTATGGAGAATTGAAAGTTTTAAATACCGTCTGCTAGAGGCGCTTTTCAATTCTCCATACAAAATGTCTAAATACGGTAGACTATAAAGTATACGGTTAACTCGCTCTTGACGTGCTGATGACTCAAAACACAGGATTTCACGTAGTTTGAGAGTCAGAGGCGAATTAATCTCTGCTACGCTTGTAGCCTTGATTGTATATATTAATACTAATCACATGCTTACATTTTATTGTTACTTGACTGGAAATAAATTGTACTTTTTTTTTAAACCAAAAGTCTTCAGCGACAAAATAATTGAGCTACAGCCGAATGACAAGTCGTACCAGTTAAATGGCAGCTTACCCTAATTTCATTCATGTTTGTAATGCTTGGAGAGAGATCTTAAATGGTCTAAATCCTCAGGATTAAGGGAACGAGGAAGATGATGAATAGCCATCATCAGCCCCACATACATGAAGTAAATTGTACCTAGGTTGTGCCACCTAGCGATAAAGACTCGTTTCAGTTTGCAACAAGTAAGCTTCGCCAACGTTTAACGAGGCTTTGCACGAAACTTTTCACAATACTCGCTTTCAGGAGGTTGTTACATTTAGTTGAAAAGATGGCGTTACTTGTTGGTTTCATAATGTATGATAGTAAAACATAGATGGCAGCCTTCTCGACTAACGTTTTTAGTGCGCGTAATTTGTTTCGGTGCGAATTGTTCTACTTAGGAATACTTGAACGTTTTTACACTATGCTTTTTAATTTCCTAGATAATGGACTTTGATATCTTTAAAAATTAATGTGGACACTTGTATATAAGGTGTACCAAAAATATTGTAAAATATTTTAACAGGTGAATTAGTTATATGAGTCACGTTGATGTATAAAATAATTGTGTGACTAATGTTTGTGTTTTTTGTAGCAAGGCGAACTAGTAGCATTTGGCCGTCTGCTCAGTACAGAGTTTTAATATTTTAAATGTCTAATAATTTGATTTATTTCTTTGTGAATGTTATCTTTATAACCTGCTGTTGGTCCTGTTAAAATAGTGTACACTATTATTGTTACCCCTTATATAACATATATATCGTCCACCGTACCGAATTATGGGCTTAATTGGGTAATAAATATTGACTCTCGGCTTTTACATCAGCACTAAATTGTTGGCATTTGCAATTTACCCAATATTAATAGACCTACCAACATAGGGGTACCCGAAAAGTGCAAGAAAGTAATGAAATCAAGGTCATTGTTATGTTTTCCACAGGTGCCTAGTAGATACTTATTAAGCTAAGTTGCGTAGGGTAGGTAGGTACCTACCAACAACGGTGAAGTGTTCCTTCAAAAAAAATGTTTCACGCTGATAATTTTAACGACGTCATGCAAAGGATTTATAGCGTGTTTGCGTATCTCCAAATGACAAGTAGGTACTCATCCATACATACGTACCTATACGTTCACGGGTGAATTGCCTTAAAATATATCCCTATTACTACGATTTGCAAGCCCACGCGCTGTTACTTGTTAGTACATACATATAATTGCGTCATTATTGTGTGTTGCCAATATTCTAAACCATTTCAACTCCACATTGGGCACTGTATCTCCAAACCATACGCCTTCGTCTTGAATATCCCAACTCTCACATTTGTATGCCTAAAGTGAAAAAAATCTTCAAATGAGTTACAGAAAATACAGATCCAAATTTTCACTCAACTCGCTAACGTGTGCTATTGTTCTAATCTCACAGTCAGAAGTAGAGCTAATTAATGTCCTAATGAGGGTGGGTACGGGTCCCGTCGGCGCATATGTATGTAGCCGCTAGGATTAATTTACCTTAGCTTAAATGGGTCAGGAAATATCTAGGAGAGGTAGGTACTAGAAATAAATAGTAAGTACTTGCTAGTGTTTCATTTAAATTTTACGTAGTACCGTTCCGTTTTTCAGCAGCTACCCTCCTTAATAAGTGCTTAGGGTGGATTCGTAAATGTGCAATCTAGATAGGTATGTTTCTATTTGAAGACAAAGTAGTTTTAAATTGAAAAAAAATCGAAGAATCTGGAACCTATTTTAAATCTTATTGATGCACATATTTTTTGTAACTATCCCCGACTTTTTGTGTTGGTAGAATTCTAATGAAAGATATTTTTATAGTTTCTCATAAACCTAGTAGATTTAATTACTAGGAAATTATTTGTCAAAACTTTACCAACCCTCCTGCTGGCGCCCGTCGGTTTGTTTTTTTTATTAAGTCTCATTTGATGAACACAAAGCTCGCAGGACAGACTGAAGAAAATAAGCTCATTGAAAAAAGAGGTGTCACCCTAATTATACACATTAATAGTCAAGGTAGGTACTACCGCCAATGTAATTTGGTAGATTGAATATAATATAAACACCGCAGTCAATCTTTTTAAGATAAGCATCCTTGACAATAAGAAATATAAGCCCACTTAATAAATCGTTAAATTTAATTCAATAAAATTAAACTTAAACCAAAATGGCGGCACTATTTCGCGCCGAAACCAATGTTTTTTTTACACAAAAAAGAAAATTAATATTAAGATTTTAAGCTGAAATGTTGACAGCGCGAGACAACACTGGCTGGCAGAAATCGGTGAGCTGAATCCAAAGAGTAATAACTATACGTGACGTTAAATGATTTATAGGGCAACACCCACGTGCGGGAGATTGCCAAAATTCTGGGCATACGTGTCTTATTGTTTACTGGACTTAAAGGAAAATAAACGTGTTGTTTATTTTGGGTAACTACCCATATTTTCCAATATACCTATAGTGATGGGATGGGACAAGGTTATTTATGAGGTAATAACAAATAAAGAAAGTGATTTATTGCCTTGGATTGAGAAGGTTGTTTATATGAATGCATTTCCTTTGTACTTAAATGTACAAAGTATTGTGAAAAATAATAATTTTTTAATTGGTATTTTTTTTTGTGTGTGTCCCCTGTGTCATGTGTCCCAGTATTGTTCATGGAGTCAAGCAAAAAATGTAAGTGCGTATCACTACTGATGTCAAGTTATAATGTGTCTCTATAGTATCTTGGTAAATGAGAGCAGTGATTTCAAGAAAGTGAGTGATAGAGCGACTTCCTCTTGGTGTCAGATTTTTGATGAAGAAAAGAAGAATGATTCAATTCGAGTTTTCTTGCTTTACCCCACCATGAAGCAAACCCTGACTGCGCCCATGGATACAGCCTTTCCCTATTTTCATTTTGTTTTCTTTTAAATAGGCTTGTTTTTGTCTACCTACCGGATTTTTCTGATTACTGATTTACACATAGTGTAGCTATTGCTATCTGTCCCCTGAGCCCAACTAGTGTTACACATACAATAATAATGGTAACTACTGTAAGCATTTTAAAGAACTGAGGACGTTGCCAAAAAAAAACGAGATAGCGCATCAGCGCGTCGTGAGTTTATAGTCTGTGGCAAAAAGAAGAAGGGAACTCGAAAAAGGTTGTTGTAATAAAATAATGCCGCTTAAAACTAATTACAACTTTTCTAATTACATTTTACACTTTAAAAGGCTGTGGCGTAATATTGAAAGTCTCACCTCCGTTATCGTTTTACTACCTATTTACATTTTGGTTAACTATTATATCTATTTTTCCTTTGATTAACATGATCGGCATCATCAGAGAGCTGCAACCAAAATATAAAAGCGCTTTCACCTCGCATCAAAAGTCACGTACTGAAATAATTTGACCATATTTCACACACGCGTTTCATTATAAAAGAAAATGTTGCGTTCACCGAAGATTTTACCTCCGGAAAAACTTAGGCGTTAAAGCTGTCGGCTCTAAATCACTGTTTCGCTTCATCACCGGTTCAAGTCAAACCCTGACCCCATTGTTCGTACGTTATCAAGATTGAAATCATCGATAATACACCAGTGACCAAGGAGTAAAATATTCGCCGACCGCGCGGTGAAATCCTCAGTCGGCATAAAGACCGCGGTCTGTTAACACCACCCGTATCACTTTAAAAAAAACACGATAATACGCAAACATTGACATGAATAAAAAAGCTGGCTGAATAGAAAAAAACGAATTGTCAGTGAAGCGAGTGTTCCAAATTCGATTTTACGCGCCAAACGCGATACGGTCGGAAAAGCGCGGGTTCCACGTACTTGCATAGTTTATAATGAGTTGATAATAGAAACATTAGTACCTAGTGTAAATTAAAAAAGTGTAAAATATAAGTAATAAAAAAAATGTTGACTAGTTGGTGTTGCTTACTGTGTAGTTAAATTATGTGTTCAATTTGTGTAAATACGGCTATTACGGTAAGATTAACGATGCGAGGTGGCAAATAATAAATATTTTTTATGCAAAAAATTGGTAAGTTTTTAAAATATAAACGTACTTACGTATCAAAAAAAGTATACCTACTTAAACAGGATTAAATATAAGAAGATAACATATATGATATCGATTACTAATTATTATTCTGCGAATGTCAAACGTGGCACCGATTATTGTAACTGCAATGACTTTCAATGTCATGTTTTCTATATAATCCATGGCGTACCTCATTGATTTAAGTCTCGTTAATATATGGCGTACCCATATAATATACATTTTATATGTCAAATACCATTCTAATATCACCGCAAAATGAACAGGAAAAGCAGGTAATTGTTAAGAAATGGAGACCGCAAATTTAAAATAATTCAAATCAATTTAAAATCTATATATTATTTAAGTTCCGATTGTTAAAGTTAACTGTCGCGCTATAGAAAGTTATCGATTTACAAGCTTTAAATTAGTTCCATTACGTGGAATAGAAACATCGTTTTACGGCTTTATTATTTTACATTAAAATTGTTTTGTAATGCGCTACGAATGTGCGGTTCGGAATCGTAAATCTTACATAACCTGCCCACAATATACCTACTAATATAGTTTTATATGCCATTATACACTTAGTACTTATAACCTTTTAAAGTAATATCAACATGATGATGTCCTTATCTAATAATATTCAGATCTTCAAAATTTTCTATACAAGATACAATAATTAATTAAAATTAAAAAATCACTGTGGGTTCCAGCTGAAAATCAGCGCCAGGCGTCTTCGATGCCTGGCTTATGCTGAGCTGGACACCTGTTTGGCGCAGCCGTGAGACACATGAGTAGCCCATTATATCTGACACACTATTGTTTAAATTTCACAATGATAAGCTGTTAATAGTTATAAGTTTCTTTATGTAATCTCGTGTCTTGTGTTGTTGCCAAATAAATGTTTTTTCTTTCTTTCTTCTTTCTTTCTAATTAAAAACATATTTCAAATCTTATAATTTCTCATAACTCTAAAATATGTGTGTCTACTTGGGTGTAGGTAGAGAACAGCATAAATTTAACGCGTATTTCTCACACCTGTAATTGGGCGATTCCACTGATATTTATACTTGTGCCGTAAATACTGCCAACTCTCTTTATTCCTAACAACATATACCTAGCAAATAAATTCAAAAACAAACGGTAATCAATTACCGCACTTCTTTATGATGAACAAATTTATAAACTGGTCAGACAAATATGTGCTGAATATTTTTTTAATAGCTTTAATTGCTTTACAAATTTAAAAGCCAAGATCCATAAATTGATGATTGGGTAATTGGTCGATCGCATAGAGTTGGGATTACGTTGTCGCTCGAGTAGTCACGTGACTATAGAAATAAATAGTATTTTTTTTATAATCTACTAGCTGTCCCGGCGAATTTCGCACCGCCTCAAAATCAAATGCTTCAGAATCAATCATTTTCTCATAAATGCATCATCTTTATTATTTTTTAGTGAATTTTTCCCATGTTTTAATAGATATTCTGCTATTCGGGGCCAAGACAGAAATGGTGTAGCTAACACAACTTTATTTTAAATATATAGATAGCTAATTTAACACTGAAGCCTAAAGGTTAAACTTTTCATGAATTTCTCCTCCATTTATCCTTTAAGTTTATTGAAATAAGTTCAATTTCTTGTCTTTATGAACGTCTCGTAAAACACCTCACGTATCTATCCAAGGATAAGTTGATCCATATTTTCTCGCAATGTAAAAAAAGCTTACTTATATTACCAATCAATTTGTATTTCATTCCTAGAATACCTGTCAGTCGATATACTTGAGGAAATACTTTTACCGTTGTCCATATTACCAACATTTAAACGTGAAGGAGATACATTTAAATTTTCCTTTAGTACAATAAACCAACGCAAGGAAAATATTGATTTCTTATATTTACGCGAATACTACATATTGAAATAAAACTGTAAAAAATAGTTTTATTTCAATATATATTAGTTTTAGTTCAAATTTGTAAAATTAGTTTTAATTAAAACGCAAGGAAAAGGTTGCACTTCTATTGTATTGCTTGGTATTCACCCTTTATCGCATCCAACCGAATACACCATTAACAATTCAAGGTGTCAAACGAAGGCGGAACACTGAAAAAATATGTTTGTTAGTTCACAAAGGAAGGACAACAGACATATTGTCCGTTCCGGTGGAATACTAAAAATAACTGCGAATCACGTGAAGAAGTTATTTTCGACACGCTTTCAGATGCCGCTTTAAGTGTCTCGTCGCTTCAGTTTATTTGTCAAAGCATATTGTATAGCACTATATTTAAAAAAACAATCGCCCGACCTTGCCTGATTTACCTACCAGTATATACACCAATCATTTGGTCCAACCAATACATGTTTCTATAAACGAAGGCGAGCCAGAACCATCCAAACAAAACGGTTACAAAATTTTCCCCACCTATGAATATAACCCACGATCACCATCACAAACTAATAGGTGGGAAGGTATCTAATCGTTTAGAAATTAGAATAAGATCTACAAAGGCCCTTGCTAAAATAATTTGCTATTTAGATTAGGTTCTGATCGTAGTCTTATAAGCAGCCAGTATTAAACCTACCTGTAAAGGAGATCTAATTGGTATTCTACTCGCCCAACCGCAAGGGATTTAATATCTAAACTAAATTAAAAAGTCAAATACTGGAATGCAATAAAAAAAAGAATTGATACCTAACGAATAAAGAACTTTCTACGCACGCACACAATTAGCGATCGCAAATGGCATTTCTTAATTTTTCATATTCTGACATTAAAATCACCCCTATAGCTCGTACGTCGTGTGCTCGTACGACGTATACGTATCTTTAATCTTTAGAGTCCAAACAATTAGTATATTCTTCTGGCTATATTTTTAAAAACAAAACTAAGAAGGACCACTAAAGGGAGGTACTGCCGCACCTCTTGAAACATTCATTGGATAGCTATAAACACGTAAGTGAATACACTTACTGTACCACAATTATTATACAATTGATTAATTGTAGTGGAAATAGGTAGTTGTTCTGTGTTGTTTATATTATAATTGTCCGTCGAGAAAATGACCAGCTTTTAATTTTCTGCGTTTATTAAAAACAATATCACTGTGCTTATATTCTCCAAAGGGATCAATTCTTACTTCGCCGATAACATTCCCACCGATGCATAGGTAGGCTTATTATATTACGATACATTTTTCATTGACGGGTGACGCTTCGTTATTTGCCGGTTTAATATACAGCGTTATTCATAACGGATATACTTACCTTTGAACCTGCACTTCTTCAGCGCATTTGTCAGAAATTATCTGAATTCACATTGACGATATGTCAATTTAAACAAAACATTGCGCAAATTACTCATTTGTTGGAAACAACATTTATTTTTTAAAACCGACATTTCAAATGCGCTTAAGGAGCGCAGGTTCTAAGCCTGTTTTAAAATTAAATCCAGGAATAGAAACAAAAAAAACAAAACAGCAATCTCGTCTAGGTATCCTCCAGTGGTCTATCCTCATTAAACGCACATCGGCTACGATCATTAGCGTCACACATCGATTGCTTCTGACCACTAATTGGCAACGGCCGGTCATGGCATGACACCACGCCTTAATTGCTTAAACTATGTTTTATTCTATTAAACGAAACATACCTAACCAAACATACCTAGCGATAAATAAATCAGGCTTAACTTTGGCTGATGAAATATCACCAGAAAAACGATACTTATCACTAGTTTTTAATAGCAAAAAAAATACTGCTGATGATCAGGATACATGAAATGCTAGGTTAAGTAACCTAGGTTATTGTTAAGTCAGTACGAGATAGTAGGTATGTTCAGGAGATAGGAGCTAGCGATGTAGGAAACCATAGTAAATCTCACTTAGAGAACATACATAGAGTTAGTACTAGAAAATAATAATATTCAAATCTTGTAATAAGTTGTCGAAGATGAAACGCAACGCAAAAAAACAACTACAATTTTACTATCTATGATAGGTTTATCACATTATTGGTAGTTATATTTCCCCTCCAACGAAATCAAATACTTATGCTACTAATATTAACTGGGCCATAAAACCAGCATAACACATAGTCGAATCCCTTATTCCTGATACCATTCACCTCAACATCACGACTCCGAGCTGACAGCAGCGAGCTTAAACTATGATTTTATCTTGAAGCGCCGCCAATCAAACTTGCCTGATTAATTCATAGAGCCACCATAACTAAGCTCGTTGACATTTTGTTATGAACCGTTTCGGTTATAGGTAGAGTTATTTCGGGCAAATGTCACAGTGTTAACTTTAGTTTTGAGTTAAATTGTCTAATAGAGAAATAACTTGTCTGAATTGTAATCGAACTTTCTCCATCGTCACATTTTATTACATACAATATAAGTATCGTACGAAAATTCAATCAGCAATTCTCTTTATATTTGCAATATGGTTTTTTGTATAAATATTGATTCTAGTAAAATAAGCATAATTTGACAACGATATACCCATTATTCATCCCATAACGCATGGTCTACCTAAGAAATATTAATCCTCTTTTGAAGTTGGTCCATAAATTGAGACATTCGCATTGAATACCATAAGCAGATTGTACGCTCTAATAACTTTGGTTTTACCTGTTTCATCTTTTCTTACGAGTACCTATAATAATACTCTAGCTCTGAACAGATGTTCATTCTGGTGCATATATAATGTCAACTCTGCGCTTTTCATGTCTGTCATCATCTTAATTCATAACTTTGGTTGTAACACCATTTATTATTGTCACTTAATTGTTGAATTGATATCAATTGCAGGCGACGCACTGGCGGTTTTTTTTATTTTAAATGTATTTATTTTTTATATAATTATGTATTAGCCATGTGCCCGATGAACTGAACATGGACCCCTCATTCCCCTCCGGCCCTCTTTGGGATTGAATTTCCGAAAATCTCTCCTCAGTGCACCTACTCGAGGAATAAATCCTCCAAATTTCAAATCTGTAGGTCAATCTATTAAGGCTATGCGTTGTCTGTCAGTGTTAAGAAGGTTATTAAGTAGATTTTGCCGTCAGTCAGATAGGTGTACACGATCTCTTTTGCTTGCTTTCAAAATAAACACGTAAAAAAATCTCTTTTGAAAATGATCCTTTTAAGTAATTAACATTAGAAACATTGTTGATGAATAGAACTAGACATATTTATTCTGATCATCACCAGAAAGTTGTTTGTGCTAACTCACGGAAAACTGCGAGCATTATACTAAGAATTATTGTCCCTGCTAATATATTACTTTGTTTTTTCCCAGTTTCCTTGGAATAGGGTCAAGTCAAATTTTGCCATTCATGGGAAATTGTCTTAACGAGACCACCAACATTAAGTCTCTAATGGCGGTAGTTACTATCAAGATTTGGCAAGTAAACGAAATTAATATTAGAGAACTGTGAAAATGTCGTTCATTTACAATAGGACTAAAATTTCTGTTTTTTTTTGTTTATGGTGATGACTTCTTAATTAAGGAAATATTTTAGCTCTGAGCTCTAAGTAGTCACCGAAGATGTATTGAGTATGGGCCAGGAATCTTAACTAGTTTTCATGTTGGCGATTCTATTTTATCTACTTTAGAATTATTGTAACGCAAAAGTTCCTGGAAGCAGAAGGTGGTGGATGCTTTAATGTTGATTTATCGTTATCTGAGTCACTGAAGACGGAATGATGTATCTACATTGTATCTACATACATGTACTGTACCAACTAATGTATCTACATACATGTACTGTACCAACTAATGTATCTACATACATGTACTGTACCAACTCCCCAATAACGATATGAGTAGGTTAGTCTCATTGATTCACTCAGGGTGACAGGACTTACTACAATAGTAGTACTTATAAAGAAATTATAAGCAACCTGACTAACTTAACGACGATCTTTTTCACTCTATATTATAACAGTGCTCTCATGTATTTTAATTTCTTATCAGTATCCTTCAATACGGATTTCCCTTGAGGATCTATATTACAAAAAAAAACTTGGAAATAATGTAAGATTCTCCGAACCAAGCAATATATTGAAGTCGAACTTCATCCGAGATTATGGAAATTCTTGAGTCAGTAAAGCGATTACATAGCATGACTCTTAACAAGTTAGATGTTTTTACATTCTGTGCTATTAACATTTATTAATTGTGATCTCAAACGATTTTTTATATACGTCGATGATCTAGTGTAGCCAAAGCAGACATATCTGAGAGTGATCCAAATTGATGTCTGGTTATTTCCATAAACTAAACGTCCTTCCTTCAGCTGACAAGTAAAGCTCGCACCTTCACGGTAAAAAGTGCGGGACAGGTAGAGATAGCAACCAACCTCGCCATCCATACACAGGAGTTTTTAACCAACCACTCACCAGTAATGGAGCCTCTATTGTAAACACATTGAAGGTCGGACGTCGGTCTGTAGTAAATACGGTCCCCGAGGGAAAACAAAGAGATTTACATAAGCACCTACGTAATGAATTCATTCAGTATTACATAAGGGTAGAGTAATAAGGTGTTCTCTCATGTTTATATTTATTTTTCTTTTGCGTCGCCGTGTTGATAAAGATCAGGATGAAATTACATTTTCCTTTCGTCAAATTACGAAGCGATAGCGGTGGGGATTTCGTGGGTATAAACCTAGTAAATGAAAGTATGTTTTAGCGACCTTGTTTCGTGTAGTACAATTTTAACGTGACTCCGTATATACCCAAAGGTGTACAACAAAAACATTGCATGGGTATTCTATATTACTGTAACAAAATTCTAGATATTTTTTTTCTCTTTTCCTTGAAGTGTGTTTCCAGTCGGGATTTTTGTGTTACAATATTTGGCACATTTAGGACTTCTGTCATTATTATTGTCGCAGATAAAGGTGCCAGACCAGTCAGCTGTCCGTCAGTCTGCAATTTAGTCATAGTGAAATGGAAGTTGCTCCGCAATTGTCAATTTAACATTTTAATATGAGATGTCTGATAAATGCAAAT
Source organism: Pheosia gnoma (assembly GCA_905404115.1). Taxonomy (NCBI): domain Eukaryota; kingdom Metazoa; phylum Arthropoda; class Insecta; order Lepidoptera; family Notodontidae; genus Pheosia; species Pheosia gnoma. Next base: position 8,784,335 of record FR989903.1, read on the forward strand.
GATAATGGGAGCACAGGCATTTTGAAAATTATATTGGCACATAAAATCCATTAATCCCAAAGATGCGAGCCGGGGTTTGTACCTGCGACCCTCGTTAACGAGTCAAGCGTTTTACCAACTTGGCTATAACTATAACAAAAATACAAGACTAATAAACTCTAGTAATTTAGTACTGCTCATAATCATTTACCTGAAGGAACTCTTTTCACTGGTTCATTATCTCTCGCCAGCCCTAGTTATTTCAGACGAAACACTTAAACATAAAATACCATTTATTTTAAGAAAATACCTCGACATCGGCCATCACATCTCTGACGTCACGGTCGCGAAAGTTGGCGATTCACAATAATAATGCGACAACAATAATGTCGGTGGCAAAAATAACCGTGAGCTAGCCTCGACTCAGAGCAACATGCATAAAGACACTTTAGATCAAACCGCCCTACGAGACCGCACCACTATGGATTTATTATAATAACTGCCTCTACAAATTTTTGTAGTTCTTGCAACCTCATTTCACTGAGCCTGGACTAAATTGTTGTAGATAGAATCAGAATCAGATTTTTTTTTTTTCATATAAACCATTAATTACAGTACTTATAAATCGTCAAAATTAACAAAATGCTAAGCTACAACTTTACCACCCGTTCGGAATTCCGTTCCTATGAATAAGAACGGGCAAGAAACCCCATGGTTGCTCTTTTTGAAAAGATCTTTTACAGATAAAAGGGGGAATCAGTGTGGGAATTGTCAGACATGCTTATAAAAGCATTTGCGTTTTAATTGTCAGTCTGACAATTAAAACGCAAATGTTATAATTGTCGGATGTATAAAGCTCGATAAAACGAACTTTCGGTTTGAAGACATGCCTCCTAGCATTTCTAACATTATCCTTGGTCTGAAACATCATGAAAATGTATGTCCATAACTAATATATAAGGTGTAACAAAAATAGTGTAAAATATTTTAACAGATGAATGAGTAAAATGGATCACGCTGATGCATAAAATAATTGTGCTAATTATTTTTGTTTTTTTTTTAAACAAGGCGAACCAGTGGCGTATAGCCATGCGCTCAGTACAGGCTGTACTTTTTTAAATGTCTTATAATTTGATTTATTTCTTTGGGAATGTTATCTTTATAACCCACTGTTGGCCCTGTTATATTTTTAACCGACTTCAAAAAGGAGTAGGTTCTCAATTCGGTTGTATTTTTTAATCATTCCCATCACCTTCACACAAACTTTCTATGCACTTTTATACTATTATAACAATCCAAAGTATTATGCACACTGACAACCTCATTTCTATATGACGGAAATACGAAATGTGAACTACATTAATAAGTACGCATGCACGGTAAAATTCGTGGTATACCAGCGGCCGTGACCCACCTTGGACCTACCTACTCGTGGGCAGCTTCGGGGCACTACGACCCAGGGCCGATGGGACACGAGAATGACTTGAATCGTAGACGCAAAGCTTTTTTGTTCTAATTTTAACACAACGATGGATACAACATAAATATAATAACTTAGCGGATCTACAAATTTGTTGTATGTTTATTCTTGTAGGTGAAGCACTTATGAACCTACAGAATCTACGAATAGAGCAAAGATGTAGTTAAAAAATATTAGCGTAATAATTTTAATTGTTTCTATTAAAGTTTTATAACAGGTATACCGGCAATCATAGGTAAAGCAGTGATAGCCGAGTTTGTAGAACGCTTGCTTCGGTGGCGGGAATTGCAGATTCAAACACCGGCTCGCACCTGTGATTTCTGGAGATTCATGTGCGGATCTCATTTTCAACCATGATTATCACTTGCTAAACGGTTAGGGAAAACATCTTGAGAGAATTCCTCAAAAGATGTGTGACGTCCGCCATCCCGCCCGACATTAAAAGGGTAGACGAAAGGTATAAGATAAAAGGGTAAAGGAAGGTATATGACTCTTCATCTACGCTGTGCTGGGTCAGACTGATAATTTTACACCTACCTCATAAGATGCTGGCGTAAAATTAAATCATTATTGACTTTTGCATTTAGAAAGAATTTTGAAGTTAGTACTTAGTTACTTTTTTACCTTAGTAATTTAATTTGTCATCTGCTATTTTAATTGAATTTACCTAGCAAGTTTCCTCCTTTTCAAACTTAACTAATAACGTTATCACACATAATTGTCATAAATTCTGGATATTTTAGTGCTAGATCCCGTCTTTAAAATCTTTACCAAAATAATATCAAAAAGTTATAAAAAAAAAATTGAAAGATCCATATTTTCCAGAGAATATTGCAAGTTAGTTACGCTACCACGGTGGTGCTATAATGAGAAGTGGTTAGACACAACACAACGTAGTAACCGTAAAAGTGAAGTTGTGTGGCCTCCATATTTTATGTTATGCTCCATAAAAAAATGTTTCGTTAAAGTGAACCAGACGGAGAGGATTGCCCAGTTAACTTAATTACGAGTAATGGTATCCTATAAATAAGGCTAGTGGCTGGTTAAAATGTAAGGTATATGATGACATACAAATAAATGAAAAATATTATTCATATCATTTTCAGAATACGAATATATATTTCTTTTAATCTAAACCATTAAATACAGAACTTATGAATCGTCAAAATTGTTAGAAAATGCTAAGCTACAACTTTACCATCCGTTCGGAATGCCGTTCTTATGGAGGATGGGCAAGCTACTCCATGGTTGCTCTTTTTAAATATATCTGTTGATATTTTTGAGCACTACATTGTTATGGGTATGTGATTAATTTCAACCATTTATTAAATAGGTTTCTTATAACATGCAGGAGACGCTACAAATGCTTACAGACTTGGCTCTTATAGATATCCAATTTTGTTAAGGTTACTTTACCACACTGGGTACTATCAGGGAGTTTAGTATCATTTTCGTTTGAACTAATCCGCACGCTGTATAAGCAAAAGGGTTGTATTAAACCGCCCCCTGATTACGTATCTTGCCTAGCCTAACGATAGCAAAGCGACAGCAATAATCTCGCAATAATTGCTTTCAAATCGCAGATTTGTATGGCGTCGCAGCGCTACGTAATACGAATTAGCAATTTATAAGCAAATATTGCGCGATTACTGCTATCGCTAGGCTATTGCAAGTTACGTAATCTGGGGGCCGGTTCGATATAGCTAATAATTGCCGATAGTATATTGTTTTGTCACACACAATCGTCGGCACGACAAAGATCGCGTGCTAGTCGAACAGATAGCCGCATTGAGTGGCGCCCAACGCGGGGCGTGTTTATAACACACTTCCAAGGACTCTTTTAATTTGATCATGACATCATACATACCATTCCATTATTCAAGGTGATTCAACTAGGGTATACATACTATACCTTGATCCTGCGCTTTTGTAATTTTGAATTCAGAATTTCGTATAATGATTACAACTGCGGTCAAGAAGCACAGGTTACCAACCTACCGATACACCTAATATATTAAACATTAATTATTATTGTTACGCCATATAAAAATATTCACGACCAGTAGATAAAACATTTCTAACCCATACAAATTTCCATTCAGATTAGATTTAAAAAATATATCCCACAATTATGAAAAGTAGCGCCAATTTATAATCCATGAATGCCAGGCAACATTTTCCTAGGCTTAAATATTTTAAGAACTATTCAAATCCTTGTGGAGATGACTGTAATATTTTAAAATCGTTTTAGTGATCAAAGGAGCAGCATATCAAGGACGCTGCCGATCTGTGTGGCAGCAAAAGTGGATTCCAAGTAAACGAGCTGGGTTAGGGAGCTTTTGTTATCAAATCACGTGATGTACCTTCGCCTCTGTGACTGCGATGTATTGCCAAGGTCGTGTTTGGACAGTGTGTCTCTCTCGGGACAGCTAATAACAAAGATCCCTGAAGCCAAAAATAAACATTTACAAGTGTTTATTTTTGTACGATTATAAACTTCTGACTCGGATATTATGTACGTATTTACAGTGAAAAATCATTTTAGAATAAGCAATATATATACCTAGAACGTTTGTACCAGAATCCAGTTTCAAATGCGAAAGTCGTTTTTAGGTCATTAGGCGCGATTGAATGAATTCTCCAATTATTTTAATCCAATATCATTCTGTTATAATTCGAACAGTGGGAATTCTACCGTCTATTTAAAATTACATCATCCTCCGAGATTGAATTAATTGATATAATGAAATCCATTCGGACAACATTTAATTAAATTACCGTTTTTCTATAAAGCTCTTTTTCGTATAAAAAAAAAACAAAATTGCGAAGTTGCGGTTTCAATCTCCTTATTAGACAAAGTAGAGGATCACGTCTTATTAAATTCTAAGTACACGTGCACTTAACAAACAACACCGTGATCGAGCCACGCTCAACATTATCAATCAGAGAGCATGATACATTACATCACCTATGTTCCCGCTGTGAGTGAGCCTCAATCAATCACTGAGCAATCTGTCAAACTACCACGCGCGTACCTATTTGCTAAAGGTATTATAATAAAGACAAGTTTTATATAAAAAAGTCGTGTTAGTTACACCATTTATAACTCAAGAACGGGCGGGTCGATTTTTATGATCTTTGGTTATTGCATTTGTTTCCGCCCATGAATAGCAGAATAAATATTAAAAAATTTCAACGAATGTTGATTCGGTTTTAAATGAAGTGGGGACCCTGTCTAAAAACTTATGTGGATACCAATACTATACGCAATGGAATTTGTATAGAATCTAATCTGTACTGTTCTCATAATATTATAAATTTAACCACTACGGTACCGCCGAGCACCGCAATAGATTACACAAAAAAAAGACGAGCTACAGTTTTGTCCAAAGCGTCGGCTCTATTTGTCATAATGTTATCAGCGATCAAAGTTTTTCAAAAGAAGCGGGCTCATTATGCGTTATCAGTTTCCGGTGGACTGGCCGCGTTGTTATCAAATGAAGGTTGTTGCGGCTCGACCTCAGGCAAGGCAACATCACGATAATCATTAATCGATTATACTTGAATAAATTGGTGGCGTGAATTGTTAATAGAGAGATATACTATCACGCTTATTTACCCTAGGGCAGGCTTTCCCAAAGTGAGCGATAGCGCCCCCATGTGGGCGCTGCAAGCTTAAAAAGGGTAAGAGACCCATAGAAAAAAATGGGGGCGTTGTGTAGAGGCTTACAATTATTAATTAAAAAATAATTCATTCTCAAAGTGGGCAGTAGACAAAATAAGTTTAGGAACCCCTGCCCTAGGGGTGCCGGAGGTACACCGTTTTATATCCACGCTTTGCTGATGATATTCAGTAATTAATTTAATAAAGAAAGCAACCAAAGAGTTCATATCTCTTGTTTATTCATCGTCTGCAGTAGGATCTAAATTGGAGTTGTTAAAATGTTTTTTACGTGGAAAAATAAGCTACTATAAAAACTAGGTATACCTACTTTTCTCGACATAACAAACAAAACAGCAGATATATCTGTATATCTGTGAAATGTTTGTTAATATCTAAAGTTTTGGCAAAGAACTCGGTGTTATTATTTACTGAATAGTTCGACGTCGCGTTCGGAATAACGAATAATTCCACGGACACAATGTTTTTTCTGTCTGCATAATACTGTTTGTTCCATTTACTAAGGCTTTTTTTAACGTATGTGGTATGTACAAAATTGCTTTATATTTCGATCTTTTATAATTAATTCGTCGTAGCTAAATTAAAATTTTAGTTTAGTTGACCTTTTTACACTTAGCCTTTATTTTCGTATTCTGGAGACGATCTTTTATTGGTAATGGAATTTGTAGAACCAATACCTACTAAAAGGAGTCAGGTTTTTTTTTTAGACGCCTACTTTTTAAGGTTCTGAACCGATATAGTAAAAACGGATCCCTTATATGTTCGCCTGTTTCTGATAGGATTGCCTAAAATATTGTATACATACCTACATATTGCCTTTTTCTTTTTCTCTACAGTCCGCGGTCCACCCCGAACAATTTTACGGTCAGTAGGACTCGCACCAAGGTTGGACACACCCTTAGCGGCTACCCCAAGGTCACGAACTCTAGACATACATTTAACCTTTTAAAATAAGCCTTATCATACCAAAGACAAGATTGAATTTTAAGTGGCTAATATATTAGTCATCAATCATGATGATGACGCAGCGTAGATAAAAGCCATGCTTATGTCTTTGATTCAATTTTGCTTACAGGTGTCGATTTAGCTTTGTCTTGCATTTAACTACGGTATTGACTTCACACTTTTCCCAAAATAAGTAAGTAGTGGCAAAAATTGTCAAGCGTTGTCGCAAAAACCTCAATTAAGGTAGAGTACACCTACACTCTGCTACGTCGTGCTACGACTCGTAGGCTCTACAGCACTACGCAGCTACGCCGTAGGTCATCTACGTTAATTATTGAGCTACGAAACATAATATCCTAACTTTGACTACACTACATTAGTATTTTGTAGCAAGTACGTACACATAAACATAAATTACAATGCGTATTCATTTTTATTACATCCACTAAACATTGTAACGTAATTAATGATAGTTTCACATGCAACCGAAATATTATAGTGTGGGCCTGCCTGAGTTCACACACTGGATTGTATAATTAATAAGCTATGAATATATCATAGTTTTAATTAATACCTTTAAGGCCATAGGCCTCTAACACAAGGTTGTTCAAGACATATCCACGCGTGCTAGCTTACAGAGCAGAATGACGTCATACTTTTTAAAAACTAGGTTGTTATCGGAAAATCAGCTGGTTTCCGCATTATCTCTTCTCAGTGAATAAAACAATAATTTTAATATTATTTGTCTTTGTTGTTGTGTTTATCTTATCTTAAATCGGTGAATATCTTTGAAAACGAGATCCAGAGATACAAGGCGGAACTCGACCCCCTGTGTCGAAGCCGAACTTTCCATCAACTTGATAATCTGTGCTTTCCAACTAAATAGTTTGGGAATTTTATAGAAAATACTTTAAAGACCATAGATAAAAGTTAGTGTGAAAACATATCACATACGAGTAACATGTCGGATGATAGGGTTGGCACGCAGCCAGAGATATTGCTTAAATAATTGTTATGCCGAAACTGATATGGATTGGTGAGCACTAGATATGTCACATCCTGATATTTATGAGGTATAAAATAGATTATGCCAAATATGTACGTGTTAGCTCCATCTAGTGTACTCTGTGTACTTCACAATTTAACCTGGAAACACTAGATGGCGCTGCCAATAATAAATAGCAATCCTTATACAAATCGATTATGGTATTTTTTTAGTTACATTCCTCACACAAGAATACTTAAATCATGTCGGTATTTACAATACAATTACAGCATCCTAACAAGCTTAGATTTGGCACATCGCCAGCGAAGACGCTGAGCTAATTTACTCCACACGTATCCTAGTTGACGGTTTTACGATTTAAAAGACAGAACTAGATCATAACTCGAGTTATTGTCGGTACAGCATCTTTAGGGTCAGCGCACACAGACGAAGTGGCGGCGAAGTTTTATAATCGGTAACAATTGACTACTCACTTTAACATACGCGTTCCTCTCGGTCGCTCTCGCGCTAGTCAAGCGGCCCAGTTTAATTTTATTTTGTTACACCAAGATCAGCCGTATGTCAAAGTGGGTATAATTGACTTTTGATTGTTATCGAATTATTACTCCGCCACCACTCGATCTCATGCTCGCAGAATCGAGTGTCTTGGTATTTGTGTGGTTGCTTTCTCAGTATCGAAATCGTAATAAATGATTTTAAACATTCGGCGTTTCGCCAGCCGAACGCTTGGTGTAATGAGTATAAGGCTAACCCTCTATAACCTCTGCCTATCCCTTCTGGGATTATATAAAGATCTGGGATAAAGTAGAACTCAGCAATGCATAATGGTTAATCGCAATATGACGGAAGGAAGATCGGTATAATATTGTAGCTCGCTTGTACTGGCCATTAGCCAGCGATTGTGCGCGGAACGCTTATTCAATTTTCATGCAGACATCTAACCCAGGCATTAGAGCGTTACTATAACTACGGTGTGTAACAAACAGCAGTGATAGCCAAGTTGGTAGAACGCTTGCCTCGGTAACGAGGATCGCAGGATCAAACCCCGGCTCGCACTTCTGAGATTTCTGGATTTCATGTGCGAATCTCATTTTTAACCATGACTATCACTTGCTAAACGGTGAAGGAAAAACATCGCGAGGAAACCTGCATGTCTGTGAGAACCCCTCGAAAGACGTGTGAAGTCCGCCAACTGGGACAGCGTGGTGGACTATGGCCTCATACCCCTCGCACTGAGGAGAGGCCCGGGCCCAACAGTGAGTCATTATAAAGGGCTGGTATTATCATTATTATTATAACTACTTTTTGGCCCTTCGTATGTCATTGTTATAAGTGTTATGTATATTATTAACTGGAAACTACCAAAAAGTGTTCAAGACTCAACCTAATTGCATTCGAGATATAGATACTTATTTTATTGGAAACAGTGAACCAATAAAAGTCTTGTTGTAAACCGCCAGATTTAATTTATATAATACTCTACACTGTTAAGTATATCCCTATTTTTTTTTTATGTTTTGAAACACATCTTAGTAAAATACAAAACTTTAAATGCGTTCCTATTTTCATCGCGACTGATGAAAAATGAAATCACAGTGGGTTAGCGGATGGAAGAGTAACACAATAATGTAACTGGGCGGTGTTGGCTAGCTGCCAGCGTGTCGGTGCGTTACGTGCCGACGTGAACGCATTCATACGTGACGGCAACTATTGTCTGATGATGTGTGTATGTCGTGACACGTGTAGATATTATTTTATTTTTAATTTAAATCATGAATAAAAAATAAAATCATTCTTAGACGAAGAACATATTATTGAAGCACAAAAAACCAAGCCGATGAGTTTAGTATACGTGAATTGCGTCCTTGGAGTGTTAACGACGCGATTATTTTATGTTTTTTGTTTGGCAATCTTTTGTTTTAGGGTTTGTAAATTTTTGTCACCTTTATGTCCGCACGGTAAAATTTTCCTATAATATAATTTTCTTAATTTATCCATCCCTCCTGCCTTTTATTCTCACCCCGGCGTGTGGCGGACCTGCGGCCAACGTTTACAAGAGGGTACACACGAATTTGTGGACAAATTGGCTTGGGTGTTTTGTTCGCAGCACTCTGTCTATACCAATTATACGTCTGATATTTTATTTATTTACTTCCTCTTATATGAAACCTAAATGTCCATCTGAGTTATTCGGCATTTATATGCACCCCATATCATGACTTCGCCATTTATCGTCTAACACTCACGAAGGTAGGGACCACAGACTTGTATATTCTAGGTAGGGACTTTCTTTATTCTACCGAGATTTGTACGAAAACAAGCCTTGTTGTAGAACGCGCAATTCTTTACGACACACGCTCAAATTTGCATAATGGTTTCAAATGAAGTATGTTTTTATCAGTATAGTTTTGTAGTCAAATGAGCTGCTTAAGAGTCAGTGATGGTAAGGATTTAGGAGCATGAAAAGGACTTAAATTATTTTCGTAAATACATTAGACTAGGTAGGTAGGTAGTATATTAACCTGACTACCTAGTACCTTTCTCACATAGGCTGCTATATATCATCTCATATCGTGAGTTTACCGTTGTGCAACATACAGTTTTTTTTTCTTTTGGTTGGCTGGACTTATGTATATCTAATAGTTCCTTCTTACGTAGATCTAATAGTTCCTTCTTACGTAGTATTAGCATCACAACTAGTAAAATATACTTCACTAAATATACTTAGTCAGCTTTGCACAGGTGCTTAGGCTATAGATAGGTTTTCGAATTGGCTGCATAATAGCCTATTACTGAGACGATCACACCTGCGTATCCAACCACAATACGTAAGCTCTATGTTATATCTATAACATTACTACATAATATACTTAAGGTGCAACAATAATAGTGTACAATATTCTAAGAGGTCCATCAGTAAGCTATAAAGGTTACATTCCCGAAAAAAAGTATTGTAATTATTTGATACTAGCTGTTGCCCGCGACTTCGTCCGCGTGGTATTTAACAAAGACAACCGTTGACAACAGCCTGCTCGCATGTTCTGAGCCCGCGGGACGCATTGCAGGTTGTTGCTATCAAACTTAACCAGGCGCTGCGCTGCAACATTGGTTTTAATTTTTTTTCGTGAGATCCTATTTTTTTTTTCTAAAATAAATGTAGCCTAAGTTACTCCTTGTTACATCAGCTATCTGCCAGTGAAAGTCCCGTCAAAATCGGTCCAGCCATTTCAGAGATTAGCCGGAACAAACAGACAGACAGACAGACAAAAATTGTAAAAAATGTTGTTTCGGTATAGGTAACGTGTATACATCCAAATGCACTTAGTAAAAAGCGGTTATTTTAATATTACAAACAGACACTCCAATTTTATTTATATGTATAGATGTATAGATTTAAAAATAATACTGGCTCGCTTTCTCAGAGAAAAATCAAACACTGTTAACACATGTATTTTATACATATACGTGATCGTTATAACCTACTTTACTTCAAATATTTTACCCTATTTTTGTACACCTTATATAGTTATAATTTGGCATGTCAGTAAAGACTTCATATTTAGAAAGAGTTTTCAGCACAAAGAACTGTTTATTTATTCCACACTTGATGTTTTATGTAAGGCATACTGTTGTCTGAAATTCCCGTAATGTTGCAAGGTCTAGCTCGGTGGACGTTCGTAGAACGGTTTGGTGATCGTCTAGGTCCAGAATACCCGGACTTCAAGCCGTCCAGACCATTTGGACATTTAAGTACACTAAGAAGGCTACAAAAATAATGACATTGATTTTATGAGTCCTCAGAACAATATCATACATTGTATAAATAACAACAATTTTACTTTTTAATGACTCGAACAGACGTTGTTTTTAACAGTTTAAGCAGACTTGAATGAAGTATTCCCACATGATGTAGTTCTTGAAGATTTTTATTACAATTTTATCTGAACCGAGATTAATCTTATAGCGACATCTAGTTTTCACACATTGAACTACCTGAGAATGGGCGATTGGAATTGTGCGTCGCCAACAAATCACGCGTTATTTTTGCTGACGAAAAAAAGGAGGTTATTCTAATTATAAAATTTCCTCATAAACTAATTATACGGATTTTATCGAATATAAGAAATCAATATACCTATATCTTAGCACATGTTTCATGTCGCTATTGCTAGTTGTAATTAGATGTCTCTGTAATGGATATCGTATCTACAAATAAAATAATTATAATAAAAAAAATATAATTTAATAATTTAATAATAGGTACAATTGGCCGCGGCAGTAAGGCGGTATCCGAGGCAATAATGCCTCTATACACCACCTGAGCCTGCCATTAATCGCGTGCTTGAGATAACATATCGCAATGCTATGTTATCGGGGTTTGATTACACCCTGCAATGCTAGGACGCTGGTAAATATACCTATAAAAACAAGAATTGTGCGGAAAACGCATATTCCCTGAAGGGGCACGCAGGAGTGCACTACAGGGCACCCACACTTTGCTAATGCATTTTTATACTGGGCTTAATACTCGTACCCATTATTCATCAGTTATTTTGATACAGTTGGTGTTGTGGAAAACGAGACTTGTATTCAGTTCATAAATGACTGAGTTCTAGTAGACAGTTCAGAGGGCCTACAAGTGTATGTGATAAGTGCCCCCAAAAATATCTACCAGAGACGCACAACATATAAGCACATTCCGGGTATATCAATGGGGAATACACAAGCAGTCTATATTGGTCATAGACTTGTATAGCCAAGATCTTCCAACCAAACAAGTGTTTTGCTGGTGGGGCCGGCTCCTGTGCCTTGAAAGTTATTTTCAATGTCTGTGTATATTTGACGCTTCGGGTAAACTTTAATACCGCGTTTTATCCTTGAATGGAAATTCGTCATTTCTATAGAGCGTTGTATGCAGTGCCATCTGTATTTGGTGAAGTGAATAATATCTTAGAGCAAGATATAGAGGTCACTACAGGACGTTATAGGATACGCATGCCGAGGCCTGGTAGAACCAAGATTTCCCGGAGGAAATTCCTCAGCAACAAATAATTCTTACTAACATTTTCGAAAGCTATTAGTAACGCCGGTCGGATTCTTGAAGTTCCGTCATTAGTGCGAGATTTTACACATACTTACTATGAAATTTCAAGTTTTGAGGAGACGTACCCGCGGGCTTGACGAATCGCGGAGGTCTTAGACCCAAGCTCTAAAGTTTGGGAAAACTTGTTAAGCTTGTTAAATTCTTTTAGGTTCTGATATGTTCGCACTAATATTGTTTTGGGTTGAGATGGATAGTTATTTAATCATGTAATGATATGCTTAAAAATGTAATGAAAGAATAAGAATGAAATAATAATATGTCCACACATATCGATCGAAAAACGTGACTAATTTTCGATAGAATACAATATATTATATCAAAACATAATCCTCTCATACATATATTGTACTAATCTGTAATAAAAAAAATCCCCACGGATTGTGGCAAAGATATACTTGTGGTTTGTTTTCATTAATTTGGTTCTTGTTTTAATTAAGTAAAGAACTTATTATGTATTACCTCAATCCGACACTGCAGCCCACAACGGTTTTATGGCACTAATAAAAATATTTTTTCAACGACCATTACCCCATGCTCTCAACGAAATGTAACCCACCGGGAAGTATCTGTACACGATCACAAATTCGGATACTAAATCAAGTGGTTTATGAGGCTTGCTCTCACCAAGAGCTTGGCATCGCGCCTTTTCTGTTTGGCACAGATGAAAAACTGCATTCATTTTCATGGTTCTAAACATTTTATATCATTTGGTGCATGACTCTTTAGTTACAACAGGGCTATAAGAAGACTAAAGGTAGTACAACTATTACCCAACAAGAGCGAAAACTTCAAACCAAGTGAAACTGTTAAATTTTATAGAAATTGCCCCATGAATCGGCAAAATGCACTTCGCTGTATTGGCGTTTGATGGATATTTACGATTTACGAACTAGATTGATGTACTTCTGAAGGCATTACACTGAACCTTGTGTATCCAACCGGTCTACCACAACAACTGGGTACCGTTACCGTTAGTGAATAATTACATTCGACGCTCATTTAGAGCTAAATATCTTGAAGGGTGGAAAGTTGCCCGAGATCTTCTCCCAACAGTGGTACACAAGGTTAGGTTTTGAAAATATAATGTGTCTGTGTGCGCCACACCTAGTTATTCTTTCGTACATATATGGAAATAGTCGAGCCGTCGTGTTCCTGCGCAAAATAAAATAACGTAACGTACAGCAAACACATAATCTCAATTAGCGAAGAAAGCAGATGGGGAGGGCATTAAAACCGCTTTGTTTACGACAATCCACAACCGGCGATAATCTTTATTTCCCCACAAAAGAGCCCAATAAACTGCTGCCGTGGCATTCCGACACGCCTTGCTAACTTTCATGCAGGGTAGAAAGGACACCATGATATTTACAGCGACCTAAATGCCATAGCGGAAAACAATTTGACTTCACTTGATAGAAAAAAAATGGTACGTGTCGAATTGAGAACCTTCTCTTTTTTTCGTCGGTTAAAATGAGTCTATATAATTCGGTAGACTACGACTACGTGAGCTTTGTAGTGTTAATTAGGTGATGAAAATAGGAAATTTCTAGTAAGATTGGATTTGTCTGGAAAGTTTGTGCAGTTTCTCAAATATGGCACAGTCATTTTCTAGTTCTCTATGTCTTTTATCTTTCAAGACAGTCTAGACTCTCCAAGATGTCGTAAGTTTATTGCCTAGTGTCAGCTGCAGTGAGTTACTAGACCACGTCATATAGTTTCTAGATCATGACTCACAAGAGATGCAATGTTTAGGTATAAAAATAACTTCATGTTTAATTAAACGCAATACATTCTCTTTAAGAATATTCTTAATACATTTATTTACCTACGCAATTCCTTTGATCGTGACATTGACGAAATACAGCGGCTCTTCTTCACTAAATTCTCAATGTAGCATTGCTGCCATTTTGTCCTAATTGATAAGAAGCATCATGGACACCTATCTAAAATGATAAAAGAACTTTGTTAGTACTTGAGAGGCTCTTGAATTATGGGATCCACTTGGATAGATACTTCGCTGCGGAGTAATAATTATTTTCTTCGCACTTAAAACACGACTTTGTAAACAAGCCAATAGATAGGAAAAAAGTATGTAGATATATTTACGGACCTTTTACAAAATATATTGGAAGCCTTATAGCTGTCGTTATATCTGTCTACAATATTTTACGCTATATAGAAAACTTCATAAAAAAACAAATATTGATGAAATTTTAGGTACCTAAGTCTACAACTCAACATAACATAGTGTAGGTACCTATATAATTTTTACAAATCTCAAACTACAATACGGAATTTATAATTTCATTACGTAGGTGCCACCAGGATAAAGACAGAGTATAATTATATTGAACAGTATCGCATCTAAGATAAGTGAAGTCTCTTGAAGCACATTTCAACTTTAACTTATAGTTTTGGGATAATTTAAGCGAAGGCAAATCGATGGATCTGAATTTTTCATGCGAAGTCGCTACTGATCTACAAGTGAAAGTGGCCTTCATATTGCAGACACGTTGGAAAATACTCAGAATCCAGTCACAAATAGTAATTGGAGTACAGGTAGCACCTGCTACAGTATCTACCGTAACTATCGATTTGAAGTAAATTCTACCAGACTTGAGCGAGAATGGCAGGCGAGATTTCTATTCTCTTCCTCGCATCGGTGTAAAAGCAACTCTTTAATTCAGTTCACAAGGGCGTTACTGTTACGCATTAAGGTATGTCTACAAAATAATATTGAATAATGTCTCCAATAGCCATGAAGCAAATGCTCCCAATTTAGAATACTATTACTCGTAGTACATATTGTCGATGGATTTTTGGCGTGTTTATCATTTGGACCAAGTCCAGACAATCGGAATGGTAATGATGACGGAGGCACCCGGTCACTCACAAGTTCAATGACAATGACATTACGAAATGAACATGGTTTAAAACGAATAAAACATGACCGCCGTAAACAACTTGCACCGAAAACTTTTTTAATACTCAATTAAGCCACTCCAACCACCTCGCATTTGTTAATCCAACCTAACCATGACACAGCAATTTGGTGCGGAAATAAAACGAACCAAAACAACCAGCAGCCGTTGAGACGTCTGAATATAGCCGAGTATAATCTTAGCTTGAACTAATTAGCGTGTTAGACCACATTAGAACGGTCCACGCCTATACGGGCCTACTCTAGTGTGAACGAGAGGAAAGTGGGCAATTTTCCAAGATGAATTTGATGTTTCGGAAGAACTTCAGCGGGGAGAAGACCCACGTGTCGAGCGTGGGTGGGGGGAAAGCGAGGGGCGCGTTGGGCGCAGGGAGGAACGCTAAACGACGCGACAGGGAACGCTACTCCTCCATGGAGGAGCATCATTACAAGACCCACATATTCTTCTCCGCGGCGACGAGGGCCAGCACGCAATACAACGACATCCCAGGTAAACATTATTACACTTGTTGTGAACGAAAGCGGCAGTGGTCGCGCGACACGCGTAGTTATGACCTTGTTTCGTTTGTTTACAGTCTTTATGTAGTTGATATGCCTACCAGTTAAGTGTTAAAACATTAAAAATCCGACTTCCGCGATATATCCTCGAATAGCTCGTTAGTTGTTCGTTAAAATCGTCAAACATGACGCGCTGTCGTATGTAGGTAGTAGTCGGTACTATAAATACATTTTGTGACAGATTGTAGCCAATGGTTATGTAGAGTTCATAGGCTAACGAACACGAATATTCATGAAAGCATTTCAAACAGCTACAATGTAAGGCACAAACAGCTACAAATTCTAATTCGCCTCAAACTAGTTTAGGCCAGTTGAAACCACAAGCGGACTATTTTGGCGCTAAACATCCCGTCGAGTTTATTCGCCGTGCAAGAAGTGTAGGTATACGATATACAACATCACAAATGCTATAAAAGCATAAAAAGCACGAAATGAGTTCTGGAATAACTACAACAACTACCAAACTACGACTTATTTTCCTACAGTTCGTTCCCAGTGAGAACTACGAAAATATAGTGTGTTTCTAGACATTCAATACCGTCAACCAATCCGAAACAAAAAATGACAAATTACAAGCAATAACACAAAGTTACGACTATTGTACGTTTACATATTCCAATAAATATCAATCATCCTTGTGACATGGGTTCCAAACAATATCTTACTCTACCACAAAACTTACGAAAAAAATATACGTGTCGAATTGAGTACCTCCGTCTTTTTTCGTCGGTTAATAATAATGCGTATATCTTTCGATTCCAGAACGATGCGGCCCAGTCCTCGGCGGCGGCACCGGGCCGGAGCCGGAGCCCCCGCAGCCGCTCGTCACCCGGGAGCCCACCGTGTCGCTGCTGCGCTGGGACCGGCCGGGGCCCCCCGCGACCACGGCGGTACCCACCGACCGAAGGAGAACAGAACCGGTTTCACTGGCAACACTCGAGAAAGACTGCTTTGTGATACCAGCGCATGCACTTAATCGGTTTCTACCGGATGGTGTTCCGGTATGTAATGACCTTTTATGTCCTCTAGCCGGGTCTTATGCGCGTTTTTCTCTACACAAATAAAAACATCTCAACATATTCCGTGCAGGTAAAGGCAGGGTACAATAATCTGTTGTGCTGGTTTTTTTTTTGCCTGTTTTTGTAAAAGACGCGCAGGACCCGGTTTATAATCAACACTGTTTAAAGCACAGCACTGCCTAGTGATGACTCAATTAGCGATAGTTTTTATTTCCTACATATACGTCCTTAATTACACTTTGACGCATTTGCTACCAGCTTTTCCTAATGGTCAATAGCACGAAAAAGGCAAAGCATTTTGGAAGACCAGAGAAAAGGTACCTAGTTTATTTTTTGTGCGCTCAATTAATGGTAAGGCCGGTATAATTTATCATAATTAACATAGAAAGCTGGAGCAATTTAGAAAATTGATGAGCTACACAGGCCAGTTAACTGAAAAAGATTTAAAGAGGAGGCTTTTATTTACGAGAGGACATTCTGACTCATCTGTATTTGGGAGCAGATTTACAAAACGATGTCACTCAAAATCATTTGAAATACCCAGGGTAATATTGTTTCATTACAGCTCCCAGTTCCACCTCCAACGCCGGAAAAAGGAATTACAACAAAGACTGGCCAGAACTCACTCAGTATCCTCGAGATCGCCGATCCCAAACTCTGCATATTAGCTCACTTAATGAGCCCCTTGGAGCCGATAGAGCCAATACTGGAATCGCCGCTTTCCAAACCCCTGTTCCGACAGAAAGCAGCCGCCGCAGAACTATTGAACGAAGTAGCTCAAGCGAATACGGCAATTGGAGGGATGCTATTAGCAAATATGGAGAAAAACGCCGATTTTCCATTTATATCGTACTACGTGATAAATACAATGCAGACAGACCCTTTGCTATTCTATAACAATATGAGAAGCTCTTCCCTGAGCAAGTTTGATCCGAAAACGATAAGATACTCAGCTGCGCATACGTTGGACTTGTATAGTGAAGTAGCTATGATATGTAGACCACCATTTAATGATTTGGCTGGTGGGCCCAAGAAGTCGCACACGCCGTCTACTGGATTTATTATTAGTGTTTATAAGGTAGGACATATATTTTGGTAACATTAGTATTCTACAAATTTATAATGAGAACAAAGGTAAAATAGCATAGACATTGAATCTCAGAAGTTTCAAGGTAGCTGAAAAAAATTCATAGCTACTGATGAAATTCATGAATTTCACAGGGAATATTTTGCCCTTCTCCACAGGAATGACTTTATCTATAATCGTTGACGATTCATAATACTTACACTTAAAATGATAATTTTGAAATACAATTCAGATCAATCAAAAGTAGTCAGTGACAAAAGAATACCCCCAAAATTACGATAGCACAAAGAATTTCCGAGTATTAGCACAAAGAAACTTTTCCTCACAATTCCAGGTCTTCGAAGGCGACGACGGCGAACGCTTCGAAAGAAATTGGCTGTATTGGACTGGAGCTCGGATGCTGTACCGCCACCTGCCCCACACGGTGGGCATGAGGAAGATCGCTCTACACAAATCAGTGGCCGCGCACGGAGACAAGATGTATCTGCTAGTGTGTGAATGTGCCAACTTGATGGACGACCTGTCGGGCGCTGCGATGCTGGTGACGGCCTTAAGGGCCCGCTTGTGTGGCTACACGGGCCTTTATAGACCCATACAGACTTTCTAGTAGAAGGCCCTGGCAGGCCTGGACTGTGTTGCTCTGTGAATTTGGGGTCATTGTTTCGTTTCATTGATTTTGTCAATAAGCACAAACAATTTTTGGAGGAGTGATACTGGTCGCATAGTATGACTTTGGAACTTTTTCGAATTCTAGTTAAGCACTTTTCCGCTAGAGGCGCTGCTGTGAAATGTAAGGAATGATTCGTACACTCGATCTGAATTTGATGCTGTCGAAGCTCATACTAAGCCCCCTGAAGGAGGTTGCGGAGTCTAGTGGATTTTCAATCCCTCAATTAGGAAAAGGGCCCCTAATAAAAACTTCTATTCCAAAACGGTTATTCTCAAATTCAGTGCAAGTAAACGCTTTTGGGCTTAAAATAGATATATAATTAAAGTAAAATTATGATCATAATAATGACCCAAAAATGACTCCACATTTTTTGATCACAGACAGCGCAAGTTGTGAACAAAACGGACCAAAGTATTAAATATTATGTACAGGCTGGGTACAGACAAACGCTTGGCGAGCCGAAGTGTTCGTGATAAAACCATAGATTTAAGAATATAATTATGAAGTGATTTTTGATGACAAGCCTTGCTTTCTTTCAATTCGTATAATCTTCACACTCATGAATGAATGAAAGTAGCCTAGTCAAGCTTATTACCAGTCCCTGAATAATACATTTTGGAAGTCTTCCAAAACAGGCGTACGTATTCATACAAACTTCTCAAATGTAGGTAGGTACACAATTTATTTAACTTTTTGGTATCTAATTGTCAATACCTGCATACCTACTTGTAACTCATACATTTTGAGGTTATTTAAACATATCACGTGACACATATCATAATATTCCAATGTCTTCTTTATTTTTTTTATGTTGGCCATTGGCTACAAAATAGTGCTATTGTTGCCAGTGTCAAGTAAAATGTTTCTCCGTCATTTCAAATAAATGTACCCCTGATGATAAAAATGATGTTGATTACGACGATGCTGATGTAATGAATCGCCTATCCTTATCAGCAAAGCTGATAAGTGATTAACACCCAATGGTTAATATGACATATTTTATATCAAAGAAACATAATTTACAGAAAATATAACAATATTAATAACTTCATTGGTCAACTTCCCGCCAAAAAGTCCATATTCCAATTTAGTTACACCTTTTTTTTAAGTTTACTTACTACACATTACTGGTATTCTAGTTATCCACACCGACTAAGCTAAAGCTTGTACTATAAGCGGACTTGCGTCAATAGTTTAATGACTACGGTGAGAATCAACCACGGAACCTCTCGGTTACAATGGCTACCCGTCTAATTACCTTACCTCACATGTTTTAATATCGCCAGACGAACACACCAACTATTCGGTCCCAAACTAAACAACGCTTGTATTATGGGTAAGGTACCATGGACTGGGGCCATCCCAGTACCTACATAATTACTTGTACGAATATTAAACATCCTGACTTGGCTACAAAACTTCGTGCTCAGTTTTCCCCTATCGGAATTCGAACCCGGGACCCTTGTTACAGAAAGTAGGGTCGACAATATTAGTAGCGCCATTCCAACATGTCGCTCATATTGTATCAAAGTCAAATCATTTATTTCGTATAGGCCTACGGGGGCACTTACAAATTGTCATTACATTTTTTCCTTAACTCTACAACCTCTATCTTCGATCATGCTCAAGCGCTGCTCGCAAGGCAGACAATCACGTTGATTTAGACTTATGAACACAATAGATATACTTTAACTGCTAGGAATAAATAACTTAGGTAATATACATCTCAAATCAATATTTATATTATTAATAATCTCTAGATACTTTTAAAAGTAGCAGTCTTCAAGGCGCACCAATTCGAATCGCACCAAACGATGATACCTAATATAACATCGATGATACATAAAAAAAATAGGCACATGTTGCGTTAACTACCTACCACCTTCCATAACCAGTACGTAAAGTGCGAGATTATTCGTAAGCTAACTGTATAGTTTATAGTCTACCGTATTTAGACATTTTGTATGGAGAATTGAAAGTTTTAAATATCGTCCACTAGAGGCGCTGTTCAATTCAAATTGAATACAAAATGTCCAAATACGGTAGACTATAAACTATACAGTTAGCTTACGAATAATCTCGCTGTAATCTTATTACGTTCAGTAGAAGCTGATTGTATTATTGATATTATATTAGATATGGTATCTAAGGAAATATGATGCGCTACATAGAATAGTGGTATTGCGATTGAAACTCGTACGCTTGAAAGAATGTCCCATTTTACAAGCTTGACGCACCGAAAGCACTACTAATAAAATAAAAGGTAAGGCGTAGGTGAAATAAAATATGTATGTAAGTACTCAAATATTCGCTTCTCCTTGACTACATACTTAATAAATGTATTGTCGATCTACAAACAAGCCTACCTGATAATGTGATTCATTAAAGTAATAAGAACACTTCAAACGGCTTCAAAAGCATGAATTAAATTAATTAAATAAGTATACCTAATATTTAAAAAATAAGCAGCACAGTTAAAATACCTAATTAGATTATTTTGTTGATATTAATGAATAGAGAGATAAATATAGTTTTCAATTTTAAATAGGAATAAGTATAGTACTCACCTGTTTACAAAATTATGGACAATTACTCACTTTCTTTTATAGCGTTTGTTAATGTTATATTTTGCAATGGTGCTAATTTAGACAAAAAAAACAAAGCTTGCGAATTTCATAAAATTAATACATTCTGATCCATTATTTAATTAATACAAAAACGTTAATGGAGTAGATAACGTACTTTGCCAATCGTATTTTATAGTACCTATGATGAAGTTTTGATACTTAACACCAACTCTTAAGGGATTTTGAGGTAGATACGTTTGGAAAATATTCCATTGAGTGGAATGAATAGGTAGGCACAATGCCATCAGCAAGTCGTAGAACTAGAGGTAAATATTTCCATGCGAAAATTCACCTTAAGGTGCCCTGGCAAACCTGTGCCCGATATTACAAAATTATAATAGTGTAAAAATGAAATTTTAATAAAGCTTTTAATTAAATAATAAGTACAAATTTACTGTCAAGGATCAAAATGCCTGTAATTCGTTAGACATATAAATTCGAACAGGGGTGTCAAATTTATTGGAATATTTACAAAAATTTGACAATAATTATTGTAACATTCCAATATTTTCGCGTAAGACTACCTATGTTTGGTATATGGAATTGACAACTGAGGCCGTAAAATGTTGCTCAAACAAATTAGCGACCAGCACTCATAAGCCAATTTGCTCAGTCGTATGAGCAAGCGAACAGGATCAATTCGCATCGCCGCGGAAGGGAATGGAAGGCAAGCAAAGCGAACTTTGAGAAGAAGCGCAGTATAATTTTACGTTGCATTTTTAACTTTATCTTCACTATAAGACATACGTCATATGAGATATTAGACTAAAACGAGTAGCGCCTTCTTGCCAACATTTCTTGAAACTGACCTTTATTATCTACATTACCCTGATAATAAGATAATT
Organism: Pheosia gnoma; assembly: GCA_905404115.1. Classification (NCBI taxonomy): domain Eukaryota; kingdom Metazoa; phylum Arthropoda; class Insecta; order Lepidoptera; family Notodontidae; genus Pheosia; species Pheosia gnoma. The sequence goes on from FR989903.1 coordinate 8,806,278, forward strand.
ATTGGTTTTTATAATCGTGTTCTTATGTACCTACTCGCCTACTAAGTATTTGCATCAACAAAACAGATTTCACATTATTTATTTAACTGAACTGAAACTGAAAACTATACTTAATAAGCTACCAACCAATGTCTTAAAGATAAGTTAACAACGACTTAGCAAACTGATAAGCAATTTGATACTTATGTAGATTGAAAAGCTAGTTTTGTTTATGGGCTGAGCTCTTAAAATTGTTTGTATAGATAATTTAATTAAATTTCAATTATTTTTATATTAAAATAAATAACTTATTTATGGTGTTTTTTTTGTTTACTTTTAGTACTTACCCTAATGTAGTGGTTTAGGGATTAATAGATTACTAAGAGATCTTCCATGTGAAATAATCCACTGCTTGACTTATTCATTCATCTCAAAATATGCAAAATAATGATCTAGGAATTTGGCACATATCCTTTTGGCATCTATCTAAAGATTTCGCAAAATTGAACCACTAAGTCATAGGCATATGTCAACAGATAATAAATATAACATTCCTTATTGAAAAAATTTGGCATATGCGGAGCCATCATGTTCGGTAATTTTTATGTGATGCAACCTAAATGTTGTTGTTGCACCAAAAAAAAAAGGAGGTATGTCTAAAATAATCAAAATTTTTATTAACAACAAAATATTCTGTATAATACATTTAAAATTAAACCAGTAAGTTTACTAGATGACTACCTACACATAGAACTTGCACTAATACCCCTTGTGTCCTCGAAACCTCCTTCGGTTGTCAAGCTGAAACAAATATGAATAAAATGATGTAAACTTCATTTTAGACTGTAACATGCTCGGTTAAGTTGCAGTTCTAGGCAAAAGGCTGTTGGAAGTCTGATTGAAGTGTGCTTTGTAGTTAGGCATATTATTATATTTTAAAATAAAAGATAAAATGCCTATAAGTATCCAACATAATCTTCAAATTCTAATAAGTATAAATATAATAAGTATGTGAATTACTACATACCAGTGACCGTTTACATTCAAAGAAGCTCTGTCGGAGCTGTGCACATTCGTCAGGCACCACACCATTTTGTAAACACTCACGAGGAGTTCTTTTGTCCTAAAAATATAGTTTACCTTATTCATAGTTCAAATAACGAAGCACTAAAGTCATTATGGTATCTCACTGATAAGAGAATAAAATGTAAGTATATCAAACATTTACGAGATACCCTTGTAATAAAACAGTGCCTGTAACGGGTATCATTGATACAAAGAGACTAATTGGCGAATTTCCATCAGTTAACCATCAGTGTACTGCTTATCGTGAACAAAAAAAAACTAACCTTTTTACAACAGTCGCTGTTTAGTAAACAAGTCTTGAGATCTGCTCTTATCCCGGCGCATGGCGATTTATCAGCTAAACCTATTTCGTCTGGTGCGAATACAACCATTTTCACAGATAGCCGTACAGATGTTGTTTACAGGCGAAAAAAATATTATTTCGCTTGAGCAACCTTTTTTTATTTTCAATACAATTCAATTCAATTTTTACAGTAAATGGCTCCACCGATCTTCGATGATTTTGCCAGTTTTTTTTATTTTGTTGACTTGATTGCAGTGCAGACTGACATTTATTATTGAGAATGACTGACTGACAGACTGACATAGACAATAATTGTTTATTTTAGGTATATTACGTTTTTCTAACAGTAGTCCAAAAAATATACATTTCAGGTTACAGCGAAACAATATTATAGAAGAAAGATTATAAGTAATGTAATCTAAACCAGGCAAATAATGAACATTCAGCTATATTATAACCTAACTCATGAGAACAAAATTCAGAATGTCTACACAAGCGGAATAGATTTTTTTCTTTGCCTTTGATTGTTTGATTTGACAGTTGATATTATTATCAAAGCTTTATCAGCTGTTTTTGTGTTCGCGTGTTCGACTTCGATCCGTTGTTAATGTTGTTATTTGTAAAGACAGAAATCTCGGACTAAATCTACATTCATTCGTATAAAACACTCCTTCGATCGATTGTTGCCAAAGTTTTTATCAATGGACTCTCAGAAAATTAAATAAAATGAGAAAACTGCTCCCTTTATTCGTAAGAAGATTGTCACACGTTTGCACTTTGAAGCCATACAAGGAGACGAAATGGTTGATGCCAAATGGAAATCCGACCGGGGTGTATATCTACAACTGTGTCGCAAACGAAAAAGTTCCGGTGATTTTAAACGACCCTCATATTGCAACATGGTACGCTTGCGGCCCAACAGTGTATGACTCCGCTCATATAGGACATGCGAGCTGCTATGTAAAACTAGATATCATACAAAGAATTCTAAAATCGTTTTTCGACATAAAATTAGTTACAGCTATGGGCATCACAGATATAGATGATAAAATCATTAAAAAGGGTATTGAAACCAGCACGCATTTCACGAATGTTGCAAAAAAATATGAGCATGAGTTCTGGCTCGACATGTCATCACTAAACATTGAAAACCCTTTGATAATCACAAGAGTATCGGAACACATAAATAGTATAGAACATTTTGTTGCAAATCTTATTGACTCTGATATGGCGTACATAGTTAAAGATGGTTCAGTATATTTCAACACAAGTAAGTATCCAGCATATGGAAAATTACAGAAAATGCAAGATAGCGGTGAACCATCCAATGAGGACAAACTAAACAAAATGGATTTTGCTCTATGGAAGGGTTATAAGCCTGGGGAACCATTCTGGGAAGCTCCCTGGGGCAAGGGAAGACCAGGCTGGCATATAGAATGTTCAGCAATGATAAGCAAAGTGTTTGGCTCTCAAATTGATTTCCATGCAGGGGGTGTTGACCTTAGATTCCCACATCATGAAAATGAGGAGGCCCAATCATGTGCTTTTCATAATACAAGACAGTGGGCAAACTATTGGATCCACATTGGGCATTTACATGTAAAAGGAGAAGTTAAAATGTCTAAATCATTACAAAATACCATATCAATCCCAGATTTACTTGAGTCCCACAGTGCAGATACATTCCGAATGGCTTGTCTGATGTCCAACTACCGTTACACGATGGAATACACCGATGAAGTGATGCATACTGCTGAAGATGTAATGAACAAGTTCAAATTCTTCCTCAAAGATGCCTATAATTATGTAAACAACAATGCCACAGTAACTGGAGATTATAAAGATAAGATATTAGATAATTTGCTGAGTGTTGAAGAGGCTAATATAGAGGCTCTCAAATCAGATTTTGATACTGCAACTTGTATCAATAATCTTTTGACACTAATTAGTAATACAAATAGAATAATAAAACTAGATACAGACTTTTATCCTGTCCCTGTAATGTTGATTGCTGAGTATATCACCAGTGTTTTAACCAAATTTGGATTGAAGTTACAAGAGTCTTCTCAAGAAAACAATGTCTCCAACTCTTTGATAGATACTCTGGTGGAATTTAGACACACTGTGAGGCTCAATTCCCTGTCGCGGAAAGATAAGGAATTATTGCAGGCGTGTGACATTGTTAGGGATAAAATGAAGTCAATCAAAGTACAAATTAATGATAGCAATAAGACCCCTTCGTGGGTTTTTACAAAATAATGCATGGCTGCAATAGGTATATATGTTGATATTATGATTTTTTAGTAATGACCTTAAGGCCTCAGCCTCGAATTTAGTGGGCAGCGGGGCGGCGGCGCGGCGGCGGCGCTCGTTGTTCGCCCCGCGCCGCTGTTTTCGAGAACCTGTCCATTTGATTTTACGCATAAGATCCTGCCGCTCCCGCGCCGCCGCCGCCGCCCCGGTGCCCGCTAAATTCGAGGCTGAGGCCTTACTTGTATAGGCACTGTCTTTGTGTTAGACAAGGATGACGGCTTGTAGACATATATTGACATTTTTTATTCACTACTGTGATTCATTATAACCAATGACCTAAGTGTAACCTTGTTATAAAATAAAAATATCTATAAATCTGTTCATTAAAGTTTTTATTTTTATAATTTACTTAGGGTCAATTAGCTACCGCAGAGTCGAAGCGCATCGAAGCTTCAATCGAAAAGTTAACCGCAAATTCACCCTTATCTCCACAACGCAATGTACATATTTATTTCTCAAGCTAAGAATCATAATAAAGAAGAATAAAAATGTTTTATTCAGGAACTAATCATACATTTTAAAATAGTGGTTGAAGGATTCAAAAAGGAGACCTTGTTAAAAAAAAGTATGAAATAATGAAACCAAAAAGACAAGACGCGCGAATTCGCGGGCATTCTACGCCCATCACAATAAACGCGAGAAAAAGCGCGCATTCGCGACTTCGCTTTAATTGTGAAAAATTTGACGTTTCGAAGCGCTCCCACTCTGTGCTAGCTTGAATTGACCCTTACTTTCATGTCCGTTGACTAGACTATGATGAAATGAGATTTCGGAGAGTTGGTACGCGTATTGTTACAATGTTGAATATAAATGACATTCAAAGAAGCATGTTGAAAAAAACTGCTCTTTAAAAATTGTATAGATTTTGAATATAGGACATAACATTCAAGGTAAAAGGAGTTTACATTGAAAAAAAAAATGATTAGTTACCTCAGTCTTATTTGATGTTACTTCGTTCAAGAACCAATAAGCACACTCTAAGACAAATTATGAACAATTGACATTATAATGAGACCTACAGCCTTCGATACATCAAGGTCAGTAACACTGAATCGAATTTCAAAATTTATTGTGGAATGTATAAGATCGTTTTGTCTATGTGTTCCAGCGACACTAACGATGGCGTGGCGCGCGCGGGGAGGTCACTGGTTTTAAAAACTTATTCACTGGCCGCCAGTGTCCAGAGAAACTGGATCCAGATACCGTATCCATGTAAATCAAGCTTATGTAGTGGGTTCCTTATATTTTTATTTATTAATTTGTATAGAGCCAGACTTTCCCAAAGTGGGCGATAACGCCCCCTTGTGGACACTGCAGGCCTAAGGGGCCCAGAAAAAAATGGGGGCATTGTGTAGAGGCTTACAATAAATAATTTAATTTGAAGTTATAATGGTTTTAAAGTAGATGAAAAAATGGGGGCGCTAAAAAATAATTCATCCTCAAAGTGGGCAGTAAACAAAATAAGTTTGGGAATCCCTGGTATAGACAGCCAGTGCCTCACTCATAAAACATAGTCTAGTCACATAATTAAAAAAAAACTTACGTCACTTGATGTAGCGATTGCTCGGTGACAAAACATCGCGCGCGGGATACGTTCACTTATAATATAAAATGAATCAATCGATATAAAATCAATTGGAAACGTTTTGTACGGAGCTGTTCTTATCCTGTATCATATTCTCGGCTTTGTACACTTTCCACGCGACCAAATAGTCGCGCGCCATTTTGAATAGCGTGTAGTAATTGATGAATAATAGTATGACTATTGATAGGAAATTGTGCCATTGTATTGAGCTGAACAATAGACACAGTTGCAGCATGATGAGCGACAGTTGCATGCACAGGAGCAGACACAGCAACATTGATGGATTTATGAACACCGCCTGCAGGGAGAAATAATTATTTTTTAAATAATTTTACATACACAGTCCTCCAGACCGAATTTCGGTCACGGCGGTCAACCTCAACGGAGAATACCCAACTACGCAGGAGAACCCAATAATACATATTTACTTAACGGTTAGGTCACTAGTATTAGTTAATAGAAACACTGTCTGGTTTAAGTAGACAAAGTACTATGCAGCGGAAACTTTTATCGTTAAAGTGAACCATAGACTTACTTATATGATACCTTTTATATATAAGTTCGGGAAGGCCCAGAAATAGGAATTCGTTATATGCCCCCTGGTCCCTATTATCCTGGTAACGTAAGGTGATGAGGAGTATATATATATATGTGTGTGTGCACTCACGTAGAACCTGGCGTGCTTGCCGCAGCCGGGCACGGCGGCCACGGAGGGCGCGGCGGCCACGAACGCGCCGCCCGCCGTGCGAACGCGCGCGCCCCTCGCCCACGAGCACGCGCCCGACCACGCCGCCCCGCCCGCCCCACCCGCCCCGCCCGCCCCACCTGCAGCCCCGCCCGCCCCGTCCGGCGCGCTCCCGCCCTCGCCCTCTGCGTGCTGGGACGCCTCGCGATGACCCATATCTGACACAATCATATACAGGTGTAACATAGAAATGGGGGAGTATTGGGATATCCGAATCATAAGAGATACCGGGTATCTGCCTTAGGTACATGTTAGTACCTTTTTTGCGGAAACAATTTTGGCATATTATTTTTTTGTTCAAGCGTGGTTTGTCTATAAAAGTGAATAAAACTGACCAATTTTTTTATGCGGATCAACTTAATTACTGGTAAAGATCATTTAATTGTATCACAAAAAAAAATCGGAACAGGAGAAGTTGGTCAAATTTAATTAGAATCCAAACATACCTATTTCTATAGTTCCAAAAGGTGAGCAAAGTGAATCGGTAACCATAAGTCAACTCTGACAGGAATTAAGTCATTCAAAAACCCTTTTATAGGCTTAACGGATTGCAGTACCTGGGCCCCATGTCTGCTAACACAATCGATTCATATTCGAACAGCAACCGCATAGTAACTGTCACTTTTGACAGATATTGTATGGGATATCTGTCAAAAGTGACAGTTACTATGCGGTTGCTGTTCGATTATGAATAAGTTTAACTTCTACTTATCTCGTGAATTGTATCATTCTGAAAACACAAGTTTTTGGGTTAAAATTATATTTAAGCAACTATATTCCATGTCACCATTAATGCATACTTGATTATAACCTGTTTTGTGTTCAATAAATAAATAAATCGATTGTGTTAGCAGACTTGGGGCCGTGGTCATTACACTCTGGGCTGTCATTACCTGCGCACGTGGTGTCGGGCCGCCAGCGGCCCAGGTGCAGCGCGGCGCGGTGCGGCACGTCGCACAGCGCGGCGGCCGCCAGCTGGCTCGCGTAGCGCCCGAACAGCCCGCCCCACACGAACGCCGTCTGCTGCGACGCCGCGTACACGTCGTAGTACAGGTACGACTGGAACACACAACAAAAAGAAAGAAGAAAACAAAAAAAAACATTAATTTAGCTACAACACAAGACACGAGATAACATAATATAAACAAACTTATAACTATAAATGGCTTATCATGATTAAATTTAAACAATAGTCTATCATATACAGTGGACACAATAGAAATAAACACCGCGTTACCAACATTAAAATATGATTGCAGACGAAAAAACCGCCAAATTTTACCAACCGGTTTCGGTCATTGACCCTAAACTGAAATTATTTTGCTTACGGCTAGGTACGTAGGGATAGATCACATCTGTGGGATAGATGCTATTACATATAAAAAAAATAAAAGGTTGTCTATAGAAGTAGGTCCGGTAGCGCTATATGGAATATACTTGGCTTCTCAATTGGAACATGAGACCCCACCTGTGCATTGCATCGCAGCGCGAACAAATGAACTAGGGATGCCGAGAAATCTTCCCGCGGGTGATCGCTTAAATTAAAATTATTCTTATCTAATGTATAGTATATTAAAAAACCAAACAATATCAAAAATAAAATTGTTTGTCAGTACCAAACTGGAGGCTATATCTATTAAATAAAAAAATAATCTTAAAATATTTGACCAGAAACATGTGATACTAAATAATTTAGTTTCTTTTATCAAGTTTTTTTTTAAATCGTGTTGTCGCATCAGTTGTAACTTATGAGCTCGAGTTTCATGGATTCAAATGTAAAACAATCAGCCCACAGATACCATGAAACGCAACTGAAACTGAAAAACAAAGGCAGACTCTTAACTACGCAAACAAAAAAAAACACATCACTGGAAATAAATATCCACTCACCTGTGCAAAACAGCACGGTATAAAACTGGAGTAGTAAGCTCCGACGACCGAATTGAACAGTATCTTCTTGACTCTAGTGTTGAAGTCCTGCCTCAGCACGTCCACCTCCGCGCGCACCTGCTGGGGGTCGTGCGTGCAGCAGTGCAGGGGGGGCGTCTCCGAGTGGTTCAACTCCAGGAACGGACTCGATTGGAAGCCGAATAATAGGAAGTATATCACTGCTCTGTAAAGGAAAACAAAAATAATAAGCAATACCTTTATTGTGGGCAGGCATTTGTCACTTGTTGATCCTACCGCGATACATATCTATAGCGTATACTACCGCGGGGTCGGGGCCGCAACGCAATTGCAAGAGACAGAGTCACGAATATAAATAGAACAGTACATAGTTTCGTATTAAAAAAATTTAAACCTATATAATGCAGCGGTGTGTGAGCTTAAGTGCACTTTATTGCTTTGTAGCAGAGTCGCTATTTATTTAAACGTCTTTGCCGAGTTGAATATCTGTTCGTAAGAACTATTATTTTTCATGTCAGTGTACAGGTAAAACATCTTCTTCATGAAGACTGAAAGATTACCCCATGCCCCAATTAACTAGATTTTATATTAGAGAACCGGGATATCAGCAGGTATACTTACGGATAACACAAGTAAAATATCTTCACTAGCGGGTATTTCAGGACTATGAAGTAGGCGCACCAAGCAAGCGCTCCGAGTATCACGCCTAGTATGAACATTCTGAAACAATCATTATTTTGTAAAATATGCTAAGGCTTGTATACTCTTCCGTGATAGCTCGTAATTGGCCCAAGGCTATGACGTTGGCCATCAGCAACCAACGGCTGTTGTTAATTCTATTGAAGATCTCAATTAGTGGCAACACTGATTGTGACATAGGCATCATTGGATGGGAATACCTGCATGGCATTTTATACCATGATTTTGTTGATGTCTCTAATTTCATAACAATTTAGTGTTACTTCATGGGGTACTAGCCAGTTAGAATCTCAATGTTGAAGGTATAGTATTATTCAAATTTGGATTAATAATGATGATATTAATGACAATGAATATGCTTTAATGAAGCCCCCTACCCACCTGGCAGCTATAGTAGCATTTGGCATCATCTTTGGCGCAAGAACAGCTCTCAGGATCGCTAAGCTGATGCTGAGTAGCAATCTTCGGAAGATCATTGTCACAATAAACGCAACCAAGTGAGGGTCAATCAGATAGAAATTCTGAAATAAAAGTAATATGAACTATATTAATACACATGATTTTGCTGTGGTATATTAAGCCCACAGAAAAAAAAACACAGTAGAATAGAAAGTAATAAACTTTCTAGGAAAACTAAGCTTAAAAAAATGTTTTACTAAACTATTTTAACTTCATGGACCATTAAATTATCATACATATCTATCACATGGGATCATAAATATATTGAACTATAAATAACTACCATTTGCTTGCTCAAAAACAAGCTTCTGATAGCTTGTTGAACTGATAACAAGATAAATAAAATATCATAATTCAGATTTAGAACAAGCCTAAAATATTTAGAGTAGCTCTTACCATTGCCTGATTAGTGTATGAATGAGGCAGCCACCAAGCGGTCCTGTAAAGATTCAGGAACTGCAGTCCTGTCGCCACTAATGTGAATACAAACGTCATGGCTTCAAACAGCAAGGTACCATCCTGGGGTATGTATGGGAATGGTATGTGTTTGGGGGGTACTGGCCCCTCAGCCAGCTTGATGTCAGATAAACCAGCGCTTGGGAGAGGTGCTGGTGTGGTCCGGGCAGGACGCCCCAGTTGTTTACTGCCACCGTTACTGCCTTCATCAGGCATGGGGAAGGATCCCTGCATGATGTAGTTTCAATTTAACAAATTAAATATGCATAAGTGAATATAATTACAATTATTAGCGGACACATTGGGAAACTTAATTTGCGTATAGTATTCAGGTAATATGTGAAAAATATGAGTCATAATCTCATGGTTCATGGAATATTGTTTGCTACCTTTTTGTTGACACCAGTGGCCTTTTTAGATCCAGGTGGCATCATTTTACAGGCTATCGGAGGCAAGGGCCGCTTAATAAGCGGGTCTTTGATGATTTTCCGCCGCCGGGAGACGGCCGTAGACGATGTATTGCTGACTTGGGAGTTCGCCCAGCGTCTCGCCAGGAGTATGGTCAGGCAGCCAACGACTGCTGGTAAGAAGAACACGACAAAAGGGCCACTTTCATTTTCCGTACAACTCATCACTTACATGTTAGAATGTTTTATAAATTGTCACAATATTGTTTTATTTCGATCAACACAGACACCACCACCGACGATTTCTTCAACAAATGTCAGATGTCAAACAAAGTGTTTTTTATCTACGTTCATTTCCGTTGAGCTAAGAAAAATACTTTACCAAAGATAAAAGTTGACTTTTCAGTTCTCCCAAGATATTTGGTAAATGATCAATTTATTTCATCATCAACATCATTATTTTCATCATATTTAAATAATGAAGAAACATTTCACACTTGCCACTCACTTGACACTGGCAAAAAGGCACTATTTTGTAGCTGATTGCCACCATAAAAGAGAAGAAGAAGGCTGGCTGGTTGAATGTCAAAATCAGTGTTACCAACCCTACTGTTTTAACAGTAGATTTTACCTACACTATGAAAATATTTTTTGATAACCACTATGTAATAAAACGCAATGACACTAAACGGCAGTATCTACTCTTGTCGAGATTCAAGGCATTTCTCACATTTTGTGAATTGGTGAAGAAACTTTTGTGGCTACCACATAGCAGCGCCACCGTGGAAAGATTATTTTCAGCTATAAATAATATGAAAACTAAATTACGCAACAGAATATCGACTTATTGCACACTAAATCCGAAATAACCTAGTGCTACTCATTTTAAGCCACAGAAAGGCAAATTAGGAAATTTAACAAAAATATGTATGATTTTAATAAGGAAAATGAGTCTGAAAATACTGAACATGAGGCAATAGAGGATGAAAGTGGACAATAATTTTACTTTGAATTTTTTTTTTTAATTTGTGATCAATATTATAATATAATAATGTATGGTAACTAATAAAAGTAGGTGATTGTTTTAATTATATCAGGAAATTATGAAATATGCCCTTTTTTACTTTACCTACTGTTTTCTCCTGTTTTTTTATTGGTGAGTTGTTGTTTTTTAGTTTCTTGGGGTTGGCAACACTGGTCAAAATTGTTAAAACTCAGTGTCACAACTGTAGAATTAAAATGACACAATTGACAAATCAAAATGACAATTTCATCACACAAAAAACAATTTCATCGATTAAACACTGTTTTAAACCGGCTTTTAGTTTTATGAGAATTTATAAAATGTTACAAGCGAAAAGTATGTATTAGACAATTCTGTAAAGATGTCTTTCGCAATCCTATGTTCCATTGTGTTAGCATTTTATGTTGTGATTTGGTTCTTCGATGCGTTTTTCAAGGTAGTTCTCCCAAAACAATGCGTAATTACATGTTATTTATTATAGTAGGTGGGTGTTTCTTGTGATTTAATTATTTTTAATTTATTTCAGAGTTGTATGCACTATCCTTATTATGCATTCTTAGAAGGCACAGGACTTAAAATCGGAATATTCAACTTTACGTGGACGACGACCGCTTTCAACAGATTCATCTACAGATGGAGCAAAAACATGTCGAGAGTGCTGAGGAAGTGGTACACATGTGGTTACTTATTCACCATCTGGATATTCCTGCCATTTGCACTGTGGACTCTACTCACATTCATATTTGAACATTTCTATGAAACTATTCAGATCAGCAATGTGCCTGAAGTAAAAGCAATGTTGCCAGGTGTAAATATACCCGCATCTGACTTCTGGGTTTACTTTTTATCTATAGCATTTAGTACTGTATTCCATGAACTAGGCCATGCCATGGCAGCTGCTCAGGAGGATGTGCAGCTCATCTCTGTAGGTATATATGTGTTCACAATAATCCCTATAGCTTTTGTACAGTTGAATACAGAGCATTTGAATAGTCTAGCTGTTACTAAAAGACTGAGAATCTATTGTGCAGGGATTTGGCATAATGTTGCGACTGCACTTATTGCCTTACTACTATTCTTCTCTGCACCAATATTATTCAACATAGCCTATGAGACGGGTATAGGCGTTAGAGTCACGGGTTTTACTGAAGATTCACCACTCAAAGATGTGAGAGGATTAAAGATAGATGATGTGGTCACTTCAATAAACAGTTGTGAAATTAAAAATTCCAATGACTGGACTGATTGTCTACATTTGGCTCATGACAGGTATGGGATATGCACTAGTGCAGAATTTGTTGCTGATAATGATGAAATAATGATGGAGTCTATAAAAGACAATGATGTAGTTGAGTGTTGCCATAAAGATGACTTCTACAGCTTCTGCTTTGAATATATGGAGCCTAAAGTGGCCGCAGATTCGGTACTCCCCGGTCAATTTTCATGCTTGAAACCAAGAGATATGGTGAAAAAAAAATTCACAAAGTGTACTGAACCAGGAGGTTACTCTTGTCCTAAAGGTCAACACTGCCTGAAGCCGTCTATGAACAATCATACCTATTTAATAATTGTAGAAAGAAACGACAATGATGCTGTCTTATATTTAGGATTTCCCTATGACTTGCATAAGACTGTTGTCATTGATCAGTATTTTCCTAGAATTAAACTTTTCTCATTCTTCTCACCCTCCCAGTTTGAGAAGCTTCTTAGGTATATATTCATATTTTCTATGGGGATTGGGTTTTTGAATGTTATACCATGCTATGGTATGGATGGTCACCACATAACAAGAAACCTTATCCAGATATTGGCAAAATCTCTTAACAAGAATGGGGATTTTGTGACATTTTTCACAGTTTTCACTGTTGTAGTTGGTACGGGCGTGACTGGTCCTATTCTAATTTACTTATTCTACAGAGCCATATACGTAGACAATTAATATACAATGGAAGTGTCATTGACTTTGTTATATAAGGTTAATGAACTAAAACTATTGTAATCTCTATTGTGAATGGTATGTACTTATACATATCACAGGTAAAAAAATAAATCATCATCACCTTCCTCACAAATTTTCTTTACCTCTTGTTGGCACAATGTCCCATCCATTTGTCACAAGATTCTGACATTTATAATTTTCTGGGTCTTCCTCTCACTCTGTCTCACTACACTTTCATACTCCTCACTCTTATTAGAAATAGATGAATATACCTAATAAGCAAGTATAAATACTTGTCATCATTGTAATTATAATAATTCACACTATAAAAATAAAAATACTAATAGATTTGGTTTAATGTTTATTAAACAGCCTGTATAGAGTATTAATTTATTTTGTATATTATAGAATACCCATTGTTATCTAAGTTTTAGTTGTAAGTTGAACTTAATAAAGATTTTATACTATTATTCTATTTTCTTTCTGCATCAATATTTACCTAGTACTTAATGCAGTTTAAATTTCCTAAGTATCTTAACTTTAAAAACATTTTCTTATTTTTTTTAGCTTTGACTCAATGCTAATGAAGCCTGCAAATCTTTCAATGATTTCTTTCCATAGTGTAGCATTGCTTTTATTGCTGTTTCATCTGTATGGTGCATATTGTTCCTAAAGTCAGCTCTAGCCCATTGCTTCAGATCTGATCTTGTGGAGTCATCTGGCACCATTTTCAATGTCCGGAATATCTCCCTATATAGCTTTAACACTTCTTGACGGAGAAGAAACTGAGAAAAATAGAGAAATTATCTGTTTATCCAGAACTGCTATTAGTAGGTAAATAAAACTGTTTTTTTTTAAGTATACATTATTTAAATTTTCAAAATATATGTAGTCAACGTGATTTATTTCATCGTAGAATAGCTTTTACAGACATCAGAGTAGAGTAAACATCGAGGATTTCAATAATTAATTTTCCTACCTACCTGTTTCAAATTCAATGTGGCCTTTGGTAATTTAGTAGACATTGTTGATTACTTCGGATTTTCCATTACTCTAGTATTTAGATAAGTATTGATTGTATACTAATATTTGATAATTGTATAAATATGATACGATTGTTTACGAGACGAACAATAACATAACCTTAAAATCGCCAGCTGATTTTGACAATTGACTTTTTTCATTCTCTTTCAATCGCGTTTAGTTTTTGCGCATTTCATTTTGTAGTAGCAAAACCATGTAGTTATTTACATGGTTGCTAAACCTATTAGAATGCATTTAGAAGTTACAAATAATGCAAAAATATTTCAGTACTAATTAAAAATAATAACAAAGCACGGGCCTCCCATCAATTAATATTATTAATTATTATTATCTTGTTTCCAATATCATATCGACGTAAGACTGGATGACCTTACCGTTTACTCTATTTGTGTAGTGTACACCCGGGATAAATGATCTCTTTACTAAGGTGTAAGTAAAGGTCCTTTTCTACACTAAGATGGACATCCCGCTCTGGCGTTCCTCTAGTAAGTAGGTACTTACCTAATAGCAGTCAAGACATTCTATTATCACCTTATTAACAAATTACATATTATGGCACGGTTTATTTTCGTAATTTGTCATTATCTTAACTTAGAACATTTCAAATCTCAGTCTTAATATTCATTAACTGGCAGTTATTTTCAAAATTAATATTCCACTTTCATGGCCAACTTTACCTAGGTGCCTAATTTTGTTGAAAAATTGTTCGTTAGTCGGCTTATCCGAGACCCTACTTGTGGCATCACTGATGGTTATTTGACGGGTACGAAGACTACATAACAATTTTTATTTTTTGTTTAAAATTGGTTTGTAATATAATTACCAGATACTCGTAGATCGCGATTATGCGATGAAAAAGATTAATTTGACGCAATAACACTGTTAATTTCCATAAAAGCTACAAAGATAAAGTTTACCGCCCATGCGCTGTTTCCGGTACCTAAGCTCCGCCCAAGGCCCAGCGATCGCGGGAAATCAAGCTTTTTCTTCGCAGCCCACGAAGTGGCCAATCATAGCCGACGCGCCACAGTCGCGCTGCAAACGTCGCGCGGGCGATACGCATTGTGGGGACGTCTACGTCACGCGCTTTCAATAATGTTTACGTGAGCGATAAAGTTGATCAGGAAAAAACTTTTTGACTTAACATTTCTGTATTATACATGTGTTTAAGTTATTAATATAATATATAGTGGACTTTCGATTATTATCATGGCCAGCAAAACACCGAGCCCCACGTCGCCCCCAAGGGCTCAAGTGAAAAAAGAAAACGAAGAAGAAATCAAGGTAAGATTCAGTTTCAAATATTTTTACAGAGATTGACGTGAATTTCCGTTGGAAAACCATCATCGTGTTACGGTTTCGTCTTATTGGCAAGCGGCCTGTTCAGCCGGTGGCGTAATACGAGACGATGGATTCGTATTTTTAAATTCGATATTATTCATCGCGATCAGCGAGGGGACCTCGACAAAGGTACTAGTCTCGGGGTTACACCGAATAAATTATTCGGTGTACGATTACAATATTAATTACATTTCGCGATACACAATAAAACGCGTGTAATATCACGTTTTCGAGGCCTTTTCCAGCCATTAAAGTGTGTAACACGATATCCGAAGCGCGCTCGGATCGCTGTAACGAGAGTCGCTGGATGTTTTGATAATAGATATAGGCAGCGGCGCTGTGTTAGTGTATACGGACTCGCGGCTCGTTGCTTGTGTGCGTGCGGGGTAATTTTAGACGTTCCTTTGCTCAAAACGTAACTCGAGACCGTCCCAGGCCACAAGTCGACGCCTCAATTTATTGTTTTCATCTGTTTATCGTAATTGTGAACGTATGATAGCGTCGCCTGCGCGCATTATTATTGTCGCCGATGGTCGGCCGCCCCCGTGGATTCGCGCGCTTTTATTTTGGCGCCACGGAAATAGTTTGACATGTCAATAACCCCATTGGCGGTGTCCACGCGACGGTGACGTCGCGGGACACACGCGTCGATTTGTTACAAAATTTTGAGGTCGATTTAATTTATTATATTACCCGTCTACCCGTCCTACTTACAAAGGTATCTTGATGGTTTTATTTTTAGTAATTTTAGTATGCGAATCAAAATAGTGCTGAGAGAGTTAGTGTGAAATGTCGCATTTATTCCTACAGTTTGACAAGAAAGTTGGATGTTATATTTTGTAGGATTATATGATCTAGGTACTATTCTAGAACCGAGAAAGTATACGAAGGAGAGTGTAAACTGAATATAACGATCTGATAACCGTACCTTGTAAGTACTTTCAACCTGTTATTATGCCGCCAACGCCGCCATAAATAGTGCAATGCATTTTAGTCGTCAAATAAATCAAGGTGTTGGAAGTCTTGGAATCTTTTAGTTGACTTGCACGATACTTACCTTTAAGTTAATATTAGGCATTATTGAATGTAGCAATGAAAATTGGTGTAATATACTTGTTTTTAATAATAAGTTATTTAATTAATTACAGTCACAGTCTACAGGAATTTGGTATCCCTTTAGCGGGCGTGACTAAAGTAGTTGACTAAAATTATTAATGTGTAAGGCAATGTTCTTATTATGTAACTTTGCCTAAAAGTTACATATACGAAGATAAAGATATATTTCTTTGATTTAAATTGGGCTGTTTCCAGATTCACGAGTACAATGTAATGATATACCCACATATCCAGTCCAGAATATTACCTATACTGCAGATATAAAAGTGTTTCGTTCTAAATGCAAATAGAAAATGCAAAATATTATACCTAGTTCCATTACGCGTTATAGTACATGGAACTGCAACCATGTGGACATGCCATGCTGTAATGTATGCAAAAGAATGATGCGATGAGAAATTGATGAAACCAAAGTGAGGGTAGTCACGCGAAGGTAAGGCAATAAGTGTATGTTTGTTTAGTGCTTACGGTAAGCTTACTATGTTTTGCACTTGTTATGGTAAATTGAGTGCTGTTAGTCGAAGGTGGATAATGTATCGGTTTCTTACGGTACCGAGATACATGAATCTTGACGATTTACTAATGAAAAACTTTGTAATAATAAAAAAACCCAAATACATATACGCGTCGCATTGAGAATCTACTCGTTCTTTTTTTAACGGTGGCTAAAAACTATCTAGTCAGGGCTAAAGCCAGGTCTTAGGTGGTCACATTTTTGTAAGAGACCTTTTTCATATTTCTATAGAATAAGTCAATTATAAATTATTGGAAGTTGTAAACCATATTAAAAACGTTAGTGGATCATAAGACTGTGGTCGACCCCCGTGCTTTTGCAATATACCTATTTACGAACAATGAATAAATATAGGATGTACTGCGTAGTAGTTGTAATACATGTATTTTACTCTAAATTAAATTAAACTACTTATAATAATGACATGATGCCCTAGAATTATGTTCCGCAAAATGCTTACGAAACGTCGGATCATAAACATTGCACTTGCAACGATGCGCACGCGCATATTATTAGGCCAAGGTTGATTATACAACTAATACAGTGCACTTTTTCTGTGAATCTTAATCCGTTACCATAAGATACATTATGCAGTGATACAAAAGATAAAATGGAACGACCTAACATTGCGCGTGTCGCGTCTTATTTATGTATCAAATGTTTGTTTAGGTAGGGTTGTGATACATACCTAATTATAAACAAAAATACTCATGACTCAGGTACAATAAGCACAGATTATTTAATAGTGTATGACACTAAGCTCTTCATAAAAAATCCTAATTTGCCTATTTTTATTATGGACACTATTTATTCAGTGACCAAAATTCTTAACATATTATTTTATTATTACTTACATTTTTCGTAAAAATATATCAGAATTTCAACTTTTTTTTATTAATGTAGTGAGTCAAAGGCTGTATTTAAATGTTCAGTCAGCCCTATTACATTAGGTAGCGTTTCATTTAAACAGAGTGGTGATTCGGTTTGAGAGGTCAGCGCTTGCACGGTCAAGGAAGTATTTTTGATGATACATTAGCTCTGCAGTTGCAACACGGCAATTGTAGGCCACCTCAATACCTAATTATAGGATCTTTGTCATTACGTTTAAAAGCACAGCAATTCATCACGGTCGAGGTTTATTATACTTATGTAGATGCGTATTTTTAAAAATAACTATGTCACAATGTGTTGAGTGAGGTGCTAACAAAAGGGTAAGGTGATAAGCTTGTTTCTTAATTTCACAGAATCTCAAACGAAGCATAATTGTGTGCAGTTCGCAATTTTCTGCTTCAGACAATACTTCAAAATGTTTGATTAGATTACAATATTAGGTTTCAAAACGCAAGATTCCCTTTGTCAGCTCTGATCGCGGGTACGTGAAACGGGATAATAGATACAATAATTAAAACAATATAAAGTGACTCGTACAAACATGGAAAGTTAACGCGCGCTGATGGGAGCGTTACGTGATAGCCCGTTGTAACTGACACCGGTGATGCGATGCGTCTGCTTTGTACATCTTGCATAGACTAGATGGGTCTTGCAGACGCGGTGGGTACCTTCTAGTCTTAAGGCTATATTTGTACCTTGGTGGTATATCTTTCAAGTCTCTATTGTTAGGCTTGGCGCTCACAGGCGGTACAGCACGGTAAGGGATACTCCGGCAACTTCAATTATTGGCGCACAGTGATGTATGTTATAGGAAGCCTCGTTCCTAAGGAAAGGAGGCATCTTGAGTGTTGCTGACACCATCCCAAAGCATGCCGTAGCTTTTTTTTTAGCTACGACCATTTTCTTTGAAATTTCAATAATAAGTGATATGATTCGCCACCTAAAATTCGCAAGTGTGGGTTTTTCCGGTGACGTCGTAACCTCAGTACATTGATAATATAGAGGTCCTTATAGATAAAACTAGCTGTCCCGGCGAACTCCGAATAAATGTATGAGAAAATGAATTATCTTTATTATTATATTTTTGGTGAATTTTTCACTTGGTTTAATAGGTACTCTGCTATTTCGGGCTGAGACAAATTAAAAAAATCATAATAATCGGCTCACCCGTTCATGGTGCAACTAAGACGACTTTGTTTTATATATTTAGTTACGTGTGTGCTTCTCTAGAATATATTTTACAGAAGTATGTGCTTCTTAAATATTTGTGTGGCTGATCGATTGTCATGTTGAGTAATTTGTCTTTTGTTTCTTCATGAGCTACGTTTGTTACCAAAGTGATAAAAGTATATTTTATGGCATAACTTGACTTTATGTTATTCCAAGTCGCTGTTTATTGTTTCACGCCCCTTTTTAATCTTTGCCAGAGGGGTTGAATAAGCACCACCTAGTTGGCACGGGAGGCGTGCGTGAGCGTATCAAATGTTCGTCCACCATCAGCTCCTGAATGCTATGGTTACACGCAAACCTTGTTATAAAGTCATAACGACTATATTCCTTTGGAACGGGTGCCTAACAACATTTGGGGTGAGAGTCAGATAAATCTAGCTCGCAGCTTGGATTTCTGAATGCTTTGCCCGTATCTGCATTCGTACTTCAGTCATATTCTGTGCACAAATTTTATGGAATTTATGATCATGGAAATTAGATATTATGGATCCAATAAAATTTATTTGTTTAGTGCCACGGTTGTGATAAAACGCGGAATAAGCTTTTTAATTTCTTTAAAATTACCATAAATTGAGCTTGTATAGGGACAGTCTTTTTTTCCAAGATACAATAATAATACTCATAATGTAAACGCTGCAAATAATTAAAAAAATAAACTATGGATTAACATAATTGTATTTAGTACGTATAGAATACTGTATAACACAGTCATATTTTAAAACATCTCATACGTATAAACACCCTTTACGTACAAATATGTAACACGATACAGCTGAATGATGTGTCTACTAAATTCGGACGGGTCGCTTTTAGTCCAGTGTCGTTTTACAACCACTACTCATGTTACTACTTGACCGGACACCGCCGTACATTAGTGGTGTTCGATCTATGGAATTTTAGAATGTTAAGTTATGAGATTTATTACTCACAATAAATACAAAGAAAATAACTTAAATATTTACAAACTATAGATATAAAGAAAATTACATTATCATACAATATTTTATGAGATAGACGTACCGTAAAATAATGCCCGGCCAATAAGTAGCTAGTGAGAACATGAATAGTTTGTAGGAAATCGCTACAAACTAACTTTGGGCTGTTGGTTCCAAATTTTTTATAAAAACAGGATTTTGACTTTGATAATTACTGATAACATAGACTAAATAACACATAAAAACAAGTACACGCTCCGGGCAAAAACCGATATAATAATAGAAATGTCGGCTTTTTGGCGGGAAGTTGAACCGTGAAGTTGTCAATTTGGTTTTATTTTCCAAAAAATGTGTTTCTTTGATTAATAAATGTATAATATTAGTGGGATATTGAACATTGTGTGTTCATAAATGTGCACGAGTGAAACTAATATAACTTGACTTTTCAAGTTCTCCCAAGATGTCCGGTTAATTTTCAGTAAAGTCTCCACAGCTTTATTGATAACGGAGTAGGGGATTTTTCATTTCATCATCATCGTCATAAACATTATCATTATCATCAGGGGTACTTATAATTAAAAAACAAATCTCAAGAATTACTCGACTACTGGCAAAAAATATTCTATTCTGTAGCCGATTGCCGACCTAAAAAAATAAGAAGAAGAAAAGAAATGTCAGAGTTTCATATTACTAAATTAACTATCATGTGGTACCTAGCTAAACATAATTAAAAATATTTTTAATTGTATAATTTGAGAACATCGGCGGAGGTTTCAATCGCTCGTTTTAATTATTGCAAATTCTCATCTCGACACCCGATGCTTGCTATCATCGTTAATTTTAGTGTAAAACGAGACGCCCGTGTGCCTTCGACGCTGGGTTTGTGTAAAAACATTATCATATTTTCATCATTATAATAAAATATATTCCTGCCTATAACGATAGGCCTTTAAAAATAGTGTAAAAATACTTTTGCACCAATTGTTATTATAATTACCTATTTTAGTAGTCTTTACCCACAAATAAATTGTAGGTAATTATGACTCAATTAGGTAATAGCCAGTCGAAAAAAAATCACATTGTACAATTTCTAAAGTGTCTTTATCGCTCAGTGCGAAGTAAGCAAAGCTCTACCCTTTCAAGTCACAACAAAGCAACCCTAAAAACTCGGAAAAGTGCGTGAGCGGTGGAGCCCTAGTGTTAGTTGTTGAACATGATCCTGTATAATTAATGCTCGTCTCAACTAAACCGGCCCGGCCGTCATTTGACTCCATATTGCGTCATAGCGCGGCCCGTCAGCCCGACGTTAATTTTCGAGTAACACGAGCCGTCTGGCTTTATTGCTTTTTGTGTCTATAATCTATGATATGGGGCTTAACTATAAAATAATTATAACAAGTTTTCAATAGCGAGTATGTTATTTTAGGAAACACCAACTTCGTATAATAGATGTAATATTGGAACTATTAGATACTTAGTTGAATGCATGAAATGTTAGTATAAAAAAAAAAAATGTTGCCTACTTTTGTCATCATCTCAATATCTGGTTTTATGTATTGAAACAAATATGTCGCCAGACAAACACATTCACTATCTGTGTGATCACAAACTAAGAAAACCTCGTGATATTGGTACCATACAATGGACTGGGGACGACCCAACTCATACCAATTAAAAAATACGAGAAGATTATTTCAAGAAATTTCCCGGTGCGCGAATCGAATCCGCCACCATACAGTTTGCCAAGCGGCTTACAACCCACTGAATCCACTAGAACTAGACTAAGGCGTCGTCATCATGGCAACTTTTTATTCTCCCATATTCGTATAAATTCTAATCGTATTCATATAAATTCTAAATACGATCAATATAATATCTTGACTAAAAATAAACGTAGACCATTACTTACATTCCGTTAGTTTTTTTTATTATAATCACTTAAAACAGCAGTCGTGGGGACTCCGTGTTGTCATATTGTAACACGACACCCACCGCCGCCATTCTATACCCATCTTTGCATCGGCAGTTATATCTCGTAATCAAACACCACACGCTTCGATTTTTTTTTATTTCGTCTCCACCATTAATGTTTGTTGAAATCCTTTGCGATTTAAAAATGAAACATCGGTATAAAGTGGTTAAGTATCAATGAAATCATGCTTTTATTATTGAAACTTAAGACTTCTTTGACCGTGGGACCCCACCGTTAAACGTAATGACAATCGGTTTTTGTGAAACCAACTTTATATTTTTTTACAGGGTGCTAAATATTTTATGGTGTCTGTTCGTAAGTAATATATTATTTATATATTGGGAACGTGTAATAATAAGTTATCAAACAATATTTAAAATATCAGCCGCAACAGTTGTTAAAATTAAATTAATTTTGCTTTGAATTATCATTAGCACTTAATTAGGTATAGTTTTTAAACAATATCTAGTAACGTTTAGGTAGATAAATGTTATAATGGACTATTATAATTTGTTACTACCACGGTCTTATATTTTGCACGAAATTAATGGTCACCCTATTAAATTTGAAAATAAATAGAATGACGTCTTCCTTCAGTGTTACCACAAATATAATTTTGTTCTTTGCCTTACCCATAATGATCCAATAGTTGGAGTATTTTGTAAAAATGCTTCTTTTAACAGCACAAGATTTCCATGGAGCCATGTTAGCCAATAGCAGTGTAACCTAACCCCAATAGCTCTTGAGTTTCTGAATAGACTCCTGACGCACATGCAGGTTAAAGTTCATACCGCTCATATTATAAAGTCACATTTTGTGTGCAACGAATATGAGCATAGATGCCATAATGTAAAGGTATCTATATATTATAGATTTTTAAGCTGCGTTCCAAATTTTTTGCTATAAAAAAATATAAAATATTAATTAGGTTGAGCGCGAGTTTAATTGTAAGCTAACCGTATACTTTAAAGGTTGCGTATTTGACTACTTTGTGTATACGTGTATACCGTCCTCTAAAAAGCGCTGTCCAATTTGCTATACAATTACACAGACTATTGAGTTATAAACTATCGTTTACGAAATAACTCTCACTCTAGAACAATCACGATCTCTTAAATAATTTCAGATATAAGTGATGTTTTCATTTATTACTGACTTACTTACGTGACATTCCGATAGTTAATTTATTAATAATTTATCGTAGACTTAAAGGCATAAGTATTCTTATTCCCACTCAGAAATATTAATTTTTAACGCATTTGTCAACATCGCGTCGCACACACGATTTTCCCACAATGCAACACGAAATAAAACCCTATCATCGCAATAGAAAACACAAAACGCGCGAACACGTTCACCGAACAAAAGGCGCGGCGTAATATTACGTCTCCAATATCCGTAGATCGATTATGTTTCACATGTTTCTCATTATAACGTCTGGGTACGAAACAAAGAGAGTGTCGTGTTCCCGTGCAATGCTCTTCTGGCAACCGGAGAGTGCGGCACCCTGTTTTGGTCATGCGAGAACGAAACGCCACACTTTCGGGGAACACTCGTTTTAGTTGGCAACACCGCGTGCTTAGCGCGCTTCGCATAGACAACGCTTCCTTTGTAAAACAACGCTGTTTTTGAACGTGTTCTCATTAATTCTTATAACTGAACGCGTTCTAATATTAAAAGCTTAGCTAAATTATGTGTGTAGTATACGCGAATTCGCTTGACGTAAGGTGGACTTTAATATGTTGTTGGCCGTCCCGTCTGTACTTATTATTTCTTCGTTTAATAATATATTAAAAAATATACATATATAAGGCATATTATATAAATATTATAGGCTCATTCAAAGTGTGTCTATATATTTCTGACAGTATGCTTTGTGACCCTATTGATGATTTTGCAGCGTATAATTTATTTGACAGTTAATTAGTAACCCTGTGTTAGACCAACAATCAACTCGAGTAGTTATAGCTACCTAATACAGTGGACCCCCGGTAGTCCGGCCCCTGTCTAATCCGGCACCCCCTGTAATCCGACATGTCTATTATTATTGAATATTTTTCTGATAATCTTCGCTAATGTAGATAATGCACCATGAACAGGTTACAACTTGTACGCGCCACCACTATGTACTCGACGCGTAGGTATTGTTTTGTTTTCGACAACATACATACAATTACAACTCGACACATAATGAAGTATGATTTGAACTTCAGAATATAACACATAGAATTTTATCATTGGATCTGTAATTTGTCGGATTACAAGGTACTCTTTTGTTAAAAAAATCCGGACTATAGGGGGTCTTAGGCAGTACTCTATAATCCGACAAATTCGATAGTTCGACACTGCCCTGCAAAGCGTTTGTCGGATTACCGGGGGTCCACTGTACTTTGAAATGGAATGGTGACAAAAGCATCTCACTTTTAAACACACACACACTTTCTGACCATAAATATTTAGCGAACTTTAAATAAAAACATTATTATATTTACGCGAATACCTACCACACATAAAAAAATAACTAATTTTAAGGATTTTATCGCGTTTATATTATGTTTTATACGTACATTCCCGACGTTTCGGCTGCTTTACAGCAACCATGGTCACGGGAGGACTGAGGTGGTTGACGTCCTAGTGTCATATAATACATAATTTAAAGGTCTACTGAAGATAGATCGACTGTAGCTAACTTTCAATACGTAGGCACTAACTCGTGAAATCTCTAATACTTACCAATAACAATGCGCTATAGTAAGACAGGAAAGAAACCAAAAAATGTGCTGAATGGTTCCATCAGCTGAAAACGCGGGGGGTTACAACCATTGAGAATAGACCTAATCACAGGTGGTCATAAACAGCGTTTTAGTAAGTATATCTAGGTATGTTTGAAGTAATTAAGTATGCATTTTTCACCGACTGCAAATCTATCATCTAACCATAAGTCTTTTTAAGACAACCTATACTGTGTTGTTCGTCGTCGTTTTAGTGTTTTGTACCCAACTGAATGTTTTTGTGTGTGAAACTAATTATTTTGAACTAACTTTTTTTGTGGAAACAGTTGCTGATAGAGGAGCGCAATAGGTACAATTCCCCCCACCACCCTGACTCACGACTGAAGTAGGTCCTTCGACCAATTCTTTTTTTTTAATCACAACGTCAAAATAAATTACCCCCCCCCACCCCTTAAAAAAATCCTGGATCCGTTGCTGTGTGAAAAAAATACTAAAGTAAATACATTCAAAGAATTTAAAAAGAGAACGTTAGGTTACACAAAGTCATCAATAAACACCTACTCTGTTGGTGCCTACAGGACAAGTTGATAGGATAGGTACTATCCTATCCTTATTTCCTATCCTATCCTTACTCCAAACGTTTAATATGCCTATAACTTATTTAATAATTTTGCAAGCCATACATCACATAAGTAAATTAAGAAACATCATCCTATCAGATAGTAACGTCTACGTTTCCTACCGTAGATATGTGTGTCGTACATATTTGTTTCCCCGTACATTAGCACTGCGATCGTTTTACACGGCATTAGGTAAATTATAAGCTTCACTAGTCGGTGAAACGCGATATGTTTGCAGTCGCTGCCGTCTCGGCTTCACCCAGCACACAGCGCAGGGGAATACAGTGGGATCATTTTTTAATTACTACTCTACCAACGTAACCATCCACCTGAGCTCGAAGACGTGACAGAAAGACAGTAGAGTACTTGCGAGCGCGACTGACGTTCGTTGTGGGGATGTTGCGGAATGCAAAAGGACTTTATTTAGTTTACCATATGACATTGTTTCCTAAAACTTGATGCTTATTGACATAATCATGGTGAATTAATTCAGTGTGTTGTTTTTTGTCAAAATCAACGGGTTCCGAATTTTTTCAGAAATCTAATGATACTGTTTTAATTTTCATAATTTTTGTGTTTGGCCATCCACGGCCATTTGAAAACTAGGCCACTGCGATACATATAACTACTATAATAGCGAGTCAGTGCTCTCGGGCGAGTGCTCGGTATGTGTAAACAGTGATCGGTACGAATAATCCATTTGTACTCGGCTGAGAGCACTGTCTCGCCGTTTTACATGTAACATAGACAGCGACGCAGAAACGACATCAAGCGAGAACTATAGATGTGTATCTAGTCGCAACTGTTACACCAGTTTTACTTAGAAGATTCAAAGAAGACGTACCTACCTAGTTGTTTAATGTCCTGTTACCCTCATACGTCTACTCGATTTGGGTTGGACTATGCACCTCAAGCACAATCATTATTACGTACCCGTTTTGGTACGGAACAGTCGTCTATCCCTCTCAAACCGCAGATTTTATAAATAATTATGACAGTGACAGCATGCTTTCTCGATGACGTTACGATTACATTAGGAGTTCCCGCTTGCCCTACTGTACGTTCATACTCTACGTCCTTAGGCCGGTTTCACGCTAATAAAATACATTATAACCCGTGATAGTGATTGCGTAGGAGTGATAAGTTCTTTGTGCGCACTATACATCACCCTATTGACCTGGTGTCGAGAAAATAAAGCTTGTTATAGTAATTAGTATTAGCCAGGGATTATCCAGAGTAAGGCATTGTTTACAAAAACTAAAAATTTACTTTCGACGACCAGGACGTCAGGTGCGAGATTATAAGTAAGCTAACCGTATACTTCGTAGTCTACGTATTTAGACACATTGTATGGAGAATTGAAAATTTAAATACTGTCCGCTAGAGGCGCTGTTAAATTTGCTATACAGTGTCTAAATACGTAAACTATAAACTATACAGTTAGCTTATGAATCATTTCGCACATGACACATCGATTAGCACGGTTGGTCGTTGGTCCCGTGTTCGAATCCTGGTAGGGACAAACTTTGTGATTAGCACTAAGTTTGTACCCGAGCCGAGTCATGTATGTTTAATATCTATATAAGTATGAAATATTGAGTTCGCCCTCAGTCCATTGTACGCCCGTAATACAAGCGTTGCTTAGTGTGGGACTGCCTATAAATTGCTCATGAAACAATATAAAGATATACCATCACGCTTGTAGGCAGCAGAGGTGTACTGCAGTGAACCCACATTTTGCCTATGGCGTTTTGGTACCGTGTATACCATTTTCTGTATAAACCAGCAATTTAAAGGCGAGCAAACCAACACTGGTAACCTCAAACAAGGTGTGTTGCTTATAACTGTGAAAGCAAAACTCGCGCTCAGCTAACACTATTAAGACTCATAATGTTTCAAATGCATAATAAATGTTTTCAGGGGCTATTTTCCGTGCAGCGATACTGGTACCAGTTTGTACACTGAGATTACTGTGTTTAGTTACTATAAGCAATATTCAGTTTATATCGGCCATAGCTGGTTCCCTAATAACTGAAATAAAACTAAATAAAAAACTTTTTAACAAAATAAAAACCGTCTTCAAAAAACTAAAAAGCAAAAAATAATCTAATCTTGAAATCTACCTTGTCTAACCACATCAAATATTTAACTAATCTGAAGTCGGTGCCAAACAAACAACTGAGTCGAGTATTGCCGGTCTGCGCCAAAGACTATACCTACAAATTGGTCCGCGCATCTCGTTACTGAGTATACTTTTGTTATTCTTCGTCGGTTGTTTATTTGGCACCGACTTCAGATTAGTTAAATATTTGATGTGGTTAGACAAGGTAGATTTCAAGATTAGATTATTTTTTGCTTTTTAGTTTTTTGAAGACGGTTTTTATTTTGTTAAAAAGTTTTTTATTTTAAACTTTTTAGTGGATATATTTACTATTCTTTGTCACTAAAAAAGATTTGTATATCAATCTTTTTACTGGATAATAGGTATACCAATAATCGAGATTATCTTGGCGCAACCCGTGAAATACGTAACACTGACAAGTTCCGCTGGCCATTTGTGGCCTTCTTCATCACTTCCACTTCAGCAAATGATACTTTCTGAATGCAAATGCTTGACTTCTTGATGAAAATACCAAAATTGCTATCGGTATGCCTATAAAATTTGAGGAGTCCTCTCAATTCCTCATGGATCCCATGATCAGAACATTTTTTTGAAAAAAATGGGACCAATCTGTAAACATATCCTTTCATATAAAAAAATAATTTTCCAAATCGGTTAATAAATGACGGAGATATGAGGTAACAAATGATTGGTAAATTCTAAGTACCTTTATACTTACGTATAGTTGGTATTAGAAGAGGGAGAATTAGGTAACTGATAGTAAAGCTATAGAAAGCTGGCTGTTTCTTTTATCTTCATAATATCCACCTGTGTTAGAAAGAGAGATTCTATAAAAACAGAACCCACTAAATAAAATTGCTACGAATGAATGCTACGAAGTTAACAAAATTCATATCGTGGTAAGATTGTATTTAAAAGGTGATGCCATCAAAACGGATTAGTAAGCATGTTTTGGG
The DNA here is from genome assembly GCA_905404115.1 of Pheosia gnoma. NCBI lineage: Eukaryota > Metazoa > Arthropoda > Insecta > Lepidoptera > Notodontidae > Pheosia > Pheosia gnoma. Next base: position 8,834,634 of record FR989903.1, read on the forward strand.
CAAATAATGTCCTATAAGAGATGGTGGCAAACCGCCTGTTCTTTTTAACCGACTTCAAAAAAAAGGAGGAGATCAGAACAACCGACGAAGAATAGCAAAAGTATAATCCAGTAACGAGATGCGCGGACCAATTTGTAGGTATAGTCTTTGGCGCAGACCGGCAATAGTCGACTCAGTAGTTTTTTTGGCACCGACTTCAGATTAGTTAAATCTTGATTTAGTTAAACAAGGTAGATTTCAAGATTAGATTATTTTTTGCTTTTTAGTTTTTTGAAGACGGTTTTTATTTTGTTAAAAAGTTTTTTTTCTTATAGTAAGTATAGATAAATATATTATTCTACATGCAAAAGGTATTCGAGCGGAACGCTAGCATGCAGTTCTAAACTCCCAAGTTTTCTGCTCTGGCAAACGGCGCGGCGTGCGTAGGTCGACCGGTGTCCGATTACGAACGCTCCTAAATTTACCTTAGCCGAGCTACTGGCATTAAAAGCATTTATGTTATATTGGATATCACAATATTATCGACACAGCGCGGGTAATGTTACTAGCGACCGCGCTTTGACCGACCGCCTTTGTTGGACGGGCTTTTGTGAATTATGTGTAAACGTGTGCACGACAGGCAAGGTCGAAAATCTAGGTTGTCTAACGCCTAAGTAAGATTATATGACTGTGTGGGTTCATGTTTCTAGTTGGATAGATGGCTTCTTCTAGCCTGTCGGGTGCCTTTGTTTACTATAGCTGTTGGAGGAAAAATACTATTACCTGGGAGATTGATGCTGTTTCTTATAAAAAGGAGCGGCGATAGCGTAGTCGGTCGACTGCTCGCTTCGGAAACAGAGTGTGCAAGTTCAAACGCAGCTCGGCTCGCAGGTTTGACTTTTTTTAATTTCAAGTACCTACCTGCTTACAATGTGAATTCGCCAAAGGACAATCTCGCTGAGCCATCGTAGTGAACTATGGGTGAAATCACAGACCTAAAGTTTAAATATGGCCAAAATCCTCCTCGTCCTTAGGGGGAGAGTGAACGGTTTAATGACAATAGGCTTAACCCCTTATTTCAACAGGGATCAAAATATTATTAGTAAACTGTGTAGTTGGTGTGTTTGTTTGTCGATGTTACTATTTATACAGAGTTTATGTTTATTCAAAATTTTGAATAATGGCCGGCCAGGTTGTACTACGCTTGCTGGCGGTTCTGTTACCACCAGAGATAATTATTAAGCAACGCAACACTGGCAACACTGACGTCGTAGTAAATTGAAACGCGAATGCTCTCGCCGTGCGAGTGCGGTTTGAATATTATTAGAAATTGGATTTATCGATTTTACATGTGTTATAGCGACGTGTGTGAATCATTTCAGCGAAATTACAGCTTTGATGAGCAAAGCTTACGTTTACTAAATAATTGCAACTACCGTACAGTGGACCGTGTTATGCATTTATGTGTTATAGTGTTTTGTTTTTAACTGGCATAGAATGGATGGGGATATCCGAATCCATAGGACGTACAGGGAAACCGAATTAGGAACCTTTGAGTATTTTTTTTGGTAATTTGGTTCAAGCGTGAATTGTCCATAATCTATACAAATAAATAAATTTGGAGTGTCTGTTTGTAATATTAAAATAACCGCTTTTTAATAAGTGCATTTGGATGTATACACGGTACCTATACCAAAACAACATTTTTTACAATTATTGCCTGTCTGTCTGTTTGTTCCAGCTAATCTCTGAAATGGCTGGACCGATTTTGACGGGACTTTCACTGGCAGATAGCTGATGTAACAAGGAGTAACTTAGGCTAATTTTATTTTAGAAAAAAAATAGGATCCCACGAAAAAAAATTAAAACCAATGTTGCAGCGCTGCGCCTGATTAAGTTTGATAGCAACAACCTGCAATGCGTCTCGCGGGCTCAGAACGCGCGAGCGGGCTGTTACCAACGGTTGTGTCTTTGTTAAATACCACGCGGACGAAGTCGCGGGTAACAACTAGTAGAACATAAATGTGTTGATCGCGCCCTTAACGGCTTAAAAAGATTATCTTTACCTACTATAAGTAGGTAAAGATGATCTTAAACATCCCAACAAAGCAGCGCCCATCAAGGCAGCATTTCCATCCATCCCAGATTTCTTTCTGTAACCAGAGCCCAATTATCTTAGCGTCTGGTCATCTTGTCCTCTGAAATATTAGCCTCCTCCGCAGGACCGTCACACTCGCGGCAGGCACTGATTAATTAACACCACGTTATTTTGATACTGACGTATCAAACGTATACGGTTACCTGTCAAGTAATGAAGGCATCCTTGTGTAAGGTCCACTATGAACACCGATACCTTATTTTGGCGATATTGTTTTGGGTCGTTGTAGGTCCCTTATTGTCGAATAAGTTGGGGTATTCTACTTGCTCGGTAGGCGACGATGTTCTGCAGCAGAAATTAAAATATAAAAACTATACGGTTGAGTTATTTTCATAGTTTGATGATTAACTAAAGTATTCTAATTTTAAAGATTCTACGTAGGTACGTATCTGCTTACATCATTATTAAAGCAGGATCATCACATTCCCATGCCTATACGCACATCGTCACAACGACTAAGATCAACCTCTTGAATGCTAAGTATTTGTTCTGGCAAAAGCAGCTCAGCCACTGAGCTTTGTTGTATTTCGTCATTACGTTTAGCTGACAATTTTATGGACAGAACATAATGTCGCCATGTCACCCGTAGCCAAATTACCGCAATAAACGAATGCTGATGAATGATCAACAATTCGTATAGCTAAAATAATTAGGTACATCCTTCGTTTCACGACTTCATTAGCTAACGTTTTGCGTATAAGAAACCAAACTACATGTTTGTTCGCGATATAATGCTGAAATGTTTTTTTAAACTTATTTTTTAAATGACACAGATACCTCTTGAGTTACGTCTTGTTGTTAAATCGCGCGCGTATGAATTTATTAACGAGTTCTTTGGCAATAATTCTCAGTGTAAGGAGGTCATCAGCGGCGTCGTTTGTTTTATATAAATCGTGTTTTATTTAAAGGTGGGCATTAAAAATAGTTGATGTATTTTTAGGGGTTGGTAGTCTGGATGGATGGAGATGCGTAAGCTTTTTTAAAGAGAATATAGAACTGCAGATTAATAAATTAAATTTGTGTCTGGACTCTGAATCAAACTGGCGATATGCCTGATAATCTCTTACTTTATGATGGTCAGCTACCAGATGGATCAACGATCCGAAAAGATGGGGTCCAGTGATTGCAAGTGCGTCTATACAAAGCGTGAGGTCCACAAGGACTTCCCATCCGCGGGTTTCTCCTAGATCTCCTACTGTTTTTTTATCCAAAAGGCAGGGGATTTCCCTGATGTTTTTTTATCCAAAAGGCAGGATTTTCTTTATCAGGCAAATGGCAATAGCGACATTTGCTATTGAAGTGTGGTAAAAGCAAGTTGTGGGGAGAGAATAGGGTAGCTCTCATTCTCCGTCGCACATGTGCTGTTTTAAAGCAGTGACGTCATTATTTAGTAGCTCCGTACTGTTTTTGTTTAATTTTATTCCAACGGAGACTTGAAACGTCTGTAATTTTGTCATTTTTAATTTCATTTAAAATAGGTACATCACCACCCTATTATTCTCAGATGCTATTATAACTACAATCGCATATGTAATACGTGAGATAAGAATTAAAATGTCATTCAACTCGTTTCCAGGACTTCGCGGAGACGGCAATGAATGAGCTGCTGGGTTGGTACGGGTATGAGAGGCTGGAGCTGCGACGGTGGGCGGCTTCTCGCGCCCGGGACGCTTCCAGTCCGGAACAGGCCACTGAACAAAAGAACAAAGGTGTGTAGGTTTGTCATTTGTTATTAAAAGCTTACTGTCACCACAATACTTACTAATGACATCCATAAGGTGAAGTAATATTTCGGAAACTTTAAAGGCGCGAAAATATTGTCTATAGGTAGGTAAATAAGTAAAGAGCGTACCTCTATTTAAAGATGCTATTCACTTAGGTACCTTTCAAAAATGTCAGGCAGTGGAAAAGTATGGTTAAATACTCCAATTCTAAGTGGTTTAAATCTTCGTTGATCCATTTTTTCAGTTGATTGAAGAGTTTTTTTTGTGTAGGTATAGATTACAAATTGATTAATATTTAATTTGTATTTATTCCCCTCAATATGAGTTAGTTACTCCAATTTTAATTTAATATTCACACAAACGTTATTGAATTTCTTAGAAATAGAACGCCCTCCGCAGCTTGAATTCCACGAACACGCGCGTTTCCAAACGCTACCCTCACCCGCGCGCTTTTCCTATAAAAATGGCGGTAAAACACACAACGCACGGTGATGTTACACAATCAAATTCATTTATAATATAAGTAGGTACTTCATTTCTGGGAACAACTTAGTTTAATATTTTATTAATAGTCGAACACAATGCTATGAATTTTGTTGGTTATAACTTTACAAAATACAAAAGAGATTCCCGAAAGCTCTACATTTAGACGTTTATACATCGATGTTGGCAAACGAACATTATTTACAAATTTGATACCGCCGAGCCGGTTTACTATTCCTAATGAACGCGCGAGTACCTACCTATATGCCTTGCCTTATGTATAAACAGGTGCCTGGTGTGTGTGCCGCAAGTGAAAATGTAGAACTTTGTGGTTAAATTGTGATGATTAGAAATGTATAGCATTACGATATAATGTTACATACGACTTCTAAACATACGTCAATTTGGCGCGTTCGTAACAGCGTCTCTTCAAGAAATTCTAGTAAATAGACGAGTTCTAGTAATTATTGTGTAGCCACAAATAATTTGTCTACCTTACCTACCTATATTGGCGATGTATATATGTGCCGAATTCCCAAAATATAGGTAGGTAAGGTAGACAAATTATTTGTAGCTTTATTTGTAGAGGCTATGGGTACCATGTAACGAGTATAATGGCGTATGACAGTGTTCTAGACCGAGTGCTCTGTAGGTGTAAACAATGCTCGGTACGTATAAAACTTGTTTACTCGACCGAGCACTCGCCCGAAAGCACTGTCTCGCCATTTTACTCGATACGCTATTAGTTTTTCTCGGTTATGATCAATTTCGATACCTACAGCAAGCCAATGCTCTTGCCATCAAAGCTGTCCCCAACAAAGCTTGGTACAAATAGAAGCACGCCTTAAAACGTGACAGGAAACTCTACTCTAGAGACTTTGCTAGTCAGTACCAGTTTATTCACAGATATAATAAATAATAATAAGTAATAAATAACACAGAACACTTTCTCGAAGACGTAACGTTTACGTTAAAAGTTCCTGCTAAGCACACAGAACTCGATATGAATCGTTAGTTGCCGTTACAGGGCCGTCCGATTGGAAAAAACGGGAATTAATAGCGTTTGGACACTCAATTTATAACGAGCTATCATTTACTCGTCCAGTAAACGAATCGCCTGTAATGAGAAAGCCAGTGTTATGTTTCATGACGTGCTTTTTTCCCATTCAATATCATTCGCAAATTAATTGGGGATTGATACCCGAGACGCGTTTACAATATCCAGATAATTGTGTGACTTAGGTACCTATAGGTATTACCTTCTGTGCCCGCGATGTCTTGCACATCATCTATAGTATTTGGGCTTTGCAGAAGCCCTTTCATTTGCTGATAAGTATATAGTATATATTCGACCCATTCAATTCCCGGGATAAAGCTGAATATCGTTAGGAGACATTGACCCGGTATAAAAGTTAAACAGCGACTTGGTACGCGTAGTTCTTACCTATCCCGGTAGGTTTCTCCACCATTCCTTTTTTCACTTCGAGCGTTTCAAAATGGATCTTATAATACACTAGCTGGATACCTACTCATGCCAAATTTTGATAAAATCCGCCTAGTGATTGCTGAGATAGGCAGGTAGGAATAGTTTTTGAGCTACCGCGCGGGAACCCATCAGTTTTCCGGATCATCTGTAGCGCCGTTCTGGCGTGTAGCAAAGATTGAATCAGCTTGACCAGTTTAACATATAAAAGTTGTGTGATGAAATTTCGGTAGGTATACACTAGTTTTACGTAGGCACTGAAGGATTCGTGTAATGAATAAATTGCTATGGGATTTCTTTGAATAAGTGTAATGAATTTGATCATAGACAGTACTACCTATCATTGGTATTACTAAACCCACTACACATAGTACTAACATGTTGCGTTATTTCGGCACCTGTCGACTAGTGAACGTTTGTTTTCAATTCCATGTCCTCATGTTCTTCTTCATTATTTCTAGATGAATGCTCTTGGTGCAATAAGAGCATCACCAGCGAGAGTGGCGCCCTCCAGCAGGCCGGCGCGGTGTTCTGCTCGGAGCTCTGCTTCAGCCAATCGCGGCGCGCCAACTTCAAGCGAGCGAAGACCTGTGATTGGTGCCGGCATGTGCGGCATACTGTGGCTTATGTAGACTTTCAGGTGAGCATTTAATAGTAGCTTACTTTAGTATCTCTAGCGCTTGGTGATAAAAAAGTTCGGTATCTGATCAAGATATAAATACCTCAAGCTCCAGTCCAGAGATCAGCAATACCTGTCATAAAACCATTTTTTACATTACAACTGATGACTAACGTTATTATATCTGATTCTAGGATGGTGCCACACAGCTGCAGTTTTGCTCCGACAAATGCCTGAACCAATACAAGATGCACATCTTCTGCCGGGAGACGCAAGCGCATCTCGACCTCAATCCGCATTTAGTCAACGCAGCATCCTCGTCCAACCTTATCACTCCTGAACTGTGGCTCAAAAACTGTAAAAGCCGGTCTACGTCACCAGCATCCGAACGCTCCGGCTCACCGAACACAGAAAATCTTGTAAAAACAAACCCAGAAAAGACAGAATCTCAAAAGACTCAGAACAGATCTCCATTACCGCTTATAACTATAGCGCCAACAGCGAAACTGATGAAGCAGAAACGTCTTTCGGGGGAAACGCCCATACAGAAGTCGCCTGAAACGAGAAAAGATATTAGAGGCACTAAAATGAATTTGAGAAAGCGTAGGACTTCGAAATGTTCAGCTACAGTCACATCGCAGACTATGCGGCAACGGACTTCAACTCCCAAAGCCCAAGACTTGCGGATGTGCAGTCCGTCTGATGGGTCTTCACCTGCTTCGACCGTCGGGAACAATACACACTCGCCCCCGCATCATCCTCCGCCACACCCTGCCCCGCCGCCTTTCCCTAATCCGATGTTCAGTATGCCTCCCCCCATGTTCATGGAAAACCACGATCCAAGACACCCGCACATGTTCCCCCCGCGACACTTCATGCCCCGTCCTGGTCTCCCGATGGAAAGACCTCGACTCCCACCGCCATTGAACTTCCCCTCACCCTTAGGCCAAGCTCCGCCCGTCACGGTATTAGTGCCATACCCAGTAATCCTTCCAATACCCCTTCCAATTCCAATACCTATACCATTTTCAGCGTTTCTACAAGCGCACTGCACTAATAAAGTTAAAACGGAACACAAAAACGAGGATTCTGAGGGCCCGTTAGACTTTACAATGAACAGTGATAAAAAGAAAGAAGAAGAAGCTGTTGCTCCCAATGAAACAGCTACCGAAATACCAGAAGATAGGAATTCAGAACACAGCAATGAACGAATAGACGACGAGAAAGTTGAAAGTGAAGTGAGCGAAACGGGCAATCCCGAGCAGACATTGCCGAAGTTCAAAATAACTAGACTGGGTAATAAGATGGCGAAAATCGTCACCAAAAGTAGGGAGCCTTCGGAGTCTACGAGGCCTTTGAGGAAACGGCGGAGACTGGTTGAGGTCACGACTGATGACGAAGCGCTCATTCCAAAGACGAGGAAAATCGTTGAAGTGTAAATTGGACACTCAAATCGATGTTATTACGCAAAAACATGTCAATTTTTCAAATTCTTTAAAGTATAAACTTAACCTGTACTTAAATAATTTAAAGGTAGGCACCTAAGATTGAATGTGGTTGACATGTTATTGCGTGATATTGATTATTAATTCTCTCATACATATCATAAACGCATGATAATCCGAACAGAGTTCAATTTTGTTTGAGATTGCTAGTCTTAGTTTTAAGATCAGACTAAAAGTTTTTCCCAAATTCTTAGAAGCTGTACATTACATATGCAATGGCATTATAAAACATTGTTTAGAATAAAAGCTGCTTTGTTATGCCATTGTGCAATTTGGGGTATATCTTAGATTTTAGGATGCATTGTTAATGTGATATTAGTAACTTATTGTTTACTTCAATGTATGTAAAATAAAATATATTGCCTACTCTATATATTTTATTTTCTTAAAATTATGCACTATCAGGCTCTATGTCTACAGAGTACTTATTGCTATGCGAAAATGACCTTAATTAAGGTCATGCAGGCAGTACTGTCCTAATAGTACCCTTGTTATTCGCTAGTCTATATTCTACTCTATGCTGAGTGAAAGATAGCACCTAGGTAGGTAAGTACCTACTAAACATTAAAAAAAAGCAGGTCGTATTTCTTTTTTACATCTGATATATAACTGCTATTATGACATACCTTCTTACAAATAAACGCGAGTTATGTTTAAACCGAAATCCCTAAACATATTTTTCGGTAGGTTGAACCACACCATACACCAATACATGACCTTGTTACAAGAACGGTTTCACAAAACCTGCTGTGAAAATAATGAATCATTCAAGCGAGTATATATTCAGCTGCCACACATGATGAAATCGATGCTAAGTAGCTATGTAAACAAAATTAAACATGCTATAAAATTTCATAGACTTTTAATTCTCGACTGAAAATCATTTAAACCAGCTCATGGAAAATATTGATCACTATTTTAACACAATAACATGTCAACCAGATTAAGTAATATTGCAATTTTAACTTAATCTAAGGGCAATTAAGATCAAAACGTGAAGGTATTTTGATATTGGTTGACACATTAATGCGAAATTATGTATTAAACATGTTCTTAAAATTAAGTGTTTGGCCACACAAAGTGGGTTTTATGCCTCTTTAGTTTGTACATTTGATGAGATCCAATATTAATTTACAATACATTGCGCTCTATTAAATTAAACTTCTAAATAATTAAAGCCATGAACTTGGATGAACATGCTTACATATGTCACATAACAATTAAAGGCAATACTGGCTCTATATAAATGATGGAACTGTTTGGATATACATTAAACATGCTTGCATCAATATTCCCAAGATGTTTTCATACAAGGACAATACTATAAGTAAATGTATAAAAAGAGTAAATGATTTTGGTATGTAATATTATGTACATAATATATATAAAAGGCATATAATAACATTGTGCTCATATGAGGACATCGGTATAAACGGTTAATCTGTGAAGTACTTTAAACACTTTTCAAGTTAACCAAGAATATTCTTAAGACATCTTCAAATCACTGCAAGTCAAACAGATCAATATACTATCATCTAATAAAGATAAATGCATTACTGTTTGTTATTATATAAATCCCAAAGGGTGATAGCACCATCCAGGCCTCCTGCAGCCATGATATTTGCTTTCCAGAATGAGACTTTTTCAGTTGAATAGACCACATCTTGAATAGCCTGCTTATGCTCCGTCAGTACTACCAGAGGTCGCAGCGAGAACCAGGAAAAAATGCGAATATGCCCATCCCAGCCTCCTGACACAAAGACTTTGCCATCCGAACGAGACTGTACTTTATTTATTCCTGGATTTTTAATGCTTATGTCCACTTTGTGGGCCAAACTTAAGTCTTTTCTCCCTATATTAAATATCTGTATCACATTTGAGGCATTGCCAAGAATACCACGGTGTTGTTCGAGGTGATAGTCAACTGACATAGGACACTCCATGGTCTTCAGTTTGCTGATGCATTGACTAGTATTGAGATCCCACAGAAGAAGCCATCCTGCTTCATATCCCGCCAGCAGGCATGGCCGGTCACATGTAAATTCAAGATATTTTAAGCACATTGGATCCCCGAGCTTTAGTGATGCATCAGGCTCCAAACAATGCACTTTCTCTCCAGAAAAGTTGTAGGTGTGGATTTTCGATTCCTTGTCAGGTACATAAAGTGTTTTGAGTTTTGTGCTGGCTTCAAAACGGCAGAAACCAGGGTAATCAATGTTGATGAAGGCATCTTCTTCATAACCGCTGTTAGTTAAACTGAATACTTTATACTTGCCGCCTTTTTCTTGAGTAATGAGATGTTCATTGGTGTGGATGAGGTGAAGAATAGGAGCTTGACCAACTTTGATCTTCTGTTGGACTCTGTTTGTCTGAAATTAGAAGAAAAATCTAAACATCATCAACCTAATAGATTATTATACAATGGACTTTTTACTTCTATTTCAAGAGGGTAGGTACTACCAAACTGATATAAGATAGTTTTTATACATAAACATTCAAGTTAGAGGAAATAGAAGAGTATGTGTTCAACATAAAAAATATGGTAAACCAAATATCTAGTTCAATTACAACTCGATTCGATTTGGCAGGCGATCAGCACATTTCTAGGTCGCAAAACGAGGGTAGTAAACAAAAATGTCGCGTAATAGATTAAAGCCGTAGGACGTTATTATACCTATCTGCGCGGTTGTGTATGGTAAATAATACCCTTGGAATATTATATGTGATCTCACCTGAAGGTTGTATGCATAAACATAGCCGTTTTTCGAGCCGGCTAGTAACCTCTCGAGACCACCAGGCAAAAAGCTGAATGCCAACGAATAAACAGGCACATTGTCCACGTTCCTGATCGTATAAACGGGGTCTGGAGGTAACAGTGCCATCTCTGGTCAAGCTCGAACCGAAATATTCTATCGGAATTGGTAAAATAAAATAATAATAAAATTAATCAAGCCATTAGAAACTCAACCACAACTACGCACAACACAAAACTGACAGATAAACACAAAAGTTGACGTCCTCAAAATCGATTACGTTCGAAACCTTCAATAACGCATGCTAATTGTAATCTTTGTCTAAGTTTTTGGGTACACTAGTTTTGTAATAAATAAAATAAAATAAACTTGTACTTATATCATTGCATTGTTTATGATATGATTTATAGTTATTAAATAAACTTAGTACACACCTAATGTTATATAAATTATTTATGTTAAAAAATGTATTTAGAACGCACAGGAAATCATTTTTTTTTATTTATTTGAGGACGGCCTACGTACGGACAACATGCCCGTCTCATTATTGTAAAAGTGTGAGTTGAAGCAAAATTTATCAATATCGTATTATTTCTCGTATAAAAATATAAAGTATATATTTGATCAATAATCCGATGCGGCTGGCCGGGCTGTTTTCTCTGCAGAATGCCTCAACTCAATGGTGCATATTTGAAGCGTTTGGGGGTAGAAATGTTGCAGCTGGATTTTGAAATAAATTTTATTATAAAACGCCTCTTGTTCTGTAAAATAGCTGAAAATGACTGATAGCTGTTCATAGCACACTGATAGCCTCAAAATGGTTTGTATCCACAGCCGTAAAATAAATTTTAAAAAATCTGCCCGTCACTCACATCGTCACTCGTCAGTTTCTCTCCGCGAGTTATCGTATTTTATATTTTGATGGGTTTTTGAATGAGAAATAATTGATTTTACCTAATAATGGGTGCCATATATATATTTAGGAGATTAATTTAATCGCTGCAATTACAAATGGCTACGGAGTTGCTGTTGAAAGCTGGCAAGCATTCGAAGTATACATCGTATAGGAAAATCTTGTATCATAGGTTTTTCGTCGGCCTACTCTTGTTTATAGTGATATCTTTATTGTTTACTGTGGTATTTAATGTGTTTGCTGGCAATTCGCCGCGGACAGACGTGTATAAACCAGTGAACTTGGACTTTAAAAGTGTGGAAGTTGTGAAACTAAGTGGAGCTTTGGTTCAGTCGAAGCCCCGCGTCCTAAACTGCACCTATTGGGACTGCTTTGACGTGTACAGATGTGGCAGAGGGGGCCACAGCAAAATATCGATATACATATATCCACTAAAACATTACCAGACTGAGAATGGGAATTCTATATCAAGGTTTTCTAAGGAATTTTATATGATATTAGATACTATAAAGCGTAGTAAATATTACACGTCGAACCCTGAAGAGGCGTGTTTGTTAGTGCCTAGCATAGATACACTGAATCAGCAGAGCTTCTCAAGAGAACATGTTGCCCAGGTCTTACACTCTCTGCCGCAGTAAGTAAACAAAAGTATTTTGTATTTCTTACACTCCTCAACTCTTACTGTAATCTATATATAGTTCATTGTTATTAAAATATTTAATACAATCAAAATACTACAATTAATAAATAAATATTATTTAGCTTTCATACATGATGAATAGGTACCTAGTTATTCTATATTGATGGTAAATTAAATAATTAGTTTTTTATAAGTATTCTACTTATTGTGATGATGGCATATTTAAATGTGACTCATCTAGTACACAGATTCCTTATTGTGAAATGAGTATCCTAGACCTGCATAGTAACCAATAATTTTTAATTTTAAATGCAAATAAATCTGTAAAATTAGTTTTATTGAAATGTGTAGTATTCGCGTAAATATAGGTAATCAATTTTATTTTCGATTGAAACAATATATTACTTTAAAAGAATTCATATTACTTGTGCAAATTTTTTAACTAACCATATACTATCCTCTAATAAATCACTAACATCTCATTACACATACAATATTTTATCCAACAGTTGGAATCATGGCGAAAACCACATTATATTCAACATGCTGCCTGGTTCCGCACCCAACTACAACTCTGTCATCAACCTTAACACAGATAAAGCCATTATAGCAGGAGCTGGATTTAATACGTGGAGCTTTAGATATGGTTTTGACATCTCAATGCCAGTATATAGCCCAATAGCTGAGAAAATAGACAACAGCCAACCCAACCAGAAGAAATACTTAATTGTATCCTCACAAATCAATATTCCACATGATTATTTAGAAGAATTACAGAATATTGCATCATCCTCCAACGATTTGTTATTACTAGACAGATGTAAAACACACAAAACCGATCATACCAAACGATGTGAATACACTACAGGGAATGTGTTTAATTATCCAGACGTATTGAAAGATGGAATGTTCTGTATCATTGTACGGAGTGCGAGACTAACTCAAGCGGTTCTAATGGATATTATAGCATCCCAATGTATACCAATAGTGATAGCAGACTCCATAGTAATGCCATTTAATTCACACGTGGATTGGAATAAACTGTCTATTGCTATACCAGAGGATAATATAAAGAATGTTCTTAATATAGTTCATGCAGTTAGCAAGGAACGACGTGGTGAATTGTACTGGGAACTGCGTTGGGCGTTCGATAGATATTTCGCTAGCATAGAGAAGATTACGCTGACTGCGTTAGAGATTATTAATGAAAAGGTGTTCCCTTTGGCAGCTAGGATGTACGAAGAATGGAATATGCCTGAACATTTGGTGAGTACCCCTAAATTTGGTACTAATTGCATCAGAATTGTAAAATATGCGATATGATTTTTCGTAATTAAGTCTATCCCCAAAAAATTTGTGGCCTAACATTTCATTTAAATGAATGAATATTCGTGAAGCTCTGTTAATTCACTGAGGTCCTTGCCGAATCTTCTCAGTTTAGGTCGCGTTCCGATCCGGTTGTCGACTTAAGAAAAAATTTGAAATGACGATTTGTAAATGGCCCCATAGCCCTGTTCGAAATAAATGATTGACTTTGAGTTTAACTTAATACACTTATTTATATTTTACCGCGTCGATGCAATGGTCTGAACCGCGATTTAATTACATAGTACGTACACGAAACCTTTGTTTTTACCGTTTTCACCTTAATTACACCTTATTCTAACATTCGGAGTTAGAAATTATAATGGTTATATAATAAAACACATAGCGTCGCAATTAAAAAAAAATACCCCTTCGACGTTTCGTGATTGTTAATTTATGTTTGGCTTAAAGGTCTCTACGAATTGCGCAATATGACTCCCTCCAATTAGCATTTCAATGACTAGCAGTGTTGCCCAGTCTTTATCTTTCAGGATCAAGCCTTTGGGCAACACTAATGATTTGCCAACTTGCCTTTTAATATGCCAATTTGTAGAGACTAGACACCTTACTGATCGGCACTACCGATTGTGAGCCAAATCGCGCTATTTTAGCTCAAAATTAGTAGGTCGGATTAAGTATGGCTGTCGTTTCTTCTTGTTGATTCTACCATAAGATAGCACAAACTAACATGTATATACTTCATCATTTACATACGTACAGAGACGTCTTAAGCAATTTATAAAGTAATAAAAATGTAAACGTTAAATAAATATCTTAGTTATTATTAATTAAGAATAATAATGATTGGTAAAATTAGACTAATCATTGGAATCAATCATCCTGACGGAGGATGGGGGACCTACGCGCGTGCCCTGTGTCTCCTTATATCATAGTCGGAACTGTTTACATATATTTCTGCGACACATATTCTCAACGTGCATCTTGTTGGGTATGGAGTCACCGTTTATTAGGACGCTAGTCACGCTGCCTGTTTTATTGCGTGTCTTCAATATTCAGGGAAACCAACTATGCTATACTACTTATTATTATTTATTTATTATATTACTTATTATTATTTACTTATTTTCATTTACATAAGTAATTTGTAAATGTGGGAACCATGTAGCCATTAACTGTAATTTTATACTTAGTTAGTACTTTTTGTTTTTTTTGACCTGCTGCTAAAGTCTGATTAGCCGTTCCTACATTGTTCTCACATACCTATAACAATGTATTGCTCAAAAATGTAAAAGATCTATTTAAAAAAAAAAAGAGCAACCATGGATTTTCTTGCCCGTTCTTCTCCATAGGAACGGCGTTCCGAACGGGTGGTAAAGCAGTAGTATAATATTTTTGTAACTTGACGATTCATAAGTACTGTACAATAATGGTCTACCTACGTGAATAAAAAATATTCTGATTCTGATTCTGATTCTACCAATATAAATAATATTCTTTTGGTAATAGTTGTAGGTATTAACCTATCCGTTTAGCGCAGTATCATTACGATGTCCAATAGAGCTGGTTTTGCTTTAACTTTAAAAACAAGACCCAACGCAAAATTAATTTGTAAAACGCCATTATTACCTAGGTACTACCGAGCTGTTATACAATCCGTAAAAACTGTGTTAGTACCCAGTTTTTTCTAAATTGGATAATCACTAGAGTTGATTATAAGGTGAATTACTTACTGCTAATTACGAAAAATTTAATTATGTTACCAAGTGATTAAGTCGCAATAATTTGGCAGATTCATTCGGTAATAGAATTAGAAGAAAGCAATTCAATGTGTGCGTAATCAGAGGGTATGGTATAATTATCTCATGCTGTCTTAATATAATGCTTATTACTATTGCTTTCTGCTTGATAATTCTCTCAATCCAATCAAAGAATAGCAGAGAGAAATGTTTAAATTTGAGTAGGTATAATCATTTGGTGGTATGTTTTACTACATATCACATAGCGCTCATGTTATTTGACCTTATTGATCGATATCCGTACCCTACTATCTATCACTGTCTCTGGTAGGATTAAGCACCGTATTTTTTTTACCACCATAACTCCAAAAGCCTCGATTACTGAAATAAAAGGCTGTCTGTCTTATTGATTGGACGAGGGATTCTAATTAATGATTACCGTCTTTGTTGACACGTATTGAGACCAATTTTAGGTCCCTACATTGAATCCATTCTTATATAGATCATTTCGAAAAGAAGTTTTTTGTTCTGGATTTAATTTGTAATCGAAGCCGGAACTTCTATGTGCTTCTTCAATATTCCTTCGGTTCTAATCGTTATCGAAACTGAGGGCCGGTTATTACCAAAGTGGAGAGGGGAAGAGATATGCGGAAAAGACCGATTGTCTGAAATCCTCCGCTAGGTACCAAGCGGTGTTTTAACCAATCTGATTGTTTTATGTCACATCTCTCTATCTGCTCCGCTTAAGTGGAAACCTAGTCATACTATAAAAAAATCTGCCGTTCTGAAACCTGTAAACCAACATTCGATATACACGCAATAAAACTGGTTAACATTAAGCCATGAGTCAGCCGACGATCGGTTTACAACAATCGATCCATGTTTGCGTATGACTCACACGCAAATAGCCGATACCAGATGAACATAAAGCAGAAGAACGCTCCAACTTTTGTCTGGAAACATTGTGCCTGATTCTGTAAACAATTTTAAGAAACACCTGTTGAGTTTCTTGCTGGCACATCTCATGGTACCAATGGTCCGTGTGAGTTTGACTTTTCAGAAAAGATATCTTAGCATACATAAAAAACGTATGCTTATAATCCTCTACTATTCCGCGATGGCTTCATGTAGCTGAACATTTCACAGTATAGTATAGTAACACAGTGCACAGGCATTAAACGGAGATAAGGGGCAGGTTTGAGTCATAAACGCACATTAGTATTAAAAATAACATTTAATAATGATATTAGGTATGTGGCCCTGATAACAAAGACAGAATTACATAGCGTATTATATTAAAAACTCGTCAGCACAATATTTAATCGCTTAAAAATTACGAATCTTTAACAGAGTCGGGATATCAGGCTCAAAGGGCCAACCGATACTTGGTATCAATGATCTTAGTTTAGATAGAACTATAGGTTAGATTGAGCTGGAATGCCCTAAGTGCCTTTGTTGAGGCATGATATATTCCTAACGGAGCTTGCCCATAATTTACGTACTTAGGCTGAGTTATAATGGCGACTCTGGACTAATACATGGATAAGTTTCTTAGTATGGTATGGAGCACTAATTAGTGGTATTTCTCAGTTAGCTCGGCGTCCCAGTAGAAACGTTTATTAAGGCCGCTATGATTACCCAGACAATCCGCGTCGGGTCGAATGCATTTGTCTTATAATTAAAATTCTCTGACCTCTGTCATGAAACTGGTTGCAAATGAATCAAGACACTAATCGTCTATGAACGTTTTAGTGTCTCTATTCTACATGTTAGTGCTGAATGAACTGATATGGGCTCTGTACATACGATCGTACATATTCTGCGCGCTCTTACTCTACTGTACTGTACTTCGACGGTTTCGGGAATTGTCTCTTACGTATTCGGACGACTCGATGTAGTGCGAAAATGTATACAAAGTGCGCTCTGCCTTACGGTAGTATGGTACGGTAGCCTTCCTCAATAAAAAAGTGCATGTCATCTGTATTGAAACTGGTTTAACAAGGAGCCAGCGATGTTCTCATGGTACTCTCCTTATTTGACGATAAACAGATATTTATATCAGTTTTAATTGAGTTTTGCTTATCTTAGGCTTTATGCCAGTTACAAATCCCAAAAAATCCCAAACTATTTTTTAAAGTGATATTACCAAAGAGCTAATTGAGATTTTACAAAAGCTTTCATCAGAGTTTAATAAAATAATCTTAGAAAATCGATATTAAAATAATAAATTATAACTTAACATTGTTTTTATATATATTTTTAAACATGCTTGGCTAATGATTGGCATCATAATCATTTCCCCGGTAAAATGAAATTATCGCAAATCATCACCAGTTGATGTGATTGATTTACATGCTTTGAATGTGAAATGAAAAGATTTTCTCGACACAGATACAAGAAGATATTTAGTTAACAAATTATGAATAAATGAAAATAACGGACATATGTAAGGCTAAACAGAGATGTCTTAAGCTGTGACCGGTGACCTATGCCGTAAGGCGTTTGGCTCAACATGAGCTGGTGGAGATGGGATTCCCCTCGGGCGTTGATTTTCAAGCGAAAAGCAACTCCTCCATATTTACCAGTTGAAAAAATATCTGGCCCCTGAATTGCACATAGCGTGTATAATATAAATAGATATAATATGTGGATAGGTACTTAAATAGTGAGTAGGTTCACTTAATAAAAATATATTAGATAGTAGGTACATAGGACAAACACACGCAAGCATCTAAACAAGTAGATGTATGGAAATGGCTTCACATGGGGCACGTTTTTGGATGGGTGGTTAAAACAACCCAGTTACGTACTATCGCGGATTACACTTGCCTATGAACACCGCGCCCGTTGAAACTGCGCTGTTGATGCGAAAACTTCTTTATTGCTCAGATCTCCCGCCATACGTACTCAATCTTAATTAAGATGGTTATAAGTTTGTGTACTTCCAGGAATGTTATGACAAAAGTTTGTATCATTTGTTGAATAATAGTAATTGTATTAATATCTCGTTGTTTAGCTGATGTAGGACATATTTACCTATTCTACAGTGTTATATGTGAAGCTGTATTGATTTGGTACCAAGATCTTATTATAAGACAAATTACTAAATTGTGTTTTTTATGCAGCTATAATGACCTGATTAGCTCAGTTGGTAGTAAACCTGTCTTCTGCGCCGAGGGTTCCGGGTCCGAATCCTGGTAGGACAAACTTTGTGTGCTTAACATGACTGTTTGTGCCTGAGTCATCGATGTTTAAAATCTATAAGTAATGTTTAATATCTGTAAGTATTATGTACTGGGTTCGCCCTTAGTCCGTTGTACGGTATCCATAATACAAGAATTGCTTAGTGTGGGACCGTATAGTTGGTGTTATCGTCTGGCGATATTATTATTATAAAGTTGTTATAGTTTTAAAAGGGCTTGCAGTCTGACATGCGCTCTTGGCTAGTATAGCGGACCATGATATGAATTCCGCATGCATTAAGAGGAGTCCTCCCTTTAATGCATGCGGAATTCATTATAAACTTAGCGTCCCGTTTCTCCAACAGTATGGGCCAGTGAATCCTCTCTTTCTGCCGGTGACCGCCTCTAAGTCGGCGGGCTTCACCGCGGTCATACTGACTTACGACCGGGTCGAGAGCCTGTTCGCTTTGGTCACGAAGCTGGTCCGCACGCCGAGCCTGGCCAAGATACTTGTCGTTTGGAACAACCAGATGAAGGCGCCGCCACCATGTGAGTTGAATGTAGCAGCTTTATAGTTTATTTTTAAAGAAATCTCCTCAAAAAGCTTAAGTAACAGTGGGACCTTATCTTAAAAGCGCTGCTAGTTAATCAGCGCGCTGTAGTGAAGCGAACTGAAAAATTGTCCAAAAACGATTTGTGGGTGATAATGAGATGCAATCAAAACTATTGAGTATTATGAACGAGAGAAGGAATCGGAAGAAAATATATATTCTGCCTGACACTTTATGTTGTTATCAATTCTTCTGATATCTTTTTAAAGGTTCCTGTTCTTGATTTATTTTTTAGAAGCATCACTTGTAATCGGATATGTTATTATCTTTTTATCCGTTATCATACTTTTACAGCTCCCCTGGGAGGTGGGTATTGTACCTCAACGCCATGAAATAAGTAAAAGACAAAGCTGTTGTTTTTTTTTTACAGCATCAGAATGGCCAGTTATAAACAAACCATTGAAAGTGATACGAACCAAAGAGAACAAACTGTCAAATAGATTTTATCCGTACGATGAGATCGAGACTGAGTGTCAGTTGACCATAGACGACGACATAGTTATGCTGACGCCTGACGAATTAGAATTTGGGTGAGTACAAACCAATTGATTGTCTATTGATATTAATCAACATAGGTACACAACACAATAACATTTAATCATGATATACATCTCAAATAACTTACATACCTAGGTACACTATCGCGACTATATTTCAAATTCGAATTATTTATTTGCTAATATGGGTAGGAGATAATAATTAATGTTCGCCATATTTCGCCTTCCAGCATGCAAAATTTGACTGCTTCTAGTTATTAGTATTTCTTGTTGAAATAGCGTTAAGTAGGTACCAACCTATAGGATGAGGACCTAATGACATCCAACTTGAGCCTTTGGTTAGCTCATTCGTAGCCCAGCCGTCTTGAGGATGCCTCGAATACTTTTTTAGATTCGCATCGTTTCGCGGAGAATTGCATATTAATTGGGGCCCGACACTCGTGACAGACAGTTTCTCGACTAACATCTTAGAAGAGTTGGGTGTTGCTAGCTTCTTTAATTATCGATGAACTGGTTTGGTTTATAATTGGAAAAGTTGACAAGCCGAGGCTCTTCGTCTTCCCCCGTTTGTTTAACAATGGATTTTCGCCAAGTATCTCTTAGTTCTATCAATTTGGGTAGGATGTAAACCTCGAGGATACCTTTATAATACCGACTAGTAATCGATATATCCCCATGAGTTCTATAAACATTATGTTGTTTCAATAATAATGAGCCTTTGGGGAGCAGTAAATATGGCAACTGGTCTAGTGAATAAGTGCTGCTCGGCTCGCTGCATCGGATGTATACGTTTTTAATTCAATCCCGGTAATGATCTTTTTGTGCTCCATGGTCTGGTTGGTACGTGTACGTGTCCAGTCCACGTACGGTACGCATGATGCGTTGTACAGTTTGGGTCCGTACGGATGGGTATTGTAGTTGTAGTTGTAGAAATATGATGACACTTTGCTAGGACGATGAGGAACCGATACCCATGGGTGCCGACTTTGTTTTGTTTTAACCATGGTAAAAAAACACAGTTAAGTTTTACTGGACTGATTTCGGATACGAACTTTTTCTCGCACGACGTAACTTTTTTTTTAAATGCCGTTGATTTTTTTCTATGAGCTGATGTGTCTGGCGGTGCCGTAGTTGTTTCAATACGAAAACGAAATTCTATGTTTAATGCATAATGCGTATGAAAGCGAAATAATTATAGTGCGCTAGCACGACATCATACCACGCTTCGCTGGTTGTCAATACCACTGTCAAGTGGTCACTGTTTCCTATTATACGAGTAGCTACTACAGTTAAAAGAGGTATAACTACCTCTTATATTACCTGTTATATAGGCTGATTCAGAATGGGTGTATTAATCTTTAAACCTGCGCTTCTTTAGCGCAATTGTGATAATTAATTATGTGAAATTAGGATTACGATTTATGTTGATTTTTAAAGATAGTTTGTTCCCAACAATATGATAATTGTGATTTTTGCTGACTGACCACTTCAAATAATAATTACAAATACTAACACTGAAGAAGCAAAGGTTCGAAAGTTAGCATACCCTTTCAGAATCACATCAATATTTCTATTAAGATATTATGGTAGTGAGGCACTTTTAGATTAGCGCCTTTACGCCTCATTTCTACTCAAATCTGAGTTAGATTTGAGTTATGCGTTCGTGTTTTCGCCCTATAATCTGAGTGCGATGGTCCGATCGCGCAACTGGAAGTCCAAATGAGCTCTCAGTTTACGTCACGCGCGGGTGCATGACCGATAAGATAAACGATCGCGGGCGAAACTGGGCCTTCGCTGATATGATAACGATACGAGAGTTTACAGGGCGCAAGCTAATTGTTTACTTTTGATAATATTCTCTTAATTGGCTATCAACTATGACGGGAGTATCAGCAATTATAGCATTTTGAATATCATAGGTACTCTGATGCTCGTGCGCCCGTGGAGGTAGCTTATCAGATAATTAGGTATCGAAATTGGCCGAAGCGGGAATCGATACTGCAACCATCTGGGGCAGAGAGCAAACGACTAGATCGAGCACTCGTAAAGTACTCGTAAAGTTTATAGTGATTGAGTCGGATTCAAACCTGCTACATATATTGAATTTATATCCAATAAACTCATAAGAGATAACTCATTGAATTGAGCCGGTCCGAAATTGAACGATTGCGTTGCAATTTTCCAGGTACTTATCCCACACAATTCCCGTCTGATACGATTATGGCAATAAAGGATCTAAAATCTATCAAACTCATAATATATTTCAATGCGTTGAACGTAATGTCAATAAAATATCTATAGGGTCAATTCTACGAAACAAGAACGAATTGATTTGATGTTTGGACATAAACGATTTGGAGGTCGTCGTCCAATTGTGAGGATCGACTGAAATAAATAAAGACCAAAAATAAGCCGCGTCTTGTTCGTCTCACTCTTTCGGTAACAGGACTGCCGTCCATTGATTTCGCCTCGACCCCGACTTAACAGCGCTTCGACTTTGCTTGATTAATTTATGATCTCGTCATGTCATGTTAATGCTCCATGATGTATTGAAATCAAAATCACGAGAGAAAGTCAACCGGATCTTGTTAAAGAGAGCAACCATGGAGTTTCTTGCCTTGTAGTTCACCTAGTAGTTCTACATGCCCCGTCTGTTCTTATTCTTGTAGGCCAAGTATCTACGCTACGTAAAGTTAAATCTGAAGTGTTGTTGAATGCATGTTACAGTTTCGACGTGTGGCGAGAGTTCCCCGACCGAATAGTGGGGTTTCCGTCCAGGCTGCACGTCTGGGACAACGCCACGAACGCGTGGCGATACCACAGCGAGTGGACCAATCAGATATCTATGGTAAGAAAACCGCTTATTATGTGCTAGCATTACCTACGCGGATTTTGACGGTGACCAATATTGCCCACGTGGACTTCGATGTTGATAAATATTGCCCATGTGGACACGGAGATTGATAAATATTGCCCACGTAGACGCAGAGATTGATAAATATTGCCCACGTGGACTTCGAGATTGATAAACATTGCCCTCGTGGACGCTGCGATTGATAAATATTGTCCGCGTGGACATAGAGTTTGATAAATATTGCCCACGTCGACGCCGAGATTGGTAAATATTGCCCACGTGGACTTCAGGGGTGATAAATATCGTCAGTCACTTTAGAACCCCAACTCTGCTAACATAAAAGTTATAATTATTACCGGGTCAATGTTTACCATAGATAGATAACTCTTTATTGTTCCACCACATAAAATTAATACAAAATTACACAAACCTACTTAACTTATACAGCGAGTACATACTTTTTACCCCGGAAATTGAGAGGACTATGATAGCCAAAAAATCAAGTCCAATCGTATAATATGGTGTAGGTCATTTAAATGAATGACCAGTCGCCTGCCCATCAATCTCGGTTCTCGGAGACGCTCGATTGCTCGACCGGCCAGTTTGACCTTCGTGTTATTGTTTCAATGAGACGGCATGCGATGTAACCTCTTAATGCACATAACCCGGCCGTTAATACAGTTGCCCACACTAAACGCAAAAAAATACACATTACCTACTTAAGACATCATTGAATTTCTATTAAATATGTTACTAATTTAATTTAATAATAAATCTAAAGTGCATACTGATACTGTTGTAAATTGACTGTAGTCAACTTAATATCGATATATTGCGAGTGGTCCGAGTCTACTGCGGACATGCATACATACACACATCACGCCTGTAGTCCCCGAATGGGTAGGCAGAGGTGAATTACACTGAACCTAAATTTCGCTGATAGTATTTGGTCCCAATGTAATAGGGCGCGAGCCTATTCCCATTATACCGGGTACATTCTTTCTGAATATGAGGAGGATGCGGGCCATATTCTACCACGCTGGCGCAGTGAGGTTTCGTAATGAAATTGGTCTTGCGGTCCCAGTTAGTTAGGAGTCCAAGGAGCTCGGGTGTTCTGCCTACGCCTAGGTCGCATTTATGCTAGTTGAAATAAGTGCATTCAGTTTTATACTGTCCGTACTTGACAGAGTTGATAGAATTAATTCAATGAGCCAATTGACAAAGCAGTTGATTCACCGAGAGTTGACATTCATTTGAATAGACCATGATAGAAACAATTAGGATTTGGTTCTACACACTTATTAGACAGCCGCGTTTATATTATATCAGTTTATCTAACCAGCTGAGACTTAAGTTGAAGTGAAGAAAAACATAGCCGTCGAAATGGTAACCGCTTCCTTTTTGAAATAGGTTACTTAAGTTAGCAAGCCCTCTCATAAAAGGTCGAACCTTGGATGGGTGACTGAATAGTAAAAAACACCCTCCCAGAAAAGGTCAATCCTTGGATGGGTGACTGAATAGTAAAAAACACCCTCCCAGAAAAGGTCTATCCTGGGATGGGTGACTCAATAGTAAATAAACGCCCTCCCAGAAAAGGTCTGTCCTTGGATGGGTGACTGAATAGTGAAACCTGATCTCTTTCTTGCTTCGGAGGGCACGCTAAGCTGGCGGTCCCGGTTGTCATTCCTACATTTGACAGTAGTTATAGGGAGTTAGACCTGAAGGCCAAGCCCGATAGAAAACTGAAATGTAATAAGACCTAGGAAAAAGTTTTCACGAAAATCTATGAATCAGCAGTGCTAATGCTTCGATGTTTTCCTTCGCGTTTACATTTTGAGCTTCGTTATTTGTCAGCTTTGGTTCGTAGAAGTATTGGGCACAATCCAATTTGTTTTTAAATTTAGATTCTGACGATATATTGCATATGTAAAACATGCTTCTTAACGAACGTACTTACTAAGTCAGTCACTAAAGTCACTACTTATACTGTAATTTTAAGTTAGAAATAAAAAAGATATAGGTACTTAGAGTAGAAGTACCAATTTTATTCGGTTTACGAAAATTGGGGATTATTTTCGCACATAAAAAATGTTTTGAAAAGTAGCCCATCCAAATGACGCTTCATAGGAAGGGTGGCTCTGAAAGTTGGAATATATAATTTTAACTATATTAAAAATTAGCACAGGCGGACTCTTAAGTGGCAACCGTCTAACGTAGCGATCTTTCGGGTATGCATTCGTTTGTTTAGTCACTAAGTAAGCGGCAACTTCTAATGTAATCGTAACGCCATCGAGATAACATGATGTCACTGTCATACTCGTTTATGATGTATGTGGTGTGAGAGGGATACAAGACGCTTATATTTACCGAAACGCTACGTAAAAATTGTTGTTTTTAACGTTCAATTTGTCCCCCTTGCAGGTGCTAACAGGCGCTGCGTTCCACCACAAAATCTGGTCGTGGTACTATACGCATAAGATGCCGGCAGATATCCGGCGGTGGGTCGACGACAACTTCAATTGCGAAGACATCGCGATGAACTTCCTAGTCGCCAATGTCACTAGGAAGGCGCCCATCAAGGTAGGCAATACTTATTGCAGCAAAAATGGAATGATTGTTTTCTACAATAAGTTGATAATCGTACCAATCGTTCTAGGTGACTCCCCGAAAAAAATTCAAATGTCCTGAGTGTACGAATACCGAAATGTTGTCAGCGGACGCTCAGCACATGTCGCAGCGGTCCGCTTGCATCGCTCACTTCGCTCAGATCTACGGGCACATTCCGCTCAGAGAGGTGGAGTTCCGCGCGGATCCGCTGCAGTACCGCGAGACCGGCGGAGTGCCGCACGCGTACCCAGACATAGGAGCGTTGTAAGGTAAAAGATGGGATGTGTGGGAGCCCTCTTGATTACCGCCGTAAATTGTGGCGTGACTACCGCGGGAAATTGTATTTTGATTACTGCGGGAAATTGCGTTGGTGTATAAGTAGTATTGAGAAGAATTTTCCACCGCCATGTTAAACATTTTCGTGCAAAGATCTAGATTGAATTTTGAATTCGTTGAAAGGGATTGAATACGCCTTGGTTCAAAACGATACCCTTCGTCTAATTACACTTTTTGTATGACGACTTTGACTATTACTGGCGGTTGATTATCCAGTTTTGCTCGCTATAGTACAAGTATAGAGTTTACTACGAGAAATTTGAAATGTCCTATTGAATGTTATAGAAGAGTAAGTTAGGCTATTGATGTTGTGAATGGTTGTCGTAGTGTGAAATACCGCTGTAAATGAATTACTGTGGTCAATTTATGTGCGATTATGCGTAACGTAAAAAGGTGCAAATACAATTCCACCCAATAAACATATAAAAGCTGTATTATCGCGGTAAACATTTGCAAATCGTTGGCAGTTCGTCCTCATCTAAGTCTCAACGAATAGGGCTGTTTCGATCAAATTTATAGGCATAAGTAGGCAGCATAGAGAAAATAAGGGCTATTATCCGCTAGTGACTAGTCGAAATCATTCTAATCGTTGAGCTATAATGCGAACACAATCATATATACTTTTGTTTATTAATTCAAAAGTGAAATATCAGTACATGTCTAATTTATTGAAATAAAACTATTTTTTAAGGATTTTATCGCGTTTATAAACGCGATAAAATCCTTAAAAAATAGTTTTATTTCAATGTGTAGTATTCGCGTAAATATAAGAAATCAATATGTCTAATTTAATTATGTTTACCGCGGGAATTAATTTAGCAAGTACACTATACGGGTGGGCTGATGGTAATATTTATAGACGAGAGGGCCCTAATTTAGAATTAATGGATAGGAGGTGCGGACAATAACGAAATGAATGAAGGCTGTAAGAAAAATAATGGGATTTCATTCCCAATACCAGGGTAAATGTAGTGTTAAACTGACATTAATGTTTTATTTAATTCAATCCGTATATTTGGGGTTACAATTGGGTAATAAATCTTAAAGCTGGTTCACACCACACCGACTTGGTGTGCGCAGCAAAAGTCGTTGCCGCTTGCACCCAATTTTAGACAATTATGATCAAGTTTTCCCGCTGTAATTATTTTAATTTGTAACTGATTCTGACAAATTGTTGTCTCTGAATTTTGTTATTGATTGTACACAGTATAGGTAGAGCTAATTCTAGTTATTTTATTACATAATTTTAGTTTGATCAATAGATTTCTAGAGATTTTTTATCCACATTGTACAGTCAACTATAAAAGTATTCACTTCCCAGTCGATATTTAGAGCAGGTTTTTAAAATACCGCCCTGTATTCAGAGTTTAAGATGACAATTTACGTTTTAAACTTAAGGATTGCCTTCGGCGTTTATTTAGACGACATTCATATTATATACGAGTCAATTTGTAGGAGTTTAAATGTATCGTTTGTGGTTTGATGTATATTTTTTATAAATTGAGCCCTTGCTATAAATATGTTTGAGTTGTTGTAATTTATGTTAATTGTTTCTCAAGTGGCAATCATCTTATCTTTGTTAAGCACTTTAGTTCAGCAGCCATCGAATATAGATGTAACCGTATTGATTTTTTTAGTCCTTTTAAATAAGTAATAACTCCGATATGCATAAGGGTCTCGCTCGATCGATAGAAACAATTGCCTAAAGTTCATCGAAATTTATCATGTCGGGATACTTCGAGTTCGATTGCAAATTGATCGAAAACTATCTTTAGTTATCCATCTGTCGTAATTTAATGGTTCATATAAAAACGTGTTTAGATTTAATTTTTAGCAAAAATTGGTAGTGTCCTATGATTTGGTTACGACTGATATATTTCGAAAACATACTTGACTATCAATTTAAAAAAGAAATCGCTTAGCTATGGACGCTAAACTAAAGTTGAGCCATTTTTATATAAACTATTATATAAGCTATAACAATACTAGTGTAACATATTTGAACATGGCCTACAGTAGTTTATATTCCCAAAGAAATAAATCAAATTATTAGACATTGAAAAAATGACATCCTGTACTGAGTGCATGTCCAAACGCTACTGGTACGCATTGCTTAATACTAAATATACAAAAAAATTATACACCAACGATATCCATATAATTTCCTGATTCATCGGTCAAAATATTTTACACTATTTTTGTTATAGCCACAAAATGTGTTGGAATAATTTCAACGGAACATTCAGTTGAGTTTCTCAAAGAGTATGGTCCTTTCCTTGACTGTCATGGCGCGTCGCTAAAGTCCAGACATATCCACCTGTAACACCTAGCATATATTTAGTTTGTATTAAGTACTCAGTACATTTTTATAACTTTTAACCAATATTTATGGGCGCGACTGTACATCGAGATTGCCAAAAAAAAAACATGAACTTTGCCAATTTTGCATTTATTGTGAACTAGTTGTGTATTATTATTACTCATATTTAATTGTAGCTATTTTAAGGCAGCTTTTTATATTATAATTTTATTAGTAAATCGGTAGGAGCTATGCGAAATCAACTGATGCAATGTTTTTTTCTATTTTGTTTTAACCATGTGTGATGTGATACGACATTTTTGTATGGCATAAGTCGCGTCCACGAATATATTTACTTGAACAACCTCGTGAACTTGCCATTCCTTTCTTTTACAGTAGCGAATATTTACAATAAGTTTTTATGTAGTTGTAGATGTCCTCAATAGATTTCATGTCAATTTTAACTATAAAATTTTGTGTCCTTGTTATTTGTTAAAACACAATGTATATTTATTCCTAGTATCGTTTCCAACAAATAAATTTGCATTTGCGATGTTATCTGCAACACCCCGCTTCACACTTCCCCTTAACACCATTTTTTTTGCACCGCGGTTTCGTATGAATTGAGAACACATAAAATTATAAGTACAATCAGTCACATATTATATTTGACAAAGCAGTTTTTATTTTATTTTAAATATATAGAATGCTTTTTTTGAATTTGGAATAAGTATATTGTTTTTACTTACACTGACTCGTTTTATCAAATAACAAGAATACACGAATGAAGTATAAAAACTGTGTAATATGCCATCTGTCCTTAGGTGAGTAAAGAAATGATATTCTAAAGTGTTAGTGAAGGTACTTTACATAGTAATATATAGATGTATAGCGAAATATAGTCCATCTTAACATATCGGTGCTTGCGCGGACGTTGAAAGGTGTGATTCCTAATAAATTTACATTTGTAGATATTTGTATTTAATATTGTGTCTAAAATAAATAAGATACGCACGATATTTAAGTAGTGAGATATAGTTTTATTAGCAAATAATGTATGCTACATATTTATTTTTTTGTAAATAAATAACGTATGCGGTATAAAAATAATACCCATTTTGAATAATAATTCTTATATGCGTGGAAAGTCCTCTAATCGTGTCTAGGATCTTGTGCTTGAAATTGTCTGTTTCATATTTTTGTTTTATCTTTTTACATTATCGAAATAAAAAAAACAATTTTAAACAAATGGGTGTAGTGGGACCTTACACTGTCCCTCGGCTTGTCAACTTTTCCAATTATAAACCAAACAAATTGATCGATAGTTGGAGAAACCAACAACACCAAACTCCTTTAAGATGTCAGTCAAGAAACTGTCTGTCATGAGTGTCGCGACCCTTATGCAATTTTTCGCGAAACGGATCGTTTCCCGCTTGAAAAAGTTGACAAGCTGAGGGTCAGTTGTGGTCCCCTCTTCTCCTATTTGTGTTGCCTAGCTCTGTCTATAAGAATCAATGTTTTCACATGCAAATAATAATGTTAAATGTTTTTTGAACTCAATTCTGCGTTCATCTCGTATTATATTTTTTTTCACTTCGAACTATTTTTTTGTACAGAAATGCTTTCTGTATTGGTAGAAAAGTTTTCTCAGCTCTCGACTGAATTTTCCCTAGCTAATCAAATTGATGTAAGATGTTATTTTATATAAAACATTTTAGGATTTTTTTTAATCATGGCCAAAGACATAAACGACTAGTCTCAGAGATGTATTTATGTGTTTTTATTTTCTTTTATTGTATCGGTAAGTAATCATTTTTTAAGTCGCGTTTATTTTTGAATGTGTTACCAAGACTTGTTTTTATCAGAGACAGACTGAGTGTTTTATGTAATAGTGATTGTAATAGGTGTTGTAATTAGACAGCTAGAAGATATAGTTAAATGAAGATATATATTATATCATTTTTTTACGCTATAATAAATTAATCAAAAATGTCGCATTTAAAATAATAATTATTTTACTGATTGTATCACGTTTATTTTTGTATAAATTCTCGATGTTTTGAGCGCGTGTTTTGCTAGTTATTCTTAGCGAAACTTTTCTT
Organism: Pheosia gnoma; assembly: GCA_905404115.1. Classification (NCBI taxonomy): domain Eukaryota; kingdom Metazoa; phylum Arthropoda; class Insecta; order Lepidoptera; family Notodontidae; genus Pheosia; species Pheosia gnoma. Next base: position 8,864,441 of record FR989903.1, read on the forward strand.
TACAAATGTTCCGATATTAACTTTAAAGCTTCTTAATAATATTCACACTGTAAATGTGGAGAAAAATAGTCCTTATTTTGCTTTAAGACACTAAACACATGTTTAATGTATTTCATAGTCTTGCAGATCACAAGGTACAGTCGTGAAGAATAATTTTACTTTAAAAACGTTTTTTTAGTACATTTTCTTCTTCCATTATTAAAATACATATTTAAGTGTACATATAGCATTGTTGTGTTTTAAATTCACTTGCCTGTGTGACTATACTTTAGTAGTGAGTACTGTAAGATAAATAAATGTAAATGTAAGAAATTAAATGAAAATACCTATTTGTCGAATGTTCCAAATGATCAAATTATACTGTAAATATACGCTTGTGTTGGTGTATTTACACAGGACTACATGCATAAATATGTAACAAGAAATAAGGATGTTAAACTTAAATAAGTTAGGAAATTGATTTGTTTATTAAGTACTAGCTGTCCCGGCGAACTTCGGACTGCTTCAGTATACAATGTATGAGAAAATTATATAGTTTAATTATATTTTTTTTAGTGAATTGTTCCCATGTTTTAATAACTATTCTGCTATTTGAAGCGGAGACAAATTAAAAAAAAACAATGATACAAATGGGCCCACCCGTTCTTTGAGCTATTAATGGTGTTATTAGCACGACTTTATTTTATATACATATATTGATTATTACTTACTAAATGGTATTTAAAACGTAACGTAAGTGATAATTAACGTAACTTGGTACTAATAATACGTGGTTGGTAATAACGTGAACCGTTCTTTTTTAAAGTTTTTCTTTAATAATACCAGTCCCATTTTATATCTGTTGGGCACAGGCCTCCCTCGAATACGATGGGGGTTAGGCCATAGTCCACCAGTCTTTCGAGGGGTTCTCACAGACATGTAGGTTTCCTTACCATGTTTTCCTTCACCGTTTACTAAGTGATAATCATGGTTAAAATTTTGATTCCTCCTGCAGTGTGATTTTGAAACCTCGGAACTCGGAATCGGATTCGGAACGGTAGTTTGCGTTTACGAAGTTATTTTAATAATGGTAGGAAATAGTAGAAAAAATATTGATCGCGAAATTTTAACTAATACGGGCTTTTTATGATAAAAAGCTTCAAACTTATAACCACACACATGAAACATTAAGTCAGACACTTGTTATTTTTGATATTCACGTTTCTAGGCCTATATGTTTTTATTATTATTTTTGCTGTACCGAACTTTGTAAACAAATACTGCTATTTTGATTTCCGAATTCGAAGATTGTTGACGTTTCTCGACGGAAAATCATTCCGATCCGACGATAACTTTCCGATGAGATTTATGTGTAGGAAGTCTTTCCGATGGCATTTAGTCTTTTTTTTTACTCAATTTGATATTATACAAATTATTGGATATTGTACTGGCTTTAATAGCAGAATTAAAGCCGTATTTTTGGATGAAACAATAAATACAATGCAATCCCAGTGGAGCTAAATGTATTTAGGTACCAACCTACTTATTTATTTAATTTAATACAATTTGTTCATTATACATTTAAAAATTATTTCATTCGCATCATTAATAAGACAAAAGCACATATTCAAACTTTATAGGGACGGACAGGGGTGAATACGCAGGTTCGGTTGCAAACATTTTTAATAGATGGCGCTGTATCCTTGCAACCTAGTTTTTTATTTTTACACGAACAGGGAGCATCTATGTGACATGATGTTACAAATTATATAGGTAATCAACATAATTTTAGTTATTTTGTCATTTTCTCATCACAACAATAAACAAACCTCAGACATAGATAAAACAAACTTTTTTTTCATTGGATTTGTCAGTTTACAAAGATCGGTACAAAAATTAATAAACTAACACGTAGGCTTAGAAACGTGAATATCAAAAATAACAAGTGTTCAATTTAATGTTTGATTTATGTGGTTATAAGTATGAAGCTTTTTATCACAAGAAACTGTAATAGTTTAGATTTTGCGTTCAATATTTTTTCTACTATTTCCTACCATTATTAAAATAACTTCGTAAACGCAAACTACCGTTCCGAATCCGATTCCGATTTCCGAAGTTTCAAAATCACACTGCTGATGTTTACTTCACCATTTTTTTTTTTTATAAAAAATCTGATTATATATTTATGCATGCGAGTGTACTCTGCTATAGTCCTGTTTGAATGTCCACGTCTCTATTCTCATTCATTTTGGGTATTATCTGTGTAGTTATATGTATTTAATTTAATGTAATGTATGTACTTACTAGTGTAATTTGTCGCGATCATGTAAATAGTACACATATACTGTGAATAAAATGAGACATATCAATTTGTAACATTTGTTTCATTGTGCCTACCTAGATACAGCGTGATTCATGAAGGGTATACTTACAATTGAATCTGCGGTTCGTTGTTATTTTGTTGGGAGTTAATTTGAAAAAATACATCGAAATTTTTACCTCACATATGAATCTCGGGTTAAAACGGTAGTATAACCTTTCTGAACCACGTTGTATACAAAAGATATTGATTGCGACTGCGCACGATTCACTTATCGTTTTATAGGCAAATTTCAGTTTTCTAGGATTCTGAAGTTTTCGTGTTGTGATTCTTTAAATGGTGGTTGGCCTTTATTTATAAACTAGCTTTACCCGCGGTTCCATCTGCGCACCTCGAATGGAAGAAGCTAGGTTGATATTATTCCAGAATACAATTTACCTCCGTACCGAGTTCCATCCAAATCGGTTCAATCATGCAAACAAACACACATTTATATGGTAGTTATTAAGGATAGAACCAAACAATTGCATTCTGAAAGAAAGATTATTTTTGGTTTCCAAAATTAAGATTTTTAATAAGATCCTATTTACAATGACTTACTCACAATTTTTTTTATGTAGGTTTATTACTAACCTATATCAATCAAATTAAATAATACATGTTTCAAGTAAACAACGCTTATTTTTTAAATAGCCTTTTGTTTTTAAAGGCAAGCTTGTGGATAAATAAATAAAAGTAAGCCCGAACAACACCTATTATAAACAAACGCAAGTTGAATGCAGAAAGGGACAAAAGAATGGAATCCATTGGACATGGGAGCATGTCGCGTTGTCGCGCGCCGCACATTCCGCGCGCAATGTAACAGCCAAGATTCGGACATTATATGCACATATGTAAGCCCACCTTTATTTAGCAGCTAAGTATATTTTGTTGCAGGTACATGCTCTACGATACAAAACCTGTGCGTCGTACGGGTTTATTAGGAACTAAGATCCTTATACAATTTCGTTTGTTCCCCAAAAATGAGCATTGTTTGATAATCTGAAATAGATGGCGCTGGTATGTTCACGAGGACTAAATTTTACCTTAAAGAGATCCGTTAGCTCAAACTATTATTTAAGGTAAGGTAAAAGTTTAAGGTCCCATTCTTAAATCCTCTGGTAACCCACATTAGATACCTAAATATAAACCTTATTATTCCAGCCCCAGTACGATTATTTCCTTAAAACGCTCAGCTCATTATAACCACAATACCCAGGGAAACTTTACCGAATACAGCCTCACACGCCGCAATAAATCGACTGAATCCGCGCTTAAACATCCACTAACCTCAAAACTCCTATTATATTAGCCGGAACAGATCCAATCCGAGTCGAAACAAAGCTCCCGAGCGGCAATATATCCGCGCTAGTTTACTTACGACTCGGCTTAATGCATTGTCAGTTATTTAAAGCCGCGAATCGCCTTTCCACGGACCCGCATTGTACCTTCGAGGTGTTAATGTCAGCGCCACAAATATGTAACAAGTCCAACAAAAAGGACAACAAGGCACCCGGGCATCGGGATTTATTTAGCGCGTTACAGTACAGCAACAATTTTAATTAGTATGGTTTCGGTTTAATGAATAGAGACATAAACCGGGATGGCGGATTCCTGGAGTGTCGATACCCCTATTGGAGCGTGCCTTAATAATTGGCTACTAGATGACGATATTCTTGCGATGTGAGGCATTCGTTTTGTGGCCGATTATGTTCATTGGTGGGACGTATATGTGGTAAGTTATGGGGGATTATTCGGAAGAGTTGTGCTGATTGGCTCAGGATTTACATGGTTCAGAACTTTAAAAGTCTGGACATTATTTCTGAGATCTATAATCCACTGAATCACGTGTCAGTTCATAAGTAATTTTCGTACCTACTCAATGGTTGGAGATTGGATAGACCTATAGTCGATTTGGTTTTTTTAATGAATCGACACCTTTTCAATTGGCTAATCCTTTCGCCATGGCCAAATTATTTTGTCATCGTCACAATAAAAAGGTAGGATACCGTTAAAATAAGTATAGTGATGTGTAGATTTTATAAAATAAAATTCACGTTTACAGTCTGCAGTTATTTTTTTTTATTAAAAAGTATTTAGTAATCTAGCCACAATCCAAGTTAGTGTAATGGTAGTAGGGTATACTTAGAGAACAAAAATACAATCCATCAAATTTATAGAAACTTATAAAGCTATTATCACGCAATTTTTTATCTGAAAAGTTCGTTATAGTACCATTATAACTGTTAATAAATTTGGGGGTAAATTAATCATGTGAGTATTGAAGTGTACCTAGTCGGCTTTTATTATTTGTTGGTAGCGTTAAGTCTCCTAGAAAGTGTTGTCTTTACACACACACACACATTAGGTTTACATGGAATAAATCAACACGTAGCGATCACATTATGTTTGGGTAGACCTACGAGTTGATCCTAATATAGGTATACATTCTATAAACTACTGGCAAGAGATGTCACTAATGTTGGTTGGTAGTTCTTTGAACTTTAAACAGTCTCTAATTCCTAATATTAGAGATAGATAACGTATACATTATCCTTGTATAGCTACCTGGTTCAGCTTAAATGACCTCATTGGTGGCTACCACGATAAGTTGGTATGATACCAAAATGCATGGCAACAATTCGAATCTTGCAATATTCATTTAATTAAATCTGAGTAATTTAGGTGATTGGATTTATATTAATAATTTTATTTCTGAATACATTTAAAATTTAATTACAATTTTGCGGTTATACATATAAATAATTCGTGATTTCCCGAGTTGCTATGAATATGCCAGATTACGTTGTGACATTGATATCAGTAAACGGGGCGTCCGTGGGGATGTTTAAAAAAAACAGTACTTAATTGTATTGTAATTTATCGCCAGACCAACACATTGTATGGTCTCGAACTAAGCAACGTTGGTATTATGAGTAGGTACTATACAATGGAATGAAGACGATCCCAGTATACCGATTTATATAAATATTATACGTCCACCACTCGCTGGGGTAGTCGGGTACATCGTGCTAAATTAGCGCCTACCGGGATTCGAACCTGGGACCCTCGGTATAGAGAGCAGGTTCACAGACTACTAATTTTGCAAATCGAGTCGGTAAAATATTTGTTTAATAACATCTAAGTATTTGGAATGAATGTTTCTATCTCTGTAATGTTAGAACTGTACGGTAAGCAGGAACTCCTAATGCAGGCACCTAATCGTAACGTCACCGAGGAAACATGCCGTCACTGTCATACTTATTAATGACTAGCTGTTACCCGCGACTTCGTCCGCGTGGTATTTAACAAAGACACAACCGTTAGCAATAGCCCGCTCGCGCGTTCTTAGCCCGGCAGCCTTTGTGATATTAAGTCGTTAGCGGGGGTTGGGGTTTTTTTTTCTAAAATAAATTAGCCTAAGTTACTCCTTGTTACATCAGCTATCTACCAGTCCCGTCAAAATCGGTCCAGCCATTTTAGAGATTAGCTGGAACAGACAGACAGACAGACAGACAAAAATTGTAAAAAATGTTGTTTTGGTATATGTACCGTGTATACATCCAAATGCACTTGGTAAAAAGCGGTTATTTTAATGTTACAAACAGACACTCCAATTTTATTTATTTGTATAGATATCTGAGTGTGAGAAGAATCGACGACTCTTACGTTATTGGAACACTACGTAAAAAGGATTGTTTTAAAGCAGAAATCTGGTGTGAATTTCACTCCTTACACTCTTACACTCTCCAGCTTCAGAGATTACTTTTTTTTATTACCACCCTGCAACAGGTCTAGACCACACGCTTGATCCGAATGATAGCGAACCGTCTTCACGAACTCGCGTCCTTCACAAAGTTAATTGATTCTAAACATAGATTACCTTCATATGGCACGTATAAATATGCAGTACATAATATATTATCAATAACAATGGCTATTAGCATGTACTGACGCAAAGAGATTAATATTATGTATGTACCCGCGCCATAATTGAGGCTGTGAATCAAACTGGCCGGGTCATCGACTCTTACATCTATGACGACCACCCTGCGTAATGACACTATGAATAACAGGTATGCGGAATAAGTCCTGACGAAATAACGATGATGACTGGAATTATTAGTGAGTTATAAATGTAAAGTAAATCTTTTTTTTTATATGAAAATGTCTAACATTGACTGGTTTACAGTCATCGCACAGCCTTAACCGGTGGGTCTAGAAGCTTGAAATTATGCACATGGGATCCTTATATTACTATAAGAAAACCATTTTGGAAATTGGACCCCTAGAGGGGTCAAAGTTTGTATTATGGAACACTTTTTTTTTGTCAGATCGGGCACTTGGCTAGTCATAATTATAAAATTTTATATGAATGTACACCTACACATGAAATATGTACTGTCTCGTTAAGATATACGATCAAACTTGCGGGTCGATTCAGAACGTTTCGACAAGTATCCGAATCGATTCGATTAGATTCTTTTTCGTTTCGAATTTCGAATCGAAGAATCGATACGAATACCCAACTGAATGGCGTGATTCGACCACTCGCTGTGTTTAAATAGTACATTTCATAATGCAAGTTTCTCGTGATAACCGAATCGTTCGATACAAGACTTGTCGTATGGTTGTGAATCGGGGGGCCGGTACAGGCCAGACCACAAATTTGGTGCGCTCCGTATAACCATCAGTATCGTATTCTCGGCAGACTACTCTTTAGCTAGATGAAGAGATTCGGTACCATAAGAAAAATTGCAAGCTGTCATAAGCAGTGCAGTATTTACCCTTGGGCTATATGGACCATGGCCTGGGGCAGGCTGCGAGGCGCGGCGCTTGCCACTACTCGCACTCAGTTTTGAGCTTACTAGTTACCTATTTTGCGTTAATTTATAGGGTGGCAAACCTTGCAGGCCCAGGGCGCCAAATCATAAATACTCCTATGGTAATCTATACCTCTTCTATACATACATACAAATAAATAAAATTGGAGTGTCTGTTTGTAATATTAAAATAACCGGTTTTTACTAAGTGCATTTGGATGTATACACGGTACATATACCAAAACAACATTAAAAAAAAATGTCTGTCCGTCTGTCTAAAAAAATGGCTAGACCGATTTTGACGGGACTTTCACTGGCAGATAGCTGATGTAACAAGGACTAACTAATGCTCCTTTTATTTTATAAAAAAACTATTTGTTAAATACCACGCGGACGAAGTCACGGGTAACAGCTAGTAAGTGATATAATTCGTTGTCAGGAGTGTATTATTATGACAACCTCACATTGTTATGTTTATCCTGCGTGTTACTACAGAACGGGGGCGCACCCCACTCGGTGTGGCATATTGAATGGCATTGCGTCAACATAACCATCCCGGGCGATGGCGCTCACCAGTTTTGGCGAGGAATGCGACGGCTGTCGACGCAGCGCGACTCGTCCAGTCCCATTCGTACCTTCACGCTATTGACAGTTATATACTGGCAGCAATACCTTCGATATCTGTTCGGTTGTACTACAAGAAACTTGTTGTAAAATCCCGCTTATACAATTATTATACAGATAATATATGTAGTAGGTGTACGTACCTATTAATCGATTTAATTAATTGTAATGACGAAATCAGAACGATGATTATTATGTATCTAAATTTATTTAAGCTATAGGGAAATAAAATGAGGATATATCATGTAATTTATACCGAAATTACCGGCATTACCGGACATTTCCATCCTTAATCAATAATAAACTGATATATCCTATGATGCAAGTATAATCTGCGTATGAGTTGCATCAAGCTTTACTGTGAAAGACCATCGAGCTGAGTATCGATACTGTACTGCCGGCATATCTCTCTACCTTTTTTTTAATGTGTTTGGGTACGGGCCTCCCTTCAATACAAGGGGGGATTAGGCCATAGTTCATCACGCTGGTCCAGTGCGCGTTGGCGGCCTTCACATGTCTTTTGTAGGGTTCTCTCAGACACGTAGGTTTTCTTCATTTTGTTTATCAAGTAATAAAAGATGTGGATGTGAATGGGTGTATGTGAGAGGGTGAGAGAAAGTTATGTATAAATAGAATTCAATTAACATAGCAATTACAAAGAGTAGGTTCTGTAGGTTAGGACGGAACATACAAGAGATTTTCGGATTCCGAGTAGCTTATTTATTGAAGAAAATCAGATTGCCAAGTAAGCACCCAGTTTTCAAGTAAGTGTCGTTCCCGTCTAAATATGGCAGCATAACGTAAGTCCTCTATACTTAAATGTTAATAAAAATACAATTTTAAAACTTTTCCAATGTCCAAAGGTTTACTGAACTCTGACTAACAACAATAAAACACCCTATAAAAGGCGAAACACGGTAATATTGTCTGAAAGTGGGCGATCTGTATGTTGTCGAGAAAATTTTGCAAAATTTCTGCTAATAACGCGATAAAAAGTGCGTTGTTTTCATTTCTACAAATCATAGAAATATCTACCGCTTTTCACTTTATGAATCTCACTATTAATGGTGAAAATAATGAAATTAAAAGAAAAGTTACAACAAAGAAAATTCTGCGTTTACGTAATGCAGACAATAGATGGCGCTACTAGTTTCAAATGATATCACTAAACATATCTTACCTATCGCACGCTTAATAATAGACTGACCGATTAGGGTTTAAGCCCAAAGTGAGATAAGCACACAGATAGATTTATTCCAACGTTATCTATCTACCAATCTCAGAATTTTTACGATATCTTATTCCTAGACTGAGTAACGAATATGTTGTCTTTTTTACTTATACAAATTTTGACAAAACTTTTAACATGAAAGTGACATAAATCATAATGCGTCTGAGATTGCGACAGTCAACTCGCGGTGCTTTTATATTATAGTGACCCATTCATGTTTCTGAACTTAAAAAACGTAAAACATAAAAATAATATGTTATTATTTTATCAAGTATAGACTTATAACATAAAAGAGAAAGGGTTTTAGTGAAATTTTTAATAAAATACAGACATATAACAAAAAGTGTCATCACTAGTACAGCAATATATCATTGATTTTATTAATAAACAGACGTATCTCAGGGACAACATTTTAAAAGCTATAAATAATTATAAATAATAATAAAATTTCTTCAAAATTACATTTTAGTATCAATAATTACTTAATCAAGTATTCTTACAATACATCATTTATTATTATTACGCTATTTTCATTGAGATATAAGTAATAATGTCAGACAAGTTGTAAATGACAAAACGTTTTTGCGATTTCCCAACAAACAGCTTTTTTGAGTTAGGTCAGTCTATTAGTAAGCGTGCGCTATGTTTTCCTTTAAATTCTTACCAGAGAAGAGTGGCTTACCAGCATAAATGTACCACAAATACCTATTCAGGTATATTGCTATTGCTTTTATGCTTTTAAACCTACGATGTTAAAATTGGTTGCCAAACTCTAACAAGCAATGGTATAGATATCTAATAGAAAATAATAAAGTACCTATACGTAGGTACCTATTAATTCCCTAAGTGTGTAATTTGTTAAATTACCAATACCTACCTAAATATTAGCTAGGTTAACTAGGTAAGTATGTACCTCTTGATTCCTAGATACGGAAGAGACAAAAAAGTAAAGACTTTAAAATGACTTGGTCTGATAACCTGCCATGGATGGTTTACAGTTGGTCGCCTACGTACACCATAAGAAGCGACTTGTTTCCCTCATTTGATGAGAATTTTTAACATAAATCCAATTAACAGTTTATTTTTACGCCTACATGCGTTTTAGCTACCGTGTTACTCGGACATGTTAAAAAGAACAGAATGTTTTTATTTTATAACCAAATGTGAACAAGTTAGGTTAAAAAAATCCGAAGACGTGATTATTTATGTCTTGATAAAAAAATGTTTATTTAGATATTTCAGACATTTTAATTCCGACGATATACGAAGATACTCACTAACTGTATCGTAAGTGGTGGTTGGTGAATCAAACCAACTACTTTGAAATAGTGGATAGATTTCTTTATTTTTTACATTCGATGAAATAACTTGTCGTTTCCAGGCTTTGCCCGGGACACGCCGAGGGTAAAAGCTCGGTGTTGAGTTATTTGAACTTACTTAGTACATGCAGTTGTTGTAGTGCCAATAGTGATAGGATTACCTAATTACTTCTACCATCATAGCCCTTAGTTACTCTCATCTATCCTCAAACAAACAACCTGAGCAACTGCAAAACCGCCCCTGCCAGCGAGCAGCATGGGCCCAGCCAGCCTCGCGGTGCTACCCTACATTGTCAGTCGTCCGTTTGGTGATAGTAGGTATGCCTTAAGTCTTGTTACAGCATTTTCGCAAGACCAAGAATTAAGGCAACTCCAATGGCAATGTGGCACGATGACCGGTATCACGGAGTTAATTCTCTGTTCATGCGATATTCGTGTGATACGATTTAGTAGATATTTTGATAGTCCTCGCGATGTTTATCGAATATGATATTATATATATATTACCCGAGAATACTGGGTAGGTTTTACTGGTGGTTGGCTTCGGGCGTGGCTAGTCACCACCCACTGAACAAAGCCATGTCGCCAAGCGGCCTAGCCGTGTTCAGGCATGATGTTCGGTGTTGCCATTCATGGATGGCGGGTCAGATCAGTTGCGCTGCATGTGCCTAGTGCATGTAGCGTCTCTATCTACTGCCGCCTTCCTACCTAGGCAAGTATGCTCCATCGTAGATCTCATCGTCACTTACCATCAGGTGAGATCGAGATCAAATACTTGCCTATAATGTAATAATAATAATAAAAGAATACCGACTGTGACATCACGCGCGTCACTTCCTTCTTCCTTCCAATTTGTGCGTTTCCGTCCGCGCGCGCGCACGTGCCAAAATTTATATTCGATTACATACTTACTCTTTTATTTTGTTTTAGTAATAATAATATAACTTCTCACTTATGACCCCCGCGTGTAATATACACCAATCGCCACAAAATAAAATACTTTATTGTTATTTAAAAAAAACCAGAAGGCGCTTATCTAAATAAAGTTTACGTAGTAAATGGAAAATTTATTAGTATTAAACCTACCTACCTATTAAACCAAATATAGTTTTGAAATATGTTTCGGTTTCCAAGATCTGAACAAAAATGTGTGAGAAAATAGAAGATTTTCTATCGAGACTTTCCACTTCGGATTTAAGAATATAAGTTCAAGTTTCATGGATCCAATTATTAATCTTTTAGTTAACATAAATATTAATGATCACCGAAATAATATCAGCTCGATTCACCTCCGCTGAGCCTAAAGGGAGAGTCGACCGAACGCAAGGAACGAAACACCTAGCTGGACGAAATGAAAAACCTCCATCCTTTGACTACTTTGTAGTCTATTTGGTCAGAGTACCCATCTAATTTTAACTACCCAGGTACTTAGATATTTATTTACCCAGACGTTATACTTATTTTTAACCGCCTTCAAAAAGGAGGAAGTTCTCAATTTGGTTGTATTGTTTTTTTAAGAATTATTCTACTTATATTCATTGTCAACTCTATATGAAATGCTATAGTTATGGCTTCTCTGTTACCGAGTGTAGGCACTATTAATTCTGAACGTTCTGAATAAATTAATTTCAGGTTTAGTATTCATTTACATATCTAGATAGGTCTACTAAGATATAGGAAAATCTTCTACCATTCTACACGTTGTAGAATGGTAGAAGATTTTTGTTACGGTAAGGTATAGTTAGAACTAATGACATTTCAGAACATGTTAGGTTTTGTCGCTATTGTATAGCATTTTGTTAGAAAAAAAAAATGTTTTCTGTAACCACTTCAAGTTCAATATTTAATGATTTTACATATATATAGCTTAGGGCAAAATATACGTACAAAAATCTCATACATCTCTCATAAAGCTCCTGACATTTTCTGGAATGTCGATCGTAATGTCTAATTCACAGATGTAAAATGATTGCGGGAGGTAAGAATATTTTCTAGGTCCCAATTAGGTTCCCACCTTAAGGTAATTTTCTCATGTTAATACTTATTAGCTCTCGCTAGAGCAATGCTTGCTACGTCCCTGTGTCTGTAGGTAAGTAGGTACAGTTTGAATGAGTATTTTCTTTAAATGGGCACGCAGAAAAGTAACATTTTTTGTTATTTTCTCGATAAACCTAGTTCATATAGCAAATATAAACTTCATACGAAAGCAGGAGCTAAGTAGATACTTACATATAAATTCATAGAATATTCTTGTTAAATCTTGTTAAATGTTAGGTGGGATCAATGTTTGTCCAAAAAAAATAAAAACGTTGCTGAGCTAGGTAGGTAGGTGTGCTAAACATCTACTTAACTAGATACTTATGTACAGCACATAGGTATGTAGGTTCTTATATAGGTACCTTACAAAGGACCTACATGCTATGTGACCGTAAGTACCTATGTAGTTATATAGCCATTCAATAGCTAAGTGACGTGACAAAGTTTTTAATTATTAGACGTGAAAATCGCCAGGTGCGAGTAGGAGGGATTTCAGTGGCCCCCATTTGACCGTCGATTGCCATATTTGGAACGGCTCGCGTCTAAATATGGCTCTAGCTCTGCCCACTAGTGCCCACCGCCCCGCGCCGCGTCTCAGCGCTCCACTTCCGACTCTATTATTTCTATTTACGAATTATACTCAAAATAAAAGCTCTATTTTAATACGGATTTCAGGCACCCGAAACGTTTGCGACTTCCCGGCGAACGTTCGCTTTTCCTATGGATGTGTCGGGTTTCGCGGTGCACGATGTTCCGTCTCGCTCGCCGGTTATTGGGAATTCAGTGCAAGACCGAGACGGCTATAGGTCGAGGTGCGCGGGACGCAGTGGCGCGAAGTCAGTTGCGGTCCGAGCGGCCGACTCGTCAGTCACGCCCTCGGTTCTTTCGCGTTTTCGATTAGTCTCCGTTCGTCGTTCGGACGGTGTGGTGTATATTGCGCGTGCGCGCACCGGTTACTGTGGCGTACTGCGAGGTTATAATGGACGCGCCCGGCGGAGCGCGGGAGCCCCGCTTCGGGTCGTCGTATATGGGATTATTGGGGGAGATGCCGGAGATGTACGGGGCCGGCCGGCCGCCCAGCGCGCTGGCCGGCGGCGGCGCCCTGCGGCCCGGCATGCAGCCTTGCCCCATGCCGCGCGCTGGAGTCAAGCGAACCTCCGACCAATGCTACGATGATCGGCCCCCCCAGAGCGTCGGGCTCGAGCACTGCCCTATGCCCGACATAGCAGATGATGGCTATGCATCCCTCCAACCCAAGAAATCACCACCCTCCAATGGCAAAAAGACCAAGGGTCGCGTCAAGATTAAAATGGAGTATATTGACAACAAACTGCGGCGGTACACGACGTTCTCTAAACGGAAGACTGGTATAATGAAGAAGGTGGGTGGTCGACACCACTTTTGGCAATATTCCATATGGGTCGATGGGCCGCTGGCAGTTCCAACCGGCTGTTGTGTCAGAGTGCATTACAATGTATGAGTTCATGGCAATCACAAGTGAACCGAGATGTATTTGTGACCAATAGATATGTGTCAATAGCAGAGATATTGTGTTAAAAGTTTTTTCACAATGTGCGGAGTAGTTAAAACAATCAACTTTTTATCAAAATATACAGCCTCACTATTGTTTTACATCTTGTGAAAGTATTAAATTTCAAATATAATAATCATTAATAATTCAATGCAAACCATGTAGTAAAATTAATATATTTTTGCTTACTATATTTTACTTTAAAACATTTGATATCTTTCGATTCAGATCTGTTATAAATGTTTATATTTCTGTGATATAATATAAGTTACACAGACAGTATTAAACATTTCAATATTATTTTTTAAAACAGTTTAAAATTACTATTAATCATAATTATTAATTCAGTTGATTAAAATTACTTGAGTGCTGCCTTATTATGTCATGTCAATACAATCAAAATACAACATCTAACTATTATTCAGATATAAATAACACTAGTTTATAATAAAGAGGCATAATATAGACAATAAAATAGTTTCCTGAGTGAGTGCCAATACAAGGAGTCAATGCTGTATTTCAAAATCTATTATTGTTTTGATCTTAGAGGTTATATTTTTCCCGACTCTTCAATCCTATGGAATATTGCTAAAAAAGTGTCCAGATGCATTTTTTCTTTCAACATAACGTAATTTTTGTTACGGCGACGTCGTAAAATCATGTTTTAGGTTTATTTATCGTGTTTTTGTGAACATTTGTGATGATAGTTTTGACAGGTGTCAGCTGTTGCAAGGTTATGTTTCGTGAGTATTTTATCGTAATTTGTAAGTTCTAAGTTGGTTTTCAACGAAAATATAGGTACTATAGTGTTGCATAAACCTTAAAGTAGTCGCTATAAGGAAGCATTACCCGTAATTTACTTTTATTGTTTCATTAATAATAGGGAAAACAGCTGTCATTCTACTCGTAAATTGCGTCAATAGATGGCGTGACATGTCACATTCCTCAAAAATAGTGATAACATGTGTGTTCTGTTTGATCGACTGAACACGTTGATAATTGGTTTACAGTTTCCAGATTTCAGACATTTTACAGAATTCAGATTTTCTCTATTAAATACATGATAAATTTAAGTAGATACTATATTTTCTCCTTTATAATAGGTTTGCATTAATACCTATCTATTTTTATTTCATAATATAATAGTTTGGTTTTGATTATTAGGTATATACTTACCTAATTGTGGTTTTCCTTAAATTTATTCCCGATAATAGATCATAATAATAGTGCGTAATATAAAATGTTAAAAAACGCGAAATAGGTAGGTATCTAGTGCTCTTTATCGTTATTTAACTACATACTGATTTGTTTTCGCAGTATCTATTTAGTACCTATGGTAGGTATAGCATCTAATACACTGAATGTGATAGAAATTCAGGCTTAAAATACACGTCTCAAAAATTGGTGATATTCAGACATTCAAGTTCCCTCACTAGGTTTGTCTTTACCGTTCAAAGAGTAATATACATAGGTAGGTACCTACAATTTAAGATTCCCAGAGAGTAGAGTCGGGATTAGAATTTCTAATGTGACTGTTTTTGTATAATTAATACCCACTTCTCATATTTTTAGCTTACAGTTTACAGCTTTGCAATATGTTATATCCTGAAGTGTAGTGATTATTGATGGATAGAAACCAAATCAGCGCTTTGAATGCAAGCCCATAATTTCTAGGGTTTCCAAGCTCAGTTCAGATCGGAGCGCGAATCAGTAAATATTTGCTGATTTTTTAAAATATTAATCCTAATCATAATTATCCCAATTTGTATGATAGGAACTACAAATTCTTTTTTTTAAAGACCCGAATTTTTATGCGGATAACAGTACGCCACTTTTCCGGAATTATTTTACAGCAATCATAAAAATCATCTGCCCAGTGGTAATTATAAGATAGCTTATGATGTACTAACTAGGTACTCAGTAGAGGATTATTGAAACGAAATAACCACCAAACGAGTTGCAGCTACATTTAAATTGAGCGACATAATAAATAAACCATGTGCGGATCCATTTCCTATATTCCGCGGCAAAGTACCGAACGGTAGCTTCATTAACCGACAAGACATTGTCAATCTATGCGTGTAGGCTCGTCTCAGCGGCTCGTGTAATGTCCGTCAAAATCCACCATTGAATGTTCATGTAAATGGCAAGCGATCAGCGTTCGGTTCGTCTAGAGCGTTATGGAAGTCCATGCATCATTATGAAGCCCTTTACCGTGAACTATGAACGACTCATAATTGGAACACTACTTGAATCATGGCCGTTGGTACTAATTTGCGAAGTAGATCAGTTCAGTAGAGTAAGCAGGAACGCCTAATGTAATCGAGAAAGCATGCTGTCACTGTCAAACTTATTTATGAAATCTTTGGTGTGAGAAGGGTGGAAGAATTAACGTTACCGAAACGGTATGCAAAAAGGCTTGTGTTTGAAGTACTGGTTCTGATTTGAGTCGCATTCATAGTTCATGGTAAGCCCCCAGACGTGTTTTGAACCATTTTAGGTCCATAGCGTTAATATGTTCTCACTTTATAATAACGGCATGTTTCACAAAATGGTTAGGTTAGTCTTAGTTGTCTATTTCCAAAACCTCCAAAATTAGCTGGCGACCTCTAAATAGGTATATCATATAAAAATATTTTTCAATTATCTATGATATTTAATCTATACCTACTAAGCCCCAGCCGTTAATTTTGTTAGGTATATTTACACCATATTCTGGAGATTAGTTATTTAGAATGAATGTAAATGTCGGAAATGATATTAATAAATGTCGGACAAGCCAGAATCGCCGGTTTAACGTGTCCCAAAAATATCATTTGAAAAGCGCGACCAGTTAATAGGTCTGTTCTGCTGATTTATTCGTCAGCTGTGGTTAGTTACATACGACGCAGGTACTAACGAAATCAGTGAAGCAAATCTACTTAGGCAAGCTTAAAGATCGCCTTCATCTTGCACCACAGCAGATAGGTCGAGTAGAGTGCACGCGAGCGGTCCTGTCGCGCAGCGGGTATCAAAGTCGCCGGCGTGCTCTGTTGTTACTTGTTAGCGCAACGTGCGCTTGCGCATCCGTCCGGCCTCGTTATGCCTCTTCAAAGTTCCCTGTTAAACCTAAGTTTAGCAATTATTGCTGTAGTTTTCAGTGCAGAAACTGCAATGAACCGTGTAAAAATTTCTAATCCCGCCAATTGCTTCATAACAGTTTCCTAAGACATATGCTTTTAAACGTGAAATATTCTAACTCCGCTTAGTAATATATAATAGCTTTAGCTGCCCATGGCAATTTACCTTAATAAGTTTTTTTCACAAATTCCACCCACCCAAACCGACTAAATTAAATTTCGATTTAAAGTAGCGGCACATCTACGGAAAACTCGCGAAGGAAATTAGGCGTGCTTACATCTGCAATGCGGATTACTAATGGTAAATCGCGATTTATCAATTGGAAGTAAAAAAACGCAGGTGTGAGCTAGCCAAACTTCTATCAGGTATTTCCTGTGAATGTGTTTACGGTACGAGCTCAAGAGCCATAGCAAGTATTCTACTAAATCAGCAAGTCAGCAACAAAATCATCTAAATAATTATCGTTTACTTTTTCATCAATATACGAAATCTGTGATCATGTTTTCAAAGAGTATATTTTTGTTATTAATCAAATCTACTAGAGGTCTATGCATAAATTCGGTCTACCGATCACCTCCTGCAACCGGGACTTTAATTGCGACGCCCCGGGGGCCATCGGACCAACACGACTGCGTTTTGTTGTCGGCAAGCCGCTGCATTATGCCGACATTGCCATGAAAATGGCCGACAATATTTTGTTTAGCGATCGTACCATTTCAGATCAACAAGCACTTGTTTTTGCTAAAACGCGTTATTGCATTTCCCTGTTTAAATCATAAAACATAGTTATATTAAAAATATAACACAAAAAATTAATAACAGTTTTCATTCAGCATGTAACAATGAAAGATTAGTTATTAAAAGTAAAACTCATAGACGTCGTATATATGAGTAACCTAGAATGTATAAATCAAAACGTGCTCTTCTTGAAATGATAATAGCCCTCATTGCTTAGCGCGTTCCTCCAATGCAAGAATAAATTATACAGTCCGATGTAGGCGTTCCGATATAGTCCTTAAAGAGGACATTTTAATAAATTTAAAATAACGATTATCGTTGTCTGGCGGAGTCGTGATTTCGTTAGGTTCGTGGTCGGGTCTAGGGCCGGAATAAGTCGTCACGAACGATTACTAAATTAATTAGGACCTAGCTCGGATGTAGATTGCGCTTGAGATTATTTTCCCACACGACTTGACGACATTTAGATCTTAAGATTTTGTGATGCATTGTTTACAACGCGAATATAACTTTATTTTATACATTGATTCTACGGTTACTGGAAACCGTGACGGCAGTCGCATTGGACTAAATATTAGTGTTTTTTTTCGTTTAATATCAAATTGTAAATTTATTAGTATTAGCATTGTTTTGCTCGCTTAAAAATCTCGGGAGATAGAGAAGCAAGTTGTTCTGAAATGAAACAATTATATGTTGCGTCTACACTAATTACAGCGTCTTGCGGGTGCGCATCTGCGACCCATATCTCACGGCCCGCAGCCGTTTTGTAATGCTAATGCGCACAGCCGCGACCTGTGTGGCTCTACTTTGTATTTCGGTGGCTTCTTAAATGCTAAAAGCTGGCATAGAAAGAAGATAAGCTTAAACTTACTTTGAAAATAGCAGATTAATTGTTGCTATTGTTATCGGTTATAGGGGTGGGTTTAATTATACAATCATTAACTCATGATAACAAATGAAATAATGAGTGTGGGATCGTGTAGGAGTGGGGTTTTGGGGATTTTTTGGGATACACTTAACTTTCAGTAAAATTGTAGTTTTTTTAATTGGTCAAAATAATACTTCGGCCGCTGTGAGTCAGGGGGAGGGTCATAGCTATAAGTGTTATTATTGCAGGTAGTTAATATACAACACTTCTCATTTGTAAATATGTTCATAATTCTATTGCACCACATACATAAAATATTTAAAATATGTTAGTGTTATTTTAATCGCAATATTAATAACTCAGTAAAGGAAAGCTGTTATAATCGTTCGATTTTATTAGAAAATTTTCTTTGACCAAAATCCCTAATTATAAATTTTGAACTACACCATTGAACAAACAAACGCTCCACAAGTTGAATATTGATCGAAACGAAAGCGCCAAATATGGTCCCAAAAATACCAGGAGTGCATAAACGGGAGGCGCTCATTCCTTGATTGTAGGCCATGTAGGCCATCTTCTGACTTACTGTGTCACTATAAAAGTTCGAAAATGCTTATATAGGTGGCGCTTTATTATATCATTTTTCAAACATTCCCATTAGATTATGCTCATAATTATATAGGTACTTTTGATATTACTTACTTTTAATTTGCGTAGATAAAACAAACAATTACCTTTGATTAAAAATATTATTATTAGTTGATAGAATGGATGTTCTGAAAAAAACTGTCACCGCGTAGGCGCGCGCCCCCTTTGCAAACAAACATTCGGTTCGTTAACACCAAGCGCGACCGCGTAACCAACACATTTACTAGGCGTCCATGTCTGCTAAAGAGGTTGTCAAATAGGACCATAATATAAGGGTCCCCAGTTAACTAACGCATTGCTCCCTGTTAGCTGGAAAACGTTGTGTAGCGGGGGACGGGGTGGATCAATAGAGATTGGGCGGTGGGAAGGGAATGTCTGGCGCGTTGGCCCGCCTCCCAGCGACACCTAGCGTGAACGCCTTGTTGTTATGCACGCCTAGTACTTGGGTGCCATTGCGATGCCTGCTACGTTGTTGCCACCAGAGTTGGTGGATTGATTTGGAATTTGATTTCACGTAACGTTCACTACCATTTAATGTGTATTCGTTTAAAGAAAGAGTGCAAATTTGAAGCTTAAGTAATAGGATATACGATTAGGATGTTTTCGACGATACCAAACTTATCATTCCAATGTACTGGTTCTGCCGTATACACGCGACATCTGTCGGCATGTTAGAACGACTAATAGTTAAGCTTATCGGTCGACATAGTTAGTTAGTCGTCGGGCATACATCAAAGGGATTTTCGAGACTCACGACCGAAATGATCACGATCAAAGTTTTCAAGAAAACCGTGGTATGTGCACGAATGTGGTGACATGAGGTCGTTAAAGTCGGTCAACATGGCCTAAACAAGCAATTTCATTCGATTGTCCTAGTCAGGAACACTATTTTTTTAGGCCCCACTTTTGAATTGCATTTTTATGCCCAACTTTTAAAACTTGAACGGAGTAAATGAGCACGTTATAAAAGCGTATAATAAAGCCTATAATAAATACTTAATGTGCAGATAACTGTAATCAATTTATTTTTTAAATAGTACAGAGTATCGATCTTCTGTATGCTACTGGCTGGACATAATTGTTCGTTTTAAGTTGTCTATGAATTTTCGTATTTTATCTGTCTGAAATGTTTTGGTGGGAAAAGATCAAACTAGAAATTCAAATCTACAATTTATGTTTCACTACAAGTAGCATATGTAAATTACTGTATTAATTGCGGCTTAAATAAGATATTATCTCATTATGTTGCGCGCCGAGCACTAAAAGATAATGTTATTCCTTGCTGCCAATTGTATTTTTAAGCGCGTATCACAATGGAGGGAGATATCGTATTACACTTGCAGATAGATCCAGTCATTATCGCGTGTAATGAGCGCCCTCTGGACAAACAAACGGCGCCGCATAGAGCGAGCTCTAGCGGACAGAACAAATAAAATGTTTAATATAAATTGTGATATAACACAATTCACTTATAATGCTTACAGCCAGCCGTAGGGAGTAGACAATAACACACTGTGGATAACGATAGATGAAGTAAGATATCGAAAATCTTTAAGAAGACACATGCATAAATCTAACGTTATCGTAATGGATTATTAAGTTAATTTGAAGGAATCTATTCACTCCATAGATAATAATATTTGCTTCTTAAACTCACCTGTTCCTATTAAATTTCAACTCATGAAAATTACTTAAACTTTTAATACCAGACTTGAAACAGCCCTTACTGCTGTTCTTATAAACTGTAAGTTGCAATATTTTAAAATTTGGACAGATTAAATATCTAAGTCTCAAGTCTCTCGATTGTACCAACAAATGGCTGTGACCAAGAAATTAGTGTTCGTAGCAAAGCCGGTTTAAATGCACGAGATATATCCAGTGAGATACGTACGGCTACTCCGTGTGGCTTCTGAATTCCACTTTATAGTCGATTGCTGATTTTTCATGCTCAATATGCCGTCACATGTTCAGTGGAATGCATCATTGAAATCCTTGCTCAGCGCGAGTTGTCGAACTTCATATTATTATGCTTTTTTAATTCTTATAGTATGAATATAGGTTATGTCTTTCAGCAAATGCCTAGTAAAGATATTAATATCTTGTGAATGGAAGTCTGTTTAAGACATTTCTGTATATTTAATTTCTAAAGACATTATAAACAATATTTTATTTAAAATAACTCATTTTAGTATGTAGGAAGAACGTTTTGGCTTCGTCGAAAAATATTAGTTTTCTCCACTTCAGTAAACTTATTTAAATGTAATGTTTAAGTAGCAATTTGATTAATCATGTAGTATTTTTTTGTAAGAGTGCCTGTCTAATGCGTTAGCCACCATTTTAGCCCTTTAGCCATCGCCACCTGCGCCTGCGCCTGCGCCGCGCCGTAACGATGGGTACGCGCAACTGACTCGACCGAAATAGTCCCTCAGGTGTCTCCATTAAACATGTATCAACGGTGACCAGCGTAATAAATTGTGACTGTTTACTTAATGCTAGGGGTATTTGTTTACGTCGTATAGATATAATTATTTTTGTAATTTGCTGCGAACATTAGTTGAATAGAAATGTCCTGTTTAAAAAGGTGCAAGGAAGCACCAGTTGTGATAACTAAAGTGTAACATTTTATCGCATCGTCGGCGTGCTATGTCATATTTAACAATAAAGTACAAGAACAAATATATAATGACAACTTTAATAGCATAGACATATTGCAACTTCTCCAAGTATTTTTATGGAGCGTGTACCTCATGGGCCCTCTATTACTGAATAACTCATTATTTTTGTATCCCCTTTTCCCCATATAGCCAATCTTTTTCTATTTCGTTAATTTATTTTATTTCTTTGAAGCAGTGTTTTGTTTTGTTGTTATTTATTTTACTTATATGTTAATTGTAGTGCTCAATTTTATTTTACAACTACCCGTAGCTACGGCACAATATCTCCAAATTAATTATCTCCTTAGTTTCTTACTTTTAATAAGATAATCTGTGTACAGCGTTGTGGACTATTACTCATCCACATAATTTATAATAAGTATTAACATAGTGTAGTTGTTTGCTGTACCTAAATAAAGAGAAAAATATATTTTTACAAATTGTATGTAGGTAAGTTTATTTAGTTGTGGATATAAAAAAAATACATAAAAAAATGTGATTAACAAAACGGTTTTGTCAGTTGTGAAATCTAGCCTCAGATTTATATAAATAAGAAGTTAATGTTAACGAAAGTCATATAACTTACATAAAATACCTCGGGACTGCGAAACGCTCGCTCCCTGCTGTTGACATTATTCGACGTAAGATGTTATCGGTCGCCTCGACTTGCGAAAAAACACAGAAAGAGATCTGTGGCTACCATAGAGATCGGCGATATCTGTCGTTCTGTCAAAATTTCTGAACGCGCCGAACCAGCGGGACCCCATCCATAATGTATTGGCCTCGGAAACCTCATCAATAAAACATTAACGAGTAAGCTTTTTATTTGATGGCGGTTCGGGGAGTGCACACGCATATTTTTTCCGATCAATTAAAAATCCTCTCAAACATCCAGAATTTGGTGGGAAACCACACGTTTTGCGGTTGTTATCATGACGTCGAACAATACTAAAGCTTTTTATCGTCGCGTCGGCTGATTTCACGGAATTCACTATATTTTAAACCGAAACTGGATGCGTTCTCGCGATAAACGCATGATTTCGAAAATCATGTTTTTGCGAGACAACCTCGATCGATAATTGAACGACGAGTTACGTCTGAAGTTTTTGAAATCTCATAAAGTTTAAAGAAATTCAAAATATTAGCAGAGTTTGTCTTAAAATTTCCGGCTTAGATGGGCTGTCAAAATATCATAGACAAATCGCTTCGATGTATCGGCTGGTGGCTGACCATGGCTGGTATTTATTTTATCGTATCGGCGTCAGTGTTGCGGCCGCCGCCCACGCGAGCGGTCGTGCGGTGGCAAACCACAAAATCACAACTTCGTCACGTGCGCGCCCACGAGACGCCTACCAACGCATTATCATTGCGAAAAAAACTAAATCTCTTAACGTAATTCCTGCTTTAACCTTGAGATTTAATGCCTTCGTTAAATTGCTGTATGTGGGCTAGTTGGGACGTCTCATAAGTTCCTTTCTGATTCTTTTGTTCATTGTATTCAAGTGAATTTAAAGCTTTTGAATTTCCCTGCAAAGTAAACCGAATAACAATGGTGACTCATATCCGAGATCACATTTCTCTTTAAAATATAATTACGAGAGGGCTTAAGACGCCTTTTCTCCTGTTTAACGATTACTGTTTTATAAATAACTACGAATAAAAGTGGAACACCGACGAACCATTTGGATAATCTCAATAATTCCTGTGTCGCGTGTTAGCCGTTAATTAAGCTATTTGTCAGGTGGCGGGGCAATTTACATTTCTCCCGGAGTCTTAGAGATTCTCCATGGGTCGGGAGCTTCGGAACGACGTATTATTATCCTTTTAGGGCGGGCGGCAACCTCACACAGTCGCCTGGCGTCCACCGGACCTTTTATCGGACCACCTGTGTTTGTTTGCGTGGACGTATGAATTGTCCAGTAAATAAGGTTAGCGGAATATTTGCCCGTACTGGCCTTAATGCTATTTAGTGGCACTGTTGTTCAATTGCATAGCCCTGTGACGGAAATTAGCATTTAACACAGGCTGCATTCTTCACGACATAAATCTTCGATCGTTTCGAATCGACGGTCGCTTCGAATAAGAAATTCTATCGGCCATCTTAACAAACTCAACGAGATCATCGCACATAAAGGCTGGTCAGATAGCGAATGCATCAGCATGTGAGCCATGTATCCCTGGTACACGTTGTCGTACAGAGGTATAAAAATGTCTCGCACGCAACACAATTCACGGGAACTGGTTCTGGCCTCGGACGGACAGGCCATCAAGTTGGTTCAGCTCGCAGGTGAAATGTATTGACAACTGGTCTTCCTTGATGTGTATCCGCGTGATGGTATCGTCGCGGCGGCGCTTCAGTCGGCTCCTGCTACCCTCGGACCCGGTGCATTGTGGAGATCGCTGATAAACCTTGTTTATTTATCGCTAAAATTTATTCAGCCATGAGAGGCCATTAAGAAAAGAATTATTAACAGTCCGATAAGTATACGTTTATAGGGTTATGTTTTACGTAATTACAGTAACGACTTTATTATGACATTCGCTTATAACTATGGATACAATGTGAGCCGTGGTAGCTTCGTACTCCCTCGCTATAATTGGTCAAGTACTTAGCACTTGTGCATAAAATGAAGTTCATCAATCAAGGTCGCGTTAGCTTCTACAAAATTATAGTGCGCTGACAACATTCGATAAATGGTAATATCAAACAGGAAACTTATGGAAGTGCGACACAACAAATTAAAGACATGAACCATTCATAAAGTGATCTCGCATATTGATGAATGAAACTAGGAGCGTGTAATTATCGACGCCATTGGCGTCCGCAGCGACGCAGGCCACATTTGCATATTGCTCTAGGCGCAATCCGACGTCTATAGGACACCCAGTCCGTTTATATTGAATCAAGGATTACCTATTGTTCTTCGGATTGTGTATTGTTGGTTCAAGTTTCTATTGTCGCTAGGGATTCGGTCGTTTAATTGAACCTTCCTTATATTGTTCCTCTGATAATTAATAGATTCCAAATCGCTCAGTGGCTTTTGGTATTCCTTTGCGAACCCTCGCGTGTTCATATAGTCTGTAACGACTTAATACGAGATGGCGTTTATATGAGAATGCTTTGACAACTAAAAAACAACCTCATCCAGTTCGAATACAAATTCATTTAATCATTTAATCTTCAATAGTAGTTGATGTTTGGCTTTCAATATTCGCGACAAATGGAAACATTGCTTATTGGAATTTTTCAATCAGTCCTGTTATAAATCTTGATCGCAACAGTACCTGAATTACGCCAAGGGTTATTACCGGTTTGCAATAATCGATAATTAATGTTTAAGCATCGTTTAAACTAATCGCCGCAGACGCCGCTAAACCGCCGGGCGGGTGCCACTTGATCGCTGCCAACCGTGCAATCTGTGGCCTGCGATAAATGACAATTTCAATATTGCCGATACAGATTTTTATTTAATGAACAAGACTAACAACATTCACTTTGTAATTACCGTGATACGTTTTCATTAACAGCTGATTTACACTTGCATTTGCGCAATTTGCTCCTGTTTTTTTATTTTTTTCTTGATTTTACGTTGTTGTTTTGTCTCCAAAATTAAGATTTCAGAAGCAGATTGGAAAATGGTATAAATTGTGTGTGTTAAGAAATTTGTTATTTCTCGTTTAACGAATATGTCAGAAAAGTCATTGTACCATTGTCATCTTTAATAACATATTCTTCGTATGCGTAGGTTTTCATATCTGAATTCTTCTGTGCATCATCTCCAATGTAATTTACATATTGTACCGCTATTCAAGGAAACATCCGAACGACTGGTTCGTACAGAATCATTACTTTTTTCTGCAATTAACTTTTCGGTCAGATCTGAGGAGCGCTTAAAACAAACAAGCCGCAATTTTTCAGCGTACGCTTGCCGTTTTATTAAACGAAATTCGTTGTTCGAGCTTTTAGATTCAGCTCAGCGCCATATTTGTTGACTAGCACAGTTGGCATAGTTCGCGGTTGCGTATAAGTAATCTCAATCGTGATTAAATGCGTGGCTTCCGATTGAATCGCATTCAGAGATAATGAAGCTGGAAACTTTCACTTTTCCATCATTACTGGCGTTGTGGACGTGTGCAGCGATCTCGGAATTGGCAACCCCCTACCGATCTTCATGATTTATGGCCGTGTTTTGCGATCCGAACACGAGTCGAGAATGTTTGTAGCTTTAATATTGCACGATGACCTATTAACGTCAAATAATTGAGTGGAGTTGTTAATAAAGTTGTTGTTAGTAACGCACGGTTGGAGTTAATAAAACAGGAAAAGATATATCGTACATATAATACTTGGTATTTAATAATCGACGGCGTAAAAAAGTGCAGAACATGTGGTTTAGAATTTTGCCGTAGTAAGAATGACTTAACACATTACTACAAATAACGAGATCATATTCGGACTGATATTCCCATCAGAGGTGAATCAACTCCACGTCCTTAACGCAATGGCATCATCTATGCCTTAAAGGGTGTGCGATGACGTAGCGTGGCAGACAAATACGACCGACCACGTGGCGTGGTACGCTCCGGTACGCAAAAGACGAACACGGCCCGTTTAAACCTTTTACGACTAATCCAGTCGAGTGCTCACCGCAAATGGTAACCGGGCCGTTCATAACCTGTTTTTGGGGTTTCCTTAGCCCCTTGTTAAGACTACGTATTTTTTTTTATTATGCATATCGCACGTGCCGCGTGACGTACGCTCGCGTACCGTTAAATATCGTTCAGTATCTAATTCTGTTTTTGTTTCATTTGAAAGTGCCTCTTATCAATCGTCACGCGATTATGGAATCTTAAGATTCAGATTTCACATTTATGCGTTTCGTTTCTTATCACGCGTAACTCGATGCATTATTCTGATATTTTTTTACAAGCGTGTGTCGGGTATGTAGAAAATCGACACCTCGGATAACCATAAGTTCTTTATTATTCTCCGACATTAAAATTATTTCAACTGCAGTAATCATAGTCATTCTAAATAGATCCGCAATATGTCTGACACTTAAACATTTAACAAATGATTTCCAATTACAGAATGTATTAGATGCAACACGGCCCCAGTTTCCTGTAAACTAATTAAACTTAATACTCACCGTTTAGCCTTGTGCCGTCCGCGAACCAGTCCCATGGCGGCTTCATTAACATACGAATTGCCGTCGTCTAGCCACCGTCAGATTATAATGGGTTAACACCTCGGGGGTACAGTGAAAGTGGATAGAGCTGGAATCCATGATTATGGGTGCAGGAATGCATGAAATTTTAGCAATGTTATTCGGTGTAACTCAATTTTTTGTAGAGTTAGGATTTCCTTATCTTGCGGCGTTGGGACTTAGAGGTAATATTGTCTTCAAATATAGAATCCGATCACTTGTTTAACCGACTTCAAAAAATAGGAGTAGGTTCTCAATTCGGTTGTATTTTTTTTACTTAGATTTAGTTTCGTCTTCTTCTGCAACTTAACTAATGTTATACTAAGTTGTGGTAATCTATTACAAGTTTTTTTTGTTATCATAATTTTCTGATATCTCATGCGTTTATGTATGCTGTTTCAAAGTAGTTTGCTATCATTTTAATTTGCTTTAAAAACTTTTTTAATTGATGCCTGTTCAGCTGTTATTTTTACATTAGCTAGCTTTGCTAGCGTTGATGTGTAATAAATAAACAGCTCATATATTGTTTTTTATAGGCATATAGTCTGCCCAGAGAGGCACTATTACTGGTGGCATATAAACGACAAAATATGCATATTTATAAAATACCCAAAGTAGGAGTTATTATAACAGTGTTTAAAAAATAATATCAAGCTCTCAGCTATAAAGTTGTTAAGTCAGAAGTTCGTACATAAAACGTATAAAATCGCGTTAACCAATAAAATTAAAAAGTAATAAAAAGGTGATTGTGCGCAGGAATCACTGGTTATGCGTAATAGTATATTATTATTATTATTAGTGCGTTATTGCGATTCTTATGCGGTATTCGCGTTCCCGTTCCGTGAAATGTTGCTGTTAGTATGACAGGCGGTGCTGGGCTGGCGGCCGCTGGTCTTAACAAGGCTGGCTTGCAATTAAGGACTGTTTACCGGGCATTAATTTTTGGCAATAAAAGAGGAGCACGCATGAAATGATCGGTACGCATGCGCGGCCCCGATGCGTGGGAACAGCGGCCGCTTTGTACTCCATTGTAGTCGCAATTAGCCGTTTTTTCGGTTGCATCGTCACCGGTAGGCCCTGTGACAGTAATGTCGTATTGCAATGTCCCTCCCGAATTGCTTTACCCGTTTAATTCGTTTACCACAATATTTGCAGTCGGTTTTTTTAATCGTAAAAAAGTTGAAGGGACAAAAATTCGGGACGAACAAATGCGCTTTTTGCAATTCATGAGTGTACTCACGTTACTCTCGTGTGAGCGGTTTGACTGACGTTCCTCATCGTCAGTTCGTTCGTTTTGAGTTTCTTATTTTGAATTTCGTTGAATTTGATTGCGTCGCTCTTTTTTTTGCGTTACAAACCTTTTTAAATCATACTGCAAATAAAAAAGTAAAACTTGTGCCGTACAAAGATAACTGGCGACCACAGGTATTGGCCAGTGGTATCTATTCACGTGATCCGTTCTAACCACTGCGTTTCTAATAAGAATGACAGTGACAGCATGCTTTGCACGATGACAATACTATGTTAGGTCTTCAGGATAGGTACCTAGTATTCATTACATTAGGGAAGCGTATGAAGTAGAGCTTATACAAGATTGGTTCAACAACTTAACAGGGAGAGACAGACCTATAAGAGAAAATGAGACAGTTGCCCAGCGCTGCCTCTCTGTTGGATGTTTGATCCTATCGTGCAAATCATTCTTAAGTTGGGCGATAGCACATTTTAAAATTTGAACCACAAAATCTAGACGACCTAACGGTAATCTTAACATCGGTGAAACGATTTTATTCGAAGAAAATATCGCCAATTAAGAAAAAAATCTTTTATTTCTACGTACACACCGCTATCGCATAATCTCTCGCATTCTAGAACTTTCATATTTTTTTAAGACATTCATAAATCGCCGGCAAGACATCCATTGCCGGCGTTAACTGGGTGATTATCTTGTTTATAGAGCTATTAGCCGGCGTGTATCAGATGCTGTATCTGATCTCCGCAAAAAGTTTAGTTTTCATCGCCCTGTGTCGGGGATGACAGCTAGGATTAGTGTTGCCAGGTGTAAATTCCAAACGATCTTAACGTTTCTCCTTTAAACTGTCAGTCAAAAACAATAAATTAATTTACAACAAAGCGCCTGCCGACTTATTTTACATGGGCACATTGAGGTACAATAAATGTGAGGTATAATAAAAATAATAGTAACTTATCATTGAAGCATGGCGGTGACACGATGTTTTTTTAAATATTATTTTTAAACATTCATAAACATTTACTATGGCCTGATCGCCTCGCATTGAAGGGAGGCCCTTGCCTAACAGGGGGACATTAAAAAAGGGCTAGTATTGTTGTTATTATTTTAAATTGAATTGAATTAGATTTGACGTTTGATTCAAATAGATCAGCAATTGAAAACATATAAAATTGGATAGTCTACATGTAAACCCAATGCGATTAAGTATAAAACAGCAGTGCAATCTTCAAGTAGGATTGAGCAATTAGAGTTTTCTTATTCACCTGTTTCATATTATTTATTTACTCACATAAACAGTATCCTTTAAGTTATCCAATTTATACGAATTAACATAATTATAACTCGCATAATAATTGGTCCACTTTATTTAAGTACAGTATTCACAATAAGCTATTAATTTTTATAACTCATTCAAGACTATGGGTCGTGTGTGAATTTGTAGTGCACTCTTTTAGAGACGCTTTGAGCGTGTTCCCTCATCACCGGCGTTCACGATATAGTGATGAGGTGATAAGAAATACCAACGCTGATGATAACAAACATTATATTTTTTAATGTCGCCAATACTATACAACAGGGAATCCCAATGTGGTCGATACGACCCCCTGGGGTATCCCAGGGGTCGACATAAACGAAAACGTCGACGAGGTCTAAAAATCGACCCCTATTAATTAACACAAGTTCTTATTTGAAACTTTCAAGATACTGCATAAGTTGTGTTACGTGTACCAACTTGTTATAAGAATGACTAATATTTTAGCTTCCTACTAAATTCTAATATCATTGTTGTACTTTTAAAAACTCAACATGTCGATAAGCGTGCACAAGTTCGTACAAGATGAAATTATTATTTTGTAGATTTTTGTATCAATAGGGAAAAAAAACTAGAGATAGGATTTTTAAAGTAATTTGGCTATGAGGGTCTGAGGTATCAGTTCATTTTGGATAAGGGGCCTCTTGCCCGAAATAGATTGGGAATCTCTGCTATACAAGTAAAGCTTTGATCCATATTTAAGGGAATATGTCCAAGAGCTTTTGCGCAATATCCGTACAAAATAAGTGCACACATTTTGTTGCCGCTTTTTTTCTGAAATTGACATTTGCAGATTCACACGAGATTTTTTTATTTAATTTATGTATCGTATTATAAGGATTACATGATAACTTGATGTTAAGCCGATGCCGGGCGCGTCGGTCGGCGTTGCGACATCTAAATGATTATGTAGTAATAGGTGCAAAGGGAAATGACGATTTAACATTTTGAAATCCATTTTTAACCGACTTCAGAAGAAAGTCACTTTTGTCAGTTTTACTAAAAAAGTTATAGTTACGATGCTATTGCCATTCCACTATAAGTCAATTGTGTGACAGACTTGCCGCCCAGAAAGGATGAGAAGTAACATGATCATAGTTTCTGGAGTCTTAATTTCTGCAACTACAAAACTAGAGTCCATTTAATCCAATACGACATGACAGACGTTTTATAGGCGTTAATCTTGATACGGTCACTAAACATGAAAAATAAACATGTCATTCTCACATCACATCGCTTTGATAGCCATCGATCGAGCTTTCGATTATCGAAAGCGTTGGCCACCGTTCGTTAACTTTCGTTCGATTTCAGTGATCCAACTCCGACGCATAGCGAACAAGTTTCGTGGATTTTGGGCAGCACCTTACTACAATCACTTGTGATTTATCTGGGCCACTTATCCGGGCACTTTTTTGCAACATCGCTTTATATAAATCAATACGAATGTATCTGTCAATCTGGCTAATACTGTATTTCAATTAAGAGATTAGACTCCTTGACACGGTACGTATGGACGCGCTTTTAAGGGATTACAGTGAAAGTTGTTAATTTGAGTTATTGGAATATATTTTGGAGGCGACACAACGACTGTTGATAGCTGTTGACAGCTTGATAGGTGATTCGCTGTACCGGTTGTGGTCAATACGGTTTCATAACGTAAGTAATTGTAATGATAGCGATACGTAAAAAAAACCTTTCAAATATTCGTGCGTATCTCAGTCCTGCACTATTTTGTAACTGTCAGTTGAAATTCGAACTAAAAGTAAACTGCCAGGGTTCTGAATTTGAAAAGTGGCAATTTATTTTTATTTTTTCGAAGCTAATGCGATGGTTATCGTACGATTCTCAATTCAAAATGCGGCCGTAAATCTGGAATAGACTATGTGGATAATGTTCCGTGGCAACCCTGAGCCGGGTCACGTCGGAGTCAATCGGAGGTTAACCAATTGTTTGGCCGGCTAATCATATTTTAAACAAAGCTATTGGTTTAAACATCGACAGAGTAATTTCAAGCTAACAGTAAATTCGACATGATAAATTTATTTACGCTGAGAATACCTCTTGCAGTGTAAATGATGGCAGTTTACATTCCAATCAAAACGATACGATTAATGTTTGGTTTTACCGTTTTTAATATTATCCTTCCTGTGGCTATCGGCGTTAAATGTCGTAGGTATAATCTCATGGCATTGCGTTCTATAGGTATGAGATTTTTACGAGCGTAAAATTCGTGCGTAAATATTTTAAAATCTTTACAAAATCACGGTTAGACATCCTAATTCTATTTCTAGCAGGTTAAAAATCTTGGATATACTCGATTCTTGCTTTTTTTATACGATCACTTTCGGCACAAACTTGATTACGAAAGAATCGAGTTAATATTTATTTTTAAATTCTAGCAATTTAATTTCGTTTCGCTACCGTGTCAGTAGCAATAATTAATGAACACATGAACAACAATCGTAAAAATCAATTGCGGCAATAAAACTGATTCTTTTAAAGCAAACTTGTTTGTATCGATAATCGGTTTTATATTGAGCTATTCATGGTTTTTGGATTGGTTACTATTCGTTAGTCAATTAGTAAAACAAATTGAAAAGCTATGCGAATGTATTGAGACTTGCTGAACATATATAACATTCATGGAATTGTTATTAGGTTCTTCCATAAGGTTATCTCCGACTGTTGTTGGAATTCGTCAAGTATTATCGAGTGACACTTCGAAGCGGCTGAAAATGAATTCTTTTGATACCTCAAAGGCAATCTATCAATGATTTTAACAGCTTTGTAAGTATCTCATATCACCACTGATTGATGACTTAAAAAAGGCGTCTCGTTATCAAAAAAAAAATTACCGATTTTTTTTAAATTCTTTTTTTTTAATAAACCTCTGCCAATATTTTTGGGCCACTGAAACTCTGCTGAGGCTTCATTAATCATGTATAACAACAGGGCTCATTAAGGGCGCATTTGTAATTGTCAATTTCGGTTGTGTTTTACACCGGGATAAAGTACCTATCTTATGCCGTCGATAGGAGCTTTATTTCGATGGGCGTACGTGTCATTTTACTTTACAGTATTGAGATTATGCGTATCGATGTCGACGTAAGTTCGCTAATTACAGCTTTATCATCAATCACTTCAGTAAATGCGCAAGGGAAGTGGAAGTATTAAGATATGAACCAAGAACATTCTTACCATTGAAATAAAAATCTTGCTATATTGCGATTAAGTTACAAATTCGTAACGTTATGCTTTGGTATTCTTTAAAGTAAAAATTTGAAGATTGAAATTGATACACCCAATATTAGTAATTATGAAACTCTAAGTAATTACAAGAATAAATAAAGATTTCGACGATCTGGATACGAGCGACGAAATCGCAGCGGCAAATTCAATTAATGATGGTCAATATGATATGGTTTACTAACAAAACCGTTACCACGCAACCGATAATGTGTAAGTGGGCGATTTGTGCCGAGACCGCAGACTGATATTACGCAACACACAAACCAAATTAATGCTCAACACAAAGGACAATTTGCATTTGGTGTAGCCCACAGATCTCACACAGACCTCTATTAGTGATGCTGTAAGGTTTACTATCTATTTAACATCAATTTGAGAGGCTAACATAAAGCGTCGAGCTACCTGACTTTTGTCAATTGTCCGGCTCAAATGGCTGTTTTAACGATTTGTTGTCACACAGCTCTTAATACGTGTGCTGTTGAGTCGAATTTAGATTGTGTCATAGGTAAATATTATGTTGGTGTAGGGAAGTGTGGGTGTCGGGCGCCAGTGGGTGTGATAATTCGTCTCGCATACACAAAGAGTGCCGTGAGAGAGTGATATGCTCCCGAAACCGAAGCGCGTAGTGGTTTACATACGAATTAGTGGCGTGGGAGAGGTGAAAGGTCGGAGGAAAACTTTTAGGACTCCGATAACACTAAGCAAGCCAAACTTTGAAGCACCGAGCGTCAAATTGTCTTGAGTACACTTCTTATCATTTTGTTTACGAACGGAAACGAATAGTTATCCCGTTTGGGCACCTAACAGTACTGGCAATGAAAATTTTAGATTATTACTACTCGTTGGATTCAAACTTTAGTTTTTTTTTTTATGTAAATCGTAGAAAGTTAGCGATGAAAAATGTGCAGCGATATGAACACGGACTAGAAAACCAACTTTCAAGACTGATTTTAGGTCGAGCTTTGAATTATAATTTGAGAATAGCTCGAACAGCCATAGTTAATCCTTTTGTAAATGCTAGCCGAAAGAGGCCTAAGTTTAGCTAAGTAATAATAACGAGCTGACGTTTTTGTTTAAGTAATACAATAGAAAAACTTTCAGGCTCACAAATGTTTGCAAAATTTGATGCAAATCATTATAACGGCCTAACATCAAACAAACAAGATTTCGTTCTTAAAAGGTATAACGCATTAACGGATCTCTTTTATCTATTCCAGGCGTACGAGCTGTCGACCCTGACGGGCACACAGGTGATGTTGCTAGTCGCGTCCGAAACCGGACACGTGTACACGTTCGCCACGCGGAAACTACAGCCAATGATCACATCGGACTCCGGCAAGAGGCTCATACAGACGTGCCTCAACTCGCCGGACCCGCCCACCACCAGCGAGCAGCGGATGGCGGCGACGGGTTACGAGGAAACAGAGCTCACGTATAACATAGTAGACGAGGATATGAAGGTGAGACAGCTGGCATACGCGGGCTCCGCGCAATACCCGATAGATCACCATCCGGGACTCGCGCCCTCGCCGCTGCAGCAGTACCACCAGCACCCGCCCTGCGCCTCCCCCCTCCCCCTAAGTTCGCTAGGTCAGCCGTACTCCCACGCTCACCTCTCTCACCATATGCCCCATCACCCGCAACGGTAGTTCCGATGGCACTTAGATTAAATCGATCGATGCGGTCCCATGCGCGAGATTGCGACTGTTAAACGAGATAGTCACGTAATAGTTTAGCTTTTTTTTTAGTTAAGAAAAAGAATAATATACAAGCAATAAACTGTTTTGTTAATATATTTTTGTAAATATTTTGACGAGTAGATTGTTTTCGCCGATCATACCGCTTCGAGGGTTTGAGTTACGATCGTGTTTATCAAAGTGTTTTGAGGTAATAAAATAAAAACGCGAAGTGGGATGCGGGAACTGGAAAGAACGTTCCGTAACAGATTGGGAATCGAAATTGAAAAGATAACGTGAAGCGCGGACGCGAGATATGAATGATCGCGCGGTGGAATTTTACGCTTCCCTTGACAGAGAGAGTTGATAAATCATCATTCTTATTTTTGGAGCCATTTTGCATAGTACATATATAAATAGATTCCTAGCGCGGTAAACTATACATACAGCGCGTCTCGTCTGAAAATCAATTTGATCACGCTGATTTAATGAATTCCCCCGACTAAAAATCCTATCAATGAAATTGATGATCCGTAAAGAATATGTCGAAATCGATAGAGCGGTGTTCGGTAGCGAAATAATCTGATTCAAAATCGGTTTATAATTAACGGCTAGAGACCGGTTATCGTTTCGAGTGACGCCTCGGAAGTGGGAGCGGTCGCGGTCTCCTATTGATTCATTATGATGAATGAATCGGCCTTTCATTCTTACTCATCGAAAAGTTCATGTATACGAAACGGTGCTTAATAATATTGATTATCCTCCAAATTGAGCCGAGATGCTCTAACGACCTCTATTCCTGACTATTAGCATACTACACATTGAATGCGGTTACAAAAAAATGGTTAAAAAGCAAGCTGTGAACACACTCACGACGTTTAATATTTATGAAGTTACAAAGAATAGAATGATAAAACTAATAACAGTAGATAGCAGGTGTTACTCGTAGCCGGAGACAGTTTCCAATTATCACGGGAGTGCGCTGTCGCCTTGGGTTCTAAGTCCTCGGCCGGCTCCGCGTGATCCGGATTATCAAGAAACTTAATTGAATATTACTTTCGGTGGTACCGAGTGTGATTATTATAAATTCTTCTATCAAACTCGACACCGGCCATCGAGGTACTGGGAAAATCAATCAGAGTAGCGCGTGAAAGCCACTCATGTCCACAGACCACGAACCTGTACAGTGCGATCGCCGTCGATTTTCAATGCTGATAAATATCCTGTCTAATTTGGTGCGTGTCATCTCCGCGCGAACGGCTAATCAATGAAACCACCAACTGATCAAATACAGCCAAATACGGTGTGTTCGATGCGTCGATTCATTCAGCGGCTCGGATTCGATTCGATTCGTCCATTAAACGCTGAACAAATCTTGCGCCACTAATCGGACGCTATTTATTCATCGATTTGTACCCAGTAGCTGATCTTGCTGCCGTCGTCGCCTCGATTGCACCCGACGATTAATTCTCGTCCCTAATTTGCATATCGTTTTAATTTCAAATCCATCCGGCGCCCACATCTTCGTCCCCGACCTCGAATATCGATCGTCAGGTACATGACCGATGTGTTGAAATCGATTACGTCGATTCCTTCGTTTCGCGGGTGTATTGATAAAAATCTCTCCTCTTCAGGTGGGTCGTTCGCACTGGGTCCACGTTTGACGTACGGAAATAATACACTCCTGCCGATATCGATCGTTATTGTTCGCGCATCATCGATAAGTCGAATCGATTGAAATATTCACGCGGTAATTACGATTATGTGAGATAAGCGCGTTCCGTGATGACCGCGCTTTAAGATCTCTATCGGCCCGTGTTCTATTCGATGTGCATGTTCTCGTGACTTTGTTATGTGTTGGACATACCGCATCTCGTTGTATGTGTCTTAATATTCAAAGGCGGCATTTTTCTCCGGAGCTAGGAACGGTTTCACCTGTCATCGCTGTGAAGTCGTTTACATAAATATAATTCTTTACGTATTCTCGGCGTGTAATGTGCGTCGTCTGGTGTGTCTGTTCCGTGAATATAAACCGTATTAGCCGCGAGTGTTTGGCGTGACGCTGCTGCCTCGTAGGATGCAGGCAGATGCTCTTGTGCATGAATTAGCTGTATAAATGTGGAAGTCGGTCAATGCCCTCGCTCGTATCCC
Source organism: Pheosia gnoma (assembly GCA_905404115.1). Lineage (NCBI taxonomy): Eukaryota > Metazoa > Arthropoda > Insecta > Lepidoptera > Notodontidae > Pheosia > Pheosia gnoma. The sequence continues at coordinate 8,901,219 of FR989903.1, forward strand.
CTAATCGAGAATGCGTTTCGTAACCGCCAACTCTTGAGTTTTCGCTTTCGGTGCGCGTGCGCATTCCAGCGCCGATTCCTTCTTTCTGTTCGCGACTCCCTGTATCTGGACGCTTGAAAAAAATAGATCACTATAGAAGTGGTCGCTACTAGTTATAAATTCTTGCTCTTTTTTAGCGGTCGACAATCAGGCTTAAGCCCGCCTTTCCAATAGCGACGGTGAGTCACGCGCCCATAACGTATTCCGCTGGCGGCGCGCGCGTCGCGTGGCGTCTATTCTCCACATCGCCAGTAATCGCTCGTTAGCCGCCTCGCGCCTAGCTTTATTAACTTATCAATACTATTGTTTTGATAAACGCTCGAGACGTAATTTCTGCTGACTCATCGTATTGTACCAGCTAATGTGCGCACATAATTTTCTGAGTGTAAGCCGATTGGTCGCCTTGTGCAACTCAAAGGCAACAATAAAGCTAATTTACCTAATAGGTGCCTTGTAATCATCGCCGCGTGTGGTTCTAGGATTACAAGATTGCTGCGCCGCCTTTCCTCGGTGTGGGTACCCTCCGCTAATGAACGTCGTTCTCCGTCTATTGTTCTAGTTTCGGCTTTGTTTGTTCTTTTGTTTTCGAAAATTTTGGGATATATCTGCGTGTAAATGTCAAGGAAGCGATCACGCCATTTGGTCGCGAGTCTCTCTGGGTGCGACCATAAATTTATTATTACTCGCGTGAACGCATCGCCGGTTCGATATTTTAAAAATATTTAATGTTTGCGAAATTCGAGTTAAATGATCGGTTCTCCCCTGTAATTAACGCGGTGCCGCCCGACCACCCGGACTCGAGATCGATGGACCTACAGTCAATCATGCATAAGGCTAATATTCGCAAACCGCCTTTGCCGTGTCTCTTTTCAGCGGACAAATGAAGAGATCCGTCCGACGTCTGCACAGGAGGACTCGCAAATTGGTGAAATCTTCGCGAAAGAGCAACGACCGTAATACGAATCGCGTCGTCATTTAGGTAATGGATCGATGTATGAACGTGTAACGAACGAACGAAATGGGCAATGAACATGGGGTTGTGTCGCGTCGCGCGTTAGTTCGCTGGGCCGGTACCGTCCGCTTCGATTTCCGACAGAGCGATGTTATTTCGAGAGGCGGCGGCGCTGCCGTAACGCCGCTTATCCACATTCGCAGTATGTATTATTTTAGGAGTTGCGTTGGGCGACCACTCCGTGCACTATTACGGCAGCCTGCGCCAGCGCCGCTCTGTTGCATAATTCAGACACGAGCCCCGCCGTTTGCATTCCGATACTTGATATGTGCTTTCACATGTATTTATGGACAAGATTTTGTGTCCCCGTAATGTTTGGCGAATAAATAAATTGTGTTTAAGGCATAAATACAATGGGCGATCCGGGTTCCCTCGTTACGTCGGCGAATGTAAAGTCCGAGGCTTCTTGTGTTGTCGGCATGTCAGCCGCTGAGATATACCCGGGGTCCGTCGCGCTGCGTCCGCTTATTTCGTTGTTTAGCTTCGTTACGGGGCTGTTTATGTCAGCGCTTACAAATTGGCGGACGAAGACGCATCGGCGGAGGGCGTCGCAAATCCTTCAATGAATATTAGTCCCCGACTTTAATATCGTACATCATTCCACACCGTCGACGTATACCTTGACTATTTAACAATAAAAAAAGGCCTTATATATAACTGAATGACCCTTAAATTGTTTAGTATGGCGAGTGTACATCCTAGTCACTCGGTGCCAGCTAATCAAAAGTCAACGTCATTATCTCAAGCTAACATCGGATCTAACAATTCCGCTCGCATCTCACTTACCGCAATTCTAATGATTTGCGGCGGAGGTCTCCCTTTGTATGCGCTGAACGCGGTCATCGGTATGCGCTCTGCCGCGCTGCTATCCCGGAGTTCATCTCCTGATACTCCTGCGAGGCAGGCCGATTGCTCTAATTGATTTTTTTCCGAGGCCTGGTCGCAAGAAGCTGCCTTTTTAATTCCCCCACATTAATGAGTAGAGCCGCATTGTCTTGCAGTTATGTATGCGTCCGATTATGCGATCTCGTTTACTGGATTGACGCGGGACGAGCCTCATCCATTATAGATTTAGCCGGGAGTGTATCGTCCGGCCGGCTGTGCCATTTCGATAATTGGACCTTCGATTATAATACCACTTGCGCAATCCGCAAACATCTGTGCTAGATCCTTTAAGTGTCATTTTGCGTCATAATGTTATATAACACCAATTAACTGTTTTATTTTTAATTTAGTTTCATCGATATACGTAATCAAAAATGTTTACACCCGTAGAGGTGATGTTCAAAATTATGTGTTTACGTCACTTGGTGAACGGGATCTAATAATCTTACGTTACGCATCGAGATCCGACTCGATTAATTCGACGAATCCGAGTCGGCCCACTTCCTAAAACTAGACTGGGAGACGCAGATGGTTAAAATTAGGCCCGCGCTGAGAATAGCGTAAACTGCGAGCGTGCCGCGTCACAGCGTGCACGCCGCCTCAGATATTGTGTTACAGTACATCAAATTAAATCGTACCTGTTTGTTTGCGGATCGCTGCTACGTTATTTACTATTCACGTAATTTGACTCATAAATCAAAGGTGAGAACACCGCACCGCGTGGTCTGTCGAGATATGAAATTTTTGTTTTGCGTTTAGAATTCGTGGCGTACTTACTTTGTAGTTGTGGGATAAATTTATTTATAAGGAATGCCAGTGGCGATTTTTGTCAAGGCAATCGAAATGTGTGAAATTCAAAATAGATTGAGCCGCGATCTTGCGTTAATTTGTTTAAAATAATATTCTTGTTCATAATAGAATTTTGCTTTCATTTCAAAATCGATATCATTGATCTCTTTGGTACAACAAATGTGACGACTCAAAATATTCGCATCGGAGCATCGGTCATAGCTCTTTATCGAACAATGACACCGATATTTTGGATTTATTGTTCAAACAATGTTTCCTTCTGTTATTGAAAGAACACAACTTATCGGTCAAGCTTTTGTATCGCGATCTCTTTGCGCCGTTTTGGCTTCATCATTGCGGGACTAGCGTGCACGAGTGGTGCTACATCTCCGGTTTGCTCGGTTACATCTTCAGTGTCGTCGAAGTAGGAAGGTATTGGATATCGTTTATGGAGATAGTTCCGCGTCCATAAATCCAAACTAGCGTCCCAGTTGAGGTTCGACCGTTACCGCGTGGGAAATGATTGGGTCCGGACCCCGGTCGGTGAGGCTTTGTTAGGACGATTGTCCACTGGAGTGGTGTAGATGTGCCGATAGGCTGTGTATAGTGGGCTTCGCCCGCGGTGACAGGCACGTGGGAAACAGCGGGATTGTGTGTAAGCCCTGCGGTTATTTGGATGCAATTGTCATTTTTGTTTATAAGATTTATACTGCCAATTTTGTGTACTGTATTGTGGTTTAGCTTCGGTAGTATGGTGCAGGCGTATACTCTGTTGGTTATTAACCAATATTGCTATGAATTTATAGATTTCAAATATATTAGGCCAACCTAACGGTTCATCTACAAAAGGCATACTTGCTCAATTCAAGACATCTACAGCGAATGTTGATACTGCCCACCTTATATATTCCACGCATTGTATTACATTATTTTTCCTCCACACTTGTGCACACAGAGTGGAAAGGTACTTCCAGCTTTAATGTATTCAACACGCGTGCGGCGCTAACTCGACGGCCATTCAGCACTGAAAACAAATCCATAGCCTTTGTGACCGGCCAATCCATCATAATACTTTTTTCTTTAGGCCAGTATCAACGAGCTTACACAAACAAAACCTTTTCAAATGCAAAACGACGGTACGTGCGGATTAGTTCGGCTCTTATAATACGTGGGAAATGTCCTAAACATTTCACGGTGCCTTTCGTAACTGACTAATTGTCGTTCTGAACATTAACCTTATAAGGCCACCTACATAAACGGTGATATAATCGCGGTATTGGCTCATGGTTGCATTAGAATGAGGCGTGGGCGACGTCCTTCTCCGTCGAGCGCCGATCGTCTAATGCTCGCGTTTGCTACACATCCGCGCGCGTGCGCGGCTCCGTACTCCTGCGCATGGTTTATGTATGACCGGCATACATTGCGTTGGTTCATTTAACTAGATATATTCCGGAATTATTGTGTAGTGGACAACTATCGTACTGTTGCGATCGTGTTGGGAATATTAACTTGCTACGGTGCATCTAGATTAGATCTTGCTGAGCTTATTAACTATTGTTTGTTCTTATATTTTCATCTTTCACCAAAATCTGATGTGGATCACGAGTTAAAGATATTTGTCATACAATCTTATATCGTTTTACTTCTTTCAAAAGAATTTCTCTTTTCAATAACTCTGTAGCAGTAGCTTCAATTATTCGAATGAAAACTAACATCGAATAATTCTTCCGATCGATGGCTTCGTCTACTATCAGTATCTTGATCGAATATTTTCTTAATGCGTAATCGATGTCTGCCACAGTCTCCTTAATCAGCTCGGTAACCGAAATTGCCTTAATTAACAAAGCGAGCCTTTCTTTACAGAAAAAAAATATCTGTATCGAGAAACCAGTTTTTTTTCTCTATAATCGAATGTTCCTTTTAAAACTGTAGCAAATTAAATTGGTCGGGTAAAAGGAAAGTAAATTTTTGTACCAGAATAAACAACTACATGTAATTGTCTGACCAAAATTAAATGACAAGCCGAGACATTATATTACTCTAAAGAAAATGTCTGGTATTACACGGTAATGGTTAATTAAGGAATAGTTGCTAGCATTCAATGGAGTCAGTCCGAAAAGTGTAAATTCTTTTAGTCGCAATTAATCGAAAGCTTAGAGTCATAAATAGTGTGGGGACAAGAGACGTAGGAAGTCGCGGATTCCTGACATAGTTAGGCGCGGTTGCGTATCAGGCTCGTCTAGTGATATCGGATCGTAAACAGCTCGAGATGTACTCGCACAAGCTGTGATAGGTAAGGTGCAATTTGTAAGATTTTGGAGGGAGTGGATACGCTTTAAAGACCCCGTAGGCTAGTGTGAAGGAATTTTTTTTCATACTTTGTGCACTACCCAATTGAAAAACGTAATACATTCTTAACTAGCTGTCGCAGCAGACAGTAAACTAAGTCGTTTAAAAAAGGTAGATATTTTGTGTAGCACGTCTAAAAAAATAAATCCGCTATCCCTTACCCGCTATCTTTTGTACCATAATCTCTGGTAAACCGATGAAATCGCATTAGGTCCGCCGCCGATCGGGTATATTTGACGCAAAAGCAACAGTCCGCGAACAATTTTATTGTTATAAGTAATCCTTTGTCCGTCTGTCTGTACCTGGGTGTCGCGGTGCGACTGTAAAAATGGCAAAAGCGTCGATGGTTGCGTCAAACGATTCGTAGAAGCAATTTTCTCGGCTTTTCTTGGCCATTCTGTAATCAAGATAGGAGAATAGAACTATTATTTTGACAAGTTTCATTGGTGCGTCCATAAAACTGAAGCTATAGCATGAGCTATGTGAAATGAAGAGAAAGGTTTAATGTTTAGCGTCACATTCGTACTTTCCGTGCATTGATGATAAAATCTCCGTTTGCAATATCGGTTATTACGCGATGTCAAGGTGGCCTACGGTCTCGTTATACTACTTTTGATACCTCATTATTTCCCAAATTTCAACCTTGTAAAAAGTTGGCTAACTGTATCAAATTAACGTGTCGGTAAGTAATGGAGCCGCGGTGGGGAGCGCCCGGTTGATCGATAACACGTCTGTTTATTTGAACCGTATCAATTCCGAAACGATTCGCCGTAATACCGATTTTTATTCCAACTTTTTATAAGAGAACTCGCGGTGGAACGTGACTTGAACATTGTAATTTCAGCGATAATCACTCGCACGATAATCACCATATTTTTTGAATGAAAGGTTGGCGACGACGCGACGTAAACCTTCGAGTTTTAAGATCCGATCGGTTGCATCATTTTGAACCGAAAGTGGTCGTAAACTGACGAGCCTTGGCAGGCTAGTATCGGGTTTTGTGATCTGTGACATTGCGGAATTATCTATCGGCCGTCCTTTTCGCGCGAATGTTCGGTAATCGAGGTTAGATAAGGACGGAAAAGTCTCCGCGCTGACGCTCTCACTTCCGCCCGCCCACGACATCTCGAGCGCAACCTACGCGACCTAACTTACTTTTTTAAACCGCAAGCCGGTGGTCTCTTCGCCACAATGCCGTTGTTGACTGTTGCAACGTTTATAAAATCAGAATGTATATATTTATATTTTTTAAATTGCATCTCGTGGCTGTGACATCAACCCGTAGGTGGTGCGCGCGATAAAAGGCGTCCGTGGACTTTTCGCATTGCACAACCTTTCGAAATGGCCATCCTCCTTAAATTATGGCTTAATTCTGTTCTCTCTTTTGTGCTGTTAGGTATACGATATGTTTTGTAATAACGGTACTCTGGTGCCTACTGAGTGCTTCGGAAGGTTACTAGCACACTATGCTTGCAGTCGGGAATAAAATAAAATGGTGATACAAGCGTACTGTTTGTGTAGTTGTTTATTAATATACCTACTAATACATTGGCCAGTATTCATCGTGAGTGCACAGCAATCTGCGTGTATGTTAATAGTCACCAAATAACTCAGCGATAATTAGTGAATTCTTAAAAAAAAAATGTGGAAAACCGAAGATTTTAAGAATACTTACCATTCTGTTACAATCAATTTAACGCTCGAACATTGTAATAAGCACGCAAATCGTAACTCAAACCGAAATATACAAATCAACGAGTCATTAATATAAATCCATCATAAACGTCACGTTACAGAATAGCGAGACAAACGGGAAGGCAAACAAGCAAACATACGTGACTCGCTTTACCAAAACACGAGGCGCGAGGCTTAGCATAATAAACGTCCGCGTTCGCTATACATGTACATTTTGTTCATAATCAATTCGCGTAATTTTTTTTTATCTTAAGCAAAGATTTTTAAATTTTCGCAAAAATAATTTTAAATTTAGAATAGGACTTTAGGATCGCTTTAAATAAATTTGAAATAAAATTTTAAAATTTATTTTTGCGCAAATTAATTCGGCTACTGTTAGGATTTACTCTTATGCATTTTACTCATTATTCTCAGGCCATGAAACGAGTGCCATCCTCTTTATAGTTTTAAGTCCAACGGTTGAATCTGAACGCATCGAAATAGTGTTAGGTACCATTGATCATTGTTGTGCTCAAACGTTCCGATTCTTGTTTTTTTAAATTGGTGCTATAATGTTGGTGCTTCTGCAGCGACTCGGATACGTTCATGGGTGATCTCTTTATAAAATTGTTTCATAATAATTTATATGGTAAATTTTTAATATATATATTTTAATATATATATTTTATAATGTAGTTAGTGACGTGTCCAGTCAGGACCAAGTCCTGTTATTGATACCTGTATGTACGTAACATTCCAGTGTGAGCTTCAGTGTATAGTTTTAACATTGTTTGTGATCCATCCAGAGTAACGAGTTTAGATGTAAGGCATGATTTGTGTTTGAGAGATTCTTTATATTGACTGATGCTTTGTTCAATTCCTTTCTCATTTCCGATACAAAACGATTTGTACTGATGTTATTAATTCATATTTTTTATACTGTATTCTTCATTTTTATTTTTTTAGTTCCACATGATTTGCTAATTTTTAACACAGCATCAGTCGATTTGTAGTTCCATTTTACTAGTATATAGAGGTTATACGGCTTAGTTAAAGTCATAGTAAGGAAATACTAGTAAGATTGGATATCTACATTTTGACGTTGAAACAATAATAATAAATTAATATATAAGTGTTAAGTATGTAACCTAACAAGTTGCGGTTGTACACTCAGCCACATAAATATTGGCGTAATCTTGGAAATATTTCAAGTTACATTTAAAAAAATATCAGTGCAAGTTTTCGTCACACAAGTCGCTGAATGTACTTATGAAGATGTAAAGAAGTGTCTTTCTAGTGCCTTACGAACAACCAAGTGAGATGGGAAGGTGTACTTAAATTAAAAAAAATTAAATGACTGTCCCTCAGTATTATTATACGGAATCATAAAATGTTAGGCCTTTTTGAAACGTGTATAAAATTATGAGCAATGTGTCCTAGCCGTTAGTTAATACTCTAGTTTTGACGTTGGTAATAAAAGAAGTAGTATGGATTGATTTTTCACAGTTCTCAATTCCAGTATCTTGAGTATTAATTAGAATGATCTTCCTCTGCCCCTTCTCAGCGGCCTTGAAAATAACGAAGTCAAATGCTTCCGCAATCGTGATTGGTGATTCAGGACAAGATTGTAATTCTCCCGTTGAATAACTTAAAACTATGATCCTCAATTGTGTACTTAAAAAAACGTTAAGTATTTAAATAAAAGTTATGTCTTGCGATAAAAGCTGCAACTTACGAGCAAGTTATAATGAAGTTGTAACTTATAACGTGTAAATTTCTCCGTATGCTTATATCAGACGAGTGAAGCGTCAATCTCGACTTTAGCCACACCATTGGCAGAAAACATTAGCGGGGCGCCGAGAAACAAAGCAAAAACGCATCGAAAACATATATTTAAATATGGAATTAAGTTTTTTGACAAGCGTTCATTGCTTTCCTCGACGATTATTCACGTTTCGCTGATAAATGTGTGACGTGTAATAATTTCATTCTCGTTTAAAAGCCCATCCGTGTTAAAGCCTCTACACACATGCGGTAGCAGCGCATATATTTTTGTACGAAATTTATAGCTCTCGATGTAATGTTTATAATACGTTTTTTGAGTCGACATTTTATTACCGATCATGTGTGTAATCGCTTCGTATACTTTATTGTATCGATATGTAATTAGTTACAAGATGTAAAAGAATATTAATTGTTTACATGAACTGTACCTAATTTGAAAAAAAAAGAAGTGCATCGATACTGCAGAATTTAAAAATAGAATGATTAAGTAAGTACGTTATTCGAGAATGAACAATTCGACCAAAAAATAAATATTTTTTCACAAATTACATCTTGTGCACTAGAAATACCTCGGCTGTTGGCAACATAAAATTACTTAAATAAGTGTTGTGACAATAATTCTTTTGAGACATTTTTCCAATGGTTGTGAAATGGCGAAAATTACTCGAAGACTAAGATTTTTACTATAATGTCGCGATAGGAAAGTGTTTTGTGTTCCCAATGGGGCAAGATTAAATACAATGTGATAGAAACAATACCTAAAGACGCTAGATCATTGTTATTGTAAAATACTTTTTTTTTGTAAATATGTACAATAAAATAACGATAATAATAATTGTAATACTAGATGAAATGTTGTACAAGTTTTCTCTATTTAAATATTTTTTTTTGAAAGATTTAATCTACTCTATTTTTAATAAACTTATTTTATCGTTTCGAATAATTTATATTATGTGGTTGTACAATGTCGTAGATGAAATTGGGGGAGACATTACAAAAAAATAATAAAAAATAATAAAATGTTAAAAAATTTATCAGGTTTTGCATTGTGGTTAATTAAGATCTACCTTCACTACCTTCACATCCACTATCGGATATCCCTGGGAACTTGGTCCATTGTGATGTCCAGTGCTGGAAATTGAAATTTCAACGACACAAAGTTTACACAATTTGAGTATGCATTCAATTTCTACTTTAACTTTATAATGACATAACGTTGAAACTTCAGCGTCAGCACCGATAAACAATGCGCAAATATGTATATAGGGGCGGCGGTCTTGGGGGCCCCATTTAGGGTACAACACTAGTCTATCGACATTCGGCACATCACTTAAAGGCCTAAAGTAATGTGTTCGCATTTGATGGAATTTTGTCGTACCTTAATTCTGATCGCCGCCAAAAAGGACCATAAGGACCATCCTCCCACCGCGAGTCCAATATCAACATCATTACAAAGACCATCGTAAACCAAACAATTTGACGTTTTAAATTACGTTGCAATATTAATATCGATGTTTTAAGGGGTGTGTCCGATAGTGCTTGATTATTATCGACGGTAAAATCCGAACGAATCGCGTCGGCCGGTCGAAAGCTTATGCCGTTTTCGGGCGATGAGTTTTCGATTCGGCCGTATAGTAAATTTCACAAAGTCGACGCCAAAAGCTGTATCGCTGTCCCCGTAATTACTTTCGCCGTTCGTTCGCGAATATTACAATCATAAACATGCAATAATTGCTCAATGATCCACCTTCGGGTTTCCGAACACCGACAGAGGAAAGGCGTTTCGGGCAGCTTTCTTTTGGCGTCGATTACGTTACGTTTTAATTCTAGAATTTAAGATTGGCCAATCGTTTGCGTCTTGTGAACATTGAAGAAAGAAATATGAAGACGGCGGCAAGGTATGTGACTGTTTCTGTATTCTGTTTAGTCGTAAGATAATTTTATTAATTCATTAACTACTAACGAGTTTAGTGATTGTATTTTGTGTGTTTTTCGATGTGCTTTTTCAGGTACACAGGTATCAATAGATTTTTCCTAAACTGCATTGGCCAAGTATGAATTATATCGCTCCAAACAAAGGTTGTTTAAACAAAATTACGTAGGTACTTAAATAATATTATTTACAGGATAAAAAGAAAGACGAAACATACAACGTACATATTAGTTTTCTCGTTTCCACGCAGAGCAATATCTCATGACTAAGCTCGTTCCAGCATAAAGTAACACCTTATTTTTCCAACATTCATTAAATAATATATTAAACTGGACACCAATATTATCTGTGAGGGGTCAGAACTTAATGCATCCGTTTAAAATATTGTGACGCTTCGTGAATAATCTTTGCTACGTGAGTGGATTACTGCATAACATCGTCCGTTATGTTCTGATCTCCCGTTTTGCAGTAATACTCCTCTGCATTTCTGAGATATCCTTCCCAGAGGGAGGGTGTGTGTCTCTTTTTAAATTGGTTAAGTAAGTAATTTCACAAGTTGATCGTCATTTGAATGGGGAAAATTTATAGAGGATCGGGGTGCTGTTCATCTCTGTAGACTTTATTTGACCGTCAATCTGCTTGTCCGCGTAACTGCGTTATGGAGATTCTATTGCTTATAATAGTACAATGGGCGATTGATATTTCAATATTAGTTTTTGCGTGTGGTCCTGCCTCGCCAGTGTGGTATGTTAATTAATCCGGGCTAAAATATAGCCTTAGGATCGCGATAAGGAAACCAAAGGTGATCATCATAATTGTAAATTATTATGTACCTATACACGCACATGGAAATAGCCGCCAAAAGTTGGTATTAGTAGGTAACAGCTATATATACTCAGCTTCAGACAGTCAGACTTTGATCCACTTTCTACTAGTCCAAAGTCCGAGTCAAATCTTTAAACTATTCCTAAATCTAAAATATGCGCATAAATAGCTTATTATCATTACCATCGTTCGCAATACATCATCTTGTCATCAACTTTCTCATAAATTTTCTGCAATATTAAGATTCTAAGTTCGTCCTTAGTCTGAATATATTATAGCGAGCGCTCTCTTAATACAGTTAGTTTGTGAGTTCCATATGCGACCAACTTTACCCATACCACTATGTTTACTAAGATCTTCCAGTTATATTTAACGCTCTTTGATCTTATCGTCATTCATATCTTTGACAAACTATCCTTAACAGCCATTTAGTGGTTTCATTACCTTCATCTTAAGAAAATAACGTTTTTTTGTTTTTTTCGAAATGACGCCAAAATGCATTAATGCCCCAATGAAAAAGAAACTTATAATTTTAAACTAGGAACGTACCGACGACGACGCACTAGCACTTGTTTTAACTAAATTTGAATTAGGAATTCAGTTACAATTTTAGAATGCCCATTATTTAGTTTTTTGTGGATAATCAACTCTATTTATTTTCTTAATCCATGAAAATTACGTTGATTTCGGTTTTAATGTGAAAAGTGTTCTGCGTTCCGCTACGCGCCACATGTTGCGTTGTTTGATGTATGACTGTTGATTGTCATATTATGGAGATAATGGTGAGTGAGAGCCAGTGTTAGATGTACCATAACAATTAGCAAGATTGTCCAGATAGATGACGAATGAGCACGTGACCAGCCGTACCGGACTGAGAATGTTTTCAAACCCATGTTCAGTTTCCAATCTGAATTATACTTGGTGTAGTTGCCGAATATATAATCTGAAATAGGTATCGTAACTTCGACATGATATCTAAATAAGTTGTCTGTGACACAAAAGTGTGTGGTTGGACCCCTCAAGTCTACGGTAAGTGAATTTTACAGTGAAATCTACTGAGAACAAGGCACTGGTTCGAACCCAGGCCAAAATATCTAGATTTTAGAAATGCTCGTAATTTTATTACGATCATGCCAAGATTTACTACCACCATTTTCGTTAGTTTCCAACGGCATTACAAAGCACTTCTTATATTATATAAGCTTTGATACTTCTCTGTTTTTAGGTGTACACTCACACACATTCACAAGCTAATTGTCACCAAACTTATTTAGAACAAAACCTATAACTGTATAGATGAAACGACATACAAAAACAAATCTTAAAGTCCAAATTTGTTCAACACCTACATATCCAAAACGGTTGGAGCGGACAGTATCATCCTTACCTTTTCTCCCCTTACTCCCGACCCCGTTACGTTATTGTATAAGAACGCACCTTAAGCGATAACGCGAACGCGTTTTATTAATGCAAATTGTTCAACGGCCATCTTCGCTGCGTTATTCAGCATTTTTATCCTGACCGTAACACATACCGAGACGCCATTACGGTAAGGCAACGGGTAGACGATCAGACTTTGCAAAGTCTGCTTTTTTTTCTTCTTGACACCTCCGAATATATAAACATTAATTAACGCAAATTGATAAACTTTTATGAATTTGAGGATAAGCTGTTCCCAGTTTGTATCAGGGTTGGCACTTAGTCTTAAACTCAAGATAGCTGAATTTCTGGTACACAAGCTGTCGACCGATACTCTGAGTAATGGTGATATTTAAATTAATATTTGGAAAACCATCCACCAATCCGCACTAGGCCAGCGTGGTGGACTATGGCTGCATCCTCCACTCATTGAGGAGACGTCCGTGCCCAGTTGTAGGACATTAAAAAAGGATAATAATTAAATAATATAACCTTCCATCATCTTCTCAGTACTGACCAATACCAAAGCTTATTACCTCTGATATTTAGCGATTCTTTGCAAGAATTAGATACAAAACGCCTGATATAGTTCATTGCTAACAACCACTTCGTATCAAAGGAACTTAAAATTGTGAGAAATCAGATCTCCAGGCCCGGTCAGCACTCGATTTGTCGCAACAATCAATCCACATTGGTTCGCACCCTTATACGTAACGCCGCCATTACAAATGGATGCGTTCCGTTGCGTCCACATGCGAGTAAGTATAAAATTATATTTAATACTCTTGTTGTGTTTACAAATCGATTTCTTTGTTTATCAGTGATGGACGAGTGAAAAAAAGAGTTCTGTTCACAGAGTTATGGTTATAACTTGTAGAGGATCTATAAAATAGGTTTGATTGATTTAACTGTGTTTGATATTTTTTTTCGTGCCTCTGTCGAACTATAATTGTATGTTCTAAATAGGACTTCAGGTTTTTCTTGCGATTCCGTAGAGAGTCGTGATTAGAGATCGGCTTATATTTTTTGTTGTGTGGAAGATTAATTCCTTAGGTATTTTATACCGTGAGACAATTCATTGGTGAACTGCTAGGTTTATTAAAGAAGAAAGAATCTTGCTTCTAATCAAACCAGACACACTCAAAGTAGTACCTTAACTAATCGCTACCATAGTTCGAGAAGTTGAAAACTATTATTCGGTATATATTTTTTTAATGTAGGACTCCGTATGTTATGCTCCTTCGAGGTATTTTCTGTGTAGGTACATTTTTTTGGTTACTTAGTACTTAAAAGCATTTATGTGTATTTTTATACCTTACTTGAATGCACTCCAATATCACGATATTTTACAATGTACTTATCTGGGCGTCACGCGTTGTCGACCCTACCTACACAAGAACCTAGTAATTTTGGAATGTTTCGTTTCAAAATCAATGGCTTTAAATTTTCAATTATCAGGGACTATATTTCAATTATATGTTGAGGAAATTGATGGTTTGCACGGCACCATTTAAATGTACGATGCTCTGGGGATTATTTGCACTGAAGGCACCGTAACGACATTGCTTCAGGGTTGCTACGTATAGCTACATTTTTCTGACAAGTACAATATGCATATGTTACAATATGCAGAGACATTTTTTTCGTTTTCATGACTTTAAAAATAATAATTTGTATAATATAAGGCGTGTAGACAGTCATCAAAATATTTTTTATACATGTAGGCCATCAAAGCACTATTCAAAAGTCAGAATAGACCACTGGTCCGCAGCGTTGGTTCTACTGAGAAGATCTGGCAAGAAACAGAACGGCTATTATTTTTTAAATAAAAAAGGTTGGTATCAATTCTAAGTAGCAGTCACTCTATGTAAGCAGCTTTTGCCAGTTATTTGGTAGCGTTACATTGTCACAACATCTTGTATAGAGCTGAAATAAAAAAACATATATTAGGGTCATCACGTAACTGAATTATATGATATAGTTTCAATACAGTCATGAATTATAGTAGAAATACCATTGCAGTCAATCCAGCTTATTCCTGGCAACCCTGCACGGGTAACCGGATGATCGTCGTACAGCAAATTACCATTTCTGCTCGTTTTCGCAACATTGGCCGTCGGAATTGCGCAAGCGACGGCTTTCGGCGTGTTATTGTGTGAAAAGACAGGTCATACGATTTTGTTTATTTCTGCCCAAATTTATAGAAAGTTATTTTTCGTTTACATTACCAAGCAAGAAAGAAAGAACATATTTGTAATGCCGTTGTAAATTGATAAAAAAATCTGGGGGTATAAATTTGGTGGGAAATGTGTAACTTTTTTGAGACATCCTCTTAATTATTATGTTTGAGGTGATAGCGGTCAATAACCTGTTTCATTTACTGGACCTCTCTCGATTTAATCTTAGTAGTAGGGGAGCCCACGAGGCTAAATGGGGATTTACTCGAGCGTCGTAGAGACCTATTGGGATGCAAAGCTTAGATGATAAGAAGAAAAAAATTTTATATGATATATACCTTTACATCGGTGGGGGAAGCGGCTATAGATTTTTAAATATGTAAAAAAAAACTGTTGCATGGACATCTTCGAGCGCGTCAGATATTGATAGCATCAATGTCCTACGTATTTTTAATAATGTACGTATGTTAATCTGATCGTTTGCATGATGGGGGTGGTTGTATTTAAGGGTTGAAAATGAAAAAAAAAAAATTAATCGAGCGCGTCAGATTTTCTAAGGGAGTGTTAAGTGCACCAAAAAAAAGCTCTCATTCACTAATCTGACGATTTCGATGGGACGCAAACTCGCGGCCATTTTCATAATGTGCAAAAAAAATTCGCCATTTTGAAATACTCAAGCGCGTCAGATTAAGATATATATGGTTCATCTTTATGTTCTAAACGTACTGTCTCATAATCTGACGATTATCTAGAGCAGGGGTTCCCAACCTTTTTTTGTCTACTGCCCACTTTAAGAATAAATTATTTTTTAACGCCCCCCTTTTTAAACATACTTAAAAACCGCTAAGTACTTATAACTAATTATTGAAACGCAAATTTATAGTATTCGGACAGAGTATCTTTTATTGAAAATAAAACAAACATAATCAATTCTTATATAAAAACTAATGTGAAGGTTGAATCTGATGCTGTTCAATAAGTTTGTTGATATCAGGTTCCAATTTACTCAAAAACAGCCGCAAGTCGCCACGTTCGGTAACACGCAAACGATTTCTCTTTTTAGTAAGCAGCGTTGCCACATCACTAAATCCACGTTCACACAAATATGACGATGGGAATGCTATCAAAAATCGTTGAACAATTGACCACAATCCAGGGTACAATTGCGGGATCGGTTTTTGTAGCCAAAATTCTTGATATCCATTTTTGAACTTGATTTTTATTTCTTCGTTTGTTGTCAATTCTATAAGTTCTTCTTCCAGCTGAGGTGACATTGCTGTGTTGACATTTGAAAACGGATCCAACACCCAGTCTGGTATTTCCAAGTTTAAAATGTCCTGGTATCGTTCGGTGAAGTCAATGTGGAGGTTTTCCAAATGTTGGCAGTAGGCAAACAAGTCGTCGTTACTGCAGTATACTGATAAATTCGGAAAATTGTGAAACTCACGTCTGCCCATATTCTTTTTGTGCAGAAGCAGTTTGGCTGCGAAAGCAGCAACGACATTTTTTGTTTTAATTAAATTTAGTTCATCGCCTTGCAGTTGGAGGTTCATGTCGTTGAACATTTTATACAGGTCTGTCATGTAAGCTATATCATTCTTTGATGTTATGAGCTTGTTGCGCAGTTCTGTATCTTTAGTTTCCAAGAACTCTATTATAGAGTCAAACAGGTTGTAAAATCGAATCAGACAATTGCCTCTTGACAGCCAACGAACTTCAGTATGAAGCAACAAACGGTTGAAATCTTCGTCATTAGTAACACAAAGCTGATGAAATAATCTATCATTCAAAGAGCTGCTACGGATTTTATTGACTGCTTTGATGACATATTGCAGTGATTGAAATAGTCGTTCACTTAAGTTTCTAGCAACCAAATGTTGTCTATGAATAACGCAATGTATAGCAAGGACATCTGGAATTTTATTCTTTAACTATGCTATGAAGCCTTTATGGCGCCCTGTCATAGCCGGAGCGCCATCCGTAGCAACTGATATAATATTTTTCAAAGGAATCTCTTTCTCTTCACAAAACTTTTCCAATGTATTGAATATGTTTTCGCCTTTTGTATCTGTCTCCAAATTTCTGGCAAACAATAGTTCTTCACGTATTTTCTCATCTTTAATAAACCTCACGTAAGATAGCAACAACGCTTCATTAGTTGGTAAAGTGGACTCATCGAGCTGAATTGAGAATTGACTAGTCCTCAGATGATTGCACAATGATTCTTCAATGTTTTCATCAATTCGTCTTTGCACAGAATTATTACTCAAAGGAATTTTTCGGATAATATCTGCGGCCGGTTTATGAAGCACAGTAGTTATTACTTCCTTTATTGCTGGCAAAATTAACTCTTCTCCGATGTTGTGTGGTTTGCCTTTTTGAGCAATTAACAAAGAGATATTGTACGAAGCTCGAAGTCCGTCGTCATCTTGCTTAGCAGCCGCCGAAAATAGTTTTGATACACTTGGCTGAGTATTATGCTTCTTCTCTAGGTCTTGAAAATATGCTACATTCTTTTCTGTCTTATCTGGATGCATTTTATTCAAATGATCTTGCAGTCTTGAAGGCTTCATTGCTTCGTTCGAAAATGTTTTTAGACATAGAAGACACAAAGGCGACGACGGGTTTGTGGGATTTTCAATAAATCCGAATTTAATATATTCCGCAGAGTATTGCCGTCTCTTCTTTTTTACTTCCGACATTGTTTTGTTTTAAGAAATACGTAAGTGTTGAAATCAAGTACTGCTTATCTATTATGCGCGAAACCGCAAATGAAAATAAAATAAATTTACGTCGTTTATATAGGATTGCATAAGCAGCACGCACCAACAGGAATAAGACAAACGTGCATAAACTCGTTTATCTCATTCGACGCCCAATCGTACTCGACAAGCAAGAACAAGTGGTATAGAACCAGCCGATTGGTATAGGAATGTACAATTCGGATTATTTAACAAAAACTTGTTAAAACATGATTGCCCGCGGTCTTTTATATCGAACCGAGTTTGAGCTATATCTTAATTAATATAAGTTGATGTTCACAAGATGTAGTCGAGAGTCGAGAGCTCAGTCGGTGTCTAAGAGTCTTCCTAGCTAGGTAGATGAAATTATAAATCGACCCCAAAGCCCTACACAATGCCCCCTTTTTTTTCTGGGTCTCTTACCGCCCCCCTTTAGGCCTGCAGCGCCCACAAGGGGGCGTTATCGCCCACGTTGGGAAAGACTGATCTAGAGGGATTTGCCTGATCTGACAAAAAAAAATTAGAAAAACGGTTCACCTTAAAGGCCATCCCTGCAACTTCCCGCTAATTCCATTCCTGGGTGCTTAAAATTGTACTTATGACATTTCTGAGCTCAAAATATAATTTATGTGATATTTTGAGCTCGCTGAGTTCAAAGAAATAATATGTCTATGCATTTGAGCTCTCCCAGCTCGAAAGTCTGATAGAAGTTTCATAGAACACTATTTTTGGAATTTTCAAACCGCAATAACTTTTGAATGGATCAACCAATTTTCACGCGGTTGGCGCAATTCGACGCAGTTTTATCATCCTCATAAGTAATTTTGCAATTTTAATTGATCGAGCCACAAATTTCGGAGTAATCCCGAAAAAACACTTTTTCGGGTTTCTTTCGTTCACGATATCTCTCGAACGAATCAACCGCTTTTGACCAGCTTGGTGGCGATCGACGTGGTTTTTCAAGCTCAAAGGCGGATTAGTTTTTGAAGTTGATCGATAAAGCCGGTTAAAAGTTATTCCAAAAAAAACACTTTCAAGCTCAGGAAATAGCATGCAAATAAATAAGTGTATGCTTTTTTAGTAGAATAATGTTTCTACCGTAAATTTGATTGTTTTTTGTAAGGTACTTTCACCACAAAATACACATTTTAAATTAATATCACTCATATTAAATATTTATAAACTTTAATTCACACAAATAATATTAAAATAGCAAAAAAAGCCAAAACGTTGGAAACACGTTGTAAACAGTATGCCACGAACGAGTCTTTATGATCAGCTGTGATGGCGTCATGGCAACAGAAACCAGAGTGGGGACGGAGTGAGAGAGTAATAGATAGAGAAAGAGTGAGAGAGGAATAGAAACGCGGAGAAGGAAATGTAGGCATCACGCAGCTGCACGCATTTAACTTTATCGACGAATTTTTGTTATTTCGGCTTGCGGAAATCGTCAGATTATATATTTTTCATTATTCTTGAATTATTTCCTTCAAAATAAAAAAAAATTTAGCTACGCTCGAGAATGTCGAGATGACGTTTTTTTTTACAACTTTGTTGCCCTCCCCTTTTTTTACGTCACTCTCAAATTGTCAGATTAGTGGAATATACACTTTTTAGGATGTAATTAACTCACCCTACCTTAATCTGACGCGCTCGAGAATTTCTGATGGTCAATTTTTTTTTACTAATCTGATCCTGTATCCTTCACGGGCGGCCTTATATATGGGCCTCATGTTTTGTGGAGGTACTTAACCGGGTACAAGGTATCCCCCTGTATATTAATCTGCCGCGCTTTAGTAAATCCCGAAATCCCCGCTTGGGCTCCCCTACTTCTTTGGCCATCTCTAACTAGTGGTGCCCAGTAGTCTTGGACTTGCATCTTCGCAAGACCACGACCACCAAATATTAATAAGAAACATTATACAACAATATACTTTCATTGGGTTCTGTTTTAAAGCTATGATGATGGTTATTCTAACTATAGCTTTTAGGTAAGCACACTATTTTGAGCTTAAGAAGCTAAATATGTACGTAAAGATATTTAGGATGGAAAATCACATATTGATTTCTTATATTTACGCGAATACTACACATTGAAATAAAACTAAATAGTTTTATTTCAATGTGTAGTACGCGATAAAATCCTTAAAAATTTAAGGATTTTATCGCGTTTATTTTTCGTTTGTTGGTTGCTGTAAAGCAGCCGAAACGTCGGGAACGAAAAATAAATGCGATAAAATCCTTAAAAATAGTTTTATTTCAATGGAAAATCACATCAGGATTAATGAATATGACAAAATTATTAAGATCAATTATTTTAGGATAAAGATTTTTAAGTGTCGATAACGCAAACCGCTTGTAGGTCGAGTGAATATTGAGATTTTAATACGATTCGATCCAAGAACAGGTTTGTCATCAAAGGGAGGCTTTTCGATAATTATAATTTAAAATGATCACGCAATAATGTGTTTAACAGAACCAACGTCCCATTTCAATTTAAACTCTACTTATAGCAGCAAAGAGTTTATTTTACAGTACGATACTCGGTGGTTGGCATATTTTTATAGAATGCGGTAGGTGAAGTCGTCATTAAAAGTACTGACATAACACAGGTGATATTAAAACGTTGGCGCATCAAGTTAAAAATTAACTGCTAATTAGTCAGAGGAAAGCGGGTGCTCGATGAAGTAAATATAGGATCTTATGGTCAGCCAAATTCTTAGTAAGTAGTTAATTGACCCACCACAATCCACTCACCTATAAATACAGTGCTGGTAGATATGTATAAGGTATACCTAAAGTGCTTACAGCATGCACGTTCAAATATAGCTTATATCTAACACATTATAAAGACTAAAATAGCTACAGACAGGATATCCAGGATTTATTGAAATAACATTGTGCATATAATATAGGCGTACATGGCCACACCTGAATCCAGCCCATGCATTTACCAATTTTCATTTTTACCCGGAACGCGTTCAAAAACAATTTGTTTGATGATATTCTGGCGTTAATTTGGGGGCCGTCGTCGATAAATATGATAAACAACTCTATGGTTAATGGAAGGAAGGGCTCTAGAGGTATACACATATACTGGTTTAAATTATCTACCACAAAATTGATTTTCACGAAATTTTGCTCATATTAAAGAGACCTTTTTCCACTGTGTCGTGCTAAAATGGACCCAATGGTATAAAGCTGTTGATATACAGGATGGCTCAGAAATGTTATACTATGCCTCAAACCTGGGCTCCTTAAGCACATTTGTAAACCCTGCATGAAGTCAGAATTCGGTATGTCAACTAAAAAAAAATACATTTTGTTGGGTAGATTTTTTTTTCAAAACGATACCACTAAATTCTGAGTTCACATAGTGTTTAAAAGTTCGCTAAAGAAGCCTAGGTACCTGTTTTAGTATACCCTTTCTGAATGACCCTGTAGATCAATTGTTGTAAATAGCTTACGACTTGTTATTCCGCAACATTTATATGAAATGAAATTTATAGAAATGCTCGTAATTCATTATTATTATGATCATCATCAGTCAGGTGGCGTAAGGATACGCACAAATATAATGGCATGGCATTTATTTATCAATATTATTTGATACTATCGGTTACCCGCGACTTCGTCCGCGTGGTATTTAACATAGACACAACCGTTAGCAATAGCCCGCTCGCGCGTTCTAAAATAAAAGTAGCCTAAGTTACTCCTTCTAACATCAGCTATCTGCCAGTGAAAGTCCCGTCAAAATCGGTCCAGCCATTTCAGAGATTAGCCGGAACAAACAGACAGACAGACAGACAGACCACAATTGTAAAAAAATGTGTTTTGGTATAGGTACCGTGTATACATCCAAATGCACTTAGTAAAAAGCGGTTATTTTAATATTACAAACAGACACTCCAATTTTATTTATTTGTATAGATTAAATTTTGCGTCTTTTCTTATATTCCAAGTGCCTTTCAAGATTGTCCAGAAGGCAGTAATTACCTATGATGCAGGAAAGATACAACCATTAGTTTTTTTACTTTAACTCTCTATTATAATATTACTACTTCACCTACTATTATGGTCGCGATAATTGAGTCCTGTACCTTTGTGTGTCACTGCAACACGATAATATTTCACAACAATCTCCTAATCTGATTGGAAGGAAAGGCCGTCCGTTCGATCCTGGCATCGGATTTACAATAATCGTCGATCATCCGCTATCTCGCTGATTAGAATTACGGGTCAGATGCACTTGAACTTGGGGAAGTTGACTGCAGAAATAGTTTATGGGTAGTTTGCCATTGAGCGTTATTCCTCTGACCGTCAGCGTTACGGTAGCTACCTTTTGACACGGCAAGAGTAGAAGTAGGTAAATCAGGTCGCCCTACCTGCCAGCAGTCTTATTTATGTGGGTAGTTAGCATGAAGGTATAAGAGAGAAAGAATGACTGTTGTGTGTGAGTTAGAGTGAAAGAGAAATTTGATGCTAATAATTACTCACTATTGAATGAATGGAACGCAGATGTAAATGAGGGAGAGAGACGGAGGTATGAGAGGGAGAGAGAGGACTGGTAAAAGAAGAAAAAGACGTGTGGAGACTAATTTTTGTATTTATTCTGTATTTCGGATTAAATAAAGATTTTGTGGCAGATTCGGTGTTTGGTCGAGTCCCTATCCTCTACATTTATTTTACGCTATTTATTTGCATACATATTCTTGGTATCAGCGTATTGGATGACGCTTAAATTACTGCTATTGTATGGTATACAGAATTGTAGTCAATTAACTTAGAATTTACAAGACATAGGAAGGATAGAATCAGGAAATAGGTATGTCTAATGCCTAAAGCATCGTTAAGTAGTTTCTAGCTAAAGGTATTCAGCTTTATTTTCAGTACTCGGATACAAGAGTTGATTAGGTAAAGTATACGAAATGCTTTTACTGTAGGTAATAATGACCATTTCAAATGGAAGGTTTTTAAAATCCCTTTTCAAAATTTTCAGATCATCTTGTAAACCAGAGAATACATAAATAACTCCGGCACGGAATGCGCCCGGTACCGCGGCCAGACATTACTCAAGCCGTGCATATCCTTTAATGTGTTGTGTTAAAATGTGGGGATTTTAGGTGCATTTCGTGGTACGCCATCAATTTAAAAGCGGCACCCAATTTGTTATAGCGTTGATTGAATCATGCAAATTAGTTTAGTGGAACACGTTTTTATGGATAACGCCATGAATCTTGCAGGCGTTAAACACGGTGGAATCGATTACCATCAAGCCATTGATGTTCTGTCCTGAAACTATGATCCTACAGACAAAGAGATAAACTTATTTTTTCTACAGTATTAGAGGAAGGATGCAGACCTAAAGAAGCATCTTCGCGTATACCTGTAAGAGATAACAATAAAATACTTAATGGTATCAAAGATAAAGAAATAAATTTTACCCATGGGGTGACATACTTAATAAAAACATCTAACACTCGAAACTAGATACTCACGTTGAGCAAAACAGAAGTAGCATCTTACTCATTCTTACGCTATGCATGCATCTCGTTTACCCAAATTTCATAATCATAGAGTAATTTCTATTGTAGGCAAAAAACAATATTTATTCTTCTTAGGCTGCATAGGGGTAACAATTTTAAGAGAATCTGAAACAACTGGGGGCATATTTTCATTCCTACACCTCTTGTTTCTCTCTCTAGTTGGTAGGTAATCCAAACTCAAACGCTACTTAAATATTTACCCGCAAATTTATAGACGTTTTATAACTTTATCAAACGTCATATAGTACTGTGCCAAGGAACACCCTTATACGCAGTAATATATGTCGTTGGATAAGGTTATAAAATGTTTATATATTTAGGGGTTAGACTTTAGCTGTTTAATAAATATACAATGCACTGGCTACATGAGTAGCACCAAGGAGTGTTTTGTTAGCAGCCCTTCAATTTGAGTTGCATTTTAGTATTCATATATTTGAATTTAAGTAGATATCTTTCGACATTGACCTAAGTGTACCTAGCATAACAGCCTTGTATATTAGGTCGCATAAAACACCAAAACGGATTGAAACATATGCTCAACGACCTTTGGGAGCAGCGTGTAGGTATGTAGTTGACATATAGCGTAATTTATAACTAATATTATAGAATGTATCGGCGCGTCATATCGCGGTTCGGCGTAGGCGCTACACTTAATTGACTGTTCATTAGATGTGGTGTAAGTGATAGGCTGCTAGCGATTTTGAACCCACTATAATAAACTAGCCCCCGAATTTATACACGTTTTATAAATTTTTCAAACGTCATATAGTACTGCGTAAAGCAAAACTCTTGTGCGCAGTACTACGAGCATGTGACGTTTGATAATATTAGCACACGTCTATAAATTTGGGGGTAGGGGTTTTATTAGGCACTAAGGATAATTTACACACTTTTGAATATGTACGAACGGTGTAATCCCCATTTAATCACCAATTCCCAAGGTTCAATACCCCGGCTGAGCCCCTTATGAACGGTCGCAAATGCACTCAGATGTGGTGACCCCTTTTCTGGTTATTATTAATTTAGAGCATGACGCGATGCAGCATAAGTTGTGAAAATATTATTTGGTTGAAAAAAAGGCGAGATACTTCAGGTATCAGATAACAGTAGTTGTTGCAGTAAAAATGTGTCCGGTAAATGGCATAGGCCCATCGAAGACCTTCCTACCCCCTCTTAACCATAAAAATAAAATGGAAGCTGTCATTTTGTTCTAAATTTAAAAATGTATATTTTAGACTCTTGCTCTTATGCCTTAGAGTGGTACATCCTTGACACCGCGCCCGCTCGACTCGCAGTGGGCGACACAAAAACACGCCGCGTGACAAATATTGTCGTCCTAACAATTTCGCTAACACGGCTCATACATACAACTTTGGACATTTTTCATATGCATAGTTTAATACCACAATAAATATTGATTATGCCGGTTTTACGATTCTACTTTTTAAGCTAATATTAACTGTTTATTTGTGAAAAAGGGAAATTGTGCCGGTCTCGTATGAGTCACGCAATACACACCCATTTGTGTGTGTTTTTATTAGTTTTGCACACGGCGCCATTAGTCGATAGTTATTCAACTGTGTCCTTGATTGAGAAATCAATTTGTTGTTTTAACTTACGAAAACTATAGCTTTAAATGATTGCTATTGGCGAGGTTGTTTGGAAGAAGCTGATTCTTCAGATTTCAGACTCAAAATGCTATGACAAAACTCGATACCTAATTCAGCTTGTAGCTATTCATAGTCATAATATCGTCGTATTCTTCAAGGTATATTTTTTCTGTATAAATCTTTTACATTGTGTGCTACAAAAAGCTGTCAAAACTCCCTCGATCATCAATTATCGGAAATAATTCAACAGATCATAACAATATTTATGATTGTGCTCATCAAGATTTCATTCGGAATGCCCTGAATATAATCTTATCTGGATCGGAGATCCAGCATCACTCTTGCATCACCAATAAACATGTCACTTCGTTGACGTGCCGGCATAAAGTGAACAATGGCATAATTTGACGGCATATTGGAATATGAGAGGTATATCTCTGGTCACTGGTAGGCCACACTGGAGGTCTTTTTGGGAATATATTATGAGTATAATAAAATAATATTAAAATGAACCCTTTTGACCTAGATACAATATTTTTTAATTCTCTTTAATGTCCTACTGTTGTGCTAGGGCACCTTCTCAAAGCCAGAACAGCCGTCCACCACACGAACTTAGAGCAGGATTATTACATTAACACGTTTTCTGAGAACTGGTAAGGTTACATTAGCGGGTGATAATTGTGGTTTGAACTGAGATGCAAGAAGAAACGGAATAGGTACTTTATATCTAGAATAGCGTAAGTCACACCTATTTCACACACACACGGTTTCTGTAGAGACAATTCTATGACTGTTTTCTTCTCTACATGATGGTAAATGTAGCGCAGAGGCTTCTAGAGACTAGACGGGAATTTCTGCTTGTACTCAAAACATATGTAAAATAAGTCTAAGCTTCGGTTCCCAAGTAACTCCGAGTGATTATCACACTTTATAGATTGTTCTCGATTGGCACTTATAAAGTCTTCTACCACACTTAAACTCCTATAAGAACTCAGTTGCTATAGAGCCTTGCAAGTAGGGTGTATTAAGACAGGTGAGACTGACATAAAATGTAATGATTGTTCAGACTTGAATGATGCAGATTTTCTATACAAAAATTGCAATAGAATATAGGTCATTTGTTAATTATAAAACGGTTTCAGGGAGAATATTTAGAGGTTTGGTGTTTCCCAGTAACTATGTACAGTCAGTGTGGATGCGCCGCCGCACCGTAGCGCATGTAATAAAGATCTAAGGGCACCTCCCATGAACCGATCCCGGCGAGATAACGCTCTTCAGATCATCACTATAGATAAGCCCACAGATTTGAAAGTATAAAATGTTTGGACAGCTCTCGTATAAAATCTTTCACGTTCGTAGACGCACGAATATGACGTCAACACTCACCAACCAAAAATAAACTCACCGCAATTCTAATAAAGCTCAAGCTTGATTGACCACTTACTTTTTACCCAGTAATGCCCTTAACGGTAGGACAATGCGAAATATATCTTAAATCGTGTGCTGGAAAGCCGAAATTCGAGCGGGATATCTTTATCAGGCCTCATCGCTTGACTTTCGCACGATTGATCGATAGTATTTTTTGCGGTCGCCTTTATTTCTAAAAAAATCGAACATTCGATGAATGCGCGCCCCTACCATTGGCAGCGATGGCAATATCGTGGAATTACGAAAGCACATAGCCTAGCATAGCTTCAGCATAGCGGCGGTTTATCGGTGGATTCCGGCTTACAGGAGTAACAGTGGTGGGAGCCATACGGCGGGCCTAGAAGAGCGGGGTTTTATTCCCCTGACAGTTTATCACCAAATATAAAGCTATATTTGGACTCGGCCCTTGTAATGTAACATGATCGAATTGAAATAGAACATCACTGGGTGACCCCAGTCAAGAACTCGTCATTTGAAGCAATACATACCTTGAAATATCTTAGGGCTTCCGAATTATGGTATGTTTTTTTTTATTAATTTCGTTGTCAGGTTCCATGGGTCCAATTTTAAGCTGTTTGCTCACCTAGATACCGAGACTATAATTAGATAATATAGTATGTTCTTAAAAAATATGACACGGCACTACTTAAAGAGGCGAAGGGCGACACACTCGAATTAAAATTCGT
This sequence comes from Pheosia gnoma, assembly GCA_905404115.1. Classification (NCBI taxonomy): domain Eukaryota; kingdom Metazoa; phylum Arthropoda; class Insecta; order Lepidoptera; family Notodontidae; genus Pheosia; species Pheosia gnoma. Next base: position 8,928,117 of record FR989903.1, read on the forward strand.
TTAGCAAACAGTTCGAGTGATAACATATCGAGAATACGTAGTAAGTCGTCTCCACCTTACAATTCCCATGTCAGTGGCATACCAAAGAATTCTCTCCCCTGTCGTAGGTAATTGTCATTTCATTATAGAAGTATTCGCAAGGTTGTAGCGCAGGTATTTCGGGCGCAGTTTTTGGATCGTAACGAAATTACCGATAATCGGACCGAGCGATTGGTGATCGATGTTGTGTACATCGATTGTCGATTCGTTCTCTGTATCGAACAGGTTTGGATTATTAATATGAAAGCTGAAGTCAGCTGTTATGCGAGAAAAAATTTCTTCATGTTTTTGTGTATTATGATTTCGTAAATTGAGATCCTAAAGAAGATTGTACTGGTGATATAGGGATGCCTAATATACTTAGCAGTCAATGGCATATGGTAGATTTAATAATGTCTCTCTCTGGCCGTTTTTGCCATGTTAACATAATATATTTAAAATCAATGCAAACAATAACAAATTTAATGGTTTCAATTATGTTTAATCATGACCCACGCAATATAATACAGTACAGATAAGATAAGTTTTGGCGCGAACAACTTTTGTCAGTTTATGACTTATCTTGGAAGACCCAGACGATCGATTAATATATCCATTTTCAATATTTAAATCAAACTAAATGATAGTAACTATGAAGAAAATGTTGTAATTTAAAGCGCTGACAGTTCACTGTCTACGTATTCGCGCGTTATTTTTCTATATCTATATGGTTCACAGAGTTTTTAGTTTTTATGCGCGAGTGTGAGGGAGATCAATATAGGCAACATATGCTACCTTCTCTGTCTAATCCGTTATAATGGGTTTATATAAGGCTACAAGATGTCCCCAGCCTATTATAAAGTTGGCATGTTTATAACAGAGTAATAATGAAGATATAACATATTATAAGCTGTATGAATCACGAGTTTGCGTATTCGTTAGATAAGAGCATTTTTATGTAATTATAAAGGGATTATAATTTGATTAAATTTGACCGTTAATCCATAGCAAAAATATAACAATTATATAGTGATTTTATATTCAATTACAATACATAAAACCGTACATCACATTACATAGCAACTGATTACTGTCGCATTATAAAAAACCTATCGTATATGCTTCCAATGTATTAGCAACAATGAATTATAGTATTTTTTTACCCTCGTGAAACTTTTTCTATCATCGTGCAAGGTTGTGCGCAGGCAACGTCATTCAATCATTCGTTCAATAAATATTTCGCCTCATGTTTTCATAATGCACACACATTTCACTTGTAATGCACCATTATGACATGAATATAGCAATAAAAACGCTAAACGGTGGACATTGACTGGGGATGCGGAATAGTGATGCGAACGCTATACATCCTTCGTGGGTTTGGGTGACGCATTGCGCGGCGAGTTTCATACATGCTACTTCATAAGAGTACACTCCTGGCACCGTCGAATAAAGATACAACTTAATACCCATAATACAAGCTAAGTGTGAGACCGTGTAGTTGTTGTGTTCGTTTGGCGAAAAAAAAAATCGCTGTCTGGCACTCCATTCCTCTAAATGGTTACACCTCTACCTACTCTCTTACAAATGTCTATGCAATATGGCCCCCACAAACTTCGTGTTGTATGTCTTTATTATTAACCGACTTCAAAAAGGAGGAGGTTCTCAATTCGGTTGTATTTTTTTTTGTTGAATTTTATTTCCATATTTAGATGTTATTATATTGAAAAAAAAATACATCGTATACTTAGGCTAGCTTATATATATTTTAAACTAACTTGGTAGACTTTATCAGACATGATAGAAAGGTTCTCGATTGACATCTTACAGGAGATGGGTTTGGTTGGCTTCTTTGATTATCGATCAACTTGTTTGGTGTATAATTGGTAAAGTTGACAAGCCTAGGGTCAGAATGTATAAGGGCACAAGTTTAGTTGGCACATTAACCGAATACCGAACAAGTAAAAACATATTGATTTCTTATATTTACGCGAATAAACAATGACACCAGGACGTCAACCACCTCAGTCCTCCCGTGACCATGGTTGCTGTAAAGCAGCCGAAACGTCGGAATCGTAAAAAACAAAAAATAAACGCGATAGAATCCGTAAAATTTGTTTTATTTAAATATGTAAAAACATGCCGAATACCAAATAACTACCGAATATTCGGCGCATCCCTAACAATTATGCATTCGAGTACTGGACAACGAATTAACAGGTACCCTTAATTATATTTCGTATGTCAACGAAACCCTATTCTTTTGACATACAACTGTCAAGACCCCAACGTCTGCAGACAGCAGGTATCCCCAGCACCTGCGTGGTTGTTAGCACCGAGTCATTTTCGTGTCAATGCTGTCATCACATACCTTTCACCTCAGTGTGGCAGGATAACAGCAACTTGGTTTACCTAATGAGTGATTTTTTTTGCCTTTTGGATTTTTTTAAATTAATGGAGATATACACATCGAATGAGGTACGTATACGAAACTTTTCTTTCCAGCGATGAATTGATTATAAGTAGTTTAAATATATTAAGTTATTTTACATGAAATAGACATATAGACTTTAATTTCCACATCATGTTTTAAAAGAAACACAAACAAACATTACGGAATGTAACAACAATGCATTTAAGATTCATTCTTAATTAAATAATTTAAATTGAATATTTATGAAGTATATACCTAACCTGAAAAATGAGGTCCTTACGCCACAAGTTATTACATGAGCAGTAACAAGTGTTAATATTGTAGAAATTTCACTGCAGTCGCCTTGCTAAAATATTGCTATATGTCATAATTTATTCATTGTGTCCCGCGAAAAACTTTTTGATTTAATCTTAATGACATTTATTAGGCGCGTGTCTTTATAACGGCCAGGATATCGTAAAATTTACTATAAATACAAATTAATTTTTGCCGTAAATATGACACAATCTTCAGAATTTCTCGATAAATTCGATCGAGTTTTTTACTGACAATTGACTAACAATACAGAACTGGCATACATGTGTCGGCTATAAACATGAAAACATATCGCATCAAACAAAGATAAAACACCGATAAATCATGACTTAGAGTCCAATTTGGCCCAAGAAACTAGTGCTAGGCGCTCCTAACTCAGCTTTCTAGGACTCACTTATTCAATTTACGTTCTGCGCCGGACAAGAGGTGGAACAATAAGCAGCAGCTACATGGGTGAGCACTACCGACCATTACGTATTCCAACCACGATCCTATCTCAAACTCGAACTCGTAAGTTTAACGAAACGACGCCACTTCCCAAACGAAGCTCCAATGACGCACGCACACCGCAGGTATTTGCAGTCCTCGCAACTTCGCCAGCAATGGTCACGGAACTCCACACCTTTTATTGTTAAGCCTCCATATCGTGGTGTCTGCGAAAACGCACCGAGCAGACGTCATTGGCTGATAATTGTCGCTCCCCGGCGCGGCGCCCTTATCGCCCTAGATAACCACGCTTCCATCTTATTGTCCATTTGTTAAGATACCACAATGCATTCGGAATATTACTAATTAGGCTCTGTTTATGAGCCCACCGGCCATTGTTGAAAGAATGAGATAGTTATCTGTTTGTTGTCTGCAAATGAGATTTGCGATGCCGCTTTGTCGGTCGCGAAGTTGTATGAGCTTTGTTTCATCTGAAATATTATCAGTAAACCAGTGTGGTGGACATTGTTTTTGTGGCAGTTAGCAGGAGCGGTGTTCGCTATCTGATGGGCTGGATTAATGTTGGTTCGTTATGTGGTTCGCGCTCGCGTTTCGGGTTTTCGGGATGTGACCCTTGATCCGGGAACCGAGATGAGAGAGATGAGATGGGAGAGAGATGTACTGGGTGTGTTGTGTGAACTACATTTTTGGGAGTCCGCCGCGAGAAGATGCACTTAATTATAAGATTTTTTTTGGAGATTTTTATTGTCCAGTTCGGTGCCAGCAGAAACATTGTCAAGCATCGATTAGGACAAACAGCTGTCAAGTGTCTTGTAACAGCTACAGTAGGGCAATATTTAGGTGTAGCAAACTACTAAGAAAATTAAGTACAGTAGGCTCAAAGGAAATTCTAGTTTTAGAATCTGCCTTTAATTTATGTTAGCTGAGCATTTCAACAGTGCATTTACACATAAGATTTACGGGTTAGCACATGGAAAGCATTTGTTAATAAAAAGGAAATAAAATTTCAATACACACGTAATGACTATTGAAATATTCACACGGGAATCGTAAAATTCATTTGTGGGGGTGTAAATGTACAATGAAGTTGGGAACTTTAAAATACGCTTCGTTTTATAACTCTGCTTGAAATACGGGCTCCTGATAGTAGCTGTTATGTTGGGCCACGGCTGTGCCAAACGTTTGAGCCAATATTGCGATACAAAGTTGCACTTGTTTATACCAAGGCTGACAGAAACTAAGTGAGCTGTCACAGCACCAGTTTATTTATATAACATGATACAATTTACCTTCACAAAGATATAACTTTAAAAACCGCAACAATAATTACCAACTGGTTTTTCGTTTGTGGAATCTATTTTAGTTTTTATTTATTAAATCGATAAAATTTTATTGACAAATTGCTTTCATTATTTTTAGAAGTTCCAATCGCGGATCGTTTATTTATCATCGAAGGTCAATTTAATTCATTTAATAAACTGTCCATTTTAATGGTACTGAGACGCTCACCTACTCTCGATATTTAATATGAACGAACGAATGTAACAGTTTGTATCAAAACACTACAAATACATACAATGTACAAAATGTTTGAGATCAAAGAGACCCAATTCCACATCACACGCATCGACGGTCTACAAAAATCACAAATGTAAAGGCACGGCAAACATTTGGCCAAACGTCACCCCACACCCGGGGGCTGGGCGCAAACAAACCAATATTGGTTTTGTCGAAAAAACACGTCGCTAAATTTTACGTCGCCATCTTGTTGCTAGATAAAATCGCATTTCGCGTTTATTGCACAATGAATTGTGGCGTTTTATGTTAATAACAGGCGCATGTGGGCCGAGAATGTCGAAATACTGACTAATCTGGCCGTGGGTTGCCAACGGAAAAAATGGCAATTTTAAATTATACACGCTACCCACATTTGTGTTCGGCGTACGTTTTTAACACTGTTAGATTTTTAATTACTTATTTTTTTTATTATTGGATCTCAGTTAATTACGCCTTTAATATATGTTTTCTGATTCATTGATTATTTGTAGACATGCGCCGAATATCCGGAAATTATTCGCCTTAGTTTTATATGTTCGGTATTCGGCCTAATATTCGGGTAATTTATGTAAATTATAATATTGTTCGTTTATTAGTAAAAGTGCTTGTTTTAATTGAATTTAGGGTACGTAATTATACGGAAATATATTTATTTGTGCCAAATGCTAAATCTACCAAAGTTTATTGGTACATTACTAAAGGTCCTTTTAGCCTCATACTTTGCTACTTAATCGTTGGCTAATGCTTGTAAAAACAAAATTTCATGACACTTGAATGATGTCGAATAGATCATGTTATTAAAGTAATTAGACTAATCTCTATGCCATTGGTTATTTTAGATACCTGCTTAATCTTGTGGTGACCACATAGCTCGATGTCAGGGTCGTAGGTTTGATTCCTGTGCGGGGCAAACTTCGGAAAATATATTTTCTATAACCTGGGTGTAACTCTAGTAACAATTGGAGGCGCCATTATCCATTGTAAGGTATCCATAATACAAGTGAAGCAGCCCATCCGTTTATTATAGACTGGCGATATGTTATACAGTGTGGTACCGAAAGGGTATACTAACTTTGAACCTGCGCTTCTTTAGCGTATTTGTAATCAGTATGTGCACTCAGAATTTCGATTTTAAATAATGAATTTTGCTCCCAAAAAATGACAATTGTGATAGTAAGTGAACAATTGTTTTTTTAATTGACATGTCGGAATTCTGACTTCACATAATGATCAAAAATGCGCTAATGAAGCACAGGTTCAAAGATCAGTATATCGTATCTGAATAAACCTGTATATATCTCAATAATATTAGTAAGTAATCGAAACTTAACAACACTATCGATAGGCCAATATAAAATATTTTTTATTATACACTAATAAATTATTGTCCGATGAATGTTGTCTTCTTTGGCGCGCGCTTGTTAACAGTTTTGTTGTAATTTTTCATAGTGCTCTGTTATATTTGGAGTCCTTGATGATTTGTCATGTTTATAAACACGCCATTTATGGTACATGGATGATTTACTCCATGATGAATGGGAGGCATTTTGTTTATGATATCAAGAAACAAGGATTGCCGTTAAACTATAATATTTGCTAATCATACAATTTTTCTTTTCTACTCATGAATGAAGATGTTTTTTTTATAGCCTAGGTCGTTGACCGTTGTCTTGTTTCGTTTTATCGATGACGCCAGACCATGTACCTATACCTACATATAAAATATTTTTTTCGGAGATTTTGACATGGGACCTATTGAGAACATTTTTGTGAGTATTTGGTTAGTAGAATATCATTTTGATAAAAAAAAATAGACCCAAAAACCCAAAATCTGCTGTATTTTCTGTGGAGGGACAGCGAAATTATTCATGACTGACTTTCAACATGTTGTAATTTGATCTTTTCAATCGTAGATAGGTATCGACTTTTACGAGTTGCACCATCTCGATACGAAAACTGTCGTTAAGGTCGATAGCATCGATACATCGAAAGTGAGACATCGCGAATTACAATCGATTACGGCGCTCGGTGAAACCACCAGTGTTGAAAGCCCCTGGTCACCCCGCCCACGCATGCGCGTCAAGATGGTCCTCTTATTAAGTTGTTAACTTGTTTTCTCTCAAATGAACACATAGTTGAAAGTTGTTTGTGTCCTGGGGACATTACTTTAAAAATAAAATGTGAACGGTGGATATGTTCTGTGTCGATTCGATAGCGATACGATAAGGCGCGATCGTATCGTGTATATTATTTTATGATGCAAGGAATATGGAAATCAATTTATATTCAAAGGTCCTTTTCTCTCTTAAGTTTTATTTACTAAACTAGCTGCGCCCCGCAGTGTTACCCGCGATTAAAAAGTATGTCCTTTTTACCGGGATAAAAAGTAGCCTATGTGCTATTTCGGACTATAATCTATCTCTGAGCCAAATTTAATCCAGATCCGTTCAGCCGTTCTGGCGTGAATTAGTAACAAACATCCATCCATCCGAACTTTCACATTTATAATATTAGTGGGATGAATGAATTGTTGTTTTAAACCCCTGATAAGTACTTACAATGTCTTATCGATTAATAATCAAAACCTCATACATAAACCATCCAAAAATCCATAAAAGTCTCATACATCTCAACAGCAATTACACATTCAATTGTGCTGCACAAAGGATTATAAACAAAAAAAACGTAAGCAATAAAAACGAACAATAAAAGATGCATCGGTGGCGTTATGTAGAAAGCTGCGCAAACGCACCGGCGCGGCCTGATTGAATCAATCATCAGTGGGATGTCACGGGAGTGGTTTTTTTTTTTGAAACATATTTGAATTATGTTTTTATTTATTTAATACCACTACAGTAGTTTATTTGCTTTAAATACTGGCACAATAAAGTTTAAATTAAAAAAGTTAAAGTTAAAAAGTTTTTTTTTTGCAAAACGATGATAAACGTTAGTTATTTACAATGTGCACCTGTACCGTTGAGACGTAATGCGTTGAAAAATTACCGTTTGCACCCAACATGCATTTTTGGGACGGTACCTAGTTGCTAAAACGGAAATGTGTGGGCGGAGAGAGATTGACATTTATAATAACGAATGGATTTTTAATATTTCCCATTTCGTTTGAAATATTTATAAATAGCTACTTATTTAAAACTAGTTGTAGCCCGCGATTTCGTCCGTGTCTGTAAATTGATACAACTTTTTTATTTATTAACTGATAGCAATTAAACAAACACTTAATTTGGTGACTTAAAGTGAAACTTACCACAATACATAAATGAAAACAGCACCAAAATCTGTTAAGCAGTTTCTGAGATTGGCGCGCCCAAACGCACAGACAAACATAATAAGTAATTATATACTGAAATTGCCCCCAGTCCTTAAAATAATCCCTTATAGTAATTTACATTTAAGTTATAACTTATATAAGTTTGAGATTGCTTTAATTAGCGTGTTCGTTAATGTCATTGTATGCTAACATAATTTCGGATAGCAATCTAGACTTGAACCCGTGTTAAGGTCATATTTTATAATACTGATTATCATCATCTGTTCTATTGACCTTATAAAAGAAATAAGTAAAAAACCAAAAAATGTATTAATTTATTTAAATTTTAAGAATTAATAAAATCAAATTAAAATTCCGACAAAATGTAAAGTTGTTTGACTAACACGAGCTATAATTCGTACCGCCTCAGAATCAGATGTATGAGAACATAAATTATCTTTATTTTTTTAGAAAACAAATTCCCATGTTTTAATAGTTATTCTGCTATTCGCCGCGGAGATAAATTTAAAAAATCAATGATCTTAAATATCGGCCCACCCGTTCCCGAGTTATAAATGGTGTAACTAACAAGACTTTGTTTGGTATACATATATAGATAGATTATCGTGTTCGGCTTTTATTTCTAATACGTAGAGATATTTTCCTCATTTATCAAATGAAAAACAAGTCGTTAGATTCATTCTGACTTTCGGACAGCCCCGGGCCCGTCAGGAACAAACTATTCTATCTTGCTATGCTCCAGTTTGAAATTAAAACTCTATATTGAACTCTAATTGGAACAACAAGGACTGCAAGGCGGGAATATTAACTGCCCTCTCAGAACTGTTACCGATCCTACTTACAAAGGATCCTCTGACGACCCGTATCTTCTATCTACAAAGCGTAATTAGAGACTCACACAATCAACTTTCCACGGATTCATGGAAATAAAAATTTCACAGTTAATTATCACTTTTGTATGTAATGTTTTTTACCCCAACACTGGACGTGTCAACGCCATAATTCACCAGCTTAATAACACGCCGGCGGTCTGTCCACATTATTCTTACGCGAAGATGCGCTGCAAAGCAATATTTTACTGTGTGGTCTAAGTTCAGGGCTTAAGCGAGTCTTTTCACAAAGACAAGGGGTGCTAAAATTAATATATAGTAACGCATATTAAGACCTTCACTTGGTTGTGTTGGTACATTGAATATTTTTGAAGAAAAAAATCGTAGCGGAGATGATTTTTTAAACCGAGTTTTTGTTAGCCATTTTCGTATTTTTCGCGCATCACTGGGAATCTACTGCTCGAATTTTGATATGACTTGGCATGACAATAGTTTACAACCCGGATCACATGATAATATAATACTTTATTAAGGGAAATGTAAGGTTTCTCGCGATGTAGTCAAAAACTGTATGCTAAAAAATCACTAGGCCAAATTTAAGTGTAACTTCGCACGGTGATAGCATCCATACTGAAATAATATTTGTTTAGCGATCCGTAACCCAGGTATGAACGATTTTTTTTTTCACTTCATAATTGCACGTTTATATACGATCTAGGTGTTTTGCGAGGTTATCTAGGGGGAGTGCCGACTATCGCGTCAGGCCGTCACTCACACCGCACCGTAGCGCAACCGTTCATTAACGTGCACGTTTCGGATAATTACGTACTGATAAACCAAGCAAATTGTTCGCGAATTATCTTCTCGGGGCGTGTGTGATGAATATCATCTCGTGTCCCAAAAAAAATGGTTCTTTTTTCCACTGACAAACTGTCACTGTAATTGCGTTGTGTTAATTATACAGTTATTTTGAAAGTTTTGTGATGTATTCAATTTGTACATCATTACGATCGGGGCACGCGAAAACCATGACATTAAACATATAATTGGTAGAAATTATTGGCGAGTATTTATAATGGTCTTTGTTGGGTTTCATTCAATTTGAAAGCGGCAACGCATAATAATTGTTTCAGTATTTCATGTTTGAACATTTCTCGTTCAATTCTTTATCAGACACGCTGGATTCAGCAGTAAATTGTATCTTGTGTCATTTGTTTGTATCCTATTATCATAATTTATATATATATATATATATATATAGATATCATATGGTTTATAATGGCATCTATATATAAATAAAGGTTAATAAATATAAATAATATTGTAACACATAGCTTATGCAGATATACCGCTCAGTTACACTGATAATGAAGAAGGGGGCTTACTCGTGGAAGGCCCGAATTAATGCATTATTAAAATAATAAGTAATACATCTTTAAAAAAATGTGATCGTTACGTGTAGGTATAAGAGATCTTTTTTTTTGCAAAATACAGCAAGTAATGGCCGGTCACCGTCAAAATTACGCGTCAATCATCGATTGCTCGTCGCGGAACCAATTATAGTGACACGCTAAAAATCAGGTCGTAAAAAAAACTACCACCTACTTATCAAACTATTATACACCTTATGAGGCTTCATTTAAGTAACACATTATTTAAGCGACTCAAACAGCCGCAAGTTGTTTGTCCGAAAATCACAATCTGGATGTTCTTTATGACCTCTGTTTACTTTATACTGGCCCATGTTAATTATCGCTTCCAATTTAATTTTATGCACTCTCATATATGTGTCCCGCTTTGGCTTGCTGAGCTAGAGCGAGATACGAGATTAGGTGATACATGTGAATCGCGAATGTAAAATTTTACGATGTAATAGCAGCAAATTGAATGGTACAGTGCGGTGTGATATATATCGCTAAGGTTTTATCTCTGGGGGAGTTGTGATTGAGTTACAATTGATATCACTAACTTAAACTACATTACACCATTTATTATTATATTAGCATTAAACAATTAGGTTCTCTTTTAGGTTTTACAATTTTTTTTTTAATTATCGTGAGGAAACCTGCACGTCAAAAAAGTGTGAAGTTCACCAAACCGCACTGAGCTAGCGTGGTGGACTATATACTTGTATAGAGGAGCAGCGTACCCGTTATATTGGTAATAGGCTCGCCCTCTATTACGTTGGGATCAAATACTATCGGCGAATTGTGGGTGCATTACAGTTTACCTCTGCCTACTCCTTGGGGGAGTCCAGGCGTCATAAGAATTTTTTCTCAGCTCCGAATAGCAGAGTAACTATTAAAATATGTTTTTTTTTAGATTTTTTCTCATACATCTGAGGCGGTTCGAAGTTCGCCGGGCCGGCTAGTATAATAATAAATGTAGATCTACTAAACGAAAATATATTCATGTTCATTGTTGCCCGCCACCTGCGGTTTCAGCCTACGTCTTTTCAGGTTACCCAAAGGGAACAATCTATTATGCGCCTAAGAATGATTGTGCACGATGAAAATACTATTAAATCATATTCACACAAGCGAATCCTTGTAAAATGTTTGTAATAAATAACAAAACAATATTTAGGCGTACTTACAAAATGTGTCATTCTACGTTGGAAGCAGGGTTGTCAAATTTTATAACATAGCATTAGTAGCTCACTGCAATCAGCGTAAAGAGAGATCCTCCTAGTCCCCAATCGCTTTGATAAATTGTAAGTTTTTAAATGGTTTTTAGTTATATTTCTTAAGAAACAACTGCAGTACTGGCACATTAACTGAGCTCACGATCCTCTTGCCATATTTCTAAATTATTTATAGCGCTTTTATTAGTATCATCGCTGTGTAAATAAAATTAAACTTTTTAGGGTTTTGTAGTTCAAACTAGGAACCCTTATAGTTTCGCCATTTTCATATGTCCAGATCTCTACGTCGGCTATCCATAAATTTATAGAAGTTTCTATAATTTTACAATGATAGTACCTATAACAAAATATTTTCACTATAAAAGTACTTCGTAATGCTATTTCAAAGGAGTGTTTATTTTTTATAAAATAAGGGGTATCTTCGTTCAGACCATACTAATTATTTCTCATAACTCAGATTAATAGGCTTTCTTTTTCTCGAATTCTCGGTCAAAGGTTTGTCCGGCCCGTGGCAACCCTACCGAGCCGAAGTCCGGCGCTTTGTCGCGGTGCGTCGTGTCGCATTGTGCGTCGTGTATAGCGGCACTTATGATGATAAATGTACGCGGACATATTGTGAGGTTGTGTTGTGTCGCGTCACAAGTAGTACTGTGCGCAGAATAAGTTGTACTTAAGCTTTGGAAGCAGATACAAGTCGGTTTACAGCTAACAATTACAACCCCGTGTCGTGCGCTATAAGTAAAATAGCATCAAACCAAGATTTATGGGAAATTAATTTAATTTACAACATCCACCGTCTAATAGGAACCGTATATGTTTCTTGCGTACTCGTCTCACTGGAATCAACGTGCTAATTATTAATTGGATTAATTGACGGACTGCAACTATTCATAAATAGTTTCTCGGTATATATTAACTCGAAATATAGTCATGATTAAGGAGTATATTTTTAATATCATACAACAAAATACTAGGTACTCAAATAATGGTACTAAACTGAAAAATACTATAAAAATTACGAAGGCGAAAATGAACCTTAAGCACTAAAACAGATGGTTTTGCTGGCGGTACCCACGTGTGGATCGTTTATTTTTAAGCGACACTGGACAATATGTTTTCGGATGTGACCACACTTTGTCCAGAACGCGTCCATCATTCCGAACTGTGGATGGCGTTCAATGAGAGAGCGATATTGGAAAAGACATTTTTTTTAAATATTTATGGTATTAATGTCTAATTAAATAAATAAATATCGCCAGACGAACAGACCAACTATACGGTCCCACACTAAGCAACGCTTGTATTGTGGATACCGTACAATGGACTGGGGGCGAACCCAGTATGTAATACTTATATAGATATTAAACATCCATGACTTGGGTACAAACATTCGTGCTCATCACACAAAGTTTGTCCGTACCAGGATTCGAACCCGGGACCCTCGGCACAGAAAGCAGGGTACAGGTGCAGGCTACCAACTGCGCTAATCAGGCCGTCAATTAACAATCTAGTTGCGAAACAATCCAAATACCGTTATATGTAGACAATCTTGACTTTTACATGTCATCATAATTTTAAGAGACAATATAAATAGAATGTTTATTTTTAGTTTTTGTAATTTAAATGAAAGCTACAAAAACATTTTATGTTGGCATACAAAATACAGATTTTAAATGGGTGAACATGATGATACCCAGCAATAGTTAATGGTTTTTATAAAACAATATTTATACCATCCACAATCGACCTGAACGAATGGACACATGATATGCCCAAGGGCAGTAGGTTAACTTCTAATATAATCGTATCGATATAGTTATCGAAACAACATGCTGTCACTGTCATAGTTATTTATAAAATCTGTGGTGTGAGAGGGATGGAAGACGCTTACGTTACCGAAAGGCCCGTGAAATGGACTGTGCATCAGGCACAGCTCTAAACGCTAATCAGCCCCACCCTGTTTATAATAAAAACGTCGGAAAACTGCATGTTTATGAAATATGATATACACTAATACATATGTATGAATTGTAAGGCTGTTTATAACGGTTTGTGCGATCATGGTGTTCGCTTAAATTGATATAATTAATTTAATTGCATTAATATTTCTATTCGATTACACATATCAAATTAATTCACCCTTTATATAAATATGTATAAGGTTTCATTCTATTCATCGCCTTGTTAAAACAACATAAACGTACTTATTAAAGATAATGGTGTTGAATATTTCGACGAAAAAAAAAACGGAATCTGAAATTCAATTTGAATTTAAAAAAAAATATATACGTAGATTATAAAGTATACAGTTTGGTTAGGCTATACCTACAATCAAGGCATTTTCGGCGCCTATAAAATGTATTCTTATGTGTTTCAGGTCAGTCAGACAGTCTTGGGTTGTTATTAAGAGGTCAGTCAGAGCATGAGTGTGGTTTTTTGTGTGTTTTTATTATTATACCCAGGTCCAGTTATCATGATTTAGTTCACAACTTTAGGCAAAGCAAATATTTTCACCAAATTTGTCCTCAAACAAGATTCGTCAAAAAAAAGTTAAATAAAATTGAAATACCCTACCTTCTTAAATAGAAGAAAAATCCGAATAGATACCTCCTATTGGTGGCTTTACTCTATATTTCTTTCTCACAATATATATAAAGATATTTACATTGAAATAAAAAACTCACAACATAAATATTGATAGGAAACATAAATTAATAAAAAATAACCCGATACAAAACGTATCAAACATTTTTACAAAGTCCATTAACAAAAACATATTTATATGACATGTCTAGTTAATCTTATATATTAAATTATACTAGCTGTCCCGGCGAACTTCGTACGGCCTCACAATGAAATGTATGAGAAAATGAATTATCTTCATAAAATAATGCTAGTGATTTTTTCCCATATTTTTATAGTTGTTCTGCTATTCGGTGCGGAGACAAATTCAAACTCTGCCCACTCGTTCTTGAGTTGTAAATGGTGTAACTAACACGACTTTCTTTTATATAAGGTTTCACAATAATAGTGTAAAATATTATAAGGGATCCATCAGTTGGTTATAAAGGTCATATACCCGAAAAAAAAATGCAATTTAAAAAAAAACACTACATGCTAAGTCCGTGATGAACGGTACTGGCTCGCTTTCTCACAGAAAAATCAAACACTGTATACACATATATTTTATACATAAATGTGATCGTTATCACCTACTTGTTAACCCCTTAAAAATATACTATTTTTATTAAACCTATTGATTTCTTATATTTACGCGAATACTACACATTGAAATAAAACCATGTTTTAAGGACAAAACATCGGGAACGTAAGAACAAAAAATAAACGCGATAAAATCCTTAAAAAATAGTTTTATTTCAATTTGTTAAACCTTATATGTATAGATTATTATTAGCGCATAAGGCCGTCCAATGAACACGATTTCACGGACGCAGTTCACGAATCGTCCTCTTTCGGCCCACGCGCTCCTTCTCGTATTAAATTTTGTGGGAAATTAGGACTTTCCACTGTTAAACTAACTGTGGTTCAAGCCTCATATATAGCCTTACGGTAACAATCGCCCTCTGTCCCGTTCACACCACAAATGTCATAAATAAGAATGACGATGACGGCATGCGTTATCGATGACGATGCAATATTGTGATTTTTACGCGGACGTAGTCGCGGGACGCAGCTGTTATTTATATCGATATATATAAAATGAAGTCGTGCTAGTTACACCATTTATAACTCAAGAACGGGTGGGTCGATTTTTATGAACTATATTTTTTTTTAATTGTCTCCGCTCCAAATAGTAGAATAACTATTAAAACACGAAAAAAATAATTAATAAAGATAATTAATTTTCGCATACACTTGATTCTGAGGCGGTACATAGCTCACCAGGACAGCTAGTTATAGATATACAACATCCACGTCTCGAGTATAATCATCTGTGGTCATCACACAAAATTTGCCCTGGTCGGGATTCGAATCTGGGCCCTTCAATACAGAAAGCTGGGTCACTACTAGCAATTGGGTCGTAATCGGTATGAACCATGTTTTATAAAACAATATACTGGGTACCTACTCACATGTAGTTATTTTTATTTTTAATATCCACTATTAGCGCTAATTAGTATAAAACTTGGCGAGGAATTTAAAATGCGCGCGCTTATAGCGGCGCCTGCGCAGACCAAGGTTCAGTAATTACACCGTTATCTGGGTCGCGGTGTCGCACGTCACTCCCTCAAGACGTGTGGCCGTTTTTCAAAACAAGGAGGATTCAAAACTGAGTAGACTTTTTAATGCCTTGATTGGTAGAAATTCAAAAATGGAACTCCTCACTCTCTAAATACCCGCAAGTATCGCCGAATACCATTTCAAAAGGTAGCTTGCTATTTTGGAATCAAGTTTTTGATATTTTTTACCTATTATGCAGTTAAAAAAAAATAAAAAATATGTTATTTAAAGTAAGAGAATTTAAAATCTTATTGCTTAAAAAGGGTAACCCTAGTAGCCTGAACATCCGTAGTGCGTGTACGCATATACTCATATTCGTGACTATTCACAATAAACCAGCAATATACTGATTGAAACTATTTTATGAACGATTCTTACGTTATTTATTGCGCGAGCGCCGGATTAATTAATGGTATCGCCGAATTTTACAAGCAATCAATTGCATTTTATAATCAATGTCAAGTTTTATTGAAGCTATTCTTTTATAATTAAAAAAAATATATGTTTGTTGTTTATTTGACACGGTAAGATATGGTGAGAGTTTAAGTGAATTAAACTTATTGTAACCTATGTCATTCATTGATATGGTTTTGTATTAAGATTGTGTTAGTAGTTCTTTTTGCCTTGGAAATTAAACGACACTCGGGGTTAAACTTGTCAGCCAGTATCAAAGAGTTTCTTATCGGCCAGTATCTAAGAATTGTAATCAGCCAGTATCAAAAAGTTGCTAGTCGGCCAGTATTAAAAAAATCTAGTAAGCCAGTATCAAAAAATCTAGTAAGCCAGTATCAAAGGGTTCCTCGTCAGCCAGTATCATTTTTTTTGTCTAGAGTAGAATGGTAATACATTTACCCCCAAATTCATAGACGTACTATAACTTTATCAAACGTCATGTAGTACTGCGCAAAGCAAAACTCTAGTGCGCAGTACTATATGACGTTTGATAATGTTATAAAACGTTTATAAATTTGGGGGTTATAGTACGAATCCTAAGATATATGTAGATAACTAATTGGAAGTGTGTTTTTTTCTGTTTTATATGCACCATTGAATGTAATTTTTACAAATAAAAATGATAAAAAATCTTTTAGTTTTTTCTTTCTTTTTCCTTCTACCTTTCTTCAATTAAATAAGTAATTCATATGTATGTAGTTGCATGAAATGCGTTTACTTCACACAACTAATTTAATCGGAATTAAACAACACTTATTCTGTAACCTTTCAACTTCAGCCGTTAATTGGACATGACAATGCAATAATGTGTTATCCGAAGACGATTATAAAATTTTAACTTTAACGAACAAGTGATATAGCTCAATATGCAATAGAATATCCTTACTGGTTGACACGTTATTGAAAGATCATGTCATTGTGAAACTCCTTCTATGGATTCTAACTGGATGGATCGCGAACTAACCGCCACACTTTTTAATAATGAATGAGAGCCGTTTCCCTGCTTGTCTAACATATAACACTGGTTTTCTTTCTCTTTTTATCAGGACCTGGAATCGACGATAAAGAAAAAAAATGCTAAGGTAGGTACGCACTTTTCTTTACTTCCAATACCTACAGCTTTAGTTTTGAATAGTCAAATGTAAAACCATATATACCTTTGGTTATAGAACCCAAGGTAACTATCTGGTAGTACTTGCGACACCGCCGTGCCCGAGTGCCTCACCCGGCACTGAGGTGCTGAGGCACAATGCCGCACCTGAGGCAAATTTAAAGTCAGTAAGCTCCCGGTGGCGAAATATTTATATGTAGAAGGGATGGCTAGTGTTTTAAATATCTGCAAGTATTTTTTTTGTTAGGCAATATTTGACACTATGTGGCTGCCATTTTTAGAAAGGGAAGCCGGTTGAAGCCGGTTTGTATGGAGTGTTCGCCATTGGTAGCTCTCATCATTTCGGAGATTTTGTGATGCAGGAGTAAATCGGTAGTAATTCAATTAATTCCTTCTTTTATCTTACATGAATATACATCATTATCTATGTATACTATCTATGTATATTATGAAGAGGTTAAAATTTGTTAGTTTGGATGTAGGGGGCAAACTTCGGAAGTACTGATCCAATTCTAAAAATTCTTTCACTAATAAAAAGCTACATCAGTCCTGAGTGCTATAGGCTGTTTCATTAAGGTACCGCGGTCGAAGCCGCGAGGAGAAGCTAGTATATAATATAGGGAAATAGATAACTCATATCCAGTTTCGAACATTTAAAGGGATCATGTTTGCGCATGATTATCTCAGTGATTTACGAGGCGCTAGTTGTTCGCCATTTAATTATTATAATACCGATTAGACCTAGAAACCTGGTATCTGATTTCGAATACCAGATAATCAGTAACTTATGATTTATACATGATTTGTAATGGAGATGGTTAATCGTCTTGCAGGACATGGATTGTTTTACAAACGTGCTATTGTGTTTGTTAAAGATCGCTAGTTACAGCCCCACATAGGCACATTCAATTGTCTCGTGCAATATTAAGATTTGAAAGGGATTTACTTAAAATTGAATTATTAAAAAATACGTTGGGTCTCTTTGGCGGGCAGTTGAACCGTGAAGTTGTGTCAATTTTGTTTTATTTCCAAAAAAATTGGATTAATTGATTAATAATATGTAATATTAGTGGGATATTAACCATTGTGTGTTCACAAACGTGCACGAGTGAAGGAAATTGAAATAAAATAGTATATATTGATTTTTCATGTTCCCCAATATGTCCGGTATATTTTGAGTAAAGTATCCACAGCTTTACTGATAGGGTTAGGGAATCATTTCATCATCATCATAATCGTCATCAACATTATCATTATCATTATCATCAGGGGTACTTATAATTCAATAACAATTATCAAGAATTACTCTCCACTGCAGCAGTGCAGTGATAGCCAAGTTGGTAGAACGCTTGCCTCGGTAACGAGGATTGCAGGTTCAAACCCCGGCTCGCACGTCTGGGATTTTTCATGTGCGAATCTCATTTTCAACCAAGATTATCACTTGCTAAACGGTGAAGGAAAACATCGTGAGGAAACCTGCATGTCTGAGAGAACCCCTCGAAAGATGTGTGAAGTCTGCCAACCCGCACTGGGCCAGCGTGGTGGACTATGGCCTAAACCCCCCTCGCATTGAGGGGAGGCCCGTGCCCAGCAGTGGGACATAAAAAAGGGCTGGAATTATTATACTCTCCACTGGCAATAATGGCACTATTTTGTAGCCGATTGCAAATCTAAAAAAAAATAAAGATGAAATACGTTCTTAGTTCTGAATAATTTCATATTATCTCATCGATCGGTCTGAGTTAACGCAGGCACGTCACGCAATGTCCACAAAACGGTACACGATCCCCAAATTAACTACCTCCTCAAACGAGGAACAATATCGAATTACATTGTAATTAATTCCAGTGATGTAAATCAGAGGGCATATTATTGATTCCATATACATATTATTTATCAGAGTAGGTTATAACTATACACATTAACTTCCTTATTCTGTATACAGGATGTAAGGAGCATGGTAACGAAAACTTTGGGTAAAGGTTACACTTAATGCCTGTAATACAATTATAGAAATCATTTATGTCGATAGTCGTGGGTTCCATTGCTGTTATTCTTGAGCGCAATGTATTGTAAACACGTGCGACTGCCGAGCGCGCTCGAGACTATCGAGATTTAATTTACATTGCAGTTTTAAGTCTAAATTGGTAATTATAAGTGTTTTTTTAAATCACGATTTAGGTAGACTTCTATCATGATTTCAAGCAAAAATCGTTTTAAAGATACTAACAAAAATGGGTATCATTTATACTAATCAAGTCTGGGGGCGCTTCAGAATCAAGAGCTAAATCCATGGTATCAGTAGTATTCGTTGCGAAACCACTAACATCCTGTATATGCTACAAATCTCGGTCGAAGTTGTTTTAAGTTGGTTACATGTTAGCTAAAATAGTTCCTATCGTTTTCAAGCAAAAACCCGTCCGGAAAGTTGTGATTTTCATTTTCTATTTAAAGCGTAGATTCAAACAACAACTATTGTAATAAATCTGATAGGTACAAGGCTGAATTGTAAATAACAAACAAATTAATTCAGTAAACGATACGGTTAGTATTAATTATTAATAATTCTTGTAAGCATACTGTTTACTTGGATCAAATGTTAAAGCAATGATCAAGCATTACCTTAGTAATAGATCTTCTAACTATAAATAAATACCTTTAAATCATTCAGGTTTACATTTGACTAACTTACGGCTGGATTGTAGCATGCGGGTAAAGCTAAAAGGTCGGTATGAAAAAAAAGTTTTTTACATGAGACGTAAACTATATATAATAGTCATGTTAAATGTGCCCTCATTATAGAAAACGTGTGTTCTTCACTCAAAAAACTAATTAGCTGAACTTTTTGAACATTGTTTTCACATACCTATAATAATTTATTGCTCAAAAATGTAACGGATCTTTTTAAAAAGAGCAACCATGGTGTTTCTTGTCCGTTCTTCTCCATAGGAACGGCATTCCGAACGGGTGGTAAAGTTGTAGCTTAGCATTTTGTAACTATTTCGACGATTCATAAGTACTGTACTTATTGATTTACGTGAATAAAAAATATTCTGATTCAGATTTTTTTGCTATCACCAAAATAACTTTGATTAAATTTAACGTAACTAGTAATCAAAAGATTAGTTAATGATAAGTAAACATTTGTTTCACTGTTCTCTTTCAATTATCATTACGTAAGTATGCAAATTCTACGTACCGCATCAATAGGACTAGATTCCTAAAGACTCTACCATTTATTTCTTTTGAATTACCATAGTAAAAGACTTAACGCAACTAACAGAAGGTTTATTTGACAAGGCACGTCATAGCTCTACAGTTACGATTGCGTGTAAGTTACCACCAATCGCGCGTGTTTTGATGTGAATGATTGAGAGTTATTGCCGCACGGGCGTATGGTAGCGCTGTATCGCTCTATGACGCTCGTAGAGCGGTAAAGTTTGCGTTTCGACGGTTATTTTTTTCAGTAAGTAATTGTGAATTCACGATACTGAAAATGTTTTTTTTTGTAAAACTTGGCTTCATGTTAAGCAACGCGTTAATTAACGGCCAGGTTAATCACGCGTGAATCTTTGCGGGAGACTTTCCCGTCCGGTGGCACGGCCGATGGAAATTCGCACACTCCTTGTTTATCTTTACACGCGCGCTTATGTCGCCCGCACGAAAGCCGAAACACGCGGTATAGAGCGTAACTGTAGCCAATAAATAAATGTCATAATATCTCTGTATTCTCCGCGGTGTATGTGGCCCTACGATTATTTCTTCATCTCGTTGTACCTGCTGAAGGATAGCGGGCTGGAGTGTTACGTCATTGCGAATTTACGACAATGCCAATCTTGTTTACGATTGTCAAGCGAACAGCGAATGCGAATTCGCATCTTGATTTTGGTGCGTAGTTGCGTTTAGGTATTACCATTAAACAGACTTTCATGGGTCTATAAATCACTTACGTGAGTATTTAGTTAGGCTTCCTGAAGATTTACGGGTAGTGTGAGGTCTGAAGGGTTGTAAAAAAAATTTGAATTAATGTTTCTCTTGAAAATGTTATGTCTTCATGATATAAGGGTGAAAATAAAGCATTAGCTTTGGATGTTTAATATCTATATAACTAATATACTGGATACGCCCCCAGTACATTGTACGGTACCCATAATACAAGCTTTGTGGGAACGTATAGTTGGTGTGTTCGTCTTATTATTATCATAAAAAAAACTTTTTTTAATCGTGAGAAAAGTCCTAGCAATTTCTTATTAAATAGTTTACAACTGACCGCATCGCGTCTATCCCGCATCTATGAACACATTAAAAATTTAATGTGTTCATAGAAATTAATTAGTGGACAACACATTTCTTGCTAAGAGTATTATTTCGCCTGTCAACACTGACCGTTACGCGCCACCGCTCGCCAGTGGAGATGCATCTTTATTATTAATCACACCACTTCAACTACCACGTTAAATGTGCAGTTCACAAACGGATATTGCATGGCAATTTGGTCGTTATTTCAAGTACTCTAAGAAATAGTCTTGTTCTAGTGATTTATTTGTGAATCGCAAAAAGATAGTTGTAATTACACATTAACCTTTTCGTCATTGCATATCGTGTCAATCTTAATATCAGAGTGGTAAGGTCGAAAGTTATTGGCGGGCACCGAAAATTATATTTTTGTGTAATTTTTATAGATTATAACGATAGGAGAGTCCATAACGTAAATTGTCTCGTCTTAAATATAGGTATGTTGCAGGCGTGCCGTGCAATTTACGTATTTAGTGTTAATGCCCAAGGATCCAGGATTTTTTTCTGAGAAAGGAGCCTGTGCGATGGATCTTGTAGCAAATTTGTTAACTCTAAATAATCTGAGCTCTATTCACCCTTATAGATATTATTTTACACTCAGGAATCTGTGAAGTAGAAATTTCATCGAATTTGGATTCCTTTTTTTAATTAAATACAGTTTACACTTTTATTTAAAATAAACAATCTGAGACTGAAATAAAACTAATCTTACGGAGTTTATCGCGTTTATTTTATGTTTTTACGTTCCCGACTGCTTTACAGCAACCATGGTCACGTTGGACTTAGATGTTTGACGTCCTAGCGTCAAAGTTTGAACTGGGGTATACTCATATTTAGTTGTTGTATGCGATCGCAAGATTAGTTTTATTTCAATGTTTAGTATTCGCGTAAAGATAACAAATCAATAAAATCCAAGATTGTCTAAAATTAAATTCAGAATTCAGAATTAATGTCACTATCATGATTTTCAACTTTATTCGTAACACAGCTAAAAATATTTTTCGCACACCTTACAGATGAGCTGATTTCGTCATAACGATACGGTACTTTGAATATGCGCAAAGTGCCTAAATCACATAAAATTATGCTCGAGTTTAGGAGATAAGTATCAGCTGAGGCGTAAGCGGGTCCTTTGATCGTATCTGAGTGTGAAACTATTGCTATATAGCGTTACTTGATTGTAAAAATCATAAACGATTATCGATAACTTTTAACCAATTAGGTAACATTTATTCTCCTGTATCTTGGTGCTATGCAACCATTGCTAAGGAATACGTCACTATGTCGTTGCGCGTAACAGCAAGTCGCGGTACGAAATTCATAAATATCTGTAGGTATATTGTTCTACAATTGACGACCTGATTAGTTCAGGGGGTAGTGACCCTGCTATCTGTGCTGCGGTTCCGGGTTCGAATTCTGGTAGGGACAAACTTTGTGTGATTAGCACGAATGTTTGTACCCGAGTCATGAGTGTTTATTATCTATATAAGTATTATGGACTGAGTTCGCCCTCAGTCCGTTGTACGGTACCCATAATACAAGCGTTGCTTAGTGTGGTACCGTATAGTTGGTGTGTTCGTCTGGCGACATTTATATATTTATTTAATTCTCATTGATAAATAATAATTCTAGCCGAAGTATTGCTATCAAGTTTCCTTATCTAATATTATTCGAATATTCACTACTCCAGCACTAGTAGTAATAGTAGTAGAATAAGTACTCCCTTCTGTATAATGTTTTAACGTCCAACTGTTGTACACGGAGCTCCTCTAAATACGAGAAGCATCAGTAAGATGATGGCTAACATACATATCCCTAAACCAGTGATCTGATATTATCGCAGCGAAAGAGTCTATTCAATAACTAGTATTGTGTAATAAACTCATGAACCGTTTATTTTAATAGTCCACATATAATTGCTCGTTGAAACAGCGATCGATAAATGATTAAACCGATGGATAGTGCCAGCACTCATGGTTTTATAATATCGTTATTTTTTTCGAATGGGATCGGCTCTTTTTCAAGTAGATAATATTTGAAATAGACTTTAATGTAATAATATAACATTATTTTTGTATTTTTTTTTATTGAATTCTATCAAAAAATTAAAGCAGTGATAACCAAGTCGGTGGAACTCTCGTCCTGATAACGAAAGTCGTAGGTTGGGACCTCGACTTGCACCTCTGAGAATCTCATGTGTCATCCAATTTCCACACATGATTATCGCTTGCCTGCACCTGCATGTCTAAGGTAATTCCTCTAAATACGTGTGTGAAGTCCGCCAACGTACAGGGCCGGCAATATGGCTTAGTCCCATTAATATTGAGGGGAGGCCTGAGCCCAACAGTGGTACATTAAAAGGGCTAATATTTTTTATTCTTTTGAACTAATAGGAATCGAAATATAACCTTATTACTTCCCAATTAGAGCAAAAGTAACGGTATTCATGAAATGGAATATTTGAATTTAGTTGATAATAAATTAAAACTACAATATCATACACCATGGCGAGAATGTGAGCGACGACAGAAATGTCGGCGCATTATCAACTAACTTAACGAGCAGTCGCGCCGCTAGTGACGCGACACATCGATAAAAAGTGCACTATGCTATGAATATGGATTTATATCGACACATGTGAAATAAACAGACCTCGTGATGTATAATTTGAGTTATCGAAACGCAGCGTGGTTCCGCACGCTATTTTTACGATTTGCGAAGGTGCAGACAGCGGCTAATAGAACGTTACCTATTTCATTTTAAAATGTTTTCTGCATGTAAATTTTATGACATGGAATGTTTAAGTGCTCCGTAACGAATAATTCTGCGGCAACAGAAGTCACTTTGCGGCTATAACACACTCATTATCGTAGATTATATTTGAAACTTAGTTAAACTGTTTTTATGATAATGGCTTTCGAACAGGCATAGTGATATAAACATCTACATTACTGAATTCATATATTAAAATTGAATAGGTACTTAATTGTCCATTATTACATTGTTACGTTTAAATAATTATTCGACGTTCATGAAACGTATGTGGAAAAGTTCCTGAAATTAAGTAACCGTGTTTAATGAGCACTTTATAATTAATCTTGAAGTCCTCAATTATTCTTTAATACATCACAGTAACTGCTTCTCGTGGTTCACATGTGACAACCATACTGATATTCCACGGTTGTAAAAACAAACAAAACACGCTTGTACATCGCGCGGTGCGCTAACAAATCGGCTTGTTATCAACCGATCTGTGGCAATAAGTCGTCGCCGCATTGGCAAATGTGTCGATAAAGTATCGATACCGGGGCTGACGACACGCGAGCGCACACAACACTAACTCAGGCGGTTTGACACGCGAGTGTCATACGCCAGCTAAGCTTCTGATTTAATATTGAGCGTTTATGCAGTTTTAGATCGGAATTAATATTCAGAGTTATAAAGGTTGCGCGATTGTAGCCGGTTAGTTTGTCTAAAAGATTTTTATGATGTCATATCTTTAATGTGTTTATACATTGAAATAGTTTACATTATCACACAGTAGATGGACTCCTCTGGTCTTCTGTCTTAAAATTATAGTCTAATCTTAGCATACCATAAATAAGTATTTGTATTTAAAAAAAAATATGGTTTCTGATGTTTTCCGTTGTTCATTTATCTATGCCATTCAGTTTTCGTTTTTGTCTTCGCATATCCAGTGAATTCATATGAGATGTTATGTACAAGTGAATAATGTATTTCCAAAATATGTTTCAACCATAATGTTACGCTGTTCGTTAGGTAATTCTATTTATGGGTCCTATAGGGTTACATACAGGGTTTACATTCCGGCAAATTTATAAAGTCAGATACAATACTATTTCATTGCAAACCAGTGTCTACAATAAAATGTAATATCATTGTAAATAGATTCTATGAATTTGACGGCAACGACGTAGTTACAATACTGTATGATACCTATAATAATATATGCGAACTATCTAAGGATGCGTTAAAACAACATTGTATTGGTACTTTTGCACTTCAAAGTTAGCATATCACATGCCTCAGACCCGTCTCGACTCTTCAAGACCCTTGCGGCTCCCGTTCGATGACGTCACTGAACAGAGACGCACATACGCTTCTCACCGACGCTAAAAAAGGACGGACACACGATAAAAACAACATACCAAATACGGTGGTCACATGTGACTAAATACCGTCATAAGTGGCGATATATTGCAGTTATGGGGGCGAAATTTTCACAGCGGCTTCGTTATGGGCTTAGAAAACAATGTTCAATATGGCGTTCGCGGTTTTTGGGTGCGCGGTGCGCAGGATTCGATGTTTTCGCGACATGTGGCGTGTGGATGTGTGCTTCGAGATGTACTTGTGTATATGTTGTTATCCGTTAGAGATGATATTTTTTATGTGAAAATTGCGCGGTCAGGTTTTCTAGCGGTTCTGTTGATGGCGTGTCGTGATTTAGTTTGTGCTACTCTGTTAATATTCATGATGAAATAAATGTTTACACACGTGGTGTTTGATTGGTGAGTGCTATAATTTTAAGGCTTATGTCGTTGAGTAATAAGAGAGGAGGACTAACTTAGCGGTCTCCGACGCCATTACGAATCAATAGGTAATCATTGGAAAGCGAATAAACATATATTATTTGTGACTTTTTAAACGTTTATTTCTGACTAGCTGCGCCCGGCGGTTACCCGCGATAAAAGGTATGAAAAATTAAAACATCTATCCCACGGGAACCATACATTTTACCGGGATAAAAAGTAGCCTATGTGCTATTCCAGACTATAATCTATCTCTGTGCCAAATTTCATCCAGATCCGTTCAGCCGTTCGGGCGTGAAAGAGTAACAAACATCCATCCATCCATCCATCCATCCATCCATCTATCCATCCGTCCAAACTTTCACATTTATAATATTAGTATAGATTAGTATAGATTAGAATTGTGGGGAGCCGTTGGATGCAGATTGGTACCAACCGTTCGTAGTGGCGTTCAATGGGGGAGGCCTATGTTCAGCACTTGAGGTCTTGCGGCTGATGTTGCTGAACGTTTGTTTCTGTGTCGCCGGTTTTTATCAAATCTATCAAGTTTTAATATATCTGACATTTGAAATAAAACTAATTTTAAAGAATTTATCGCGTTTATTTTATGTTTTTACGTTCCCGACGTTTCGGCTGCTTTCCAGCAACGATGGTCTCGGGAGGGCTGAGGTGTTTGACGTCCTAGTGTCATAGTTTGAACTGGGATACCCTCATATTTAGTTGTTGCCTGCGGTCTGATTTACGCAGAAAGTGCTCACAGTGTCTTGAGGTCTTGCGATGGTGCGCTTGATTTAGGATTTAATTATATAAATTACTGGATCTCAAGTCGGTGATAGCACCCAGCCATCTTCCGTATTGAAATTAGGATGTTTTTTTATGCCAATGGCCTCACGTATCATCCTAGGTCGGAATCGGTGTTCTTTTGCGAGGATCTAATCCTTAAAATTAGTTTTAGTTCAATGTATACTATTCGCGTAAATATAAGAAATCAATATGTTTATCTGACACATTAAATTTTAGTTATAGATATTTTTGTAGGTTTTCATGAAATCTATTAATCAGTATCTATGTATAAATATAATTATGTTATAATTATGCAGTAGCTTCGCACAAACCCACAGACAATTATCTCAAACTTTATCTCGGCTTGTAGTAATACATTGAGATTTAACTTTATAGGCGGGGCGTACACTGAGGGGCTACTATTGCAAATAACAAAAATGTGTAGTGACCTAGCTTTTCTGAATTTCAGGCTACAATCAAACGACTTTAAGTGCTGAAATCAAGACATTTAGTGCTTACTATTATTTTGTCATGAAATAGAGAATACATTAATAGATGTTTATTATGCACTTTATACACAGGATGATTCAGAAAGGGAATACTTACCTTTGAATCTGCGATTTCTTAGCGTACTAATCATTCTGTAAAGTCAAAATTACGATACGTCCATTTTTTCGAAATACATTATATATATGTTTCCAACATAATGACTAATTGTGTTTCTATGTAAGCATTTTTTTTTAAATTACACACATAGTTAATGATTTTAAATGCGCAAGTTCCCCTATACCCTTTCTGAATTATATAGTACTAGCTGTTGCCCGCGACTTCGTCCGCGTGGTATTAAACAAAGTCAACCGTTGACAACAGCCTGCTCGCCAATTCTGAGCCCGCGGGACGCATTGCAGGTTATTGCTATCAAAATTAATCAGGCGCTGCGCTGCATCATTGGTTTTAATTTTTTTTCGTGAGATCCTATTTTTTTTTCTAAATAAAAGTAGCCTAAGTTACTCCTTGTTACATCAGCTATCTGCCAGTGAAAGTCCCGTCAAAATCGGTCCAGCCATTTCAGAGATTAGCCGGAACAAACAGACAGACAGACAGACAGACAGACAGACAAAAATTGTAAAAAATGTTGTTTCGGTATAGGTAACGTGTATACATCCAAATGCACTTAGTAAAAAGCGGTTATTTTAATATTACAAACAGACACTCCAATTTTATTTATATGTGTATAGATAGACGAACACACCATCTATACGGTCCCACACCAAGCAACGCTTGTATTAGGGGTACCGTACAATGTACTGGGGACTTATCTATACATATAAATAAAATTGGAGTGTCTGTTTGTAATATTAAAATAACCGCTTCTTACTAAGTGCATTTGGACAACAGACACTCCAATTTTATTTATATGTATAGATGTATAGATGACTGCCGGAAAACCCAGTATATTACAAATACTGCTGTTCATGATTGATTATGCCTTATATACTTTAACAGATTGGCAAAGTAAACTGTGTACACTAAGCTCAACGCCGCAGGCGCCGCTGAGACCGTATCTTTCAGATCTACGCGAATGCGTCCTAACATTAGCACTGTTTATTACTGAGCTTACCGATATCATACTTAGATTTCACTTAGCACTTTATGCTTACAAACAAAAATCCACCTTATTGCATAAAAACTCAGGTTCGAATTCTGTAGAGGTTCATTATTATTTTTTGTTTAAGCTTATTAATTAAAACAGATAATGTGAAATGTTTGATATCTTTTAAGTGCATTACGATTTGCTATTTGGAACTCTTTCTTTAGAGAATAATTTATCATTTAGATTGTAAGGATATTGTAATCTAAGAAATAATTATCGCTTTTGGAAGCGATGTTTATATTCAATAAGTAGCTGTCGCGGCGAACTAAGTACCGCCTCAGATTCAAATGTATGAGAAAATTAACTATCTGTATACTAACTAACTTAACTTAAATTGTAACTTATATTGATAATGAACATCAATGACTTGGGTACAAACATTCGTGCTCATCACACAAAGTTTGTCCCTACCAGGAATCGAACCCGGGCCCCTCGGTACAGAAACCAGGGTCACTACCAACTGCGCTAAACAGGCGGTCAAACATGTGATATAAGTGTGTTTTCTACTTTTTACTGATAGTGGTAGAAATCAATATCTCATAATCTTAATTATCAATTTACCACGTACGAATTACCTTACGCACATTGAAATAAAACTAATTTTGATTTTAATTATGTCACCTCCACCTCAGTCCTCCCGTAACCATGGTCGCTGTAAAGCAGCCGAAACGTCGGGAATGTAAAACCATAAAATAAATGCGATAAAATCCGTAAGATTAGTTTTATTTCAATGTGTAGTATTCGCGTAAATATAAAAAAATAATTACCTATCGCATTTTGAATATAATGCAATAATATTGAACCACCTTTTCTCAATATTATTATCGAATAAGAAATTGACAGGCCTCGAT
This sequence comes from Pheosia gnoma, assembly GCA_905404115.1. Taxonomy (NCBI): domain Eukaryota; kingdom Metazoa; phylum Arthropoda; class Insecta; order Lepidoptera; family Notodontidae; genus Pheosia; species Pheosia gnoma. The sequence continues at coordinate 8,957,591 of FR989903.1, forward strand.
TCTCGTTCGATGATCACTCGATCGCGACACGCCGAGTGGCAACACTGCACTTGCGCCGGTTCTCAAGGGAACCGCCCGAGAACCAGTAGCAGGGCTCCTTGACGCGTCGGGATCATTTGTTATGTCGGTAATTAACACTTTTGAAAGTTGAAGTGAGTGATATTGATTCAAGTATTCCAGGTCATTAATATTGTAGGTCTTGTTATTCGGACGTCTGCGGTTTAAAACATCTGTTAGTTACAGACGTTCATGTCTTTAACTACCAGATTAACGTGTTATCGTTACGAATCACGTTATCGTAATGAGCTATGCTATGGCTGATTGGTAGAGAAGATTTAGTTCTGATAGGTTTTAATGATACGCTATTAATTAAGCTTGGACGTCATATACATTTATGGTGATCCCAGTAACATCCAGACAATGTAAGATCATTCCCGGATATTAGATTAGTACTAGAGCGGGAATCAATCCCGCTACCACTCGAGCCAGTGATCCAAGCGCTACTTCTGACCACACACCATTGTTGTCAAATAATAATAATAATATGATATAATATCGCCAGACGAACACCAACTTTACGGTCCCACACTAAGTAACGTTTGTATAATGGGTACCGTACAATGGACTGAGGGCGAACTCAGTATATAATACTTATATATATATTAAACAACCATAATTCGGATACCAACATTCATGCTCATCACACAAAGCTTGCCCCTACCAGGATTCGAAGCCGCGACCCTCAGCGCGGTAAGCAGGGTCGCTAACAACTTCGTTAATCAGGTTGTCATTTACACAGAGAAGATTTTTTGGAACACTTAAATTACAATAGTTAATAGGTCAGTACTAGCGGTGAAATTTGGGTGTACCACGAATGGTTCTGCCTACTTCTTTGGCAACACAGACGTGATGGTACCACGTTTTCTGGAATTTAACCTATACCTATGTGATCTAGACCTCCAACATATATGTCATATATTATTATAATCTCAAAGTGTGCTGAACTGTCACTAAATGTCCAGTGACCCCTGAGCGGAAAGATATCGATAAATGGAGCACGCGCGGCCGAGATAACGCGGCGGACGGGCGTGCCGTGACGTCACTTCCTTGCCGGCGCGTGCGACGCTCCACTCGCACAGCGGTTCAAGTTAGAGTCGATTAGCGGGAATTCTGTTGAGTGTTATAATGATGTTTGTTACATCGAAAACTATATGAGGAATCGCTTATCACTGAGGCGAGATATAACAAGTTCGCGTGGCAGTTCATAGACGTTTTGTTAAGTTTCGCATTAGTGAGCACTTAGTCATTTCTATGGGACTAGGCCCGCCACACACTCCCAACACTGCTACTCCTGTAAGCCAGGATCTACAGTGGTGTCCAATGAAGACACCGAGGTTTGACCCTCGGCGAGTCCCGGGATAAAGTGAATCGTCTTGGAACCCGCACGAAATTAATCGAAAGATAAAAATAGGAGGAGTTGGAAGAAAATTATCCACTTCCCTCCATTGCAAAGCGGGAGACAAAAGATCTGGTAGACAAATGTCCACAGAAGTAAGACTCTTACAGCTGGACTAATTCCAGGTGTAAGGCACCACGGAGAGTTTAAATACTAATGGGCACTTAGTCAAATATAAGCCACTCGTTGTTTTGTTAATAAGTAACAATCCGACTGACAGACATACTTAAATATTAGTTTTAGTAGTATCATTATGACCGTGGCCATTGGATGTTCCATTGTAGAGCTCTAATCTTCTACGTTCACTTACTTCTACGTTTAAGTTTTCTACGCTTTAAAGTTGTTTATCATAAAGGTCAATTTAAAAACTCTTATTTCATTTAATATTTTAATCGCTTGGAATTTTTGATTTGCACCACACAAATGACACGAGGCCGTGCCGCTTCCGCCACGACACCATAAGCAATAGAATCCCTTATAAACCTTATTTTACAACTCCTAAAGTCTATAATTCCATGAAAAATTTGTTCGAAGCACGTTTGTTGGTTTTTTTAGCAGCGGCGTCGTTTAAAAGAGTTCAACGGGGTGCTTTGAGGATGTCCGCTTAGATCTCGAACGAGGTTGCTTGCTTACAAAGATTTTATGTGAGAATTTTTACAAGAAATGTTTGTAAATTATTTTAGCACTGTAAATTGTTTTATGTTGGCCCAAGTTATGTTGACTGACTGTTTTGAATTAAATACTTTGCCGGCAACTAATTCGTTAGATCCCTTTTCAGACTTACCTTCAAAACATGCCACATGAAATATTTGTAATTACTGTTGTAATTTATAAGCATAACGTATGCTTATAAATTACAATGAAAATACTTTTATACGAAAATATTTCTACATAAAAAGTATGAATAAACAGTCAAAGCACCACGAATAGATTCTCTGGAATCGGAGAAACAAAGTATGTATAGCTGAAAAAGAATAAGAATATAAAAACAATTTCACGTAAAATATTTTCCCATCAATCATACATCGCGGAAGGCCGCGGGGCCGACGAGCGCAATTCGGGGGTGAATTAAATATCAATTATTTTAATGCGCTCATCCGAACACATGGCTCAGTCTGCGGGCAGTGAATTGCCGTTCACTGAGCGACTGCAAATTAAATAAATAAATAAATAATATCGCCATACGAACACACCAACTATACGGTCCCACTTTAAGCAACGCTTGTGTTATGGGTACCGTACAATGGACTGACGGCGAACTCAGTATATAATACTTATATACATATTAAACATCCATGACTCGGGTACAAACATTCGTGCTCATCACACAAAGCTTGTCCCTACCAGGATTCGAACTCGGTACCCTCGGCAGAAAGCAGGGTAACTACTAATGGCGCTAATAAGACCGTCAAACAAAACAAATCTTTATCTTTATCTATATCTTTAGCAAATTTTGGCTTACATCTGAAATAAATATATAACTGATTGTATATAACATAGCATATATAAACATATGTAAATAACCTTGATCATGTGTATGCACATAAGCCATGTGTCGTGAATACTGTGAAGACACACATCGCGAACCGCTCCCCGCTTCTCAGAACATTGATGACACCACACATTTTACAGATATATCATCGATTTAGGGGCGCGAAACAGTTTAGTTCTGTGAATCGTTAATAAAACTTATTTTCGGACTAATAAATTAAATTAAATATTTAAAACTAAACCGAGGTCATTGTAAATTTAGCTTTTATACCTTCTTTTTGTGTTTGTAGTTCGCGATTTTCAATGTATTTATAGTAAAAATGGTTGATCCCATTTTAATGCAACATTTTGGCGAATGCCAAAATAATGGAATTCAATGGAAGTGTGACATTGAAGAAAATAGGTCTTAGTCGAATATGCATTACACCTAACACTGATAATTCATGATTTGTTTATAACTACTAGAGATGCGATTTGTAATATTAATTTTAACATAAATGACTAAAACCTGCTTGTAAAACCGAAACACATTTAAGAATGACGATACATACAAGCTGCCCTATGACCATTATTATCTGTTCTTACATATATTAATATGTATTAATTAATAATTACCAACTACGTACGTGCTTAAGTAGAATGTTAAGTACGTAGATATTTAAAAAAGAAACGACATCTATTTTTAGGTTTTATAAAAGTTCGGTTAATGTTCGACACATCACTGAAATATTCGGCACATCCCTAGTTTATAATATGAATGATCAGTGAACTTCCATGTAGGACCACCTCTAACACGAACACAAACATAATAATAGTACTAGTACCACATTACTATGAAGTTATATATTCTGGAGCCAAAAAAATAATTGTAATATTAAAATAGTCACAAAATGTTGCCAACCCCTGATTGATCCCGGCAAATCTGAGCCGTATCGAATTGTATTACAATCAGTGATCATTATTTTATTCGTATCGATGGATCAAAGTCCGAATACAAAGTGTTGGTATTATATTACTTTCACTCAAAATTGTATCTCCCTAAGGGCAAATGGGTTTGAAATTTAAAATGTCTGAAGCAAATACCTATAGTATAGGTTTGTTATATGTATGAATGTAATAATATATACTTTGAAAATATCGATCGCAGAAATATAATCACTCAAAATAAGTTTGTAAAGAGTGAAAAATAGTAAATTATAAAATGTTAGAACTTCCGGCTTGCGCTGAATTTTATTTTCTAGGAGGTGGCAGCGTGACTTTATTATAGTAAATGCACATTACTAAAAACAAACTAAGTGCTTTCAAAACAATACCTAGACACTTTTGAGCTACATCTCATGAGTTGAGAGGCCTTCATTATTAAGCCCCTAACATTTCACTGTTGAAACTATAAATTTAATAATACAATATTATAACATAAGTATAAAAAACAATTACTAGAAAGTATTATGAAAAACTTCCTACATTAAGTTTGCTAATTAAGGTTTTTTACAATCATAACCGCTAACCGATAAAAACGTGACAAGCATTTAAAAATGCTGATAGAATAAAAATTTATATTATAGCGAAGGAGAATTTATATTTTCGCAGTCGCTCAGACCCCGCCTAGGAATACGAGGAAAGAAGTTACTGGTGCGTCTAAAGACGCGGTTATTAGACACGACTTTTTGCGCCGAAGAATTATTTATTCAAACAGTTCTAAGAAACGGGGCGTGTTAATTGGGTATTGGGTGTTTATTGAAATTATAATTTTACTTACTTCTACTAGGTACTTGTTTCAAACCATCAGTATGTTCCCAAACCAAAGTGACCGGTATGGGTACCGAATGGCCTGAGAGTGATCCCAGTATCACTAGTCATGAAACGAAATTTTCCGCGCCGGGCATCGAACCGGGCGATTGCCCCTCTGTGCAAATATGTTCAAACCACCTGACCAATCGTCCACATCGTATCGTGCAGCGTTTGACACAATGCGATCATGGTATTTTTATTTAAGTACAATTATGAACATGTAACGGGACCGATCTGCACAAGTAGACCGATTACTAGTCAATACCAAATAATTGCATAAAAGCTCGTTTACCCCTGTTTGTGTTCCATTTACCGGCAAACAGTCTAATTGGCCTCGACGCGACTTGCCGCCTGTATCGCTCGCTAATAAATTGCGCACGGCATGTACAACGAAAGGCACCCCACTGCTTCATGAATTGTTAATACAATTTTAATTAAACTTCAAAAAATTAACATCGGTTTGGACGGCAAAAACGGCGTAACAGCGGCCGAACTCGATTTTACGAATATTTTTTTACGCGCCATCGTGACTGCGGTGTGTAGATTTCTTTTATTGCGAATAATTAACGTTAAATGGAATGTAAGTTCGCTATCTTCTTATAGTTAAGTAATGATGATTAGAAATCTATTAAAAAAGTGGACACATCATATGAGACAGACATATGTTTTTACACTTAAATTCTTGCAATTTAACGTAGAAATTTTAGTATTTCTTTTTGTCTCAGTGACGTAACTACCTCTTACGATATTCAATTAAAAAAAAAAACATTTTTAACGTCCTCCAAACGAGATATGTTACCTATCCTTGAGAATGTCATCACCATTCCCAATACAAAATGTAAAGTACCCCGTATTGTTTCTCTCGCTTGCCAATCAGACGAACTTTTCAATGGGAAAATTAAACTTTTTACCTTCGAACAATGCCCGTCGCGGTGGGCTAACGATGGCCAACGTACCATCAAATTCAATAGATTACGATTATTGTTGCATGAATATGTATTTGACTGTTAGAATAAATAGAGGGTAAGGTGGTCTCTGTTATAAAGACGACGACGAAACGACGTCGTTATAAAGTATTTTCGTATGACTACTGCGCTTGTGTGCAGCATCTGTTCACACTTAGTATAAATGAGACAGGCTCCACGCCATCCTATCGGATTCTAGCTAGGTCCTAGATTACGATTTTAGACATTCGTTTGCCCCACACATTATCCGATTTCATCTTATAATTAGGTTAGGAAGGTGTTTTATGTATCAAATTTAATTAGTGACTAATATAATCGTTGCAATATCGTGCATCAGAGTTAGAATATTGTTATTCATGTAAACCATTAAGTACAGTACTTATGAATCGTCAAAATAGTTACAAAATGCTAAGCTACAACGTTACCATCCATTCGGAATGCCGTTTCTGTGGAGAATAACGGGCAGAAAAGGCCATGGCTGCTCTTTTTAAAAATATTTTTTTAATTTTTGAGCAGAACATTGTTATGGGTATGTGAGAACAATGTAGCAACGGCTAGGCAGACTTGAGCAGCTGGTCAAAAAAGTACTAACTCTCATCAAAGACCACGGCTATCATATTATATGACTAACTTAGTAAACATAAGCCTTTACGACATTTAACCAGTTAATCGCACATGATGCACTTTATGCCAGTTATAACTAAAAGTTTTAGGTTATTTTCTCACATATCCTATTTACGATAGAGTAAATAACCACATCGTCGATGTAGTCACATACATTTTCGCCATCGCCTTAAGAACTAGTCTATTGATTGCTGATCTTTTAATGTATTTTTTTTTGTAATTTAACTATCGAGTAACCTTTTTTATACACTGTTGACATAACCTCAATTGCCACCTATTAACTTAGCTGGAATAATTCTTCGCAAAAACTTTTATTTAATCGATTTTAGTCTTAAATATTGCCGGCATTTTAATTTTGCTTTACATCTTGATAAGTTTATTCTAACATGTTATTTCGCATAGTATGTAGTTTTACGGCGATAGCATATCATTACTTTGTACCATCGCTTTCAAAAATTGGTTGTTTTCTTTTGAATGTATAATAAATCTCTATTTCATTAAATTTTTACAGATCGATCAGAGTCGGGGGTTTTTTAAGTTGAGTAAAAGTTTTTGTATCATTTCAAGGGTATGTGTGATCTTCATAATGAAGGAGAAAAGTCGCGATCACCGCATAGCGAGGTTATATTATCGAGGTTTGCTTCGCGAAAGAATCGGTATTACCTACTTCCGAAATTTCGAGACTGCTGTGCTACCACAGTGTAAAAAAGTTAATTATAATTTAAAAAAACATTGTAATAAAACTATTTTTTTGGGTTTTATCGCGTTTGTTTTATTTATTTGCGATTTCCAGTCCGTTCGCATGTTGATTTCTGATATTTACACGAATACTACACATTCAAATAAAACGAACGTTTCGTATTTTATAAAATTAACGCGATAAATATAAGAAATTAATATTAGAAACATTGTTTTTTATCAATAAAAAACTAGACTATTTTCTCGTGTTTTTAAATCTCTGGAAAATCTCTTCTGGTAGACAGAAGACAATTATAAAAAACTACAATTTAATTCATCTAGCGCCATCGACTGTGATCAGACAAAACCTAAGATATATAAATTTATCTTATTTCCATCCTATGAATTAAGAATGAGAGTCTAGTGACTTGATGCGAAATATTTATAGCATGAGTCTTACCCTGACTTGCTAGCTATTTTAACTATATTGGACATTATAGATAATATAGCTTTTATTTTTAAATTTTGATACAGATAATGACATTTTCTTTTTTCAAATAACAAAACCAATATTATGATACTGTGCATCCTTTTTTTATATTACCGAACTTTTTTACTCTGTATCTCAGTGCGTTAATAAACTGCGCTGTCAGTGGGTGAAAGTCAACAGATTTATGCCGCGGTGCGCTTACCCATCCTTATGTAAGTTAGCGCGTTTTGGGTTAATGGAATTTATTAACATACATTTCGCGCGCCTAGGGGCTTGTTCCGAACGACCGCGGAGACAAAAGTGCGTTTAATTGGAGAACATGAGAAGATTCATTATGTGTTACTTTTCTGGTGAACGGTAACACTGAATTCTTTGCGGCATAAGGAAGCCTTTGTGGCAAAGAGCTCGCTCTTTTTGTATTGTTCAAGCCTTTAAATAGCTATGTGCTAAGCGTGCACCTTGACAAGCCCAGTATGCTATAAAATAACTTCGGTGTTGCTAAATGGACTGAGATACCAGTATCCACTAGACCAAAGTATGAAAAGATCATTCCCGAAATGTGCCCAGGCGGGTATCGAATTCGCAACCACCCGGTGGAATGAGGTGAGCTGCATAAGCTCAAGCTATTGACCCAGCTATCGTCAGTTATAAAAATATTTATTAAAATTAAAAATAATCAAAAACCTATAAAATTTGTTTATTAAAATAATTTACTTGAGTTGGGTTTAAAAGTTTCAGTTATATAGTCGTACTATTGTTTTAAATCTTATACACTACAAACGGTAAAACACTGGAGATATATAACTTCTTTTCGGTGAACACGATCAATTGTCGATTTAAAAAAAACACATACCCGCTGAGTTTCAATCCCGATCTTCTGTTGAGGTCGCGTTCCGCTCTAGCTGCAGAGTTATATTATAATGTAAAAAGTACTTTGTGCTAGCGTAGCCCTCATAGACATAAATAAAATAAATGATTCGACTTTGAGCCCATGAATTGCAAGGGTTCCCACGGGATTTTCAGACAGTAAAATCCTCGCGAACAAAGTCGCATAGATAACGGTATCAAATGAAGATTAAAAGGAAATCTCTCTCATCTGCCAATTGAGATTATCGCTAGGACCCTGAGGACTGGCAACGAGCCGCTGAAGCGGTCCGTACGTGACGAGTATGTAAATACGAGGTGATTCACTGCCTAGATATCGGTGTTCGGTTACTATGTTATTGTTAGGTTCGATTCCTGGACGCCGCCAAGGTTTGTGTGTGCGAGTTTGAGGCCACAGTTATCTGTGTACATAACTCTGAATCGATAACAAAATACCGGTTAATTTCGTTTAATATGCTTATAAAGATGTCCGTAATGTTGTCCAATAACAAATGTTTTCTGTAACTCCAACAAATAGCTCATGAATCCTGAATGTAACATCATTGAGACAGCATGCTGGCACTCTATCTTATGTATGAAATTTGTAGCGATGGCATATTTTTTCCATTAATTAGTATCCATCGAAGCTTAGCCAGTAGACAGGTGGTACTTTGCCCAAGGTGCACCGGACATGGTCAACAATTGACGTCGTTTGGGAGGCTTCTTTCGCTCACCCTACTCCCTGAGTTGAATGAAAATGACGTAATCTCTACAGAATTATATGTATTCCGTACAGCTCTAGCTCGACATTTTATTAAAACTTTACGTACTCAAAATAATCCAATGTACAGCGCTACAAGTCTAAAATTAGCTTAACAAAAGGTGAAATCGCTGCGTGGGCGGCGCTAAGTGGACTTAGTTACGTTTGTTTTACGTCACCAAGGGGACGAGCAGACTAGTGATCACTAGTTGCAACTTTTATCTACATAATAAGTAATAGTTATGGTATTTCAGATAACTCAATTAGAATTAACGCTAAGTAAGACTTGGCTTTAGTCATTTTGATATTTGCTTTGTTATAGAGTAAGAAAATATTATCGGCTCGTTACTATATTATTAAAACATAGCTTATTGACGCCTGATTAAAATTGAGCAGCAAGCTATAATCATTGAGATTTAAAAAAAAGAAGTCTGAGTGGTTCGCGTCAGCTGCGAGCTGTCAGCCATGCGCAACTTGTCAGCCATACGCAAGCTGACAATAGTACTAGCAAGCTTTTTCTTCGTTAACAACCTTTACAATCCCATTGTAAATGCATTGTATGGTAAATTATGTGGATCCAAAAGTCATTCATTACGTTTAGCTTGCTGCTGAAAGTATATTTAGTAAAATACTCGTTACAAATACTATATTCATGGGTTGTTCCTTAAAACTTTTGCGCCTTTGTAAACCTCGGGCGATAGTTAAACCGCTCGTCTGCTCCGACTCGCAGTTTACTTTGTTATACGTCACTTGACTCTAAGAAGCCGGCCCAGGACTTAGTGTCCCATCGCTAAGTCTTCTATGTGCTCAGCTATTACGTATAATAACAGAAATAACACTAACTATGGGGCAAAGGGAATGTTTTTGAAAATTGTTTCATCATCCTGTCGTTTTGGGAATTGGGTCAATTAGTATAATTGTATGGTAACACATTTATTTTTGTTTTAGTTATGTTTACGACTATTATGTGTGTTAACACATAGTCCAGATAGCCGTCCAGAGGTGCATGAGATCGTTTAGTACAAGCCATTCTTTCTGCTATTTTGTCGAGTGTTGCCAACCGCAGGCGCAGACTAGCTGTCTCTTATCTCTGGTCCATACGGCCGGTAAATTTTCCGTAATGCACAAACAGACCGAGAGACAGACAAAAATCCCAAAAAGGTAGATTCGGCATGTGTTTCGAAAATAATGCCTCTTACGACTAATATTTTTCTAAAACATTACATTTACATTCTAATTATACTGCTTAGGCGAAAAACATATATAAATGGTGTGTCGCAAACACCATATTCAAGCTCAAAAAACCAAGCCGATTTTAGTAGTACGCGTCAAATGCTTTGGGTCCTTTCTATACCACTCGGCTGAATTTTTGTTCTTCGGTATGTTGTTCGCGGTTTTCGGTCTATATAATTTCTTCGTTTGAATTAAAATGTATATAGATATGCAGTTTCTAACAGTTGCCTTCGATAATAATATCATAGTTGACTCATCGAAATATTTCTCCTTCGATGACGTGTGATGATGTACGAACACGAAATAACCACATTGGAATGTCACAACAAAGCCACAACGCGTGCCGATATTTTTGAGTTTCAAACCCATGAGCTGTGAAGTGACAGAATGTTTGAAAGAACAATACATCATAGTTGGAGATTAATGAAAAATACTGGTAGATATGGATGTCTGTTGGAGTAGATAAATAAATCTTTATTGTTTGTAAATCAGTAATACACAGGCATTATATAAAAGACATAGCAAGGAGGAACAGCAAGTCTTCTAGCAAGCTCTGAGTCCTTCCAGACAACCTTCCTTTGGATGGGGAGGACTTGTCTTTAAATAATCATCTCTTCTCCGTATTTCGGAGCAGGTTGAGCCTTAGCGTAATTCTAATATCAAAGGGAAGCTTCAATTCTATTCTGACAATATTCCCATCTTCGGGTAGCCGCATTATTCTAAGTACTTAGCAGGAGCTGTTAATATGAGCTCTGTCACAGTCATGCTCATTTATAAAGGATTTAGTGTGAACGGGAGACGTGTATGTTACCGTAACGCTACGTAAACAGATCGCGTGCTTGTGGCTCTGGTCTCAGAGGAAAAACGGCAACTCTGATTAAATACTGAAGATCAGAATGGTATAATTGATGGAACTAGGTGACACTTGGCGAAAATCTATTGATAAACAAGTGGGGGAAGAGGAACCCGGTACTGACCCTCGGCTTGTCATCTTTTCCAATTATACACCAAACAAGTTGATCGATAATTAATGAAGCCAGCAACACCGAACTCCTCTAATGTCAGAATGGTGTTAGAAAATAGGCTAGGCAAAAGAAACTAAAACTTTTCATTATTATCTATGTCATGTTCGGAATCATAATGCAACCCGTGCAAAACCTGAGTCAGTCATTTGTCCACAAAGAATGAAACTATTGTACTTACAAATAAGCTTAATTTTGTACTAAAAGCTCATATCAGTTGTCGTTCCATCTCGCCCTCGGCGCCTGCGCATGATTCAGCGCCGGTCAAGGGTACCAACGCGTCGCGCACTTAATTTTAACATTACCCACCGTTTTTGCTAAAGGTTGCGTAAATTGCGCGATCCTGCTGGCGTAATCTTTTGTTAATTTTTTGCGTCATACCGTTGTTCTAGATTTTGGTGTGGTTTGGCGTTTGAATCATGGATCTGGTAAACAGCTTATTTTACAAGATATTATGTTGTAATATATCATTTAGGTATAGTAAATGGACAGTTTTTTTATTTATTTTTTGTCATTACAGTTTACTCTCGGATGTACTCCTATTATTTTATTACATAGCTTTAGTCCCGCGACTTGGTGCGTGTAAAAATTAAAACTTGAAAATTTACTTAAAAAATACCATGGTAACTGCGGGTGACCAAAGTAACGAACGTGCCCGATCTAACGAACCCAAACTCGGGGTACTACTCTATTCTCTAATGGATTTCCTTAACCAGATTTTGATTAATTCTTATATTGAGTGTTTTCACAAAGTTTCAACCTAATCGACCCACAGAATAACATGTTGCATATAATCTTTGATCCCCTTTTTGTTTCCCTTATGGTGCGAATTTCCAAAAATCCCTTCGTAGTCGATGGTTGCGTCATAAAAGGAAGCTGCTGTCCAAATTTCGACTCTCTACATTTAGCGGTTCGGGCTGTGCGTTGTCTGTCAGTCAGGACAAAGCCTTTTATATATAAAGAAGATAGACTTAAGATTCGTCAGAACGGTTACTTAGCAATATTTATCAAGACAATCCTGTATTTAGTCGGATATAATCCATATACATCCAAGTTACATCCCTCGGTTGTGACTTTGAACCTCCATTTTCTTTTAAACAATGAAGTATTGCACTTCCAAGGCCAGTCATGTCATGACCCCCCCGCCTACCAATCAAAAGCCGAGTTTTAAGTGAAACAAAAGAGAATAACCTGCCCGCTAACACCAAAAACAATCATGCTTAAACACACAACCCCTTTCTGTGCACCGTGTAAAATAATTACTTTTCTCGTTTGCCACTTAAGTCAGTTTAACTTGTAATTAGCGTTTAACGTGTTAAAGTTCGGTGTAAGTTATAAGCTTATTGTCGATTTTGTTACAATGACCACAACAGATGTTAACGTCATTGAAAGTCGAAAGATACGCTGCACAGTACATGATTTTTTTTGTGGCTTAAGAGGGCTTTGAAGCTATTTTTCGGATGCCATCACACTAATATTATAAATGTGAAAGTTTGGATGTTTGTTACTCAATCACGCCTTGGCGCCACGGACTGGGCGCGATCCCAGTATAAAATACTTACAAAGATAATAAATATCCATGAGGGTACACAAAATTCGTACTCATCACACAAATTTTGCCCCTACCCGGATTCTAACTCGGGGCCCTCGGCACAAAAAGCAGGGTCACTGCGAACTGTGCTAATCAGCTCATCATTATATTATATACAAGAATCGCTATCGCTTCTCCCTCGAGCCCGTCTAATGTAATCGGAAATGTTTCCCGCAGTAGGTAGTCCAGTGTTCCCATGCCCCGCCCACTCGCGGCTTCAGCGTGAACGGAGTAATTAGTGATGACTGAACACCAGCCAATCGGTACACGTTTGTTTATCAATTACTTGTAATGCACTTCCAGTAGGTAATTTTTTTCTTTTAAGCATATTCCGGGTGGTTTTTGCAGTAAGAGCGTCAATCCTACACTAATGGGGGAAGAGACCCACCACTGACGTCGGGGTTGTCATCGTTCCCTATTTGAAGAATGTATTTGCTCCCGCCAAGTATCGCCTAGTTCAATTAGCAAACACTTTACTTATTAAGTTATTGAATATGGGGCTATAACAATAGATTTATTACGTCTTTAACACTACCGGTTTCGCTGATCCCAACTGCTAGTTACAAAGTGACCCTGCTTTCTGAACTGAGAGTCCCAGATTCGAATCCTAGTAGGTTAGGTTAGGTAGGATCTTTGTATGATGAGAATGCTAGTGCCCGAGTCAAGGATTTTTTATACAGTATGATTCGGAGAGGGTACTCTAGAACTCGGGCTTCTTTAGCGCATTTAAAAACACTATGTCAAGTCAGAGTTTTGATATGTCGATTAAAAAAGAAATTGTTTCCCAAAAAAACTGTAATTGAGAATTTTTTTTTCAATTTGTGATTTCCATATTCTGACTTCACATAATGATTGCTAAATAAGCGCTAGTTCGAGGCTAAGTATACCCTTTCTGAAACGGCCCGTATACTGGCATCGCCCCCAGTCCATTGTACGGTACCCATAATACAAGCGTTGCTTTGTATAGGACCGTACAGTTGGCGAATTCGTATGGCGATATCATAAATACATGAGACATTTGCACCAGATAAAATTACAACATAACTAATTCAACTCAATTAATAAATACAACTAAAGTTCACTCGAACAATGGACATTACAAATGTTGTACATTGTAATCCGTCACGAATCAAGATTGACAAATGGATGGGCAGCCGAACAATGCTTTCGCTACCGATGATTGGCGCGATTGGTTCGTGTGCTGTGCTTTGTGCAACAACACCAATGAGATATGTAGGTTTCAGCCAATGACATTCAAATCAATAGTCTTTGCATTAGTTCTGTGTTAATGGAACGAAAAATGTGTAGTCATGCATACGTAGTTATTCATTACTGCTTTTATCATAGAACACATTTGAAAGACTAGAGTCTGAAACGGAAATGCATTTGACGACTTGCGATCGAAGCTCAGCATTGCTATTTTTATGTTGTCCTACGTCTTCCCGTTCTGGCTATTAATAAAAGATCATTAGAATGATGTGTGGGGTCTATGCAGTAGGGTGTAAGAACATTTTTTGTTAAACATCTACTTTTTTGCAATTAATGCACTTAACTAAAAGTGACAGAACAAGTCCTGAGAATTACATTCATGTTTATTCATTTAAGGAGCTAACCATTACAAGGTTGGCTTAGCCTCATTGTTAGGTATTTTTTATTTAAAAAAAAAATGAGTGAGTATTTAAAAACCACCCAAAAACGAACAACGTGAATAGCTCATCATTTAGTTAGATTGCGTAGGCGCAGAGTAATTGAAGGGTTGTAATTCTAAAGGGTCCAAGTGCCAAAAAAAATCTATATATATTATTACAAAAATACGATCTATGTGCCAAGCCAAGCAACTTTTTGTTGTTAAAAAAAAATGGCACTTAGACCCTTTAGACTTTCAACCCTTCAATTGAATGTGTGTAAGTAGTAATGTGCGGTGCGCAGTGTTTCAACAAAGCTTGCGAAGATAACATCGACAGGGAAATTAATGTAATTCATTCAGCGGGTAGGTACGGCTTGTGACGCGTGGTGGATATGGGCGTACCTGATTTATTGTTTTACGGTTTCTTGTTCGGTTTTGCGTATCCATGTTATGTTACTCTTCTTTCACACTCTCGCAAATACTAATACACACATTATGTTAGTTTTTATAATATGCAGCCTACTTTCCAAAATCAGGGTATTTGTAACGGATTGCATCCTTTGTAAATAAATATCGCCAGACGAACACACGGTATACGGTCCCCTATACCGTGTGTTCTTCTGGCGATATTAACTAAGCAAAGCTTGTATTATGGACACCATACAATTGACTGGGGGGGAACCCAGTATAAATTACTTATATAGATGTTAAACTTCCATGACATGGGTACAAACATTCGTGCTCATCACACAAAGTTTGTCCATACCAGGATTCGAACCCGAGACCCTCGGCACAGTAAGCAGGGTTGCCAACTACGCTAATCAGGCCGTATTTAGGCCGAAATTTGGAGAAGCTCTGAAAACAAAGCAGTTCATGAAGAATATCACAGTTTTTTGTACCAAAGAATATGTGATCCGATATATAAATAAATGTCAAATCACAACTACTATAAATCTAAGCACTATACTTGCTCCACATATCTCAGTTAAAAACAGGTCACACTTAAAAAAACCTCAGTGAACCTTATTCAAGCCAAGCCCGCCCGCGCCGCCCACGCACCCCCGGTTAATGCCGGCTCTAATATGACGTTATTTATTAAACCACAGTATGCGGTGGCCCTTATCTGGGCTAAGCTTTTGTTGCCGTAGTAGCATATAAATATCGCACATGAATTAGTTAATGTGGACACGGAAAGATGGATTGGTCGATTGTGAATGGAGTGGTTCAATTGTTGGTAGCCAGTGGTTTGGTTTGGATTGTGTGTTGGTGCCTGTTAGAATTTTCAACTTCCTTAATTTTTTTCATTATTAATTTGAGTGGTCTGCTACGGAATGTTTTTAAATAGGCTTACCTACATAAACGAAATAGTAACTTATCTACAATTCGTGATTTCACATTCAACAAAAATGTTTATATTTTTTGTATATAAATGGTGCTCCTTGGAAGCTATTAAGGATGTAGACAATTGATTTCTTATTATTTACGCAAATACTACACCGCGAAATAAAACTAATTTTACGGTCCAAAACCAAGTTGCTTTTGGACCTTAATACACTGAGCACTTTCTGCGTAGATCGGACCGCAAACAACAACTAAATATGTCAGTACCCCAGTTCAAATTATAACACTAGGACATCTCACACCTCAGTCCTCCCGTGACCATGGTTACTGTAAAGCAGTCGAAACGTAGGGAACGTAAAAACATAAAAATAAACGCGATAAAATCCGTAAAATAAGTGTTATTTCAACATCTAAGACATTCGACAATATCAAAAAGTAAATATTACGAAATGCGTGTCTATACTCTATACATACATATAAATAAAATTGGAGTGTCTGTTTGTAATATTAAAATAACCGCTTTTTACTAAATGCATTTAGATGTATACACGTTACCTATACCGAAACAACATTTTTTACAATTTTTGTCTGTCTGTCTGTCTGTCTGTCTGTCCGTCTGTCCGTCTGTCTGTCTGTCTGTCTGTCTGTCTGTCTGTCAGTCTGTTTGTTCCGGCTAATCTCTGAAATGGCTGGACCGATTTTGACGGGACTTTCACTGGCAGATAGCTGATGTAACAAGGAATAACTTAGGCTACATTTATTTTAGAAAAAAAAATAGGATCTCACGAAAAAAAATTAAAACCAATGTTGCAGCACAGCGCCTGATTAAGTTTGATAGCAACAACCTGCAATGCGTCCCGCGGGCTCAGAATGGGCGAGCAGGCTGTGGTCAACGGTTGTCTTTGTTAAATACCACGCGGACGAAGTCGCGGGCAACAGCTAGTATTAAATAAAAACTAGCGATGCCGGAACATGTTGAAAAAACAAAACGCTTTTTAATTCGTACCAAAACATCGTTATTTAAATAAGCAATTTGGTGGTCAAACAAAAGTACGAAACGGTCGGGCCGGGCTCGGGCCGCGGCTTTATGATTTATAACAAAAACAGCAATTTCGAAGTGGGACCTTTTGCTTGCAACACACCCACGCCACGCCCACACACCACTTTACGATATTAACAATGTCAAAAAAACCAGTTTCGTGCTTTGAATTTGCTTTGCAGTTACATTCGTGTTTTTTATTTCCGGTGTTGTGTTTTTTGCGTGGCTATAATTAAGATTCTCAACCTTTTTCTTTAATAGATTTTTTTTTGTTGCGAATGTTTTTATCTCTTGATTAGGTGTGTGTCACTGAGATCTAGTTTTTATGAGTGTTTGTTCTGATATATCCGGGATTAGGATATTAATCCAAAACCAGCTTGATTATTATAACGTTTTGTGCTAATTCAGTCACATTTAACTGTCTTGTAAACTTGTTTTTCTTTAAATGTTTAACAATTGTTTCTAGTCAACACAGACACAAAAACGTCGGAAATCAAACAAAGCCATCGGCACAAAGGGACCAGCAATAATAAAACGAGATTAATACGATACAAAACGCAGCCATGCTTCATCTGGCGATGCTATCACGCAGTTTTGTCTCGGGCAGCGCAAGCGCAGCTCTCGTTACAGGATGTAAACAGCTGTCCCCGTGTCGTCGGCCGAGCATTGTGCTGTCATAATAATTATGTATCGCAAAGCGTTAAATATCGCATCGGATTTTGCAGTTTGTACTTTGTTCAGAGAAGGTGTGTTTTCGTTTTGGGCCATATAGGATGGATTTGCTTTGAGGCAACAAGATCGACATTTTGTAGAGCAGGTTGCTAGAGTTATCGACTAGAATAAGCGCTTAAACAGGGACGAACAACGAGACACCATGGGGATCGCCTCATCCTCATGGTGCCTCCATCAGGTTAATAACTATTCTTATTCTAGAACATCGTTTCATGACAACGATAGAGCATAGCAAATGACGTTATACGCCAACTTATCATTTAAAGCTATCCCATTTAAATATGTTTACCAGTGGTAGCCTCCCAATAGCTTTGGTTTAAGCACTTAAATACCGGAGTAGCCAACTTACCCATAATGATGTCACCCATCCGCTCGGCAACCTAACGGTATTCAACTTAACTTCATCACGAATGTGATTCGTTTCCGTAAAAATTTGATCAAAGTTTAAGATCCACAGACTTCCAAACCTTGACATTGAATTAATATAATGAATTCAATTAAGTCAGCTATTAATTCTGAATTCAATCAATTAAGATATCTGTAGGTACAGACAGATGGATGATTATGTCATTTTGTTTGTGAAATCTGTGCCGCAATTAATATGATATTTTAGTAGATTTCATTCAACAAATGTTGTTTTTATTAATGATAGTGTTATGGGCTTATTTAATAGCCTTCGTTAATTTGGCAAATTATTATTTCGTGTGCCTACGTTTTAGTGTTCGAATTATACGTTAGTCACTATTAATAATTCAGCTTATCGCATTGAGTTAACGGCTCGGCAACTCGAAATATTCCTTAGCCTCTTCATTTTTTAGGTTCAGAATCGCCTACAAAATTGAGTCATTTTTGCCTGTGTTGAGTAAAATTTGTTAATAGTTGTTTCAAGCATAAGTACCCGTACCCTCATGATAAAAATGATGTACATGATGATGATGAAATTATTTCTCTAGTGAAGCTGTGGATACTATACTGTAAATTTATTAGACCAAAATATTGTAGTTTTAGGTACCTCTTGCTCATACAACTATCACTGTATACATGTCTTCCCCGCCGGCGTCGGCCGCAACGCAAATATTTGTCATCCGCCTTGTCTTCCCGGCACACATCCTCCATGACGGCTGTTTTACTTTTGTGTCATTGTTGGGTATCTCGTTGCCTTGAACTGTATGTTGTAAAAGTGTGAATGCCAATGACTTAACTAACTAAGCTAACCAGTTGAAGTCTTAACAATGCTGCAGAATTGTACATAAAAAGATATTCAATTATATTGAATGGAAAACAGCTATTGTGACTTGGAAAAGTGAATAGCCTAAAGCAAGTCATAGTCAGTTTAAAACACTAGAAATAAATGAATTCAAAAGTGCGGGTTGAAAAACTTCACACGGCTTCCGACAGATGTTTAACTTTTGTTGTAATTTAGCAAGTAATAATTATAGTTGAAAATTATAGTCGTATATAATATATCGCCAGACGAACATACCGAATATACGGCCCCACACTAAGCAACGCTTGTATTATGGGTACCGTACAATGGACAACTAAACATCCATGACTCGGGCACAAAGATTCGTGCTCATCACACAAAGTTTGTCCCGACCAGGATTCGAACCCGGGAGACTCGGCGCAGAAACCAGGGTCACTATCTACAGCGCTAATCAGGTCGTCAACAATCCAAAAATAACAGGATAACATTACAATTGTTTTGAAGCTGCACACATTATTTCAAAGCTAGCATTAGACAAGCTTCGCTCAATAATTATTATTCTATTTCTCCCCACCCCTAGCATATCTGCTTATTAAGCTGTTTCTCCCACCCCCTATCGTTTCGAGGGTCACTCAGCGATGCTCTCCACATCGCTATCAGCACCCGCCAGTGGAAGCGCGTATCAGCGCCGCGGCTATCGCGGTCGTGGTCGCGTGATCGTGCGATCGCCGCCGCAAACGACGCCGCGCGTTTGTTCTGCGCCGCTTGCGTACGCGCACATAACGTTGTTAGATCCACTGATTTTGGATGACTTAAGAATTTTAAGGGTTTCTTTTGAAGTGGGTGTAATGTGGCTCTTTTGAATATATTAGACGCGAACAACCTGTACTTCGAGTTTGTCAGCATTTGTTATGTCTTCTTTTTGAGCTTATTAAGTCATATCGATACAGACATTACCATAATTGCCTATGTATTATTTGAAAACCCCCAAGTAAGCCTATGATTTGGAGCATAATAATAATTAGCCCTTTTACCTTCCACTGCTGGGAACGGGGCTCTCCTCAATGAAGGAAGAATTCAAGCCATAGTCCACCACGTAACCCAATGCGGGTTGGTGGACTTCGGTCGTCTTGTCAAAACTACTTATTTTTTTCACAGATATGCAGGTTTCCTCACGATGTTTTCAGTCACCGTTCACCAAGTGATACTTTATGAGATTGATTCGCACATGAAATTCAGAAATCCCAGAGGTGCGAGCCGGATTTTGAACCTGCGACTCTTCAAACGCGAGCGTTCAACCAACTTAGCTATCACCGGTTACGATCAAAATAAAACAATTGGCAATACCTATAACATTGCCTATAAAGCCCACACTATCGACTGCAAAATTGAATTATACCCTCTAAATAGAAATAAAAAGCTATCCACGATTCCACATATAAACATGGTCATACACCATTCGCCACCCAGCTTAGCTACTGCGTGGACAATTTATAAAGCCTGCCAACCGACCGCCCACCGATTCAGCCGGAATCGAACCCGCACCCCGCAATTAAACGACGCCTCGGGACCTCTCGGTCATCGGATACTATCTATATGACCCAGCGCCGCCTGCGGAGATCTCCTTTACTTTTCACTTGTGGCATGAAACATCCTTTGTGATGCCTCATATTCAAAAGAAAATTAACCTTGGGTTCAGTATAATAGAACACACTTTTAAATAACGGTTCGTGCGTACAATCGTCTTGTTATAATAAACTTTAACAACGCAAACGTAAAGTTCATTTTTCGAGTAAGATGGTTTGTGAGATGTTATTATGCTATATTGTTATATGGTTAGTAACTGTATCACGAGCTCGGTGACCTCGTCCAATGGTCATAGTTGAGGTCTGTGCTGAAATATGGACCTTAAGAAGTAAGTTCCCATACGGTCATAACGCTTGAAATATAGGTACTGTGCAATGGACTGGGGGTGATCCCAGTAGGTACATAAGTTGACTGACTTGGATTCGATCCCGGGACCATGGTTATAGAAAGAAGGGTCAACTACCAACTGTGCTAGTCATGTAGTCACATTTAGATTTTAATTCTTCAATATTGATTGGCTTTCCAAAGTGAGTTCAATCCTTGTGTAGGAAATTTCTAAAATTATCTTCTCATAATTTGCGAAGAACATGTCTCAGTTTGAACTGAGGGATCAGTTCTTGTGATAGGCTGAGAGCGAGGCAAATTACAGCGCTCAAGCGAGGCAGCGCGAGTGTTTACCGCGGTTGAGCCAAGAGGCAAAGTAGCTTCTCCAAGCTGCTCCTCACTCAGCAGTTACGTGGCTACTCACAAAGATCTTATCTTCTAATTTAAGGGTTAGACCCTTGTCGGTGTAGCTGATGAAGCTCTTTCCATCTGTCTCTATCAAGAGCAGCTTCTTTCACCTCCTTGTACGACATGACACCGATCCTTTCTGTTATCTGACTCATGTAGCTTATTCTTGGTCTTCCTGTCCACGCTTTCCTTCGATCTTAACTTTCGAAATTGAATACAACATTTTCGATATTGATTAATAAATAAATAGATAGATTTTCATGAGTATCCCATTTCTTACACGATATGACTCATCCTGGTTCTGCATAAATATGTCCTTGTAATTGTGCTCTATCGTATCAAGCAACCAAACCAATTTCAACTTTATTATGTGCAGGAAAAGTTTTAAATTCACTTACATATATCGCCGCATACGTCCTATGTATTCTAATGTCTTTCTTAAACAATAAAGGAGTAACTGAAAATATTAATATTGTTTGCAACTTTAAATTTGAGCCCATAAAGTCGTTATTGCGATGACTTTAGTGTGGTTCGCGTATGCGCACTGATTCAAACAGCTAGTTTTGACTCCCGGGGTGGCTTGTACATTGTACGCGCGCGTGACACTGCTCTATTTACGACTGAGTCGGTCGCACGGACCCATAAAGGTGTTTTGGGTTACATAAAAAGTGGACTATAAGTATTTTCAATATATTTTTTACGAAAAATAGTTATGAATATTTGTTGTACAAATCGATTTTTAGTAAGAACGAGCCATTATACTTAGGTATACATTATACTAAGGTATTACTAAAGATTTTTTTTCTTATCACATAGCAAACAATTGGAAATAGCAAATGCTTTAGTTGTAATGTCATATAGAACTGTACATAGCACGTAGTCTACCAGTCATCCTACCTACTAGTACGATGGGATTTTTTTCTTGGCTGATGTGCCATAGCAGTGCTTTCGAAACAATGACATTTCTGAACAACCTAAGTATACAAATAGAAAACAGGACATACCTACCCCGTAACTATGTTTTATATAATGCCATCGGACCTTTGTTAGATGTTTTTATCCTCATCATTACTACAACCTCCACAATTTCTGTACCGAGTTACACTCAGCCTTAACTCATGCAAGCTCACGGGCAGTAGTATTGTGTGGCTTGTCCGCACTATTAACGGCCCGATTTATATGCCCTTAACAGCGGCCCTCGGGGATTTTGAATAATTACAATGGACGCGCCTGCGCATCGATTTATGTAGATGTCGCTACTGCGCGGCGCTTTATTGGCCGATTGGAATGTCAGTTGGCGGATTTTGTAATTGGTTGATTTTGGGAAACGGTTCTTATAGTGGATTCCCGAAGTGTATTTTGGGTAGAGTCAATTGATTTGTAAGGCTTTGCCATATTATTATTCTGTGTCAATCATCAACAATTATTGTTAATGTAGATGTAAAAGTGTGTTTGTTTGAAAAGAGTAGAACGCAGAAACGGCTAAACGCATTTGAAAGCATTGCAATTGGAATCACACCAAGGCAAATTTTTACCTTAAGTCTACGCGGCCAGGACCGTTGCTAAATGCTACTAATAGTAAAAAAATGTTGTTTTCTCTCTCGCTCTACTCTCATATCAATAAAAAAAACATCTCGTTCAGCTATTTATTTTTTAGGCGTCTGCAGTTAATGTTTTACCAGTATTTTCCCTTCACACCGGTCTGTCACTTCGCTGGTCACTTCTCCCGTCAACCTTCACCTACTTCTGTCGTTACCGGTTTTTGCAAGCCATCAATCCGTCGACTAGGTGACGCCCAAATTGCACGGTATCGAATAAAAAATTCTTCAAGACCGTTAATTTGATTTTAATTTCGTCGCGCATCCATTTGTACGTTTTCTCATCAAAATAAACAGACTCGGTAATTAGGAGTTGTTTTTTGGGAATTTGAACACTATGCCTCTGGGATAAGAGTTTCCGTGTGTAATTTAGTTTATGTGGGTGAAGATTCGACGGTGGTCCGTCGAGCAAGGTAGGTTTGTGACGTAACACAATAAGTTTACGTTCAAGAATGGAATGAATGGCTTAATTACTGTAAATTCGAAAATATTTTCTTTTAACTGAGGTGACACGGGAAAGATTTTATTGCCTCGTTTGCATACACTTAGGGTTGACTATAAGTGGACTTATGGCTATTGCGTTATGTAGGTAGTACATGAGAAAAATATAGATGTTACGTGATTAGTAAAATCGTGGTCAAGTCATAACTGTTTGTGCGAGTTGCAAGTGCGAAGTAAAGTCATTATTGATTTCTTATATTTACGCGAATATTACACAATAAACGCGATAAAATCCGCCATATTAGTTTTATTTCAATGTAAAGTCATTATTATTAGATTTTTCAGGTTAGAATCGGCCATCGCACTCACACGGATATACGCTTTAGACCTGCAAGAATCACTAATCACTTGTGTTACCAATTCGTTTACATATTTAACCCGATAAAAACATGTTGACTAATCGATCTCGCCTGCAAATGTATATTATCCATCAAGCTTCATACAAAATAGGCTGGTTAGTGTGATGACATTGTAAATCCATTATTATCTAGTTTATCGCTTTATCTGACTCCCTACAAAAATATTTTATATTACCACTTTGCACTTGTCATTATATTCCATCGAACTGTCTGTCTAGTAGCTATTGCCTAGTACTTACCTCACTTTACTGTCGACCATATCGCCGCCGACAAAGCGTCAAACTAATTCGGATCCATCCCGAACTACCGATCCGACATCTTGTTAAATGGCTTCCGCCATTTGCTTTTTACTGCGTCGTCAGGATTAGATTGTTTGAGGTTAGGATGTGACAATATGGTCGAGCTATTTTGTGTAGCTGCCTTTATGTTTATGTTATCCTGGTACTTTCATGATGACTGTCTCTTAATCTGTTTACACAGACCAGGTTCTAATTTAAAAAAGTACACTCACGGGGACTCGCTGAACGGTGTCATAGCTTTATATCTATACCTACTAGCTGTCAATTTATATTGTTAAACTTGTCAAATAGTTGGCGCCAGTTTCGATTTGATAAGTTTGACAGTGAATCTCCGTAAACAGGGCAGTGTAAATTTTACCCGGTGTAATTTTTCCCCTCACGGAGTCTTTGAACGGAGTATTTGGCGTTTACTGAGTGTAAAATTTACGCTGGGTGAGTACCGTAAACGCAGTAATTAGGCTGGTTAGCCAATAGCCAACAAAGACATTGTTCTGAAAGATTTGCAAAGAGCAATTCAATAGATTGATGCTATTTTAACATTCTTTTTTCGTCTTATTTTTACATGGGGAATTTTGCTGATTCCTTTTTTTACATACGTAATAGATCCACAAACCCGGGGGTGCAAAGAGGTAATCTCGGCCCCCCTGTATCTTAACAAATAAACCCTCACAGTGGTCAGACACTAGGTTCATGGTGGAATTTTTGCGCTCTCATCCGCTATCCTCTTTTAACATGTATCATCCCACTGTATGATATAGGCCTCTCCTTTCCGCCAATCAGTCATGTAAGTTGAATTCAAAAGTAGGTACCATCCACTGGCTAATTGGTTTTCACACCTGTCTACCGAAGCATGTTTAACTCGAAGTGTGAAATTCATACACAAATAATCATGTACATTATATGATACAAATGAGAATTTTATTCTCGCGTATATTATATACTGGTTATGTATATTAGTTTTTTTCGACGAATTAAGCTGTTTGTTACAAGGTGTTAGTTGTTACACGTACGACAACGTATAATTATGAGTCGTGAACAAGCCAGAAGATTATTATTCCTGGAGCATTCGCTAAACATGATATATTAATCAAGTAAAGAAATAATAGGATGACGAAATGGATTAATAGGAGAATATAGCACAATTATGTTTGTATTTTTATAGCTTGGGTTTTTTGATAGCTTTATATTCTTGATTAATTAATAAGCACTCTCACAAGTATATTATATCACTCTCGCTATCGCTCATTCACAAGTATATTATATTAAGCCCTGCTTTCATGTTATGTCATTAGTTAATAATCAATGGAATTTCCATTCTATGTTATAAAGGCATTCCGGCCTATATATCACTCCGTATTTTTGTAGATCTTTAATTAACCAAACCGTAATCTGGTCACGTTCAACAGTACAAGTCCACGGTATTTCACAAAAGGAAATCATCTCAAAAATTAAAGCAATTAGTAAATCAATCGCAATTTTTTCGGCTTCGGCCGTAAGCCGTTAAAATTCGCACCTCGCTTCTGTACGCGCACCGAAAACTTCGAAGACTTAACGACCCATTGATTTCGGATAAAGTTGTTGTCCAAAAACTCGAAGTAAGTGGCCCAGGCGCTATTGTGGTGGCCACAATGGGCTGTTGCTTCTTAGGCGGCATGCGCACGAGTACTGGAGTTGAGGTGAATCAGGATTTGTTATACTGTATCTTCTGTTGACGCGATGTGGTGGAATCAACATCACGATGTTAGGGTTTTCTAAATCGCTAGATCGCTCCTTGCCCCAAACTCCTGAATCAGGATATGACACAAATTGGTTATCACCCTTAAACTATTGGGGGAGCAGGTTCATTATTGCTTTCAGTATTGTGGGTACATTATTAACATCCAAGACTGGTAGCTATTTCAAATGCTTTGCAATGCTATAAGTATATGTAGTAAACCTTTAACTTAGACAGGCGTTGAGACAACAAGAACAGTAAATTGAAGAAGCTTTAGTTCCCAAAATAGTGTTATGTCTTGTGTGGAACCGTCTCTACAAGCTCGTTGGCTCGAAAATTGATTAGCCGACAAAAAACAGGCGACAATCGACGTCGCACTGGCACGTGTAGGCGGCTGCGACAGAAAAAAAAGGACGCCCATCGCAACACTATGCGGTGCCGCGCGGATTTCCGAAACGGAATGGAAAAAAAGGGCGGCATTGGAAAAAATTGCCGATTGACAATTTTCCAAAGAATTTATGGCGGCAAAAAGTATTGATGGGCTACGATCGGTGTATTGGAATTTGTTAGCCATTGGGTGTGTTATTTTATAACGCGGTTTCTCACGTGAGCATTACATTTTAAAGGTGCCGTGCTCTGAGCTTAGTTCTTTTCCTTCTTTTTTTAGATTTAGATATATTTTTTTTATTAATGAGCTGATTGAAATTAAACAAAAAATTTTTTTAGTGAAGCTTATCACAATACATTAGTGAAAACCGCACTCAGATCATAAGCACCACAGACAAATAGACAAAAATTCAAACGGTTTTTTTTGGGATTTATTGTTTTGATAAAGGCCCTTAATAATAGATTTTCTCGTATATCTTCCACGCACAGACAGCGATCAGTAACATTTTTTTATATGTATAGATATCTAATTATGTAGATTATCTAATTATATCTGATAGCAGTGATAGCCAAGTTGGTTGACCGAGCCCCGGGTAACAAAGATCGCAGGTTCAGACCCCGCCTTCACCTCTGGGATTTCTGGATTTCATGTGCGAATCTCATTTTTCAACCACGATAATCACTTGCTAAACGGTGAAGAGAACCCCTCCAAAGATGTGTGAAGTCCGCCAACGCGAACTGGGCCAGCGTGGTGGACTATGGCCTAATCCCCCTCGCATTGATGGGAACCCGTCCCGAATCCCGTGCCCAGCAGTGAGACATTAAAAAGGGCTGGTATTATTATTATCTAATTACTACATGTTTGTGTTTCCTAGGCCTTGCTTTTAAACATCCCATGTGAGTGTAATCTCTTGTTCCCCATGTCACGTACACGCATTTCCACCCGTTGTGCCCGTTACGTTTCTAGGTGGATAACGGTTATTCCAGTCACAAATACAATTTACATTGGTTTATACTAAAAACTTTATAGCAATGTAAGTAAAGATAACAAGGCCCCAACTTTCTTGAAATGATCCATAGGTACCTGTTGAAAATTTCAAGAATGTTCTAGAAATAGTTACAGCACGTACTTATGCCATTATTTCTCAGAACTTGATCCCTATTAGTGATATAATCGGAAGGTCCAATAGTAAAGTTGTTTTTTTTTTTTCAAAATAACAGGTTCAATTCCTGGCTAGGGAAATTATTTTTTCAGGAATCTAATTATGTCGTTTTAGTTTTTATCAAAATCGGTCTTGAGAGTCCTTTAAGTATGTTTCAATATTTCCTTTAGTTACGGATTTGGCCATCCACGCACACTTGAGAAATTAGAGTGCTAGAAGTTTGTGTTCACATTAAATTAATGTCAAATTCTAGTACTCTAACTTGGTCGTGTAAACTGGTTCTGGATGAAAAATCTAACGAATTCGTCTCTACCGTTTTAAATTCAATCCGTCTAGATTTTCAATTTTTCTTTTAACTTTTGTTTTGGTTTGGATTCACTACATTTGAAACAAATAATATCAGCCAAATGTGGATTAAGTGCAGTGCAATTTTCCCACTCCTTTGAGACAGAGGCGTCGGATCTGCCTTTGACGTTCCTCTTTTTTTCAATGAAATCTATGCCTGTGGCCCATACAGCCTTTACACCCGGGTTCACGACTCGTCACCATATTATAATATCGATGATGTGATGATAACATCGTGATGTCTCCAATTGGGTTGTTCTCTAAGCCCTAAGTCAGGTACTGCTCACAGACTAGAGGGTGTTTATCCCTAGCCTCCGATAGCACTCGAGCTGAACCATCGTCCACACGTGCGACGCGATATCGATCATCGGGCGACGCTCCCACGGTGTCGCGCCACAAAAACCAGCTCTCATTAGAATGCGGCGGGCGACACGGGCGCGCAGCGTCGCAGGCGCAGCATTGTGGCCGGACAATTGCGCTTTTTGACCGCGCCGCGCCGCGAGCGCACTCCGACGAAATTCGTATTATTTTTAAATGAATTGTTTTCCGAAAGTGCGTATGCGTCCGCTTTTATTTAGAGTTGTATTTTTTATGCGGACTTTTCGTAGTAATATGAACGACGTACAATTTATCTGGGAAAATAATACGTAAAGGCATATCAGCCGAATGCCAAGAAGTTGTTTGTTTATTAGGGTGTATGTAGAAAGGACGGATTAACTGCGTGATTGACCGTTCCCAGACCAAATGCGCATCAGCACATGGATGGTCATTGCAGTCATATGCCATTAGACTAGGCTCATTGTAAGCCCGCGTGTGGCATATGTATTAGCTAGCCCTGTGGTGCTGAGCAAACTGTCTTGATACGTCTAGCATCGAACTACCTATCACCTGCCACAGAACTTACAACACGTGCGATCTCCATTGCGAATATAAAATTTTCAAAAATGATAATAAATACCAACATGACGTCATCATTGTCTTCATGAAGAAACGCTAACCAGGAGTGGTATTAAAAAGTATTTTTCGCAAGTACAGTCAGTGTGAAAAATAGCGTTTCCTACATTCAATAATGGGTGTAAGGTGAATCCGGTATGTACCGGTGCGCATCGGTATGTCAGTGGCCCATCCGATGGTGCGGCAATGGCACAGACCGGGGGGCGCCTCGCTTCGCAGAAACGTACGGGAGACAGTCTATTAGAAATTGTTGTAGATGACTGTACGGGTCACGGTGAGGCGAGGTCAGGTGGTGAGGTTTATTGTTGGCTAGTGTCGGTGACCGATGTGTCCTCAAGTGAGGGTTGTTTATTGTTTTGTGTTATTTTTGTGGTGATATTGGGCTCAATTATATACATGTATAAACCCACTGTCATGGCAGACGTTTTCCTGTCAAAAAGCACTTTCAGTTTTTTTTTTATGATTAAAAAGGGCCAAAAAGGGCCTGTCCTGAATGGGCATGACATTACTCACTCAGCACTTTTCTCCTCAAAAATACTCATCAAGGACATTGTAAATTTTTGGGGGTTCTTTACTTAAGTACCCATAACTTGTAACTCTCCAATGGGTGAGATCAATCATTATTTCTAATGATTCGGCAACATCTGGGTTGAAGTAAGTGTTAATATTAAGGCATTAAAATTACCATTTCAAATGCTAGGCTACATTAAAGTATGCTCTTATAGCTTAAAGTTTAACGTCATTAGTAATGTCGTTAGAAAATTAATGTGTTAAACTGTTGGCCACATCTACTTAGTGACAGTTAAGGCGCTAGTTAGTGAACTAAGCCGCAGTGAGGCCGAAGCATAACAAAAATATCGTCTCGTGTTTATTTAAATCATCTAAAAACTATTCTTTACTAGACTGCTTATCACAAATTTGGTAATTAATCGGAAAAGGAGTTTTTTTTTCATGGGACTAGGCCCGCCACACACTCCCACCACTGCTACTCCTGTAAGCCAGGATCAACAGTGGTGTCCAATGAAGACACCGAGGTTTGACCCTCGGCGAGTCCCGGGATAAAGTTAATTGTCTCGGAACCCGCACGAAATTAATCGAAAGATAAAAATAGGAGGAGTTGGAAGAAAATTATCCACTTCCCTCCATTGCAAAGCGGGAGACAAAAAAGATCTGGTAGACAAATTTCCACAGAAGCAAGACTCTTACAGCTGGACTAATTCCAGGTGTAAGGCAAAAGGAGTTTATTAGAGTAAGGGCTTTGTGACGTATTTCCTCAGTTTGCTTTTCAGTCTTACCAAAGTCTTGTTTATGGTATTCTTTGCCATCAACCCGTCCGTCGCCCCGAGCATTCCCGCGCGCGTAACTTTTTGCTGCACCTGCGGCGATGACTCAAATCATTTTGCTTAGGCATCCCGATAAGTAGGTAGTAAACTGGCGTCATTAGTATCGATCGATATAATCATAGCGAGATGCCAACTATTTCTAAATTGGCATAATCAGTTTCCATAAAACACTTAAGTACCTATCATATATAATATAAATAAAAACTGCAGTGACATTGGTGCGTCTACGATGGCGCTACGATGACAACGACAAGGCAGCAAACTTGTTATAACACGTTATAAAATCTCTGAACTATTATTAGATAAAAACTTTATTTAACATATTAATAGCCATAGTAGTATAACATCAAAAAGATTCTAACCCCCGCTATACAAAGTCATCGATGTTTCGTAATTAAAACATTTTTTTTTATTACATTATAGGCAAGTATTTGATCTCGATCTCACCTGATGGTAAGTGACGATGAGATCTACGATGGAGCATACTTGCCTAGGTAGGAAGGCGGCAGTAGATAGAGGCACATGCAGCGCAACTGATCTGACCCGCCTTCCATGAATGGCAACACCGAACATCATGCCGGAACACGGCTAGGCCGCTTGGCGACATGGCTTTGTTCAGTGGGTGGTAACTAGCCACGGCCGAAGCCTACCACCAGTAGAGTTGTCACCTGGTTGGCACCACCCTGGGTCACGTGTAGGGTATCTCGAGGGTACTTAATTCTCCTACGGACGAAGGTGACTCGACCCCAAAAATGGTACATGGTATAACTTAACTTTCAAGTTCTCCTAAGATGTCCGGTATTTTTATAGTAAAGCATCCGCAGCTTTACTTGTAGCAGATGGAGATTCTTATCGAAATCATAATTATCATCAGGGGTACATATATTTAACAACGCTGAAACTATTTTACTCGATACTGGGAAAATTTGCACTATTTTATAGCCGATTGGCAACCTAAAAAGAAAACCAAGAACTTTTAAATATGAGAGTTATATAAGAATATGAGTACTCCTTTTTCACATCTCTTATGATATTCGTGATATTTTTTTTTCTTGGCATCATATTGACGATGGCAATTTCATTTGACACCTCCTATTTTTTTAACATGTAGACAACAGCATGGTATACAATAAAAGTGCTATGCTAGATGTTCTTCACCCGTGACAGCTTGGTCGCGTGATTGGCCCAACTACTTACATCATCGGCCATCTTCGACCAATGAGCGGTGTTAATTGTATTGAAGCTGTCAATACCGATCGTGATGTAGTTAGTCTTGAATACCTGTATCATGGACTTATAATGGCATGATGGTGAAAATAGCGCCAACAAACGGGAGTTGAAATAAATAACATAATTCAGGTGCTATTAATTCAGAAAGCACTGATCATAAAGCAGAGGAGTCAAGTGAAACAATAAAATAATCAGGTTATGTCGTGGTCCCGCCACGCTGCGCCCGCGCAGCCGCGCCGCGCCGGTCGCATGGCCGCCGATCGTGCCCTTTGTTATGATCATCGCTTTTTATTCGGCAACATCTTTTTGTTATATCTGCCGGTGCGCCTACTATGTAATGATTATGTACATCGTACGGTTAGCAAAAAAATAATTACATAATACACGTTATCCTAAAGACCTAGATATGCGCACAAACACACATAACTATATCAATAATATTGTAAAATATGTTAACAGGCCCAACAGCAGTTTGAAAAATACCCGACCATTCTTCGGAGTACTGCCATTTGGTCGCGAACGACCGTTAATTTGTTAAAAAAGAAACAAATTATAATCAATTTTAATGCTTAGTAATAAGACTTCAGATGTAACAGAGGGGAGCAGAGCAGTTGTATGAAACTATTTCTATTTACTTCTAATTAATTCAAATTTCAAATGTAAACAAATGATCAACATTTATAGCATAAATTAAATTCTCTATTCGAATCTCCCATTATTTTTGGCGAATAATTACAGAATAAGGATATTAAAATAACTACATATAATATTATTAAAGATACCTATGAATATTATTTTGGTTTTGCTGCATTAGACATATTGCTTGGCCTTGTGCTTTGTTATGAGTTTGTTTGTCTGTCGGTACAGATTAATTAAAACAGTATTTACGTGGGTAGCCTGTGTCGTGGCTACAACTCCTCGCGCATTCTGCCTTAAGGCTACGTTCAACATTGTTGTCAATATAGCAACCATCATGGGATGTTCGAATATCCTGTTTATGTTATATTAAAAATGTATTGTATTGTTAAATGTAATTTACTAATAAACAATGTTCTTTATTTTTTTAAATTGGTCGAGATTTATAGGGAAGATAAATATTTTTATCGTAAATTGGGTAGGATACAAATATAGTTTTTTTTGTTTTGCAGCCGTGTTTTTTTAAATTTATATGCCGGGTACTGTTGTATAGTGTTACAAAGCAGTGTTGTTGGCACCCATTAACAATTGCTAGTGTGTACGACAATAATAGTTTGGTATGTTAAATAATATGTCCACAAACAATTATATACAATAAAACATCTATTAACGAAAATTCTGAACACCGACTGGCAGACAAAGCATAGCCTAAACCAGTGGACATAGAGGTTGGAAATTTGGAGGATATAATCAATTAGTACCCTAGAGGTGCGCTAAGGAGGGTTTTTTGGAAGTTTGACCTCTTCAGGGGTCAAAGTTTCTTAGAAGATTCCTTTAAGTTACGATTGGTTAATTACATAAAAAATACAGTTGCAGTTTTTCACTGATGTTATATTATAACATATTTAAATAGGTAAGTCCTTTCTGAAAATAGCTTTAAGTATAGTCCCTGAATGTTTTAAGATCATTATCTGGCGCTGCCGAATGTACGCCAAAACGTGTTTTTTTTTTCACTATCTCAGTATGAAATTATTGTTGTTTTTTTATTTCAATCTACAGACTTCTATAACTTTTAAATTTTATTAAATAAACTTGTCCTTAAAACATATCAAAAACGTTATCTGTACACGAGTTATCTCCGCGTGCTGAATATTAATAACGAACGTGCCCCGCTATTGTATTCCGGTATGTTTCGAGACTTTCCGAAATACATCGATTTCGGTTGACTCCATTATCGAAATGAATCGAATAGTATAAATGGACATCGGTATCGATCGAATCGAATAACTTCTGTTTTTGTTTTTAGATAAGTACTTACTGTGATCCCATTGCCCGTCATTTTTTTTTATAAATTTTAACAATAATAGTGTAAAATATTTAAGAGTAGGCTATAAGGGTCACATTCCCTAAATAAAAACATATAATTTGAAATTTAAAAAAATAACACTTCTACTAAGTCCGCGATGAAACGGTACTGTCTCGCTTTCTCACAGAAAATTCAAACACTGTATACACTTATATTTTATTCATATACGTGATCGTTGTCACCTACTTGTTCAACCCTTTAAATATTTTTTTACACAGTTTTTGTGAAACCTTATATATCGCGTAAAGAACACACCAACTGTACGGTCCCAAACTATGCAATGTTTCTATAATGGGTACCGTACACTGGACTAGGGACAATTTTTTATTTTTAAATTGACATCGAAATTTTGAATTCACATAATAATTACAAACGGGATATTTTGAGCGCTTTTGTGCAGTTTCAATGTTTAGTATACCCTTTCTGAACCACCCTGTTTCTCGAAACTGACGTACCTACTGAAATCAGATTCGATTGACTAACAGTTTTATTTATAGAGTACGTGTCACAAAGTAGAGCAAATAAATATCAATCACTCGACTTAATTTGGTTGGTTTTGTATTGGCGCTGTGGCACAAACTACGAGCAAGTAGGCGAGTCAAGATTTTATAGATTTTTTTTTGTATCGCCCGACAAACACCAACTTACGGGCCCACACTAAGCAACGCTTGTAGAGGGCGAACCCAGTATATAAACATTCCTGCTCATAGACAAACAAAGCGTATGTACCTACTACCTACATTAAAGTCTACAGCCGCTAAAGCTTACACCTCACACCGCCGCAAGCCGGTGCAATGTCCAGTCGAAAGCACAGTTTTGTTAACAATTAACGAGTTTTAATTAACAAAAAATGAAACTTTAAACTGTATCAAAATCTCGGCTAACGAATATCGAGAGGCGTGGCGCGCGAACGAGCGAGCCTTTACTC
The DNA here is from genome assembly GCA_905404115.1 of Pheosia gnoma. Classification (NCBI taxonomy): domain Eukaryota; kingdom Metazoa; phylum Arthropoda; class Insecta; order Lepidoptera; family Notodontidae; genus Pheosia; species Pheosia gnoma. The sequence continues at coordinate 8,991,644 of FR989903.1, forward strand.
GGACAATATACAGGCAAAATACAGAAGTACAAATCGACGGTTATTGCATTCCTGTCACCGGAGTTTCTTAGAAAATATATTTATATTTATTTATAATATAAAACTAAAGGTCACATGAGTATTATTTTTTTGAATTATTAATGTAGTTGTAGTGTGGTTTTTTGTTCAAAATTCGAGCAACTAATTGTTAAAAAAATGATATACTTCGTGAGTTGCAATGTGTTCTTGTGGACAGTAATTGACACCTCATGCATAAACATTGCAATAGTTATCATATTGCATACAATGTTACAAGCTGTTGTGCGCAGATATTTGTCTATAGAAGCGAATTGATTGCTCGATACGGTATTGGAATTGTTATACCAGCCGATTCAAATCAGCACAGATTGTAAATTGAAACCATAGAGCTATAGGTAAGTATCTGTTGTTTTTTAATGACATGAGTGTAGGAAATTCTTAAGTAATTTGCACTACTGAAATAATGTCTACGTAGCGCCCAAAAAGACATGCTAGTTTTGATCACAGATATTAATCTGACAATTATTAACTTAACCTTTTGACAAATATTTTTGTTTACTTGTGTAATATAATAAAATATGATATTTTATGTTTTAATTAATTTGTACAGTCACCCAATGTACAGTCGCGGAATGAAAAGGTTCGTCAACTTAAAGTCGACTTTTGCTTGCAAGCGTTCATGAAAAGAAGAATGCAATGGAGACATTGACAGACAATGGGACTATAAGTGTACAAAGAACATATAATTGGCGAACAGATTAAACATATTTTTCTATGCAACAGTCTGTTCCGTGACATAGTTTGATAAGGCAACATATGCTGGCTCACTTTAAATGAATCAATTTGAAAACTAACGAACCATTTCGGCTACTACTGTACTTATGGGTATTTTATATATACCAGCACTTATAATATGTAGAATTAATATTACACAGGCTGATTCAGGGTATCAGAGTATACTAAGCCTTGAACTTTCGCTTTTTAGCGCTATTGTAATCATTCTGTGAAGTCAAAAAAAAAATTGGTTTTAATATCAGAATAGTCATTTTGTTAGGAACATATTTATTTTACTCTTTCTGAATCATCCTGTTTAATTACTATATTAACCACTATATATTAACTATATTACCACTAACTACCTACTTTAGTGGTCTAAGTGAAACTAAGAAAATCCGAGGCGATCAATGAGCCCTTCTATAATCTGACGCAAAGAGATTCGTACCAAAAACAATACTATCGTTGTTAAGTCAAGCATACTTACAAACAATGCAGAGTCAGTTCAGGATAGAGATTCCCACGTCATAATCCAGTTCACAATCCCGTTACTGCCGGTCAATTGACAAATAGTGGTGCATATATCAGGTCGGTCCATCGCGGATCGAAGCGGGAACCGAACCCGCTATCTGTGAGTTAGGACCGAGAATAATTTGGTTAGTGTCGGGGGTCACGGTGCATTTTTAGCGGACCGATAACGCGCGTGGTTGCCGACGGCGGTGTAGTGCTGTGATTAATGTCGATATTTTGACTGTCGATATGCGATAGATAAATATTTAATAATTTCGTAGTATTTTCTCGTTCCTGATTATTTAAGAAGGTTTTTTTTATATTATTTCTTATTTCTTTACAACATACAGTTACCATTATTTCATTATTACATCGATACTTACATACCCAAGTACTCATCTCAAAAAATAAAAATAAATGAATATTTGTAACATAAATAAACTATACATTTGTAACATTTTCATGCTCAGCTAGGTCTTTTTTTATTTTTCTAGTTACTGTTTCTACTTAGTAAGAGTATAATGACTATGGATTATGATTTTCTACTTAAATTAATTCAGTCTTAGTGCTTGAATGCGTTGTATGAACCCATACTATATTACCATAACCATATATCGTATACCTCTTATTGCTACCGCTTCTATCACAAAATGTTCAAAATATAAAGCATTTGTTTAACAATCATCATTATATAACAAATAAGCGTATCAAATTCACATCATATTGCTCAATAGTTGAATGTTACAGTTGTATCGATATATCGATAATCTAGCGAGCCCATCATTGGTGCGACTATAGGCGCGTAAATCGGTGCGCGTGCGCGCCGTGGGGCGACGCTCGCTCGTAATTCGCGCCGCCCCCTCCTCGTTGCAGCAAGGATACCTAATACACAATGTGCTTGTCCTAGAATTGGTTCTGAATTAAACACACAGGTCAATAACATTTTCACAAAAGAGTTTTAAAAATATACTTCGCTTTTTTAATTTTTAATATCGACTTAGGTAACCCTATTTATTATTTTTTGTTTCTTCCTAAGCGTAAACCACCCAAAACAGCTGAAAAGCATAAATTGAAATAATGTAACCCTATTTAAATCGCAAACTCCTTAGTTTTAAGCAACAATATGGCTTTATATTTTCCAGCACGTCTCATTGTGCTGCACGCTTCGGTTACGCCCTTAAAAAGGCAAAAGAAGTTTAAAAAAGTTCGCATATGATTATAGCGAGCAATATCCGAAAAGATTGCGATCTTATCTGGCGATCGCGACGCAGGCGCATCTTGTGACGTTTACGACGTACGATATATTCCACAAAAAAAAACCAATTCGATATTTTTTTCACTTACATATTTTTTGTATTCCATCTAAGAACCTGATTAAGGCGATATTACATCTATATATATAAAAGAACGTCATTCTAGTTACACCATTTATAACTCAATAACGGGCGGGCGGATTTTATAAATTTGTCTCCGCCCCGAAAAGCAGAATAACTATTAAAACATGGGAAAATATTGCGAAAAAAATTATATTGAAGATAATTCATTTTCTCATACATTTTATTCTGAGGCTGTACGAAGTTCACCGGGGCAGCTATAAATAGCGCGTAGATATGGTTAAATTAAAATAAACTAACTCCGGTCTACTCCGGGATCTATGATCATAGATTTAATCATAAATATGGAAATAATACCTCCCTGAAACAGGGACTAACCTAAGTTATTTAGTTCAAACGTAACATAAATAAATAAAACAATACCATACAAGAGTCGTTATACACAAAGATAAACGGTGTACGACCGCCAAATCGAATCGTGCCTTATAAAGTTCACCTTATTAATGCGCCCTCTGTAATCTGTCTTGTGAAACTCCGCATTGTGTCCACTTCCTTCTGTTGGCGGTTCGCGAAACACCAGCTACCAATGAATGGCCGTTAAATTTTGCACAAAATAACATTCAAAATTGTCAAAAAAGGATATTCACACATTTGACCAATTATTCACACGAACATATTCACGCAACAATTTTGTTTATATAAAAAAAATGATTAGTGAAAAATATCAAAAAAATATTTTGAATTAAGAACAATGAACTCTTTTTATTATTTACTCAGTAAAAACTAGCGATATTGTTTTTCTCTGGCATTCAATTAAGGCGGATTCAAAGAGGTGCTTTCATGGAGAATTTCGCACGAGCCGCGCGCGACGTCGTCGTCACCGGTAGGGCCGCGGTCCGGTGTCTTGTCAATAAACTCCATATAAATTGCCTTCCAAAGTGAATTTGAATATAATAGCCTCTATCGTACAGTTCCTTTTTACCTCCTTTCCTTGAAGTCGCAATCTTTGTACGATTATATTGTAAGCAAATTATCTGTTCGGATCTGGCAAGCGGATTGAAGTTTTAAAGAGAATTTCTGATATTTTTATTGTGTTTATTAATATTCCTTGTTGTAAAATATTTTGATATAGTAATTCTATACTCAGAGTTGTCCGGGTACATATATATTTTCGCGGATGTAAAAAAGGCAACTACAAACATAGTTGTAAACTGCATGTTCTGTTGGGGGATGAATCAAATTTTATTGAACAATTGATATTCTGAATATCTTAAAGTATATAGTCATTTAAATAGCTTTTTTTCAATCATAAAACGTAATAATGTTCATTAGAAAATGTAACCTCAGTTTAGATCTTAATGTATTTATCACGATTTTGGAATATAATTAATAGAACTAGGCGATACTTGGCGGAAATCCATTGTTAACCTATGGGGAAAGAGGACCCACCACTGACCCTCGGCTTGTCAACTTTTTCAATTATAAACCAAACAAGTTTGATCGATAACAAAAGAAGCCAACAACACCCGAACTCCTCTAAGATGTTAATCGAGAAACTATCTATCACGAGTGACGGGACCTCAAATAAAATGCAATTCTCCGCGACACAACACGCGCGCGGCCATTTTGGAATAATCAGTATTTAAAAAAAATACAAAATAAGTATAGAATAATTTTCTATATGAGATAACACCCCATTTTACAGCGTCCGATTTCGATAAAAAAATTTGTTTTGCCAAATTGGTACCCGTTAATTACAATAGGAAATTATTTTTTTAAATGCCCCGTAAAATTGCATTTTTAATGGCAAATAAAAAAAACAACATATTTCCAAACGCCGTAAATTAATTTTATCGTTAACCCCAAATTGCAAATTTAAATACTCCGAGTTGCATATGATTACATATGACATCGGCCAATAAACATTATCTGTAACCGATATTACCGCGAACAGTTAATAAGAAATAATCACTATATTATCGCCACCGTAAAAGATATCATTTTGAATACATTTTTGTGTGCGACTGTAATCGAACGAGTTAAAACCTGCGTCAATATATTTTTTTTGACTTTCAATATGTCGATAAAACTGTGCGTATAAATTCTATGCTCACGACATTATACATAATAATAATATAATAACAGCACGGGCCTCCCCTCAATGCGAGAGGGGGATTGGGCCATAGTCCACCACCCTGGCCCAGTGCAGGTTGGTGGGCTTCACAGTTCTTTCGAGGGGCTCTCTCAGAAATGCAGGTTTCCTCGCGATGTTTTCCTTCACCGTTTAGCAAGTGATGATATAGTTCATGGTTGAAAATGAACACCAACTTGGCTATCACTGCTGTTAATAAAACAGTATACATTTAGGTACAATTTAAATAAAAAAATAAAAAAAAATGACGTGAGAACACAATTACTTACTATTAGGTAAAATAATCCATGGATTTATTTTTAATTCTATCATTATGTCTCTCACCACACGGGCTATTCCCGGATCCCTGGGAAGGCTTGCGCGGGGACATTGGTTCAACACGTAGAGGCCCTTTTTTGAGAATTTTAATGTTATGTTAGCTACCTGCTGGGGTCAACTGCTGAAAATGATAGCATAAACAGCGAATTGACCTCAGCAGGCGGAGGAACTATTGCAGAAATATGGAAAGATATTTGGGACTATGGATTGAGGTTTGGATGGATATGGCATAGGAATATTGGAAGGGTTGCAGACACCTGCCATAATCAGCTGTTATCTGATTACTATTGGCAGGTGGTGACTCGCCGCTCTTTAGGTGGGCCCCCTAAAATACCGTCATATAAGACGATTCTATCATTATTATTTACAGAATTAATAAAGTGAATAATTATATAATCACTTTCCTTAGCATGTTTTTAAATACAACATTACAACTTATAATGTTCATACTATTACGTGGAAGGCACATTATTGTTATGTTATTTACAGGCACTACAACGACATTGATTAAATAAAAATAACATAATAAAATCGTCGATTTACGATAAATTAAAGTACCGCGAGTCCTAATTTATATGCCGCCGTACAGAAAAATTAATATCTCCGCCGGCAATTTTTTTTTACTGCAATTAAAACGGTAGCATTTTAGCGTTGCGTAAGACGAAATCGCGTAATTAACCGACAAATTTACGCAATACGATCGCGTCTGATATCGTGAAAAATATGTAAACTCATCGAATTTATTATGTACTATAGCTGCACCCCGCGGTGTTAACCGTAATTAAAAAGTATGTATGTTCCTGTATGCTATCCCATAGGAACCGTGCATTTTCTGGGATAAAAAGTAGCCTATGTGCTATTCCAGACTATAATCTATCTCTGTGCCAAATTTCATCCAGATCCGTTCAGCCGTTCTGGCGTGATTGAGTAACAAACATCCATCCATCCAAACTTCACATTTATAACATTAGTGGGATTTATTGATTTAAGAACCTAGGGATCTAAATTCTTGTTTGATGACGAATGAATACGAAGTTGAGATTTGGTATGTGTAAGTAACTTAGAAATACAAAATAATACTTCGTTTAGACAGTACTATACAGTTATAGCGTTGTTTCTTTTCATCCACAGCAGGGAATAGAGAATTAAAGGCATATTCGTTCGTTCTTTCCAGCACTAAGCAGGAATAAAACAAAACTGATATGTAAAAGTCATTGTACGAATGTGGATAAGATTATTTAAACAGGCAAACCTCTCCTATAATAAGATTGTTTCGTAAAAGATGGTGGTAAGGCCCCAGGTCATAGTCCACTAAGCTTGCACATTGCTGGTTAGCGCACTCAAGACGTTTTGAAAACTTTTTAAAATCTGCCAATTTCTTACGAGGTTTTCTTGATATGACATAATTAGCTTTAACATCATGGACAATTAAGGGCTATTTCTATTCTTAATGACAGTATTCTGATTCGTTTAGGGCTTAAAATATACCGAGAGTTTTCGACCTTCTGTAAACATAAATACTAGACATTATAATCAAATTCGCTTGAGCCACTCTCCAGCATCACTGCTGAGATTAAATGCAACGCGTCGGAGGATGAATGGGCCGCCACGGGGCGCAGGCCCTCGCCCAGACCACACAACTAGGACGCCCTGGATGCTCGCTAATCGATGCCATTCCGTGCCTTAGAAGCCTATTCATTCTGAGATGTTGCTGAAATAATTAAACTTAACTAGGTATTTATAAAACATAAGTTGTACGTAGGCTAATTGAATTGGGCTCACTACCAAATAGTTGTCTTACACATCATGTGACCAAGATTTGATGATAGAGCAGGAAGGTGGCCATAGGATAGGAACTCGGCTTTGATCATAGGCTCATTGAGTTTGGATTAATTAGAAAGGATGGACGTTGGTAGGGTATGGGTTGGATGGACGAGTATTAAAATTTGAACATCATTTAATAATTATTTAAAACATCGCCGACAATAAAGAAAACGATTAAAAAGTAAAAAAATATAACTCTTTATTATTTTTCAAATTATTCTAATCTAATATTTAAACAGTCAATTAAAAACTCAACCTGCCATTTTGCGCGTGCCGACTTTGATGTTTTTAAAAGTACTAAGCTTCCCAGATCAATAGGTATTTCTGTCAGCTAAAATATTTTTTCTTCTGTAAATAGCTTACATAAGTTTCGCGGCTGAAAATCAACAATGTGTCAGATAGGAACTAAACCCGACAGTTTGAGGACTCTCGCCGCAGGCAGGGCCGAATTTAAATAACCAATTACTTTGTGCAGGCCCGGAGTTGATTTATAGATCAATTTACTTAACACTGATTGTGTGGCGAAATTAAAATTGCCGGCGCGTCTTTTGAGTTTCGGCACCTCAGCGCATCGGTATTGCATATTATGTTTGGTGAATGTCAACACATCATTAAACATTTGAAGAAGTATCATTTTGCGATTTTAAATATTGCTGTAGTGTCTGGTCATCATGAGAAAGCCGCTTGTGGTGTTACTTGCCGATATTTTGCCAGCATTAAGAATATAACTACGTATTCTCATCTATTCTTAAGGAGACTAAATAAGTTTTTATTTGTTACTAGCTGCGCCGCTCGGTGTTACCCGCGATTAAAAAGTATGTCCTTTTTACCGGGATAAAAAGTAGCCAATGTGCTATTCCAGATCATAATCTATCTCTGTGCCAAATTTCATCCAGATTCGTCCAGCCGTTCTGGCGTGATTGAGTAACTAACATCCATCCATCCAAACTTTCACATTTATAATATTAGTGTGATAAGAATGATACTTACATAATTAAAAGAAATACGAAATTCATTCGTTCAATAATCGAATGATACTATATCGAATTCTACAATATAAACAAAGACTTTCAAATGAATTTGAAACAGCATCTGTAATGAGAGTCACGTATGTATCATAACAATCTATGATTGCGGCGATCCCGCGCAATCTGGCTCAATTTTCTGGTGACGTCACCTTAATGGCTGCGCCTGCGATGTGCTGTTCCACAACAAAGCGCTTAGTCATGTAATTGAGCATTTCAGCTTGGATCTGTTTTAGCAATATGGTAAGCACTAAATGTGGGCTCGTATACCTAAGTACCCAATAGGTATGTTATGTTATAAGTCATAAGAATTCTGTCGATAATATAGGTTAACCAAATCATAGCTTAAAACGAGCGAAAGTCCGGCTTTACCTTACAACTGTTTGATCTCTCCTTCTCTGCAAAAACCTACGCCAAAACATAGATGGAAAAAGCTTCGCCATGCCATAAGTAGGAACAGCTCCGCACTGACTTAAATAGGTATAAGCTCTGCAAAAACTTACATAGGAAAAAGCTCCCGCGTAGATTAAGTTGGAAAAACATATAAGAAAATACTTCATAGTTATAAAAGGCTTGAGCTCCACAAACTTTAACCCTGACGTGTCGTTATAGTAAAAGACGGGAGTAGTAGTAGAGTAGATTTTTTTTCATCAAATCTCTAAGTAATTTTCGCTCTTATGGACATAATTATTATCAGATGGTACAACCGCAGGTGCCATATGAGATGTTATTGAAACTGCACGTATAACGTTTGGCGACCACCGGGCGAGGCTGGACCTATTCTGGACACAAATCACGGATGACAAAAGTTATTCATGGTTATTCAGGAAAAAAATAATTTGAAAACGATGTTATAGCGATAATAAATTATAAACCTAGTACAAAAGATGAAGCGATACAAGTATCTTAGTTCTAATCTTGTATTATCTATTTAATTATTTCAAGATGGTTGAAACCAAATATATAGATACCATTGCTGACCGCGTATCTTCGCTTAGCGTAGCTTCGTCTGGCTAAGCGCAGCATTATTCTTGAGCCAGGAATTCGCCATTGTGATTTGCCTGTCAGTCTATTTGTTCGCGTATCACGGAAAATTCACTCCGGGCCATGATATAAACTATTTTTCTCCTGGGAAAAGGATCAGTACTCGCGAATTTAAATCAAACTCGGCATGGTAATAACTTATATAACAAGATTAACATCTAGGATACACTTTAATCCTGGAGAAGGAAATGATCTCGCGTGACCGCTAAAAACAAAAAAACACGCGCACAACGTCGCGGGAACCGCTAGTAATTGATAATGTATTTTTTTTTACAGCAATCGAACAATAGCGTATAGCAATATCATATCGGTATTACAGAATACGCCGTCAAACATAAGTGAACTCAGCGGGGTATGGGCAAAGCTATGCGTAATTCATGCGATACTTTTTACAAGAAAATATGGTATTATACATGAGCCGGGGGCTTTTTCAAAGCGATTTTCATTAGCACAGACATGCAGAATAAGTAATACCCATTAAAATAATGTTTATATTAATTTAACAAGTGGTCGGATTCATGGATATTTCAAGGGATCGTTATCAGCGTACCATCATTATCACTTCGTTTCACACATATTTTTATGAGATATACAAATTAATATATATACATATATATTAATCGTCGATTTTTTAAATAGATTTTGACCCCATAAAATTTCCAATTAAGCTATAGAAGTACAGGATCAAGGCTTAGTATACCCTTTCTGTATCAAGCTGTATATAAAATAGATGAACCGTGTAGCATGCATTTATAACCCTTTGTCTACTGATGTAGGGAGACTTTAGTCGCCTTTTATTACATCCGCACAAATATTGGTAATGGTTCTAGTACTGCACTATAGTTATTAAAAATATATTCATTCAACTAATAAAATGCAAATTGAACTTTAAATTATCGAGCAAGGTAGCGATTTCTCAAACATTTCTCGTGAAAATTATTAATATACTGTTATTACACTCCGGCCGAGATGAGGCCATTTCTAGATTAATTGGATCCGATTAACGGAATACCTCGACGCCTCGACTCGATGCGATTGTATCGATATAAGCCATTCGATTACGGTACGGTATCGATACTATTCGCTACCAGGTTACGCTGTTTTGGTTTAAGTAACTATTATTTTAAATCGTTTGATTATTGTTCTATCTATGGTATAGTTGTGCCATTAGTTATAAATGTCATAATATTATTAACAATCTCTTCTACTAGCGAGTTAAAAGTTGACGACCTGATTAGCTTAATTGGTAGTGACCCTACTTTCTGTGCTCGCGGTCTCCGGGTTCGAATCCTGGTAGGGACAAACTTTGTGTGATGAGCACGAATGTTTGTACCCGAATCATGGGTGGTTAATATCTATACTGGGTTCGTCTCCAATTCACTGTACGGTACCTATAATACAAGTTTTGGATATTGTGGGACCGTAGAGTTGATGTGTTCGTCTGGCAATATTATTATTAGTTTTCATTTACCAACAGACATCCTGAAGTGTATCATGCTTAATGACCTTATTTATAAAATAATGATTACCTATCTTTTGTAAGATGCGTGGTGATAAAAAACGTTCTGTAAAAAAGACAAACCCGCTGAGTTCCGCGAAGATCCGGCTCTTCTCAGACGAGGTCACGTTCCGATCCACCCTAATGTTGTAGGCACTCAACCCACATTGACAACTTATAGTGTGAGTGCTTACTAGTTTAAAGTCGAAACTAGAGTCGCTCCTACAGCGTTTCGTTTTTAAGACAAACATTAAAGTCACATTGCTACCTTAAACAAAAATAAAACGAAAATTTCAAACTCGTACGTAATTGGTTGAATAGGGTAAAAACAATTGATCTCAATAAATTACAATATAATTATCTGCGCCTATTCTTTCGATCAATCGGTTCCCCGATCGATAATTTGTCACTTATTTATCAATTATGAGCCCTTTTGTGGCGTAATAACAGATACAGTCAGTTTTATTTTTGTTTTGCAAATTCATTTTAAATGTAGAGCCATTAATTTGGATATTAAAGTCACTATTCCCGCTTATTGTGAAAACTCTGAAAATAATATCGATTATGCATTTAATTTGTATATTGAATTAGTTAGAAAACTAACTCATAAAGCAGAAAAAATGCGTATATATTTGTGTTGATTCGTGCTTGTGTTGTGTCGTAACATTTCTCTACTAAACCATTTGGTCCTAGGTTAATGAGAAGCGACCACGCATGAATTTTTACATTACATAAATACTCGTATACGTGAGAGGAATGAAGAAAAGCAAAACTATGTACTTCACGCATTAACACGTACTCTGGATCGCTAGTTTGCTGGCCCCATCAACTGTATACTGGGCCATTACCTCGTCAGAATGCAAGCTCGCGGTGTGACGCGAAAATAACGCGATTTACGCGCTTTAACGCGCAAAAACTGAATTGCGATGAGCATTGACGTGTCGAATCTTGAATTGCATACGATAATAAATTGGCATTATAGCTAAATTAATACTAACAAACAAAAATATCATCAGCGTTTATATTATATTTCTAACGTACATACTTTTTAATTTTTGCAGCTTATTAAGGTGTTTTTACGAAAAATTTTCGTAAAAAAATAAAAACCATTGACATTTTGAATTTCGCGCCCTGACCTGAGCTTCCTCCTTAAGCTTTATCGTACTTAGCACAAGCCAGTTTCGACCATGGCATAAGATGCTGTATGTGTGATGAAATTGTGACTATAATTTTACAAAAAGAATACAGCATTTGCTGTAAGTAAGCCACGCATATTTCTAAAACCGTACGAAGATTGCCAATTCACTGGTGGTGGACTGTGGCCGAAATTCATCTCGCATTGAGAGGCAATGTGTGTGGTATAATCACAATAGTCTCGCTCCCTACATTAGGACCAAATTACAAACCCTGCCTTTGAGGATTATGGACATGATGAAGTTATTTTTAATGTAATTGATAGAACTAGGCGATACTTGGCGGAAATCCATTGTTAACCTATGGGGAAAGAGGACCCACCACTGACTGACTTATTTTTAATGCTTTATGCTTGGTTTTGTCTAAGAAGCAAATAGTTTTAGAGTCGTTAAAGCGGTCCGATTATCGACGGATAGTACTGATATTCGGTTCAATGTCGACCTACTTACCTACCATCTATCTACGTACTAATAATTTAGTTGATTATAAACCTATATAGAATTGATACTCGGTTAAATTTATACCGACTTACCTACCATCTAAGTATCTACTTACGTACTAATAATTTAGTAGATTATAAAACCGTGTAGAATTGATACTCGGTTCAATGTCTACGTACTTACCTACCATCTATCTACGTACCAATAGTTTAGTAGATTATAAAACCATTAACTATTACACATTGTAAATCCATCTCGAACACAGTCATTATACCGAGTCGATTATCCGACGGCATATAATCAAAATCGATAATTATCACAGATACCCATCAATCGCTACAAATAGTTCGTATCGATGTATCTTACGAATCAATTGCCGGTTAATGATCGGTAGATGTGTTATCAACGTTTCTTATTTGTCATTCGACGAAATTGCTACGTACGAGACAAGCTATAAGAGAATGGACGGATAACAGCCTATTTGTTATTACTATGTTGTTACTTTCAGTTCGATAAGCTTTGGCTGAGACGACTCCACATATGGACCACTCATTTGTTTTACACAATTTTTTTTTTGTGTAGCCTAATAACGTCGGTATACCATAACATACAAACTTATTTCGTTATTATGTTGTTTAATTTTCATTTATTTTTTTAATTTTTATTGCTGGCGACGTTTTGTGTTTAGCCTAATAACATAATAACGTATAACATATCATACAAACTTATTTCGTTATTATGTTATTTAGTTTACAAACAAAATTTCATCACAGCTGAAAACTAAAAGGATTGATAGGTATCGCATATTATTATATAATTTATACCTTGTATTTAAATAATATCGTATGTGTATTAGCACGCAAGTATTTCTTATTGAACCGTGCTAAATTTAATAACATTCTATCGTAGATTGACGTAGCCTGCACTGCTTATAACTTAAACCGAACCCTCTGTCTACTCAATACGTAACAGATTTAAACAAACATTCCCATTACGATCCCGCCAACGGTAACCGGGCACCAACAAAAAAATATAATTATCACACGTGTATAAAACCATCGAGGTGATAATTTCTATAATCATAGTGTTTCAGATTGTGTGATGATAGTGCTGAACAGGGTTCCTTGGTGTTCTAAGTAAGCGTCATTTAGCTGAGAACATTGTTAAAAGAGAGTTCACAATAAAAAAAATGTCTATGGTCAATCCTGGTGGTCCACTTAAGCTATGCTGAATATCTGGGTGTCAGCATGTCGCAATAATAGCATGTACGAAATGTATGAAGACGAATGCAGCCTTCTGCTCCAATGTCCATTTAAGCTAAGCTTAGTGAATCTAAGGGAATGAATTAAACTTTTAGTGAAAGCAACCCAGCATAGATAGCTGGAGATACGGCCCAAAATATAAATATTTGATAACGCTGTCGCAATCAATTAAAATATTTACAAGCAAAAGATTTTGTTATTAAATGATACATATAAGTGTTTTGATACATTTTGTTTTTAAATGATGCATAAATCGTAAAACAACATTAAATGAAATTGAACTGTGGAGAAGAAAAGGGGAGGCTATAAAAGTATACCTACAAAAAAGGCCTAGAAGGTGCATAGGTAACATCATTTATTAAACATACAGAACCTTTGGTGGGTAAATGATCGCACGCACTTGACCCGTCTATATCCTCAACGAGACGGTACCTGAGTAGGGTGTCTACTCGGTGACGGTACTTTCACGAAGACGCTCCTAAAAAGAAAGTATGTACAGTGAAGAAAAAAAGCGAATTACCGACGACGCCCCGGGCGCCAGCCGCGATTCCCAAACAAAATGTTAAATTCATAATTATCGACGCGCTAGGGATGTTACCACTAAAATGTTACTGTAGAGTTATCGATAAACTGGCAAAACATTTTTTAGTGTTTGTTTTTTAATGAGTTAGCATAATATCTACAAATACTTAAATTACATAGGTATCTGTTTCTTCTTTTAGAAATATACAAGCTTATATGAAAAACAATCTAAACAGCGTAGACTATTTAACTTTAGTCGGCCTTTGAAAACTTCTACATAGAATTACTATGATTTATCTATGTTAATCTAAGAAACAATCTTTATATGTATTAAGTAGTATATATTACCTTCATCATCACATTAGGAATTATATCCGTAAGCTAACTTGCTTAAGGCTGTAGAAATATAAAACGTGGGTAATGTGTTATCATCGATACTTACGCATCACTAAACCTGGCAATTACCGCGTTGAGCGTTGCGTTTACTTTGCAGTGCACATCAAATACGCCGCGCCCGCCCGCCGATATTCCCGCCAAAATTTCCTTTAATTGACCACCATTTCGAAGCATTTAGCTCGTACATCACGCGGCACTGTGTGTGTACATGACTTTCATTATTTTATACAGATAAAAAAGGTTCCTTTCTTGTTGTTTTGCGGAGTATCAGACGGATTATGCGATATTTGCATACACATACATGACAAAATGTTTAGCATCACGTGTAATAATAAGTATTATTATATTTTGTACGAGTTGTCCGAATCATGATGAGATCTTAAACATTTTTGCGATGTGTTTATTAATATACAAAAAAAAACATTTGCATTCAGTCATCATCAAAATAACATCCAATATGATAATTAAACAATATATATCTTATTTTTCAGGTAAGCGCACATCAATCGTCTTATCTCCACATCAAAGTAAGTCCACTAATTCTTATTACAAACAATTATCGTAACTTGTTCATAAAAGTCAATGATATGGCAAACCAAACGATAAATAATCGTAAACGGTATGAATAAAAGGCTCGTGAGCATCAGTTCGTTAGCTCGCCTGCGCGCACGCACGCGGCGTCGACAGCTATCGATTTATCGACGCCCGCGCCAGCGCCGCCGCCGCCGCGCCGCTTGCGACAAAGCTATCGACGTCGACGTGCTAAATCATAATCGTGTCCCATCACTTCTTGTAACTCGAAGCTCAATGTGGCATTTACTTTAATAAGTATGTTGTTACTTAAATTATATATTTTTTCATTATAATGTTCAACGTTGATGTCGATATGAATTTCATTAGCAAAATCATTTTTTTTCTGTAAAAGATGTATTATATTATATAGATACGCCCTAGGTATTAATAGTAGGGTGGATTTACCTAATTAATAATAACAAATATAAATGAAATGATTTTCATGCTCTACAGATAGATAAGGTATTGATATTGTGGCCTCCAACAATCATCCTGTACTCTATCGGAGTCTGGAGCGTTACCCGACCACTTACCTTTTACAATTAAAACCGCAGTGACTTATCAACACCTAGCACTAACTAAGATAACAATACTGTAGAAAGCAAATAGAAATATTGCGGTGCGTTTAATCGCGCAGTGTGCGCGGGCGGCGGCGCGCTTCTGCATCTTAGTTCGCAAAGGTGCCGCTAGATGCCGCCAGCAGCGCCGATTAGATGCGTGCGC
This sequence comes from Pheosia gnoma, assembly GCA_905404115.1. Lineage (NCBI taxonomy): Eukaryota > Metazoa > Arthropoda > Insecta > Lepidoptera > Notodontidae > Pheosia > Pheosia gnoma. The sequence goes on from FR989903.1 coordinate 9,007,251, forward strand.
GCACAATTTACTGCCGGGGTGTGCACTATCGCGGACAATAAATTAGAAATTCGTTAGATAGAGACGTTCCGAGTGGTGGATTCCAATTATTCTGTGTTTGTTTAAACTAGGTATAGCTCTATGATTTTGTTCGGTCTAGTCGTAGGATTGTTTTAAGTTTATGTTTATTTGGCCGGTATTGTCAAATATTTTTAATGACTTAAGCCTGTCCAAATATCTACTTTGTGTTAATAGATTCAACTTATTTGTACATAATGGACTTGTTATATTTCAAGTAAAAGTAAACCTATTGCGTTCGGCTTTGATTTTCATATACGTAGAGCGAGTGCGGTCCTGCTCTCCGATACCGAAAATCAAATTTGATAAAAAAACTATAGGGCTCTCAAATTCTTCAGTTCATTTCTTCCAAAGAGTATTTTGCTTCCATATTTGTAGACGCACGACTTGATGTTTTACGGGAAGGCAAAATATAAAGCTTTAGCTGAATTAACGAACGTAAAAATGTTTAATAAACGTGATAACATTCGTAAGATTAGTGTTATTTTAATGAATTAAATAACTTGATAATGCTCGTGTAATGTTATAAATTTAACGTCTAATTGAAAAAATCAATCCTAAAACTGTTTTAATGGTCTGATCTATTGCATATCTATCTTCTACGATCTATTGAAGTCGAAAATTGAAATATACAAATAACTATAAAATATTATATAAAATAAATATTAAAAATAGGTAAGTATGTATTTATCTTAAAATTATTCTCTTAAATATTAATTCAACGCATGAACATCAGTCAAGTATAGCATCAATGGGTGTAGTTTCAACATGCTTCATTTCTTCTGCACAGTGGTTCCCACTTATTTTATTTCCTTTTATTCACAAACTCAGTGTAGTTGGTGAATTTATGCACAAAATAAGTGTTTTTTGTTAGAAAAAATGTATATTAAATAGTATCGATAGATATAAATAATATCGATAGATCTAATAATGATAATGCCGATAAAAAACTGTTAGCATAATTATCATTAAAAACTTAACTCGCAAGGCCAACAATGTCATCGCAGTGTGGCTCTAAATGATCATACTATATTCCTAGAAATCTTTTAAAAGGCTATCCATTATTATCGTAGCTAAGAAGTGTTAATTTTTAGCAAAAAGTTCAGTCTGTATGCATCTATCACAGAGCCTTGACTCTCGAACAATCGGTTCGCGGAGCTCAAAAACAAGGTTCATCATTATCCCTAATTGACGTCCACTTGAACAATGTCACCGGTCCTAATAGTGCTGTCCAGCAAAAACTGTAATCTATCGATCCTTTCGTCGCACGTATCCGCTTTTTATTTCCGAACGCATACCGATCGGAGTTTCTATACAATTATATCGACCTTATGGACATCCCTAGTCCAAAAAAAAACAATTTTCTTTAAGACCCGTGCAATACGACCGCTTATACCGCGCACTTCATTTTTATAATAGTTTTATGCGCACTATTCTGCAAACCTCTACAGGGGAGTCATGAATTAATCATGAGCATCGACAAATAGTGTAGGCAAAGGTCAGTAGCTTTATTATGAATGCGCACGGCTCACCTGTTTGATTGAATATAATTCTAAAACATCGACAGTATTTCAATCATGTCAGAGATGTTTTTTTAATTGACACCTTTTTATTTTGAAAATGGAACAGCGTGCCGTTCGATTTTCAAACATCGCGAGCGCTGGAAAGCGCGGCGCGGAGTGAGTGACACGGGGAACTCATTGCGATCGCTCGCTGCGCACTGAGCGTACCACCCCGCCCCGCCTTCGCTCCGCCCACTGCTGTGCAGCCAACTTCACGGCGGTTCGGGAAAGTGGGAAACTCGGAGGCTAGTGGGGCGAAGGTTCTATGGTGGCCGCGATGGTGGGGTGGCGACGTGTGAACGCTATTTGTCAATGTTGAGAATTTCGATCGATCATGCAGTTGCGCGCGAGTCATTTTGCACGATGACCTATTACTTTTTTTAAAGTATGCTTAGTTATTTTATTCAGGCACTTAATTGTAGTTTTTTTTCGAAAAGGTGTTTCCTCACTCTGAAGTACTGTCTGTAAGATACGAATCGAATTTTGGATTTTGCATAAAATACGTAACTTTATTATTTAGTTGCGAGTTTTTCTTGGCAAATTGGTTTCTCACGTACCTTATAAAAGAAACACATTTTGCAACTGAATTTTTCACTTATCATATTCGTGGTTTTACAATAATTAGTAGATCATTTCGCTAAATGGCTACCGATTCTAAAAATGCGCATTTTTTGAACAATCAGAATGTTGATTTTTGATTCTGCGTGATACCTACGTTACATTGTATTTATCGTGTGTACGTAAAGAATATTCCGTGATACATTTTGATAACAGAATTATTTAATATCGTATGGATACAGAGGAACGATTTAAAGCTAACTTTCTAAACTGCTACTTAACTGTTTAAAAACAGAATATGTATTATGTATTTAAACCGTTAGTATACACCATATTTATTATGACTTGTTACATGTATGACAACCTGATCAGCGCAGCTGGTGACCCTGCTTTCAGCGCCGAGGGTCCTGGGTTCGAATCCTTAGGGACAAACTTTGTGTGCAATTCTGGCGAAAAAAAATATAAATCGTCAAAAATGTCACAAAACGATATGCCCAGATTCTACCATCCGTTCGAAATGCCATTCCTATCGAGATTATGGGCAAGAAACTCTATACTTGCTTTTTTAAAATGATTGATATGCTTAGGTTTTTTTATTCACAAAGCCTATGTCGCTAATTCTGCGTTGTCTACGAATCAGGACTCAACGAAATTTTACACATAAAAATGAAATAGAAAGAGAATGAAATAGAAATAAAAAAAATACAATCACACAGTCAAATTTAGTTAGTTTTGTAATAGAATAAGCACTATTGTGCGGTTCCTTTCCCTCAGACCGCTAATATAGACATTAATTAGTAGAACAACAGGCTAAGCATGGTAAATGAGAGCGGCCACCCAGGTGCGCGCAGGGCGGCGAGGAAGTCCGCAGTTGTTGCACTGAATAACCGGTGCTATTCAGTGCACGTGCACTAGGATTGCACTATTTATTGAATACTAATTAGTTCTTTGTAACGCCGACACGGGTGTTGAGGTAATGTAGAGTAATTGTTATTTGTTGGTAATTAATGTGAACATCGTTTATGATAGCGGTAGCATAAAGGATTCAACCCATCGTAGAGGCCATAGATTCTTATATACATCGGTCGCCTCGTAGTTAGATGGCCTGCTGAATGTGGCAAAACTCGAAGCACAAAGGTAAAGACTGAGCTCAACGGTTCCCGCTGTTGGACAGGAATAAGCTGATGATGATGACTTTATAAATGGGTTTTATTAAACAATAATAACTAGTTTTAAAATGAGTTTGTCTAACTAGGCAACATATTTGTCATTTTACCTCCGTACTAGTTAAACTGTATTACGGATTGATTAATCGATCGAACGCATCTTTTGGAAACAATGTAAAAACTTCAAATCAGATAGATTCAAAAATGCCCCATTCGTGTAAGCCAAATTGGTACTTATAAGTAGTTAGAATTTAGTACTCCTGATAAAGTGCAGGAAATAATAATCCAATAATAATCCCACTAATATTATAAATGTAAAAGTTTGGATGGATGGATGATTGTTACTCAATCACGCCAGAACGGTTGAACGGATCTGGATGAAATTTGGCACAGAAATAGATTATAGTCTGGAATAGCACATAGGCTACTTTTTATCCCGGTAAAATGTACCCTTTTTAATCGCGGGTAACGCCGCGGGGCGCAGCTAGTAATTAATTAATGGCACAAACAAGTACATTGAAATAAAACGATTTTACGCGTTTATTTTATGATTTTACGTTCCCGACGTTCGTGCGATAAGAAATCAATATACGAACAAGTACATCAATCATTCGTAGTCACAGAATACTGAGCTAGATAAAATGTGATACAGGAGAGAGAAAATATTCTAATAGGCATATCAAAGCCTATATCAAACTAAGTTAATTCTGATTCAATTCACCCGGACAATGAACAACAAGCCAATAAATAGATCTAGCAAGTATTAAGTTCGTTCCGGCACTTTGCATCGTTCTAGCACGGCTTCTGTGGTGCTACTATCGCTAGCATCGCCTCTAACACAATGTAAACAAAGAAACTGAGCGTATATGGAAACGAGAAGACGCAGTGCGCGGGTCTACAACGGTATATCAACTGCGTCTATTTCTTCAAATTCGGATCTAATATATTTCGATGCGTTCGATATTCAAATGTGTTGTATTTTTGTCCGCATGCGCAAGAAGGAGGGTAACGGTTTTTTTATAATTATTGTGAACCTTTGCGAACAAATTTGACATATTGGAATTCTGGTTTCACATACTCATTCCAATGCGCTAAAAACGCAGGTTTAAAGGTTACTATATCCTTTTTGAATAATTCTGTATAAAGTATAGCAATAATGGTGAAAATATTTTAAAAGGTCAACGAGTAGCTCCTACCGACAACGTTTATATATAAAATGACTTGTTTATACCTAGCAATATTTTGCAATTGGACCCATACAGGCATAAATATTCTTATTTATACGAAAATAAATTACGGGGGGAATTTAATAATGGCCGCCATGCCAAAGGAGGGCGAATGCCGTCAGTTTAGTGATTTTCTATGATGTTAGATATTCAGCGCCATCTCGTGACAAAATAATCCGTCGAATTGTATACTACTAAGTACGCTCCTATACTACTGTGTGGCCCTTCACACTGGGCCACCGATCTCTAACTCGAGCCGATCGTGTTAAAATCAGTGTCCCCGCGTGGGCGTCTGACTCACTCCCCATATTTGGCCATTTTGTCCCCTACTACACCCAAAAAGGGGCAACAACAATTAAACGTGCTTTTTGTCCAAATCTTCACGACACGCTACCATTTAAGGGAGCTACCGTGTCTAAATGGACCACTTAAACAAAAGTTCTTTTATTATGTTTCATGAAATGCTTAGATTAATTTGTTAGCCGTTTTTGGTCGACTTTCTCTTAATGATTTTGTAGATTGTAATGTGGCAGTCGTGTTTTGTCGCCTACGGATAAATTGGTGTTTTGTTTTGTTAGCTGTGTGGCCTGTATTTGTATCGGCTTAATTTATTTACAGACCGAAATTAAACGACGCTATAATATTTTAAACCGCGGGTTGGTTTTGGAACTTTTCGATAAGTAACATAAATGATTAGATTAGATATCTTCTTAAGTATGTACATCCATTCTTAATAACCGAATCAATGACTCGATACGAATAAGCAAATGTAAATTTCTACTCGACTACTCGTTGTCTACAGAATCGTTTTTATAACGCAAGTCGCAAATTTATAACAGATCGGTCGATCGATACTTCTCGTAAGCTTGAGAATCAGGGTGCAGGACAAAATTACGAAAATATTCATTCCAAAAAAAGGTAACATTCCCAAAGAAATAAATCAAATTATTTGTCATTTAAAAATGACACTGTACTGAGCGCACGGCCAACTATACGGTACAAGATCGCCTTGCATAAAAAAAAATACACAATTATTTTAAACATTAACGTGAATTTTTAAAATATATTACACTATTTTTGTTAAACCTTTTATAAGACAGCATTCTGAAATAAAATATTTCATATACGCCGATGGTCTTTTGTCCCTATCAAACCTGAGGCGAGTTTATTACCATTATGCCGGGTAAACTTGCCCATAATACGAATGGAAATGGGGCCGAAGTCAATCACGCTGGCCCAATGCAGGCAAACTTCCCAAGGTTTTTGTAAGAGGTGCAGGTTTCCTCACGATGTTTGCCTTCGCCATACTGTAAGTGTTAATCAATATTGTAAATGAGATAATAACTTGTTGAAAAGAAAAAGATTAGAATTAATTATTTATCATTCCATTAAAATAATATCTTATGTGTCCATTACTTAAGTATCTCTATTTCTCTATCTTTAACAAATTACACGAATGGACAGGTAGTAGATACCGTTTAAATCTTAATTAAGTCGCTAAGCTTTACTCAGATATATTTGTAAAACTCATTTCCATATTTAAGACACCCGTGTATTAATTTACCCGATAACAGCAAATATACACCATTTACTATATAGCAAAGCGTCAATCAAACTTGTTTTTAATCGTTCTTTAATACCATGTATAGACTTTGAAACAAAATCGCAATTAACACGAACTCTCTATACGATTTTCAAACCTATTTCGTTGTTTTAAAGATTGCAATCGACTGCTATCGATACTCAATTATTTGAAGTTGGAAAGGCAATTTGAAAATGGAATCTGCTTATAAGGTGCTAAGGTCGGTATTAGTCGGTGGTGCGCTGACGTCATCGGCGCCCGCGCATCCCACACAGCGCTCTCATTCATAATCTGGCTGATACAGATGATTTATTCATCACGACATGTGATAAGAGTCGTGATCCAGATTGCTAAATGGTGGTCTTTCATTGTAATGTCTATGGTAATTGAATCATAGATTTATGAGAGCTCTACAAGTTGTTACAAAGATTTTACGGAATTATCTTCTACAGTACGTGCAGCCTTGCTTTATCACTTCAGGGAATATTGATGCAGAGATGGAATCAATGTACCCTGCTCCCAACAACAGTTCTAATGTCAATGTACCCATCCAAAAAACTCATATCCTGCAAATACGACCGAAATAGACATTAAAAAATGCACAATGACTACCACCTCCCTATTTCCGTGCAGACGTCTCGCTTCCGCCTCGAAACGGGTCGTTGACAGGACAATGAAGAAAAAAACATTAGAAATGCAAGAGCTACGCCGAATTACGATTTTGACGACACTGTTGTGTGTAGGAGGGATATCTTTTAGATATTTTTTAGGATAATTACGACATTAAATGGCTTGAAGTCCCTTCTTTATAACTCACGACGCAAACGCAGAGGAGTTGTGTATGTTTAACGCTTTTGTCTATCTGTGTTATGATTGCTCCTGAACGGATACACAGTCTTATAATTATTTGTCATCCGAAAATATTAGTCTATAGTCCTTTTATTTGTATTCTGTACAACTTGAGTATCAAAGCTTTTAATAGAGAATAGACAAATAGGTTTCTTTTATTTTAGTATGCCTTTACTTTTCAATAAAATCAACCGAATTTCTTAGATGGTTCATCTTATATCTCTATATAAAAAAAACACATGGCCACTAGAATACCACTAAAATTAAACGGAAACGACCGAACGTGCCCCGAACGCTTCCGAGTGGCGCATACGTCACATCACGCGAGTCCTGACACATAATTACCACAATTTGTATTGTGGTCACTCCATTTCACGCGTTTAATTTGCTATCGGCTATTACCTGATGGTTACTAATTCTCTAAACTGTACCTACTATTCTATTATGTGTTGTTATTAATGATATGAGTAAATACTGAACCCGGCGATTTTGAATCTGAGTTTTTTTGTTAGCTTTATTATTATCTATTCTGTACTTTGCCAAGTCTGATTTTACGAGCGCTTCGGAAAACTCACGGAGGCTTTGTGCGAATATTAAGTGTATGAAGAAAGAGATTATCCCTCAGCCAGGATTATCCACATGGACCGTCCGTAGCATGTACTCATTACTAAATAGTACTCATATCAGAATCAGAATATTTTTTTATTCATGTAAACCATTAAATACAGTACTTATGAATCGTCAAAATAGTTATAAAATGCTAAGCTACAACTTTACCACCCATAGGGAATGCCGTTTCGATGGAGAAGAACGGACAAGAAACTCCATATTAGCTCCTTTTAAAAAGATCTTTTATATTTTAAAGCAGTACATTATTATATGGGTATGTAAGAGCAATGTAGGAACGGCTAGGCTGGCTTGAGCAGCTGTTCAAAGAAGCATTAAGTATGTAATTACAAGTTAATGGCTTCCACAAGTAATTGGTTTACATAAATAAAAAATATTCTTATCCTGATTCTACATGTGGTTTTGAGTTTAATATTCTTACTAATCAGGGCATTTTTTTTAAATATCAGTCCGAGAATATATTCATTAATAATGTGTTAGTTGATTATAGTGAATATTGTAATAATAAATATAACATAACTTCAAAATGAATTTCTTAAACTTATTGGACTTTGAAGAATTTGTTGCGTTTATAAATAAATATCGCCAGACGAACACACCAACTACGTATACGGTCCTACACTAAGCAATGCTTGTATTATACCGTACATTGGACTGAGGGCGAACTCAGTATAGAATACGTATATAGATACTAGACATCCATGACTCGGGTACAAACATTCGTGCTAATCACATAAAGTTTGTCTATATCAGGATTCGAACCCGGGGCTTTCAGAACAGAAAGCAGGGTCACTACACACTGAGCTAATCAGGTCGGTCGTTATTACGCAAAAATAGTATTATTTTAAATAATTTAACTTATCCTCATTTTATTACAGTGTCCCAGAATATATTTATTTTTATTTATTTATTTATTTAAGGATAACCCGCAAGGCTTACACTAATACATATCTATCATACACATGAAACTGTAAACATGAATGAATGCAACCTTAATTATGGGCTACCACGGCTTGCAATTAGTATACCAAACTTATGAACTAATTATAAATAATTAACAGAGTGTAGGAAGTAGGTACATAACAATGCAATACAGACGAACAACATTTTTTTCAATAATTAAAAATAATCGGCATATAATAAAATGAGTGAAATAAGATGAACCTATTGTGAATGTACCAGAGAGACGGAATAGCGAGCGTTGTAAATAGTTTGACAGAAGGACAAAAATATTGGTAATAGCGAAGATAGTAAAAAATATTGTATTAAGTTAGTGTGTTGCGACTGCTGCATGAATCGCAATCTGTTAGACAGACTTGAGTATCGTGCTTAAACTTACCGTCATTAGGGTCGAATATGTCCAAATGTTTGTGCTTTTTCGAAAGTGAACAGTATTGCCTTTGAAGTCGGTTAATTGTAGAATATTGAGCTAAGTTACTTTTACTAGGGGCCGGCGAAAAGAGAGAATATTTATTATTATTATATATACTTACTACTGAAATTGCTGTGCTTACCTATGAGCATTTATAGCCCAGTTGGTCGAATGTTAGCTTTAGAAAAAAGGTGTTTAGTTTTATACCCCGACTCGCAACTCTGGTATTTTAGGATAGCATCTCACTGTCAATTATTATTATAACTACGGTGAAGGCAAACATCGCGGGGGAACCTGGACGTCATTCGAAACCCGTGTGAAGTCTGCCACCTGCAATGGGCCAGTATGATGGAATATGGCCCATATCCCCCTCACATTAAAGGGGAGCGCGTTTGGTATAATGTTAATAGGCTTGCCATTATATTGGCATCAAATACCATTGTTGAAATGTTGTTACACTGCAGTGCATACCTCATCGTGCATTCCTGGTATAACGATTTTATATTTTACATATTATAATGTACTGTTGGTTATAAAATTTACGTTAATTGCACATTACGTATTATATTCAAGAGACGTATTTAATTATTATGTCTGTATCTGCAATCCGTAACAGGAAATATAATTGCAATTACATTTGGAGTTAAATTGTGGATATAGCGATCATAGTATATTATTATAATTTATAAAATATTGATGTAATACCAGACTCATTTCGAAAGCAGTCGTTAGGTAGGTTGACGAACTAGACTATACTATAAAATAAGATATAACCCAATGTTCATTTAGGTACCATGATCCATAATTCTTTAACACGTATCCCGTAAAAAGTAGGTTCTCTTTTTATGGACATTTTGCATTTGAACATAGATTTCGTGAGGTATATTATGTCAAGTCAAGTCAAATCATTTATTTTGTATAGGCACTTACAAATTGTCATTTACATGTTTTTTTCTTAACTCTACAACCGGATCGGAACGCGACCTCAACTAAGAATATCTGGCAATAAACTCGTCGGGCTTGTCTTTTCTTTTTACAAAATTATTTTATTTGAATAGCCATGTTTATTACCAAAACAAATGAAGAAAACTAAGTTCCAGTGCTGCCGCAATGCGAGGCGCAATATTTACATTTCGATAAGAACTTTTTAAAGTTTCAAGATTTCAACAATTGACGAGATACTGAAGACATCAGCTGGTTATGGCGTCATCTTAAAATCCCAATACGATTTCACGTCACGTCCCCGTGCAGCCATCGTCACGTCGCCGGCACCGTCCTAATTGGTCGTTGCAGCGTGCATAGTAAATGCATGCCGACGAAAATGATATCCAGAGTATATCCTGGCGCCAGTACTTTCAACCTCAGTGTTTGTTATTATATATACTTTTTATTTTATTTTCATCTTATTTCCTTAAGTTCCTAAATAGGCAAAAAAATCTCTAAAACTGCAATTTATTGTAGACCTCGACGACTTTCCTCCTACGAGTTTTGAGCCTCTTTCTTTATTACAGATCCCTTTGGCACCTCATATTTTCTGAAGCTATAAGGCTACCTAATCTGTGCAGATTACATAATAATAATACGATACATTCTTAATTAGGCATATCGGCTTAAATGTGGTATGTCAGCCTACCTCAGAGATTATGAAATTGCTGTGCTTGAACAGGATTGGTTATTTTTTTGCGGTGCCGCGAAAAGTATATGAATGTCAGGCCTGTCAGGATTATGTTTAATATTTAAAAAAAAAAATAAGTTTTAATGTTTCGAAAATACTCTATGAATTAAAAAAAATATGACTTAGCTAGAGATGTCTATGCATAACGAACAATGCGGCATCCTCACTTGAATCGCGCCGGCAGTATCGTCATAAAAAAATTGCAGCCATCGTCCATTGTCAAAACCACAGATCACGAGAGATATGCCGTGCGATTCAAAATGTATGGGAACTCGCTGTCTCCGTTTTGTTTCCCACCACTCGCTAAAACCAACCAATACGAAGTCTCTTCGGTGCGTGCTGCGTCGTCGCCGTATACAGCGGCCGTACCACGCGACGCACCAGTTTATTCAAAGTATCGTTAGACGATCTATCCATTGCCTCGTACATTCACTCAGTAGCGAACATAGGTGGTACTTAAAGAGCCATGTATTTTGTACAAAAATAAAAAAGTCGTTGTGCTACATGAAAACTAAAATAACATAATAAAGGCATTAAATATTTTTTGATTTGTTGTTTTTAATGATTTTAAAGACGAATAAATAAAATACTTAATACTGGCTGGTGAAATGAGATTCCATCTTTCGCGTAGTTCACTTTGCTGCTAGTATTTTAGCACACAACCACGGAATAACACGGCATTTAAAAAAAAAGTTAGAGCTCCGATACCGACGTGCAGTTGCAGTCGACTGACGGCGAAAACTCTATGTTAGCGTAATTTTGGCATAAGGTGAGCGCAAGCCCACCGCTTTCATAACATATCTCCTCTAATATATCTGTGGTCAAAACCGCTTCATAACTATTCAATACTCGTTCGCCTCTATTACAGGCACCGAAATAGGCGGATTGCTCATGTAAAGCACGTCGCAACTCTATTATGTCATCAATGTATACTGCCTTCTTCCTGTACATGAAAAACTTACACAAATACAATAATGCCGTTAATAAAAAAGTTTTAAGGTGCACGTTTTAAGCCATTACACACCTTATTCTTATATACATTATACTTAAATCTGAATGTTATTCGCTTTATATGGTGTAAATATATAATTGTTATTTGGAAAGTTCCCACAACAACGTCCGGTGTGATTTCGTATGCTGAAGACATTGGCAATCAGGAAGTGAAGGTGTCTGCGCTTTTGACAACTTTGTGCTTTCAAATTTATTTATTTTTTAATTCGTATCCCATACGGTTTTAGCAAATACAGATTAATCTTAACTATTTGCTGATATAGTCATGGCGGTGGCATAGTAGACTATACTCTAAAGATGTTTTTTTGGCGGGAGCTTGAACAGTGCAATTGTCGATTTTGTTTTATTTTCCAAAAAGTGTGTTCCTTCTGAAAATAAATTGGTAATATTAGTGGGATATTAATCATTGTGTGTTCATATATGTGCATAAGTGAAGAATACAACTAAAAATAACCAATTTTATACACTTGCGTAAGATTTTTTTTGAACTGTAAGGTTTGCAATAAAACTTTAATCTATAACACAAGTTCCGCTTACTTTGGGAACTAACAGTCGTTGTGTTTCGTCTAACGATGTTATTGTTATATAGTAATAAAAGTAGCGAGTACGTTCAGAAGATTATTTTCAAAGTAGTCTGGAAGAGAAGACAAGAAAATGAGAAAAAAAATCATAACATGCAATTATATTTACGTTCTCATGTTAGTGACAATTTTTTAATGAGAAATAAAGATCTTATATTAGACATGGTCTGAAAGAGATGAAAGTGTGTACCAAATTAATTCTGGTCATGAATCAATTGGAATAGCACATGTGCGCTATTGAAGTGTCGGTGAGTGAACTCAGTAAACACGATATTTGGCGGGTGATTATCTGCTGTCGAACGCGACTTCCGATACGCGGCCGTTCGCACCGGAAGCGTAACGACGCGATCTTGTGTCGAATACTGATCGTTATTATCATTTTACCTAAAGAATAAAAGATTTTAAAATGTTCTTGTGGTGTGGGACAGTAAGAAAGTTCGAAAATCTTGATCATTAATGAGAGTTTTGGTAGGTAGAGATTTAAATGAAGAAACTGTAGTTATAACCAAGGAGGTAATGGACCAAAATAAAAAAGTTTGTTTAATCTTATGTACCCATCGTGGCAATCAGTAATGTAGGTACAACATATTGCCTTGCGGTGTGGTTTTATCTGTAGGTTAATCTATGGATGCTGTTGATAACTCCATAAACTGATATGTAAATGACAAACTATCTATGTAAATGACAAACTATCTATGTAAATGACAAACTATCTATGTAAATGACAAAATTAATTTCACTATGACGGTACATAGTACAACATATACATCCATAACTAGTTCTTTGCCAAATCTAGGATTCACATATCGATTTCTTATATGTACGCGAATACTAAACATTGAAATAAAACCAATTTTAAGGATTTCATTGCGTTTATTTTTATATTTTACATTGCCGACGTTTCGGCTGCTTTACAGCAACCATAGTCACGCGAGGAATGGGGTGTTAGACGTCCTAGTGTCATAGTTGGAACTGTGGTACCCGCGTATTTAGTTGTTGTTTGCGGTCCGATCTACACAGAAAGTGCTCACAGCGCACCATTGAAAGATCTCATGACACTTTTTTTTTATTACCTTATAGGCAAGTATCTGATCTCGATCTCACCTGGTTGTAAGTGACGATGAGATCTACGATGGAGCATACTTACCTAGAAGGTACCAGTTCACTTTCGACTTGAAAACACCCAGACCCAACATGTATACTGTAACTTAGATCACTGTATACTTGTTAAACGCTAAACAAATAGTTCAAACCGTTGACAATACTGTAAAATGTCTCGAAGGGTTCATAAACAGTCAAACATAATTAAAACCATAATATGACGTGTTAATTACACGCCGTCCCCTGCGACATTGTTTCAACTCTTTAACATTATTTATAAAGTTGATTAAGTAATGAAATGCACCGTTTAAGCCATAGTGCGAGTTAAAAAACTCACTAAAACCCACTGTTGATATAAAACCGACCAATTATATTATTTCTGGAAATATCTGAGATGTCTTCCTGTTAAGTCGGCTAACAGAATGTCGGTAATGCGTTTAATTGTTTATTAAAATAACTCGAAGAAATCTGTGCTGGATTTATCGCTTCGTTAGTAACTCTCAAAGTGGATGGTTAAATTTAGCCATTCAATGTTCGAGTGAATAAAATCTAACTGAGCGAAAAAAAATTTCGTGATGCCATAGGTAATGGGACCACTCCCATAACTTTTACTACTGTATGCCAGTTGCCAGGATAAAAAATAGATATCCCGTGAAATATATGGAGTCTCAGGGGCTTGGTAACGAAAACTTTAGGTAAAGGTAACACTTATTAGCCTATAATAAAATTATAGATTTTTTTATGGGGAATGTCATGGGTTAATGTTGTAATTTTTAAGCGCGCAATGTATCGTAAGCCACGCGATTACAACACAACGCACCGCGCGATACCAGACTCATTAGAGAGAAAAGCTTATCGAGTTTTAATTTACATTGCAGTTTTTTTTTTTTTGACCTGCTGCTAAAGTCTGATTAGCCGTTCCTATACTGTTCTCACATACCTATAACAATGTATTGCTCAATAATGTAAAAGATCTACTAACGGGTGGTAAAGCAGTAGAATAATGTTTATGTAACTTGACGATTCATAAGTACTGTACAATAATGGTTTACATGAATAAAAAATATTCTGATTCTGATTCTTAGCTGCAAATTAGTATTTCTTTTTATTTAAAATCACGTAGATGGTCTTCTATGATGATTGCATACCAAAATGTATGTGTAAATGTAGAGAAAATTATGCGTATAATTTATAAAAAGATCGATGGAAAATTCCAACTTTGGCTGGTCCAGAATTCTAGAATCATGAGTTGAATCCATGGTATCAGTTTTCGTTACGAATGCACTTATACTCAGTAGGTAGAAGAATCTTGAGTTGGCAGACAAGTTTGCCCACTTCCGACAATTATTCATTTTCGCACTCTGCAGACGTCACGCACTCTGTGCCCGGGGTACTGATTAGGGGATAATGCAATATAAATGTCATTGTTCATACACATATACCATGCCAATATACTAACTGTATAGTGTAGCCACAAGTTGTGTTTTCTTTGGGAACTCATCCCTCCGTATACCGAGAGGTAAAGTTGTAGCTTAGAATTTTGTAACAATTTTGACGATTCATAAGTACTGTACAATAATGGTTTACATGAATAAAAAATATTCTGATTCTGATTCTACCTCAAATAGTTTTACCCGTGTAGCAGTACGATTTACACGTGTATAAACTAAAGATTTGTACAGACAGACTAAACTTACCCAGTAAATGTAAGAGAGAGGTTCCACCCTTTTGTTGAACCCCAAAAACACAGAAAATAAAAGTAATCATCAACTGAGGTAACTAACCTCTTTAAACCTCAAGAAATGGTTCCGGGAATAAATTGCAGATGGCGCTAAACATTACAAAGGCACTTGCAATTCTACGAAGAAGTAAGGACGAATATATACCTACACGAGTTACTTTATATGACGAGTCGAGACACATCATTCGTACACAGGTTACCTTCTCATAACATAACGTCAAGTGCAAGATTATTCGTAAGCTAACCGCATACTTCATAGTCTACGTATTTAGACACATTGTGCGGAAAATATAATGTTTTAAATACTGTCCGCTGGAGGCGCTGTTCAATTTGCCATACAATATGTCTGAATACGTAAACTAAGCAGTTAGCCTACGAATAAACTCGCACTTGAAGTACAGATGTGTCCCAAAATTTCCCACATAGGTGGTTACACTAGCGCTACGTGACTACAATGATTGAGGCCCCATGCAAAAAACATATTAGTCAGCCGATCAAGGGCACAGATGTTACAATATAAAACTTTTACATTGTTTTGATACGATATTCTCGGAACTGTGAGTAGTGGCATGCATGGTGTAATGGTTTACATAAAATACTATGTAATTATGTAGTTGGTGTGATGAAGTACACGTCATCGTATTCGAGAAGACATTGGGGAATGCCCAGCGGTGGGCTTACAGCTAATATATGAAGGTTGGATGACGATAAACAAATTGGAAATGAAATTAATAAAACATAAATTGGACACACATCAGAATCGGTATAGTCTAGTGTAGATATCTATATATATAAGCCCTTTTTATGTCCCACTTTTGCGCACGGGCTTCCCAGCGATCCGAGGGGGATAAGGCCATAGTCCACCATGCTAGCCTAGTGCGGCGACACGCTGGTTTCCTCGCGATGTTTTCCTTCACCGTTTAGCAAGTGATACTCATGGTTAAAAATGAGATTTGCACATGAAATCCCAGAGGTGCAAACTGGAGTTTAATCATGCGATCCTCGTTACCGAGGCAAGCGTTCTATAAACTTGTATGTCGCTGTTTTTCAAGCTAGTATGCATATGATTAATAATTAGAGTTAATTAATAATTATATAATTATACTTATCGACGACCTTAGCGCAGTTGGTAGTGACCCTGCTCGCCGTGCTGAGGTTCCCGGGTTCGAATCCTGGTAGTGACATACTTTGTGTGATGACCACGAATGTTTGTGCCCAAGTCATGGATGTTTAATGTCTATATAATATTATATAATGAGTTCGCTCTCAGTCCATTGTACGCTAGCTACCCATAATACAAGCGTTGCTTAGTATGGGCGATATATTAATATATTATTATAGATTCAAGAGCTCGTTAGATCTCCGACTCCTACAACTATGACACACCTCTCTATCAACGCTCGCCACATCGAACACAATGTTTAAGATATCAAGTTATATATTAAGCAAGTTTGAAACCTTAAAAACACATTTAATCCATTTCAAACCGCTTCATTACTATAATTTACTCGTCATAATCGGCGGCGACCGTTGCACACGGTACGATTGTTGTAACACCAATTGACTTTAAACCATATTAAATATTAGATAGAGTCGTATTTTATACGGTAGCGTTGTAAATAAAATCATTGCTACCCATACCTTAAAAGGCTACTATAAAATTGAGGTTACATTTGGCCTCTTTAATTTCTATCTCGCTCTATACTTAATAATAAAATGCTATTGTCTCTTTTTATTGTCTGTATAGTATGTATGTATATATATGTAGTATATTAGCGCAGATTAGCGCAGTGGTAGTGACTCTGCTTTCTACGCCGAGGGTCCCGGGTTCGAATCCTGGTAGGGACACAAGCTTTGTGGGATGAGCACGAATGTTTGTACCCGAGTCATGGATGTTTAATATGTATATAAGTATTATATACTGAGTTCGCCCTCAGTCCATTGTACGGTACCCATAACACAAGCGTTAAGCTTAAAGTGGGACCGTATAGTTGGTGTGTTCGTATGGCGATATTTATTTATTTATTTTATTTAGATATATATCTAATATACTATTTATAGTAAGTATTCTTTATATAAATTAGTACACAAGAGTACCTTTTCTGAAGTTTTGTACGCCAACTATTACCCATATTTTATTTTATCCTTCTCCTTTTCCCTTATAGGTTGTCTGGAAGAGATCAAATTTTAGTGATAAGACCGCCATTTGTACTATCTATCTGTTGTCTTGTCTTTGATTATTGTTATGTTTATTTCTTTGGTGTACAATAGAGAGTAATAAATAAATATAGTTTTTAAATGGATTAATCTGGTTGTGAAGCTTCATTTGAAAAGTATACGTGCAATTTATTTTTAACTGAGTTTCAGATTTTCTTTGTGACTTAGTGTAGACTTTGACTTTCTTATTCTTTATAGACTGGACATCTACTTTCTCGATAGACTCTCTTTCTTAAATTTATAGATCCTTATAATTAGTTAAAGCCGGATCTAGGTATCATTAAATATGCTATTGAACGATTGCTATCTTATCTTGTCTACTTTTATTAAATTCGATTAAAATAGAAAAACGTATCCGAGTAACAAAGTTAGTCATAAATAAAATTATAATTTCGTAGATAAGATTCTTTAATTATGCGCAGAATGACTTTTCGGTGACAGATAAAAGGTTGAATTAATATTGTTAATGTATTTTACCGTCTCAATAGTTAGGTAACAGGTGGACATATAATATAATATAACAGAATATCGCCAGACGAACACACCAACTATACAGTCTCACACTAAGCAACGCTTGTATTATAGGTACCGTACAATGGACTAGGGGCGAACCCAGTATACATTACTTATATAGATATAAAACATCCATGACTAGGGTACAAACATTCGTGCTCATCACACAATGTTTGTCCCTACCAGGATTCGAACCTGGGACCATCGGCGCACTACCAACTGCGCTAATCAGGGCGTCCAATATAAAATAACTATTCGATCATCTGTATTTTAACCGACTTCAAAAAAAGAGGAGATTCGCAATTCCATTGCATGTTTTATTATTATTACACATTAATTTTATATTCTTCACGATAGAAGAGTTCGGATTCCAGGTGCGAATCTCACCTCTACTCAACATTAATGTTTGTTTATTTTAACGTATAATTATGATAGTAAACATTCTTATCTATAAATTAATTACATACATACACTTCAACAGTATGGTCCCAAACTAAGCAACGCTTTAATTATGGGTACACACATACTGATCATTTCTGAATTTGTCATGCGGGAATCGAACCCGGCGCAAAGAGCCGAGCAGTCTACTCTCAAACTAGCCCACGCAATCGTCTAGTAATTATTATCGACAACCTGAGATAACTGTGTTGGTAGCTGAGATGCACTACCTCCAAAACTAGGACCGGACATGATAGTACAAACAAAAACACATCGCGATGAATCGAGCGCCTTTTATCATAATGACTGGTCAGAGGAGCAGCGGGCAGGACGTGTGAAATTATTATAATGAGCTGGCTAACTGAGCGTAGGGGGACCCCGCTCGAGGAGATATGGAGGACAGTGTTCCTATGTGTTTGATCCGATGTGTTTAATTTTTACATTTTTATTTTATTATTTTTATTGTACTAGTATTCGTGGTCGTCTATTCTTGTGTCTCTATGTGTCAACACGATATGGATTTTAATTTAGACCATGGATGAATGTAATGTACTTGAGTTATTTAATTGTATTGATTGCTATCTGTTGTGTTGTCCAAATTAAAACATATATTTAACAAGGAATCCGTTTTGATTGATAAATAATTCCCAGAGCTGACGATGCCAGTGACAGACAGAAAGACAAAGACGTCATACTTTATAACACTCCGCTTTGCGTAACGACGGAATTTAAAAAAAAAACGATTTTGGATGTGCTTGTAAAGCAATGTGCGTCTAGTAGTGTTGCCCATAGTCAAAGTTATACAAAAAACTTAAAATAAAAGACGTTTTATTTCACAAAACATATACATATATATTAGGATCATTCCATCATGATGTGTGAACTTATGATCTATAATCCAATAAGATACAAGAAGGACTCGTCCCAAGAACTTGAATATACCGGTCACCCTAATAATCTCATTCATTCACTCGCTCATTAATAACTGAAATAATGAATGGTTTTAAGATGGACCATTGAAATGTAATCACTGTATAATGGCTCATATTTTATTTGTTTTTTAACTGTGAGCTCCGACAACAAACGTTTTTTAGTATTAGGCTCTGGCTATAGAGACTGCCTTTTTCCTTGGAGATTTTATGGAATATGATCTGCATATTTTTTTTTTTAAATTACTATCTAAGAACTAATGGACTTTTTTCGGATGGATTTGAACCCCGGAAAGAATCGCAAGAAACGTCACGCAATGGGTGCCTTTGGATAGGCGTCGTTGCTAAGGCAGACCTAGGAAATAATGGCGTGATATTAGATAGAGGTAGCTAATGACAGAAGCATAGAGAGCTATGAGGGAGACTTCTCCCCACAAGTGGGGTGATGTGGGTTTAAAAGGCACTGAAAAAAGCAAGGTTTGTGTTTTTATTTCCTTTAATGCGCTTACCCTCTGCTTGCACCTAACAAAAGAGCCATTTTACATCAGAATTTGAGGACATTAATACAGGTATTGTCAAGCAGAGGACAGACAAAAAGGGGACATTAAGAGCACCGCATTATACGATGTTTCGGTACCGCGGAACCGACCATGTTGGACATTCGGGACTGTATTAATTTTGATGAGAGCGGCCTATTGTAGAGATACTCGATATTTTATCTCTCATCACAATTTTACACTATCATTCGACTATCCGATAAGCACAGATGATAGTGACACTGCTCTCTGTACAGGGGCGCCCAGGGTTTTATTCCTGGTTTTAGCCGAGTCATGGATGTTGAATTGTATACTGTCACATGTTCTGGGATATACTGGAGTATACTAGGATATTCCAGCGTATTGAGTACCCGTAACAAACATTGCTAAATTTAGGACCGTATGGTTGGTCTGGTCGTCTGTCGACATCATTATTAGGCAAAGGCCTCTCCCCTTTTTCCATTCCTTCGTATGATGGGCGATGTATGACTCGTAAAGGTGTACAATACATCCCGACATCTGCGTTTAAATGCCTCGTCTTGTCTTGCGACGAACTGAACATTTAAATAATGGTTGTAGGTACTACTACGTAACCTACCAGATTTACAACGGTCTTTAATGAAGGCCGAAAGAATTGATGACTATACATTAGGAGTTCCCGCTAGACTCACACTGGGTACCGATCGTTGTCTAAACTCATCATATAACTATTCTACCCATAGTTTGTAAATATTGAAATATAAGAGATGTAACTACGTTGTAGAAATGTTTTTAAAGTAAATTGCGCCGGTTCGCTGTTTATTTTTGTCTGGCACACGGTTGACGTTGCCATCGGCGGACTGGGGATGATATTATACTGAGAAAATCTTTTTTACGTATATTTTTTATATTTTTTTTAATTACATTATAGGCAAGTATTTGATCTCGATCTCACCTGATGGTAAGTGAAGATGAGATCTACGATGGAGCATACTTGCCTAGGTAGGAAGGCGCTACATTCACTAGGCTACATTCACTAGGCACATGCAGCGCAACTGATCTGACCCGCCATCCATGAATGGCAACACCGAACATCATGCCGGAACACGGCTAGGCCGCTTGGCGACATGGCTTTGTTCAGTGGGTGGTGACTAGCCACGGCCGAAGCCTACCACCAGTAATATATGATCTTTTGTAACTATGGAGATTGCATAAGATGAGTCGGGTCGGTAGATCCGACGTCAGGAACGACCATAGGGTGGCAAGGTTGAAACGATGAAATCAGTAGATATATTTCCATGAAAACAAAAAATCCCAATGTCTCCGCATTTCAAGAATCGCGGCCTCATTTAAAATTCGTGCATAAACAGACATGGCTGGACATGCCAACAAAAAAGCTCGCCCACGCCCCGCGCCGCGATAGAACCGTGTATTCGACATTTTGTGCAACGTTTTTGTGCATATTGTAAACCTGTGTTTCGCTTGTTCGATGCTCGCGCACGGCATTTTGTGTTAAACAATTGAATTTAATTACAAATGTTGACTTGAATATTTCGGTCCTGGCGTATTAGCGATGGGATAGAATGTTATCAATCGCAAACATGCAGTTAGAAATGTTAATAAGGAATTTTGTATAACTTTTACAATGCCAGGCTTGAAAGAAAATAGTTGTTCAAATAAGACATGTTTTTAAATGTTTTGTATTATAACATTATCGGTAGGTCGTGAATAGACAAGATGATATTATGCAATCAATGTAGGTACATTTTTCAAGGAATTATTGCTCAATAAGAACCTTGCGATTTAAAAAACGCAATTATAATCAGGAATAACTCGTTTCAGTTCCATCGAAGACTGATTAAACAATGCAAAACGTGCCTTTCGTCACAATGCCACCCCACTGTGATCAAGCAGGGAGGTCGAACGACAAGAACTACAAAAATCGCAAATTTATTTGCCTCCAAATCTTTTTATTTTCTACAATTAATTGGAGGCACCAGTCGCGACGATATCATTTCACTTTGACAGATTCTAAACCAATTTGGATGGTTTTTTCGCAAAATTAATTTCGCTTAACGACTTACACTTTAGTCTCTCGAAATAAAGGTGATTTTGCTTGAATAACTTTTGTGGGTAGATGCAGCTGTGATTTGGTTTTATAAAAACCGAGTCGATGGGTTTTTGTGGTGAAATGAGTAGTCCGGGGACCACACAAGTCGTCAACAAAATGTCCGGGGGATCTGTCATGCGTCTTAACTTTCCAACTGGAGTGCGACACGAGATAAAAGCTTCATAACGGAACGTCTCGAAAAAAAAACTAATCTATGTATTTTATTATAACTTGAACCAATATTCCTCTGAAGAATAATAAATTAGAAAAATATGTATCATCCTGAAATTAGGACCTTAAGAATGCGACTATAAAGATGCTTTAGCAGTACTCACCTATGTTTTAATGCGAGTTATAGTCTTGTGAATAATTGGACCTTTTTTTTAGGTTTACTTTCTTTTTATAATTTTTTTAATTGTATTCTTGTTTTGTTTTATTGTCATTAGTTGAGTTTGGTTCTGTCTATTATAATGTTCGCACATAAAATCGTCTCCTTTTCTTTCATATCCCCCTTTTCTTCACCCTCCTCTGAGCTATCGAACTTACAGTAACAAGTCTATGTATTAATAATTACATAAAACTTCACCAAAACAAATATATCTATGCTACTACTAGAATTTTACCAACTTGTACCAGGCTCGTATCGACATGATGAAATGTATATTAATATTTTTTTCCAAGTACTTAGTTCATTCTTGGAAGCTGGATGAATATTACGAGATACGTCACCTTTGAGAGCGATACATCTAGTTTTCATCTTATTAATTAACCTATTTGCACTATGAAATATAATAGAACAGGTACTTAGGTATTTAATAGATAACAATTTTAGTTAATATTTTCAATGAATCCGTCCTAAGGTACTTCTACTGTATCTAAGCTAAGGGACTATGCCTATGCTCGCTTCCCCACTGTGGCGAGCGCCTTTAAACCTACAATGTTATGTGATTTCAATCCTTGCCTTACCGAGTTTTACATCAAAGGGGAATTATTTAAGGTACTTTCTTCGTTATACACACCCACCGTTGCGCTTCCTATAGCATATATAGTAAATCTCAAGGAATACTCAATTGTATACGTATTGGGAGTTTAAAAAAGACTAATCTTATAACTGCTCCAAATAGGTGTCCAGTACAGCATGCGCCAGACAAGTTATGCCTGACGCTGATGTATACATACTATATCTCTAAGATGATATGTCGCTAAATCATAAGATTTTTCTTTTTAATCAAAGCCATTTTCTTTTTCTTTTTAAACGTTGAGTACCACTGCTCCGTAGGTAATTCACTGATAAAAAGAAAAGATTTATATATCTGTGCGCAGCCAAAGAATATATGAGCAGTTTTGAAAACATAATTGGAGTAACATTATTTTCGATGGAGAATCCAAATTCCCCATATATGTTTATAATAATAATAATACCAGCCCTTTCTTTAATGTCCCACTGCTGGGCACGGGCCTCCCCTCAATTTGAGGGTTATATATGTTTACCCATCCTTAACTACTGGGTACTCAGTACTAAGGGTTCACGAATTATTTAATGTTGATTGCGCATCGATCTCATCGTAAAAACGTCCCCATATTTCTCGTAATTCATAAGGTAGGTAGGTAAGTAAGTTATTATGATTTACACAATATTTCATCGCATGTCATAAATTATTGAAAACTCGGTACAGTACAATGAAGCTGCGTTTTTACCAAATAACGTCTTAATGAGACAGGATGACGGGTGACCACGGCGTATGATGGAACTGAGACAGAAGTGGGAAAAAATACACCGATCTCTGCTCGAGTAATAAATAATATGTATTTTGGCGATGATGGCTGTGATTCATATTGGATCCGCGAGCTTATTAGCTGGTTGCAGTGAGCATAACTACAGCGGGATTGCAGCATCCCACTAATATTATAAATGTGAAAGTTTGGATGGATGGATGTTTGTTACTCAATCACGCCAGAACGGCTAAACGGATCTGGATGAAATTTGGCACAGAGATAGATTATAGTCTGGAATAGCACATAGGCTACTTTTATCCCGGTATAATGTATGGTTCCCCTGGGATAGATTTGTTTTAATTTTTCATAGAGAACCAATAAATTAATTTTCTCATACACTTGATTCTGAGGCGGTACGAAGTTCACCGGGACAGCTAGTCGTGTTATATACTGGAGTCCATTGTACGGTAGGTATCTATATAATACAAGCGTTGCTTAGTGTGGGTGGTATAGTTAGTGAGTTCGTCTGGCGATATTATTAGAATTAAATTGTTACCAGGGTCAACTGTTTGCAGCTGTATAATGTTTCCTTTTTTGCGCGAATTAAGTCGCGTGCAACGGCTAGTAAGAAATAAATATCTTATGAATATGTTTATCCTTGGAAATTCAGTAATGATAGTAACATTATTGCCTGTGAATATTAAAGATAGGTACCAAAAGTATTTTTTCAGCTTTTCTGAATTTGTAGCGTGTCTGAGCATAAGTAAAACCAACACTTCCTTATTTTTACTGTATATATATTTTTTATAAGGGTTAGTAGGCGGTGTGTGTGCGGACGACCGTTGCGGGCGATTGTTGGTGGGCGACTCTTCCGCGGGCGACCGTTGGCGGGCGACTCTCGGCGGACCGCCGACGGCGATGCGTGGGGGCTCGGGAGTCGTCGGCACTGTTCGTCTTTTAGGCGCGAACATCCTCCGGGCCCAAAAAAGAAGGAAAGTAGAGTATTAGTTATGATCCGAGGAGGGGAGGAGGCACAGCCGATTTAAAGCACGGCGCGCTGTGCCTCTGGCCGTTGTAATGTCGGCCACGCGTGGTACTCCATCTGCTCCTGGATAAAGTTGCTTGACACGGCCTAGACGCCAGCTGAGGGGCGGTGTGAGGTCCTCTTTAAGAAGCACGAGGTCACCCGCTTCAAGATCCTTGCAGCGTTGACGCCATTTGGTCCGTTGCTGTAGTTCTGAAACATATTCTAATGTCCATCTTTTCCAAAAATGTTGACGCATTTGTTCTATGCGTTGGTATCTATCTAATCGATTCGGATTAACGTCTTCCACGGGTGGCGAAGGTAGAGATGTCATTGGTCGACCGATGATAAAGTGGCCAGGGGTAAGAGGAGAGAGGTCGTTAGGAGAGGAGGACATAGGGTAGAGGGGACGGCTGTTCAGGATAGCTTCGACCTGAGTAAACAAAGTAGCCAATTCCTCGAATGTCAAATGTGTGGTGCCCATTATACGTTTAATATGAAATTTCGCGGATTTTATACCTGCCTCTGCGTAGCCATTGAAGTTCGGAGCGTAAGCCGGCGAAAATGTGAATTTAATGTTTTGATCAGCCGCAAAATCAGTGATAGTATCAGAATTAAGTTTAAGAAAATCGCTAAGTTCACGTGCGGCGGCAACAAAGTTCCTACCATTGTCACAGAATATCTCAGTTACTTTACCTCTACGCGAAATAAATCTACGCAGCGCGAGAATGAAGGATTCTTTAGATAGTTCGCTTACCGCTTCAAGATGGACACACTTATATCTAAAACAGATGAATAAACAAAGATAACATTTAGTTATTTTACAACCGCGGCCTCGACGATCTGTAATCATGAAGGGGCCTGCAAAGTCCAAGGCGACTGTGGAGAATGGGTAATCAGGATTAAGACGCTGTATAGGTAAGTTCCCCATAATATTATGCATTGGCTTAGCATTAAAACGTTTACAAGTGACGCAATTACGGAAGGTGCGTCGCGCTAGTTCTCTACCACCCAGTGGCCAGATGCGTTCTCTAATAGACGCGAGCAGTAGCTGAGGACCCGCGTGCATTAGTGTAATGTGTTCTTGTGTGAAGATGAGCTTTGTAAGAGGATGCTTAGCGTTGAGTAGTATCGGGTGTTTCTTACCATAATCGTAGCCCGATGCTTCTAGCCTACCACCAACTCTAAGCAGTCCCTGTGCGTCAATGAAAGGCGTTAATGATGCGATGTTTGACTTAGGCTTCAGTTGTTTATGTTGACGAAGAATCTCTAGTTCTTTGTGAAATGAATCTCTCTGGGCGAGTATGATAAGAGATGATAAAGCGTTATTAATTTCATCTACACTTAATGGACCTAATAATCTATCTGTAGAATGTTTGATATTATGTATGAAACGTAATATATGAGCAACAACACGTTGCAAAAATTTTAATTTAGAATATTTAAAGAAGTCAATTATGCCTAAAGTTTGTGCTGAACCTACCATAAGGTTGCATTTAATCTCTGGCAATGATAATGTTAGAGAAGACTCGGTGGTTTTCGCTAAAGTGGGCCAGTTACACTCTGGTTCTTGTAAAAATTGTGGCCCATGCCACCACAGCGAGTTGTTGGGTACGAGCTGGGGGTCCACCCCACGAGAAGCAAGGTCTGCTGGGTTACACGATGTAGGTACATAACGCCAGGACGTGCTATCTGTAAGCTCATTAATAATTTTGACCCTATTAGCAACGAAAGTTTTTAATTTAATTTGATCAGTATTCAACCAGGCTAAGACTACACTGGAGTCGGACCAGTGTATATAGCGCGATATTGGCTTTCTAAGCGCAGAAGTGACCGCGGCCGTTAAGCGTGAAGCGAGTAGTGCCCCGCATAACTCAAGACGGGGTATAGAAGTTTCCTTTGTTGGAGCTACCCGTGCTTTGGCGCACAGCAGTCTGACATGATGTTGGTTGAATTGATTCGTAGTTCTAAGATATATACAAGCTGAATAAGCTGCTTGTGAAGCATCACAGAAAGAGTGGATTTCAATTGAAAGAGGTGGAATTGGAAGCCTAGCCGGTATGTGTGAGTAATAAAATGTTCCTCGCAGGCATGCTTTGTGTGTGTGTTCTCGCACGGCAGGTCCTCGAGCTCCCAAAACTTTGTGAGACTGCTCTCTGATAATACTCCGTGGCTGAAACATTTGCAAAATAAAGATGTGTTTATAAAAGTGTATAAAATTATGCATATGTACTGATAGTACTGGTAGTGATGGGGCCTGCAAGCAACCAGCCTAATTTAGATGAATGAAGAGTAGGCTGATTGTGGCCGAGGGATACGCGCCCTGATCCAACTATATCCCAAAATAAGTCGGCTCCAATGAGCATGTCAACTTCTGTAGGAATATTAAAGTTGGGATCTGCCAGTTTAACAGATCTAGGTATATTTAAATGTCTAGTATCAATATATTGCTTAGGAAGCGTGTCTGTGATTCGTGGCAGCACTAGACACGAAAGAAGAGCATTATAATTACTATTTTTAGACTTAATGTATGCTTTACAACGTTCGGGTATGATGTTCAAAGATGTATTACCTATACCCTTAATATTTAGTGCATTTAGTGGCTGAGAAGTCAGTTGAAGCTTATTTTGTAATGACTTCGTGATAAATGAAGACTGACTTCCGCTATCAAGCAATGCTCTTATTGTCTGTACTTTACTGTTGTGAGGATTCATGACCTCAACAAGTGCGGTCGACAGCAGTACCCCATCTGTGGTGGTAGCTGACACCGTTAAAGAAGATGTATCGGTAGTGTGTTGACTTGTAACATTTGCATGAGTTGTGTCTATGTGTTTGTGTAAAGATGTGTTGTGCCGTTTTTTGCAAATGCGACAACCACCTAACCTGCATTGACGCGCATCATGGCCACTGCGGAGGCAATTATGGCAGAGCTTCAGGTCAGAGGCCTGCTTCACTCTCTCGTCCGGAGTCATAGAGTTGAATTTACTGCAGTCGAATATGCGGTGCTCACCCCCACATACGACGCACCTCCAGGAATTACCGTCACTTGATGCTGAAAGCAGAAAACATTTAGAGTTTCTGTCAGGTTTGGCCTGATTGTTGGGATAGAAGTTACGAGGCGGTCTGTCCCGCTTAGCTTGGTTAACAGTTTCTAGTACATCAGCACGACCTTTGAGAAACTGGTTAAAATCATCTAAAGTAGGTAATGCTTTTAGTGTATTACGGAACTCTTCCCACTTAAGGTTAGTAAAATGATCAAGCTTTTTAGTCATGTGATAAATGATGATGGTGTCCCACTCATCTGTGGGCTGGCCTAAAGTCTTAAGAGCCCTGAGATTCTTTGTGACGTGGTCCATCATGTAACGAAGCGACTTATCAGATTCACGCTGAATTGGATTGAAATCAAACAATAAATTAAGATGTGTGTTAATTAAAATACGCTTATTATCATATCTGTCACATAGAAGTTGCCATGCTACTGTGTAGTTGGCTTCTGAAGCCTCTAAGTTACAGATAACGCGGGCTGCTTCTCCATCCAAGTATTGGTTTAGGTATCTGAATTTAAAAGCGGTTACCAGCCTGCTATTTTTATGCACTAACGCTGTAAATAGATCGCGAAATTCAAGCCACTTGCTATATGTTCCATCGAATTTAGGAATATCAATGGGTGATAACCTTAATCCAAGTGCATTTTGAGAGTGGTTAGCGTTTTCAGCATTCTGTACAGAGACTGCCGAATGAACCGATGAAGACTTGGTAGGAGAGCTTTTATCAAGAAGTTCCTGAGCTGTGGCAATGGCAATATGTAACTCACCTTCTATGAACTCACGCTCGTCGAGTTCCTTGGTCAGGTTGTCACTGTTTAAGACCTCGATATTTGTTTGCAGTTCGCTAAACTGCGCCGACAACTCTTGAATTGTACTCAACTTTAAGTTGAGTTCATTATAAGTTAATGTATCTAAAGTATCCTTTAACTTGCTTAAATAGTTTTTAAATCTAGTAATTCTGCCTTTAATAGCACTACGTTTAGCAAAAAGAGTTTTAAATTCTGCACTATCACTCATTTTGAAACACGAAAACAAAACTTCAATATAATAATAAAAGTTCACAGACTAATTAATGAAATGTCAAACTTGTTTGAAGTTTATTGTACCAAAAACAAAAAACAATATGGCCGGCTTACGTTCCTTCGTTCTGGCGTTTTGCGAGACGGGGCGATTCGCGCTGTTTCCGCGACAAAACGCGCCAAGCGCGAACTGCGCTGCGTGGGGTGCGCGCGCCGGGACGCTACCGAAGCGCGGTAACCTCGACTGTTGTTGCACTCTTCCCACGTACGGGAAAAGGCGCGAGATGGTATATCCCACTCGTTCGCACACTATCTGGAATGCGCAAAGAAACGAAAAAAGCAAACAAAACCAAAAACCCGGTAAATAAATTAGTGGGAAAAAATGCAAAAGGCGGGAAAATTGTTTTAAAAGAAATTAATTATGTATAAAATGCGATTATGTTCATCGAAAACAAAGGGAAAATAATGTATAAAGTTAGTAAATGGGGAAATAAGCCTATTGCCGTGCAATTTACCCTGTAAAAGCACCAGGCTGAATAGGTATAAATGTAAGTAAGTATGCAAATGGGCAAATAAATTGAAAATAACGTTAGGCACTAACAAACACACATGAAATGCCACACATTTAACACCGAAAATTAGGTTTCTAAGCTTAAACAAGACGAGAAAAGAGGTAGGTAGGAATGGGAAGGATAATGCCTGTCTTCGCCGACTCCTTGATGATGATGATGACCGATGAAGACCACACGTGCGGGTGACCCCTGCTGACGGTGGCTGGTAGTTCTTCGTACTTGCTGTCTTGATGATGAAGAGACTTCGCGTGCGGGTGACCCCTGCTGACGTGGCTGATGTGAAGTCTTGATGGTCGCGAAGAGAAGACTATAGTGCGGGTGACCCCTGGCTGACTATAGTTTGTGCGCCCGCAGAGTCGTACGCTGCCGTGTTGTTCATCCGAAGATTGCAGGTTCTATGATGATAATGATGTCCTCAGCGTTCGCCAAAAAACTTATGTCTGAGCATAAGTAAAACCAACACTTCCTTATTTTTACTGTATATATATTTTTTATAAGGGTTAGTAGGCGGTGTGTGTGCGGACGACCGTTGCGGGCGATTGTTGGTGGGCGACTCTTCCGCGGGCGACCGTTGGCGGGCGACTCTCGGCGGACCGCCGACGGCGATGCGTGGGGGCTCGGGAGTCGTCGGCACTGTTCGTCTTTTAGGCGCGAACATAGCGTAATGTAGCCTAGTAGCATGAGACTTCGAAATAGAAAGATTCCAGCTTCGACCCCCGCCCTTAACATTTAATTGAATAGTAACCGACAATTATTAACCTAAATAATATGACGAAAATCTGCAGATTTTTTTTTTTTTTTTATACATTATAGGCAAGTATTTGATCTCGATCTCACCTGATGGTAAGTGACGATGAGATCTACGATGGAGCATACTTTCCTAGGTAGGAAGGCGGCAGTAGATCGAGACGCTACATTCACTAGGCACATGCAGCGCATCCGATCTGACCCGCCATCCATTAATGGCAACACCGAACATCATGCCGGAACACGGCTAGGCCGCTTGGCGACATGGCTTTGTTCAGTGGGTGGTGACTAGCCACGGCCGAAGCCTACCACCAGTAGAGTTGTCACCTGGTTGGCACCACCCAGGGTCACGTGTAGGGTATCTCGAGGGTACTTAATTCTCCTACGGACGAAGGTGACTCGACCCCAAAATTAAATATTTGGGATTAAACTACTTCAAAAGGTTTCAAAACTGACCTGTAAGTGTTTATGTTTGGTAAACTAACGCGAGGCTAATCCATATTGTAAAATTTCCTTTTACCAATATGGATAAGTTAAGCATCAATTGCCAAGTAGTTAGCGAGAACGCCGTCTTCAACGAGAGGTCCTGGGTTCGATCCCCACTAAGCTATTGATGGTGAAGCTACGCTTACGTATCATGTTTCTGAATGGGTACTGGTAGGAATTGGAGACTTGGGACCCTGGGGTACAGGTTCTTAATATCTACTACAATAGTGATACACAATCGAAGGGTTCAATTAGTTATGTTTGATTTGTGTATTTGTTGTAATCTGAATGACGCTTTGTTTTTCTTTTTTTTTTCAAGGCGACAATGACGTAACAACATCGTTCATAAATCAATCTTACATTCCCAACCAAGATAGACGTGACATCTCGAGATTTATAACTTTGTATACCTATAAGGAAAATTGACACAATAAAATGTGAAAATTGATTGAACGGGGAGAAAAACCGACATATGAGATAGTATTAGCTATATTAAAATATTTTAAGAAGTTACTGATTACGTCATATCATACCGTTAAAGTTTATGTGTGAAATAAATGTGTAAGCTAAGGTTTGTTTTAAATTTTAAAAAATAAATATAGTTTTAAAAACGAAATTTACGACCTGATTAGCGCAGGTTCGAATCCTGGTAGGGGCAAACTTTGTGTGATGAGCCCGAATGTTTGTACCTGAGTGATGGGTGTTTAATATCTATATAAGTATTATATACTGGGTTCGCCCGCATACCCATAATACAAGTGTTGTTTAGTGTGGGGCCGCTGCGCGCCGGAGGCGCCCTGGAGCTAGTTGCCCCCCTACCCTTCTGGCTGGAACGCCTTTAGCACTCACCCTCTCGTCCGATGAAGCTGCAAAGGTCATCTGCGAACAACAGCCGATAATTCGAAAAATAAACCGTATAATTGGTGTGTTAGTTACGCGATATTATTATTATTAGTTACGGCGTTCCACTATACCTACACTTAGTAAAGTGTAGGTAAAGAATTATTACTTTGGGTGTGTTGTGTTAGTTTTATAACCTGTAACTGTTAAAATATTTTAAGTCCACTTTTATTGGTACACTTTACCTAAATACAAGTGAGAGTCGCTTGTTAAGGATTGGCCAGCCATTTTTGGGCGAACTGAGCCAGACACTGGGCGCGAGGAGCTCAAACACATGCGGCCTTTGGGTATAAGTACATAGCTATCGCAATCATATCTTGGCCTACCATTAGTGTGACCATTCCTCGTCAAGATAGGCTACTTTTTCCTTATGTAAGTTCACAGCTGAAATGGCCTTATAATGTTAGTCCACAACAGCGGTCGCAATAGTCGAAATCGGCTAGCACCAATCACATGGTTAATGTATCCAATGCTTGCAGTGGATACCGACCCAGAATCGAAACATCTCGCGAAGAATGACGAGGACAGCCGACCCCACATGAAATGGGATAAGGCTAGGCAAAGAGAGAGAGAGAGGGGTATAAAAAGCGCGACACAGATCTTTATAAAACCATTATCTGGATATGCCACATGACAACGAGCTGTATAAACGCGAAGAGGCACATACCGGGCACATATCAGACAATGGGCCTCAATACGGGAGCTGGGACCTTTGCCATCAGCGTATCGTATCGCGTCATCTAGCCACCGACTTCACCCCGCGACCTTTAGGGGCCGCATGATCTTGTCGGATCAGAGATAATTCTCGGGACGTTAATTTTAATGATTTAAAATTGACTTACTACCACCAGATATCTAGAATAAGCATACCTACTGCTTTATCATTTTACTAATATTTTACGCACTCTATGGCTTGATTTTTCTTACATTCGTGTACCTTTACTGCTGCGGCATTAAACAATCTTTACTTCGAATAAAACTGGAGAAAGCTTCCCTTTATCTCTTTTTACAGTTCAATATGTTTATAACAAAAAAAATACACACAACATTTCACTATAACTTAAAAACAACTAATTGTTACTGTAAATTATAAAACTTACATTCAAGGAATTCTCTCTCGCACCACATAATATGTTGTCACCCTACCACAGCTCTTGTTTTTCCAATCCCACCGTTTGCGTCCTGCAGTGCAACGGAGCGTAGTCATAAACCTAAGGATCAAACGTTCTGCCAATTTATTGCCATGCAGCCGTTCCATTGCCAGTTTTATATTGCCGTGTATCGTGACGCATACATAATAATATTCAACGGATTATATTGTCACAATAAATATTGCTTGGATTAGTTGTCAAATTCTGTAAGTATATGATTTCAAAGTCCGAGGTACTTATACACTTGTTCGCTACTCAAAATTGTGAGTGAGTTGAGATAGTATAAGTAGATGACACTTACTTACCTCCATAAGTCAATGGACGTGAAAACAGTTTAAAAAAGTTGAAATTTGGTTTTAATGTTGTTAAATAAACCTAACTGTTAACTGTGAAAAGAAAAAAAAAGTCTTCAATAAACAAAAGTTTACAGTAAAATAATAAAAAAATAGTCTGAAATCCCGAAAGACGTGTGAAGTCCGCCAACCCACACTGCGTCAGCGTGGTGGACTATGGCCTAATCCCTCTCACATTGACGGGAAGCCGGCGCCCATTACAACAGTAGGACACTAAAAATATTATTACTATAATTATTCTAAAAATTCACGTTAATATTTCAGATCAAAATCTAATAGGCCGCCTAAAATTCAACAAAAAAAAGGGATATAAGGTTTGAGACATTAAAATTCACAACGAATATAGGTTATCATAATGAAATCGCGAATGAACGAATTCCTCACGAAAGAGATATGACATGTTATGACAGGGAACACTTTTTATTAACGCTAACCTTGGAACAATTCACTAATAACATACTGAATTCTCCGTCTGTTATACAGGGTGTAAGGGGTCTGGTAATGTAAACTTTGAGAAAGGTTACACTTAATGACTATAATAAAATTATCGAAATAATTTATTTCAAAAGTCGTAGCTTACAAACGTTCTAATTTTTAAGCGCGCGATGTACTGTAAACACGCGATCACAACAACGTTCCTCGGCGCGATACCCGACTCGTGCGAATGACGATCGCGCTCGAGCGTATCCAGTTTTAATGTACATTGCAGTTTTGACTAAATTTGTAATTTTTTTATTTAAAATCACGTTGAAATAAACGTCTATTATGATTTTATGCTAAATTCAATAAAAATGCACATATATTCGTGAAAAGATCGACGGAAACATTTCAGCAGTGGGCCCAGAATCATAAACTAAATCCATGGTATTAATATAAAGGCAACAATACACATATTTTTATTGAAAGTTTTATTAAATTAACACCGGAACATAAATGCCATAAATTTATCTTCCACTGATATAGCCATGATTTTCGATAAAATTGCTTATTGTTTTTAAGTGCTTTTGTGGGAACGCGTATAATCTATGATTATCGTAATTATTGTAGGTTAATTTATTATTTGCGTGCACTTTAATGTCTCTCATTTCACCAGATTCATGGTCACATAATAAAGAGGTCTAATATTTTAAGAACCGTTGTGGTGTTTTAGAGCGAAACCACACAGCAATCCTAGTCTAACAATAATTATATTGTGGCCATCCCAGAAATGCCCCGCAAGAATCTCGTATCAGACAACTCAGAAATGTTAAGAGCCCCACTATTCACACAAAAATAAATTATTTATCGATACGAATTTATTCGTATATCTAATATCGATCATCAATCATAAGCCTCGTGCTCCGGCGACATTATCACAGCAGTGCATCGCCGAGGAATCGAACCCCATACCTGTGTGTTTCTTGTCGATTCCGAACAACAATTATCTATTGTTTATTGTTACGAACGAATTGTATTGAATTGGAATCGCAAAAAGGGTATTTTATGCGATACTTAAATAAATTTATGTCGTTTTGAGCATATAAATAGTTGGTCGCGGCGCGAGTTACTGTAGTTTAGTTCATGACTATAAGGTAAGGGTTGGTCGTGCTCATATTGGACTCCGAAAGTTGAAGCCTCATATGTGAGATCTTAAATAATATCGAAAATACCCTAAATCCTGTTCATATTGGGGTGACGTATGCTCCATAGTACGATAATAAGCTAAAATCATCTCTACCGGCTATAACCTAGCTCGCACTAGGCTAGGTGGCGAGTGGCCCGAATTCTCCACAACAATAAACTTGTCGCTCAAGACCAAATTCCATCGGCATAATCTAGTGTCACTGCGGTGCCTATATAGCCCTTTGGTTTTTTTTTTAATTTTTTTTTATTACAGTATAGGCAAGTATTTGATCTCGATCTCACCTGATGGTAAGCGACAATGAGATCTACGATGGAGCATACTTGCCTAGGTAGGAAGGCGGCAGTAGATAGAGACGCTACATTCACTAGGCACATGCAGCGCAACTGATCTGACCCGCCATCCATGAATGGCAGCACCGAACATCATTCCGTAACACGGCTAGGCCGCTTGGCGACATGGCTTTGTTCAGTGGGTGGTGACTAGCCACGGCCGAAGCCTACCACCAGTAGAGTTGTCACCTGGTTGGCACCACCCAGGGTCACGTGTAGGGTATCTCGAGGGTACTTAATTCTCCTACGGACGAAGGTGACTCGACCCCAAAATTGCGGACGTTTATTTATTCATTTTAATTCGGAGTCATAGCCTCACTTGTATACTTCCTGACATAATCCAGTCTAGTCCTATTTCCAGGTAAGATATCAACCGCAAAAAAGATCTAATCGTATTGCCATTTATTCAGACGTTTTATAACTTTATCAAGCTTCATATAGTAGTAAGTACGCACAAGAGTTTTGCTCTGTTGCGAAAATTACAGACAGCAAACCTAAAACTAATCTTGGCTGACACTCAATAATAATACTTATAATATAGCCAGACGAACACGCCAACTGTACGGTCACACTATAAGCACGCTTGTATTATGGGTACCATACGATGGACTGGGCACGATCAATAGTATATGATTAATACTTATAAAGAATACATTAACATCCATATCTCGGGTACAAGCATTCGCGCTCATCACACAAAGCTTATCCCTACCAGGATTTGAACCCGGCTATCTCGGCACAGAAAGCAGAGTCACTGCCAACTGCGCTAATCAAGTCATTTTCTACTTTCATCAATGGTGTTACACATTTTACACCTGAAAAATGTTTATTTTCTTTACTAGTACAAAGTGAAGTAAAAATATTTTCCAGCATACAGATTGTATTACGGCCTCCATACGCCAATAACATTCCGAGAACCGTCCATACAATGAGCAAAACAAAACAAAACGCGCCACATTCACTCTGTCACATTAAGGGGTATAATAAACACAAAAATATACAATCAGATGCCACCGCCGCAAAACAGGAGGGTTCAACAAATAAATTCTTCTATGCCCTCTGTGTATCCCATTATACACATGTGGTATGGGGGCTGAATCATATTTAGTTTTTTACAACTCCGCCAAACGATACTTGTTATATCTTTTGGCGCTCAATATTAAAATTGCAGTAGCTGCAAAGGTTTGAGATAAATTGGCGGTGTTGTTTTAAACAGCTGTTTTAATGTTTTAAGGTAAGAACGTACAACAACAAAAAAACATAAGTAATCGGTCAGATACACATTACTAGCGCAATAATGATTAAAATGATTAATTTAGGCTAAATTTATCTAATAACTAGCGTCGCGGCGAACGTCGTACCGTCTCAGAGGAATGAGAAAATATTTTCCATATTTTAATTCTGCTATTTGGGGCGGAGAAAAATTCAATAAATCAAAAATCATAAAAATCGGCCTACTCGTTCTTGAGTTATAAACGGTGTAACTTACACGACTTTTTTATATAGAATACTTATAAGTCCTCAAAACTAGATCATGATTCTCATGCCACTTACTCCTTTCGGGGCACGGAAATATAAAAAAACGACAGATTGGTACAGTGGATAGTGATCTGGCGTCCTGTTCTGAGGGACTGAGTTGGAGTCCCGGTAGGGGTAAACTTTGAGCTGTAATTACACTTTAGATATCTATTTTAGTAGTTTATCTGCTCTCCAACTGCATACTGCAACAAAATTCCTAAGTCCACCGTATCTAAACCGCATTTATGATATAAGTTTTTGTCGATACACGAGCGCAGGCGCCGGCCGCTATGGCCGCGTGTTACAGGACCCGCTAGTTCAATATCAATTTATTAATAACCCCTTTTTGTGACCCCGCTGATCCGGCAACATAAATATGTCATTATTCGCACTACTCAATTAAGGACCCCCTGAATGTCTTTTTTTTTCACAAAAATGAATTTGAGATGTTTATAAATGTCGCATTAATGAAACCTTTCACTGGGGGATATTGAAAATGTATGATTTGTGGTGATTTAATGAATGTTGAGTGCTTTTGTTCCGTCAAAAATGAATAATAGGGATTTGGAACAATAGATTCGATATTATGCAACATCCAACGAGCTGAATTTATTCGTACGTATTATCAGTATTATCAGAACGAAGAAGTAGCCTAGTTGGTAGAACGCTTGCCTCGGTAACGAGGATCGCAGGTTCAATGTGACTAATCTGTCATCTAATTATATTAAAATCGGTTCGAACCGATCATTAAGAGATTGAGGTTCTCAAGTCTACTTGAGGATTGATAATATACTCTATTTTGCTTACCAACAAGTCGTAATCTGCATAACTAAAAGCGAGTATTTTGTGTATTAGCAAGTCTATATTAATTATTTATAATATTGTTTCAGGTACGTGATGCAAAACTGTAACATTTAAAAAGGTTTGAAGAAATAAAAAACGTAGGTAGATATTAGACGTCATTCTTACGATTTATCAGCTATTAATATTATGCGATTATTTTTATAACTTTACAATAGCCTTTCAAATAAAGCCCTAATTCAAATATCAATCAGGACGCTGGGAAATCGAGATTAGGCATTTATTGCTAGGTAAAAATATTTGCTAGTCAAATGGTTACTTTATATACACTGCAACACTGACACTCGACACCGATGTTGAGTACACTAAGGAACGACATCTGCAAGTCGGTGTCGCGGCAATATACTCATTTCAGCACTTGGTCTAATAAACAAGTAACGTTTATTATTACAGCCGTTTTGTCAAATGTCGTGTACCGCATCCTATTAGACGGCCTGATAAGCGCAGTGGTAGTGACTCTGCTTTCTACGCCGAGGGTCCCGGGTTCGAATCCTGGTAGGGACACAAGCTTTGTGTGATGAGCACGAATGTTTGTACCCGAGTCATGGATGTTTAATATTTATATAATGATTTCTGAGTTCGAGTTCGAGACTGAGTTCGCCCTCAGTCCATTGTACGGTACCCATAACACAAGCGTTAAGCTTAAAGTGGGACCGTATAGTTGGTTTGTTCGTATGGCGATATTTATTTATTATCCCAGCCAGCACGGTCAAAACCAGATACCTACTTATGTACATAGCCCATTTAAACATTGTTGGTTCAGTGTAAACAAAGGTTTATTTCGTGAACATCCAAACTTCGGCAAGGCCACAACTCCTGCGCAGCGCGGACGCTTATAGCCCCCTTTAATCTTCAGCCCAATATTTCAACTTACCATCTCCCAACATTCATCGCGCGTCCGCATTACATACCGCACGGCCGCCCATTACACCGCCACGAACATTACGAAAATTATCATTTGCGATAACGCGAGACATCCTCTCTTTAATAGCCACAAGCCAAACAGTTAATTTTTAAAAGCCGACGATACTTATAACTCATTCGCGAGGCGTTATTTTTCGTCCGTTTATCAGTGAATCTGCCGTGTAACAAGTGTGATTAATTCGCCTCGCGATCTTTACCACCGGCCCATCTGCCTCGAGGCGTACGAGCCATTTACAATATACCGTTACCCTTTGCCGAATGTTTATTCGCCGCGGCTCTCGTGTTCGTATGGGCTGTAAGTACAATGTAACAGTTCTCAGTTAATGGTCAGGTTATTATTATTGATCGGTTCACTTTCCAACGTGGTTATGGAAATCATTTTTAATGACAATGAGGAGGCTTGTGAAGTGTGAGATGTAATGGGATGTTTAATGACTTGTTAATTTTTGCTCACGCAACGAATGAGTGAAGGGACTTCTTTATTTTATTTTTAAGACATACTAATAACATATTATATCCAAACATTTGTCAATACACCACGTTATGGAGATCACTTCGAAGACTTGTTATGTGTGTGTTGCTATAGGATATGTAATGACTTGTTAATTTTTGCTCACGCAACGAATGAGTGGAGAGACTGTTTTGTATTTATAAGACATACCAATTACATACATACATACATTTGCCAATACACATTACAATATCCGGCCATAAATATTGCACATCGGCAATAGAAAAAACATCGGCTTTGTAGAGCGTCATCTCTTTCACTCTTGCCTCTAGCCGCTAGTCCCTTTCTAAAGGTCCTCATAAAATTCATCTTTGTTATGTCAAATATGTAGCACACATCATAATGTTATTCCGCCATGAAATTCGGATGAGCTGAAAACACGGCACCCGTCGATGCAACCACCAGAATAGCTTTTGTATTCATCGTATCCATAGATTAATTTGATTTTTTTAAACCAAATACAAATATGCGTGTACGACGCTATTCAGTGGCGAACAATTTGCATTTCATTTACCAATAGTTAATACCGAGCTGTGAGTGATTTCAGTAGTTTTATGAATAAACTAGCTGTCCCGGTGAACTTCGTACCGCCTCAGAATTAAATGTATTAGAAAAGGAATCGTCTTTATTTTTTTTGTGATGTTTTCCCATATTTTAATAGTTATTCTGCTATTCAGGGCGGAGACAAAATCAAATAATAAAAATCGGCCCACCCGTTCTGGAGTTATAAATGGTGTAACTAACACAAAATTGTTTTATATAGGTAGTTTGGGAGGCATTAAATTTAACCCTGTGTAATTAGATGAAAATGAACTCTGCAAATGGTAGTTATTAACATAAAATTGAAAAAAAAAACATAAATAAAACTATAGTTTTAAAAAATTCCAATCAAACACTACAACAAGCCACGTTCAATATGCAAACGATACGACATCGCAACCGTCTACAATAATTAAGCCGGCAAACCGCCTCGATACATATAATCGATTAAACACACAATCGATTATAATCGTCGAATCGATCATCGTACGATTTGAGGTCGGCGCGAGTGCGCTGTCACGGGATTGCACCTTCATTACTATACAGGAGCGGGTAGCAAATCAACCGGACAGACAGACGGACAGACGAGCGGTGGATACAATAAGATATTTACAAGCGGTTCCTCGGAGCGCGTATCGATATACGAGTGTGCATTGTTGCAACCTGGATCGAGTTGTGTGCGGAATTGTAGGGTAATTTTTGCTTCGATAATACACATGCATTTTATATTGCTGAGTCGTAATTTATTTTACTTTATATGCTTTGGGTACGACAGGGGCACGACAGACAGATTCTCGACTGACATCTTAGAGGAGTTCGGTTTTGTTGAGTTCTTTAATTATCGATCAACTTGCTTCTTCTTCTTTCTTTACGAAATGAAATGCGATGAAATAAAATGAATATGAATATGGCCTCACCCGCAACTTAGCGGGTATTTTGCCAGTGTCAAGTAATTAATAGCAATATTAAATTCAATAAATACACATTATAAATAAAATAATGGATGTGACATGAAGAAATGAAAATGGCGTGTCCCGATCAACTTGGTTAGTTTTTTTTTTTAAATAAAATGAAGTTGACAACCTTTCAAAAGTCACCTAGATTTAAACTCTCAAACACATCGACATGTCAATGATACATTATGGTACAGACTTCAATCAATATCAGTGTGTGACATACCGTCATCCGATCCAACTGTCCACCGTCGAATCCAAATCATTAGGAATCATTAAAATCAATTCAAACTTTGAACCAGTTTTTTGAAGTCGTGACACTAGGATTGAGCGCTTAACGATGCACTATTTTCAACTAAATTGTGTTTTAGTTACGTGTGGGAATCTATCGAGGGGCCGCCAGCGTCGCGCATGCGCTTATGGGAATTATCATTTTATTTCTTCTGTCGAACGTGATTTCTGTTTTGTAATTGGTTAGAAAATTTAATTTGATCTCACACCTACATTTTTACACCAATAATATCTTAGTCTCTGGCAGACAAGATGCATGGTACGAAATTTAAACACTAGACCAAAGCGGTATGCTTTTAACCCGTGCTTTAATACAGATTATAAATATTGTTTTCTTATATTAACGCGAATACTATACATTGCAGGAACTCAATGTGTCATTACGATCATGTTAAACATTAAATATTAAGACGTTCATTAGCCTAACGATTAATATTCCAACTATCATTACAAGTCTGATTCAAAGCGATCAACATTACCAATTAATTTACAGTGTCCACGTATGTCGCCATTTCAAGAATTTACTCTAAGTTACACCTTTAAAGTTGATATTCGTTCAACAAATTTAAAGCACATATAACATTGTATAGATTTCGAAGACGTACCATAGCATAACAGGGTGATCCAAAGTGCTTTGTCCTTTTAGGGGAGTCGCGCGATGGACGCGTGGCTACGTCACTTCTTCAAAACTTTTTAAAAGGCTAATTGCTCACGAAAAACTGCCTGCACCACCGCTGGAATCCCATCGTGTAAGGCCACCACCAAGGTTCTCTGTATACCCATTAATATTAATAGGAGCCAAAATAGTTTAGATTTTACGTTTTTCCATTGAAATCTGGTTTGTACGTGGGTGTTCACATTTTTGGCGCAATGAGTTCAATGAGTTTATTGGCATAAAAAGCGTGTTTCAATATTCGACGAGAGTCGAGAGCTTAATTTTCTATTGTTTGCGAACTGGAACTGTGTCGGATTGCAAAACAGTTGATTGTAAAGCTTGAAAGCTTGTCAATTTCTGGAAAACATTTCAGAGCGCGGCCGTTTAATTAGGCAGTATTTTTGGGATGTCATTGTGTGGTCATTTTAATGTGTTATACGCGACGTTGGTAAAATACTCGATGGTGTGTCTCTGGTGCCTTGGAAGATGGGGCAGCTTCTGGTTGTGGGAAGCGACATGCGTTGACAACCTTGCGCCGTTGCATCTTCCAAGCACGTCGTTGCGATCGGGCTCTGCTGCTGTAGAAGCTGAGAATTGGAAGCGGCGAAAATACAGTGGCCTCCCTGGGGG
Source organism: Pheosia gnoma (assembly GCA_905404115.1). Classification (NCBI taxonomy): domain Eukaryota; kingdom Metazoa; phylum Arthropoda; class Insecta; order Lepidoptera; family Notodontidae; genus Pheosia; species Pheosia gnoma. The sequence continues at coordinate 9,048,932 of FR989903.1, forward strand.
CTACTTGTTTCAGCCGTTTGGGGTCGCTTTGGGTTCATAGGGCCTCAACGCTCGACTCCTATACAAAGATATCGCAGCACGTCTGTTCGCCGCTACACGTGACCGGCGGGCTGGCTTTTAGTTAGCGCAGAGTGAGTCTCGCTATTCATCGCGGAAATGCGGCTGTCCTGCTGGACACTTTTGGTATCGACGACGATATAGAGGCATTTTTATGTGTATAGTGTTGTACCCGCCGTTTTCTTTTTATTATTTATTTTTCCTATCATTATGTATATCTTAGTTGTTAATTTTTTATGTAAATATCTGTGTGCATACATATGTATTGTACATGCATTATAAATATTTTATTTTCGAACTTTAAAAAAAAATAAAGATAAGGAAGGATTATCAGAATTATATGCATAAAAAACGCGTTGTTCGGTAAAAATTTCAAAAAATTGACTCATTGCCAATTATAATATCCGCTTGCTACGATTATGTTTTCCAAAAACCATTCTGACGCACAGACAAACTAATCTGCCTATAGATTATGTGGCAGGAATCTTAAATCGTAGTGTTTTGATAAAGTATGTATTCACGACGATAACGGATCACTACGCTTATCACTTGTCTTCATACCCGTCGCACAATGTAGATCAATTATCACGGAAATCGTTATCTCCACAACGCACCTCGTCAACTGATAACGGCTATATTAACACATGTTATAACATGTTAATAATGCTCCGCGGTAACATGTTCACTCAGTTAGGACATCCTGCTTGTGTTTATCTTATTTCCATAAGTCTGATACATGGATTACTTAAATGTGGAAACGTCAGTGTCTTGAGAATATCTAACAATAATAATAATGAATTAGACATGTAATTATAGTGTGCTTAGGTTGAAAGCAGTACGTCAAGTGTGAGATCATTTCTGAGCTAACCGTATACTTTATAGTCTACGTATTCAGGCATTTTGTATAGAGAATTGAACGTTTTAAATACCATCGACTAGAGGCGCTGTTCGATTATCCATACAATGTATCTAAATACGTTGACTATAAAGTATACAGTTACTTGCCTAGTATACTTGCCGTATAGGGCGCGAAATACAAAATTTCGACGATTTATATGTTTTTACAAAAGATTTAAACATACCATATATGCGTCGTATGTTTTTGTTTGCGACTACGGCTTATTGTAATGTATTTATTTATCTAAGCATTACCAGGGGGATTAAGTCATAGTCTACCAGGCTGGCATAGTGCGGAAAGGCGGAGTTCACACATCTTTTGAGAAATTCTTCAGACATGCAAGTTTCCTCGCGTTGTTATCCTTCACCTATTAGCAGGTGATAATCATGGTTGAAAATGAGATTCGCATTTAAAATCCAGAATTCTTAGAGGTGCGATCCTTGTTACTGAGGCAAGCGTTCTTGGCTATCACTGCTTCCAAAAAAATATTAATCCAAATATTATTAATCCTAAAGTATTGTTTAAATAACACAATTTGGATGAAAAGTCGCCTAGAACGACATCGTTGTATAGTATTTAAGTATAAATAATTTCACCATACCATGCACTGTTGTGTGCTACCGACCATACCATTTTGTTTCATTATACTTTTGTATGGCACATCCAGTACTTATATACTTATATATATTAAAGTTCCATAGAAGCACAATACAAGCAATTAAACTGCAAAACCTAACGAGCTAACAATCAATGCGTTTTTTATCTTAACCTCACCATATTGGACCAGGAAGACATAATATAAACATTTTTATTAATATTGGCTGTCACATCAGATCGTGAACGCGGTTAATGAGATCTTGAGATTGGTTCTTGGGGCGTTCAGTATCCTTTTGTTTATCAGCTTAGAGATTGTTAACATCAGATCATGTAGAACTGAGTTGATAGAAATGGACTCACCTAGGGGTGAGCCCATTCCTACCAAGAGATGGACAAGGTAGGCCTCGTCCACCTCTGCCTACTCCTAAGAAGAGATTAGGGGTAATGATATTTATTAACCGACTTCAAAAAGGAGTAGGATCTCAATTCGGTTGGATTTTTTATGTTTTTTTTATGTTTGTTACCTCAGATCTCCATCAATTATGAACCGATGTGTGTTTTTTTTAATATGACTATTCCTAGCAATAAGTAAATAAATGAAATGAGGAAGCTACGATACGTTCTTAGGAATTTTATGTAGTTGTTATGAACGCAACCTTTAGACTTTGACTTAACGTAATTAAGTCAGAGCTAGGTCGGCACACACTTTCGGAAGTTGCCTTGTATGTACTAAGTTTATCCACGCCGTCTATGCCTCGCGTATATGATTTATACACTATCTACACTATGAAGAATAAATGCAATTATATCATGAAAAAAAAATACCCTCATTTTTATAAATAGTGCAACAGATTCTACTCTTCATACTGAAAAAACTAATTTCAGGTTTTGTATTAAGTGTGTAGCATATGAATACATAATCTGATGTTATATTATTAACGGTATTGTTTTAATGATTTCCTGTAGAATTGATCCATAATTTCTTTAACTTTTAAGAGGCATGAAGTTATTTGTCCAATCTTACATGCCTCTATTAGGTGCATAACCATTCTTGTTATTCCTTCACAGCGCCTAGCTCAATCAATATTGATATCTTATATTTACGCGAATTCTAATTTTACGGATTTTATCGCGTAAAATAATATCCGTCAAATTGTTTATTTCAATAGCTCAATCAAATCAATTGTAATGTTCCCTGCTCTGCCGCCAGTAGATAATATGTCCTAGACCTGGCGTATCTCGACGCTATTGCGATGCTATAAATTATATTTTTTTTCCACCAGCCGGCGGGGTGCCGATGACACTGCACTTATAATCATCACCATTGAATTGTAGATGCACCTACGTGATTGGTATTGTTTGTTTTTATAATTTGTAATCTATAGACTTTGAAATCTACCATGATGTACCTTTGTGTGTTATATAGTCATTGGGTGTTGTAAGACATTTCTCTAAAGCGTATCACCTTGCAACGTATAAACGAAGCTTATACGTCTTTAAGCACTTGAGTGCATCATAGAAACCTCCAGAATCGTTTATGAAGTAGAGAAAATCTATTAAATAGTTTTTAGAATCAAGAGTTTCTCAAAAGATGACTAAAACGCCACCAATTGTCTATTCCATCGGCTGGTAGAGGTCCACTGTTGGACATAGAGTCGAGGATACTTTTTTATTGCGTTTGAGTGACCTTAAGCTTTTAGATCAGAAATGTACACACTGCAAAACATCAACAACGTATCCCAAATACTACAACGCGCAGGAACTTAAATTGCAAAACCGAAATACCGAATACCCTAAATAACAGCACGTGCCGACCCCCTCCCCCTCCCCTTTCACCGGGTTACAATAAACATTTCGCGTGCGCCGGCGCATAAACCTGACGAGATCATGTCAACGGCCCGCCGCCGGTGTATCTGGGCCGTATATCTGTGTTCGCACGGGATGGACCTATTCTGGAGGTATAAAAAATTTATCAGGTTATTGCAGATCCAATCACTATTAGTAACATATCCTTGCTAAGCCCGCTGATTAACTATTCTTAATCTGACTATTTTGAGCGCTGGAGCCTATTTGTAAATTGATCTTTGCTGTTTCGGAAAGCCTAAACGATAATTGTTACTAAGTTATCTATTACGTCTTATTATCAGGTTTTTTTCCTAGGCATTAAAAAAGAGGGGGTACAACTTAATGTTAGTGATTGAAATAAAACGAATTTAAGGATTTTATCGCGTTTGTATTATATGTTACGTTCCCGACGTTTCGGCTGCTTTACAGCAACTATGGTCACGGGAGGGAACAGGAGACACCTGCTATAATCAGCGTTTATCTTATTGTAGTAATAGTAATAGTTATTATTAGTTATTGTATCTACCAGAATAAGTCCACGATACTGCAGAACCAATATTCTCGTTAGGACATATTTATGCTGCGAACGTTATTTTAGTTTTCAACCGCTTGAATTGTTTGGAGAATTCATAAAATGGTAAACTAGTTACCGGTACACCGATAATAGTTGATTTTTTGTTATATTTTGTGGACCACAAATCACATCTACTTTGTATTATAAACGTTATAGAGAGTAAGAATAGTGAATGAATTAGCGAAAACATCTAGCGCTTGGGTTAAGTCGATTTCGTTCTACAGTATACGTAAATTGCAATGACTCTTTCCTTGAATATATTTTTATTGAGATTGACTATAAGTAGGTTAGGCAAAATTAAGGATGGGTCGAAGAATTGATCATAGAATCAGAATGAGAATCAGAATATTTTTTATTCATGTAGACGATTAAGTACAGTACTTATGAATCGTCAAAAGTTACAAAATGCTAAGCTGCTACTACTAATATGAACCCACTTATCCGAATCTAAGATTCCATGTGTACAATACTTTGTAATCACGACTATCCCAAGTATTCAGGCACACACTCCACGTCAGCCCTGCGCGCGCGCCGCTCCTGGCATCCCCCTGTACGAGCGCGTACGCACTCGTAACGTAGATTTTTTGCGGCGCGCGCGCATCGCGTCGAATACAAACGCGTCTCAAACTTCCCCCGCCATTTAAGGCTCGGCCCTTAGCCCGGATTCCGTCCGGGGACGTGTCCGCACAATAAAAAGGATTTATATTTATTTATCGGATAAATAAAGGAGGCGAGCGACCTCAGCGTTCCGCGAATGTGTTTTAAATTAGTGTTTCTTCCGTGCCTCGTGCGCTCGCGGTAAATTGGCGGCGGTTTTGGCATTTGTGTTGTAATATTGTTACGTTTTCAAAATATTTTTTTTGTATAGGTACACCTATGAAAGCACTTGAAAATGTTCATTCCACTAATTTGTTTCTTAACTATGCAACTGGTATTGCTATAGTTAGGTAAAATTTATTCTTAAATCACTTAAAAAAAGGAGGTGGTTCTCAATTCGATTGTTTTTTTTGTTTTTTGTTTTTTTTTTTTTATACATTATAGGCAAGTATTTGATCTCGATCTCACCTGATGGTAAGTGACGATGAGATCTACGATGGAGCATACTTGCCTAGGTAGGAAGGCGGCAGTAGATAGAGGCACATGCAGCGCAACTGATCTGACCCGCCATCCATGAATGGCAACACCGAACATCATGCCGGAACACGGCTAGGCCGCTTGGCGACATGGCTTTGTTCAGTGGGTGGTGACTAGCCACGGCCGAAGCCTACCACCAGTAGAGTTGTCACCTGGTTGGCACCACCCAGGGTCACGTGTAGGGTATCTCGAGGGTACTTAATTCTCCTACGGACGAAGGTGACTCGACCCCAAACCACCAACCGCACCAACCACGTTGGTTTGGCACCAACTTCACGTTCGTTAAATATTTGATTTAGTTAGATAAGGTAGATTTCAAGATAAGATTTATTTAGCTTTTTAGTTTTTTGAAGACGGTTTTTTCGATATTTTTTTTTCTAAAGAATGAAGTCTTACAATACGGTGTTCTATAAATTCGTTTTCAGACTAAAACGTTTTGCAGTTTAGGTCTGAAAAAGGATTGAACTGAAAACTGTTCTCAAAAACTTGATTTTCATATATAAAGTTCTGTCATTTTGGTTAAAAACGCAAACATCAGTCCACAAATAACCTGGGATCGCAACAATGTCGTCCCCTGAAAAAATACTGTCCGTAAACACATACCTACCCAAAGCATGTTTCAAATTAATAAGCAACATTTATAATCGAGAACTCATCATAACAGAACCATAAATCGATTATGTATCGATTATCAAATGCGAGTTTTTTTTATAATTTTCTATCGTTTAGGTCCGTCGACAATCCAAAGTCTATGTATAGATATGTGAGGACGCGTAGCTTCATCATACCGTTGTTTTATAGTACGGCAATCCTAGTAGCTTAATAAGGAAGGAGTTAGGATACTATCGATATAATTACGATGCATCGATACTTTATATCGATATTTTATTAATTATTACGTGATATTTGTATGAATTGAAGTGTTGTACAATCGAATTATATCAGAAATAGATAGATTGTAATTGTAAGTATATTTCTATATTTAACAAATTCTGGTCCTTTAAGTTTGATATACATTGGATCTAATAATGATCTGAAGCAGTTCAATATCCATAGACTAGAACCAGTTAAATTTTGTATCATTATAGGTATTTTGTTATTCAACTGTCCAGAGTCATGTTCAGTAGTGTAACGATTAATGAAAGCAAATTCTTCAATTCGATAAAATTAATGTCCATCTTTCGATTATTATCGAATTATTAAATTCCCATCACTACTGCGTCACCGAGAAAAACAGCCCAACAGCCCGCGCGTAGTTCCCATCGTCTGTTCCTGGTTTGATTCCGCGTAGCACGTGGGAAAATCGTGTCTATAAATCAAGACCCTTATTTTTTACAACAAACTCCTTTAAAACGATGCGACGGACACGCACAGTTATTAGTTGTTATTGGTTTTTGTGCCACCATAGAGAAGGAGGGTAATATTTTTCGCGCGCGTGTTTGTATTTTATTATCTGTGTAATAACTGCACGGATTTGGCGCGAAATGATAGGTTGCTGGACTAGTCGTTTGATTGGCCTGTTCATAATGTGTGTGCATTCCACGACAGGAAATGATTGTATTACTAGCCGTGTGCCCCTAAAAATGTTTTCCCCTCTAACTTTGAAGTCCTGACTCAAAGAAAATCTCAAAGAAAATCATATGCAAAATGTCATGCTGTTAGGTCCACCGGCTGTGCGTTGTCTATAAGTCAGTAGATGATCAATATATTGCAAAAAAGTTATTAATTAGTACCTAAAGCCAGAGAGCGTTCAACGTTGTTCAGCATCAAACGTAGAACGCTTTTCAGAGCGTGCTGGCTATAAATCTTCGAATGTTTTTCTTCAAATGGCTAAACAATATTTGTCAGAGCAAACTACGTCAACTGTTCTGAAATTAACATGGGTCTGGTCTGGGTTAGATTTTACTAATATTTTCTATGCAGACAACAAAGAATATGAATTTAGTAACGGTTTACCAAATCAATTCATTGCTCAATCAACCCGTAACGTACCTACCAATAACTTTAAAAGTATTAGTAGTAGTAGTAAGTGTAGTATATACACTTTCAATAGGTACCTTCTGCGTAGTTCTTTATCTATAACTTTAAAAAAAATATTTTGTTTTTTTTTATTTATTACATTATAGGCAATTGTTGTTTATAATGAGGGTCAACATGACGAAACCTTGCCCATATTCCGCCAACAAAGGGATACACGTTCACAGAACCTACGTCCAGAGGTTCCGCGACGTTTTTTTTTTAATTACACTCCGTTTGACGTGTCATTTGACAGATGACGTGTTAACGTCCAACTTTGATTTATGGATGAGCTACTTTTAACGATATTTAACTGTACCTCATGGTTATAGAATGTATTTTTGCTTGGAAATGTCCGGGGTATGTCACCACCATGATCCATTTTTGATCATGAATGTGTGATTTGATAGTTTTGGAAATGGTCTAATTGAAGAATGGAGATCGGTTCCATGGGTTGTGTAATTGTGTCCAAGGAGATCGTGGTATCAAAACATAGGTACATATACTCTGCTACATGTGATAAAAAAATCAACTCTTTCGTATATCAGCATCTTTTGGTTATTTAATTTTTAGCCTCTCTCTTGTATCTTCTTGATCATTTACAGGCAGACAATATTCAATTCTCGGTCAAATATTGTATTCCTCCTATGACAATTTACTTCATGAAAATCATTATTTAAATATTATGGTCGCGAAGCTGAGCTGACAAGCTAATTGCTTATCTAGAACGCGGCAAGTTACTGTTTGATAGGAGCCATCTTGGTGTCGCAAAAAGCGCGATAGGAAGAGAGAACAATTAATAAGACGCCCCGGGACACGGGCTGCGTCTGCGCCAGAAGCTTTCACTCGCCATTTACATTGGAGCTTTTAAAACAGCGATAGATTGTATTATTGAATCTTCTTGCGGTTCGGTATAATCACGAAAACATGCCCTTCTCTGCTCCAAATATCTTTGGCCACATTGCCAGGAGAAGCAGATTACCACTGTTGCGGGCAATGTGGCCAAAGATTGCATTGCCCGCAACAGTGGTGATATTCGCAATGTAGGACATACCAAGATATTTTATAACCAATGTCTCTTATAAGTTAAAACTACACCGAGCACGGTAACTCGCAATGTTTTTTTTTAAATCAATAGTTAAATAAAACTATTTGCGAGTTTAAACTCGCAACGAATTTTATCAGAAAACATGACAAAAAATCCTACTTTTCTTTATTTTAGTTAGAATGTAAATTGAACTCAATATTCAATTCAATCTTAACATTCGGAGGTTAATCATAGTACCACGTAACTAAGTTCGCCTTAGTACCATAAATAAACAATAGATCTTCGCTGTCCAACTTGGCGACGTGATCAGGGACATTCCAAATAACTGTTACGGTTATTTAAACGTCCTCTTTGCACCACCATCAGTTAAAAGAGAACCGCTGTCTTGACGGCCACAATTTAATGTTTACACAATGCCGGCAATGAACATCCTCTCTCGTCTATATGCTAATGCCGCAATAACCAACTTCAAGTCGCCGTTGTCATCAACCACGGGGTTAGTATACTTGTAGGCGGGATTTTTACACTTAAGAATTTGTATGGAGCGTTACATTGAATATTTGCTTTAATAATAAACGTGTAACAATAATAGTGTGAAATATTCGTAGATTATAAACATATTTTTCACTTATTGATTTCTTATATTTACGCGAATACTACACATTAAAATAAAATTAATCTTACGGATTTTTCATCGTTAGCATAGATCAGACCGCAAACAACAACTAAATATGAGGGTATCCCAGTTCAAACTTCGACAATAGGGCGTCAAACACCTCAGGCCTCCCGTGACCATGGTTGATATAAAGCAGCCGAAACGTCGGGAACCTAAAAACATACAATAAACGCGATACAATCCGTAAGATTAGTTTTATTTGAACATCCCTTTCGCAAAAATATGATAAAATAGTTTAGTCTTTCTTAAAAAAAAAGAAATATCATTTACATATTTATTCTACACATACACGTAATCGCGTTTAACTATCATTGCCTTCCTAAATCCTATAACATGTTTTTTACATCTTCGATAAGTAATACTATCGTGGTCTAGTGTCCAAGATAGGGGATCCTTGTTTGAGAGTAAGGCTGTGTCCCCAGTAGGCAAACTGTTAGCGGCCGACTGAGTGAGCCGCAAATTTGTGGCGAACTGAAATTCGAGTTAGCTGCAAACTCAGATCAATTTGCGTGCGTCGCAAGCAAACTGTTATGTGTTAGCCGCTTATTTAGGTCGACCGATCGACTGAATTTTCACTGTCAACTGTCCACATGACAGTTTGCGGCAAACGGACTCACTACGCCCGGCGAACAAGCATATCGCCGCCGCCGACTGGAACCGGTTTTGCTGTGAGTCGGCCGCTCACTGAATCAATCGGCGCGCGCAACACAGCAAACTGCGTAGAGTGAGCGCAAACTAGCAAACTGTGAACACTCCATTTCAAATATATGGAAGGGCGTACTAAACCGATACGCCGCTAACTCAGTCGGCCGCTAACAGTTTGCCTACTGGGGACACAGCCTAAATGTGTGAAAGTATCCAGAATTAAAAAAGTGACATTGTTGACAGTTGAGTTGACAGTTTGATAATGAGTTGATTGTGTTGGCTCGGCAGACTTGGGACTTGTACAACATAAACGAATTGGTTTTTAAATGTGAAACGGCCGGTATCCGGCCTAATTCGTGGTCAGCTGTCAGATAGGCCGCTCGTGATAGGGCGGCAGGCCCGCGGCGGTGCGCCCGTCTGTCTGTGCGGACCCTAATGCTAAATCATCCGATGTTGTGTTCTATAGATTAGGTGAAGTGGAATTGATGAAGAATTGCATCTTGCTAATATTGGATCCAGAATAACTAGTTTTTTTTTAATTTATCTGTTTGCTGACCTAAATAGCAAATTTCAAAGGTGAGATTTTAAGCGTTCCGTACAAATATAATACATTATATTATACGTATTCCTTTTAAGATACAAGTTGACTGCATTAAATCGTTTCTAGATATTGTCATGTACGCTAAAATGTCTGTATTTAAAACGATGAAGTACCATATTTTTCAATATTTATATTTATAATGTTAAAGTGTAGCGTGTGTACGCCTCGCATGGCAACACACTGGAGCTTAATGTTTTATTTTTTTTGTAAAAATTATGGATTACAAAAAAAGACAAGCCCGCTGAGTTTCTTGCCGGATCTTCTCAGTTGAGGTCGCGTTCCGACCCGGTTGTCGAGTTAAGAAAAAAAAATGTAATGACAATTTGTAAGTGCCCCCGTAGGCCTATACGAAATAAACGATTTGACTTAGACTTTAAAATGTACCTTATCATCAATTTTTATCACCAAAATATCCAGTTTTATTTTCTCCGAGTTAATGAAGACGAATTTCCCGTGACCCGCAAAAGTGCCGCTACTCTTTGTGACCGGCACAAGGGGCCCGTCACACGTGACTTTTTTTTTAAGCGGCGACCTGTCGTCTTCAGCCTCCGTGTGTGGTCCACTCGTTAATCTCACTGTTCCCAGTACAGATCTCTGATTAAGGACTCTTTACGCTCTATAATGTGTTCGAAACACGAATGGTTGAGCTTTTGTAAATTAAATACAGCTAAGTTTAAATTAGGGTTAACTGAAATCTGGTCCCAATAAAAACATGGGCTGGGTACTTTAAGACTAACGTTACATTTCCCAAGGTATAATAATATGCTACGCCTGGGTATTCCCATACCACGTTGGCCCAAGATTTGGTTTCGATTACCATTGATTGATCTTCAATACAATTAATACTTCACCACTGTCGATGACGTAACTTTAGGCCAATCACGTGACCTAGTTATCACGGGAGGTACCGCGCGTAGCATATTATGATACCATGAACTTTCCGTTTAAAAGATCGTTTATACGCCACTAGACGCCGTTTATGCGGGAAAATGAAACGACAAGTGATTGTGTTAGCTAATTTCACAATAGAATAGCTGCAATATAGCTTTCATAATAGCAGAGTAAGACGGTGTATGGCGATTGGTTTTCGCCCGCGGGTTGCGCGCGCGCAGACTCCCACGTGCCCGGTTGCTAGTAGGTATGTACACGACTCCCCATAATTATTTAGAACTGAATTATTGGTAAAAATTGCAATATACCGGTGGCCATTTTTACAACGTGATTTCTTGCCCCCACGACTAGTGCTGACACTGACTAGTGCTTTGATTGTAGTCATTCTATAAAAATTATAGAGAAAAGAACAAAAAATGTCTTATATTTTATGAGAAAATTTGAGAAGAGAAGAAAAAAAGAACATGTAAATGAAAATTTGTAAGTGCCCCCGTAGGCCTATTCGAAATAAATGATTTGACTTTGATATTGTTTAACAATGGATATCCGCCAAGAATCGCCTAATTCCATCTTGAGTAAGATACAAGTGGCAATAACTTACCGCATCGCGTTCATGTGTGAACCGCTTATCGTAGTGCGGGCATGTTCAAATGCATTAGCGATGAGACTGCAGAGCTGTGGTTGTCTACGTGAGTGCAATGTAGTGTACATTGCCGGCTGGCTGGTGATTCAACTAGGAATATTAAAATGGGTGAAACTATATCTAATAACATTATAATATAATAACAATATGATTTTTTACATTTATATAAGACTAGCTGACTCGGCAAACGTTGCTTTGCCATATACATTATTTCTAGGAAATATTTTTATAGTTAAATATTTGCGATTATAAATTGAGATATAAACTATCCTATCTTTCAAGTTGGATAAAACTGCACACAGTGTGCAAAATTTTATTTAAATCGGTTTAGTAGTTTAGGAGTCTATAGCGGACAAACACCGTAACACGTAAGTTATATATATTAAGATGTATTTAAAAGCAAAGGCAAAATATGGCATGTTAAATAAATATCCTCCGAGATCTTTTATACCTACCCATATTTGGGTAATATACGAATTCGAATTTGAAATGTGTGATTACTTATCAAGCATCCATTCTTATACTTACTAAATATGTTTATACTTAGTAGATATCTTTAATATAACATCGTTTGTGAAGCGTAATAAAAATAATATAAGAATGAGTTATACCGATCACGTTTATCTATAATTTATTATAAGCATGATCGGTAAATATTATGTTTTTTCTTTTAAAATACATTTTCTAGTTAACTTCGCTCGGCACACCTAGAACGTGGTATAATAATGTGATTTTTTTTTGGTACTGTGATATTTTAAAATAACTTACTGAACATACGAATATAGTGCGTGAAGAAGTTAGCATTATGTCTTCTCTACCATTTTTTCCACCACAAAATGTCCCTAAACCGAATTAGCCATGTACATCTCTCACAATAGAAGCGCAACGGTACCGCGCGGCCGCCGCTAGGGGCCCGCCCGGGGCCCGCACGACACACCGATCTCGCATCGCCACCGATCATTTGCGTGTTAGTCGATGTTTGCGCTGCATCGATTTGAATTCGTCACGTTCGGACGCTGCGCCGATGCCGGTGCAAATTGTCGAGGCGGAGCCGGGAACGCTTCGGTGTGAACTCCGGCGCAACGGATTTGACGTGGCTAGTGTATAAAGGGTGTAAATTCTAAAAAAAAATACTCCAATTTGTTAGTTGAAAACAATTTGATAAGACTATAGAGTTGACTATCAATAGTCGAAAATATACCTTTTTCTTCTAATAATTCCAGCCCTTTTTTATGTCCCACTGCTGGGCACGGGCCTCCCCTCAATGCGAGGGGGGTTTAGGCCATAGTCCACCACGCTGGCCCAGTGCGGGTTGGCAGACTTCACACATCTTTCGAGGGGTTCTCTCAGACATGCAGGTTTCCTCACGATGTTTTCCTTCACCGTTTAGCAAGTGATAATCTTGGTTGAAAATGAGATTCGCACATGAAAAATCCCAGAGGTGCGAGCCGGGGTTTGAACCTGTAATCCTCGTTACCGAGGCAAGCGTTCTACCAACTTGGCTATCACTGCTCCTTTTTCTTATTGTTATAATAGTATAACAATATATTTTTCAATGTTTCTTTCCAACTGCGAATTTTAGTAGGCAATTGCCAAGCGTCTTTACTTAAAATGATAAAACTTCTCGACTATATCCAGCACAAACAAAACTTAAATTTCGCGTTATTTTAGCATCTACTTCGTTAAGTTTCAAATCACGTACCTTCACAAAACTTGTTGTAAATGAAAATAAAGATACAGATGACCAAATGCCGTAATTTTACTAAACTTCAAAACCTACAAAAAACAACATTCTTATGACCATTACTTTTCAGGAAAATTAAATTTCCAAATAAAGTACCAATTTGTTTTTGAATACGGTATATATCTTCCGTCTGGTTTAATAACATCTTCATCATTGAGAGGATTACGCTAGTATCATCTCCGAACATTGATCCTCTAACTAACATTGCACATTATCATACGAAAATGTTGCTCTATGTATGACACGCTGTATATCAGTCGTGGGCATCGTTCGTATTCCCCGAAAGTACCGCGCTGCATTCAGAAATTTCAACTTTGCTATTTTTGTTCTTATGATGCCGTGATTAGGTGTTCAATTTCATTATCAACGGTACTAACAGCAATTGTTTTGCTTGTCAAAATAAAAATGTAGTTAGGAGAAGCTTAGTTTTCGATAGATTGATTGTGTGGGAGAACTATAAATCCTGTTATCTGGAATAACTGATGCTCAATAGAAAGACGGTATAAGAGCTGTATAGAATTCAGAATTCATCCTTTACAAACAATTTACGACCCGTCTGGCTCAGTTGGTAGTGACCCAGCTCTCTGTGCTTAGGAATCCCGAATTCGAATCCCGCAGGGGCGAACTTTCTGTATTTAGCGCGAACGTTTGTATCCACGACTCATGGACACTTATTATCTGTATAAGTATTAATATCGTTGTCTATTGCTCTCAGATACCTATTGGGAAAAATTGAAGACTAAATCAATGTGTGTAAAAGTGTCTATAATAAAAGAAATAACTGAAACTATTCTATAAATCTATAAAATTTCATGACAACAGTTGCCCATTAGCAGTGATTACGCCATGAATATTAAGCATGCTTATCGGTCTAGCATTGTTGAACTATGCTTCTTAAGTGCTTTATTCAAGTAATCTTTGCACTTATCATTGACGGCTTCGAGGTAGCCTTTGATAACACTGCATGTTCGACTAATTTTTCATGGATTACCTTTAAGGTGTCTAAAGATTGCTTTGACCTGACGGGATAGGAGAGGGTCAACTTTGATTATTTACCTCTAGGTTTAGTCCTCTACTCTTTTCTCAATAGTTATAAAAAAAAATATAATACTAGCTGCGCCCCGCGGTGTTACCCGCGATTAAAAAGTATGTCCTTTTTACCGTGATAAAAAGTAGCCTATGTGCATTTCCAGACTATAGTCTATACCTGTGCCAAATTTCATCCAGATCTGTTCAGCCGTTCTGGCGTGATTGAGTAACAAACATCCATCCATCCAATCTTTCACATTTGTATTATTAGTGTGATTTTCTTCTTCCATGAAGTACGTGTGTGAAACAAAAAAATCTCAATTAATTGTATAATCTCTCAAAAACTACAATCAGCGCCCTAACTATATAATGATCTTCATGGTCCTACCTGTAAATGATCAGATGGTCAAAGGTCAACAATTAATTAAGATAATAACGTCCGTTTAGTATTTTCGTATCCACCACAAATCAAGTGGGTGCGACGTGACACGAATGTGGCCCAAACTTAAAGGTACACTATAAGGTCGATAAAGATACCCACTTAAAAAGCCTTTATAATGCCATTGCGATTGTAAATGTATCGTAACTTCTATTAATTCAACAATCGAATTGAAATAAAACTAATCTTAAGGATTTTTTCGCGGTTTATAGTAGTAGTATAGTTTTATTTCAATGTGTAGTATTCGCGTAAATATAAGAAATCAATATGTCAACAATCAAAAATAATAATAGCCAATTTTTTAAATGCACCGCAACCTATTTTTGAGAAGAAAAGTGCTTTGTAACACTATTGTAAATGGACGTAAACTTTTTATGAGTATGGAGAAAACTACATTGAAATGGCATATAGGTACTTACTGATTTTTATGCAGAAATTAGTGAAATAAGGATCGTGTGCGATAAATAAAATCCCATAACAATGGTCACAGACACGGGCCACCATTAGTGGCCATTACGGCACGCATATTAAGCGCGCTTTCATCTCGCCGACTATTGTCCCGCGCTGTGACCGGAGACTTCCGTGTGCCTTGCAACAAGGAGCCGGGTAGCGAAGGAGCGTAAGTTGAAAATTTACAAAAAAACTCTCGCAATATATTGATTTCTTATTTTATTTATGCGAATCGTACACATTGAAATAAAAGTAATTTTGCAGATTTTGTCGCGTTTATTTTATGTACGTTCACGACGCGATCTTACGGTCTTGCAATGGTGCGCTTGGTTTTGAATAAATCCAAAACCAGGCTGTAAGCACTTTCTCCGTAGATCGGACCGCAAATAACAATTAAATTTGAAGGTACCCCAGTTCAAACTATGACACTAGGTCGTCAAACGTCTCAGTCCTCCCGTGACCATAGTTGCTGTAAAGCTGCCGAAACGTCAGGACCGTAAAAACAAAAAATAAAAGCGATAAAATCCGAAAAAATAGTTTTATTTCAATGTTTCATCAATCAATATTATGTGTACAGTGCATTCGTTTAAATGTACCAGTATATTTGTATGTGCAAGTAGCAGTATAACGAAAATAATAAAAAAAAACCTATGAAGTAAAAGCGGATTAACCGTTCATAAATTCTATATAAACAGAATTTTAATTAATCGTTCAATTTTCCCCCAACGGGGCGTTAAACAAACGCAAATTTCAAAATAAACGCACCAGCGCCCATTATATTGTTTGCATTAAGAGCCACGTTGAAAACAAAGGAATCATGGGCCGATCGCGCGAGTTAAAATATACAAGCGATATTGACGCCGTCCTTATTAAAAAAAAGCGTTTTCTCAAACGGTATATGGGCAACAATTTACTCGCAATTTTTTTTATTTAAATTTTTTTTTCGCAATCATGATATTATGATAAATGTATATTTGTATTATGATACACACCTTTATGTCCGAAAGTCAATAAGTTTCACAGGAAATCTAGGTCCGTATTGTGCAATGCTGCCAAAATATTGAATAACATCGGAGAGCGCCCAAAAAACAAATTTTCTTTATAAAATTATAACAAAAACCTAAAAATCGGATTAATACATTTACCCACTTTTGGTTGCGAGCGCCGCGCTTGCTCCTGTTCTGTTACAGTTTCAATCCCAAACAGGCTGAGTCTTGTTATTATGCTATTAACATTAGGAATTACGACATCTCATTGTAATGTAATCGGTATCGCCGCGATACCTTTGTGAACATTTGGAAGGCTTGGGCATAGTTTGTTGCTTCACTCTCCTGAATTTATTGTACTTGTACTATAATTAAACTTACTGCGTAACCCTCCTTCAGTTCCCCATTTAATTGTTCCTGTGTGATGACAATGCTCTATCTATATGTAATTAACATTGTCCCAATAGACATGCCGTTCCAATGGTGATCAAGAAGAGAAGAGAAGTGGGGCAAGAATCTCCATGCTTAACATAATTTACAAGGATGTTTCTTTTTTGATGTAATATTGCTTAATAGTATACTCTTTGTAAATAGGAGTATGCAGCGTGATTCAGAAATAATATACTGCCGTTTAAACCTGCGCTATATTATCATTACTAATCACTATGTGAAGTAACATTTCCGATATGTCAATTTCTGAAAAAAAAATACCTCACAAAAAATCACTATTATAATTTTGTTAGGAGGATTTGAAATAAGGCAGAAGCGTAGAGTCAACTGGAAGAATAACCTTTCTGAATAACACTGTATTGAAATGAATGGAACACTTATTCCACGCTACTTATCTCTGTAAATCGATGCACATAAACGTTGATACACTTTCAGATTCTACTTCAAGCCACGCGTGAAGACTCTCTCCAATCAGATAAAAATAACCACCTCTACATACATTGCAAATACGAAAAAATCAAAAATCTCAAGTAATTGGCACCTCAGCCGTGTTTAAAATTCAACTGTCGCATCAAGCGTATCTGAGTCGCGCGATGCCGCGACGCGACAATGGACGCGCGTCAACGCGATATGTGTGCCCATGCGCATATCAGTTTGATTCTATCTGTCGTTTAGCGTGCGAACCTTAGGCTAATTGACTAGGTACAGTCAGGGGATTTTAATTTAACTGTATAAAATCAGTCATTATCCAAAAATTACAATTTCTTAATCAAAACCATTGTTGTATTCACGTTGGCCAGAAAGCAACTTATGATACATTTTTCGTTTCTATTCACTGTATTTTTTAAAGAACATAACTTTTTTTTAAGTTGCTGATGATTCAAAAACATTCTATAGAATGAACGTTGCCTTTTAATTTGTCTTTTACTTTTTTGGCAGTGCAGAGTATTTATGGTATACTCGTATGATTTTATAATTTCAATATCTCTGGGTAGACGATAATGATGTTGAGATAGAGCTGTGGCCACGATAATAATATTGTATTGTACTTACGTATTTTATTTTTTAATAATTCAATATAAATAGCTTTAATTTGATTTTTTTAAATTACAATCAAGTAGGTGGTAAAGAAGGTAGGTACTTAACAAATAATAATATTATGTGAGTACTGAGTTACTGGGCTATAGTTATTCTGCAACAATTTTAATGAATATAATGGTCATTCTGCAACAACATTCGCGCGGATGCTGAACAAAGGTCGCGCGACAATCGCCCAAACATCGATATCGATCGAAGACCTTTGCAGTTTGGCAATCACTGGTCGTCAGCGCTTATTTGCAATGCATTCTAACAACCAATCTGACCTTTTATAAGTGTATTAACATAATGCCCATTCCACATAGCATTCGTCTTACTCACACTCCTGTCTAGCCCCGCCTAAAATGGTGCCTTCTTTCATACACTCATTCATTCACTCCGTCATTTGCAACTAGGGCATGCAGTTTTAGATTTAGTTTCAAAAGGGCCGTGCGAAAACACTGAACGTTTGCATTACAATCGAGTTCGAATCGCATACCCCTGAGTATGAATAATATTCTGAATATATAACCAATAATAATAATAAACATATAATACAATTTCAGTGCGCATGCGTAAATATCGACGTAAAGAAGATAACAAAAACTAATATCATCCTCTCTCATAAATTGTTGCTTCTTTAGCCTCTGTAAGAGTCCATTTCTGGACATTGGCCTTTCCCAGCTTCCTCCATGATTGGCGGTCTGCCGCATTGCTTATCCAGTCGTGCCCATCGTGCCTTTTTATATCGTCGCTCCATCGCATGGGTGGCCTTCGTCGTGGTCCGGTGTTCTGCCACAGTCTCCACTCAGTTATAGTCGCTTTGTCCAGCGAATGCCCATTTTAGCCATATGACCAGCCCAGCTCCATTTATTTGCGGCTAAAGTGCTGACCACATATCTTACTTACAATAATACGTATTGATTTCTTATATTTAAGCGAATACTACACATTGAAATAAAACTTATTTTACACACACAATATTTTACATACATTTTTTAGTACATTGTAATAAAAAAAATAAAAAAAACAGATTTTATCGCGTTTATTTTATGTTTTTACGTTCCTGACGTTTCGACTGCTTTACAGCAACGATGGTTACGGGAGGACTGTCCTCCCGATTTTCAATTACAATAATACTATAAAATATTTTAACAGGTCCATCGGTAGATTATAAAGATCGCATTACAGAAAAAAAAAAATGTAATTATTTGAAATGTAATTAATCAAAACTTTTAAGTAAGTAGTTACTAAGTGCGCGGCGAAAAGTTGCTGGCTCGCTTTTACATTTTTTTTTTATTTATCAGTATGACCTACTTACTCGTCAACCTCTCAAAATATTTTACACTATTATTGTTACACCTTATATATTACGATATATCACAAATTTTCGAATGCCAAATAAATGAATATCAATATTGTTCGTATATATCTCGTAGCCGGTGTACAAGTCCAGCGCTATGTAAATTAAAATGGCACATACATTTTACCAATTGTGCGGGTCGTGAACATTAGCGCGATTGACACGAACATGGCCCTTGTTACCGCGCTATCGAGATGCGTATCAAACGCCTTTGGGTTACTGTTTTCGTATCTTGTTCATTGATATCAAGTCTACACTAGAAGTGATAGAGTCTATTTTTGTTTGTCTTTTTAGGGTTCAGTTTCATATAGCTCACATTTTCCTTGTTCAAGTCCTGAAGTGCGAGCCAAGGGATCCCTGCACCTTTTTTCCAAAGTAAGCGTTCAAAGAACTTGACATATCAAGGCTGAACGACCTGATTAGCGCAGTTAGTAGTGACCCTGCTTTCTGTGCCAAGAGTCGGCGTTCGAATCCTGGTAGGGACAATCTTTGTGTTGCACGAATATTTGTACCCGAGTTATGGATGTTTAATATCTATGTAAGTATTATATACTGACTTCGGCCTCAGTGCATTGTACGGTACCCATAATACAAGCGTTGCTTAGTGTGGGACCGTATAGTTGGTGTATTCGTGTGGCGATATTCATGTATATATATTTTTAGTAATGTTACTCTAAGACTCTGTCTCATCCAGTGCCCAAGCATCTGCTGCATCCTCGCGTCCACCTCTCGGGTGTAAATGGGTGCATAATAAGCGACCATTCAAAATCAAGGAGACGCATTCCGCACGGTATAATAGGAATTCTTCACTATACACATGTTTGTTCGTCCGTACGTGTGTCCGGACGTTTGTATGGGGTGCCGTGAATAATGATTTACAATGTATTCGGTGTAAATAACGCATCGATTTTGGGTTCTTCATGTGGTCATTTTTAGTGTGATGCAGAAAATCTTCTAATGTTGGCAGACATTTTTAATTAGCTGTATCATGGTGGTGTATAGTCAGTTATTTTTTTTCTAAAGGAAACGAAAATAAAAGTTCGATTTAGGTTTTTTTTTTTTTTTTATTATGTTTTAGGCAAGTATTTGATCTCAATCTCACCTGATGGTAAGTGACGATGAGATCTACGATGGAGCATACTTGCCTAGGTAGGAAGGCGGCAGTAGATCGAGACGCTACATTCACTAGGCACATGCAGCGCAACTGATCTGACCCGCCATCCATGAATGGCAACACCGAACATCATGCCGGAACACGGCTAGGCCGCTTGGCGACATGGCTTTGTTCAGTGGGTGGTGACTAGCCACGGCCGAAGCCTACCACCAGTAGTACCACCAGTTATTTTGTTATCTTAGCGGTGATTGTTCCTTGGCAACTGTATTACCTACCACGGTAAAGTGAAATGACAACTTTAGAAGGTGGTATTACTGATTTATGAACCGAAAATATAACCGATTTATTTCAAGAAAAAATACCACAATAATATGATAGACGCTAAATAAAAAGACCATGTTAAGTAAGTAACTACGGAACCCTCATTACGTGACGCCTACTCGCACTTGACCCGGTTTTTAAGATGAATAACAAAGTGAGGTATTAATACTCACATCTCTAGAAGACCCTCCCTGCTAAGTCCCCGAACTAAGCTAAATGGGAGTAGGCTCAATTTATGTAATAGCCGAAGAGTAGTACCGGCAGGTTCCTTTGGCTAATTGTAAATTGATGGAACTGGCTTAATAAATTGTAACTGTTCGTTCTTCTCAATAAATCGTAAGTATATTTAACGCTATAAAAATCATATTATTGTCCTAACAAATTCAACCTTATTACCGGCTCGATCTCGTATCGTATCTGCAGATCGGTGAACGATATCGAACACGATCGGTGGCGATACGATCGGACGATTGTCTCTGTTACGGTGCGTTCTTTACTTGAGATAATTCTATTTCGTCACATTAAATGTAAGCATTTTATTTTTATCAAAATACAAATAGGTATTGTGTTCTTATAATAAAATAAATATCTCTGAATTCATATTAACTGAACAATGTTTCACTTTACCTTCTTACCATCATCATCATTACATTACTATCCTCATCATGGGTTGTTTCGTTTTCATCAGATGACGTCACATCTTATCGTATTTTTTTCCTAATTTAACCATTTCTATTCCTCATCCAACCGATTTTTTTGTATGCTATATTCTTCCTGTGAGTATTCCTAACTCAACACTTATCTGAAAGAAGAAAGGCAACCGATTCTTATACTTAATTTTCAAAAGAACTGTAGGTCTCGTTTTGTGGCGAATATTTATGCTATACGTTGCCGAAACGAAATTATACCCAGACAGTATCGACCCACGAATAATTGCGTGTGCGCACCTGTGTATTGGATGGTGGCACGGTAATGGCTGGATTTTCGCCTGGTCCGATCGATTCATCGCCTGATTTATATCTTGTTTCCTGCTATCGAACGCTTGCTACGATTTTCGTTTTTGCATTCCAGGTAAGTATACATTAAAAGTGTTTTATTTAAATGGTTCGTAGACTGTCAAGGTACTTGAGGTTTGGCTACCATTTTGATGGGCTTCTGATTTTTTTTTGTCAGCAGGAAAATGTCAGGATCTGCATCCTATCCTATAAGCAAATGAAGCCTTTACTGTTTTCCGGAGATTATGTCCATCGGGCGTCAAGTCTGCCAACACAATTGTCTCATAATTCAGTAGCAATGGCATTGTTATTGGGACTTTATCCTATAATTCGGAAAGAGTAACACTAAGCTTATATACTTAGAATTTAGTTTGATTCATTTGACCCTGATGTTGTACGTTTGCCATCATGATAGATGAGGGGGAAACATCCTATTGTATACCTAGTTATACAATAGGATCTCTCTCTCTGACCTCTTTATGTAATTGCATCGCCATCGAAAAAGCATGCTGGCACTGTTACTCTTAATTTTGAAACATACAGTGTGAGCAAGATAGAACACCGCCATTGTACTTTAGCCACTTATCACAGTCATACCCTATTAATAAATATATATATTACGTTTATAACTTAACTAACGGTTACTAATAAAACAGCTCCTGCAGCGGCTTCAAAGTTAATTTACAGTTAACAAGTAATGAGGTAACCGGTCATTGTGACGTCACTGCAACGGACAAAACAAACTGTGCCACCCAAAAACGGCAGCTGATTGTAGAGCGGACACTTTATATAGAACTAATGTGTGGGTAGAGTGAGCAGAATAGAAATCTTAGTCTTTAGAAACATAAACCTTATTTTTTCATATGTCAAAGGTAATGTTTAGTAGAATCTGATTTGTTCGCCCATTTGTGGCCCAGCTTCACTATTGCTATACGAAAATTATCTCATAGGTAGACAGTAGCGTCCTAAAATATTTTAATTAGTCAACAGTTATAATTTGATTTTGTTTTGACCAATGGCTCTTTTTGGCCCGTTTAGTCAAATTCAATTCATGTATTCCGTATAGGCCTACGGGGTGTGCCCATTTACAATGTGTAATTTTTTTCTTAACTCTACAATCGGTCCGGCACGCGACCTGTACTGAGAAGATCCAGCGAGAAACTCAGCGGGCTTGTCTTTTTATTCCATGTTGTTTAAAACTATTTTTTTTTTACATTCTTTACTATAAAAAAACCTCCAGTGTGCTGCCATGCGAGGCACACTAGGTAGGTTTAGGTAGGTATGGATCGCTATAAACTATGTATCATGCATCAAAAAACAAATAACAATACATGCACATTGTTACCTATAATGCCGACTCTACTAACCGACTTATCAGATGTACAGAAGAAAGCCGAATGCGTTAAACGGTAGTTAGTTAACCACAATTATTATTATTTAGTGCGTCGGCGAATAAAGGCGACGCCCACGCACCTCGCGTTGGCGTTGTATGGATATACCTTGTTCCAAGTTCCTACACATTTTTTGCACTCTGAATGCCTGCCCGCCGCTCGCCACCTGCGTTGTATTGCTGGTGATCTTTTCGGGGTTTGGGATGGGAATTTATTTTGTAATAAAACTTCCGTGATGTCGTTTGCGTTCCAGTACTTCAAGTGCGAGATTATTCGTAAGTTAACCGTATACTTTATAGTTTACCGTATTTAGACATTTTGTACGGAGAATTGAAGGTTTTAAATACCGTCCGCTAGAGGCGCTTTTCAATTCTCATTACAAAATGTCTATATACGGTAGACTATAAAGTATACAGTTAGCTCGCACTTGACGTGCAGGATCTCTATTGTATTAGTATTTTTTATAGCATAAACAGACCAATTCTCTATGGTAAATACTGCCTATGCATAGGCGTTAGTGCCAATCGATTAGCATCGATAGCTATTCATTATTGGCAGCGCAATCTAGTGTTATCCAGTGTTTTGGTCCTATTGCCATGATACCGGGCACACTCCTTCTCAATATAAGGAGGATTGAGGCCATTATTCTACCACGATGGCCTAATGCCAAAAAGCCAACGGGACTACTTGTACCATTTAAAAAAAAATCATCGTATCGTCGCATCCACAACATGTCTAACGGCACGGTAAGCCCACGATGGTATCGTCGCGCGCGCAGTCGCTGCGCTCCCTGGAAATCATCCTTTGTAGGTATTTATTAACAATTGTACTGCTCCGATGCTGGAGATATCGCCTAATTACTTCTGTGATTTATTGTATTGTGACGTAACAATGAGAACGCACATGCCTGCGAGATGCAGGTACTGATGAGAAGCACAGTATGAGTCCATATAATATACCTAAAGCTTAAGATGATTAGGGGGGGGGGGGTCGAGTCACCTTCGTCCGTAGGAGAATTAAGTACCCTCGAGA
This sequence comes from Pheosia gnoma, assembly GCA_905404115.1. Lineage (NCBI taxonomy): Eukaryota > Metazoa > Arthropoda > Insecta > Lepidoptera > Notodontidae > Pheosia > Pheosia gnoma. Next base: position 9,072,948 of record FR989903.1, read on the forward strand.
TACCCTACACGTGACCCTGGGTGGTGCCAACCAGGTGACAACTCTACTGGTGGTAGGCTTCGGCCGTGGCTAGTCACCACCCACTGAACAAAGCCATGTCGCCAAGCGGCCTAGCCGTGTTCCAGCATGATGTTCGGTGCTGCCATTCATGGATGGCGGGTCAGATCAGTTGCGCTGCATGTGCCTAGTGAATGTAGCGTCTCTATCTACTGCCGCCTTCCTACCTAGGCAAGTATGCTCCATCGTAGATCTCATCGTCACTTACCATCAGGTGAGATCGAGATCAAATAAGTATTTGATCTTCGACATTATAGGCAAGTGCCTATAATGTAATAAAATAAAAATAAAATAGGCTTTAAACTACTTCTACAATACTGATTTCTTATATTTACGCGAATACCACACATTGAATTAAAACGAATTTTAAGGATTTTATCGCGTTTATTTTAAATAAACGTTTCGTTAAATAAACGCGATAAAATCCTTAAAATTAGTTTTATTTACATCTACTTCTACAAGCCGGCCTAGCTATTGTTCTCACATACCTATAACAATGTACTACTAACTTCTTTATAAAGAAACCAACCATGTAATTTCTTTACCCTTCTTAATAGGAACGGCATTCCAAATAGGCGGTCAAATCATAGCGAATCATTTTGTGATTTTTTTAACAATTCATAAGTACTGCAATGGTTGACATGAATTAAAAAATATTCTAATTCAAATTGTATGGGTTGATTTAACTGAATTGAAAATATGAATAAAATCTTTAATTCCATGACTTATCTGGATAATGTCTTAACCGATTTCCATGACTTAGCTAAGAGCCATCTTAGATGGTTACTTATACTTACTTACTTATGGATACTGGTGAAGGAAAACATCGTGAGGAAATCTGCATGTCTGAGAGTACCCCTCGGAACATGTGTGAAGTCTGCCAACACGCACTGGGCCAGCGTGGTGGACTATGGCCTAAACCCCCCTCGCATTGAGGGGAGGCCCGTGCCCAGCAGTGGGACATAAAAAAGGGCTGGAATTATTATATTATTATTATGGATACTTTCGAAACAAATTATATATAGGTTAGGGGTGCAAAGGGGAACACACCTATTAAGCTATACGTTGGGGTACTAATCAGAAGTAACACTAACGAGTTCAGAAAAATTGTACGACGACTAATGTTGTCTATTCATTTCTATCTTCTCACACCTATTTATATCTAAATTCTAGTATATCATAAACCGACGGTTTCTTAAGTATTTTAATACAGCACTTAAGCCGTTAGCGCCATTGCTGACAAGCTGCACAACGCGGTAAGTGGCCGTCAACTGAGACGCTTGTTTTTCTCGTCGTCAGAGAACGCGGTAAGTGCCCCGACGGAGAAACCCCTGCGTACATCGTTGAGTCGTGCTGTGGATCTCTTTGGCTTGGAAAATATTAAAGAGTTACGAGATGAAGTAAAATAAAATGGTTGTATCATATATGCGGCTTTTATCGTGGATCGCTTTATGCGCTCTTGTCTATATTTTTTTTTTAATAAAAATATCTATGACTAGATTTTTTCGCGGCTCTGCCAACGCAAGCAGCGGTTTTGCCATGCTGCTCGACCACTAATGATCACAGCGTGATTAAACTACCTTATTAAAATTCAAATTGACAGAGTTCGAACTAGTTTATATAGAGCTTATAGGCAATGTTTATGACAGAGGGGTACGCCTCTCTGTACCACATCCAGGGTTATTGGTCTATGGTTTTGGTTTACTGATAGTAATTTAATTTATTCGCAGGATGAACCAGCTTCATCCGGGGATAGCGGAGATGAGAGCGGCAGCGAACCGGAGTCTCCCAGTGATAAGCTGCTGCACGCCCACAAACAGGACTGGAACATCAATGAATGCAACGAGAGAGAAGCTGGAAAAAGGTAAAAAATACAACGTACATATCGACTGATAACAATGATTCTGTCATACATTGGAAACATTTCTTTTCCAACTCCTCCCTTTTTTCTTTTCAATTAAATTCGTTGCGGGTCCCAAGACAAGCTTTGCCCCTGGACTTTTCGATGGTCAAACGTCGAGGTCTTCGTTGGTCTCTTTGTATATCCCTTTGTATATCCCTGGGTCACAGAAGTAACGGTAGCAGTATGTGGTGGGCCTAGCCCCCCCCCCCCCCCCATAAAAACGGAAAGATCATACAAGTTCTGAAACGAACTACACGATTGGTTGATGCAGTGGCCTTGTTAAAGTAGCCTCCTAAAATTAAAAGCTTTTCCGAGCCGTGGGTAGGTTTCCTGAAAGTAGTAATAGCTTATAAAACCGCTCAATGTTTAATTTTAATTTGCAATATTGATGATTACTTATTGTCATGGTGAGGAAAACTGTACGCCTTTTGAAAACCTAGTGAAGTTCACCAACCTATACTGGCCCAGCGGATTGGGTGATTGGGTTATGGCCCAGACAAGGAAGGGTAGTGGCAATATTATTCACCCTATTAAATTAGAGCCGTATATTATTAGCGGATTGTGGGTGACGAAATTTATTTATAATATTTTCAACCGTATGTGTGACTGATATTATGTTATTTTTGTCCAGGGATACCCACCCCGACTCACTAGCCTCTACATCATCGACGCCCCAGGACACTGACAGCAACAAACCAACGCAAGCTTCCGTATCTAAACACCTCCCGAAGCTCGACCTCCCGGGAGGCGCGATGCTGTACCCGTCGGGGGTCCTCACTGGGGTTGGCTTCGATGGCATGGGCAGCAACCTAGGCTTGGGCAATTTGGCTATGAGCTACCCGCATAGTTTCATCTTGGGACTTGCTAATCAGGGGCAAGAAGGCGGTGAGTAGAGTTTTAAAATTGTTAATAATCTGCGCTCTATAAAAAAAAAACAAATTTCTATACCGATGGTTCCGGGTTTGAATGGGCATTCGAACCCGAACCCGCAAGTTCAAACTTCATGTGATGAGATTGAATGTTTGTACCCGGGTCTTAGATGTTTGATATCAATATTGTAGCATTATTTCCCGTATTTAATTCCACGCAAAAAAAAACAAATATAGAGACTGTAATAATACACTGCTGCTAATGTAACGAATTTAGAGGACTGAAAAAGTTAATAATTTAAAAGTTTCAAGTTATATGGGTAAGCCATATTAACCGCAACCCTGCCAGTTGCGGTTAAACTGATATTTGTCTACTAATTATTAATTTCATTTTTATATATTTATTCTGTCCGCTTAGCGTCGTCATCTAACCAGCCCCAGTTTATAACGATCCCGCTGTCCATGGCGATGGCGGCGGCGGCGGGGGCGGGGGCGCCACCGCCCACCGCGCCCAACGGCTGCCCCGCCAGCGCCTCTAGCGACGACAGCAGCGAACTACAAGACTTGAGCACCGGAAGAAAGTGACCCACATCGTGAAGGTACCGCAGCTAGTCGAAATGATCACTGAATCATCAGGAATTGATTAAGTAAGGAGAGAGTAACCATGATATTGGTGAAAGTAGGATAGTCCAGATTCCGAAAAGTGTTAAGACGATAATAAAAAAAGTACGATGGGCGTTAAGTTGCCACGACAATGAACGAGCTTGATGAGTTGGTCACACTAATCGCGTTTATGTTTAAAATTAATGTATTAATGGTGCTTATTTTATTTTATGTAAGCGAGTCAGTATCAAAGTCAAATCATTTATTTCGTGTAGGCCTTCGGGGGTAAATGCTCAATGGATTTTTTTTCTTAACTCTACAACCGGAACGGTACGCGACCCCAACATAGCAGATCCGGCAAGAAACTCAGCGGGCTTAAAATTTGGTTAATTTCTTTAGGAATCTTTATAACCTACCTTTTACATACGTCAAAGTCTAGATTTTTATCATATCCTCGACTACGTATTCAGCTATATATTACTCGTAAATAACTCCCAAAATCCAAGAACATTATTTTGATAAAGTCCATCAAATCATTTAAATGTATTTCCTTTTGTTTGTTTCAGAATCGACGTCAGAAGGCTGGGCAATCGTTATTTAGCACTATATCATATTATATAAAAAAGTTATTAAAAACAAATATGTACCAAAGTTTTGTATTTGGACTTTTAGCAATATATAACAAATCGATCTAGAGTTGTTGGTAGTTAGGTAGATATTATAAACAATGGTATTATTATTGTATGGTATGCATTGCGTATCAACTGTTCTATCGTATTCCATCGCGATAAAGCTACGACATTAGATTCACACTCACAGATTCAAACAATCCTAAAAACTATACTTAATCGAGCGTTGAAATAAAACTAATTTTATAGCGTTTATTTTATGTTTTTTACACTCCCGACGTTTAACTGGGGTACCCTTATATTTAGTTGTTTGCGGTTCGATCTACGCTGAAATTACTGACAGTGGCTTGAGGTCTTGCAATGATTCGCTTGGATTTGGATTTAATTATACTCGTATTAATTACTGGATCCCAAGTTCCCAGTTCAAACTATGACACTAGGATATCAAACAACTGAGTCCTCCCGTAACCGTGGTTACTGTAAAGCAGCCGAATCGTGGAGAACGTAAAAACATAAAATAAACGCGATACAATCCGTTAAATTAGTTTTATTTCAGTGTGCAGTATTCGCGTAAATATAAGAAATCAATATGTTAATGTTAACAAATTTATCTTTACACTGGTCGGAATGTATTTCTTTTTGTTCGCGGTTCACTTGGAATTTTAAATATTATAGCATAAAAAAATATCAATCAGTCTAATTTTAGACATGGAACTTATGATGGACGAGAGGAAATGTAATATTTTGATGTAACCAATTATTTGCAATGCAACGCATATCCTTGCCAATTATAAAAGTCACTTTATAATACGTAAACTAATATCTAAACACGAAAACTTTTAAACGTTTTAATATAGAAAGAAATACCTAATTTATTATTAAAGTAAGTTGATATTAGTTTTGTTTGTATCGAAAATAACAAATTGTGTGCTTATTTTTGTACCAAACAATTATGTATTTTCTCCTATTAAACTGTTCTAGTAATATTGCACTGAAACACTCGTTTTAAGATCATTTCGTTAACTACGTGATTTATACCGTATTAGTTATTATGGTCATTTTGTTTAGCACCGTCTTAGTTTTAGTTTCATTATTTTGTGCGTGGAAGTGGGATGTTTTTGTTCAAATAAACATTGCCTATAGAGCTTAAGTAATATGCTTCTGATTTAAAAAAATCGTTCATAGATTAGAACGTAAATATGTGCCTACATGTTTATGATTTTATTTGCAGAGTACTTAAAACTGCTTAGGCCTGGCTTAGGTGTCTTTGTTTAAAGAATGTCATCTTCACATAATTTATACATCATACATATTAAATGTAATTAGTGTGTGCCCACTTCTGCGCGTGCGCCGCTGCTCTGAGTCAGTCCGCGGTCGTTATTATTATAGTTTTCTTGTCATTATTATTGAAAAGCATTTATTATAATTTCGTTTTTTGTCAGTATTTTAATTTTTTTTAAAGAGGCCGCAAGCAATAATGCTCTTAAACATTGAATTAATTATCAATACTGGATGATGTTGGTACCTACTTTTAAAAAAGTCATTTAAAAGTGGGTACCTAGTAGGCGTAGCGTACATCAGAGTACAAATTATCGTAAATTTATAGCCAACTACCAACCAATATTAAGCTAAGCTAGTAATTTCGCTAGCTAATCTTAATATTGGTAATATAAACAAGAGAGTTGCCTGTGGCCTCTACACATCGAACAAGTCTGTAAGCAAGCTGTAACGATTTTTTTTTTGTATAATAAATGTTCCTTTCGTTTCGATTTTTTTATAATAAAAGTAATAATAAAAATGCAAGTGTTTTATTCCTTCACCAATCTAGGTATCCCGAGATTGAACCTACCTACTCAAATATAGAGGCCGTAGAATCATAATATTTTTTTATTTTCTATACATTACATACATTTACGAGGACCAGATAAGCGAAGTTGGTAGTCCTATCCTATCTATCTGTGCCGAGGGTCTTGGGTTCGAATTCTGGTAAGGACTAACTTTGTGTCATAATCACGAATGTTTGTACCTGAGTCATGGCTGTTTAATATCTATGTAAGTATTATAAACTGGGTTCGACCTAGTCCTTGTACTAAAATCTAAAATTGCCCATTACTCTAGCCTCACTGTAAACTCTCCTAGAAACTTACCCAGATTTGTGACATATGGAAAATGTTCTTGTCAACGAGTCTCTAGTTCGCCAAGAAGTCTTTGAGCATGGCGTGTCTTTAATTAACGTAAATTGCCTGTTCTTATTAAAATATACAACACAAAAAACAACTAAACGTTTAAGCGCTAAGTCCTTTTAATATCTATACAACAATGTCTTAGTTCCAGTTCTGACCACAAAAAAACTAGAAATAATCATCCTCAATCCGCCATCATTCCAATCGACCAAAAAAAATTAATAGCGAGACGATTCGCAAAAAAAACTAGCTAGTTACGTAGAAAAAAAACGATAGTCGTACAATATCGACCATTCACAGTAGAACCCTCACGCTGTACGCGGCTTCAGAAATTGGGCTCCAATTATAAAATTGCATTCATCCTCGGAGTTCTTACATGACTGGAGAGGTTATTTGGCATAGTCATACGGCGTCTACATTATTATTCGGTATTTAATAATATATCAGCCGGCAGCTGATTGGTCAGCTGTCGACCAATCAGATCTATTGATTGGTAATACATTGATGACTACGAAGCAGTGGAGTCGGTGTAAAAAGAGCAATATACCTATTTATTATGTTGTCTTACCGCCTGGAACTTGTTTTTGTCTGAGATGACAGTTGCACGGCATAGCAGTTAATATTACTAGACACTCATAAATTAGATTATTTGAATTAAAGTTATTTGTACTTGACCAGTCGAGGGCAAAACCAACACTTAATTAGTTGAAGTAAAACATTATGTTTAATCTGTACTTATCCTCGAGTATATTTTCATATTTCTTAGGTCCTAAGTTGATTTTCCTTTTCTTATAAGTCATTTAGCAATTTAGTCTAGAAGGCCAGCTAATATATGATTCAAATGGACATATATTGAATGTCAACCATAAAAAAAAACTCAAGCAGACTCCACGGATTTTTTGTCCACGTGAAGCAGTCAATAAGGTGCGTATTACATATTCCATCCACTGTACAAGCGACAGATAGATGCTGGACATTCGGACTTCTCCCTCTATGGGTTAGGTTTATCTAATAAAAGTTGTAAAATAAAACCTCATAATGTGTGGCTTAAGTTTTGTGATATATATCAATAATGTAAACAACAACTTACTGGAGACTTAACCGAAGGTATACGCAGACAACACACGTCTTTTACATTTCATTGACATACCCATTACCATTGCAATACAAGTTTGTGCGACTAAAAATGTAATTTTACAATAAGAACATAACTTCAACAGCTAACTAGTGTAAAATTGCCACAAAATGATGAATTCCCGTCCCTCTGTTAACACTAATTGGTGAATTTGAATGCAGGCAACACGCTGGGGCCATTCATTAGAACGACACTTGTCAGTAATTTACTATTCCGAAATAATTAGCTTTCTTCACTTCGCTAAACTAAAAAAAACTACTTATGTATTGGGATAGCTTTGTCGTAAGGCCAAGACCATCACGCAAGAAGACTCGCAATTAATTCTATTAAAACTGCGAGACTCTTGCACATTTGCTTTGAAGTGTTTGGGTCATTACTAAAATAAACAAATTATCTTCCACAAATAATACTTGAACCTTCAATTGTATATGTGTCATATTATTTATGTTACTCCATTATTTGGGATGAGAAATGAATGTTTTTTTATTAATTAGTATAACATTATTTTATAGAGTATTTAAGAGCTATATGTCAAATAATTTGTATATAGGATTTATTAACACATTAAACAAACCTTTAAATGATGATCATTATATACAGATTTAAACCGAAATCAATGGCAATAATTTAAACTATAACCCTAAAATGTTAAGACTATTAATGAAGAATTCCATTGTCTATCAGCCGATAAACGTCCACTGCTGGACATAGGCCTCCCCCAATGATTTCAACACGTCACGGTTTTCGGCCACTCGCATCCATCCGATATCCAAATCGATTGATTAATAATAAATTGAAAATAAAACTGTGTTTGAAATAAACTTAGGGGGGATCCCATTATCTATTAATTATGGATATATTGATTTCTTATATTTACGCGAATATTACACATTTAAATAAAACATGTTACGGATTTTATCGGGTTTATTTTTTGTTTTTTACGTTCCCTATGACACCAGGACGTTAACCACCTCAGTCCTCCCGTGACCATGGTTGCTGTAAAGCAGCCGAAACGTCGGGAACGTAAAAAAACAAAAAATAAACGCGATAAAATCCGTAAATTTCGTTTTATTTAAATTAATGGCTATTTTTATCAAGTAAGTATTTTTTCATATATTCTTATTCGTGGGTACCTACCTATTCTAAGTTCATACAATACGCATGTGTGTAGTAATATTGAATAAAACTTGAGTATTTCAAGTGTGACACGGACAAGTCAGCCTCAGCTCTACTCGGCTATCTACAATCAACTGTCCACACTGGTTTGCAAATCTAATTTCTGTATGTAATACATACAAATTGGTTTCGGATTATATAAGCCGAGCGGTACAGTTTCAAACAGCTTTGTGTGTTTCCTGATAATATCACTATTATTATATCACATACTAACACTGTCTTTGTAAGCATGGTCGGTTGCTTATGTTGCTGCAATAATCTGAACGAAGGTACATTTTAAATATTCTTGTATGAAATTTATATTTCAATTATTGGTTCGTAAATAAGAATTATGAGTTTTTTTATATTGATTTCTTATATTTAAACGCGATAAAATCCTTAAAATTAGTTTTATTTCAATGGATTCTTTTTTATTAAATAATCGAACTCTTGTAAAATTGATATTGTTAATAGCTGGTTTGCTCGATGTTTGATTTAAATTCAAACGCCATACTATAACTTAGGTATTATTTGTGTAACCCATACTAATGATCAACTTATTTTTAACTTAATATTACCAAATCAAAAAAACTCGTAAACACTATTATCACGCCTTTATTCCTGGCAGTAGTAGGCAGATGTACCTACTCTGCAGTGTATACATATTTGGGCAAGTATATTGTTATTTACCAAGCCCACACATCATAAGCATATCTTACATATATGTATACCAAGTTAGATATAATGTAAGTAAATAACTAAAACTTAATTTCAATCATTTGAACGTAATTATCGCAACTTACTGTTGTAAAGCTATATAAGCTATACAAGTGTAATGCTTATAATTAAATATTTTCCTATTTGAGCCGTAAAAGTAGAAATAATGTGGACAATGAGTCGCGTACGCATGCCTAACGCAAGGATATCAGCTAAGACAAGGCTCCCGCGCATTAAAACATTCTCCTGCAAATAATTAAAATTGCTGCACCTTTGTTAATGGAAACATATCAGTACAAAAGCTAACTTTTTTACTAACAATTTACATGAGATTATTATAAATAAACTAGCTGTTACCCGCGACTTCGTCCGCGTGGTATTTAACAAAAAAGTTTATCTTAAATAAAAGTAGCCTAATTTACTCCTTGTTACATCAGCTATCTGCCAGTGAAAGTCAGTTCAGATTAGCCGGGACAAACAGACAAACAAAGGTTGTAAAAAAAATGTTTTGGTATATATACCGTGTGTACATCCAAATGCACTTAGTAAAAAGCGGTTATTTTAATATTACAAACAGACACTCCAATTTTATTTATTTGTATAGATACACCATCACGACTGTTATCCTCCGAGGGGTAGGCAGATGTGCACTGCACCTACATTTCGTCAAAGGTATTTTGGTCGCAATAAAAGTGGCGAGCTTTGTGCCATTATACAGGGTGCTTTCCTTCTCTATATGAGGAGGGCTTAGGCCGCAATCCACCACGCTGCTCCAGTGCGGTTTGTTGAACTTCACACGACTTTTGACAGACGTGAAATACTTATAATGATTAAAGGTCAACGCAATGAAAACAAAGGTAATAAAGGATGTTTATTACTATTTATTCTGATAGCTAAAACAATAAACTTTTCCAAACAACAACAATGAAAATATTAATTGAATTAAAAATTCAATACTGGCAGTACATGAATATTTTGCTAATGCTCATTATTTTAATAATGGCCGCCATATTTGTTTTCGCGCGTCATTTTTTATGTAGGGTAACCATCGGGTAGCAATTAATTTAATAGTTACCAAGGACACATATTTAGGCTTTTCTTTTATAGCCCTGACGGCATTGCGCCCAACAGTTTAGGGACATGAGGTATTCAAAAAAAATGGAATTGTAATAATATCATCATGATTTTTGATTATCGAATATTCAGTCGTACAGTTAAATTATAATATACTCTCCCACTTATCAACCGGGGCTCGGGCGGAGTTTTTTATTAGCATTATTAAGTGTAGCGCCCTTCGATTCTTCAAATACGCAGTAATCACTATTCTATCCCTGTATAATAGTATATCCAAAAAAAAACCATGATCATGGTTTTCCTACCCCCTCGATCGTTATGCCAGCGCACGCGCAGCGCCCGCCTAAATCGTAGCGTCCGCTCCGCGTATGGCGGCGCATCGGCGTGCCGGTCACGCCGCCCGCGCTGAAGGACGATTTTCACGTGGAAATATTACTCGGCGTGATAACGTCTACTTTGTTAGCACGTACTTAGCCTTCTTTGTTTGGTGCCTAGACTCCTATGTATCCTACATCACGCGAATGATTTTCATTCTGATTTCTATTTAAGAATCGAGTCGAAGAAGGTCCTTCTTAAAACTACATCACGTAAAGAATTAATAGGTATGTAACATAATGTATATATGTAACACACTTTTTTATTTTTTTGTAAAAATAATGGCTTTAAAAAAAAAAAGACGACCGCTGAGTTTCTCGCCGGATCTTCTCAGTTGAGGTCGCGTTCCATTCCGGTTGTAGAGTTAAGAAAAAAATGTTAATGACAATTTGTAAGCGCCCCCGTAGGCCTATACGAAATAAACGCTTTGACTTTGATTTTGACAAATTGCTATGAATAAAAAAAACTCTGGCTTTGTTATTGCGCCGCCGCCGCCGGCGCCGTAGGTACCTCGAGATTTTTTTCTTTTTGTACAAGCAACGAAAATGAATTCTCTCCTAAACCCTAGGCTTTGTGCATAGAGGAACACTATGCTTAATAACTATGGGACATTTATGCATTCAGTTTTTTACACACCTTTATGTTGAGTGGGCTAGTGTGGTTCAACCACAGATATATGAGAGGTTCAACGCTTTGCCTTAAAATACGTGAAAATTTGTAGGTGATTCATTTTGACATTTGTAAGCTTTTAAGTTCGCGGTACTTAAAAGATTGAGAAACGACGATCTAATCTTTTATCATGGCAATAGCGACTGTCAATCATTAGCAACTATCCTATGTAATCACGAATCTTCGCCGAGGCTTAATAAGGCCGCGCTCAGGATCGGGAAAAAACGTTAAAATTATGAGACGGGACGATCGTGTTACGAGCCGGGGCAAAAACTGGGGTCTGCGCACACGCACCGTACGAGCGCTCGTAAGGATCGAGTTGTGAGGAACGGGGGCGTTTGGAGGAGACGATTTTCTTGCTCTCATCGACAACATTCTAATTACTCGATTTCTACTAATAAACGATCATACGAGTGCCTTGAACAAAATGTGTACTTACTCAAATAAACAAAAAACAAAAAAAACTGTCTCTGCGTTTATTTAAAACTACTTATCACCCTGTAAAAGAGACTAAGTAGAATCATCAGTAGCTAAACATCGGAAAAACGACGTAGCGATCAGAAATTTATTTAAAATTGTTAATTCTAAATACCATCCAGTATTTTAGTAATCGGAGAGTTTATATCGGACGTCGTATCGTGAGGTCGAAGTGGGTTTATCAATTGTAGATAAGTAGCAGTAGTGGCTGGCAGAGGGCGTAGCTCTGTCTCCCGTCGACAGCCACCGCACCACACGGGGTGACATTTGGAATCAATCAATAATCCTTGAGATAATCATGAGAGCATATTCTATGTAGGGAGGTTCTCTGTCCTATTTAGAATAACGCCAATAGCTCCGAAAACACCTGTTGTAAATATGATTATATGTAGCTACACATGAACCTTAAGTCTGCAAGCACAATTGTCATAATTGAATGGCAACGGCCACTTAACTGTCACATTTGACTAATTTTTAAATCCGTAAACATGACAATTAAGATCCCATTGTTATTTTATTGGGAGTCAAGTATGATAGAAGACTTAGTCATAGTATATCTCTAGATTATTTCAACATTAAAAAATCAATGAAAAATGCCCCCGTACACCTCGATCCACGCACGTAGCTTATGATATTCAGCGTACGCGCACCGAACAAAAAGCGGCCGCGGCCATTTTGGTTGCGCGCGCGCACACCGCGGTTATTACGGGAAATCTTATGTTAATTACAATTATGTACTCGTATGAGCACCGTCACATACGATACGGGGACAAAAACAGGGATCCTATACAATTTTAATGCGATCAGAGGAATTTACGGGGGATTCCACGTGGTGGCGGGAAAAAAGCGATGTGTAGGAACGGCGTGTGCGTCGAATTTTGATCGTGAGGTGCGCGACGGCAGGAGCCGATGATTTTTGACGTTTGTTGAATGTTTTGATATGTTTTGGTATTATCGGATATTTTTACAGAACTGTCAGGTCAAAGGGCTAAGAGGAGAATTCGTTTACCGTGACGGATTTGAGTGTGAATTGTTATGGAAGATAAAGTTCGACTTTCCTTAATATTTATTTTAGGATTTTCATTATACGGGTTGAATTTTTCAATTGGACGTTGATGATCAAATCCGAAACTATATGGGATATCGAAAAATGCTAAAAGGGCTCTCGAGAGCGATTTTGATGAAGACTAAAACTGCAATATTAGATTTTTGAAAAAAAATAATACCTGTTGATTTTGAAAAAGGAAAAACATTATCGGTTGGTACAATAATATGTATGTTCATTAATACAGCATTATTGCCACATTCAATAATGTTGCCAATTAGTATCAAGTTCTAAGTACAAAATGTTTCGTAAAAATATGTGTTACAAGTAATTGTATAAAAAACCAACCGCTAGTTTGGTTAAAACTAATTTGTTATCCCTACTCATCAAGTCTTCACTCTAAATTAATTAAAACTGTCTATAACAGTGAATAAATTATACGTTTGTCCAACAAAAAATCTAACAAGACATTTTATTTTATTTACTGGAAACGTGCTATTGTAATCATTTTCTTTAAATTACATTTCAGTTTTAATTGCAATTCTTACGGACCCTATGTGTAAATTGTAGCGATAATAGTGTTAAATATTTGAAGAGGCTAAAAAATAGGTCACACTAATCATCTTGATGTGCAAATGAAGTTTCATTCGGAGAAATTAAATAAATATTCATTCGTTGGTTTTGTTGAGGGATCTTAACATTAAATAAAGCTATTTGTCAGTTACTTTTACTTTTCGTTTTAATTACACTAATTTATATTTTCGAGAAAGCATTCGTGCGCGGTGACATGGGTGTGAGGGGGAGGGTTGCCTAATCTTAACATAAATTTACATTCCTTTTAAATGTTGCCAAGAAAAAAAAAATACAAGTATAGTAACTTATTACAATGTAAAGTACGTTACCTACCGATAGCTTACGTATTAAAATATTTTACACTATTCTTGTGAGACCCTTTATCCAGCGTGATTTATAAAAGGTAATACTAACATTTTAACTTGCTCTTCTTTAGTGCATTTGTAATCATCACGTAAACACAAAATTAAAAAAAAATTGCAACAAGATTACAATAGATTTTTTGTGCGCATTTTTTTTTTTAAATTGACTTCTCGATATGCGGAAAACAGCGCAGGTTCAAACGGCACTACGCGCGTTCTGAATGACGCTGTATATTTTAAATAGGGGATATATAGATCTGCTTTATAAGATGTTCTCGCAACATCGATCTTGTGATAACCAGTAGGCCTATTATGGGGAGGGTTGCTTACTAGATGCACCTGCCTTCGAGGTACATGTAAACTTTGTAAATGCTCTAAATTATGTATCTCAGCTATGTACATATAATGATGTCGTCGGTACAAAAAAATAAATACGTACATTCCGTTTTCTTCTACCGATGCCCGCTCGATACTCTATTAATTAAATAAATTCTTCACAATTTGTATGCACGCTACGTACCTATCTAGATATCAAATTTGAAGGCGGTTTTGTTGATATTTCAGAACAATGCAATTAATATTTTTTGATGCCCTTTCATTAACAAAGCAATTATTGTTAAATATGGTTATGTAATGATGATTAAAATTATTATTAAAATACAAGTAAGTTTCATTTTCTTTGTCTTTTCGTCCACGCTTCGGAAGGCAAATAAAGTTGACGGTGCGGATATCAAAATATCTACTCTATATAAAACAAAGTCGTGTTAGTTAGACTATTTATAACTCAAGAACGGATAGGCCGATTAATATTATCTTAGGTCTTTTTATTTGTCTCCGCCCCGAATAGCGGTATAACTATTAAAACATGGAATATTTTTTTAGATTCGCTTCGTTTCGCGGAGAATAGCATTTTATTAGGGGTCCCGTCACTCGTAATAGATAGTTTCTCGACTAACATCTTAGAGGAGTTCGGTGTTGCTGGCTTCATTAATTATCGATCAAACTTGTTTGGTTTATAATTGGAAAAGTTGACAAGCCGAGGGTCAGTGGTGGGTTCCTCTTCCCCCATTTGTTTAACAATTGATTTCCGCCAAGTATCGCCTAGCTCCATCAATTATATTAAAACATGGGAAAAAATCAGTAAAAATAATAATAAAGATAATTAATTTGCTCGTACATTTGATTCAGAGACGGCACAAAGTTCGCCGGGACACCTAGTTATAGATAAAAGATAATCTAGCCATATCCTTATCACACGGAAAGCCTACATTTCCGTGCTTTTCCGGCCAGCTGCGATCCGAGTTCAATTAAGATGCCCGCGCCGCGCTGACCCGCGCATGATAAGCATACCTTCCCCTTGTGGGGGAATGGGCGATCAGCTTAGTTTACTTTCGTCGCCAACGTCCGCCGGATGCGTACCGTTCTGCGCACGCGCGCGGTTTACGCCTAATTCGTTATAGGTCCCGTTTGGAATATGGCCCTGAGACTAGACAAATTGACGAATAAAAAAACTTATTATTTAAGTAGGTAGCTGTTCTTATTTATATTATTATTATTAACTGAATAGGTACTAGATAATCCGAGTGGACATTACCAAGAATCCTTCGGCCCGATACAAAGAGTGGTATAATAAAAGATTTAATTGTTCTCATACCACATCCATTTTTAGCAGATATAGTTTAAAATGAATCCCGACGAGTGGCTGTCGGATTCTGTGGACGATAATCTCAATAAAGTATTATAACCTGCATTGCCTTAAGACTCTTTTCAATTATCCAAAATGTATCCGTCTAAAGTCGAGAGTAAAGCTAGTTTGATATCTACATAGAAATTTTGAAATGTTACCCAATAAAACTTCGGCACTTAAAAAAAAGGTTTTAATGTCCCTACAATATAAATTGGGATAATTATAATCATGAGTAATATTAATAAAATTCAGCAAGTGCTTACTGACACGCGCTTCGACCCGAACTGAGCTTGAAAACGGCATTGCATTAAAGGCGCTAATTAGGTGTCTATCCACAATAATCAGTACATTTCAGAACGCAAATAACATTAGAAAATATCGAATCAGAATGACGCCAAGCCACGTACATGCGTCACTCAACAAGATGGCGATTGTTATGCAATTGGCGCGAAAGTAACTGTCCACTACCTTCCTGTGCCCGCCGGATATGAATATAATATAAATATATAATAATAAATGCACCGCATGCTGAGTTCCACACACGTACACAACTGTGTCGTATGAATTTGTGATTGACATTGAAAATTGGTAGGCAAGTACTTTGATAGGCGTTGATTGAGACTTTAGACTGGGTTTATTGACTTTCTCTATGTAGTTAGAATAATTAATAGCACATAATAAAAGGCTACGTACTCACCGTCTCATACCAAAAGTAAGTACACACTATTCATTTCTTTTATTTACGCGAATACTACACATTGAAATAAAACTGATTTTACGGATTTTATCGCGTTTATTTTATGTTTTTACGTTCCCAACGTTTCGGCAGCTTTACAGCAACCATGGTCACGGGAGGTGTTAGACGTTTAGTGTCATAGTTTGAACTGGGGTACCCTCTTATTTAGTTGTTGTTTGCGGACCGATCTACACAGAAAGTGCTCACAGTGTCTTGCGGTCTTGCAATGGTGCGCTTGATTTTGGATTTTATTATATTAATTACTGAACCCCAAGTCGGTAGTAGCACCCAGCTATCTTTCCTATTGAAATTACGATTTTTTTAATTTCAATGGCCTTATCATCCTTGGTCGAAATCGGTGTTCTTTTGCGAAGATCTATGGTTGATCAAATCTGATATAATGGCGGGTGCGTTCCTGTACATGTTTACAGACTTCGTGGAGCGCCGGTGTTGAGTACATACTAGTTAGGCTCCGAATACGATACGTTTTGACTTTATCAATCTGTATGTCAAGCACGAGATTATTCTTAAACTAACTGTATAGTTTATAGTTTACGTATTTAGACTCATTGTACTGCAAATTGAACAGCGCCTCCAGCAGACAGTATTTAAAACTTTCAATTCCCCATATAAAGTTTCTTGACATACAGCAAAAGAACACCGATTTCGACCAAGGATGATAAGGCCATTGAAATTAAAAAAATCGTAATTTCAATAGGAAAGATAGCTGGGTGCTACTACCGACTTGGGGTCCAGTAATTAATATAATAAAATGACGTATTACTATTCTAATTAACAATATAATAAACTCGAACCATTTTTTTTTCAGCAACATTCATTCACATATTCGTACAGAGTACAGACACTATATGGTAAGCAGTAACAAGAAATTTAAGCTCAGTTGTGGGTATGTAGATGTTGTAGGCTGACTTATGTAATAAACACCTATAAATACTTAGTCATTTGTAATTGAAACAACTGTCATATCATCGACGCGACGGCTAGTTTCTTTAGGCCTATATTTAAAAACTAACATAGTTATTTTGAGCATTATGTACATTAATGTAAAATTTAAAATTAGGTAATCTTAAATACCTGTTGATATCCGAATTTATATTATTAATTACAATAACCTTTGTGTTTAAATTTAAGTATTGAGTACTTATTTTATTATTGACTTTGAGAATTCGCTATAAATAGCATATTTTGTAATATGAGAAGCTGAAATTGTGGAAGCCCCTAATTAGAGTCGAGTTTGAGTTTTTAGTTCAGTTGGTTAATCCAATCAAAATCATTTTTAATACGTAATATAATTATACAAGGTTAAATAAAAATAGTATAAAATATTTTTACCAGTGAATCAGTTAAGATCACGTTGATGTATAAAATAATTGTGTAAATGATGTTTGATTTCTGTTTCAACAAAACGATCCAGTAGCGTTTCAGTACAGGATGTAATTTTTTAAGTGTCTAAAAATTTTATGTATTTCTTGATGAATGCTATTTTTATAACCTACTGTTAGCCTTCTTAGAATAGTTTACACTATTATTGTTACACCTTGTATATAAGTAGGTTCTAGCTAGCTTATTATGTTTAAACTTCGGGCCACTTAACGATAGTAATACGACGCGAAAACTTTTAAATAAAATTTGTCTAAAAGTGTAAATCAATATGTTATTGAATATCGTCAACTGCGCGTCCGATGTGTGAAATACATAGTCCACAATCGCGTTACTCAATTGACATAATACGTGATAAAATATTGGCTTCTCAAGATCAAAGCCTACGCACCGGGAATCTGACCTTATCATAATAATATGAAGGTATTGATTTCTTATATTTGCGCGAATACTACACCTTGAAATAAAACTATTTATTCGAATTTTATCGCGTTTACTGTGAGCACCTTCTGCGTAGATCGGACCGCAACAACTAGGTATGAGGGTACCCCGGTTCAAACTATGACACTAGGACGTCAAACACCACAGTCCTCCCGTGACTATGGTTGCTGTAAATCAGCCGAAACGTCGGGAACGTAAAAAACATAAAACAAACGCGATAAAATCCGCAAAATTAGTTTTATTGCAATGTAGTGTTCGCGTAAATGTAAGAAAACAAGCGAAAAACATTTTTCTTATCAAATTACCGAAAAATTGAAACTGAAATTTAAATCATACAGTTTTCTAAATAACTACACTAAACATACTTTCTCTCCCAATATATTTGGGTACCGACAGCCAACAAGGCACGAAAACCATAAACATACGACCTATAATTGCCGCACACCAAAATACGTTCGCTAAAAACAAAAAAATCACGCTCAAACACGTAGTGTAAACAGTCCATTCATAACAGTACATAACGGGGTACCATTGACCCTACCATTTGAGGGTACCGACAGACCAAAAAGAAAATCCCACGGCGCAATGAGCATCTTTAGCCATCACCGCTTTAGGTCCCGGCCTTACCGAGATGGACGGCCAAGCCGAATATGTACCTGATAGTGATGTGCCGTGCTCGAAGTGCGAATTTATATATTTTTCGAAAATAGAATATATGTTTATATAAATTAGAACATGTTCTGAGATTATTATTTTTTTTATTGACGAATCTCATTTTCGATAATGATTATTTGCGGTACGGTAAAGGCAAACATCGTGAGGAAACCTGCATGTCTGTTGAAAGTCCTGTGAAGTTCAGTAAGCCGCAACGGGCCAGCGAGGTGAAGGAGGAATTTGGCCGGAATAATGGCAATAGGATCGCCCGCTCATAAATTTAGAGCTAATGCCATCGGCGAAATGTGGTTGCGCTGCAATGGACCTCTGCCTACCCCTTCCGAGTTTAAAGACGTGATGGTGTATATATAAATGTTTTGGTATTCTGACAGTAGTCGAATGGTAATTTATTAGGCTTGAGTAAACTAACGCCTACGGTTCTTTATATATGTGGTATTGTGTTTCCCCTTATTTGTTTGCTAGTTACATACATTATAGTAAATTTATTGTTATGTTTTCTTCACTTTACAATTATGGTAATCGTTGCTCAATTTTTAAACCTTCTCGTACATAAGACCGATACATTGCATAATACACAAAGCTGCGAACACCTATTATAATACATAATACACAAAGCTGCGAACACCTATTATAAAAGCGAAACGCTTTTATTGGTAGGTATAAGATTTTTGTGTTAAATTAGAATGAGTGATTGAATGAAAGAATGAATGCAATAATGAATGAAAGAATGATGACAGGTTAGTTAACAAGTTTAACTAACCACTAGCTTACGTTAGGGTCCCACTTTTCTATCAGACTTGCGTCTACTCCAACATTCCTCCTTCATATCGATCTTGTCCACTCTTCTGGTCACCCGTTTCTCATTACTTTTCCTCCCAACCTCCTACTTCTTCTAAACAAGAATATAATTATTAGTATGTAAGCCCTAATTTGTCACACACTAATTTAATAAAACAAATAAAAAAAAATATAGTAAAGAAATGCTAGCAAAATACGAAATTTTATCGAACATCAATTCGCATAGCGAATGCTCCGTACCCGTGTCCCATCACTAGTAGGCACTCGCAACTGGAGTAAGCCAGCGTTCCCTTGCTTATGGATCGGATCCAAAATTATGGATCGTGCTGCTAGTATGGAGATGCACGTGGTGTCTCAGCCTTTCGTCTGCGGGGGTATTCTCGTATTGTTTATAAGGTCACTCATCAGTTGACTCACAAGTTTAATGTGAAATTAAAAGTGAACTGTTTATGGCCGTATGTATAGTAATGATACCTTTAGGAGAACGATTGTGGTCCGATGTGGTTTGTCGTTGTTTATACAGACCATATTTACAGAATCCGATTTATGGTTGGCATTCGACTGAGTGTATGTGACATTGTACTGATCAAAAATGTAACGGATCTTTTTAAACAGAGCAACCATGGAGTTTCTTGCCCGTTCTTCTCCAGAGGAACGGCATTCCGAACGGGTGGTAAAGTTGTATAGCTTAGCATTTTGTAACAATTTTGACGATTCATAAGTACTGTACTTAATGATTTCGGAGATTATTTTCAGATTTCTATTGGATGGCATATATGTAGATTTAAATGCGATGTACTTTGTAGAATGTGTTTCCATCCAGGCGTCTATTGGTACTACGTCCAACATCCAGGAATCTCGGGTACCTCAATGAAAGCTCGATCAGAGGCCTTGTTGTTACTCTTAGCAATACACCAATACATACTAATTTTTTACTAAGTTCCCTCTAGAATTTGTGTCACGGTCACTCGCCAAAATAAAATATGTAAATCTAAAATGGAAAGGAAATATTAATTTACCCGCATATTCATGCCGAGAGCTAACGGAAGACGCCCTCACTCAAAGAAGGTACCTATTTACACACCCTAGGTCTTTGTGTATGAAGAAGGAAAATATGATTTCCAATTCGAAATAGGTGCCGTATACCAACATATTAAACAAATCACGTGAACATTGCATGCTTATTGCAATATATCGATAATAGGCTCCGTTTGAATCAGTGCGGGGGCGCGAACAATCAGTTGAAAATGAAGAATACATGGAATATATCATGAAATAGTTTTTTTTTTCTGGTGATTTAGAATGAATACTAGGAAGGTATACGAGTACTTAGTAAGTTATAAGTAGAGCAGATGCTACTTACTCCATGTAAGACAGTTGAAGTTTGCAAAGGTTAGCAGAGCTTATTTCCTATGACAGTGTTTCCATGCATAACATTGCAAGTACAGACGGGGCCAGTAGCTAATATACATTAAATAATTCCTGAAAATAATGCCTCGTAAATTCTCACCAGTGTAAACAGCCTACAATACAAACATTACCAGACAATTGTTAGAACAATGCTAAAACGTCACTTCACAACAAAATCCCTCCACGCATCCTTGGGTGACATAACACACACTTAACTATAACATGTAAAGTTAACATTTGGGCGCCAATTCGCATCACCAAATATGAACCCTTATTATTTGTGGTCCCAATTTGTAGCGCCCAATATGGCCCGCCCATTTTCGAGTGAACACACTAATATTACTTCAACTAATTTTGTCCCGTTTCGGTGTGTCTGCTCTAATAGTTTCGTGTGACGTGGAATTCTTTTAATGACATGTGTAAATAAATGTTGAGACGTAATGTTTTTTCGGTCGACGATGCTCGTTGGCGGCGAGGTGCTATAGAGTAACCGCCGTGTATAGAATAGTTCCATGACTTAGACAAGTCGAGAGTTTAAAACATAAATATAAATCACATAATAATAGTTGTAGTAATGACGGCCTTTTTGAGGGGCCCACCTAAAGAGCAGCGAGTCGCCACCCGCCAATAGTAATCAGATAAAAGCTGATTATGGCAGGTGTCCGCAACCCTTCCAATATTCCCATCCCATATCCATGCAATCCTCAATCCATAGTCCCAATTATCTTTCCATATTCCTGCAATAGTTCCACCGCCCGCTGAGGTCAATTCGCTGTTTATGCTATCATTTTCAGCAATTGACCCCAGCAGGTGGCTAACATAACATTAAAATTTTCAAAAAAGGCCTCTACGTGTTGGACACATGTCCCCGCGCAACCCTTCCAAAGATCCGGGTATATAGCCCGTGTGGAGAGAGACATAATAATAATCCCTCTGACCAAATTTCGGTCTCAATGGAGACTAGCCATCTGCGCAGGAGATATTATAGTGCACAGGGGTGTGCGCAAGTACAGGTGCACTCTCTGTCCTCTCACTCTCATAGTCCGATGGGACGGGAATCCGACACGACCGGAGAGAACAGGCGCAGCACCGACGGTTTTACGTGCTCTCCGAGGCACGAGCGAGTGATAATCATGGTTGAAAATGAGATTCGCACATGAAATCCAGAAATCTCAGAGGTTTGAACATACGACCCTCGTTACTGAGGCGAGCGTTCTGCCAACTTGGCTATCAGCTAATATCAATTTACACCAACATTATACGAAATTTATTTCACTACCTACACCTGAAACAGAAAACTAACACAATCTTACAGAGAAATTAGCACATCAATACGGTATCCGCCGTTAGTCTGATCTCATGCGGTTAATCGGTTTTTACCGACATCGAATCGGAAACCGTTACTTACTGATCTAATTTCCCTAAAAAAGAGATTTTCTCCACCCCACGCAAGAAAACAATCGTAAATGACCGAAAAAGGGTGACACTGACCATTGCGGGCACAACTAATCAGAAAATGACCACATATTGGTGCGATTTTAGATGCTTTAACGGATTCTATAAGAAAGCTGTCTAGGGTGAAGGGTGTAGTTTTTGGCACGAAAATTACTACAAATATAGTATATGAATTCTGTAAGGTCCTCTTCATAGTTTGAGTATCTATCGTCATTTTAAAAAACAAAAATAAAAACAATAAAATTTTACCTCACGCGACTAACTTTCATAATTATCTTTAATTTGGAAAATCACACCAGAATATCAAAATTTTACACGTTATTACAATTAAATACCGAAATCCTTATATCCTATACATACATGATTTCGACACCCAATCAACCAACGGCCAATATATTCGTAATTGGAATCCTCCGGTGATTCAGGTTACTGTACCGAAATCATTCCTGTTAGTATATCACCGAGGGCTAGATATTGGCGCTTGTACCCCATTATTCGCACTGGCCAGCAATTCACCATTTTACATAGGATTAATCGGCCAACGACCTCTTGTTTACGCCGACAATCAGGCGGTTTACCCTAATCTGTTCCTTTTTTGAAAACGCGTGGTACGGTGTTTGCGAATCCGATTTGACTCCGTTATCGAATAGCCATGTTTGGATTGCAATCGATTCAATATAATCGAATAGACGTTATCGATTTAGCTTTATCCCGGATTTGGTGGGGTGCCTTGCACATAGATCGGGTTGTCGCAGTGCAGTTAGGCGCTGTCCAAACTGACGAAAACACTTTACCATACCAGTCCTTTTAATGCCTCTCTGTTGGGTACGGGCCTGCCATCAATGCGAGGGGGATTAGGCCATAGTCCACCATGCTGGCCCAATGTGGGTTGGCGGACTTCAAACGTTTCGTTGGGTCGTTCCGTGGGGGTCTCTCAGACATGCAGGTTTTCGCACGATGTTTTTCTTCACCGTTTAGCAACTGATAGTCATGGTTGGTAGGTCTGAACCTGCAATCCTCGTTACCGTGGCAACCGTTCTACCAACTTGGCTATAACTAATCATAACAGGGAAAAATATGCTAATATGTAGGTTTTATTAAGGAATATAGCAGAGGTCAGAATAGCAATTATTACTATTAATATTTTTTAAATTTGTAACATGAAATTAAAAAGTTGTCACTGGCAACGCCACCTATTGACGAGTTTTATCGATCGAATAATAACCCGATGTTGGTTCGAGTGCTTAGGTATGTTGGTGTTCGTCATTGGAATCAATCAATACATAATAGTTTAGTTTGTTTTGGATAGATGGCAGTAATTTTGTGGATACAAGTTAAAACTTTATTTTAAATGGAGATTATTTAAAAAGTTTTATATAATGTTCAAGTGAAGGATTAAAAAAAATCTGATCTAGCATGTAAACACACGTATACACGCACACATATAAAAAAAAACGATGTCCAGATCTTCTTACCTTCAAATTTATAGACGTTTTATAACATTATCAAATGTCTATAAATTTGGGGGTAAGTCTATACTACCAGTTACAAGGCAAAAGGTTTTCTATGTGGTAATATCTACCATTACAAATGCATTGTAAAATCGGGTTTACTTTGCTAGTGGCAACGTTACGTCTGAACTTATGCCTTCAAGACGATCTGCATTGCTTAGAAAAAACATACCGAATATTTTTTTTTAAATAAACCTAATAGAAAAACTATTCAACGCAGTAAAAACAAAACAATTGAACCACCAACGCCCCGGGACTACCATACATTATTAAAATCGATTGGAAATTAACGACATGCATACTGTCACCAGTGTAACTTGACTTCTGAATAACTCTACCATACCGATCAAATTATTGGACAATAAAGGTCTGGATGTTCTGGTCGTTAGGATAATAATTTGAGGCCACGCAGGGATCGAGGGTATGGGGGAAGGGGGTTGTCTATGCATTATGTAGCGGCAATCAGCGGTAGGTGTTGGTGATTGTTCGCTTCGATGACTGACGAGCTTTAGCCGAGGGTGTGGAGTAGGCATTAGTTGTGGATGAATTTGAAATTATTCCTTTAGCTGACTATGAGTGTTTAACAATATTAATTTGGAAGACGCTGGCACCAATTAACGCAATTTCGGAAACGGTATTTTCGTAATTTGCTCCGGTCTGGGGATTACTCGGATCGCCCGCAGTTTATTGTACGGTACCTATAATACAAGCGTTGCTTTGTATCGGGCCATACAGTTGGTGTGTTCGTCTATCGATATTCTATGCGACCATTTCTGGAATTCATCGCGCACGAGAATCGAATCCCTACGCTCCTGACACCAAACCGCGCGCCTGTCTTTATAAACTGCGCATACGCATCTCACAGTTTCGTCTGTTCACTCTTAAGGCGCCTTGAAATAATGTTAAAGAATCCATCCATCAGTAATAATGGCTGAGTTGGCAGAACGCTTGCCTCGGTAACGAGGATCATAGGTTCAAACCCCGGCTCGCACCTCTGGGATTTTTGGATTTATAGCTGTTCCTACATTGTTCTAATATACCCACAACAATGTACTGCTAAAAAATGTAAAAGATCTTTTTAAAAAGAGCCACCATGGAGTTTCTTGCCCGTTCTTCTACATGGGAACGGCATTCCGAACAAGTGGCAAAGTTGTAGCTTAGCATTTTGTTACTATTTTGACGATTCATAAGTACTGTACTTAATGGTTCACATGAATAAAAAATATTCTGATTGTGATTCTGATTCTGTTGTGTTTGTTCCCAATGTCTACTATCATGTCA
The DNA here is from genome assembly GCA_905404115.1 of Pheosia gnoma. Lineage (NCBI taxonomy): Eukaryota > Metazoa > Arthropoda > Insecta > Lepidoptera > Notodontidae > Pheosia > Pheosia gnoma. Next base: position 9,098,169 of record FR989903.1, read on the forward strand.
GCCATACCTTGTCCTGGTAAGTAGTTAGGAACTTAAAGTAAGAACACCATATTATCTAAAATAAGTCAGTAGTGAAGAAGTCGCCTTCCGACTTCCATCATTTACTGCTTCATTTATTTTAGTATCTAATAGCTAAGTATCGACTCGCACGTTTTCAGTAGCTATCTATCGAAGGGGTTGCTGTTGTCAGTGGTGGCGATGGTAATTTCTATGTAAGCATTGTTAGTCCTGAAACTAGTTGGACTTACATGTCTTGGTGGTCGCGACCTGACTAGATTTAGTGAGATATGTGTAACAAATTCATCGAGGATATGGCTAGAACATTGCGAAAGCTAACGTAGAGCCCATAGACAAACTTTTTTTCTGTGTTGTTCTTGTTAGTAGTAGGTAGTTAAATTTTTCTACTCTCATTAAACGTCTTAAATGTAAATTCTTGCTTGGGTGAGTTGCCTGATGTACCTGAACGCAACACAAAAGCTCACAATAGAAAGTTAATTATTTTTTTTTGTGATCCTTAAAATCTCTAAAAGCATCTTGCTGCGTTCAAGTTGAATAATCTGCTCTGATACTACGATTTCACTGATAGACAGACTGACAATTGCCCGTAAGCGTACACGTACCACCATTTTTATGCGCCAAAACGTATCTAATTATCCACGAGCAATTTTACGGACATCTGCAATATTATGAACCCACATTTTTTAAAAAAAATATACATACGAACTGAGAACCTGTTCCTTTTTTAAACGTCAGTTAAACAGGGAACGTATCAAAACCTTTCTATCGCAGTATCTGAACTACGTATAGTGTTGGAAAAATTCTAGTTATAGGGTGAAAATAAAATTGGAATTAATCGCATCGCATAGTTGCGTCGACGATGCGGTCGAGTCCGCACGGGTCGCCCGTTCGACTCCCGGTACGACATTCTACACAATTAGTTGGATAATAATAGTCCAGTGTCAATCATTGTCTTTGATAACGAAAGGAAACTGTTTTTTTTTAAGTTATTGGTTTAGCATGTGTGTATTACATATTAATGTTCGTAATAATATTATGGTACGTAAAAGATCCGCAAAATCGTTACCAGCAAACGCTTGTAATAAAATTCCCACATAGAATGTAATTAGGTAATGAAAAATAACTGTTTCAATTAACAAACCAATTTAAAAGAATTTAAAATTTAAAAAAAAATGCTTATTCGCACTGGCAGCATAAATACAAAAAATATGTTTATTTTTTAATGCAAAAGCGGCGAGAACATACCGGCCGTTTTATCCCAAGACAGCCGGCGATGGAGGGGCCTGTATAATCAGGAAATATTGGCGGCAATTCATCGCATTTCCGCCATCCGCGTTTAGAGAGATCAGGGTGAATAGCAACACCGACGACGCAGTGTTGCCTGATTGAAAAATAGGCGAACATCTGTCGAACGCCCCGGCTATATTGATTCGTTCTCCGCTGAAATATAAGTGTTTTGTCTGCCGAAAAAAATTGCTCATTCAATGTGGGCTCCGAGTAGGTATCTACGTTTGAAATGGACATGAATGTTACATAATTGATAGAACTAGGCGATACTTGACGAAAATCATCCATAGTTCAACAAACAGGGGAAGAAGGACCCACCACGGACCCTCGTGAATGTTATGTTTGTTTTTGGAAATAGCGCGGTGTCAGATTAGGCCAGCGCGGCACATGTAATGTTACGTTTTACCATGGGACAGTTTTTTAGAGGTGGTATACCATACCTTTTTTTGTACTTCGGAAATTGCGTTACGCACCCCCTCTCGCCTGGGGGGTCGGAGGGAGAGGGGTATGTGGGACTCCAATGGTGGTATACCATACCTATCTTATGTGACAGATTTTTCAGCGCACAGACACTTGCCACCCCTACAAATTTTCTTACTCCTGCCACCCCTACAAATTTTCTTACTCCTGCCACGAGGCTAATCCGGCACTGAAATAGAGACGTTCTCAGCACTCAATCAGTATTCTCTTGAAAAAAAAATGAATAGATATTTTTTTTATATCGGCGTCCAGATGTCAGTCCGCTTTAGAAAATAAAAATCAATAAATCGCGGGAATTCTATGATCACCCGATTGTATCCAATGCCATGTAGTATGTAGAATAATGGTGGTAAGCCGTCAGCTTTGTGAAATAATGTCATTATTGTCATGCGGTATATTTATCAAGGTTTGTTCAATGAATATATGTTCAAGGCGAGTAGAAATAAAATTATACTTGCCTACAAACATTGCAGCAGTAGTATTAGATCCACCTACCTACATAACCACCTCTACATAAAAGAAATTGAGTGTCTTGTAGGATCAGAAGCCAACAGTAGGTAGGTAGATTCTTAATAGCCTAGCTCCAAGACAGTTTGCCTTGAGATCCGCGAATCGACTAATCATATGTTCAATGTTACATCTCCTTTTTGTTTAAGTCATTAAACAGGAACCGTCACATCAAACGGTTAATGAAAAGGTCACAATAAAATTCCCTACTTCACCGCCCCTTAACTTAATTCGTTCTTCCATTTGCTTCATTTCAAATTCAATCTTGGAGATGTATAAACATGGCAGATGGCCGTCTCTGAAATCTAAAAGGGCAAAACAAAGGGATTATACTGAAATGAAAATGAAAAATGAATCTGCATCCAATTTATTAGCTATGAATCACTTATCTCGTTTTAGGAGGTCGAGCTAAGCTGTGTTTCTCGTTAGCGCGATGTCGTACGAATATTTGAAGTGTTTGAAAGTAAATTACTTTCAATGAGATAAGTTTTAATACATAAGTATTTGAAATGGATTATTACAAATTAGCAGCAGTGATAGCCAAGTTGGTAGAACGCTTGCCACGCATAACGAGGATTGCAGATTCAACCACCGGCTCGTACCTCTGGTATTTCAGGATTTGCTGTGCGAATCTCATTTTCAACCATGATTATCACTTGCTAACCGTTTAGGAAAGCATCTTTAGGAAACCTGCATGTCTGAGAGAGCCCCTCGAAAGACGTGTGAAGTCCGCCAACCCGCACTGGGCCAGCGTGGTGGACTATGGCCTAATCCTCCTCGCATTGATGGGACGCCCGTGCCCAAAAGTGGGACATTAAAAGGGGTAGTATTATTATAAGTCTGTATTCTCCAAAGGGGTAGGTAGAGGTGCACTTTTGTACACTCTAACTTCTTCGATGGTAGCCTCATCTCAATAAGGAGACGCCATAGCTACCACGTCATTAGAAAATTAGGTTCTCTGAGACCTGGAGGCTTGGCAGATTGTTTACTGTTTATCAAATGACGATCATAGCCTGGGGAACGATGCTGCAAGCGTTCAATCAACTTAGCTATCCACTTATTCGGAATGGTAATTCGTGGTTGTTTTTTTTTTGTAATTAATTTTGTGTTGGATTTTTCGCTCGTGTTACGTCGTCGTCGTTACATATACGCGACGGGCCTAACAAGTTCCTACCCTCGTAAATGATATATGGGGTCCTTTTATCACGCCAGACAGAGCGGCGTTGATCAAAAACTCTCGAAGGGGGTCACGGGGGGGTTGCTGAGGCAAGGGGATCACGGTTCTAGTCTACTAGCCATTAATTTGATTACTTTCCCAGGTTATCGGAATCGATTTAAATAGTAACGATGGTTTTATATAGGTTTACGATTTTTAATTGTTTTTGGGGTAATAGAGTTCATTGCACGTAGTTACCTTTTAATAATGGGTCGGCCATAAAATATAGTGATTAAATAACAAATAAAACATAGATGAATGTCCGACTTCTTTGATGATCTTGACTTAATTGTTTTAAATGGGCATTTTACATTATCATATATCTAAGTCATAGAGTACCTTATGATAATATTATATCCTCCTAAATGATTAAAACTGTTGAAAATGCACTCAGCTTTTGGCGTGAACGAAGTTTTGAATCTTATAACACTACTACCTCATGAACATCCATTAAAAAAATATTCGGTCATCTTGATAAACCTCATAAATAAAGATAATTCCAAGCAAATAAGACTATAGTGCTAAAATGAACCTTAACTCACAATCATAAACACCAAAATGGGTTGCGGCTCATCGACCAGCGCTACCACAGTTGCCGAAGACACCGCCAACGGTGGCGCAAAAGCGACCAATGGCGTTAAAGGCCAAGATCATCACCACGATGACAATGATGACCTACCCACGGTCGTGCTACCAGAGACACCAATCAAGCCTAAACCACGTGAGTGATATATTCCGTGACTATTTAAGCCTACATTACACCGTTGAGATGCTATTTCCCCTTTACTAAGCCCCAAACTCCCAAAGTCTTGGGGTCGAGTCACCTTCGTCCGTAGGAGAATTAGGTACCCTCGAGATACCCTACACGTGGCCCTGGGTGGTGCCAACCAGGTGACAACTCTACTGGTGGTAGGCTTCGGCCGTGGCTAGTCACCACCCACTGAACAAAGCCATGTGGCCAAGCGGCCTAGCCGTGTTCCGGCATGATGTTCGGTGTTGCCATTCATGGATGGCGGGTCAGATAAGTTGCGCTGCATGTGCCTCTATCTACTGCCGCCTTCCTACCTAGGCAAGTATGCTCCATCGTAGATCTCATCGTCACTTACCATCAGGTGAGATCGAGATCAAATACTTGCCTATAATGTAATTAAAAAAAAAAAAAAAAAAAAAAGTCTTAAACAGTGTAGAGCCGCCATAAGTGTTCGCCAACTCGTCTGTTATTTGTGGTTAACAGCACTTCTTTCAAATAAGACTCATAATGATTGAGCGAATAAGATTTTTTTTTAATATTGCCAGACGAACACACCTGCTATACGGTCCCACATATGGTTGGGGGGTACAATCGACTAATAGCCAACCCAATATACTTATATATGTAGATATTTAACATCCATTACTCCTGTACAAATATTCGTGCTCAGCACGCAAAGTTTGACCCTGCCATAATTGGAACCCTAGCCCCTACGAGTAAAAGAACATACCCTGAACAACTTTTTATTGTTCCCTAAGAATAACAATAATAAGCCGGGAGGATTGTACCGACATTTGGCATGACAACAGCATATACATCTAGAAAACAAATTATCCCCAAGAAAGGATAGTTGCACTGAGATACCCAAAAAACTCAAGATCATTCGAATGTCGCGCGCACAGCTATATATTTTTAAATCAGTTTAAAACCTTAGATAAGTAAGTCTTGGAGTCGATCGAATCAGTTGAAATAGGGGATGTACAGCACACAGCGACATGGTTATTTCCATTGACTACTATAAAAGTACGCATTGACAGTATAATAAGCTTTATAGAGTCCTATTTTTTATCCCCAGCTGTAGCATTCGAGATCCCAGTTGAGGAGTTCGACGGCACCCGTCGGCCGAGCACGCCCCCGGTGCATCTCCAGAGGCTGCTGCAACCTCCGCAGTCAGAGATCAGTTTGCCAGACATCGAAGAGAAATTGGCTGAGGCTGAGCTGCGGAGACAGTCTGTATGTATTCTTTCGAAATAGCCTCTCAAATTTTCACGGAGAATATTACGACTTACTAGCTAAAAATCATTCTCGTTATGTGTCTGATTCCTATATGGTATTAAGTCTATGATGGTATGTTAAGGTTACACGATTAAGAAAATGTACGCATCCTAAAGTGCTTAAATATTGTGTCACTATGACATCCATAAGGAGTCAAATAAGTGGAAGTATAATGTGGGCTTCATCTATTGCAGATACTGCAAGCGAGAGCTGCGTCGGCGCAGAAGAGAGCACAGAAAATGATCAGATCCGTCCACGAAATGGACATACTTGACTCGGAGCATGTAAGTCGAACTTTTTAAAATAACGGCGGATAAATAAAAGTAAGTTTTGCGGGTCCTGTCAGATCGTTCATCTGCTCCCTAGCAGAATTGTATCTCAATATTTATGTGTCTTTTCCTACATGATGCACTATATATATATGCACTATTCACTATCCTCAGTATCTATTAACATTTAAAATATAATATGTTTATGTATGTATATTAATATATTATATATGTAGGTATATCAATATATTATATCTAGGTATATTATTTATTCTTGCAGGCGCACCACTGGCTTCCACCGTGTTAAATTATTAAAAATCTTCTCCATCCTAAGGTTGTCTGGAAGAGATCGCAGCTAGCGATAAGACCCCCCACTGTACACTGTGCCTATGCATCAATACCATATAAAATGTTTATGAAATCGGTGTGCAATAAAGAGTTATCTATCTCTATCTATCTAATCTATCTATCTATCTATTGTTAGACTGTTAATCATTATCATCATTGTGATCAAATAACTATGATGTTGTTTGAAACTCTACCCCAAGGATGACAAGATCACCCACATTTTCCAAGAATCGAAAGATGACGCCCACGGAGAGAAACCAATAAATAATCGCTCTGACCTTTTGTCGACCTGATTAAGGCAATGGTTCATGATATGGTTACATACTTTTCATTTTCCATAATATTCAAGCAAATTAGATATTAATAGTATATAGTCTATCTAACATTTCTATTAACTCATCAATAGCGCACTTTGTAAAGACTCGAAATAATATCGGGAATAAGGTAGTTACGAATACCATAATATTCTCATCTTAAATCAAATAAAAAAAATATTCATCTAGGAAGTAGTCAGAGGTTAGCACTGATTCGGAATGTCTTTCTCTTTAAAAACAAGTTGTTGAAGGTACATTCAAAATCAAAATCAACGCCAATTGAGCAGGCAGCACCCTAACCACGGTACTAAGTAATAAATAAATACTCAAGCAGTACTCAACTCATATAAAATTGATCAATGTTTTAGCTGTGATCCTGTACTCAAATAAAATATACCTTTTTAATACATTTTCAGGAGCCCACGGATACTACGAAACATGTGACGAACAACCTGACAATACCACCCGAGCCTGGCGTCTGCGAAGATAAGAACATCTGATAGAATCCCTATCCGCTTCACCGACCGACGGGACTATTGCAATGTTCACGTCAATTTCAGTAAAAGCTTTATTACCTTACAAGAAAAATAAACTACAACGTGGTGTAATACAAAAGATTATTTTAATGGTGAAAATGAAATTGATGAAACATACTGGACAGTATTGAGTCCCAATATTTCACTTTTTCAAGAGTACTCACATGTAACAAAGTCAGATTTGCAGGTCTTAAAAAAATATGGCTATTTGCAATTTTCAATCTTAAAATTTAATAAATGAGAAAGTAAAGTTTGACTCTCAATTGGTAGTAACCTGGCTTTCTGTACCGAGGGTCCCGGGTTCGGTTCCCGGGGATCATTTGTGTGATGAGAAGGAATGTTTGTACCCGAGTATATAAAAAATAATAAACTGTAACCGTCCCCATTGTACGGTACTCATACTACAAGCGATGCTTAGTCCGTGGGACCGTACAGTTGGTGTGTTTGTATCGCGCTATTTTTTGTTTATTTCACTCTATCCTCATATTATAATAGAGGACATGACGACCAAGTAACGACAATAAATGATTTCATGAACGCTTGAAGAGGTTATGTGCTATCCCATTCCCGCTCTATGGTACCCCAAAGGCTAGATACAGACTTGATAGTTCGCCCAGAATAAGTCTGTAATTTCGCAGCAATACTTAGTTTGTAATTGAGTTCGCTACGAGCACTAATTGTAGGACACTGTATCGAACCCCATCCTATTATAATTAAGTAAACAATTTGTATTATAATGTAAGTTAGAATTTGTATTTCAATATGTGTGTTTACGAGCCGATAAAAATTTTAAGCAGATTTCGGGTGACATTGATAGGTATACTAATGTGGTAATTACATCATTAAGTTATTATTTTCATGGTGATAATATTTCAAAAAAAAAGAAATACAATTGTATTGAGAACCTCCTCCATTTTTTGTAGTCGATTAAAACGATGACAAAACGTCCAGAAGTTATAACGATATATAGAAAGTTTATTGGAATAAAAGTTATATTGTCGAAGAATCCATTAGACCAAAAGTCAAAACGACTATTATATATTGGGATATTTTTTGAAATAGCGTATCAAGATTTGACGGTATACAGTATTCGCGTAGTAAATACACAGTATATAGAGTACGTAGCTAATAATTATAATTAATGTTATACTGAAATTTTATCATAAACTGTCTTATCTTTTCATTATTCTCAAGTACAGAGTTTTATTGTTTTATTTCTTCCCAAACAGCTTCATAGTGCTAGATAAAATTACATTGGCAAAGCTAAATGCAGAGAATCCGACATCGCAGACAATTTCCTGAAACGGGTGCTCTGACATTGATTCTAGGAAACGGGTGCACTGACACTGATTCAAGGAAATAAAATATTGTGGTCTGCGTCAGGTTATCCGACTGAGTTTATTGAAGGAAATTTGTTTAAAGCGGTTTCAAAGCTCAATAGAAAAATGGCAAAAGATTTACATTCAAAGGTCACTTGGATTTATAAAAATACTTTTGCATTTGGTTTTCTGGATTGAAGCCCAGGTAAGCGCTTTGGTTTCTCTTAGCTGCCCCAATGTTTTTAAACATAAACATTGGGGCAACACGCGTAAGTAGTACTAGGCTTAAATATTCCGTTATATTGGGCTTGTTTTAAAAAGTGTTTTCGTCAATAATGTCATACAAATTGAGCCAATTAAGTTGTTAACTCAAACTTAGAGTGAACAGGTACCTTCTAGGCAAGTATGCTACATCGTAGATCTCATCGTCACTTACCATCAGGTGAGCTCGAGATCAAATACTTGCCTATACTACAATGAAAAAAAAATAAAAAAAAAACTCAACTCCAGGACGTCAAACACCTCAGTCCTCCTGTGACCATGGTTGCTGTAAAGCAGCCGAAACATCGGGAACGTAAAAACGGAAAATAAACGCGATAAGATCCTTAAAATAAGTTTTATTTCAATACTAATGATGTGTCAATGTCCTGGTAAAAAGATAGAACTTCAATGTCCTTACCTACATAAACACACAAACATTGCATGAACTAACAACAGCAAACATAAAAACATCGTCAGTTCAGGTCAGTATCCAATGACGCGTGTAAGTTATTCCTAGCTCGCGGAATACTAAATCTACCGATTAACAAACTATAATTAGATTTATAATTATACTTCTATTAATTGGGCGCCGGTGTTTAAATACAGTGATTCGAATTCTTTGTTCATTAACCTCGGTATAATGGCGTAATTGTTTCGTGATATTACTGATGTGAGTAGCCAAGCAATAGCCGTAACTTGTTAAAGTAAAGTACCTAACCGGGGTAGAATAACCCCTTCATTAGCCGATTAGCCGAACCTTTTTATTTTTTTGTTGACGGGGGGGAAAGCTTCGAAAGATACCCGGCCTCTGTGTGGGAGAGGGCCGGGTTATGTGGGATTCTTACTCACTAAAACCCCCCCGGTGGCCGCCTTCGACACATGTTGGAGGGGCTCCGGGATCTCGAAACGGAACGCACCGGTGCCCTCATCAGCCGAACCTAGACTGACCGTGCAACCTCATGCACCTCGAACCGACCATTAGTTTGTCAGTCAATATACTGCCTAGTCTATTACTGTCCACATTCGAGATCCACTGCTAATACTTCCCTAGACTTTACTCAGACTGTGATACAGCAATAGCAAGCGAGCGATTCGTTGGTGCCGATTGCTTGATACGAGTAATAACAGTAATATCTCCAGACGAACACACCAACTATACGGTACCACACTAAGCAACGTTCCGGTACCGTACAATGGACTGAGGGTGATCTCAGTGTATAATACTTACACACTCGGGTACAGACATTCATGCTCATCACACAAAGCTTGGCCCTATCAGGATTCGAACCCGGGACCCAAAGCGCAGAAAGCAGAGTCACTACCAACTGCGCTTAATCAGGTGGTCAGCTACTATTCATGTAAAATTGGCCTGGTATTTTCAGTTTGGCTAGTCCTAAATGCTTCCTCATGTAGTGGTGAAGATGGATGAAACAATAATATTGGCCATAGATAAATTTGGCTCAAACAATTGAGGCTAAAAAAACTATATTGCGTGCAAGCATTTAGTTCACAGCTCGTGGTAGATAATTATTATTTTTTTAAATTGTTATGATATTACGAGCTGTCCGTTACGATTGAACGCATCGCTATATATCAAACTCAAACTCAAACTCAAACATTTATTGCAAACTATGTGTTCATTGGTCTTACATTAGTTTTAGTACTTATGACATAGCGGCCTTCTTCAAGCATTGCAATGTTGAGGGGCTAGTTCTATCTACTAGACACGATTCTTAAATACTAGGTACAGGAACATATCAATAGAGTTGTTTTTCAATGCTTATGCAATGCTTAAAATTATATAACATTATTTAGAAATTATTATTTGTATATATTTTATTATTATTAGTTATTTTCATTATGTTATTATCATTATATTATTATTTGTATATTATTGTAGGTAGATCGTCGCACTGTTACGTTCGGCTCTTATTATTATTCTTATATGTCATTAATTTTATCGTCTTAATCGAATAGTCTTTAAGTAATTTTGGATAATTTAGGAGATCTTATTTTCAACCATGATACTTACTTGCTACACTGTGAAGGAAAACATCTTGAGGAAACCAGCATGTCTTGCAGAACCCTTCGATATACATGTGAAGTCCGCCAACCAGCATTGGGTCAGCGTAGTGAATTATGGCCTAATCCCTTTCTTATTGAAGAGAGGCCCGTGCCCAACAGTGGGACATTATGATATATTTTTTTAATACGAGTTGGATTTAAAGGACATCTATGCCCGGATTACCTGGTTTAAGTCCTATAGCTCTATAGTTCTTGAGTTGACAATTTGGCGAATTTCCGGATTGCACAAATTATTTATATTAGAATTGCTACTGTCAATTTGCTAAATTGATTCTTGTGAACACGATATTAAACAAAGTTGAGGTGGGCAAAGACGAGCAATCACAAAGTAGTGTTTTTTTTTTCAAATTTCATACATTAACACCAAATCTCAAACTACATGATAGAATCTAATACATGTTTGAGTGCATATTTAAATGGTTATTATTACCTATTTGGTATTCCTTTAGCGGGATTCGCATTCCTTCTATATCCTTACAATTGCAGCCCGAGCTCCAAAGATAACTATCTGACATTACCAAGCGTTTTTCAGAAGATAAACGTATATAATTGCATTGTTAATTAATGAAAACATTCTATTAATGTGGGTGCAAATATGTATGCTATTATCCGTACCTAGATTTGTGCTAAAATACTACACAGGGAGATATATGCTCCGCGCCTACACACGATTTTAACATGGAAATTTAAGGAGAAATATTTGCATCGTTGGTGCAACCAGCTAACCGGATTACTATGAAAATTCACTGCCGTAAAATATCCGGTTTTATCCGCTTGCAGCCGGATATACTTATATTTACGGCGGAGGCGCCTGTATTTGTGATTGTAATTTTTGTATTTTAAAAATAGCTGCATGACTTCGTACGCCTGGACTTTAGTTCTTCAATTATCCCGGGGAGTCCTTCCATTTCACGGGATTCAAGATGTATGAATAAAAGCTATCAAGTTGATGCATCTTCAGTATATATTTCGTCGCAATCCGTCCTATTGTTTTCCCGTGATGTTCAGGCAGACAGATAAAGAAACAAAAAATGCTGAGTTCAGCTTCTGTATCAAAAGCACATATCCCATACGTTGTTTTTTTAATGTAAGTATTGACACGAAAACGTAGGTCTTAGATACTTGCTGTGGATCCCGGCTCTGTGCGCGTACAGAAACAAGAGTGCCAAATCTTAAGTAAGTATTGAGGAACGCCTGGACTATATAGTAGTTAGTGGTGTCATCGTAGGCCACAAGGCTCACTGCACCAGCCGGGTGCAGGTTCGATTCCCGCCCGGTCAAATTTCTGAAATAATCTTTCCGTAATTGAATCGGTCTGGGAGGTACTGATACCCATAATATAAGTATTGCTTAGTTTGTAACCGTGCAGTAGCGTATTCGTCTCGCAAAAAAGGTGGATATATGTTCTTATGGGGATTCAGTGATGACTGAATTGAGTCAAAGTCACCGACTGATCCAAAAATATGCATTTTAATATCCTTCCTAAAATGCATATTTTTGTATAAAATAATGGTTGTATTGATTTTATACTTAGTTAGTACTTTTTGTTTTTTTTTCACCTGCTGCTAAAGTCTGAATAGCCGTTCCTACATTGTGCTCACATACCTATAACAATGTATTGCTCAAAAATGTAAAAGATCTATTTAAAAAAAGAGCAACCATGGAGTTTCTTGCCCGTTCTTCTTCATAATAAAAAAAATATTCTGATTCTGATTCTGAGGAATCAGGCATCGCACTAATACACATAGGTACTCAGTTCTAGTTAAGGATAACTATAATTACTGCTACGTCATCGAACGATGTCTAATGTCTGTCGAAAGCCGTCGTATTTCAGCGCGCGTGCGCATGTACTTAGACATTTGTTTCCTGCTGAATTTCGGCAATCGGCGGATCCGTTGGGCCACTATATAACGAGTGCCCGCTATATTCAGGGTATCAGTTTAATTGTGGTACATTAACAATGAACTCCTACATTACTGTAAGTGAACCATATAACCATTAGCCCACTGTTGGGCATAATCCCCCTTTATAAACTAGGATTGAGGCCGTAATCTTAGTGTATATTCGGGGTTGATTAATTAACTAAAATGTTTTCTTAAATATTTGAGATAGATCAAGGAATAGGGAACAAAAAATATGGTATTGCAAAGGAAAAAAAATGGCATAATAAAAGACAATTGGAGGCATTCGTTTAATATATTAAATTGTGTCATAATGTAGCTAATTGATAAGTGGACCAGTAAAATCAAATAAATAACGTTTCGCCAGATAAAATTAATTCTTAAATTCTTATAAAATATCATAGCTTCAATTCATTTTCGCAATACTGCGGCGTATCCGACAAAAACATAATTACTATTTCCATAAATTATTTGTAACATGTCAAGTCATAAAATCGAGTACTTATATGTTGATAATTTAATAGAGCATGTAAAGCCGTCGGTCCTGCGCCTGATCTCTCCGGTCGAGTCGGATTGCCGTCCCATCGGACTATGAGAGTGAGGGAGAGAGATTGCACTTGTGCTTGCGCACACACTTGTGCACTATAATATCTCCTGCGTTCGATAGTTTCCATTAAGATTGGCAGCGTGACCGAAATTCAGTCAGGAGGTCTATTATTGTCTTTATTCAATGTGCGCCTCGCATGGCAACACACTCGAGCTTATTTTGTTTTTGGTAATAAACATAGTTATTAAAAAAAAAACAAGCCCACTGAGCTACTCGCCGGGTCTTCTCAGTTGAGGTCGCGTTTTGATCCGGTTGTCGAGTCAGGAAAAAAAATGTAAATGACAATTTATAAGTGCCCCCGTAGGTGGATACGAAATAAATGATTTGACTTTGACAATAATGTATGTACATATATATTTGTTTACAGCTGGCTTGCTTGTTGGCGGTGGCTGGTCTGAGCCACGCCGTGCCTTCGGGATACGGATATGGCGGTTATGGATACGGTAAATATACTAACCTATACGCCATTTGCAAAATAAACTCATCTCACTGTGCCAACACTAAAGAAATTAGTTTAATCACTGTGCACATTAGTGGCAGACGACAGAGTTTAAAATCCAATGCCGTACGCACAAATATGGATGATACGTGGTCATATGTTTACTGAGCAAGTCGCCCTATACATGTGTGCATCCACAGAGCAACTAATTAGCAGTGTACTTTAGGCACGTAATGGCATGAAAGATTTATCTAACTCAAATCTATCGATAAAATGCAAATCAGCTATGGAATTATATTAAGAAACACAAATACTACCTTAATAAATCCTAGAGGTTTATAAATAGATCCAGAATCATATATACGACTATATAGAAAACGTATAATACTTTCTAGAACTATATTCATAGATGGAATATGTCTAAATTAAATTAGCATCAAGTGCATTATCGGCGACGGTCTTAACGCAGTTGGTAGTGACCCTGCCTTTCGTGCCGAGAGTCCCGGGTTCGAATCCTGGTAGGGATATCTGTGATCAGCGCGAAAGTTTGTACCCAAGTCATGGATGTTTAATATCTACATAAGTAATACATACTGGGTTCGCCCCCAGTCCATTGTACGGTAACCATAATACAAGCGTTGCTTAGTGTGGGAACGTATAGTTGGTGTGTTCGTCTGCCGATATTTATATTATTAACTACTTTTTATAATGTTAAAGATTGACTTCCAAGATATATATCTATAGATATATGAAAATGTTTAGACCTCTAGATTGAAGTCAACGTTTTGATCATCCACTGTCTAAATAAACCCTTATCATCCTCAGGTTTAAGTGCTCCAGTACTCGCTGCCCCGATCGCCCATTCGATCGTGGCGCCGGCCATTTCCACCGCGACTGTGGTCCGAGCTGCTCCTATCAAAGTGATCAGACCGGCTCTCGCCCCCGTCATCACTGCCCCTATTGTCGCTGCTCCCATTAGTCTAGGCTGGGGTAGTCACAGTCTCGGCTGGGGCGGCCAAGGACTCGGTTTGAGCAGCCATGGAATCGGCTTAAGCGGTCATGGAGTCGGGTTGGGCGGCCATGGACTCGGCTTGGGCGGCCATGGACTCGGCTGGGGCGGTCAAAGTCTCGGCTGGGGCGGTCAGAGCCTCGGCTGGGGCGGTTACGGAAGCAAATACATCCATTAAGTCAGATGTAGTAAACATTGAGATATAGTACCTGTTCATTTGAAATTGAAATCTATTAATTGGTCCATAGCACGGCAATAAAGCATTCACCGTCTTATTTATTTGAGTTTTATTATGTTTTTTAAAACCTCATGCGCCTGATATTCTATGCATTAAGCTTAATAGAAACGATGATGATATCCAAAGCTGTGTTAGCCGAAGATTGCCCAACCGAACTGGGCTAGCGTGGAAAACTATGACATAAATCCTCCTCGGATCGAGGCATAGGCTCGACCATTATCACATTGGAGAAAAATTCCATCAGCTACATAGATATGCACTGAAGTGCATCGGTGCTTCCCCCTTTGGGAATTACCGGCATAATGATGTTTATTTTATGGTGAATATTGGGTGAAACCTTGATAATTTAGTAGGATGGCGGTACATTGCCAAAGAGTTGCAAGGTACTATTCTACCCTCACATCGGCCGTATAATCAAACAGAAACTATTTCAGGCTAATATTCTAGTTTTGTTTAAAATTATTAGTAGTAACTAATGTAAGGTTATCACATGAATAGTAGTCCTGTTAGTCCCTCGAACTAAGATAAAATTATTGCGCTGAAAGTAAGGACTCATGTTTACACTATAACGATTGGTTACGAGACTTTATCGTATAAGCAGGACCCTTTAACTGCTAAGAAGATAACTGATGTAAGTCGTCGAATCCCGGGATTGGGATATTTTCTCTCGGGATAGGAAAACAAACTAAAGTTCACGAGTATCAAGTCGTGGGCACTGCATTAGTCATATATAATATTTTGGGCTAATCTATTGAGAAATATAACACACACAATAGAGTCAATACAGGTATATTTATGTTTTTTTATAAATATCGCCTGACAAACACACCAACTTGTATTTAGGGTACCTTGCTAATAAGTGTGGGTGATCCTAGTAACACCACCAGGGCATATTACGAAAAGATCATATGTGTAATTTGCTTATATGGAAATCGAACCTCTCGCTCGGCTCACTGCAGCAAGGGATTGTCCCTTGCTGCAGTGAGCCGAGCGACTTACGCTTAAACTATCAAGCTGTGATCAAGTAATCGCCTTCGAATAATGAAACAAATAAATTAATTAACTGATGATCATATAATAATAAAACAAATAAATTATGTCTCATTTATTGTTGTACTTTATTTATTTATTTTACCTGAAATTCCTCGTAATGCAATTATGTGAACATCTTTCTAATCTATACCAAAACGACCAAAACGTTTATTAAAATATACAAGGGTCTACTTTACTCTGCTGTTATTTAGCCGATATTTTATTATATAAACATACTAAAATAACGGCAAATTGGATTTAACCGATAAATATGCTCTAACCAACGCCTCATGAAAATAGCTTCGAACAAAGTCACAAAGACATGTTAGTCGTTGATTATGAAAAACTAAGGGGGAGATTGTCAAACTACCATATTTTATAACATCGTACAAAGAGGTGTGCCGCGCTTACGGTAAAGCCAAATTTAAATGACAAAATATAGTTTCATTCTTGCATGGGAAACCTATTCATAATGATATATTTTTTGCATACTGTTGTATTTGCGCATAGTACCTGCGTGCCGCAGTCTTTGCAAATTTTACTGTGGTCTGAACAAGCCAAATCGACGAACATACTTCAGTTTTGTTCATGAATAATGTGTTCTATTAAAAAAGAAAAAAAAATATTTGGTCTTGCATTTTATGAATATAAATAGCACATATTTATCGCGTTACAATCTGAACGCAATAAGAGTAGGCTTGGTGATATAGGCAAGTCATTATATCAACATTACAGCAACGTCATCAAAAAAGCAGCTGTCACCGTTATCCCTATGTATGAAATCTGACGTGTGAACAGGATGGAAGACACTTAGATACGTTACTCCAGCAACTGTAGGGTAACCAGGAACTTCTAATTTAATCATAACATCATCGAGAAAACATCTTTTGACTGTCATTTCTATTATAGAATATAATATAATATCCCCAGACGAACACACCAACTATACGGTCCCACACTAAGCAATGCTTATTGTGGACTCAGGACCCTCAGCGCACAAAGCAGGGTCACTACCAACTGCGCTTATCAGGTCGTCATATTATATATGAAATCTGTGATGTGGGAGGGAGGGAAGACGTTACGTTACCAAAACGGTACGTAAAAAAAACTTTTTTACAAAATAAAAATCGTCTTCAAAAAACTAAAAAGCAAAAAATAATCTAATCTCTACCTTGTCTAACTAACTCAGATATTTAACAAATGTGAAGTCGGTGCCAAACAAACAACTGAGTCGAGTATTGTCGTTCCGCGTCAAAGACTATCCCTACAAATTGGTCCGTGCATCTCCTTACTGAGTATACTTTTATTATTCTTCGTCGGTTGTTTATTTGGCACCGACTTCATATTTGTTAAATATCTGATATAGTCCACCTTTTCGAAGTTAGTTGGTTCTGACCACTGATTCTATTCTGCGTAATCGTTTGCTTGTATAGGGATATCCTCAAATACGTTACAATGTTTGGTTTTAATCACTCAATGTTAACCAGGTTTAAATGATGTCGGTACTTTTAATGAATATATCCTGCCAAACATTATTCGCTGTGATTATTCGTAAAGTACACATATTTTGTGTCGATTAACAGATGTACGAGTAGTGATTTCATTTTATTGACATTCTCAATAACAAACCTCTTTGAAAGACACTGAAACTTTATTATGTTTTAGGCCAGTTAGACTACAAACTTAAGAGCTTTGGTACAAAAGTGAAAATCAGATGACTCAATATACCTTCGTTAATTTCCTTCGTGTCAATTTAATTGCCCAACTTTATTTATCCGAGAAAGGATTATTTTATTATGAAATGGTTTGTTTACTGTTACAAAGTAATTAGTACATAAAATAAAAACTCGTAAAAAAGTAATAAGAATTCAAATCAAATCTTAAGGAGTATAAGGGATATAATTGAAAAAAACTACGAGAGCTAGTTATAGCCTAATGCAATGAACTCTGAAATACAAAATTAAGGATATTAGACAAATTATTGATCGTATATAACCCGGCAAGGATACCTTAATTACTTTGAGTGCGTGCGATAAACGCTGCCCGCCGATCTTCTGTGGCCAAGTCGGTGTAGTATAAAAGGGTTCCAAGCGATGATAACGACATCACATCATCTGAAATAGCCCAACAATGAAGTCCATCTTTGCTGTAAGTGTATCGCATTCGTGAATTACGTTTTCGGAATTTGTTATTTAAAATTTTATATTTTTTTATCAGCTGAAGACACAGACGGGCTTATAATTTAATAAGTAAATTCCTAGTATTAAACGCCAGTGTAACTTGTTAATACAATTTGAAATTCTATTCAGGTTTCTTCATTATAATAAATAATACCAGCCTTTTTAATGTCCCACTGTTGGGTCGGGCCTCCCCGCAATGCGAGGTTTCTTCATTGGCAATAGATTATTCATTTACGTCGGACAACAAATATGATCCGAGTAGTAACTTGTCTTACAAAAAGCTATCAGATCTGACGATGATGAGATATAAGGTTTGCAACACAATTGCCTGTAAATGTTTTGTAATCATAATGGATATATTTTTCCAGTAAAGTTTAAATTGTCGGATTATTTTTCGTCCCTGCGCCAATATGAAAATATTTAACATTTCTCTGATTGGTCACAGCTGGTCTGCCTTCTCGTCGTAGTCACCGCGAGCCACGCGGTACCCAGTGGCTGGGGCGGATATGGATATGGTAATTATTTCACACTTACATTGTTAAGAAAGTAAAGTCCTTCAGTCTGCTACTACTGACACTATTTCATTAATAATTGATCAATCAAAACAATAATATTTTTCATTATTATTCAGAAGTAATCTTTATACATTTTTTACAAAAACTAACAAAAGCTATCTATCTGATTACAGGGGCTCCGGTTGCAGTAGTGAGACCAGTCCTCAGAGGCCCACTGGTCAGTGGTCTCGGCTGGGGCGGCGGATGGGGCGGCTATGGTCGAGGATGGGGCGGCTCGAGTCTCGGTAGTAATTGGGGCGGCTATGGCCTGGCTAGAGGCGGCTGGGGCAGCTGGGGCAGTCGTGGTTGGGGCGGCCGCGGTTGGGGTTGGGGTGGTCGCAGCTGGGGTGGTCAGTGGCACTAAACTCCAATAACAAAATCGTCAAGCCGATGACATCTAATCTGTATTTATAAAATTCTTTTTTTCACGAAATGGCAAGCACTTCGTAATAAATATTTCATACACCATTTACTTCTTTGTTTTAATTCTAGATTCAATTAAGTACCTACTATTTATCTTCTCTACGAGCAATCAGAACTCGAACATTAACACTTATTACACATTACATGTACCTACTGGACATTGAAGGTACTCATTTAATGTATACGCTTGCAAGATAAAGTTCTATTTTATGACCTCACATTATATCGCATTTTTTTCATAGAAAGGACTTTTCCGGATCTAAAATGACCAATTTTCATTTTTTTTATTACATTATAGGCAATTATTTGACCTCGATCTCACCTGATGGTAAGTGACGATGAGATCTACGATGGAGCATACTTGCCTAGATGGTACCTGTTCACTCTCGACTTGAAAACACCCAGATTTTAGTCAACGGGGAACAAAGACGCCGGTAGCTTGTTCCATTCCTTGGCAGTTCGGACGATGAAAGTAGAAGCAAAACGCTTAGCGCATAAAAATAATAACTCATTCCATAATATTTTAATGTAAAATCGTATTCTTAGCTCCAATCAAATTGAGAATATAAATATATACCTACAAGATAGAAACAAAGTTAGTCAGTTAAGACTTCCACCCCAGCAGGGAGCTATTAAAGTTTCCAATAAGCCGACTTAGACACCCGCCGCCAATTTGTCGCGAACTATCTACTGAAACCTTAATAGCGTTCAACGTGAATAGCGATCGTACAATCGCTGAATGTTTCAGTGACGATAGGAAGATAGACGCTTTGTAAATGCATTTGAGATGGTTAATAGTAGCCACCCAGAAGGTGCACATTTTACTTGAAGAGTCAGTGCTGTGTCTATGCATATCGATATGTCACACATAAAACATTATTGCAGACATGTTTTTGAGATGACAAAGTTAAAAAAATAGTATAAAATATTTTTTGCGATCACTAATCAGGTTGTTACGATAATATTTACAATAATAAATATACAATTAAAGAAATATACATTATTACACATTTAAAAATCTTAGATACCTATTTAATTTGTGAAAGATAAGACAAAAATAGACTAGATAAGACAAAAATAATAAATACAATTTACACGTAGGTACTTTAGCTTTAGCAAACGTAATATAGTAAAACAGTTAAGTTTAGCTATTATATGTTAATTCGGATGATCATCATGAAAGAAGACTTACACTTCCTACAAAATAGGATAGAAGGAATATTAACAAAACTAGGCCCTAATTTATAATCATATAATCCATAAAATAAAAAATAAGCACACAGCGGTTATTTATGAAATGGAGCCCGATAATTGAATCAATGGATGTATGTACATACTAATTAATGTAAATGTACTAGTTATGTAAATATATAACGCACTACTAATATTTACAACACGGGCATGTTGATGTCAGGGCCGTCTAAAGGGGTTTACACACGACTCCATTAGGCGAGCAGTCGACGCGCGTTTCACGAACGCGCGAGAATGAGGTACTGTTCTCGCGTAATCATAATCCTTTTAGCAAAGCATAATCCTTTTAACGTACTGTTTCTCTCTCACACCACAGGTTTTATAAATAAGCACGACAGTGACAGCATGTTTTCTCGATGACGTTACGATTACATTAGGAGTTAATGCTTACTCTACAGGGCCTCAAGCATAATCCTCTTTACGTACTGTTTCGATACGTAAGCGTCCATCTCTCTAACACCACAGGTTTTTATAAATAAGCACGACAGTGACAGAATGTTTTCTGGATGACGTAACGAGTACATTGGGAGTTCCAGCTTACCCTACAGGCCCTCAAGTACAATCCTCTTTACGTACTGTTTCGATACGTAAGCGTCCATCTCTCTCACACCACAGGTTTTATAAATAAGCATGACAGTGACAGCATGTTTTCTCGATAATGTTACAATTACATTAGGAGTTCCTGCTTACCCTAGAGCACTGCAAGAGCCCCTTTAGTTAGTAGTATAGCATCATGTCTGTACTGCCGCTCATTTTAATTGTGTCAGGGCATAAGTATTTAGGAAATTATCTTATCGTAAATCGTCAATCTGGATATTACTAGGATCATAAAATCTTTGCTTGGCTTTGTTATATTATTGAATTGAATTTGGAAAATATTAAAATATTCAGCGTGGAAACGCGGCCAGCCTGCTGGGCACTTTTGGCATCGACGACGATGTGGAGGCATTTTTGTGTATATAATTTTATTTTATTTTTTATTTTTTAATGTCCTATTAATAAGTATTTTTTTGTTTTTTTTTTTTTGTTTTTCCATGTACATAACTATTGTATATAATTTATTAAATAATTATTTGATTGAATGAATACAAGTGCAGCTTGTAACATAGAAGGTTCAAAAGTTACTATTTATAGTATGGTATCATAATACCAACCTAAGTAACCAAAACTCGAGCTTCTGATTGGTCGACACAGTATAAGTTTTAAATAGTTATATAGCACACATAATATGTTGCGTATTTTGACGACCTGATTAGCGGTAGTGACCATGCTTTCTGTCCCAGATTCGAATCCAGGTAGGGTACAAACTTTGTGTGATGAATATGAATGTTTGTACCCGAGTCATAGATGTTTAATAACTATATAAAAGGATGATATACTGGTTTCGCCCCCAGTCCATTTTACGGTACCCATAATATAAGCGTTGCTTAGTGTAGGATCGTATTAGTTGGTGTGTTCGTCCGACGATATTATTTATTCATTTTTATTTATTAATGTTGATCAACTACCTTGTTATTTGTTAATCTCTACGCACATGGAAATAAATACACATAACTTATTATCATGTTAACTACCATTTACATATTCCGAATAATATTTGGAATGCAGCAAGGATGCTGAATGCAAATACTGAAGATGCGTGCTCGCGTGCGCAATTAACTGTTTCCGAAATAATCTTGGCAAGCCGAGCTGTTCAGTATAAATTGCCAGCCTGAAGCGTTCAGAGCAACAAAACATATCAAGCAATACATCAACAATGAACTCCTTCGTAGCCGTAAGTGATATAGTCATCAATACTACAGGCTGCTAGAAATTCGCACTTATTTTCACATAATTTTTACATAATTTTATAAATGAAATAAAAATAATTTTACGGATTTTATCGCGTTCAGTTAATGTTTTTTACGTTCCCGACGTCTCATTCTAACTATGACACTAGGATGTCTAACACCTCAGTCCTCCCGTGAACATGGTCGCTGTAAAGCAGCCGAAACGTCAACCACGTCGCGTTGATATAGGAAATTATTGTAGTCAATTAAAACTTGATAATATTTTTTATTCATATAAAAAATTAAGTACAGTAGTTATGAAAGTTACAAAGTGCTAAGCTATAACTTTACCACCCGTTCGGAATGCCGTTCCTATGTAGAAGAACGTGCAAGAAACTCCATGGTTGCTCTTTTTAAAAAGATCCTTTACATTTTTGAGCAGTACATTGTTATAGGTATGCGAGAACAATGTAGGAACGGCTAGGTAGACTTTAGCAGTTGGCCAAAAAAAAACTACTAACTCTAAGTATATAATTACAAGTTAATGGCTACATGGTTCCCACATTTACAAATTACTTTAGTAATTGTTATTAATAGTATATAATTTTTTTACAGCTTTGCTTCTTGGCCGTCGTTGGAGTTAGCCATGCTGATGGCGGCGTGGCTCTTGGTGGACATGGTATGTACCTCATCGAAGTACCTAACTACATAATAATAATATATTTAAGGGTTTTAATAGAAGTAGTTGGTAGTATTGTTATTTATTTCAGAGATTAGATATTAATTGTTGGCCATGTCAACAAACCTAAACTAGTGCTAGGGGCACGCTCACGTCTATTACAAAACGTCCAACATGGGTATTGAACCTGGAACATATTTGGATATGCAGGCCCCTTTAACTACTGAGACATTGACGCTGATATTGTGCTCTAAACGAAACAAAGTGTATAAATTTGTATTTTTCATCATCAGGTCTGATCACAGCCCCAATCATCAGGACCGCAGCTGTCGCGCCCGTCATTACCCCAGTAGCCCACCCCATAGTGCCAATCGTCCGGCCCATTGTCGCCCCCGTGGTGCGCCCCATCCTGCGCACCGTTCCCATTAGCCTCGGAGGCTACGGACTCTACGGTCGTGGACTCGGACTCGGAGGTTACGGACTCTACGGACGTGGACTCGGACTCGGAGGCCACGGGCTCTACGGTAGTGGACTAGGACTCGGAGGCCACGGGATCTACGGTAGTGGAGTTGGACTCGGAGGCCACGGACTCTACGGTAGTGGACTTCGACTTGGAGGTCACGGGCTCTACGGTAGTGGACTTGGACTCGGAGGTGTCGGCGCGTACCGAAGCCCGGTGATCGGATCCCACAGTGGTCTGTACGGCGGCAAATAACACGGTTGACCTGTAAATTCACGTAACACCCAAGTAGTAAAGAAGTTTGGATCTTCATGTTGAAAATTAAACTCATCTTCGTTTGTAACACTTTACCCAGTACTGAATAAATCCAAGATAATTATGTATTGAAGTATTTTATTGTAACTTACTTACACTCACACAAGGATGATAATTCTCTATTGAAATCATTCGTCTTCTTATACCAAATTGAAGAACAATTTGAGATAATTTTCATGAAATAATTATTTGATCGAAACATCAGAGACAAAGACTCAACATTAAGTCAATGTAAATAACTAGCTGTTCCCGCGGTTATCCACATGAATTGAGAATAAATATAGCCTGTGTTCTTGCACAGTTGTTATTCTACAATCAAATTTCATTCAAATCCGATAAGCTATATTTTTTCAAAGCTAACAAACACATTTTCCAAAATCACCATGAATAATTAACATAGAGCATAGAGATACAAAAACTAAGCGCTGCAGTAGATCGTACTATAAGCACAACAGTAGGTATTTAAGTATTTTAGATCAATGGTATGGATATGGTATGAATTCCAATATTAATCTATATATATAAAAAGGCGTATTTATTTATTTATTTATTTAGAGTTGCCAACAGAGTTTACAATGTACATGTTATATAGTAAAAAAAATGAATGATATTAGATAATTGCGACTCTAATAACAGGCAACCACATCATGTGCCACAGATACAGTGTAACATATAATAATAATTAAAAAAATGAGATCAAATGTAGAGTACACTAGAGGCAGCACTTAAACAGAGGTTCAACAACAAATAAATAATAAAAAAAAAAGTATTAGTTACACCAAGATTAACTCAGGAAACGGGTGGGCTGATTTTTATAATCTTCGATTTTTTTAATGCCATCTTCGCCCCTTATAGCAGAATAACTATTAAAACATGGCAAAAAATCACATTTGGTTCTGAGGCAGTACGAAGTTCACCGGGACAGCGAGTAAAATTTAAAAGTCCTCTCGTCAAGCACAGAATTTGAATATGAATATTTTTATTCATGGAAACCATTAAGTACAGTACTTATGCATTGTCAAAATCACAAAATGCTAAGCTACAACTTTACCATATATTCGAAATGCCGTTCCTACGGAGAAGAACGGGCAAGAAACTCCATGGTTACTCTTTTTAATTATACAGATATCTTGCTAGTGCAAGTAGCAAATACAATAAGAGCGGTAGTGCCAGATGTCTCAGTGCAAATGGAATTATGGACGTCTGTCGCCGCTGTGAGACTTACTGAGTAGCTAAACGGAGAAACGGAAATAGGTACAATATGCTTTTCTAAATTATCCCTACGCTGGACCGATTTGGCATTTTTTATGTTTCTAATAGTCCGAATAAGGTTTTAGGTAAACAAAAATTTAAAAAGTTGGATGAATAATAGTATTTTTTTAGCTAATATGTTGCCTTTATATCAATCCTTAGATACTTACATATCCCTATATTTTAATAAATATTATACCAGGTTACCCTGAAAAGTGGTAAACCCTGTCCGGTTAGCAACATTATCCCGGTGGTAAGTGCGGTAGGTGGGGGACGTTTGCTGTAGTTTTGGACTCAGTTTGCTACATACCTTTACGGTTGTACGTTTCTTCTAGGTTTATTTACAAATTCTTTGCCCACAGGCATCGCGAAGTGAATGACGATAAATTCGCCCCGTATTAATAATGAATAACCTAATAAATGTTACAATACCAAAATAAAACGCCATTAATGAATAACATCGCTTCTAGCGTACAAATACATGTGTCACATCTACTAAACCTCTTTGAACAGTACATTAAGCTTTCTGGAATAGGATCCGAAGAGACCCTCCCAACGTTAATTGAAAAAGCAATTAAAACCGCCCCCTCTGCGCCCGCACCCAGCACCCCTCGCCCCAAACATCGGCAACTGTCCGCCTCACCCCGGCTTGATCGCCGATCATATTCGCTTGCTTAATGAAATTCTACAAATTCGTCTCAAAATTGTTGAAGCAAAGGATTGAGATTAAAAAAAATCAAATTCTCACGATGGGCGCCAATTATACGAAACTGTCTAATCAGTGGAACTTTTTCTCTGTAGAAGTTTTTGCCATGTTAGATATCGACATATCAATAATAATTACTAAATCAGTCATTAATCAAGTAAACGAAATTACCGATAAACGTGCACCATTAAAATTTATTTCGTCTGAAAATGTTAACTTTTAACTTTTTGAGTACCTATCTAAGGTACTCAAAAAAATACAACCGAATTGACAACCTCCTCTTTTTAGAAATGGGTTAATAATAAGGTTACAATAGGGAGTTCGCTTCAAAAATAATATGCCCCCTTAAAAAAAGGCAGTTTTAATTCAAACTTGAAATTCTATCAATCTCAAACTTTGAGATTCTCAAGTTTAAGGTGCGCGCCCCAGTTATCGTCCGTGACAAATTTCAGCGAATTGTGATCGGCACTGCGACATAGCCGCACCTACACTAGCCATATAACTTGAAGTATATTTATAACATCCACCAAATGTACCATGCGGAAGGCACTAAACAAAACATCCCCACAGATAAAATAAGGTAAGAATAACAAGAGATATATAGATATAAGAGATAAACACAGCGAAATACTGCGCCACGCACACGCGCGAGGAACGACAAAATAAATAGACGCTCATTTAAAAATAAAACAATAAAAGCACTCGAACGACATACGCCGATGTTAGGAAGGCTTTTAGGGAGACGGCGGCGCCGAGCAAGATACGCGGTTTGGGAACGAGGGTAAAAATAACACTTTTATACTATACTAACGGAAAATCTAAAATTACGATGAACTCTAAAATGTCCTTGTTAAAGTCAAAACTGTTACTTATTTTATTAAATTTGATTTGCGTATATTAAAACAATAACACCTATACCCCCGAATTTATAGAAGTTTGAATCAATTTAACTCAACAATTTAGCTCAGTCAAAACTTATTTCTAGTCAATTTAAATAAGAAAAAACAACACATGTAACACGTTATCAACATTATCATTAATTTTTAACGCAATAGACTACATTCGATTCGCAATAACTGGCCGTCAAAAAATCACGTCTACCTTCGTCAATATTCTAGAAAAAAGGTGTTATATTCGCACAGATTGCAAATGACAAAGGTGAAAAATAACATTCGGCCTATAAAAAAACATTCAGAATATATTTGACACACAATATTCGCGTGAACATTATGAAAATCAAACACGTGCGGCGTGTCGCACGTGCGACTCATCGCGAAACGGAATATTTACACATTGGAGTACGTTTATTTTATTGACATTCTCTTTGTCATGCAATGCGCTGGACCGAAAATTACGTTTTATAAAAAAATAATGGCTTTTTTTTTATTGCTTTATATGTTGTTCTTCTTTTTTTAATGGTTTGCGAGACTTTCTTCTTGTCGTCTTTCTTGTCGAGTATTTCTTAATAATTGTTATAAAATTATAAGTACACCTTGATGATAAAATGAATCCCCTAACCCTATCAGTAAAGCTGTGGATACTTTACTGAAAAACTACCGGATATCTTGGGAAAACCTGGAAAGTCAAGTTATACTATGTTATTTCAATTTCCTTCACTCCTGCACGTTTATGAACACACGGTAACGAAGAAACACACTTTTTTGGATAATAAAATAAAAAAATACAACTTCACGGTTCAATATTCCGCCAAAAGACGCTTTATGGGCTACCATCGAGTAAAGAAAAAAAATGTGTTTATCTGCGTATTTGGTAATGCTAAATATTTATTTTTCATCTTAAATAATGATGGTAACATTGAAATAAAAATAATTGATATCGTTGGATGGTAAATTATAAGTACACAAAAACCCAGATTTATAAAAAATTACTTCTATGACATTACAAACTACTTTTTGTGATCTAAATAAAGCGTTTTCTGGCTGGCTGTACAGTAGTGAATGAATCAAATGTAAAAATATACATAAATACCTACAAATAAGACCATTTTTCACGACTGAAAATTTTATAAACACATTTATTCCAGAAATTGCAACTTAACAAATAAAACAATTTATTTGCGAGTGCGCAATGAATTACCATTAATTCGTGGAACTTCGATACTTAACGTCGAACTGATTGTTTGAAACTAATACAGCGCAGTTCCCACCGTGGGTTAATTGGGGGTTCCAATAAAGCGGTTATCCTTTAAGAAATATATCAATTTCTTCATGTATTTAGAAATGTATATTACAAAGAAAAGATAACATATACAGGTAGACGAGTTAAATCAAACACATTTTGTACAGATATAAAACTTAACATAAAAAAAAAAATAGACTAAATTGAGTAAAAAAGTCATGTAAACCATTAAGTACAGTACTCAAGAATCGTCAAAAAAGTAACAAAATGCTAAGCTACAACTTTACCACCCGTTTGGAATGCCATTCCTATGGAGAAAAACAGGCAAAAAAACTTCATGGTTGGTCTTTTTAAAAAGATCTTTTACATTTTTGCGCAGTACATTGTTATAGGTATGTGAGAACAATGTAGGAACGGCTAGGCAGGCTTTAACAGCTGGTCAAAAAAAAAATACTAAGTCTAAGTATATAATTACAAGTTAATGCCTACATGGTTCCAACATTCCCACTCAGGGAAAGTACGATGTCAATACCTTACCAAGTTACAGTGCACTACGATACCAAATTAAATTCGCTCGAATTTACGAGTGAGAGGACAGGTACAGCGGCCCAAGTTCGGGGCGGACGTAGGGGAGTTGGCAACTCCAGCCGTAAATAACCTCACGATATGGATTTATAGCACCGGCTCACCTCTCGAGGCCTATTCTTGTGTGCCGCGGGAAATTAGCTCTTATAAGAAACCATTTTGTAAGGAGAAAGTGATTTTGGGAGTATTGTGATGTTGATTTTACAACGAGTCGTTATTGGCATTACAAAGCGTTTTTAGAAGAAATATTGATTATATTGCTATTGTAAATTTATTGTAACATATTATGAATATAACAGTGTTTGATGTGTAGGTATTTATTATTTCCCGCTTTTTAGTAAGTGTTCGTCGATACAATAATATTATATTGATTGTTTCCTTGCTCATGTAAGCTCACGTCGTACTACGACAGTTGTTCGAAATATCAAACTCAGCTTAAATACGAGTTTTGACAACATTAAACACCCATCCAGTAATCAAGTCTTTCCATTTATAACACAGCAGCGCCTCTGCCGGAAATGTAAAAACAAAACCTGTATTCAAAAACATCCGAAACAGTAATTTGATTATATGTGAAAACTGATACATTAAAGTGACTATATTATGGACTCTCTATTATTTCATATTTTTTATGTACGCAATTGGTAGAGATGAAAGTTCACGTGAGTTTAATTAATCAATACATAAAATATACAGTCCAACGACCCCGCTTAACATACCAGAATAATTTACACATTTCATGGAAAATCGGATTCACTTTACTAGACGGGAGTAGGGGGTCTACTATCATTCTTATCTTAGAAGTACTGGACCTGAATATGTATATGGGTACAAACAATTAAAAATAACACCACATACCTACTAAGTGCGAGGAGAAAATTTAGAGGATCCTTTTATTAAAAAAAGCGAACTGGATTTACAGTTTTCTTTTGTTCCAACGTGACTGTTACAAGTATATTCATGAAACTCTTTAAATATTTTACACAATTTAGTACTATATGTGCATCTGAACATTAGCAAACAATTGGTCCTTGTGAAGTTTATGCTTTCGCTTGCAAGGTCACAGTGGTGGGATTGAGTGTTAAGCCAACTATCCAATAAGTCTTTACTAGTTTTACATCTCACTAAATATTTACAAACAAGTAAATAAAAAAAACTTAAAAATAGTATGAAAACAAACTCTGTATCAAAAAGATCTTGTCCGCGTGGAATGGTGGCAAGAATGCTGGCTGCGTTTCCTCGCTGTATAATCATACAAATTTTTTGAGCGAGGAAAGAGCCAGCCCTCCTGTCACCTGTGGAGGCAATCAACCTTGGAGATATTTTGTCTACAATTTTTTTTGCGCTTGGGCTCCATGGGCCTAACGTCTCTAGTATCCAATTGATTTTCGCGGATAGTGGAATTAGAGTAGGGCACCGGTACTCAATTTCTTCCGATCTTGGTAATAGCGCCCCGCGGTCGCATCAGAACGCGCTCGGATCGCCGCCGATTAAATTTTCACGTTACGTTGTTTACGTCTAGTTTTGCTTTGATACTAAACGTAGTTTTACACGGAAATACGTCCTTATATACGGTGTTAAATATTTTAACAGATGAATCAATAAGTTACGTGTGATGTATATAATAATTGAGTGAATGATGTTTGTGTTTTTAAACAGTACGACCCAGTACGTGACATTTTTGAGTGTTTAATAATTTTATTGATTTCTTTAGGAATTTTATCTTTATAAGCTACCTTTGGGTTTGGTAAAATATTTAACACTGTTAATGTTCTCCCTTATATACTTATTTTATAAACGCCAAATTGTGTCTCGTAGTTTTGCAGCCGATTCTTCATTCATGTAGCAAAGCACCGTATATTTTTCCAGATATATAATGACACTATTCCATATAATTTCGGTAAAAAAGACCTTCTAAAATCATGCAATAGGTACTTGGTGTATAAATAATAAGAAGGTTACTTCTAGAGAATCTATATAGAATCAGAATAATCAGAATCAGAATATTTTTCATTCATGTAAACCATTAAGTACAATATTTATGAATCGTCTAAATTGTTACAAAATGCTAAGCTACAAATACAACCAATTTCGCCTCATGAAACCCTCATCCAATACCAATAAATCTACAGCCTCCGTACTTACGTACTCGGCCAATTTAACAGCACCCAGTAACTCCCACGCCATCTTATGTTAATCTATTTACCTGTCACCCATCAATATTTAGTGAGCATTAGTTAATTAACATCGGGACATTGGGATCGCCGTATTGAACTAACTCACTTAATCAATCCCCAAATGAAATGGTGACGCTAGAATATCTGATGTAATAGTACCACAAAAATAACATTTTATACTGATACGTAACATTTATGAGAAGTTTATATGAGTACATTTTGATTCCAGGTGCGTAAGAAATATAAAAAAAAACTATGTATCTTTCCGATTTTTTTTTCATTTTCATTTCTCAAACTTATTCTTGATAATTTTTGGGCATATGTGTATGTCGTCTTATTTCATTGCTATAAGGCTTTATATTTTTTTGAGACGATCCGTACCTATCTATCTATCTAACAGCCGAAAGACGTCCACTGCTGGACATAGGCCTCCCCCAATGATTTCCACACATCACGGTCCTCCGCCACTCGCATCCACCGGCATCCTGCTACGAGTGTGATATGATCGGTCCACCTTGTAGGACCGTCCTTCACTACGTACGTCCGTACCTAGTATTGTATGAAAGCACCATACATACGAATCGCACTTTGTATGAATTAAAAAGTTGACTTGGTAAGACATTTGTATGTCCGTACATACAAACATAGGAGCGGTTTCGTTGGAAAATAATAAGCGCAATATTTTTAGTTAAATTTTTATTGTCTTTGGTTATACAAAAACATTGATTAATTTTTAAAATAACTTATAAAAAACATTTATTTTGATTAATAAATACACCGTGAATGACTAAACTTGTACATTTATAATAATATGCAATAAATCCTAGTTTATTAAAATTTCAAAATTTGACACTATTTTGACACTTCGTACACACAATATGACATAATTAATTAATGTTACTTAATAACAATTAATAAAACTTAACATTAATAATTTGGTCGGGATTAAAAACAACTTGTCTTAAAGACAAAGTAATATCTTATTAAGTAGGTAAGTACTCTACCTAAATATAACCTAAATATAATAACTGAGTCAATATAATTGGGTTCATACACTATTTTATTATTAAATGAAATAATAAATGTAACTTATGTCTTTTTTTCGACCTCGGACACAAAATGCAAAATATTGACAGACAATTTTTAGAATTTTTTTTTATTTTCATTATTCTTCTAATCTTACTTCATGCAAAATCCCATCAAATATCTATTATACTTATCTGCCGAATTTAGTTTCCATTAATTTTATATTTTATTTTACATTAAGTAGGTATTATTACAAGTACACGACAATGTTTATTTTAATTAAATATTTCAGTTCGTTTTACTCCCTTGTAATGATTTAATAAAAAATCGACTTCTAACAATGATAATTAAACACTGGATCATTAAAAATGAATATACCTACCTCAAATATTTATAAACATCCTTACAAAACCGTAAGTGCATAGGTGTTTATAATTTATTGTAAATTATATACATTGAAGCGGTGTTAGCCAAGTTGGTAGAACGCTTGCCTCGCTACCTTGTTATCGTAGGTTCTAACCCCGGTTCGCACCTCTGGAATTTCTGGATTTCATGTGCGAATCCCATTTTCAACCATGATTATCACTTGCTACACGGAGAAGGAAAACGTCGTAAGGAAGCCTGAATGTCTAAGAGAACCCCTCGAAAGACGTGTGAAGTCCGCCAACCCGCACAAGCCCAGCGTGGTGGACTATGGCCTAATCCCGCTCGCATAGATGGGAGGCCCGTGCCCAACAGCGGGACATTAAAAAGGCCGGTATTATTATTATATACATCGACGAGGACTTAATATGTTTCCCGGTTGAAATTAGTTGTGTTCAGTGAATTTAGTTGTATTGTATTATAATATTATGTACAACAATCACTGACGACTACATCCCTGTTAATATTAGAGGTAGGTATCTAAAGTTGATTACATTTATGAAAATTATGTAAAAATATTAAATATATTAAGATCAAATACGATTTCATGACATCAATTTCGATAGAAAACATTATTTACATAATACAATTTGTTTGTTTTTATGTATTCACAGGGCAACGGCGCGATACGATTTCGAGAATATTCTATAGGAACGGTCGCGGAATGAAAAGGTTCGTCATCTTAAGGTGGAAGCCCAGGCCAGGGCGCGAAATTCAAAATGTCAATGGTTTTTATTTTTTCACGAAAAATTTGGACATCTTTACGATGTAATTTAGTTTTTTGCGATATTAGCATTCTGCATTGGATGTATCGATGTATTAAGTTTGCTTAAAAAAATACCTAAAGCGATACAGTTAGTAAAAGTAGCGGTTTTTACTAACTTTATGGTGTTCTAATCACACTGTATAGACCCAATATCAAGTGGTTTCTTTCATAATCTGTGAGCAGTACAATATCATACAATTGTTAGAAAGTAATTCAACACTTATTTTAATAAATTATAGAAACAAACTATATTTGAATAGGCACATC
The DNA here is from genome assembly GCA_905404115.1 of Pheosia gnoma. Classification (NCBI taxonomy): domain Eukaryota; kingdom Metazoa; phylum Arthropoda; class Insecta; order Lepidoptera; family Notodontidae; genus Pheosia; species Pheosia gnoma. The sequence continues at coordinate 9,131,032 of FR989903.1, forward strand.
GTAAAATAAAAATAATGCGTTGGAATGTGATTGGAGATTAAAAACCATGTTGTGCTCAGCTGAGATATTATATATCATAATTCAAATTTAAATTATGATAGCTTAGCTCTCAGCTTAGCTCTAAAACATGAAGGTGCAATTCTCAAATACTTATATCACATATAAAAAAACCTCTATATGAGATAAAATAAAACCCACCGAAAACATTTTTTGTAAAAAAAAGCCAAGACTCAGGATGGCGTGGCACTAAAAAGTTATGAGATCTGTTAGAACCAAGTCCAAGGCTGTATATTCACAGCGTGTCTTGAGAAGATATTCACAGTAGCTGCTTATACAGTACCCTAGATGTGGTACCGGATGATCTGCTTTGATGGCGCTGTCTGAGGAAAGCTTACGCTTACCAGCATAATGAGAAAGAAATGTCAATGACACAATGTATTTATGATTGAGTATTATTTATGATTATTACAGATTAAAAGAAGAACACGAAAAAACACCGTACTATTGATGCAAAATCAGTTCATTGCATTTAAAAAAAAAAAATAGGCAGCCTTCAACTAAAGGTTGAGTAAATATATAAAAAAAAAAAATATGCGTGAAGAAAAGATTGTGAAAAGCCGTAACAGTGGAAGTGTGATGAGCCAAGTCCCAAAAATAAAGGGACTGGAGTTGTTCCATTTAAATTTGAATCTTATTAATAAAATTAGTAAGTAGGTAATATTGCAGCAAAATGTATTAATCTTGCTGGAACGTGGGTGACCTTACAGATGGATTCGGTCTAGTGATTACGTTAAGGGACATTCACATAAAATACATTTAACTAATTTAGTGTGCGCATTGACGATACCTTTAGGAATTATAATTATTACTCACCACAATACATTACAAATACAACAATTTACATACCTACGTCGTTAAAATAAAACTAATTATACGGATTTTATCGCGTTTATTTTGTTTTAATTGTTGTTTGTGGTCCGATCAGATGTAGAGCGGACCACAAGCAACAATTAAATATGAGGGTACCCCGTTTCAAACTATGACACCTATTAACAAACATGCAGCAAATCATATCAAAAAAAGGGCTCTGACCTCTGTCAGAGGAGAAGTGGCAGACCATGTCCCAGGACATGGTCAAAACCAAAAAAAAAAAAAAAACTATGACACCAGGATGTCAACCACCTCGGTCCTCCCGTGACCATGGTTGCTGTAAAGCAGCCGAAACGTCGGGAACGTAAAAAACAAAATAAACGCGATAAAATCCGTAAAATTAGTTTTATTTAAATGTGTAGTATTCGCGTAAATATAAGAAATCAATACGTCTACGTCGTGTCGTGTTAGTTACACCATTTATAACTCAGGAACGGATGGGACAATTTATATGACCTTTGATTGTTTTGATTTGTCTCCGACCCGAATAAATAAACTATTAAAACATGGGGAAAAATCATTAAAAAATAATAATAATGAAAATTTCTCATCCATTTGATTCTGAGATGGTACGAAGTTCGCTGGGACTGCTAGTTTATTATGAAGAAAAATGGGAATATAATCAGTTTTGTTTTTTTTTTAAGTTTAGGATACTTAAATGAAAAAATAACGGGTGTTTATTGTATGGAATTGTTTAGGATATTTTATTGTATTTGTAATTTAATTTGGTATGTCAGGTTTCTATATTAAATTGGTAGAATTACGCATTTTATTTTTATAAATAGTTTGGTACATAAGAAAGAAAAAAAAAGTTGTAAGGAATATCAATAGCGAGTAATAAACGCTATTAAACATATATGTAGATTGATTTTTAAAAATTAATTTACTATGTAAGGTGATTTAATGCCTACCTAAATAATGATGTGTTAGTATACATACAGACCAATAATCATAGTTAGTTGTCCCTGATTAGCTCAGTTGTTAGTGACTCTGTCTTCTGCGCTGAGGGTCCCGGGTTCGGGTATCTGGGTAGGTTACTAACTCTGTGTGACGAGCACAAATGTCTTTACCCGAGTCATGGATGTTTAATATATTTATAAGTATTATATACTGGGTTCGCCCTCGGTCCATTGTACGGTACCCATAATACAATCGTCGCTTAGTGTGGCACCATATAGTTGGTGTGTTCGTCTGACGATATTATTATTATATCTTTTACAAAACAGTGTATTAAGTGAATTAATGTGTGCATTTGTAAAACGCGTAATTCTCCTCGAATTGTATAAAATGTCAAATCTAATTCTTAAACATTAATTACATATTGATATTTATCATACATGTTCTATCTCTACACATACAATATAATTATATATCATTAATTAGATGGGTTAATAAAACTTCATTCACAACAAAGGAACGGTGTACGACACTCATAGATAGATGTATAATTGTATATATGTTACATGTACGTTATATACTTACACACATGACTAATATATTAAATCATTTTCATACCTTCTTCCTATTTATATTAATACAATGCCAATACAAATATCATAGACTTACCTATTCAGAATTAAATATCGTATTTACAATATAACTTAAAACACATAGGTACACACTTATATATATCCGCAAATTTATTGACGTAATATAACTTTATAAAACGTCATATAATACTGCAAACAAGAGTTTTGCTTTGTACAGTACTATATGACGTTTGATAAAGTTATAAAACGTCTATAAATTGGGGGGATGGAGTTTCATTAATATATTCCACTTTTTATCTACTTTTGACACATATTTTTATTATTAAATTTAATGGTAATGAAAATGGATTACTTTTATAATTTTAACTCACTATTCAGATTCCACAATGTTATCACAATAGTGACAGTAATTATGACATCAAAAGGAATAATAGATTCCATAAAATTGTATTGAAAAGTGAGATAAAACCACATTTTACGCTACAGGGTCCTACTTCAGTAATATGAGATCGTTGTATGATTTATTTTAATGTTAAGTATTCGAGTTGAATACGAATGAAATCACAGAAAAATCAGGAGCAAAAGGAAATCTCACAATAAAATAATCAACAGTTAAGTAAGTCATTTTAAAATATAAACATCGAATACCGCTTTCACTAGAAAATACAGCGTGAGTATTGCTTAGAATTTCTATAATTTATAAAACTTACTTTTATACGAAGTCCTATCACTAAAACACACATGAAGACTTCAAAAAACAAGGCTCAATACGTCAAGCACAAACCTTTTTACGTACCGTTCCGGTAACGTAAGGTTCTTCCATCCCTCTCACACCACAGATTTCATACATAAGTATGACAGTGACAGCATGTTTTCTTGATGACGTTACGATTACATTAGGATTTCCTGCTTACCCTACTGGACTCTCTCTTGGCGATAGCTTCGGTCGACACCTAGTTGCATTACACATACATAGTCAAATCTTTGTCTCAAGTTCACAGCATGCAAAACAAGCCAGTTTTTCATCAAATTAAAACATAAAAAAAATACAACCTCCTCCTTTTTGAAGTCGGTTAAAAATGTGTTTCTTTGATAAATAATGTGTAATATTAGTGGGATATTAACCTTTGTGTGTTCATAATTGTGCACGAGTGAAGGAAATTGAAATAAAATAGGATAACTTGACTTTACAAGTTCTCCCAAGATGTCCGGTAAATGTTCAGTAAAGTATCCACAGCTTTACTGATTGGGGTAGGGGATTCATTTCATCATCATCATCATCATCATCATCATCATCACCATCATCATCATCATCATCATCTTCATCACCATCATTATCATCAGGTGTACTCAAAAACAATTTTCATGAATTACTCGGCACTGGAAAGAAATGGCTCTATTTTGTAGCTGGTTGCCATTCCTTAAAAAAAGAAGAAGAAATAGGATACCATTGCAATATACAGGTTAATCCGAAAGAGTATACAACTCATTGAACCTACGCTTCCTTAGCGCGTTTGTAATCAATACGTGAAATCAGAATTTCATGAAATACGATAGACTTGGATACCATCACGCTATATCAGCTGCTTTTCTAACACAAAATCACACATAATTTAGTTTGGCTTTTTTTTCTATTAAACTTTATAAATTATTTCAAATGATTAAAATGAAGGTTGATTAAAAAAAGAAAGAATATCAACGTATCTAAATTGTATTTTGGGGACTACAGTTCGCTCATTTCTATACACAGTGTTCCGCTCCGTTTATAAAATGGCAACTAATATGAACAGATGCTAAATTAAACTCGTCAAAATAAAATGAAATGTATAAGTAATTATTGTAACTACAAATAATACATAACTACATATGGACGGGACGGTCAACTCACTAATCAAAACGAAAATGTTTTCACAACGAATCGCCTCTAGTACACAAAACAAAGTTGCTTTATACTAATATTAAACTTTACCGCACTTTTATAACTTATGTAATCTTACTAAATGGTATTTACACTAAATAAAGGTAAATGTGACAGTTGAATTAATATTAATAATTCAAAAAGAGATTCACAATTCAACCTTTCATTATACCGGCATTAATATCGCCACAGATCAACTCCAAATGAATAAAGTCAAGTAGGTACCAAAATGGGGCAATTATAATTTTGGCACCATACATACAAATAATACCTCCAAACATTGAAGTTCATCACAAATCAATTGTATACTCCTCTAGTCATGGCTTCCCTATTTCTATTATGCCACTTGCAAGTCAGGATCCGCACGTACGTTCTCCGGAACGTGGCGTTGCACAACGCGTAGCAAACGGGATTTATCGTCGAGTTAATGTAACATAGAGCGTAGAAGAACGACCACAACTCGTCGGGGATACATTTAGTGCTGCAAGCTGTGATCGGTTTCAGCAACACCAGGATGTTATAAGGCGTCCATGTTATTATAAAAGATAATAGGATAGCCGACAACGTTTTCGCCGCTTTCGTCTCTTGTTTTTTCTCTTGTGTTTTCTTTTTCTTCGGCTTATTCGCTATCCCTTTCCCGGCCAACTGCTTCGGGATTATCTTCGCGTTCAGAGGTATTCTCACGTCTTGTATGTGGGAAGTTCTTCTCGTCAGCGCCGGGTGTCCGGCTGGATGGAGGTTCAATTCAGAGTCCCCTCTCGTCGGTCTAAAATGTGTTCTAGCGTTGGAAGGGGGAGATTCTTCTGTGATCATTTTGATCGTTGGTCTTTCTGAGTCGGCGTCTGGCAGTCTAATAAGTATGGTGTATACCGAGTCTGCGGAGGCAGATTTAGGCGCTGGTGATGTGGTGGCGTTGATTCTGGTGTTGGGTGGCAGTGAGCGGCTGTCGCGGGCCGCGGGGAGGGGTGGCTCGTACGTTCGACGGAGCGGGGAGGTGCCCCCATCACCCCCGGAGCCGCTCGACCCTCCGCGATTAGCGTACGGGTCCCTGATGACGTTCAATGACGTGCATCTAGAAAAAAAAACATTAAGCAAAAAATTAATTTGAGATTTTGCTGCCTGCCCAGCTTGAAGTCAGTTTCGCATCACAATACTTATGTCTGGCACAATAGTTTGCTACGGCTTTTTTCCAGCACTATTCAAACGATAATAATCTTTAGTGGGCAGGCAGTAGGTATTGACCCCCGTAGTAAATAATGCTGACTAATTTATGTTTCTTTGAAGCCTATGAGTTAAGAAATATGTTCTTTCGACATCTGTATATCTATAACGACGAAGGTTAAAAAAGCGTGTTAGTAGTAAGTCGCAGGCGTTAAGAGATAGCATTGTAACACAGGCGTAAATCTGAATATAACACGTCCTAAGTTAATTCTTTATTAAATAACATTGGCTGGAAGTGTTCGCTGACCGAGCGTCACAAAGGCGTGGACCTGAGTTATTAGATCCCGTAGTTTACCCGTTCGACCCCTCGGGGCATCTTTGTAACATTATCAGAGGAGACAGTTACTGATGAGTGCCCATCTGAAGGCTTTAATAATATATATTGAGACGATATGGGGCTTGGGTTTGTATATAGGTTGTTTATTTTAGTTAGGTTAATATATGATACCGTTTGTCGCATTGTATTGACCTAAAGCACCAATATTGAACAAAGTGTAGGATCATGCGCCATCTTTGGCCAATATTTCGGAATGACAACGCTTTTAAGTGCTGCCCAAGCGATGATATTCATGTCCAGCATTCATGAATTGGTACATTTTGGTCATCACATGTTGTGGGTAAAATATCAAACGGTTTAGTCTCAGAAACAATTACAACGTTGCCATGCAAATATAGATCTTAAAGTATTTAGCAGTTTCCGCACCAATTGCGCAGCCTGAGTGTTTTGTTGTCTCACTATAAACCCGTACGCGGCACGTACTTAGCCATCAATGAACTCTACAAGCTTTCGTTATCCCTAAGGGTCACACTCGGGGCTTTCATTGGCGACACTGGCTTACGGAATTGGAATATGTAGTCCAATGCTGTACATGAAAATGTCCGTGTAATATCTCACCTAGACACAGAGCTCTGCAAGGGTGTCTCCACGGACACTGGCGTGGCGTACCCGGGGTCTGAGGGCTCTTCCTCCGGCTCCGTGTCCTCAATGTCCTCCCTCCCGGAGTGCCACCACGCCTCGCACCAAGCGTGCACTGCGGCCCAACCGCGCTTTGGACGACGAGAACTTGCAGTCTGTGCGCGGAAAGTGTATTTTTGAAAGGATTCACCAAAATTTTATAAACAATTGGTAGACCCACTGACCCTCAGTTGGTTGACCTTCCCAATAAACAAATTGTTTAATAATTGAGGAGACCAACACAAGCGAAACCCTATAAAGTTAGTCGAGAGTGTATAAATCAATTCTCCGCTGAACGAAATGAAACTAAAAAATAATTTGTTACATTATCCTCAGGACTGCTAAAAAAAGCAAAGAAGCACCACGCATAATTGAGTTTAATGTAGGCCGCAAGTAAAACCACATACTTTACAGGTGGACAGCCCAATATCCCGTATTAAATTAATTAGCCTCGGTAAAAGGATTAGCCACATGGACCATCGTCCATGTGGCTAAAACTATTACCGAGGGAACACTAATGCCACCACGCTTATCTGTACCCCGCAAAAGCTTTAGAAGAGTTGTTATATTATATATTTTATGTTATATAATAAGAGAAAATAAAAAAAGTTCAACAAATTCAATGGCTTTAACAAGTTACGATCGAGGCACCGGAAAACTTTCCCATTGTTTCCAAAAGGGAGTAAATGATTAATTTAATATAAAAGTTTTCTGAAAAATGTTAGTGCAACTTCAAATGATTCCATTTGGATGCTCGAAATAGATCAGAAATTGAACAAATCTTATGATTTCCAACGAAAATTTCTAATGTTTTTTTCTTATTCTTGTTCTTAAATTAAAAACGCCTCTTAAATTTTGCGGAAAAGGGAAGATCTTCCAGCTAGGCGGGTGGTATGCCTAGCGGGACGGCCGCTATGCCCCGACGGTTATTGTCGGGATCTTGTATATATGTTGCATGCTCCGAAAACTCTTATAGCGCGATTCAGGATTGTGATGAGCATTGTCTATTGTTCTGAATGCGTCTGCAGTGCCATCTGTATAGCTTGTGGTGCGGTTGAAGTGGTCGCTACAACAAGCCCGCTGAATCGAGTTCCATCAAGCATCTATCAAGCAACTACTCCTTTTAAACTCGCCTTTAAATAAAAATTATCGTTTATAGAAATCGGTCCATCCGTTAGGTTGTCAAAGACAGACACACTAACAGAAGACTTATAACACCTTATTTTTACGTCAGGGGTTAAAAGTAAAAGTATAAGGCTCTCATTGTACCTTAAAATTATAACTCAAAGCACCTATCGCCGCCAAACAAATTACTGACAGTCAAAACTGGTTAAGTTTTGCATTTCCGATTTCCACAATCAGTTTTGACGTCCCGTGCCAAATGGTCGCTCCTAGCAGTTGCGCTTGGCATCAGCCCAACATTATAAGCATATACGGGGAACAACTTATTCCTGTTGCTGTACCATTCGAATATATGCTTCATACATCGGTGCAAGGATGAGATAGGTTTAAAATGAGTGAAACAACGTTTTGTTTCAGCCATCGAGTCTGCACAATGGCAAGGAGTGTGATGCATTGGGATACTGAAGCATTTATTTAAAATCATAATACTCTAACCATTTGCCATGGACTAAATGGTGCTTTACAAAAATATCGTTGAATTAAAAACCTAAATGTTTTAGTTATGACTTTACCAACAGTTTAATATCTGAATCCTATAAAAGACAGTGGTAGAAAAGCTAACCCATAAATGAGGACCACTTGGAATAAATCCTTTAGAATCCCGATCCCCCCAATAAAAAAAGATTTAAGAAAAACATAATATATTTTTATTAGTACTGGAGGATAAGGGATCTAATTAAAATGTAATACCAAGTACTTGAATTAATGTTTACACTACATTGCTAACTTATCCTAGCGTAGCGTAGTTAATTGTAATTAAACTAGTAATGAACGTGAAACCGCACGTCCGATGCGATGGTATCTGCGGTGTCCTGGCTTCAGCGCTTAGTAATGGCTTTCAACCACATTACATGCCTAACTACGCAGCAATGGAGGGTGGCTTCATGGTCCAAACGTGAAGTTATGTGTCAGTGAATATTGATCCGTACCATATAAGTAGGTACTAATAAAGATCTTACTAGCGAGACACCTGGATCGTAATTTTGGTACGACATACTTAGGAAAATTTAGGCTAGCTTTTGTTTGTACAAACTTTTTTGCAGTATTAGCTTAAATTTCGAGGTTGGGAGATAGTAGTACGTTTGAAAAATTTTAACAATTGTGATTTAGTAGGATGAATACATTATGATATGCATAGTTTCACATCGACTACGAAAGATATCCAAGATGTAAAACATATAAGAACGAAAGATCGCTTTAATTTGCTGGCTAAGGAAATATCGTATTACGTGTAACAGTAAAAAATTGTTTTTTTTATCTCACTGGCTCTGAATAGTGGCCTTTATTGTTAGAGATCTGCTTGCAAAATTCCATTATATCCCCTCGAGTAGAAAAGGATTTTGAATTTCGAACGTGACGAACTAATAACTAGTGATTTTGTGGTAAAAAAAACAGAGATAAACTTTTATAAACGTGGTTCGGCGGGAAGTTGAGGATGGAAGATGTCAAATTAATTTAGTTGAGTTGAAATTATTTGAGTCTCGTGCATTTGAAATACTTGCTACGCTCGGAATTCTATTTTTGAACCACTCGCTACGCTACGCTAACACTTGCACCAAATAACAACTTTGCAAGCATGCATAACAAATAACTATTATACTTGTCTTTAAATATACCAGTACTAAGGCAGACCTTCTTGGACAATATATTGTTCAGACTTAGAACTCCAATAGCGTCTGTGGCCGTTAACGTTTGGTCACACTTGTCTGCAAACGTCTGCAGTTATACATAAGTTAAATCATTTACGGGAACAAATTGAAAATCTTCCATTTCAAACGTTCTCTGCGGTACCCAGCTTGCTAACTTGACACGGGCGGGCTCTAACACACTCGGAGCGAACAATTCATTTCATTTCGCGCGAATTTCACCTCATATTATTTTAGTTGGAAATCTTTGTTTGCGTTTAAACGAAGGTGGGTCTCGCTTATTAAATAAACAATGAACTGGAGTGTTTTGCGGTTGTGTGAGGGGGGAATTTAATCAGATTTGTAAATAATGAGATACACTTACAGGCTGATTTTGTTTCATGTAAACATTTTTGTGTAAAAAGACTGAAAGCGTGAGTAAAAAAGATCTTAGTACTCATTATTCATGGTATTCCTACTGACCTGGTTGTCTCTCCACCGCTGGTCGTGCAGCGCGCCTCGCACGTGGTACACGGAGTCAGCGTCGCCAGACTCTGAGCGCGCCCTCCCATCCACTTCGCGTGTTTCGTCACTGTTCAATTAAAAACATTCAGAATTATAATAATAATAATAGTAGTTAGATAAAATCTGATTATGGCAGGTGTCTGCAACCCTTCCCCTAATAATTCTAATTCCTATCCCATGTCCATCCAAACCTCAATCCATAGTCCCAATTATCTTTCCATATTCCTGCAATAGTTCCACCGCCTGCTGAGGTCAATTCGCTGTTTATGCTATCATTTCCAGCAGTTGACCCCGGCAGGTGGCTAACATAACATTAAAATTCTCAAAAAGGGCCTCTACGTGTTGGACCGATGTCTCCGCGCAAGCCTTCCAAAGATCCGGGTATAGCCCGTGTGGTGAGAGACATAATAATATTATAATAACAATATCAGCACCAACTTATTATACTCAAAGACCAAGTGCCTGTTTCACAATGTTCTGGTAAACCCTAGCCTCAACTTATTTGACAGACAAATAAGTTTTTGTTAGGATTTATCAACACATTGTGAATCAGTCCCTTGAGAGTCTAAGCCATTTTTTAAGGCAGAATCGAGTCATAAGTATCTATAAGTAGTTTTTTATCATCGTAACGATAATAGACAAATGTTATGTGGTTTAACATCCATTGCTCTAATCAGATGCACATAAACTGAAATAAAGGGGCCGTCTTCTGGCGTGACGCCAGTTGCTGCGGTTCGTTGATCGCGTGGTATGGATATGACATGTTGAGTAAACATTATTTTAGGATTAGTGCAGTTGGTAGTGACCTTGCTTTCTGTGCCGAGGTCCCGAATGTCGAATGTCGAATGTCCCTGGTAGGGACAAGGTTTGTGCGATGAGCACGAATGTTTGTAGACGAGTCTTGGATGTCTGTTATATATTGAGTTAGGTATTAGCATTAGGTACCCATTATAAAAGCGTTGCTTAGTGTGGTACCGTATAGTTGGTTTGTTTGTCTGGCGATATTATATTATATTATTATTATTGTGTACTGTACTATGTGGGAGCAGCTTAGAGGGTAGTATAAGCTTAACTAAGTAGTTTTTACGTTCCCGACGTTTCGGCTGCTTTACAGCAACCATGGTCACGGGAGGACATCCTGGTCCAACCGTGGTTCTCCCGTAACCATGGTTGCTGTAAAGCAGCCGAAACGTCGAGAACGTAAAAACATAAAATAAACGCGATACAATCTGTAAAACAAATTGTATTTCAATGTGTAGTATTCGCGTAAATATAAGAAATAATAATCTTTGCGCCATTATTATATTATATAGCTCAGGCATCCTTCATTCGGGTATATTATTATTTGACGTTTTTTATTTGTTTTTTTTTTTAGAATTTCCATCAACATATACATTGTGTGAATTAATATTGGTAATATGCATTAATAAAAACTGATTCCCGAGTCAATTACAGGAAATCACAGGATGCATTATTAACTACTTAAGACTAAAATAAGGAATACAATTTCAATAATAAAGGAAAATAAGAGTTAGGCAACTGTTACAGTAAGGATAGGTAAATGGCGAATATATTTTAGTTCTATTAAAATAAAACTTGAGAGGTGTCAAGAGACACCCGAATGGAACGAAGTTCCTTTATTATTTTTTATTATTTATTATGTACAAAAAAAAATTTGGGAAACAAAAATATATCGCCCCCGGGTGGGCTCGAACCACCAACCTTTCGGTTAACAGCCGAACGCGCTAGCCAATTGCGCCACGGATGCACTTGTGCAATGTCTTGAAAATACTGACCATTATGTAAATGCAAACGACAAAGATAGCAAAAAGTGTCGTTACAACTTTTCGTGATATTTTTTTCCGTCTAGCCCCCTTTCGCAACGCGCGATAAGGAACTTCGTTCCAATAATACTTTTTAAATATGTTGTATTTTTCCTACATGATCTTTTAACGGAAAACAGGACAAACATTATCATAAATTATACCTACAAAACACAATAAAGAACAATTAAGGGGTCCCTTCTCTCCAAAACCATTGTTATTGTGAAACTGGATCCGACTAAGTGAACTCACCAACAAAATGGTTGACAATAATACCTAACAAGTCAGACACGAAAATCCATGAAACAATGACATAACACAAAGATGTACAAAAACACTCGGATGGATCGTGTTACCGAAAAACGATTTCCTGAAATAAAATCCTACCAAAAAAGTACGTAGCGAAAACCAACACATTTCAAAGAGAAATCATGTTAGAATGCTCAACGATACGAATGTAAATGGCTTGTATGTCAAGCATCGTAGCAACTCACAAAATACGGGGCCCGTAATAAGTACTCACGCTGACTCATTTTCAAAGGCACAAACTAAAAGGTTGACGTAACACGTACACCATCAAACGATTATGAATCCTTACTAGTTAGGTTTGAGTTTATATTTGAATGTATCGAATCGAGGGCAGCAAGTGATAGTAACTGCTGTGGAAATTTGGATGCTATTGTTGTGGCATACAGGCGCTTATAGTTTGGAGTGGTTAATGTTAACTTATTGAGGAAGACTGCTACGTCATGGAGTATACGGTAGCAGCTATACATTTCCCTGACGAGACAGGGCTGTGTTAGGGGGTCGGGGGAGGGTAACATGTGGCACACAGAGCAGGGTTTAATGGGTAAAGTTGACGTACGTTAGCCTATTTTTTATTTTATTATGAGCATAAAATTTATTACATAGATCCGTTAAGAAAAAAAGAAGCCAATAAAAGATCGTAAGGAAGTACACGAACACGGCCAAGATTGGAATGGTGTTGAAAAATGGCCAAAATATAAGAGCCAATTTCCGAAGAGTAAATTAAACAATGTTAGCCAATTAGAAAAGTTTTTTGATTACTTAAAAGGATGAAGGCCAAATTGTTTTCCCCAACCAATTTTCCTTCGATGGCTGCGGGCGAACGAACGAAACGGGCTAAGAAACCACGTACTTCGGGGTACGTGACCAAGAAAACGTTAGCGATACTGAAAGCAGATCTATCTAAGAAATATAAATAAATCGTTAAGGAATGTACTAATCATTAATGTGAGAATTGAATTATGAAACGACTTTATGAGGCTACTATAATATTAACAACCATTTTAGAAGTACCTAACTGCATAGCCTAAAATACAACCGCCAAAACGATCTTTTTTTACCAACGTCAGCGTAGCCAACGACTTTTTTACAGATCGCGATACTATAGTGAACAATAAAATTGTATTGCCACAAACAAAATGATAAACAGAGTGAAACATGCCGTAAAGCCAACGTCGTGTACCAGGAGCACAGACATAAAGAGAGCTTCCTTTCTGCATACAAAGTTGTAACAATCGAGGCGCAGCACAATGATACATGTCCGTCCCTTTCAAACACTAGACACGGGCATAATGCCGTCTCGCTCGCTGACACATCCTTCCTAAGACTATAATGGACATAGCGAGGGACGGTAGAACTGATAGTATCGGATCTGCGAATTGTCAGGGGAATTCTATGTGCTCTTAAAGAGCCGGTGTCAATGAACATTATCTGCATCATTGTACTCGCTACAAAAGATATTGTGGGAGAAGCTCATATAAAATTGTACGGTTGGAAATGTCATTAGAACAATGCGTGGAGGTGATAATAGTTGACGACATTCGCATTCTGACTTTGAACAATAAGCACCTACCTGGATGTATTAAAAGCCAAGTTGCATATATATGTTATCAGTCGAATTTATAGACCAATGGTAAAACACGTTTTGAATGGTATATAGTTAATGCTTTTTGTAGGCTTTAAAATGTATCAAGCACTCGTTCTTCGTTAGATTGAAACTGTTATAAGAAATTTGACTGCAAGATTATTCAATGTTAATATATTTTTTTCAATTACGTTTATATTTCCTTTGAAAGATTATCTTCAAAGCAATTTAATTTGCCTTTTTTAAATGGATTATTCTCTTTCGGTCCCTTCAAAGTCTGACAAGCGTTTCATACGCAGCAGGCTTAGCGGGGTGAGGGGGGTAAACATAGCTTAAAGAAAAATATGAATATTATTTACATATTTCTGTATGGACGATGACTTTTAGTATCAACAAAAAAATATACAAACGAAGTCATCGGAACCCTCTAGTATAAACTTAAATACATACAAAACCCCTTCTTTACGCTTCAACGGCAACAATTTCTTAAATCTACATTTTTTTACTTTGACAAAATGTTTCCCTAGTTGCTGTGAGTAACCGAAAGTTAAGACGGAAGCTAGCACGGAACGTAAACATGTTATTCCCGTGTTCGGAGAGTGTGAAAGTTTTCCCATGAACATTTGGAAGGGATGTGTACGAACTAAATTAGCTCTAATAGAAATTATACTAGAGCGAAGTGATCACTCGGTGATGCGTGATGACTCTCTCCCAAATATATTGTTTTTTTTCTGTAAATCTTCAGTTCGAACGCAAAACTTGTGACCATTTAACTTGTAATACACGCAGCTCCAAACTATATTGTATTATGGCCTTGTATAATTTTCAAATTAATTAACTATCTACTTCAACTTGGAAACTATCCAGGATCAGTAGGGCAAGCAGGAACTCCTAATTACCTTATCGAGATAGTACGCTGTCCATAGATGCTGTCACAGTAAGCCTTATTTATGAAACCTATAGTGTGAGCAGGATGGTAGACGCATCCGTTACCGTTGCGCTGCGTAAGAAGTTTTTGCTTTAACCACGGGCGCGCAAATCGTGTATATAAGTTTCGTATTATTTTGCTATTCGTTACGAAACCATATATAAATACGCACACTATGGATGCATTATATTATGCCTCATATAGTTTCAATATATGCATGCAGCGATGCATAATAAATTCTACATAACATATCCATGAAATCGTATGAAGACCGACCCAGACGCAATTCATGAATTCAAATAAAAACCCAATACAAGATCCCAACGTAACTGTAAACAACCTTTTCGAATCAAGAAAAAATACGGCTTTCACGAAATGAAATTCCTCCAGTTCCACTCTGTGTGCATACTTTCTTTCGCTCCTTATCAAAATTGATCGTGGGTAGGGTTTACAGAACGTAGGTACTCATATGTTCAACTCTGTGTGTAAATAAGCGACTTAAAATCCCCTTTTCTTGGAGAACAATCTCCGTCTTAGTCTGGAATAGTTTTGATTGTTCTTGGGTTTTAGTCAGTAGAACAAACAGTACCGCAACGTAATATTGAACTCTACCCCAGATGTTGTAAGTAACAAAATCATCTGATGAATCTGCTAATCAATAATCTGTAATAAAATAAATGTATATATATTAGGTGTAACAAAAATAGTATCAAGTAAACCTTTTAACAAATGAATCAGCAAGATATATAGATCACGTTGATGTACAAAATAATTGTGTAAATGTTACTAACTACTACTACTAAGCAAGACGAACCAGTAGCGTTTGGCCGAGCGCTCAGTATAGGCAGTAATTTTTTCAATGTCTAATAATTTGATTTATTTCTTTGTCGCTGTTAAAATACATATTAAACTATTATTGTTACAGCTTATATATAGCATATGCCATAGTTTAGATCCCAATTCACTCTTATCGAGCCTTAAGCCCCACAAAAAGGCCTAGGAACACTCGATACGTACCAACATCGGCAATAGGTTGGGATAGAAATTCTCAACTCGAGATGACTGATTTCGAGTCCAGTCGAATTGATTGTGAGAAATGTTTCGGCTTTTGCTACAGTCACGCATTCAACTGCTATCTTTTGAGTTCTTTTCGACCTGTTGTTTGTGTGTATTGTGACTCGTTGTGACCTAAATATTACAATTCAAATTTATATTGTGATCCGTAGTACACCCATAATTCAAATTATTAAATGGTGCGACACGAAGTTCCAACCAATGTAGGTAGGTACCTTACTCAAGATGAGACATCTTATAATCATGCGCGAACTTTTCACAACTACAGACTTTCTCGGAGGTTAATTAAAACTTCGGAATGAAGTCTGTTTTATTAACCCATATGCTTAATAATCTAATTATTTTCTAATTAAGTAGATATTCATAGAATTTTGCAGACAGACAACTGAAAACTATACTTCTATCTACATCAGGTTAATTTAATCATTGAACAAGACAAAAATATATTAAAATGTGTTAGGAATCTTGTGTACTAGATAAGTTCAATATCTATATAATTATTTTATACTAAGTATATACATGTATATGACACAAGCGTTGCTTAGTTTGGGACCGTATAGTTGATTCGTATTAGTCTGGTGATATTATTATTATCAATTATATTGGAGGAACTAATTGACCTTGTGTTTATTAATCTAGAGATACGGTTCAGTAATAGAAATACAGAATGGAATGTTATTCACAAGGATGTCTGACGGCTTGGTTGGCGCGACAATGGGTTAATTTCCCGCGGCCGGCCATAACACGCCTCTCGTTCAGCAGCTATTGTGCACCCTGCAACTATTGTAGAGATGACTTTAAATTGGCATTTGTTATTGTTTAAGAGGAGTTTAGATATGGGTAAATGACTTGTGTTGGATGTCGGTTCATTGATTAGCTGGTAAAAAATATAGGAAATTTATTTGAAAATAAATATGTTCAGGGAAGAGCCAGGAAGATACGATATGCTATAAGAAACTGATGGGACCTACTGTAAAAGACACAATATGTGCAAATCCATTTTAAAAAATCCATATTGTAACTTCGCACGATGATTGCAAATTCACTTAGAAATAGTAGGTTCACGTGATGGTATATTGTTTCTGAATCACACTGTACTTGATAATTTTGCGGTTTTTAAAAAAATCACATGAATTGTAGTTCCAAGCGCGCTGTAAATTCCCCTTTGTAACTAGTTGCTTTAGGTGTGTTATCACTCTTCATCTAACTTCAATCCCTCTGGACTAGCTACCCGGGGCTTTGGGGAGAATGATTGGAGAACATTTTCGATTACAACGTTATAGTAAAGCTATATTGGAGGAACTTACACAAATTTACATTTTTCATTGTTTGGAAGCTGGGCGACTGAAATGAGTGAATAGAGATGTCCCTACTCTGTCGCGCTACGAATATTGAAATGGTTGTGTCTAGAGACGTAAGTGGATGAGGTGAGTAATTTGTATTTATAAGGCAGATACAGAGACAGCAAGACGACCGCTATCACACGTCAGCACTGGGTAAAATAAATGAAAAGATTCGATAACAAATGTTTCCAATATACTGTTAAAAGCTGTTACGCCCACAAGGCCCCAAGTCGGCTAACACAATCGATTCATAATCGAACAGCAACCGCATAGTTAATTTCACTTTGGCAGATATCCCATACAATATCTGTCAAATGTGACATTTACTATGCGGTTGCCGTTCGATTATGAATCGATTGTGTTAGCCGACTTGGGGCCACTGAAGTTATCTCGTTGCTCATATGAGGGAGAAGTTAACTCCAAAGCAATAATTGAATTAGGATTACACATAATAATTATTTACCAACATAGTTGTAGAATAAACTGTATAGTAAGTATCCTTTTGTGTTTACTTATTTTGTCTATGCTTATATCGACATAGAAACATAAATTGCCTTTGAAATTTTGTTGTTTTTTTATTCTTTGACTACTATTATACTAATTTTACCAGCAAGGTGAGATTGTACAAGAGGTATGGAATATTTTGACTGCTATTTGTTTTAAATGAATTCGTGAGCATTGCAATCCAATCCCGTTCGTCTGAAATATGAAGCGGTATGTTCGCGAGTGCTAAGATTACGTTCGGTGCGAATAGCCGTTTTTTACGATGTAATATTACAAAATTGCGAGCTCATATGGAGGTTTCAAATACACTTTAGCACCTCACTATCTGTCTACTCTTGACTTTTATCATAGCTTCACGTATTTTCCTGGACAGGTATATACATTCAGAACGCAGTTTGTACTTGTCCGCGAAACTTTAGAAGAATATTTCTTATTTGGACCTGAAGGTCTAAAAAGGCCACTTTAGGTGAATTATCTAAGGATCATAATATGATTGAGATTGAAAAGCGCAAAGTGGCCACATAATGTTTTTTTTTTTATACATTTATAGGCAAGTATTTGATCTCGATCTCACCTGATGGTAAGTGACGATGAGATCTACGATGGAGCATACTTGCCTAGGTAGGAAGGCGACAGTAGATCGAGACGCTACATTCACTAGGCACATGCAGCGTAACTGATCTGACCCGCCATCCATGAATGGCAACACCGAACATCATGCCGGAACACGGCTAGGCCGCTTGGCGACATGGCTTTGTTCAGTGGGTGGTGACTAACCACGGCCGAAGCTTACCACCAGTAGAGTTGTCACCTAGTTGGCACCACCCAGGGTCACGTGTAGGGTATCTCGAGGGTACTTAATTCTCCTACGGACGAAGGTGACTCGACCCCAATGTGAATAATGTGCGATTAATTATATGAATGGCCTACAATTCGCAATCAGCAATGCATCATTTTGACAGTTTTCTATAGATATCCGTAAAATGGCTAACTAATAGGAATTGCTAAGGATTTGCTGGAAAGATAGGAAATTAATTCCTTTTAGATGAATTGCTAAAAGTTGCCTTTTTAGACCCCTTGTGATGTAAAACCCTAATTATATGACCACAGCTTTTATCATTCACACCTATACTACAGTCCACCACATAGCAAGCTGGACTCTTATAAACGGGATCCTTAGGCCTCAGCCTCGAATTGAGCGGGCAGCGGGGCGGGGCGGCGGCGGCAGCGCGGGAGCGGCGCTCGTTGGCCGCCCCGCGCCGCTAGCGCGCCGCTGTTTTCGAGAACCGGTCCATTTGATTTTACGCATAAGATCCTGCCGCTCCCGCGCCGCCGCCGCCGCCGCCGCCCCGCTGCCCGCTAAATTCCAGGCTGAGGCCTAACACCCTATTAAATATTTCATGAGCCCGCTCCGGGAGAGCGATGCGTTGAGCAGGTAAGAAATACCCGCTCATCGTTTCAGGGCTATTTTTAACCCAAAGGGCCTAAGGGTTGAGGCTACACTCTATTGATACGGAGTTAATTTTGAAAATGAACATATGTTGCTATCCCTTTGAACATTGCAAATTTCTAAATAATTGAAGATTTCTCAGTAGAGTTTGATGAATTTGATAACGGCAGGACCGTTTTGAGTAAATAACTTAACTATGGATAGTTTAAATATATTTTATGTTGGGTAAAAGTATCTAGATAATATTATCGCCTGAGATAATATCATCATACTCAGGTAACTCCAGAATAAAACGCTTTGGGAGACTCCTGCCAACCGCAGTAGCTACAATATAAGTCGCTACCAGAACAACGACAGCTTGCTGAAACAAAAACTTTTCACTCCAAAGTAGGGTAACTTGGCAATCGCCTGCAGGGCTTACTGTGAAACGTGTACTTTATTAAGTAAAAAGTAAGACTTAAAATACACCAAGAAGTTTAATTAGGTATCAGATACATTTCCGAAATAAAAGGCCACAAGGTACCTATTTGAAACACACAAATAACCATTACAAAAGCCCCAGCCTTCTGATTTCGTGAAAAGCATCCAAAATCTAAAGAAACAAAATACCTCTTAAATCTGTAAACATCTAAATATAATACAAGTACTAGGTACACACATGTCCCAACGTACATAAATCTAAACGCATCCAACAGTAATGTCTTTCGCTTCGCCGTAAAATGTGGGTGTTCTGCGAGCCCCCACCCGCTGCAGGGGGGGCTAAATGGGCGCCATCCAGTGGAGGTGCGCGGACGATGAAATTTTTAAAGGCTCTTAGACGGTAGGTATTTTTATTGGATGGCTGCCGGGGTAAAATATGAGTGCATGGGTTGAATATACGGTTTATAAAGGTTTTTTACGGATTTCCATAAAGAAAAGTGTATTTGGATGGGACTTAATGAGGTAATGTCTACTGTAGAAGCAAAGACCCAAATGGCTCAGTTTGTAGTGACCCTTCTTTCTGCGCCAAGGGTCCCGGGTTTGAGCTTTTCTTTAATAAGCACGAATGTTTGAACCAGAGTCATGACCGCTCAATATCTATAAAAGTACCTATAACATGTGTCTAGTTAACAAGATACAGGAAATCGTAGATTCGAGCTAAATTAATGTGCCTAAAAGGGTAAGACAAAAAAATTCCAACGCACATTAATTATGAGCATAGCAATGCGCCCAATATGTTGTACACGTTGGAAGCCATTTCAAGAGCTTCTCGGATTCGGTAAAGGTCGTATATTATCTCCGGTCATCGTGGAGGCATCGTGGCTTACCTCCGTAACAACTCACACTCGTAAAATAGCACCTAGGGGATACTCTGTCAGCAATCAGGTTCAGTAGTAAAAGTCTTTTTGCTGTGGCATTAGCCTACTTATACAGTCTCTTTATGACTCCCGCTTTGCAATGGAGGGCAATGGATAATAATTTTCCAACTACATATTTATTTCTTCCATTAGATTTGGTGCGAGGTCTGCGATAATTAGCCTTTTCCCGGGACACGTTGAGGGTCAAACCTCGGTCTTCAATGGAGACCCCTGCAGATCCGCTTTCAGAGTAACAGTGGTGGCAATATTTGATGGACCAAACAGTTAGTTCTTGTCTTATAGAAGTTGTAGTTAGACTGTTCTAACCGTACATTTAAGATCGTAATTTCACACGGCCGCCGGTGGCAGGCGGCAGACATTCCCCCCACAAAGGTCTGCGCATACAAAGGTAAGCGCGTAGGGGTGGAATTCTCCCCATGCCCGACCAACTGACCGAAAATGAACACGCAAACTTCGCATTCTTTTTATTCCAGTATTGTTGATATTTTTTATGTTGATTTGGTATGTAATATATGTTCCCAAAATGTTTAATAACACCACGTTTATTATTATTGAAAATTAATACATACCATATGTTATAGAGCCTATATTTAAGGTCCTGTAAAACGTTAAAACAATGATAAAAGATCATAAAAGGTCACTTCACCAACCAATCTAGAGCTAAAAAAGGGTGAATCGTGCAACCCAAAGCTAGGTATAAGCAGAGCTATAATAGAGATAATTGTTATATAGAGTAAACCGACCGAGAAAAACCGAAATCATCCGTGAACATCCATAAACTAGTCCTGGCCTTAAGATTTAATAGTCGCATCATCTTTTGACGTGAATCATTGGTAATATTAAATTGCAGGCTTCTAGTTTTACCCACAACGAAGACACAACGGAGGGTTAAAAATGCCTGAGTCGCTTCGAGTAAATAATTTATTTATTTATTTAGGATTGCCAACAGAGTTTACAATGTTACATGTGATATAGTAAAAATAAAAATATGAGTGATATTAGGTAATTGTAACTCTAATGACAGGCAAGCCCATGCCGCGGCCTTGCCCGTGTTATTTTGCTTGCTTGACATGGCAGGAGCACCAGTATGCCCCCAACCAATTATAATCTGGTAAAAATCAACTCACCTAGAATTAGACCTCTTCGAGGAGTCGTGCTTCTTCCCGCCCTGCAGATTGGGCAGGTCCTTCTGCCGCTTCTTTGTTTCCCTCCATATCCTGTAGTACAGTATACACATGACAGTCACCGGCACATAGAACGCAGCTATCGCTGTCCCAAACGTGATGAACTGATTAGTCTCTATGAACTGTATGTAGCACTCGTGGGGCGGCACTTTGCGCTCGCCGTCAATGTACGGCCACGAGTAGATCCACGGCGGCCACAAGAAAATACTGAACCCCCATGCCGCGCCTATCATCATAGTCGCGCGTCGTGTAGTCCTCTTCGCGCGGTACGTCAGCGGCCTCGTCACACTGAAGTACCGGTCGAAACTGATTATGAGCAAGTTGAGCACTGACGCGTTGGACGCGAGGTAGTCGAGCGCGAGCCACGTGTCGCATACGTAAGGCCCCAGCGGCCAGTAGCCGTATATCGTGAACATGGTGAATAGAGGCATCGAGATGAGGCCCACCGCGAAGTCGGCCACCGCCAGCGAGAACAAGAAGTAGTTGCTGATGGTCTGCAGTTGCTTGTCGATCTTGAAGCTGATCATGACCATGGAGTTGCCGACGACGGTGAGCACGGATAGGACGCTAGCGATGATGGCGATGACGATCTTCTGCACGAGGCTGTACGGGCTGGCGGGGAGGTCGGGGCCGAGCACCAGGTCGGTCAGGTCGGTGAGGTTGGCTGTGTGGTTGGACGCGATGAGCATGCTGTCAACTATGCGAGCCGCCGCCCGCGCCGCCCGCCGCGCCCCGGCTCGCCCGCCGACCGAGCGCGCACACGTCTGAAAACAATACATTATTTTAATTTATTATTGAATGTTTAACTTGTTTGAATAGTTATTCTGCAATTCGGGGCGGAGATAACTTCAAATAATCTAATATCATAAACATCGGCCCACCCTTTCTTGAGTTATAAATGGTGTAACTAACACGACTTTGTTTTATATCAGGAAAGTTTTCTGCTCAACGTGAAACTAAAATAGTGTAAAATATTTCAAAAGGATAGCCAGTGGATTGCATTGATCACTTACATACAATAACAGAGTAAGTTTAAAAACAAAACGCTCAGTATGCGGTTGACACTAATAGAATTACTAACATGAGAATTTAAATTGTATTTTAACATCCTGCTAATTAAGTATTTTTTTTTATCACACCATATAAACATCGTATATAAATGACTTGCCTTCCCTGAGAAAAGGTATTTTTTTTGCTAATATTAATTACATAAACGCTTGCGATATTTTATCCTTGAAAGTCATCGATCTCTGAATGGATATCCATCACGATTGGATGCTGCGGTATGACAGTGCCGACCTGTGACCGACCCAGTTACCCATACAATAGCAGCTAACGTCTATAGCCGGATATTTGTGGGTAACAAAACATACCGTGAAGTAGTTAGACTAAAATGAATTCTATTGTAATGTATTGATTTCTTATATTTACGCGAATACTACACATTTCAATAAAACTAATTGTTGTGTGTCGGGAACGTAAAAACATAAGATAAACGCGATAAAATCCGTAAAATTAGTTTTATTTAAATCTATTGTAATGATTGAAATTAAAATATTTTTTCGGATTTTATCGCGTTTATATTGTTTTTACGTTTCCGACGTTCGGCTGCTTTACAAGTAACAACTAAATATGTGGGTACCCCGGTTCAAACTATGACACTGGGACGTCGACCACCTCAATTCCAATTCCAATTGATTTTTATGGCTCCATCGTTTACCGATGATTTTGCCAACGACAAGTCGACCACCTCAGTCCTCTCGTAACCATGGTTGCTGTCAATGTATGTTGCTGTGTAGTATTCGCGTAAATATAAGAAATCTATTGTAATGAATTATATGTCAGGTATTATTCTGTCATACAATTGAAGATACATCATATATAAGGTATAACAGTGTAAAATATTTTACCGATGAATCAGTAAGTATATGGATCACGTTTTTGTGTAAAATAATTGTGTCAATTATTTTTGTTTTCAGGTTGTTTTCAGCAAGTCGTACCAGTAGCGTTTGGCTATGCGCTCAGTACAGGGTGTCATTTCTCAAATGACTAGATATATATTAATTTCACTGGGAATGTTATCTTTGTAACCTACTGTTGGACCTGTTAAAATATTTTACACTAATATAGTTACACCTTCTATACCTATCCATGTATCACAAATGTAAAAGATCTTTTAAAATGAGCAACCGTGAAGTATCTTGCCCGTTCTTCTCCTAAGGAACGGCATTCCGAACGGGTGATTCTGATTCTATAATAATTCATGGCTTAGCAAAGAAATAAATAATAACATTAAAGCGATTCGAATTTATTCATTAAATCTGTACGATGTGCAACTTAAACGATGTGAACTTTTTAACTCAATTTCAAAAACACATTCCATTTAGAAAATACATTTTCCATTTAGAAAATACATTTTCCAATAGCAAACAAGATGTCAACACAATCATAGCAAAGCCACTTCGAAGAGCAAACCTACAAACTTTCAATTAGTTTGGGCAACATTTTGATGAAACCAACTTAAGGTAAACACTAAACCTATACCTCACCATGGATGACACAAAGAGGTCGGAACAAAGGAGTTTAGAATTAGGTTTAATCCGTGTATAACAGTGAACCCGACAAGCCGCTAACAGCCGGGCACAAAAGCGCTTTAAAGCACGAAATTAGAGGTCAACCTTGCTTAATTGCTTGAATTGCTATATTACTAATAACACAGCGTTAGCTGTACTTATAGTTTAAGAATTTCCTTGTGTTAATAATTGATTGCGACCTGTCACCTGATAGTTGTGATGACGAAGGGATGCTCGGCATTTCTCTGAGGGATAAAATTCGAAACGTTATAATCCGACAAAGAACCGGAGTTGTCGACCTAGCTCACAGGATTTGAAAGAAAATTGAAATAAGATAAGATAATCTAATATTCTCGGAAAAATGACTGAATGTGAGCGAGACAATGTGAACGAGAATGTCGATTTAAAAATATATTTATTTTCCTACAAAATGACAATTGTGATTTTTGTGACATTTTTTTTAAACTGATAACGCGATAATCGACATAAAATAACAACATATGCAGTTTATTAACTGTGTAAGGGCGCAGGTGTGGCAAGAGCACCATACTTACAGATGCTCTAAAGAAGTGCGGGTTTAAAACTTACTATATCTTTTCTGATTCACCAAGTATAGGTAGTAGTTTCTACATGTGGCGGTAGAAATTACTATCCTCCACAAGGAAGACGAGGGCAAAAGGAGCAGAAATAAATCCAGCGAGCCCACCCCCATCATATTTTTTTATAAGGCGACGTTTCACTGAGACATGTAGCCAGTCACTTCATAGCAAGGTCATTGTATATTGTTGAAGAATATTCGAGGTGCGATTAGTTTATTGAGATCGATCCTTAACCTGAATTGCTAAGCTTTAGCGAAAGTCTATGAGGTGGTTGAACCCCGCAGGCTTGGGGTCTGTACCGCGAACTAGCTCATCCACCCTCACTCGAGCGTCGCGTCGCCAGCCGACAACGCTCTGCCGATCAAATCGAGCCCTTATAGGGTAATTATCTTGGGTAAAAATAGATGATTTAAAAAATATATAAATTTGAACATGTTATATTATGGGTACCGTATAATGGACTGGGGGCACACCGGCCCCCTGATTACGTATCTTGCCTAGCCTAACGATAGCAAAGCGACAGCAATAATCTCGCAATAATTGCTTTCAAATCGCAGATTTGTATGGTGTCGCAGCGCTACGTAATATGAATTAGCAATTTAAAAGCAAATATTGCGCGATTACTGCTATCGCTAGGTTATTGCAAGTTACGTAATCAGGTGGCCGGTATATCTATACATATAAATAAAATTGGAGTGTCTGTTTGTAATATTAAAATAACCGCTTTTTACTAAGTGCATTTGGATGTATACACGTTACCTATACCGAAACAACAATTTTTACAATTTTTGTCTGTCTGTCTGTCTGTTTGGACTTGGTGCTGGACCGATTTTGACGGGACTTTCACTGGCAGATAGCTGATGTAACAAGGAGTAACTTAGGCTACTTTTATTTTAGAAAAAAAATAGGATCTCACGAAAAAAAAAAACCAATGTTGCAGCGCAGCGCCTGATTGTTTGATAGCAACAACCTGCAATGCGTCCCGCGGGCTCAGAATGGGCGGGCAGGCTGTTGTCAACGGTTGTCTTTGTTAAATACCACGCGGACGAAGTCGCGGGCAACAGCTAGTAATACCTAAATAGATATTAAACATCCATGACTAGGGTTCAAACGTTGGTGCGCATCACACAAAGATTGTTCCAATCCCAACATAAAAATAAAACTCAGGTTTTTGGTACAGATATAAAAAGGGAAAGGTTCACTCTTAACTTAATGCTCTTAGGTAAGTTCTGGTTTATGTTTAATTTATAAAAAAAAACAGACTGTTGCCCTTACCACTATATTAAGACTCTGAATTTGGTATATTATAGTAGAATCAGATTTTAACATTATTGATTTCTTATATTTACGCGAATACTAAAAATTGAAATAAAACTAATTTTACGGTTTTTATCGCGTTTATTTTATGTTTTTTTAAAGTAACAAACATAAAATAAACGCGATTAAAATCCGTAAAATTAGTTTTTTTTGACATTATTGTTAACATGACAAAACAATATATAAACGTGTTGGGTAGTCATTTTATTGTAGTTAACATTTCATAATTTTACGTTAACATGGTCGATTACTTTAAAAACACAGTTATAAATACCTACCACATTCGTATCAGTTGACTGAATAAGAGAAAGATAGTCTTTGATCTCACTAGTTATCCCGCGACGTTCGTGTATTTATCACTCTTTACGGTCAATGATCTCACCGACTTACTCCTAATTGTCGATTCCTAAACACGCTGGTCTATTATCAATTGAATATATAGAATTTAAATAGAACAGGTTTATTTACGTGTTGCATTCTTTAAAATGTGTTAGTAACACTTTTGAATAATAATTAGTGCGGCAACGAAGTATTCCAATTGTGCGCATTCGTCTTGTAAAGGCTTTGCAATTATAAATTACCCATAATTAGACAGTATATCAGCATAGATTAAATTAAAGACAATATTTGCACCCTCCATAATAGACCCATAAGCGGAGTTTAACCAGTACCACACCTAGTAAGTAACTAGACACGGTTCGTCGTCGTCCTCGTCGTCGCCCCGGCAGTACTACTTATGGTACTATGCAAACCGGATATTCTAAAGCGTTGCTCAATTAATGATTTCGACACGGCCCTTCGTAGACATAGCATCACTTTGGTCATATCTCCAATGACGTTGCAACTGCAACACAGATACTGTGTGTCTTTTTAAAATAATAAATAAAATATAAATTAATCAGATAAGAAAATTGTCAGAACTTCAACCATTACGCAAGTTTGTAAGATATAGGAGCGTTATAGTTATGACACAAGTGCGTGTAAGTGAGGGTCTTCTTGAAGGTGTCCTGGTTAATAATGAGTACGGGGGAAAATACTATAGTTTCAAGGGTATCCCCTATGCCGAGCCTCCCGTCGGATCCCTTAGATTTAAGGTAAGTGCTATTGCAAGTATTACAACAGTCGGGCTTTCCATAGGGCCTACTAGACATGAGCTAAGAGCGGACAGATATTAGAGCCGACCTGCACTCGCGGCTGGCAATACTAAAAGTAGAAAGAGCAGTAGAAAGAGGCGGTTGGTCTTAAAGACCGCTTGTGATAACGGTGCCGAATAGTTTTATCATACTAGTAACCCATAGATTAAAAGTCAGATTAAAGATATCTCAACAACTTTGATATACGAGTAGGTTTCTGTTTAATAGTTTAAGTAGCAGATATGAGTCATTTGCAAGATAAACAAAACAAATCCAGTACTATTTTACTTTTTAACTTTAATAAGTATATCAATTTGGTTATGATCTTTATCATTTTTCACAGGCACCGCAACCTAAAAAACCATGGGATGGAGTACGCAGTGCTAAAGAGTTTGGTCCCATGTGCTATCAAATAGATGTTTTTGCTAAAGCTCCTCCTCGAGGCAGCGAAGATTGCTTGTATCTCAATATTTACACACCAGACCTCAATCCCGATAAACCATTGCCAGTTATGTTCTGGATTCACGGAGGAGGATTCGCATCCGGCAGTGGAAACGACGAGCTGTATGGCCCTGAGTTTCTTGTCAGACATGGTATAATTCTCGTGACAATTAATTACCGACTGGAAGTACTTGGTTTTCTTTGTTTGGATACAGAAGAAGTTCCCGGCAACGCGGGCATGAAAGATCAAGTGGCTGCTCTGAGGTGGGTCAACAGAAATATCCGCAGCTTTGGTGGCGACCCTGGCAATGTGACCATCTTTGGCGAAAGTGCTGGCGGAGCGAGCGTCAGCTATCATTTAGTATCGCCCATGACTAAAGGACTTTTTAAACGAGCGATAGCTCAAAGCGGAGCGGCTACGTGCTGGTGGGCCAAAGTATTTGAGCCCCGTGAGAGGGCACTCGCTTTGGCAAGAAAATTGGGATGCAATTATCATAATGACGCTGACATTTGTGAATTTTTCAAAAACCTGCCCGTTGAATCGCTCGCAAGTGTGAATGTGCCAATCACTTTTTCTGAAATCATAAGAGAAGGCTACGAGTTAAATTTTGGCATTGTCAGTGAAAAAATATTCGAAGGTGTTGAGGGTTTCTTTCATGGTGACATATTTGATGTTTTACCGCACGGTGTCCACGAGGGAGTGGAAGTGATGACCGGCTATACGGCAGATGAAGGTGTTCTGCTTTACGTCTTTAGTGAATATCAGAAGATGATTGCACAAGCGAATAATTTTCCAATATACTTTGCACCTAAGTTTATAACTTTAACTTGCCCTATTGAGCAACATATTAAAATTGGTCGAAAGATGAAACAACTTTATATGGAGGACAAAAACTGCGACAAACTTGACTGGGAACGCTTAGCTCAATTTCATGGTATGGAGATGTTTGTGTATGGAATTGTGAATTGGGCCAAGATTTTTGCGAACAAAAATACTGTGTATTTGTACAAATTTACGTGTAAATCCGAAAGAAATATTACAGCACACAAATTCGGCTTGAACAACCTGATTGGCAACAAAATAGTAACTTGCCACGCTGACGACCTGTTTTATATTTTTAATGCTGGATTAGGGGAAAGGGTTGACAAAAATTCTGATACATTTCAGCTGATTGATAACACGACAAAGCTTTGGACAAACTTCGCGAAGTGCGGGTAAGTTGAGCGCTCATTCTCAGCATCATTTTGGGATGTATTCTATATCATTATTCACGGTTTTTTTCTCCTCCGATTTTGTCTATCGAGAATGTTATACCTGTCTTTCATTTTCCAGTAACCCGACTCCCGATAATAATTTTGGTTTGAAATGGAATCCGTACAGCGTGGAAAAAGAAGAATATCTGGATATCGGAAACAAACTGGAGGCAAGCACGAGGCCGGATTACGAAGAGATAAAGTTCTGGGAGGACATGTTTAGGCAATATGCCCCTAAGTTCTTTATGAGAGAGTCTAATCTTAATTAACCCTTGTTACTCGTACATGTTCGTGTACTCGTTTTTTTGTTCTACAAACAAGTTCTAACGTAACATATAAAAGAGCACTTGATAGTTGATCCATACAGTAAGCTATCGGCGGTGACCCCCGGAATGACACAACTATGCCCCCTTGGTGACCTCGCGCTGGGCTGACCTATTTCCGGACAGGGCTACCTACACTACACCCGTGCTCCGGGTGAAACACATTATTGTAACAATTACACCGTAAACAAGAATGAGGAACGGGCATAATAGCATTTCATATGATACCATAAATTCGTATTGTATTTATAAATATATGTGTCAATAGGTGGTATGTACATACATGGTATAAAGTCCGTTTCTCTACGTTTTAATGATATAGACATAGGTTTATGCTTAACTATTGTTGGTCTCTACATTAAAAATATCTGTAAAATATGTTTGATTTCAATATTTTTTTGTTGTTTTATACCTAGGTATGCTTATCAAAAAATTGCGTGTCTAACAAGGTGATGCTTATTATATTACTAATTACTGAAACATTGCAAGATCTACTTCGGCTTTATAGAAATTGTCTGAGGAATTCGAATCATGATAATATATCACAAATAATGTTAGTATAAGATTCTACCTCCCCATCCTCGCCCACAGTATTCTCTTTCGGACGAGTGTGATGACCCCATTTCATAAGCGAAGCCACGGGCAACTTGTAGTATAAAATATTTCAGAAACTAAATCAACCCGCATGATTTTGAATGTCTAAGTATTCTTATATTGAAATCACCGTGAGTGGACACATTTGCAGATAACAAAGCCAACGGATAATAGAATCACCATCGTCAATGCACAGGGTGATACGCATTTTTTTATAATTAAATATGACATCATGCTGTATTTAGATAACTTCAGCCCCCTGATTCACAAACATACGACAAGTCTTGTATCGACCGATTCGGTTATGAATTGACACTTGCATTATGTAATGTACAGCGAGTGGTCAAACCGAACCATTCGGTTGCGTAGTCGTATCGAATCTTCGATTTGGTTATGAAGAATGGCTCTGAAAGATTGTCGAAACGAGAAAATTCTAATCGAATCGA
Source organism: Pheosia gnoma (assembly GCA_905404115.1). Classification (NCBI taxonomy): domain Eukaryota; kingdom Metazoa; phylum Arthropoda; class Insecta; order Lepidoptera; family Notodontidae; genus Pheosia; species Pheosia gnoma. Next base: position 9,161,113 of record FR989903.1, read on the forward strand.
TTCGGATACTTAGGTCTGTTTTATTTACACTGTTGAACATGACCTGATTAGCGCCGTTGGTAGTGAGTAGTGACCCTGTTTTCAGTCCCAAGGATTGAATCCGGGAGAGTTCGAATCCTAGTAGGGACAAACTTTGTGTTCAGCATGTCAAGTGCGAGCTAACTGTATACTTTATAGTCTTCCGTATTTTGACATTTTGTATGGAGAATTGAAAAGCGCCTCTAGCGGACGGTATTTAAAGCATTCAATTCTCCATACAAAATATATAAATACGGTAGACTATAAAGTATACGGTTAGCTTACGAATAATCTCGCACGTGACGTACTGAGCTCAAATGTCCCGAGTCATGGAAGTTTAGTATTTAGATAAGTTTTGTATACTGGTTTCGCCCCCAGTCCACTGTACGGTACCCATAATACAGCGTTGCTTAGTTTGGGACCGTATACTTGGTGTGCCCTTCTGGCGATATCTAGAGGCGAAGGAGGGAGCTTCTGGTGTTTCCTTCTTACTCTTCTCTCCATCTGATACCTCCCTCATCTCTTTTCTCCTCACCTAACACCCTTTTAGAAAAGGAAATAAGGACCCAATCAACATGATTCATGTGTAAAAAATGTCATATGTCATGCACATATTACATATTTTTACCCATTAATCATATTGAAGATATTGCTGTATAAGCATGACTTGATTTTTTTATTGATAGTGATCAAATGTTGTCACGGATCTCTATTTCTTTTCAATGCATTTATAACAAATAGACCAAATATAGCGTGATATTTACCTACATTAAAACTATATGTATATATCTGTACGTGGTGAAGTGATATTGGTATATGCCATGCTAGGCCATGTTGGTAGAACGCTGACCTTTGTAACGAGAGTCGCAAATCACGTGCTAATTGGTGAAGGAAAACATCGCGAGGAAACCCGCATGTCTGAGGGCACCGCTCGAATGACGTGTGAAGTCCGCCAATCCGCACTGGGCCACGGGGTGGGGGACTATAGCTTAATCCCCTTCGCATTAATTTTGCATTTTTTTTCAATGTTCTTAATGGTCCCAATAAGGTTTTAAGGAAAAGGAAAATTTGAAAAGTTGTCAAATAGGACAGAACTACGTCTGTCGGGTCAGCGAGTAATAAAACACACCTATGAGGTCTCATACTAAGCATCGCATGTCCGTACAGTGAACTGAGGGCGATCCCAGTATATAATAAAGTAACGTGTAACAGGGACTCGAACCTAGGACGCTCGGGACAGAAAGCAGGGCCTGCCAACTGTGGCAACCGGTTCGGAAATAGTTTATTTTAAAATCTGAGTTTAAAATAGAAAATGGAGCGCCCATACGCGCTCACGGGAGAGCAGTTTTTTATACATATTCCCCTGATATAAGTACATGTATGAGGTATCGTTGAAAATAGCATTTTAAAAATTAAATAGCATTTTAATATTTAATATATTTGTGCTCTACTAAAATGCTATTTACTAAAATGCTGTTTTGAAGGCTATCTAAGTCACATGTATATTAAGTACCTTTGTGCATCTAAATTACCTCTCGCGGAGATTTTATCTATATAATTTATGAGTAATATTATAAAAAAAAATATTTTTGCATTTTCAACAAATGATACTCAGTATTCCTACAATTCTTAGGTAGAAATAGTCTTGAAACTACCAAAAAAAAGTTGTTTCTTATGAAAAAAAATTGAATCCAACTATGCGCTATTAAATATACCACGGGACCCTCGATGTGCAAATCCGACCTACACTTGACTAGTTTTATTGATAGTGTATATAAACAAGCAACGGGCTATACGCTACGAAATCAATCAGTAGTATTCGAGCACTCAAGTGTTTCGGACGAGTAATCATGGTGCACGTTCGTGTGGCTGAAGGTACACTTGAGGGGGAGGTGGCAAAGAATGACTATGGAGGCTCATTCTATAGCTTCAAGGGCATCCCGTACGCCGAGCCACCGGTCGGAGAGCTCAGGTTCAAGGTAAACACCATATTTAAAACAACATTAATGGTACAAACGTATAATTTGTATGTCACTTGACGACTTGATTGGCGCAGTTGGTAGTGACCCTGCTTTCTGTGGCGACGGTCCCGGTTTCGATTCCCGGTAGTGGCCAACTTTATGTGATAAACAGAAATATGTGCATCCGAGTAATATCTATATAAGTAATTATAGAGTCCGACCGATCTCATTTCATGGTACGGTACCATAATACAAGCGTTACTTAGCTTAGGACCGTACAGTTCTTGTGTTCGTCTGGTGATATTTTTAATTAATCTGAGCTAAATATGAGGGTACCCCGTTTCAAACTATGACACCAGGACGTCAACCACCTCAGTCCTCCCGTGAACATGGTTGATGTAAAGCAGCCGAAACGTCGAGAAGGTAAAAAACATAAAATAAACGCGATAAAATCCGTAAAATTAGTTTTATTTCAATGTTTAGTATTCGCGTAAATATAAGAAATCAATAATCTGAGCTATATAATAAAATATCCACCGAGGCGTCATGGTAATTAACGACTCGTGTATAACTACATCGACAATTTAGGTTAATTATTCATTTTTAATATCCCATAATAATCTCTAATAAAAGGGGGATAGCATTGTAAAAATGCTTGTAGATAATGTTATTTAATTGTTAAGAGAATAACATTATTTCAGTCACTCTACGTTGCTTGGCAACACCTCTGACTTCGTCAACTAGATGGTCCATTCTGCCCTTTAAAACATCCGAAGGAAATAAAAAAAATTTGCTATCCAAGCCAGCATCACGAGGGGGCTCCTTGCTTCAATCTAACAGTGAGATAAGATACAAACCACCCAGTAGCAGGCCTCTGGCACCTGCTCAAGGCCACGAACTAACATACCTACGGCAGTGCGTGATTTAAGCAAGATCTGCGAGTCTATAGTTCAACCAACGAAGCGAAATATTTCAACACATTAGCGTGTGCGCACATTCGAATCGAACACGTCATCGATCACCAATTTTATACCTAATTATAAACGGAATATAGCAAAGAAAACACGATCAATTTTCGTGAACCACCGCCTTGCTACAGTAACCATGGCAACGCGATTGGAAGTGTATGATGTTAATGATGAGTGTGAAGACTGTTGGTACTTATCAATTATCGAAGTTCTCAAAGCTTCACGGTTTTAGACTGAGAGTATATGCGCAAATTAGATCGCCGCAAATGAAAAAAAGTTGTTGCGAATCTTGCGCATTTGTTCGAATACGTTCAGAGCTTTATATAGGGTTTAACAAAAAAAGTGTAAATTATTTTAAGGGGTTAACAAGTAGGTGATTACGATCACGTTTATGTATAAAATATATGTGTACCTATACAGTGTATGTTTTTTCTGGGAGCAACAGTGCCGTTTGACCGCGCACTTGTACGTATTGTTATTTTTTACTTTACATTTTTTTTTCGTTTATATCACCTTTATAGCCTACCGATGGACCTCTTAAAATATTTTACACTATTACTGTTAAGTCTTGTATATACGTTGATTTTAATGTGCGATACATATATGCAATACTAGTATAAGTCGTATCACACAAATGAGCAAAGGCTCTATGCATGTCTAGTCGTATGAAGTTGGCATGCGCAGACATGCCATCTACGCTCATTTCATGTGAAGCGAACTGTACTCCCGCTACTGTTAGCCCCTTCGACTAAGCTAAGACTTGTGCTCAGAGTGGGCTCACGTCAATAGATTACTTGCCCGGGTAAAGATCAATCTTGGAACGACTCGATTACGTGGATAGCCGCTGTAACTACAAGGCTTTGGATTTTAATACGTTAAATAAAATAAGTGATGAAATACGTATAAAAATCACTTTATTTAAAAATCACGTTTTCTCTCCAAGTAATCTTCAGCTGTATTGATAAGATAGAATGAATTCATATCAGAATGATAATAATGACTCCCCAAATATTAGTCTATGATGAAATTAGATTTTCGTTCTCTTAGTTATCATCGGTCGTATTGATAAAAATGATAACGAATTCAATGATAATGATAACTCACATTTATCTGATTTCATATAATACTACCAATGCCCCCGTCTTTCAGCAAGTGGCTATTTCTTTCTTAGCTATCCTGGGGATCCCTTCCATTTCCTAATGTTGGTATTAATTTGGTGAAGAGTGATTCCTGGGCACCACTTTTTTGAGCTGATCGGCGTTTTCCAAACGATTATTTATTTATTTTTTTATTACATTATAGGCAAGTATTTGATCTCGATCGCACCTGATGGTAAGTGACGATGAGATCTACGATGGAGCATACTTGATAGGTAGGAAGGCGGCAGTAGATAGAGGCACATGCAGCGCAACTGATCTGACCCGCCATCCATGAATGGCAACACCGAACATCATGCCGGAACACGGCTAGGCCGCTTGGCGACATGGCTTTGTTCAGTGGGTGGTGACTAGCCACGGCCGAAGCCTACCACCAGTAGAGTTGTCACCTGGTTGGCACCACCCAGGGTCACGTGTAGGGTATCTCGAGGGTACTTAATTCTCCTACGGACGAAGGTGACTCGACTCGACTCAAATTAAAAAGGCCACCCAACTTACAAATAAAGTAACACTAAAGTTGGTAATGTGTTTTCGCTATGACTAGACGTATAAGTTTCAGTTAAACCACTTCAAAACGTGGCTCACTTCACAATGGAAAAAATCAAGTTCCACTTAAGACACATTTTGGATACGAATACGTAAAACTAATATTCAATTTGATAGAAGAAAATCTTGGGTATAGGTTACAATGAAATTTTATAGAAATCATTGAAGACAAAAGTCAACAATGAATTTTTTTTGAACGCGAAATGTTATGTAACCGCGCAATACTCGCGAACTCGTGCGAGCGGCGAGCGCGCTCGACCGTATCCAGTTTTAAATTTACATTGCAGTTTCAGGTTTTATTAGTAATTACGGTTTTTTTATTAAACATCGCGTTGAGATAGACTTCTATTATGAATTCATATTAAAAATACTGAAAAAAGTAATTAATAATGCATGAAAAGATCAACGGAAAATTTGAACTCTGGGGGTCCAGAATCATGAGCTGAATCTATGTTTTCAGTTTTCGTTACTAAGCCACTTACATGCTGTATATGTAACATTTCTCGATAAACATATAACTATTTTACAGGCGCCACAACAATTGAAACCCTGGGAAGGAGTGCGCAGCGCCAAAGAATTCGGCCCTCAGTGCTTCCAATTCGATATCATGACAAAATCCGGAATAATTGGAAAAGAAGACTGCCTATACCTAAATGTTTACTCTCCTGAAGTGAAGCCTGACAAGCCACTGCCGGTAATGGTCTTCATACACGGCGGAGCCTTCATCTGTGGCTCGGGAAATGACGACTTTTACGGCCCCGAGTTCCTCGTGAGACAAGGTGTGGTCGTGGTAACTTTGAACTACAGACTCGAAGTACTCGGCTTCCTTTGCCTAGATATAGAAGAAGTTCCAGGTAACGCCGGCATGAAAGACCAAGTGGCGGCTCTTAGTTGGGTCAAAAAGAATATCAGTAACTTCGGCGGGGATCCTCAAAATGTGACTGTTTTCGGCGAAAGCGCTGGTAGTACTAGTGTCAGCTTCCATCTGCTATCGCCGATGTCAAAAGGTCTTTTCAACAGAGCTATAGCCCAAAGTGGATCTGCAAAATGTACCTGGGCACAAATATACAAACCCCTTGAAAGAGCGTTCATGCTAGGAAGAAATTTAGGGTTGTACACGGAAGATGTTAAAGAACTGTATGAATTTTTGAAAAACCAACCAGTTGAGTCACTTGTTAAAGCTCATGTGCCAATACTTTTATCTGAAAAGATGAAGACGGATATTGATATTAACTTCTGTGTAGTCGATGAGAAAGACTTCGGCCAGGAGAGATTCTTCAGTGGTGATATCTTTGACATTCTATCTAAAGACATTCACGAGGGAGTAGATTTGATGATGGGGTTCAACACAGACGAAGGTCTGGTTAATATCAACGGTCCTGAGGATCTGGAGAAAAAGGTGAACATGGCAAAAAATTACCCCGAATATTTCGTCCCTAAGAATATGGCGGTAAGCTTGCCGATGGACCAACAGCTGGAAATTGGAAAGCAAATAAGGAAACACTATTTCAAAGACGCGAAAGAAGACTGGGAGGCATTAGCAAATTACTATTCCGATAGTATGTTCGTCTATGACATTGTACAGTTTGCTAAATTCTGTGTTAGTAAAAAAAATAACAATTTGTATATGTACAAATTCTCCTGCCTATCAGAAAGGAATGTTATAGCTCATGTCATGGGCGTAGGGAGTATTATTAAGGACAAACCAATCACGTGTCACGCTGATGACCTCATGTACCTCTTTAATGCCAAAATGATGAACAAAAAAGTCGACATGAGCTCTGAAACATTTGCACTTATTGAGAGAGTGACTAAAATATGGACCAACTTTGCCAAAACCGGGTGAGTTATCGCAATACTCTCTAGGGTTCAGCTTCCAACCGATCCAAACGAAGCCTTATTATTTTGCCAACGTTGACTAAAAGGCTTCTCGTTTCTAGCTGCTTTGCCAAAACAAACTCAAACTTAAGAATCACAAATACATAAATCCTTAACCACAAGACGGGCAAACACTGAAAATACCGTTCTGGAGGACCACCAAAGGCGCTTATTTTAGACGCGATAACCTACTTAATTCAAAAACATAAATGGTTTTAGTCAATAAGCTGCAATTAATGTAGAATTATTGTATTTATGTATTCAAAAATTTTAGAAGCGGTAGTTTTTTTGCATTTCACGAATTTGTACGATTATTTAAAAAAAATAAAAATATTCAATTTCATTTGTATGCTGTTATAAAAGTAATAGCTGGAATGTTTAATATTCAAGTCCAACCTGGCCAGTGTCTACAGCTCAAACCCCATAGGTTATACCGTGGTTATAGGTACCTAAACTTTTAAATCTCACCATAGGCTTTTGAGTTGTGAAAATCCAGCTGAAAATCTCAAGCAAAAGGACACAGACAATAATATTAAACACACTTGTTTTTTTTTTTCAATGTCTTCAGTGTACGGATTTATAATTGTACCGCGTATCTGTGCCCGTGGCTTCGTAAGCCTGGACTATTGTTTCCTGACAATCCTTGGAAAACGTTTCCATCTCCCGAGATAAAAATAATCGTTTATTGCATTACTCAGGAGTATAATCAATAACCAAAAAAAGCTTCATTAAAAGCTGCTCAGTAGATTTTAAGCTACAGTGTTTGAGCTATTCGATTGACATAAAGTATCCAATATATTCTGTATCAGGGTCATGGTCAATTCCATCTAAATTCTTCCAGTGGTTTCCCGTGATGTGCGAACAGACAGACAGATGAAAATCCCGAAAATGGGAGATTCGGCCTGTCTATTCCAAATATTATTATTATGCTACACATTTTTTTTACCAATATTCAATGTACAGATTAGATTGAGTCTTTTTTATAAAATTTATTAGTTATCGTTATAGTGTAATGATATGCTACTTTATATGTTCCAGAAACCCAACGCCGGATGAGTCTCTAGGCGTCAAATGGGCCCCCTACACACTGGAGAAGCAAGATTATCTGGAGATCGGCAACAAGCTAGCTCCGGGGTCATCGCCTGATAACGAAAATATAGAATTCTGGGAACAGTTATACAAGAAATACGCGCCTCAATATGTTTTATAACTACTTAGACTTGTTATTTTACTCAAATAAGCATTTGCATTTTACTTTTATAATGTTAAACGAGCGTAACTTCTTAATAAGCTCCCAAATCAGCTCGTTGGCTCCCATCGATTGTACAATTTAGTACGGAAAACCTAATAGATTATGTCAGTGCTAGCATTTATAACTTTATAATTAGTAGCAGGCAGCAACGTAAAAATGTGTTCAATTATTTATCATGAACATTGAAACTTGAAACAGTGACGTTAAAACTCATGTTTTTTTAATAAATGATTACGTAATACAATGATTTTGTAGGTTTAAATATAAAAATAACTACATGGTTTTTTTTTACTCACAACGAATGATGTTGGTTGACCATTATAGATAATTACGTTCTAATAGTAACAAAAACATATATTTTTACGATGTCGTATCTGAAAAAACAAGAGACCCTTTTAAGAATAATCATGTTTCTGACCGTCCAACCATTTGTCTCGAAAACTGTGGACCATAGAAACTTAAGATTGGGTACATTAGTGACGCGCACATATTACGGTAATTTAAATGTAGATAATATTTTATTTCTTATTTTTGAAAGAATTCAGTGGAACGTCTTAAATATTTCTTTGGTTTTTATATAATTTAAAAGCTCGTCTTTTTTAGGTCTCAAAAATATATTTCTCAATTTTGTTAAATGAATATATTTCACAGATAGCTTACTTTTGTGAAATTAGGCCTTAACTATTGACACTAGCTCACTCCTAGCACAAGCTACAAGGTAAAGGTCCAGTTTCCACCAAAGCGGAGCGGAGAGGAGATGTGTGGAATATCTCGATTAGATTGTTAAAAAAGCACCGCTTGGATGGAACCGCGCGGAGGATTTAAGACAATCTGATTGGTTTTTTTTTTATTACGATATAGGCAAGTATTTGATCTCGATCTCACCTGATGGTAAGTGACGATGAGATCTACGATGTAGCATACTTGCCTAGAAGGTACCTGTTCACTCTCGACTTGAAAACACCCAGATTAAAGTCAACGGGGAACAAACTGGTATATTCGGTGTAGATGTGTTTCCAGCAAAGAGGAGCGGAGAGGAGGTTCTCTCTGCTGATCTGCGGGACGGCGGGATCGCGCTACAGCGAGCAGATGTCACGCTTGGCAGTGCAAAAGTGCAAACCAAATTATGATTATTTTTACCGTAATCTTCATAATTGATAGACAATTTCTCGTCTAACATCTTAGAGGAGTTCGGTGTTGATGGCGTCTTTAATTATCGATCAACTTGTTTGGTTTATAATTGGAATAGTTGATCAGCCGAGGATCAGTGGTGGGTTCCTCTTCCCCAATTTGTTTAACGGTTATCTTTGATTATCGCCTTTGGACATATTATTTTTTTAGATCAATGCCTATAATAAATAATAAAATTACAATAAACTTAATACACTTCAAAGTATTTTATGGCTAAATAAAAATATTAATGTGCATCCTTGCATATTGTGGCCGCGAATCATCTCGGGATTTATCTCGGAATGATACACTGTGCGTACTATACCGACAATCCCCCACCAGCCCCCACCTGCCTCTCGCCCCGCAGTCAATACGATATAATGCAATAATGCAGTCTACCTTATCGTTTACAAAAACCTGTATAAAAATTTACTTGTACTGGCGAAAAAAAACATCTAGTTCGTATTCTGGTGACAAAATAAAACAGCACACTTTTCTATACTCATTTTAATTAAATAAGTCTGTAACTTAGATGTGTCTGTACTGTAAACATGTTTCTACGTTAAAATAATCATAGAAGACATTATTTTCCGCACTGTGGCCGAATCAGCCATTTTTATAATGTCTGTTCATGCATCACTGGAATACTACAGGACGGATCTCATAAACTTGGCACGGTGTTCTTTAGCTATAAACTCGGGACCTCAGACGAATTTTCATTCCTTTCGTATGAGTTACGACCATATATACTTTTTACTTCGGATAACGGATGGGTACCCGGAGGATATTAAAAAAAAGAACTGAATCTCAAAAGCTACCGAGTTAATCTTACTGAATCTGGATACTTTACATACTGGGTCATTGTATACAATAGCCTCCAGGATAGCCATAAAACGAAACTCCACGCGTAAGAAGTCGTGGGCAGCGCTAGTCCAAAATAAAATGATACATCGCCTCTGATAGATCTATGAATGTAGCGAAAACGATTGGATTAGATACATTGCTGAGTTACACCTCCCATATGGTGACACAAAAAAAAGAAGTTACTTTAAGTACTGAAAAACAAGCCCTCGCAATTTGCACATTGAAGTCCGTGCATAAAAATTGTGGACCTATCAATATTAAAAAATTAACACCCTTTCATACCGCAACTATGGCTACTTACCAATAAATTGTATTATCATAATGCTGAGCCATATTCACTGCCATACATTGTACATACTATGTTCAATGCCATTCGAACGATGCAAACAAATATATGATAATGACAGTGTAACAATAATAATACCATTACACCATTAACCGCCGTAGCGCGAGTACCATAACGCGGTTGTTTTAGAAAATGGTCAAAGTATTGGTAACCGGAGGAGTTTTAGAAGGAGAACTAGTTTACAATAACTATGGTGGGAAATACTATAGTTTTAAAGGAATCCCTTATGCTAAGCCGCCTGTGGGAGACTTGAGATTTAAGGTATGTAATAATAATAATATCACCAGACGAACACACCAACTTTACTGTTAAAACCTAAGCAATGCTTGTATTATAGGCACCATGAACTCAGTACATATAATACTCATATAGATATTAATCGTCCGTCTCGGTTACAAATATTTGTGCAAATCACACAAAGTTTGTCGCTACTAGGATTCGAACCCGGGACCCTTAGCGCAGAAGCTAGGGTCACTACCCACTGAGCTAATCAGGTAAAATAAAAACACCTATGACGTCATGTAATTTAATTCTAACTGCTATCTTAGAGTCTTGAAGTCTTGTCCCTAAAATGTCTATTAGCTGTGGATGTTCCAATTAATTTTACAAAGTCATAAAATTGCTTTTCATTTAGGCACCGCAATGTCCAATACCTTGGCAAGGAGTACGCAGCGCAAAAGAATTCGGACCTATGTGCTATCAAATACCTTTTTTCTCAAATGAACCGCCACAAGGCAGCGAAGACTGTCTCTATCTCAACGTTTACACCCCTGCCGTCACTCCCAAAAACCTTTTTCCGGTTATATTTTGGATACACGGCGGGGCCTTCAAGAGCGGCAGCGGTAATGATGACGTCTACGGGCCCGAATTCCTCGTCCGTCATGACGTCATTCTAGTCACTTTGAACTACCGACTCGAAGTCCTCGGCTTCCTCTGCCTCGATACAGAAGACATACCCGGCAATGCTGGTATGAAGGACCAAGTAGCAGCGCTCAGGTGGGTCAAGAACAATATCAGTAACTTCGGTGGTGATCCCAACAATGTCACCATCGCGGGTGAAAGCGTAGGGGCCGCTTGCGTCACCTTCCATTTAATGTCGCCCATGTCAAAAGGACTGTTCAAACGGGCCATAGCTCAGAGTGGGAGTGCTGCATGCCCCTGGGCTAAAACCTTCGAACCTCGTGAAAGAGCTTTAGCGTTAGCCAGACAATTGGGATGTTACACAGAAGACACTCAGGAACTGCAAGAATTCTTCAGGACACTTCCAGTGGAATCTTTAGTTCAAATAAAGGCACCAGTAACGATCACAGAGCAAATAAAACAAAATTCCAATGTCTACTTTTCAGTTGTATCTGAAAAAGATTTCGGAAATAATGAACCAATTTTCTATCGAGACTTTTATGATATGCAGAGTGATGTTACAAACGCAGTGGAAATCTTAATTGGATATAATGAAGATGAAGGATTTATCAATTTAGCATCATTTAAGAACAACTTCGAGCAACTTATACATCTGGTTAACAATTATGGTGATTTCACAGTTCCCGATCACATTGTCGATAACTGTACGATTAGTCAACAATTGGAAGTAGGTAGAAAATTAAAAAAATACTATATGAGAAATGAAAATTTATCCACGAACAATTTAGAATTGTTAGCTAAATACTACTCGTTTGCTAAGTTTGTATATGGAACCATACAATGGGCTAAAATTTGTAGTAAAGCTAATAATCCTGTCTACTTATACAAGTTCACTTGTAAGTCTGAACGAAATTTTCTCATTGACACACTAGGTTTGAGCAGCGTGGCAGGCGATCGTATAAGAACTTGCCTTGCTGATGACGTAGCGTACCTGTTTCCAGCAAAAGAATTTTGTAAAAGACTTGATAAGGATTCAAAGGCATGCAGAATGATAGACAATATGACGATACTGTGGACTAATTTTGCTAGATACGGGTGAGTGAATATGCACTATTGTACGGCATTACTGGAATATATTTAACTTAACTACAACCCGGTACTTATTCCTCCACCACTGAGATCAAGGAAGGCCTAGATAATTTCCGAAATAAGTATCTAATCCTAGCAGCCGGTCATAAAATCTCAGTGCCACCTTGTGCTGACTAGATCGCCTCAACTAACCACGTTTTTACCAGCTAACACTCAAACCTGCCTAGGCATTCCTACATTGTTCTCACATACCCATAACAACGTAAGTACTACCCAAAAATGTATAACTTCCTATAAAAAAGAGCAACCATGGAGTTTCTTGACCGTTCTTCTCCATAGAGATAAATAGATAGATAACTCTTTATTGTTACACCACATAAAATTAATACAAAATTACACAAACCTACTTAACTTATACAGAGAGTGTCACAATGGGCGGCCTTATCCCTAATAGAGACGGCATTCCTAACAGCCGGTAAAGTCGTAGCATAGCTTTTTGAGACATTTTGTAAAGGTTTATATGAATAAAAATATTCTGATTCTAATTCTAAAGATGGCATTGTTAGTCCTTTATAATGTATCTGTTTTCAGGGATCCAACTCCTGATGACAGTTTGAATGTAAAGTGGAAACCATATACGGTAGAAAAACAAGACTGCTTAGTCATTGGTGAGGAATTACTACAGACCACTGTGCCAGACAAGGAAGAGATTCAGTTCTGGGATGATATCTTTCGAGAATATTTCCCACAATACCTGTAAGCTAAGAATGTAATGTAAATCAGAAAATAATTGATGTACGAATTTGATTTTAACTATGTATATTAAATTTCAAACTACATATTTAGGTAATAAGCCTCCATTAATAAATACCACTTTTATTTCAGACTCCTTATTTGTAGTTTGTTAAAATGGTAGCATAAAACTATCGACGACGAATCAATCGACGACATCTCTCAATCTATCGATGACACCTTATCCAGCAGTTTAGGCTGTGGAGTGTGCCAAATAAATGGACATACATACACTCGAAAAACATTACCTTCCTTCTTGCGCAGTCGGGTAAAAACGAGAGAGCATCAAAATTTAATTTATACTCTAAGCAAGCCATGTATTTGGCAGCTGCGCGGAGCTGGTGGCGTATGTTTTAATTGAAAATTTAATGACTCCCCATAGAATAACGGTATATAGGATGCGGTTAATACTGTATGTAACCTGTGGGATTTTATGCGAGCGTTCAGTCTTTGTCGGCTGCCCTGCTGGACTTGCTAATCATTATCCTATAATCTCTTTCTGAAATTGTTAACCATCTCAGTAATCGTAGTTAGTACAGTGAAAAAAGTATAAATACTCGTATATATATTCTATACCTCTATGTCTTTTTTTTTTTGTTGACGGGATGAAATCTTCGATAGATACCCGGCCTCTGTGTGGGAGAGGGCCGGGTTATGTGGGATTCTTACCCACTAAAACCCCCCCGATAGCCGCCTTCGACACATGTTGGAGGGGCTCCGGGATCTCCAAACGGAACGCACCGGTGCCCCTCTCGTGCCTCGCCCCCTTATGGGGGCCCGTCTCGGGGGAGCAGATGTTTGCTCCCCCTGCGCCCTCGCTGCGCACGGCGGCGGGGAGCCACGCCCGCCGCGCCGTCCTCCTCAGGAGTCGTCATCGTCACCGGACGTCCGGGGCCCACACCTCAGTCGTCCTCGACCCCGAGGGTAGCCCGTTATTTAAGGCCCTGGGCATCAGGGCCAGATACCTCTATATCTGTCCTGACATAACTGCTAGACAATGCACAGCCCGAACCGCTGGATGTAGATACTTGATATTTAGAGAGTGTGTTTGCTGAAAACGCACACTAAGAAAGAATTTTGGAAAATTCGGACTTTAAAGGGGATTAAAAATTGTATGGCAATAGCTATTCTGTGGGTTGACTAGCTCGACACCTTGTGAAAAGACTTCATAATAATATGATACTATTAATTAGTATACATTGTAATGAAAACTTAGAGACTTCTTGCTCTGCTAATAGTGAGAACAGATTAATTGCATAAAAAAATCAAAGGAATAAAAACGTACAATAGACCATTTATTTATGTCATTTGCGTGTCGCACGCTGCTGCTTCGTAAATAATTTGGAAGAAAAAAAACACCTTGGTTCTTCGAATCGCTCGTTGAATCAGAATCAGAATATTTTTTATTCACGTAGACCATTAAGTACGGTACTTATAATTCGTTAAAAGTTACAAAATATTATGCTAATACTTTACCACCTGTTCCGAATGCCGTTTCTATGGAGAAGAACGGGCAAGAAACTCCATGGTTGCTCTTTTTTTTTTAAATATATTTTACATTTTTGAGCAATACATTGATATAGTTACGTGAGACCAATGTAGGAACAGCTAATCAGACTTTAGCAGCAGGTCAAAAATAAACAATAAGTTCTTACTGAGTATACAATTACAGTTAATAGCTACATGGTTCCCATATTTACAACTTACTTATGTAAATGAAAATAAAAAGGAAGAAGAGAAATACAAAATCTTAATAGTCTGCTCGAACAAGGTCATTTATATTCCTGAGGAGCCGGACCAGCATCAGTTGTCTCGGTTAGATTGATATAATTGATAGAACTAGATTAATTAGATTGGCAGACGACTCTATAACGCTGGAAAAAATATGTGGGTGTCTGTGAAGTTACTTGCAACCCCTTCCCGCAGCACATTTCAGGCCTTTGACACTAAATAATCCTACTCTGTGCAGCGGTTTCGTACGAATTTAGCGTATCGTTGTTTTCTCTATGGTTTGGGAAGTACGAATGGGAAAGAACACCGAAAGCTTGGCACAGGGCGCCGTATGTTCGAAAGCTTGGCACAGGGCGCCGTGTGTTCGTTTCCTTTTTCTCTGGAACTTGGCTTACCCCGATATCACAGTGTTTATTATGCGAGAGAAACTTGTTCCAACCCTCATATAATAGCATCGACAAGCTAGAGGAACTTGGTCCATCCTTCATATCACAACATGGACAAGCTAGAGGAACTCAGTCCAACCTTCATATCACAACATAGATAAGCTAGAGGATCTTGGTCCATCCTTCATATCACAACATGGACAAGCTAGAGGAACTCAGTCCAACCTTCATATCACAACATAGATAAGCTAGAGGAACTTGGTCCATCCTTCATATCACAACATGGACAAGCTAGAGGAACTCAGTCCAACCTTCATATCACAACATAGATAAGCTAGAGGATCTTGGTCCATCCTTCATATCATAACATAGACAAGCTAGAGGATCTTGGTCCATTCTTCATATCACAACATGGACAAGCGAGAGGAGTTTGGTCCATCCTTCATACCATACCATTGATTAGCTAGAGGAACTTTGTCTATCCTTACATACTCGTACCACCGAATTGGATGAGCCGGGAAACTTGGCCAATCTTAACACGAAATATTTTGGTTTGGAAATTCGAATCCATGGACCAACAGGGAAACTGTCTTAAGAATCCTTAGTTAGAGGAAGAAATAATAAGTATAGACCTATAGTATGGAGTATAGACGAGAAGTGTCGCTAACAACCTATTAAAGTTCAAAAACTAAGCCAATTTGTGTAGTACACGCAAATTGACATGTACGTAAGGACGAAACTCGCGTGTACCACACAAATCGAGGTTTTCGCGACCCTCCGTCGATATTATTTCTTCGTCTGAGTAGGCACCTTGAAGTTTTTCTTTGTAAAAACAATGTTGGCATAGACATCTTTGGTCAAGCGCGCGCTATCCAAAAAACTTAATAAATCGTCATTTTTTTTAGTGCGGCTCTTCTCAGTTACTTACTGTCCCGTTTTTTGTTTTCAATATAATGAAATAAGAAATCCCTACACTCACTAGGAAAAGACCAAAACGAACTCAAAATTACTAAACAAATTTTCAACAAACTCGAACTAAAAACCACCGATATTATACCAGTTTTCGAATTAAATACCGCATTCAAATCGGTCCAAGCGTTTGGGAGCTGCGATGTCACGGACAACACACACAGAAAGAGTTAGGCCATAAACTTCGAACAACTTTCCATTTGCGTTTGAGGTTCAAAATAGTTTCTGTCACGCTCACACAATTAGCCGGCTCGTGTCATCTCGCAGTGACACTAATTGTTCTGCTCGAGTGCGCTCAGTGATTGACTATACACCTATTATATCAATCATCATTTTGATATCTCATTCATTTCATCGTACGTAACGATCAAGAGGCCATCTGGCCAGTTTCACGCAATTTTCATTAACTTACATACGTCATATAATAAATCAATAAGGCTTACTTCAACAAGCTCACCTAATTATTACAAAATATATTTTTGATTTTTATTTATGCAGGCATAAATCTATTGCAACAGTCCCAGGAATATCTACGTGAGTATTCCTACGCTTTAGACATTTTTCTCTATGGCTTATTGTTTCGGATTTGGCCAACCACATAAACTTTAAAAATTCACGTGTATTAATTACTTAATTTGACAATACAATTTATATAACGGTAGTTTTTTAGAAGGACCAAGGCTGAATAATAAACACACTCACATAGAAAGAATACAGTAAAAAAACACACGTTCCATAGTTTTGGTAAAATATAAATTTTATATTTCGTTTAAAAATCTAACACTAGCCCATAAACTAAAGACAATACTCGTAAGTACTAGTCCATAAAGAAAAACAAACATGAGAAACACTAGCAAATTATTTCAAACGTAAATATCTACTCAAACTAAATGCAAACTACCATAAGTACAACATTCAGCAAAGTAAAATGGCCTCTACGTGACTTTAATAGCTTAAATACAAACTTGTCATGTTTCTCTTTAGATAATGACTCTGTAAGTACGGCAGCCAACATTATCTCAGTACTCACACAAGTTCCATCAGCCGAAACACGTCCACTGCTGGGCATAGGTCTCCCTCAACACCACCGTCATACAACCAAAACATCACAATACTCTCTAATAAGATAATCATGAAACAAATTAGTTTTGCTAGGTATACCTGTACACTCTTGAAAACGATGGCAAAATTGCTTCGCAATAACGCACTATTTATGCTTTAGAAATAGGTCCATTATTGCGTGCCGTTTGGGACGCTTTCTTTCCTTTTCGGAGTTCTTTATATAAAATCACTCATTGTCTCTTATTGAAGGCAAAGCAAAGCCAAGCCAATAATTTTAGTTTGTGAATAACATACCTTGAATGCAAACATTCAATAAAATGTTTGTTTCCAAGTTCAATGTACCTGACACTATTTCTCACAATGCTAACAACACCTTAGCCACGATTAAGTTAACAGAAATTGTATTGAATTTTCGAATAGGTTTTTTTTAATAATTCTTGAATTATCGGCAGAGTGTGAACCCGGCCTATAATATTTTTGGCAAAAAAATAATGGTAGGGGATCTTATTTTCAATAATGATGCTGTATACGCTATTTTCGGAATTTTATCTGTCTCACTCTGTGTGCGCATCACTAAAAAACTACTCAAGGGATTTTGATGAAGCTTATCACAGTGATAGTTTATAAGTAAAGGTGTCATATAGGATACAATTTATCCCAGGCAATAGATCGGCTTCCACAAGAAAATGCATTTGAGGGCGAGGATCAAGGAGATAACAAGACCAACTAAAATTGTTAAATGTTTAACGGTTAAATGTTATGTTAATTTATGTTAAACTGTTAAATGTTATCTTGAGAATAATTTAAATGTTTTCTCTGGAATAGCTAATAAAACTGCAAGTCAAAGCGTACGAAGTCGCGGTCGCACATAAAAAAAAACAATTATTTTGAACTTGAAAATATTTCACTCATATTTAGAACAGCCTGTATTATCGTCATGGTAATTTTAGCATCTATAAATTATTCTGTTTCACTATATGTTGTACTTGTTTTGATACGGCAGTGTTTTTTGTGTGTCGCGCGTCTACTTCAATAAAATGGTAAAAGTAAAGGTCGAAGAGGGAATCTTAGAGGGTGAATTTGTACATAACGAATATGGCGGGACCTACTACAGCTTCAAAGGGATCCCATATGCGGAGCCGCCTCTTGAAGACCTAAGGTTTAAGGTAAATAATACACCCTAGAATATTGCCTTTAATATTTCCACAATAAAATCAATTATTTCACTTCAACAGCCACCACGAGCACCGAAGTGTTGGGAAGGTGTGCGCGCCGCAAAAGAGTTTGGACCAATCTGCTTTCAAATGTCCACCTCGCCTCAAGGCAGCGAGGACTGTCTTTATCTCAACGTTTACACCCCGGACATCGAACCAAGCGAGCCTCTACCGGTCATGTGCTGGATACATGGGGGTGGCATGAGGAGCGGCAGCGGCAACGACGACGTCTACGGCCCCCAATTTCTAGTCAGACATGACGTCATTCTTGTCACATTCAACTACAGACTGGAAGTCCTCGGCTTCCTCTGCCTCGATACAGAAGACATACCCGGCAACGCCGGTATGAAGGACCAAGTGGCAGCGCTCAGGTGGGTCAAGAAAAATATCAGTAACTTCGGTGGCGACCCCAACAATGTTACAATTTTCGGAGTAAGCGCGGGTGCCGCTTGCGTCACATACCATATGGTGTCTCCGATGTCTAAGGGTTTGTTTCAAAAAGTCATTATCCAGAGTGGAGCCGCTACTTGCTCGTGGGCTATAACCTTCGAACCACGCAAAAGAGCTTTAGCGTTAGCGAGAAAACTTGGATGCGAGTCAGAAAATGATAAGGAGCTGTATGAATTTTTCAAATGTCAACCTATAGAAACAATGGTACGAGTCAAAGCAGCAATAAGGGTCTCAGAAGAGATAAGAGAAGGTTTGCATGTTTATTTCTCTGTTGTCAATGAAAAAAAATTCGGTGACGCCGAAAGATTTTTTTGGGGAGATATTTATGATGCGCGTCTGAATTGTGAAAACCATCCTTTAGCAATGATAATGGGATACACGGAAGGCGAAGGGTTTCTTAATTTTGCAGCATATAAAAACAACTTGGATTCGCTACTAGATCAAGTTAATTATTTAAGAGACTTCATGGTACCTACGACGATAGCGAATCTTTGCACAACAAAACAGCTACTAGAGATAGGAAACATATTTCAGAAACATTACCTTCAAAATCAGAGATTATGCAGAGATAACTTTGATGCTTTAGCGAAATACAATTCTCTTGACACTTTTGTGTACGGAATGATGCAGTGGATCAAACTATGTATTAAAACAAATACCATTTATTTGTATAAATTTGCTTGCAAGTCTGAGAGAAACTTTATAGTGAACAAGTTACGGTTTAATCATGTGGTAGGTGATCGAATTATAGCGTGCCATGCTGATGATGTAGCGTACTTATTCCCAGCACCGATATTTTGTGAAAAACTGGACATAAACTCAAAAGCATGCAAAATGATTGACAACTATACAAAACTTTGGACGAACTTCGCCAAATGTGGGTAAGTCGGAACATTGTAGGATAGTTATAATACTAATCAGAATCAAATTATTGATGTAAACCATTAAGTACAGTGCTTATGAATCGTCAAAATAGTTACAAAATGCTAAGCTACAACTTTACCACCCGTTCGGAATGCCGTTCCCATGGAGAAGAACGGGCAAACTCCATGGTTGCACTCTTTAAAAAGACCGGTTACATTTTTGAGCAGTACATTGTTATGGGTATGTGAGAACAATGTAGGAACGGCTAGGTAGATTAAAGCAGCTGGTCAAAAAAAATACTCACTCCCAAGTATATCATTACAAGTTAATGGCTACATGGTTCCCACATTTACACTAACTATTGTTTTAGCGTTTAATGAACAGAGTAAAATAACTCTATGTGTCAAGCCATAGACGTTATACTAACTATAGTTTGGCGGGTGTAACCTGTGTTCCATTCCTCATTCACTGCCGCTAGTTTAGAAGCCACATTGGTTAATATGGTGTTTGACTGTATGAAAAATAATCTTTAAATTGTGGCCATTCTCTTTATTACTATTGCAAAAATATGGATTAATCATCAAATAAAGTAATATTTTATTTTGGTTTGGTCAAGTGATCAAAAGCGCTCTGGATCGTGGTTGATGCGTTGTGACGTCACACCGTCGTAATCAGTGTCTGGTTGTCAACACGAGTTTGGTAATATTTGGGATTTTAATGAGTTTTAATTTATCGTGTATTTTTTGCCATTAGTAACTATTATTCTCATTATACATCATGGAGAGCGACTTTATGTACGTCAACGGTGGAAGCCTTTGAAACAAACACATTAATGTTTGGATGTTTATCTGATCGCAAAGTCAAGGGTCACGTGATCCGGAGGCCGCGTTGTGGCGGTATTTTTGTTTATTTTAACTTGATCATCGAATTTTATGGAAAATACTAGAATTCACAATGAAATAACTATATTGTTAGCATCATATTAAACTAATGAACAATTAAGATAGTTTTCAAACACTGTCAAATAGCCTATTGTACTGTTATTGTTTTATTCGCTTCATTAAACACCACTTTGTTTCAGGAATCCAACTCCAGACAGCAGCTTGGGTGTAAAGTGGAAACCTTACACCTTAAAGCACCAACACTATTTAACTATTGACGAAGAACTAAGTTCTAAAACAGAACCGGATAAGGAAGAAGTCGAATTCTGGGAGAGCATCTTCAAAGAATATTTTTCTAAATACGTCATTAACTAATTTCAATAAAATTGTGTATTTTAAAGGTTGCTTCTTTTTTTGGGATAGGTGTAGTGTATACAATGCCGGTATATATCCCAAGGTGTCCTACACACAGATCATGATAGATATGATATTTTCGCGCGTTCTGAGCCCGCGGGACGCATTGCAGGTTGTTGCTATCAAACTTAATCAGGCGCTGCGCTGCAACATTGCTTTTTTTTTTCATGAGATCCAATTTTTTCTATACTAAAAGTAGCCTAAGTTACTCCTTGTTACATCAGCTATCTGCCAGTGAAAGTCCCGTCGATATCGGTCCAGCCATTTCAGAGATTAGCCGGAACAAACAGACAGACAGACAGACAGACAGTCAAACATTGTAAAAAATGTTGTGTGGGTATAGGTACCGTGTATACATCCAAATGCACTTAGTAAAAAGCGGTTATTTTAATATTACAAACAGACACTCCAATTTTATTTATATGTATAGATAGATAACTATTTGACGACAGCTTGGTCTATTGCTTTAAGTGTAGGCCGGTCGGTTCACTGCACCGGGTAGTTGCGGGTTCGATTACCGCCTGAGTAAATTTCGGAAACGGTCTTTTCGTAATTTGCACTGGTCTGGGTGTTACTGGGATCGCCCCCAGTCAGTGGGACCATACAGTTGGTGTGTTGGTCTGGCGATATCTATTTATAATAAGCAACTTAAAAAAATGCTCTGTGTTAACTTGGATTTACAGACATTCTATAACTTTATTATTCTATTATATTTCTTTTTAATTCGATTATACCAAAACATTGGTTGCGTAGTGAATACATATTCTTGTGGGTAACTGTTTAATTTAGAGGTATTTTTCGTGTTAAAATAAAACTAAATAAACGGATTTTATCGCGTTTATTCCCGGGCACAGCTAGTACCTACTTAATAATATACCAATGGATCGAATATATAATTAAAATGATATATCTACGCTGCACAATATTTAATTCAGACCCGCGGGATGATTTACATCGTTTCGATAAGTATCCGAATAATTCGGTTAGAATTTTTTCTCGTTTAGACGACGATCTTTGAGAGCCATATTTTATAACGACTCGATTCGATACGACTACGCAATCGAACGATTCGACTCGACCACTCGCTGTGTTTAGATACGAGTAGTACATATCATAATGCAAGTTTCAATTACGAACCTAATCAGTCGATACAAGACTTGTCGTAAGGTTATGCATCGGGGGGCTGCCTGGTGCTACGGAATATAACGATAGTAGTATGCACTGAAAACGAAGCACAGTGTTTCCGCTACGCCCGCACCACCGTAGCGACTCGTAGCGGAAAACACCCGTAGATTAAGCGCTACGTAGCCAGACATGAAGAAATTGTTAGCTAGTTTTTAGGTGTATCTCTGTAGTGAGTCTGTAGGTTCCTACCCTTTTTTTAATAATAACTAGCAGTCCCGGCGAACTTCGTAGCGCCTCAGAATCAATCTTTATTGTGTTTTTTTCCCATGTTTTAATAGTTATTTTGCTATTCGGGGCGGAGACAGATTCAAAAAATCTAAGATCATAAAACTCGGCCCATCCGTTCTTGAGTTAAATAAAAAACTTTTTAACAAAATAAAAACCGTCTTCAAAAAACTAAAAAGCAAAAAATAATCTAATCTTGAAATCTACCTTGTCTAACCACATCAAATATTTAACTAATCTGAAGTCGGTGCCAAACTAACAACTGAGTCGAGTATTGCCGGTCTGCGCCAAAGACTATACCTACAAATTGGTCCGCGCATCTCGTTACTGAGTATACTTTTGTTATTCTTCGTCGGTTGTTTATTTGGCACCGACTTCAGATTAGTTAAATATTTGATGTGGTTAGACAAGGTAGATTTCAAGATTAGATTATTTTTTGCTTTTTAGTTTTTTGAAGACGGTTTTTATTTTGTTAAAAAGTTTTTTATTTTAAACTTTTTAGTGGATATATTTACTATTCTTTGTCACTAAAAAGATTTGTAAATCAATCTTTTTACTGGATAATAGGTATACCAATAATCGAGATTATCTTGGTGCAACCCGTGAAATACGTATCACTGACAAGTTCCGCTGGCCATTTGTGGCCTTCTTCATCACTTCCACTTCAGCAAATGATACTTTCTGAATGCAAATGCTTGACTTCTTGATGAAAATACCAAAATTGCTATCGGTATGCCTATAAAATTTGAGGAGTTCTCTCAATTCCTCATGGATACCATCATCAGAACATTTTTTTCAGAAAAATGTTACCAATCTGTAAACATATCCTTTTATATAAAAAAATAATTTTCCAAATCGGTTCATAAATGACGGAGATATGAGGTAACAAACATAAAAAAAAAAATAAAAAAAAAAAATACAACCGAATTGAGAACCTCCTCCTTTTTTTGAAGTCGGTTAAAAAGGGAACTAACACGACTTTATTTCATAGGTATATATAAAATTTTAATTAGACTTGGCTTTTCTAGAATCCTTACATACAAGGTTTATTGAGACTGTATAATAATAATAATACTAGCCCTTTTTACTGTCCGATTGATGGGCACGGGCCTCCCATCAATGCGAGAGGGATTAGGCCATAGTCCACCACGCTGGTCTATTGCGGGCTGGCGAACTTCATGCAGGTTTCCTCACGATGTCCTCCTTCACCGTTTAGTAAGTCATGATCATGGTTGAAAAACACATTAAATCTAGAAAACCCAGAGGTATGACCCAGGGTATAAACCTGCGATCCTCATAACCGAGGCAAGCGTTCTACCAACTTGGCTATTACTGCTTATAGAGACTTTAGTTAAACCAAAATATAACAATACTTAATAGAGTGCTTAAGTACCTTCTAGACCCTCTATAGTAAGTTCTTATTTATACGTATATTGTATTGTTTTATTTTCTCCTTCGCAAGAGGGATGTAGGTAGGCACTCCAACTAAGCCTGTAAGTAAAACCAGTAAAACGTTTTATATTATTATCTGGCCCTACGGAGCGTAGGTACCTTACTTATTCAGGCGTTGACCTTTTTCTTAAAGTAATACATAGTTGGAAGGGATTCATTAAAGTTTAAAGAAACAAGGGTCGAGTGACGACAGGGCTGCCAGATGAGAATTCTATTTCTACCCAAATTCGAAATAATTTTTCTCCAAAATGATACAATTTGCTTAAGTTTTACCCAAAGATAAAAAAGTTAATAATATCCAGTAAGTAACCTAATGGGTAATTGCTCGATATTATTAACTTTTTGCCTTTTTAATATTTTTTTATTAAAACACTGTTCTGATTTTCGAACCAAAACAGGAGAATAACTTAACAAGCGAAATAAGTGAGCTAATGAAAAGAATAAATAACAGAGTATGTTCATTTTTAACCGACTTCAAAAAGGACGAGGTTCTCAATTCGGTTGTATTTTTTATTTACCATACATACTTTTCAATCGCGGGTAACACCGCGGGGCGCAGCTAGTAACCGATAAAAATAAGGTATTACTGGCGTAAGAATAAACCTTATTTTCAATGAGGGGCTAGGCAGAAAATGGTTTATATAGAAATAGTGTGACCTATCTTGCGTAGATAAGCCGTGTCGGTAGCTAACTGGGCCTGACGGGTACATCCCTAGCGATCATAGATAAACACTCTATCAGAACGTAGCTCCAAGCGTGTTGACTTGTACGTTGCGTAACTACTCAGGTAGGGTACCTGTACGGGACCTTATTTTCATAGATCGAAAAGTACGGTATTGTTGTTTTAGTAGAATGCGAATTTTATTAAGTTTGGGATAGGAAAAAACTAGCCAAGTGTGGATTAGGTCACGCAAAAGTTAGGGTTCCGTTTCTATGTCAACAACGAAAACTCATCGCAGGTAACCACAAAGTTGTATTTATTTGTCGACCTGATTATAGCTCAGTTGGTAGTGACCCTGCTTTCTGCACCGAGGGTCCCGGGTTCTTACCCTGGAACGGATATACTTTGTGTGATGAGCACGAATGTTTGTAACTGAGTCATGGATGTTTAGTATCAGTCCATTCTACAGCACCCATAATACAAGAGTTGCTTAGTCTGGGTCTATATAGTTTGTGTGTTCGTCTGGCGATATTATTATGTCTCTCAGCACACGGGCTATACGGGTTGCGGATACTTGCTTTAATCAGCTTTTATCTAATTACTATTGGCAGGTGGTGACTCGCCGCTCTTTAGGTGGGCCCCTGAAAAAGGGCGTCATATTATTATTAAATAGGGCCCCCAATTTCATTTTTGCCCGGGGCCCTCAGTTACATAGCTACACCACTGAATGTATATATGAAACTAAAATCATAATTACGAGCTGCGATCGTAAATTATGGAGCAGCAACAACTCAGCGCCGAGGGCCTGCTGCCAACGGATAAGCATTAAATAATGAGCATCTTACTCGATAACGGCCCATAGTTTCGTTGCTCAGGATACATATGTGTTGTTGAGACGGACGGTATTTTGTTTATCGGTGACGTTTTATGGGTAACGAACGACTATTTAGTACTGTTTTATGTGTTGGCAGTGGATCAAAATGAGGATGTAGACTTGTTCGCGTTTGTCATACTACTTCTGGTGTAATCAGGGCTGTTAGGAACTTGTGATCTGGGCCCCGAGTCTGCTAAGACAATCGAATCATAATCGAACATGGATCGATTATGTTAGCAGACTTGGGGCCTTGGAGTATAGCATGGATAGGATATCATGGATAATTAACATTTTCGTACGTGGCATGTGAAAAAAAAGCAGAGATAGCCATGTCAGTAGAAGGCTAGCGTCGGTAACAAAGAACGCAGGTTCAAACTTCAGCTCGCACCTCTGGGATTTGTGGCTTTTATGTGTCAAATATATATGTATTGGGGCATTAAAACTTATCTTCTCAAAGATAATCAGTAAAATAAAGTAGTAATAGTACCTACTTCAATTTCATCGCATGTACACAACAAAATTACAAAGCCCAAATAAAAATTATACCGTGTACCTATTCAAATTATAATCCACTTACAAACCTCTTATGAACTGACTGTAGAATATGCTCTTAAAAGTCAACAGCGAAGCGTTTGAAGCAGCTTATGTACATTACGTAACAGGCTTAGGGAGGCGCAGGACCTCATGAAAATTTAAACAAACAATAAACTTTACAACTGCTAGAGGTCTTGAGACGACTTTGAGACTTTATTTTCCAAACAATGTGTTACTTTGATATGGCACTATTTTATAGCCGTTTGCTACACTGAGAAAAAAAATAGGTCCCGGTTACCTAATATTTAACCTAATATTGCGTATTTGTCGGACAACGTAGTGCATTAGGTAACAACAACCAAGTGCACTAGTTATTACATAAACTTATGTTGTACCGACGCATTAGGTTATTTTAAACTATTTCTAGTAAGGTAACTATCACCTAATAGTAGGTTAAAGTTACGTAGTGACTAGGTTGTCCGACAAAAACCTAATATTAGGTTCGATACTATAACCTAATAATCTTATTATCTAAAATTGGGTCATAACTAGTTAAGTATAACGATGCCAAATTTTAACACTCGAGTTTGTAACTATATTATACATACCGTTTAGTTTTAGAAGGCTTGTGCCTGTGAGTCACAACAAATGATTTTATAAGTAAAAGGGGCAAATGGGTTACCTGCACAAGATTGAACTTCCCAAATGACACACATAAATAAAGTATTTTTTTTTATCACAATATATTAGATGCAACATGGAAGTCGGAGCGAAAAAGAGACAAGTTTATGTTGCGATGCATTGTCCCGCATGGTAACTACTAGAAACGTACCTCTTCTTTCTATTAGGTAGTATTCACTGATAGTGATAGGTAAAATTAAATGTGTATATTAGGTGACGGCCCGTTAACGTAACAGTTAGGTAAAAAAAAAGGTTTCTTTAACGTAAAATAGGTTAAAATTACGTAATATAGTACGCTACCAAACACTGTAGGTTGTATTTACCCAATCGAAGGTAAAACTATTTACCTACACTAGGTTCAGAAAACCTAAATTAGGTTGTATTCAACTATTTTTTGCATTACCTACATTATTAGGTTTGCATTTACCTATCTTTTTTCTCAGTGTAGCTAAAAAAAAGAAGAAAGACATATTTTTTTAATAAATATGTACGGTATTATAATTATTACGCATTTTTTTTTAAGTAAAATATTGCCAGTGTTCTTGAATCTTTATTGAGATTGTTTTGTTTAAAAAAGGTCACGACCAATAAGTTATAATAGTATTTGTAATAACTTAAATAACTTAAAATATTTTAACAGGGCGATCAGCAGGTTAAAAAGACAACATGCCCGAAGAAATAAATCAAATTATTAGAAATTTAAAAATTATACAGGACATTTATACGCTACAGGTTAATAAAATATAACAGCATTTACACACTTATTTTAAAATATATCCGTTTGTATATTTTAAAATAAGTGTGTAAATGCTGTAAATGTAAATGCTGATCTGTTTGACATACTTATTAAGCTGTTAAAATATTTTACACTATTTTTGTTATAATTATTAATGTACTATGAAATCGCCACTTTTACACGGTTCTTATACACAAATAGGTAATTCCAGTATTTATACATGAGAGTCATTAAAGTATGATTTTAAAGGACAAAGCCGTAGGGGCGGTTGACCACGGGGTTGACTCCGGTCACGTACCACTCCACGCAGGGCCGTCTAATTTTCTGCGCCAGCGAACATCTTTTTGATGTCTAACATAATAAAATAAAGGTATCTACCAAATTAAATTCGTTATGTCCTCAAAGATATCTCATTAAAATTTTGACGTTTGAATTGTACGTATGACGTTGGGATAATTGAAATGCGGCCGCGGGCTCGTTCGTTCTTTGAATTGACAGTCTGTGTTTGTATGTGGAACTTATTCCAATTATTTGGGGGCGGATTGTGGGTAAGTAACCTTCCAGGAGGACTAGCCAGGGGCTTGAAAATACTTGAAGTAGTTGATAATAATAGGTAAGTATAAGATTTCTTACCTATTATTTCCAATGAATAAATTATATACAAGGTTTAACAAACATAGTATAAAATATATATAATAAGTAGGTCATATCGATTATATAAAATATATGTGTTAACAGTGTTTGATTTTTCTTTGAGAAAGCAAGCTACTATCGTTTCACCACTCACTTATTGCCCGTAGTGTTATTTTTAAAAATTATAGTATTTTCATTATTTTTTCGAGAATGTGACCCTACCTGTAAAATATTTTACACTACTATGGTTATACCTTATATATATATATGAGGTATATTTATTATTATTATATGAATGCGCACAAAAATCCTCTGCACATGTAAAATTTCATAATCAAAAGCTGTATTTGAGACTGGCAGCGCCTAATCCGGGACAAAATGGGCACCGCATTTCGCGCCAACGAGGAGATAAGCCACATTTTTTTCTTTAGTAATTAATAAAGACTTAATCGCAAAGGCAATAAATAATTCATTCTACATACTTTAGCCGTACAATAAATAATTCATTCTACATACTTAGGCACCTATAATTATGTATTATCCTATCGTAGGTACATGCTTTTAACACACAACATAAATTAACTTGCAGGTAGCCCAGACTGTAAGGCTAGGAAAGTTTGTTGGACTGTTCTGATCCATCTTTTTAGGCAGAAATTTAGGGGGGGGGGGGGGGAGGGATTAGGTATATTTCTAAATACTTAATAAGTATCACTTTTATTATAATAAGACTGTAAGTAAAGATAAATATACGGATAGTATGTATAGATACCTATAGATAACATGTATGCCACCCTTCAATCTACCTCGGGACGCATAAAACCATAAAATTCTGTCAATATTCCAGACACGCTAAAAAGATACGGAATATTATCTTAAGAACGTGCAAAGAAGTAAAATTTGTTTTATAGACGAACCGCGAAGTCAGTAATCGACTATAAAACACGCGTACGACCGAAATGTCTTCAAGAAATCAATCTTACTAGTCTACCAAACTGAATTATGTGTGTCTGTTTATATCACAGAATCATACGTATCACGGAAAAGCTAGAGGACCAATCTCCACAGGGCTTTCATTGTTGGACAGTGTATGGGTAAGACTCATGATAGAGTACGAATCATGTCTGTTAGGATAACACAATTTTGGTACAATTTTTCACAATTGGATTGCACGTTAAGCTGGTGGCTGTTGGTCCCCAACAGCCACCAGCTTAACGTGCAATCCAAAGCATGGAGGTCAGTCATTGGCCATCCTATTCTAGTCCTAACCAACTAAGCTGTAGCTTCAGCGGATCGACGTTATCATAAGATAGGTATGTGTTTTTATCATCTTTATAAGGTTCCAGCAACGTAGAGTTCCCTAGAGCCCAATTAATCATACAACCTTAATGGCAATCTGTTTAAAAGGATTCCTTTGCCGTTCATTGATTGTTCGTACACTTCGGGCGAAGTGTGTTCTGAAGAGACGCTTAAATGATTATGCTATATACATACGACTGCTAGTCATATAGTTGTGTTGCCGGGGTTGCAGTTTGGATTGAGTAATTATTTGCATGTATAGTAAGACTTTCCGTTCCCGTTCCGTGTCTCTATGGACAGGTTAGGAACAAACAGTTAAAAGACTTTGGTGTTTTGAAAAAGCTCGCAGTGATCTAAAAGCTTTGGAACATCAATGCAATCATTACAAGGGCATTTTGGCTTTTGAGTACCTACCCACATTTTTTCAATATTTTTGAAGACTTTTAACTTCCCTTCAATTTTCCCTGAAATCTGTATCACAGTTACACATGTGTAGAAAATATGGGGTATGCAGAGGTTGCGATCCATTCTACGACTAAAGGGAGTCCTCACACACCCTACACGCCAACTACCTTACCAGTTACCAATCTCAAAATGGCAGTAGAGCAGTGATGGTGTGGAAACATTGGGTGTCACCAGGGAATTGTTTACGGGGTGACCTTGAAGCCCGGGACGCTTACCTAGGATGCTGCACATGGTCGGTCCTGGCCGGGCACGCGTGTGCGCGCGGCCATATCGTAAGTCACGCCAGTACCATCACTGACACCACACACACGACTGAACGTCACTCATATCAGGGCCATGGACTCCGGTGGGGTATGCGGCCGAGAGGCGTGCGCTTCCCGCGGCCGCTTTTCATTCACTGAAAGGCCCGGGCGAGTTGGGAAGTCTGCGCAGGCTCGGACATGCGTTCAGGGGACAACACCGACGCCCTCTGTGTTGTCAGTTGGCCACGCACCGCGGCAGGCACTAGGCAGGGTGAGTCGCCTTCGGCCCGAAACCCGACGTAGAGGTCACAAGGTCGAAGGTGTCGCTAAAATTGTAAACATTGTTGGCGTCGCTGGACATGTCACTGAGCAACGAAGTTCTTCAACCTCTGTATCGATTGTTTACTAAGTAGTTATAAATCCTACTGTCCATATTGCAAGCATTAAAGCTTTTTCCTCCGGTTAAATGTTCAGCTCCCTGAATTTAGCTCTTCAGTAGGCTGGATTAATCTAGTCCTCTAGATGGAAGGTAGGTACTTTGTTATTCTATTCATCACCTATTCTCATGGCAACATGTAGAAGTTTTATCTTAGCCCATGGATAGGTTATACTTTATTTGTCTGTTATTAACTTAGCTGCGCATTTTAATTGGCGATTGACCGGTCCTCGGGTTTTTTGAAATATGCAGGTTTTAGTAATCCTGTATATCGACGACGTCGATGATGAAATGAAAACTACTCTCTTACCTTTCCCTGTCAGCAATGCGGTAGATATTTTACTGTAATCTTTCCGGACATGTAGGTTGGATGGCTTGAAAGCTCAAGTTTTATTTTAAGTAAGTACTTAAGGCGAAGGGTTAAAAAAAATACCTAAAGCGATACAACACCATAAAGTTAGTAAAAGTAGCGGTTTTTACAAACCTTATGGTATTGTATCGGATTAGGTACTTTTTTAAGCAAACTTAATACATCGAGACATCCAATGCAGAATGCTAATATCGCAAAACACTAAATTACATCGTAAAGATGTCCAATTTTTTCGTAAAAAAATAAAAACCATTGACATTTTGAATTTCGCGCCCGGACCCTGAGCTTCCCCCTTAAGTGAAGTGAAGCCTGCGCCAGCCAGCACAGACATGCTGCGCAGAGCAAATCGGTGTTATGATGGTGTCGTGTGAACCGGCTAAATGTCTTTTTCTATTTACTTGAGTAATCATTGATCTACTGGATACTATAATTTATATACTAACTAAGAATTTCTTAGTTTTTTTTCAGTTTAGCAATCGACTACAAAATAGAGGCATTTTTTGCCAATCACGAATAGATATTTCTTAATAATTGCTATAAAATGATATGTAAGTACCCCTGATGATAACGATGATAATTAAATTATTGCCCTACCCCTACAAGTAAAGCTGTGGATTCCTTACCGAAAATTTACTGAACATAATATTGGGTTTTAACTTCATTCGAGCACTCGTGCACATTTTAATCTCCTTCACTCGTGTGTTACTCGTTGTTACTCAGACTTAACAATTGTTTGTCATTTATGAAAACACAATTGTTAATATCCATTATTTATCAAAGAAACACATTTTTGCAAAAACAATATTGTCAACTTCGCTGTTCAATTACCCGCCAAAAAGTCTACTAAGTACTACTAAGCATTTATTTTATTTCAATTCACTTTTTAAAACATTATGTCTTCCATGGTTGTTTGTCGATAATTTGGCAATATTGTTTACATTGACAGTCCTAAAAATCATTGCTTTCTGTTTCTTTTTTAGCATTCCTAATTCTCTAATGTGTGCGTAGAACGGAACGAATAAAAGAAAAACAAGTCTTAGTGATGTACTGTTATGTAGCGCTTCAATTACTTGATAATCGATTATGGCCAGTTTCGTATCGTCTCGTCGTTTGCGAGATTATTCGTAAGCTAACTGTATAGTTTATAGTTTACGTATTTAGAAACATTGTATGGCAAGGCGCGTTTCAATTCTCCATACGAAATGACTAAATTCGTAGACTATAAAGTATACGGTTAGGTAGGAATATTCTCGCACTTGACGTACAGTTCGATTTACCAGAGACTGCACTCCCAAAGGATTTTATATGCAGATTGCTCATATTCGTTATACGGCGTCGAAGAGCTATGGTATTGTTTACGATAATTTAGTCTAACTGTTTTACTTTCCGATCGTCTAAGGCAGACAAAACCTTAATTCACTCCTTAGCACCTACAGTGCTTCCATACACCATACAGGATACTATGGATTAAATTTCCAACAGCAATGCAAAAACAAAGCCATAGACTATCGCTGTCTCAATCGTATACACTAGTACCCCGACAATTTTTTTCTCTATCTACGTAAAAAATGACAATGACATGAAAATGGTATCTGCCAAAGAAACATTATTTTTTCGTAGATAGAAGAACCATTTTTTTTTTTAAATCTTCATTGCATTTCATTTCATAAATAATTAAAAAGAAGACTTGATGATTTAATGATGAAACATCTAAGTCTGTATGTGTGAATGTGCGGACACGCCATTTTCATATCTTTATGTCACATCCATTATTTTATAATATGTATTGCTATTCAATACATGATACTGGCAAAATACCCACTAAGTTGTGGGTGAGGCCATTTTATTTCATCGCATTCCATTTCGTATAGATTAGTACAACACTATCTGTCATTGCGTTTGTAGTTGCCAATAATTAAATTATTTATTGTTATTTCTTCTTCAACTGGCAACACCAGTATAATAATTTTCTTTTTACTTCGGTTCTTTGCCGTGTTGTTTCGGGTACGTTGATAAATCCGTGAAAATCTCGCATTACTTGCTAGTTCTTTAATTAAAATCATTAAATTTATAATAAAGACTATATTCTTCAACGTACACAATGGATATTTTCAGTTTAACTGATGTTGTTTATCGATATAATCGTCGCGGATACATGACGTTAAACACGCAGGGGCCGGGGAACTCAGTAACCTAAACACTCGGGCTGTGAAATAAACGTGGTTGTTTTGGGTTTTCAGCGAAGAGCGCCAGAATGAAGTACAACAAACTCGTCACATCCTCGAGGAGGAAAAACAGGAAGAGGCATTTCAGTGCCCCTTCACACATCCGAAGAGTTCTTATGTCTTCACCCCTATCTAAGGAGCTGAGGCAGAAATTCAACGTCAAGTCTATGCCCATCCGCAAGGACGATGAGGTTCAGGTGCGTAAACCCTATTTTGTTACCTATCTAATTCTTTTGAGGTTATGTTTGTGTGTGCAAAACAGTATGATGAAGACAAACCATTCTTAGACTACGGACGATCGTCGTCGTGCTAGGGACGAGCTGAAGGTTTTCTTCTGTGAGTTCTTGGCGCGTTCGGCTAGTCTGTGCCATGGTGCAATAATGGCTCTGATTGTTTTGCACCACATGATCTAAAATATAGCAGTCTATAGCCGCGTCTCTAGCCTGTGCGGTACTGTGCACACTTCACAAAACTCTTTGTTTCTATGCAAATCATGTGCCATGCTCTCTGCAGGGGAAAAAAAAGATTTGTGTTCTGTGTCCAACAAAGCAGACCGGAGATGCAGCTTTTAATAAACAGTTTGTGTTTCACTGGAGTAACCTGTGGTACTGCTGCCTCAACAATAATGTTTTACTCTAAACTTTTATATTCATTTAAAATGAGCTTCTCATAATTATAAACGAAGGGTTTCAACAATAATCGTTAATATAATGTGGGATTTATAATACTAATATTTCTTTATGAATATACTAATTGCAGTTGTGCCTGCAATTTCATATAAACTAATCGTAAGAACCCTTCCATTTCTTGAGATTAAGTGTTATATACTTACATTGAACTGGTATAAGCAAACATCAATCCAAGTTCAGTAAAATGTACAGTACTATAAAAAAACCTTATATAAGACCCAAAGAGTATTTTAAATGTTGACCCGGGTAATAAGCTGTCTCAGTCAAGTTTTATCAAAATTAATGTCCAGTACACTGGTAAAAATTGAACGAAATAAGAATTATGGATCATATTGTTCTATAACATTCAAAATTTTAAAAGATGTAAACAAGTCACAATGTTATTGTTTTCATAACAAACTGGCTCACTTGTTGCAGGTTGTTCGTGGACACTACAAAGGCCAGCAGGTCGGTAAAGTAGTCCAAGTGTACCGTAAGAAGTTTGTCGTCTACATTGAGAGGATCCAGCGCGAGAAGGCCAATGGTGCTAGTGCATACGTTGGAATCCATCCTTCAAAGGTATTACAACTTGATCTTATTTTGAACCATTTTGACAATTTGTTTAATGCTTAGTACACACTAGTGTGGATATTTTTTATAGTAATAACAATACTCCAATTATAATTTTTGCCACTAATAACATTAATGTATGGGATATCATATAAAAGGCATTGTGAATTTATTTACTAAATGCACACTATGATATTGAGCCCCGAAATGAGCACTAATGTAGGACAGCAAGCAAAGCATTGTGGTTTGGTTGATGCTTTTACAAACTATTCAGTAGTGTTTTATCATGCTTTGTACTATGTCAGTGTCTCATGCTTCATAGCTGATAATGACATAATATGTAGACATGGCTACTGGTGAAACACTTGTCTAACTGATTATACCCCACAACTTTCACAACATAAATCGGTAATTCGAAATACTCACTGTTAGTCTCATTTCCAGTGCGTAATCGTCAAGTTAAAGATGAACAAGGACCGTAAGTCGATCCTCGACCGCAGAGCGAAGGGCAGGCTGGCCGCGCTCGGAAAGGACAAGGGCAAATACACAGAGGAAACCGCCACCGCGATGGAAGCCTCGTAAACATAGATATAAGACAAATAAAAAAACTAAAACACATGCTGTTGTTTTATTTATTTACTGTTGTTGGTATAATCAACTTCTTTGAACCACACATCACACAAAGTCAATTAGGTGGAATTGTCTCAATTTCTTCTGCGTGATCAAATACAACCTGACCGTGAATATAAATGAGCTAAGATGATGGTTCTGCATTTTATTTACACATCGAACTTTAGAGGTAACCTAACTTGAATATTATGTGTAATGAATAAACAGGTTATTCCACATGTTCATTCAAAAAATAGTACCTGGTACTCAATACCTTGTATGAGAAAGTCCTCCTGGATGGTGGTCTCGAGCTAAATAAAATCGATATGAGACTACTGACTAAAAATGGAGCAGGTTCGATCCCCGCACAGGCGGTGTAATCCTTGGTTTATCGTGGTATTTAGTAGTTTGAAGACGCCAATATTGTAATAGATTGAAACTTGGTCTGGGAGTCAATAAATATAATTTTATGATATTATTTTAATATATAAAAATGAATGAGTAATTGAGCACCTCATTCGGACAATCACAAGATAGGCAGTGATACAATTTTTTTCAAATACATTATACTTGCAAAATACATTTTGGTCTATGAGAGCCTGCTGCGATTTGAGTCCTTTGTAATTTATGGGATGCTGATTTCACACCAATACACTACAGAAAACACTGAATTCCCATGTGATTGGACTCTTTTCCTGCATGGACCAATTCTTGAGACTCAGCTGTAAGAAATAAATTCACTGGAGTCTGGATAGAGATAGTTGTACCTAGTTGCCTAGTTTACACATATTAAGTGCAAATGATTAAAGTCAGTGCATGTAAACAAGCTGATGGCCCACTGGATTACTGATCTATACACAAATTTACTTAATACATGTAAACAAGGCAATAGTAAAAGTATTCTACAAGTATCAGATCTTGTTTAATTAAATTTGTGTAAATAAAACAATGTTCACCCTATTCTAACAATTATTGATTACCTAGATTTCTTACATAATAATTATCTATCATTAAAAACTTTTAGGCAGAATGTTCTTAGATGTTATGACTTACACGGGTCTATCTATGAGCAGTGTTCTAGAAATACATACTTGAATGTTAGGTGCTACTTGGGAGTGATTAGTATTAGGCAAATTACTGGCTATGCACATTGGTAAACAGTATGTTATTACAACCGAGTTTAGGATGTAATAATAATAACAGCCCTTTTTAATGTCCCGCTGTTAGGCACGGGTTTCCAATCAACATGAGGGGGATTATTTAGGTATGTACTAACTAGATAAAAATTTAGTTTTCACAGAAGAGTTCTTGGTGTTACCTACTATAAATATAGCACTCTGGGCACTTACTATGGGTTTAAATATACAAATCAAATTATTCTATGTATTCACTACCAGTAATTCCCACCATACACATGATGCTTGCACAAAAAATATTTAATTCATTTTGACAGATGAATACATAAGACTTGCATTTTAAAGGTTTTTTAAACAATGATGGTAGGGACAAACACAAAAAAACTGGATGCAGCTGGCATGTGCCTCACATCTACATGAAATGCCAGTTCATAGCATACAAGCTAATTTCCCTAGCATGTGTATAGCAGGCTTTAAGCTATTGATAAAGTTGGAACAAAAAGTAGCCTGTCATAGGCTTTGATTTATGACCGCCAATAATTTGAATCTAAGCAGCAATCTTATTCGTGTGTTGAGTCTCCAGATGAGGTTTAGTTGTGCATTTGTAACGTTTCTTCACTTCGTTGTTCATGTTTTCTCTGTTTCTCGCAATCTCTATTGCATAGAACTGTACCCGTGGCACTAACATAGTGTTCTGCTCCGAGTAATCCCCTTTGGTGTCTGCTCTCATTAATGTACCAAAACTGTAGTCTTCAATTATATTTTTGAACTTTTCACAGAATATTCTCCACTTTGCTTTGTTTACGTTGTTCTTTATTACATTTTCATTGACATAAGAGACATCCATGTCTGGGAAGTCCTGCTTAAAGTGTGTGTAGATGAGGTCATCGTGGGGTGTCAGCTGCAGCCACCTGGTGTCCAGGGCACATAACATCTGCAGTTTAGAATTTGGAATTAAAATATAATGAAACATTATTATAAAACCACTATAACATGAGACTTTAGGTTGGCAAATAATAGTGATAAGAAATGTATTTGACCAACTATGTAGCATTGTCTTATTTACTTTTCATATGACTACCTTCACCTCTAGCATTTTCTTTCAGTACTATTAACCCATATACTTTCTATTGAAGAGATAACTCATTCAACATAGTTGGTAAAAGATGAGTACACTAAAAATATTGTTCGAGGGAACTTAACAAATTACGTATCTAAGGCCAATGTGGTGGAATATGCCCAGAATCCCTTTGCATTAAGGCAAGGCCTGAGTGCAACAGTAAAACTTTTAACGGGCTACTTATTGTAGTTACAATTGGATAGATATAACCTAAAAATGTATGTAAACCGATGCACTTATACTAAAATCATGTAAATTTAATTATAAGTACTAACATTGAAATAAATATCACTGTGTTCCATTGCTTTGGCTGCCCACAATCGCTCCAGGGTCTCATCGTTGCCAAATTCTTCAGCCGGTCTGGACAATACGTCCTGAAACATTCAACTGTCTTTAACATGTTACTAAACATTGCACTTTACTTGCTTTAATACGTAATACTCCTTGTATATATAATTAATTTACTATTGATAAACTGAATAAAATAAACACGTCGGTTATATATACCTAAATGATATCATAAGAATCTGCTATCACATTGGATACAGATATATTTACTTATGGAACATGGACCTTACCATCTTGTTTGTCTATAAATGATTCTGTGCCACGAAATTCACGACTTTCTTACAATAGTTTTGTTTGTAAGTCTTTCTCTCTAAGCACATGTAACAAAATATTATACGTATTGGATTTAAAAAAATATGATTGCCAAGCGAAAACCAGAGATTAAATAAAAACTGAGTAGAAAGAAACAGAAAATACAATAGACAACTTTTTTTTTTCTTAGATTGACAAATAGCTACAAAATAAAGCCATTTTTGCCAGCCTTGAGTAAAGTATCGGTGTTGTTTAAACATAAGTACCCCTGATGATAATGATGATGTCGATGATGCTGGTAAAATGTATCTCCTACCTTTATCAGTAAAGCTGCGGATGCTAAACTGAAAATTTACCGGGAGAAATTAAAAATTTAAGTGCTACCTATTAATTAATTTAAATTTTCTTGACTCGTGCACATTTATGGGAGCACTAATATTACACATTATTAAAAAACACATATTTTTCGAAAATAAGACAAAATTGCTAACTTCGTGGTTCAACTTCCCACCAAAAAGTCATGGAAATTACAAATAGGTCGCATACCGAACCATTCGTTTGCATGCTATGCCTATATGATATTTCAGTAATTCCTAACAACAGCGATGCTATGGTGGCTTCTTTTTATAATCACTTTCATAACACGTGAAAAGAAATGCTATATGAGTTTTTAGCAATCGCTCTAATACTAATCTTGCTCTAAAATCGGAGAAATATCACCATAGGCGTTTACCAGTATATATCAATAGTGCAGAAAGGCTTTTTTTAAAGGTATATTGGCAATTTTGCTTGGAAATAATTTAATTTTATAAAACACTTAATTCCTGTTGGTATTTTTTTTAATTTTAGGAATGTAATTATTGTGAACGTATCTAAATGCCATATGAGATAGCCAAATACAAAAATCTAACATCAGACAAGGAGAACACTTATGGAAAAATTCGTTTCGTTTAGTTTCGTCACGGGTTTTCATTGGCGGAGAGCAGAAGAGGGTGGCGCATGCGCGTTATGCCGACGCCATCTCTGCAACTACTGTGCCTATTATGTACTTGCTCGACCAAAGTGAATGCTAATTCGTGGTAAAACGTGTGAATAAATCATGAAATCGAATCGCCGCGAGTGAGATTACGCGTCTGTTCACAGTGATATAACACAAAGGTGACATCACGAGGACTCTGCCGTCGGCGGGTCACATCTTGCGGAAGCCTGGCTACAACGCATATTTTTTGCCGCTATCGCCGCCACGGGCTTGCACACGGAACGATTTGATGGGCCTCCATCTCTGCAGCGCATAGTGGTAACCGTTCAACACTCGATATTCACGTTCGGCGGCAGTGCTCGTGAGAGCGGGCCTGAGTCTGAATCGGGCTAGCGGCCCGCGGTCCTGCGCGCGTAGTGCGTACCGCCTATACGTTTGTTATGTATGAATTATTGTTGTGGGTCAAAGACACCTCTGCGCGCTTGGCGCGAACGGCGTCGTAAGCTCCGCTAACTTTGTGTTTCAGTTTGAGCGGATCGGCGGGCGGTTTGTGACGCGTTTGATATGAATTCTGCTTTAAAGCCGGTGCTGCCCCAGCCGGGGGTGCCGCAGCCGGGTGGGCAGGCGAGCCCAGCCAAGGGCAACGTTGCCGTGGTCGGCGCCAACCACGCCGCGCATCCGCAGGCGGCCCAGGGCTCGCTGCTGACCAACAGCCTCGTCGGCCAGAACCTCACGCACCCCGCGCCCGCGCCGCCGCCGCTCCCGCACGCCGTGCCCTCCATGGCGCCGGTCTCCGCCAACATGGCGCAGATGGCACAGAACATGAGTCACCATGGGAACCTCTCCCACGTCACGCAGAACTCCGTCAGCCCTTCTAATGTAGTTGCAACCCCTAGCAAAAGCAGTAACCCGAATGCTCCCCTCAGCCTCATCCATCAGGATAAAGCTCTTGCATTAACGCGAACCCCTGAAAAGATTGAGCCTGATTCTACAGGGCAAGCAAACGGAACCATTGACTCTCCAAAGTCTGGAGCCAATGCTCCTGCAATACTAAAGCCTCAGAATCCTGAGCCCAATAAAGACAAACAAGATATTGCTAAGACATCTCCTAGTACTCCGAAACCTCCTGAAAAGCAATCCAGTGACCCCAGTACACCACAGAAGGCTGAGCCTTCGAACTCTGTTGCCGCAACTGCTGATGGCCCTGTCCAACCTAAAGTAGCGACAGCCAATGAAGCTCCTGAGAAATCACCTTCGAAGCCCATGGAATTGAAACCAGCACCAGCAGCTGATGTTGCTCCATCACAGAGTAACAGTAAACCTGTGCCAGAAGCAGCAAGTGTCAGTCAGTTACAAGAGAATGCTTCCACACCAGCCAAACAGGATGCCCCAGAGGCAGAAAGTGCTAAAACAGAGACTACACCCAAAGTAGAAGATAAACCTGAAGAACCTAAAGTTGAGAAGCCTCAGAATGTTGTAGAAGAGAAAAAAGAGGAAGTGAAAGTTGAGGAACCTAACCCTCCAAAGAAGGAAATATCAGCAGAGAAGTTAGAAAAGATTGAGGAAAAAGAGAAACCAGAAGAAAAGATTGTGGAAAGTAAACCACCTAAAGTGGAGATCAAGCCTAAATCCACTCTGAAGTTGGCAACAGTGACGCCTCCAATGAGGAAGAGAAGGCAGGCGTCACCTCATAAGGGCAGCGAAGGTCCCAGTCCGGCTAAAAAGGTTAATGATGGAGATTTCACACCAGATGCAAGAACTAAGAGGAATAGAACTAAGGTATGTTATTTTTTTAGTCCATAATTTCTTTATAGACTACCTATACAAGGGATTCCCAAACAATTTTGGGCAAGAGACCACTTTTTCAAAATTAACTGATACCTCAGACCCCCATAGCCAAATTACTTTAAAAATCCTATCTCTAGTTTTTTTCCTATTGATACGAAATAATAATTTAATCTTGTATGAACTTGTGCACGCTTATCAACTTGTTCAGTTTTTTTAATTACAACAACTTCCTATTAACATATTAGTCTTTCTTATAACAAGTTGGTTCATATAACACAACTTATACAGTATCTTGAATGTTTCAAAAAAGAACTTGTATTAATTAATAGATGTCGATTTTTAGACCTCATCAACCCTTAACATCAGTTTTTGTTTATATCGACCCCTGGGAAACCAATATTGACCCCAAGGGGTCGATAGGGACCA
Source organism: Pheosia gnoma (assembly GCA_905404115.1). Lineage (NCBI taxonomy): Eukaryota > Metazoa > Arthropoda > Insecta > Lepidoptera > Notodontidae > Pheosia > Pheosia gnoma. Next base: position 9,201,897 of record FR989903.1, read on the forward strand.
CTTTGGGAATCCCTGACCTATATCTACTAACTACTAACATTTCGAGAGCCTCATCAATACATGTGACAATATTTTGTACCTACCACAGTAAAAACATTCTATGTATCTTGCAATTTGCAATATGTTACGTTATTAAATAAAAAAAAATAACTGATCATAAGCTAATGATTATACTTTTATGGCCAAATATTCAAAAGGTTAGATGGTATGAGTAAAACTACTATTCTACTACTAAACTTTAAATATTCAACCAAAAAAATTTGTATGTATACCTATAATGGTAAGTATAGGCAAGGCCGGGTTTGGGGTTCACAACCCCCCCTCCCCACCCCCCGAAATGCCTTAGGTAACCGTTTTACACATAGGTTCTAATATCTCTGGTCCAAAGCTTGACCCGGAGTGAATTCCTAGCTACGGCCTTGGATATGATATAGGTGATAGAGGTTAACAACAAAGTTCATAAATGATTAGCTACCAGTTAGTTTTATGTTATTACAAATGTTATATGTAATGAACTATAGCATTAGTAAACAGTTTTCAGCAGAAAAGTGCAATGAATCTGAAATGTCAAGTAATATGGCAGAGTACCATTTTATTTCACCCAATGGGAAGATATCTCCATTGTTGTTTACAAATAACTAATATTACGATTGCCATTACTGAAATAAAACTATTTATTCGCATGGATTAGGCCGGTAGGTCCTCGGCTACTTTACCATGGTTTCTGTAAAGGAGCTGAAACGTCAGGAACGTAAAAACATAAAATAAACGCGATAAAATCCGAAAAAAGGGGGTACACACATATTCGCGTAAATATAATAAAACAATTTTGCATTTATTATTGACAAACAAGTAAAAAAACAAATAAATGCACATTACGTAAAAAATTCTAGCATAATCTTAATAAAAGTTCCGCGCCAATGTTAGGCCGCGTTGCCGCGTGCAAAACACTGCACGACTTATCCAAATGTCACCCAATAGTATTGCATGTGTAAGCTCGCAATCGCTTCAGTCTACTCTTGCATGCTGCCTGTTGGACATCCACAAAAGATTTCCTTGCGATTGGAATCGCGGCCTCACGTCAACTTTGCTTATTTCAATACACACATTTCCATGCACCCATATTATTATTTCGCGTATCCTAAAATAACAAAATGTACCTACTTAACTGAAATGTTATTTTACAACCATGTAAACATTGTATTCATGTACTTACATACAATTAAAGGATTGTCCCTATATGAGAACCGGCGCCTACCAGCTTTCTAAGTTCAAATAATATAGGTATATCACTTTTTGGCGGGAAGTTGAACAGTGTAGTTGTCAAATTTGTTTTTTTCTGAAAATTGTGTTTCTTTGATATAATAATATGTAATATTAGTGGCATATTAACCATTGTGTGTTTATAAACATGCACGAATGACGTAAATTAAAAAAAAACAGTATAGCTTGACGCCTCGAGTTCTCCCATGACTAAATCAAGACTAAACCATGTTAACTTTCAGTAAAGTACCTACAACTTTACTGATAGAGTTAGGGGATTCAGTTCATCAACGTCATTATTATCATCCGAGGTACTTATATTATTTGAAATAACGAAGAAATATTTTATATGACACTAGCAAAAATGGCACTATATTGTAGTCAATTGCCAAAAAAAAAAGTTGATAAAGTAAAGATGAAACTATGAATACATATGCTCATAAAAGCATTGGCTGAAAATCAGCAATGGCGAAGAATCTTATCTCCATGAGCTCATGCTGAGCCAACCGCCTTTCGGCACAGGTCACAGCGAGGTAAAATTAGTTTAAAAAAAAACAAGTCTTAAAAGTTTAGCCAATCGAATTTCAGAAATACCGACCGGGTTCAAGTCGGACTTGCATATTGATGGTTTCGAACTATTCCTTAGACTTAATGGTCTCCATTTTAGAAGTTGATTAACAACACTTGATTTGGATTTAGAGATGTCCAAAATAGTATATTATTATTATTTTAATCTTTAGTGTACAGATACAGCCCAGGTAATGTTGTATAATAATTATAAAAAAATACTGGCTGCATAGTATGTAGACTGAATATTAAAAAAAAGATATCCGCGACGCGCCGTTAAGTACCGTTTACATAAATAGCAAAATTATTGAATAGACCTGTTGAGACATTAATTTTTATTTATAAAAACTAAATTCAGTCGATTTAATTTTCCGTTAGTCTAATACATCTTACCTAATGTATTAGGAAATAGGTACTTCATTACGCAATGTATACTTGCACGTTAACAATTTACGGCGCTATAAACTGTAATGACTCACACGGTATTTGTATTTGATGATATTTGCAAGTTGCATTTTATAAATTAATATGTTCAGACCTACGTTCAGACACATGTATACATCACTAGCTGCGCCCCGCGGTGTTACCTGCGATCAATAAGTATGTCCCTAGGTCATTTTCTGACCCCTAAACTACCTCTACCTATGCAAATAATCATGTCGATCCTTTGCTCTATAAAAAAATTAAACAAATCTATCCCACGGGAACCATACATTTTACCGGGATAAAAAGTAGCCTATGTGCTATTCCAGACTATAATCTATCTCTGTGCCAAATCTCATACAGATCCGTTCAGCCGTTCTGGCGTGAATTTGTAACAAACATCCATCCAAACTTTCACATTTATAATATTAGTAGGATTAGAAAACACTGGCACATGTGCAAGTCGTACCTACTTGCAATTGCGGGTTCCGAACTATGGCGTTCAATTAAAAACAAAACAACGATGGAACAAAAAGCATCATTTTGAGCAGGGTTGATTGATTTAAATCATTTGATTTCAAGTTTTTTTGTTTTAAATCATGATTTAAATTAGATTTTTTTTACAAAAAATAGTTTTTAAAGTAATAGAAACAATTATTATGTTTGCATACCGAAATAATTATTTTTGAACATTATTGACTCTTGTGCACCATTTGGCACTCAATCTGCATGGCTGATTTGTAGGGTGCCAACAAATTGGCATGTCAATAGGAAATTTGACTTGTTATTCACGTGCCATTTGGTAGGGACCCTAAAATTCAGCCATACAGATTTGGTGCCAAGTTGTGTTGTTCGTTAGTCAAGTATATTTTCATTCGTTGTTTTTTTAATAAATCACGTGTACAAGAGCTTGATGTCGTCAAGCTAAGAGTTAAGTTAAGAGTTGCATTTCATCTTAACTATTGATGAACTATTCGATATAGCTAGTATCCGATTATATTTGTTTTTATTTTTGGCCATATACAAGAACCCTTGATTTCGTCACTTGTACGTTAAGTAAACGGGCACGCTAACTGTGTAAGCAGGCTTAGAGTTTAGTTCGTTGCAAAAAAACCAGATACCCAGGTACTCCTACAAAAGTTAATATGTAAGACATCCAACTCCAGCAGATATCCACAGCATGGCACCAAGTAGCAACTTTTTAGAACAAAATCTATCACGTTTAGCGTCTAATTTGTTTATCGGCGGCGGGCCCCCATCCGCATTTCTAGGAACCGCCATCGCCATCCAGAAACCGGTTCTCTTCACGAACTCACCAATGGTATTCTAAGCGGACAACACTCCTGCCCAAGTTTTTTATACTTATTTGTTCTCCTTTTGTCACGTTTGCTGTAATTAAACTAAAATGGGTGGAATTTGTGTTTAAACATTCTAGCATTCAGTCTCCTAGTCCAATTACTCAATCGACTCAGAGCCGAATTGCAATAGTGCATTTGACACTATTCACAGTTTCATCGAACAAAAGCCGTTAGTATGCCAGCTAGAATGACAACAGGCTTGCCCCTTATTATATTACGGCCTAATGCCATCTGTGAGTAAGCAACGGCCTAGCTCTGCCTACACCTTCCAGGAATTCAGGCGTGATGGTTTTTAAATATGGGGATTGTGAATGTAGAAATAGTCGAGCGCGAAATTTTACATGAACTTGCTGATCAGTAAAATTTACCGGTTGAGTAAAATTAACGAACTTTATCAGCTGTTCTCAGGAAGTTATCGTGGGTTTTACGCTATTGCGATGCTATATTAATGAAATAGGCACTTACATTTTCCTTTTCAATTAATTAGGTATTTAATTCATCCCAAATGTTAGCTAGGGTGTTAAAGTATACATACACCATTATCCTCCTGGGCTATAAGAAATACAATAGATAGTTCATTGTGTTAGATATAATCTTTTTTATCCGTAAATTGGTATTTTTTTTATTATTTTTTTAATTCGGCGCTTCAATCTATGCGTGCTAACACTTAATCGCAGTTTATTACACGCGCATATTACATTTCTAATGTAATCATAACGTCATTGAAAAAGCATGCCGTCACTGTCATCCTTATTTATGAAATGTGTGGTGTGAGCACCCAGCTGCAGCAGCAGAGTGGCGTACCCATGTCGATATCGCTGCCGACGAGCTGTCAAAAGGCTTTTATAAATAACGGTGAAAAGCTAATTCGCAAACAATTCGATCGTGGAAGAAAGTGGTACATTTATTTATATTACAATCGCGGAGATTCGTCTCGGAATGTTTCCGATTCTCTTTCCAATATTGTTTTCGAATGATTAAAAATAGTCCTGCAGCGGGGTTATTTTAAACCATTCGAAATCGATATCGGAAACGGAATCCAAAACTTCCGAACTGGATTACCGCAATCGCTATTAAAATTTCCGAATTTCATTATCTTCGATGTATCTTGATGACAATACCAAATCGTTTTTTCAAAAAGTTTCCGTCGGAAAGCTCGTCGGGAGCGACACCGACGTCGGAAAGTTTCAAAACCGTTTCCGATGTCGATTCCGAATGATTTATAATAGTCCTGGAGGTGAGAAGGGCCTAACACTATGCCCCCGTTTCCAGGTGCAACTGTACCAGTCGCCGACCCCCGAGCTGGCGATGGCGACGAAGCTGTCGGCCTCCGCCGGCCGCTCCACTCCGGTGAAACCCAACGACGACAAACTCATAGTCTTCTACAAGTAAGTTATTGTCTTTCGTACCCGCGGAATTGTCAACTCAACGAGTTCGCGCTATCAGGGCCCGAAGTCTGCTATCATAATCGAACAGCAACCGCATAGTAACTGTCACTTTTGACAGATATCCCATCCAATATCTGTCAAAAGTGGCAGTTACTATGCGGCTGCTATACGATTATAAATCGATTGTGTTAGCAGACTGGGGGCACAGATGCAGGATGTTTATTATCCTTTAAACCAGGGATTCCCAAAATATTTTGGGCAAGAGACCCCTTTTCCAAAATGAACTGATACCTCAGACCCACATAGCCAAATTACTTTAAAAATCCTATCTCTAGTTTTGTTCTTATTGATACTAAATAATAATTTCATCTTGTGCGAACTTGTGCACGCTTATCGACTTGTTGAGTTTTTTTAAAGTACAACAATGATACTTCCTACTAAAATGTAAGTCATTCTTATAACAAGTTTGTATACGTAACACAACTTATACAGTATATTGAATGTTTCGAATAAGAACTTGTGTTAATTAATAGGGGTCGATTTTTAGACCTCGTCGACTCCCAAAATCAGTTTTTGTTTATGTCGACCACTTTGGGAATCCCTGCTTTAAACGGTATCACGATAATCAATTGTGAATCGATAAAAATGACAAGCTTCTTTTGCCCGTTTGGAATGCTATTCTTATGGCGAGGAATAGCATTCCGATCAGAACAAGAAGAAAAGGGTACTAAGATATAGGGCCGTGTGCATGTGAGACAGAGAAAGAGTACGATCACTCTGTCCCCAGAACTTAGTATTACCAACCATTAATAGCGAGTATCTTTGATATTGTGTAATAACTAACAGACGACAGCTTGAGCGTAGGCCGCTGGAATGCAACAGGTGGTTGAGGGTTTGAATTCCACCTGGACCAAATTTTGAAAGATCCTTACGTAATATAGCCCTCGTCTATGTATTACTGGGATCGCCCCCAGTCCATTTTACGGGACGTATATTACAGCCATTACGTGGTTTGAGACCGTATAGTTAATATTTTCGTCTGGCGATATTATTATTTTACTTCAATAATAGTACATTACCCTATTATTAAGAGTGGCATCTTATTCGCAACAGGAACGAATACCTGGCAGTGCGCAACGCCGAGGGTGGTTTCTACGTGTGCCAAACAACACAGAATGTGTACCGTACCACGCGCAAGATCAAGATACGCTGGCTGTCGCAGGACAAGGCTGCGGACCCCTCCGGCGAGACCTACAAGCCGGACTTCTATGACGTCACTGGTGAGTACCAAAAGACACCCCGAGGTCGAGAACGACCGTCTCAGGGAGGAATATAACTACAACGTCATCCATGGCGTGATGTGTTCCGCGTCCACCACCGCCCGGGTGGGTCGATGCGCGCACTGGATGACTATTGGGAACTTCGTGACGTTACAAATCCAAATGGCGCATTTTGCTGTCACTTGAAGTTAGTTATAATTTATCAAAATGATTTCAAGGTTGATTATTATACCCATTCAAATTGCACCATTTTTATCCTTTTTAAATATAATAGTACTTATATTAACAGACGATCGAACGTGTCGGACAGCCGTACCAACTGTCCGTACTGTATTCTCGGCAGACGGCTCTGGTCTATCTTTTAAATCTCATAAGACGAACAAATGTTTTCTTTGCTCAAATTTGTCGAAAAAAAAAAAAAAATTTTTTTAATTACAAAACTAGTGTTATCAACCCTGGACTTATTGTCTCCAATACTTACTATATATATAAAACAATTTCGTATTAGTCACACCATTTATAACTTAAGAACTGGTGGGCCGATCTTTATGATCTTCGACTTTTTGAATTTGCTTCCGCCCCAAACAGAAGATTAATTATTAAAACATATTATGGAAAACTTCAAAAAAAAAATTTTTTTTGATACTGACATCGTCTACTCTGGACTCATCAGTTAACAAGCTAAAACCAATATTGATTACGAAAAATAGGATGTGTGTTATTATGAATCTGGTACGGTACCGCGCAGACATGGAGTGCGTGCTGACGACGCTGTCGCTGTCGCGCGCGGCGGGCGGCGGCGGCGCGCAGCTGCTGCGCGCGGGCGAGGCGGCGCGCGCGCGCTCCATCCTCGAGCGCGCGCTGCGGGCCGAGCGCGGCGCGCCCGCGCCCGACCTCGCGCTCACCGAGGAGCACCCCGACGGACGTCAGTACCACCGCCGCTCACCACTCACCACATCACTCTTCCTCTTCCTCTTCCATCCCTCTCACACCACTCATTTCATATCTTCTTCTTTTTTTACGAAATGTGATGAAATAAAATGGATATGCAAATCATTTGCCCTGGTCTGGGTGTTACTGGGATCGCCCCCAGTCCATTGTACGGTACCTATAACACAAGCGTTGCTTAGTATGGGGCCATACAGTTGGTGTGTTCATCTGGCGATATTAAAAAAAATGCCCTCACCCACAACTTAGCCGGTATTTTGCCAATGTCAAGTAATTAATAGCAATACAACATTCAATAAATACACATTATAAATAAAGTAATGGATGTGACATGATGACCTCATCTATACTAATATTATAAATGTGAAAGTTTGGATGGATGGATGTTTGTTACTCTTTCACGCCTGAACGGCTGAACGGATCTGGATGAAATTTGGCACAGAGATAGATTATAGTCTGGAATAACACATAGGCTACTTTTTATCCCGGTAAAATGTATGGTTCCCGTGGGATAGATGTTGTAATTTTTCATACTTTTTATCGCGGGTAACACCGCCGGGCGCAGCTAGTTTCATATATATGTATGACAGTGACAGACATATTTTCTCGGTGACGTTCCGATTGCATTTGAAGTTCCTGCTTACCCGACAGCTAAACACACAAGTAAGGGCTGAAGGGACTTATTCACGATACCGTCGTAGGGGTCCACTCTTAGTGGGGGGCCGGAACGTAGTTGTAAATCAAACTCACGGATCATAGTGTGCCTTATAATACAAGGTGCAAGGGATACTTTGGGTAAATGCTACAAGGCCTCCGATACAATAATAGAAATTCATATCGAAAGTCATGTAATTTTTAAGCGTGCAATGTATCGTAAGCCACGCGATTACAACAACTCTCCGCGAGTTACCCGACTCGTGCAAGTGACGAACGCGCTCCAGAGCTTATTGAGTAATTTACATTGCAGGGTTAATTCTAAATTAGTAATTATATTTTTTTTATAATTAATAATCACGTTGATATTGACTTTTATTATGATTTCATGGTAATATCAATTTAAAATACTGAAAAAATGTATATTATTCATAAAGAGATTGTGGGATAATTCCAAGAGATTGTAGGGATTTCAGAATAAAGAGTTCAATCCGTGGAATCAGTTTTCGTTACGAAGTTGGACCTGACCGAAGACGCTGTATAATATGATACTTGCAACTTCTAACTCGCACAATCCTCATCTGAATTAAATTCACGTGACAAAGCTGATAAACATGATTCGAAGTAATGATTAAACCCTCAACTAAATGTGTATTTCTACAGTGGACCTGTCACTATACAAAGACGAATCGCAGTTGGAAAAGAAGACGCGCAAAAGAACCAGTTCTAAATCATCACCGCGGACGAAATCAGACAACGCTGATGATTCTGTGGTATGTTCGGCTCTTATATTATACTATGAACGTCGGCGCAGCGTATTATATTACCATGATATTACCTATCACATATTATATATATTCAATTAAATTCGTGCGGGCTCCAAGACAATTAACTTTATCCCGGGACTCGCCGAGGGTCAAACCTCGGTGTCATCATGGGACACTACTGTAGATCCTAGCTTACAGGAGTAGCAGTGGTGGGAGTGTGTGGCGGGCCTAGTCCCTAATTATTACCTATCACAATCAATGAAACAGCGTTGCCATGGCAACAATGAAGTACCTATTACATTGTTTCGTTGAGTGTTCGTTTTTAGTGGGTTGAAGTATAACTTACGTTACTCAACTTGTTAGGTCAACTATATTTCGCACCTAGAAGGTACTTTTCAGCAAACATTGTACTAGATTTTGTATATTTAATGATCTTATTAATGTTACATTGTTGCAGGAATCGGCAACGCCCGTCAAAAAGGCGCGAACGACGCCGAAACCCAGTCCAAAAAGCGCACGCAAAACAAAAACGCCACAACGTAAAACTCAAACAAACAGTAAGAGAAAATCGCCAGGTACTAAGCCCACAGTGGCGCCAAGCAAGGTAGGCATAGTACAACGGATATATAGAAATGTACGTATCTGCCATCACCAGTCATTTACATTCATGTTCCGAGAGTGAGTGGAGAGTGTCGTGGCGCTGTGCTGCCGTCCCGCTCGGGTGATGTTTGCGTATGTGCGCGCGAGCGGGACGACTATCTGTTTGGGGATTAGAGCTGTAGACTGATGATAAAGTATGCTCAAATAAATATAAAGTAATCTAGCTTACGCTGCCGCGTAGTAATTATTTGGTGTGGATATAAGTGTGCCACGTACATACCTATGCCTGTGTTTTTAAATGAAGTTAAGCTACTGTCTACTTGTGTATAGTGGATTTGTTCTATTAAGGCTACTGTAGTCTTACTACAGAAGTCTTAATTTCAGCAATTGATTGCTTCAAGCAAAGGAGTTACAAGCAATATTTTTTTAGTTTCGTCGACATATTATTATTATTTGTCATTTTGAAAAGATCCTAAGTTTAGCAAAAAAGATACAAAGTAATATGAGTCTTTGCCCCAAACAGATAAAGCATAGTTTGTGTTGTAAAAGTGGAGATGTTTGTAGTTAGACGAATGCTGTACAATATTGGAGATTGAGAGATTATTGGTCAGGATACAAATTAATATTGATGTGCATGCAGTTATAATTATATGAATACATTCGACCATAAGCAAATTGTGTTGCCAAAACTCTTAATGGAAATCAAATAAACTAATTTAGTATAGATTTATTATAACAGTAACAAAATTGAGGTTTCTATGATAATCTTGAAATAGGCATAGTATTTCTAATGGACTCTGTAATGGGATGTATAATCAATGATCTACTGCCAGAAGTCTCAGTTTATTAAAATATCGATGGTCTAGAAGACAATTTAAATGCAAACTTTTGCGTGTTAAACATACTAAACGAGCATTCTGCACCATTTGCACTCACCACAGTGCCAATTTTCTATCTCTTTCTGCTCAAATACGTATTGAATTTCTTAAAAAAGTTATCTCAGGATTTTTCATAAAGTTTAACTTTTTTTTTTAAATTTATTTCTTTTAGATTTCTCACAAAGTTTTGGCGCAATATTTAGGTCGCTTATGGCGTATTGTATGATGCAAGTTATTAAATTCCAGTATACAGTCGGCATTATTTTCGGGTACAGGTATTAATTTATTTTATATCACCCACTATCATTCCACTGCATTGAGGCCCATTCCCATGGACTCTAGGAATCTATAACAAAGCCCCAAGTCTGCTAACACAATCGATTCATAATTGAACGGCAACCGCATAGTAACTGTCACTTTTGACAGATATCCCATACAATATCTGTCAAAAGTGACTATGTTACTATGCGGTTGCTGTTCGATTATGAATCGATTGTTAGCAGACTTGGGGCCCAGGCTTGGTGTCGAAGTCGTATTAACGACAAACTGGAAGCCCAATTGGATCCCGATAATCTTTACTACTTAGATAACTCATGTGTATGAAAATAAATATAAATTGGATGGGTGAGGTGTGCATGGTAATTGCATGAAGTTCCATATATGCCCGGTTCCTATGTTCAGAAAATGATTTCTTCGTTACGTTTACTAATACCCGCAGATTTTACTAATTAAAAATATAGGAACTCGGTACTGGTACATGTAATATGGTCGCTCGCGGTAATAGTATACACACGGTATTTGGTGCGACATTGACTCTTAATGGTGTATATTCACATGAGAAAAAAAACATCTCAAAACCACTCTCAGAGCTGTGGTCAATTTTAGTAGGGGCCAAGAAGTCTTAACCCCCAAGTTCATAGATGTTTTCACCCATTTAAAATGCCTCTATCAGGGACTTTTCTTTTGAAAAATGCTTTCTGATTTCATTGTAAATTGTTTAAATCTTTATATATGGATAGGGTAAAAGGAATTATTAAATAGTGGTAGTCTGCCTTCTTTTAAATATGAGGATCAAACGAAGAAATACTTTAGACGGACTGTCGCGACAACGTTTTTAAACACAAAAGACCAGGCCTATTTGTGTAGCACACGCGAATTCGCGTGTATTACACATATCTGTTTAGTTTGTGGGCTTCAATATGATTGCGACCCACCGTGCTGTATTATTTCTTTTTCTAAGATTATAGGATAAATGTACTAAAAGATATTTCGAACAAATTCGTATAGAAAAGCATGCAATAACTATTATTTACTTCCTTCAGTACTTCAGTTTTCAGACCTGTTTCAACCCTTCACACCTTCATTCATATTCACACATTTCCATCGCTTGCTTTTTGTGTTGAAGATATTATTTTACTTTATTGCCCTTATACCTTATATTATTTGCAATTTCAATTATTAATAGGACTTACAAATGACCTGATCTTATGCCCAATACGGGGATATAACTTTACCAACTGTCTATGACATAGATTCTTGTGTATCATATTTATATGGTAATATAATTTATAATTATGATTGTATCCATGTTGATTTTCCGATAGTTTCATAAATGTTATCGATGATCATATATATGATCCTAGAGCGATGTCATTTATAAAGAATGTCCCCCATAGAGAGGCATCTATAGCATAAAACATGCTTCTGACAGTGTGCAATTCTGTGGTGCAATTTATGTGTATATCTCTCTCTCTCTGTCAGGTGTTTGTAAAGCCTATAAGAATGTTATTGTTGCATGCAAATTTGTAATTTTCTAATTATATTAGCGTCTTCCCTAATGTTTGATAGACTATTTTAAACACCTCGCGGTAATGTGGAATTTTAGTAGCCAACCAAAATAGTGCAAAATATTTTATGAGATTAATTGCTATGTTGCGAAGATGTAATATACAAAAAAAACAGTACGGCATTACTAACCTCTCTTATTCATCATTAAGTACCAATAGTAAAATAAGCTTCATAGCTTAAAAAATACGCCATTTACAAATTAATTTTATATACAAACATGAACAAGATCCTTATGACTTATATCATAAGATCTTAATAAAACCTATTTTACACTATTTTCTTACCGATTGCTGATAAATCTTATGGCCAGTTTATCTGACAGAAGGCATGTACTAAGTCAAAGTTAATTTTTTTTTTAAACCAACCAACCATAATACTTATAACCGGATCGGAACGCGATCTCAAGCTACTCAGCGGGATTGTTTTTACAGTATTTTTTATCGCCAAATTACTAGACATTTTAATAATGATTTCTGTAAAATAAGCAGTTGATAAAGTTTATCAGCAAATGTTGAGACAGGTCGTCAAAGCGGTAACCCTATCAGTAACTAATTTCAAAATGAAATTCTCTCAATGACTCGCGTGTCCCGGCAGACTGCGACGGCGGTGACGGACAAGGCGAAGGTCAAAGGCTCGCCGCCGAAGCGGACGCCGGCCAAACAGATCAAGCCGTCGCCGCCCGCCTCCACACCCACGCGCAAGGGCAGAAGAACTGGCAAAGGTAACTCGCATTTAACCTTTTTAAGTTGCTTATCAACGACAGTAAAAAAAAAAGAGAGTGCACATGTGAAAACACTCACTCGCTCGTGCTTCGGAGAGCATGTAAAACTGTCGGTCCTGCGCCTGATCTCTCCGGTCGAGTCGGATTGCCGGCCCATCTGATTATGAGAGTGAGGGGAGAGAGAGTGTACTTGTGCTTGCGCACACACTTGTGTACTGTAATATCTCCTGCGCAGTCTCCGTTGAGATTAGCCGCCGTGACCGAAATTGGTTCAAGAGCACTATAAGCAACGCTTGTATTATGGGTACCGTACACTCGACTGGGGCGATAATACTTATATAGGTATTAAACATTCATGCTCGTCACACAAAGTTTGTATCGACCAGGATTCGAATCCGGGATCCTCAGCTCAAAGCATGTCGTCAAAGTCCAGGATTGGCCGCCCTGACCGAGATTCGGTTAGGAGCACTATTAATAGTATATTTTTTTAAATACTAATAATATCGCCGGACGAACACACCCAACTATACGGTCCCACACTAAGCACAGCTTCTATAATGGGTACCGTAGATTGGAATCAGGGTGCTACCGAGTTCGCCCTCTACTAAATACTTATATTCAGACCCGGGAGCCTCAGCACAGAAACCAGGGTCACTTACCCAACGGCTCCAATCAGGTCGACGAAATTATTATATATTGATTGGTGATTATTGTTCAACAGAATTGAAAGTGTCCCCCATAGTGCCGATCCCGTCGACGTCGACGGGCAAGACGAGCCGCACGCCGAGGAAGCCGCCCGCGAAGAAATAATACGAGTACACCCGCGCCGCGCGCACTGTGCACGGACTCTGTGACCAACGGACGTTATAGCGATACGTACTGTGTCTTACACGAGTTCCAATTTATACCCACGAGTGCTGGGCCTTAAGTCTGCCAACACAATCGATTCATAATCGTACAGCAACGGCATAGTAACTGTCACTTTTGACAGATATTGTATGGGATATCTGTCAAAAGTGACAGTTACATTGCCTTTGCTGTACGATTATGAATCGATTGTGTTAGCAGACTTGGGGCCCTGGAGGTTCGAAGTGGTTAAGGTATAGTCTATCATTGTTTCGTGTCAAACGTTAATGTGGAAATTGGGTGCTAGGGAGCGTTCAAGTATTACGTAACGAACTTGGGGGGGGGGGCTTCTGAAACAGTCTTCTGTTACAGGGGCGGGAGAGGAGGAGGTTTGAACTATACGTTACGTAACATTGTTTTAACCCTTCATAACGGTCGCGTAGAGACTACGTTGTACTAGGGATGTAAAGAAAAACGTTACGGCGCGTTACATGGGGGGGCGGGGGGGGGGGGGGGGTCAAAAATTGCGTTACGTAATACATGAACGCTCCCCTAGTTATGTTCAGCTAACAATGATGGTTCTATTCGGTATCGCAACACGGTCGTTTAGGCAAGTTTCGAACAAAATGTGTGACTTAGTGAGTTATTATGTAGCTGATATACAAACTAAGTAATGATGTTATGTTTGATAGTGGACCGTAATTGTGTAGGCGTAAGGATTTTTGTTGTGTTCAATTAATGGGGGTCAATATTTGTGGTGCATACATTGCTTCCTGACTAGGTGATTGATATAAAATTATAGATTATCTATACTAAAAACGGCACCCAATTTTCACTTGTAAGGAAATAAAAGTTGTATCATTTAGTAGATATTATGGGTCACCTATGTGCATCGTCATGATTTATCACTGTCATCAGGATAACATTTTCTTTACAGAAAAAAAAATCTTTTATGTTATTATGATATAAAGTACATTATAATAGTAATGGATAGCACAATTGTGTATGTTTTCTTTAAAATACATATTTATATTTGATAAGTTACTTTGTTATAAGAGAAATATGTGAAATTAATTCGCGATGTCGACAATTCAAATCATTTTCACAAATGGTAACACCAATCGAAGTCCGCCAATTTGACGAAGGCAATAATACGAATCAAAAGGATTTTTCTGGTAGATTTTTACCGACCGTTTCTTCGCCATTTTGGCATAATAATTATATATATATATGTTTTGTATGAACTTCTGATTTGTGAACAGAAATGTAAAGCAATAAATTAACGTTCAATGAAATGACTTTACACTACATGTGTTAGTGCTATTGAGTGACAAGTGTTATATTAAGCGTATCGTGTTGACCTTCTGCCTGACCGGCCGTTTTCTAGAGCGCCTAGGTCATGTAAAACAGCTTACTTCAACTTACGACGTTATATAAAACTAATTAGCTCGTTTACATTATTCGCTATGCCCGTATTCGTTCGTTCAACCCGTTTGCAGTCAACGACTAGTGATTCGGCTGTCTTGTCTTGACTAGTGATTGGTTGGTTAGTGGACATCACAATAACATTACACTTGTTCCCCCGCGCGGGTAAAGAGGGGCAGGCCACAATTATTGTTTGTTTCTAAATGTAATGTTTTGTGAAATGTGTTGAGCAAAATACGTGCTGGAGACCCGACTTAAAACGAACATATACGGTTATCAAATTCGATAAAACAAAATGCGGTCGATGCGTTCGGTACCGAACTAATGTAAATGAGTTGCAACGACCAATTTAAGTATATCATCTTCTTTTTTTACGAAATGAAATGCGATGAAATAAAATGGATACGCAAATGGCCTCACCCACAACTTAGCGGGTATTTTGCCAATGACAAGTAATTAATAGCAATAAAACGTTCAATAAATAATAACAAACAGTTGCTGCATCGAATAAAAAAAACATGTAGTGAAAAGTCATCTGAGTGTCAAACATCACAATGTATTGATATTTTACAGATTAATTTGAAGGTACACGGGAAGCGAACTAACAGGTTTATATAATTAACTAACGCTAACTAACTACTAAACGTAAGAAAACAATGTAAATATATACAATGAACTAAGCTGTTAACATTATGATGTGCTGTTAAGATTAAGGGTGTGCTACATTTATTCAAACTATGAGGGATATTATAGTATCATACATCTATGGAATTCTAGGACGTTATATTTATATAACAATGCAATTTAGACATGATTAATCATAATTTCCTATGATTTCATATATTTAGTATATGCGACCCTGGATATATATTTATAATAATCCCGCCTACGTTAACTCAAGCGGCGTACATACCACACTCAATTTGAGCCGCTAAAGTTGCTCAAGTTGAGTGACTCATTCCGAATGGTGCAAACTGAGCTGTGCTATCTTGTCTATTTAAATGGTCAGATTGTTTTATCCTATGAGTGAATCAGTATGAACATCTGCTCAGGATGAGCGGCTCAGACCAGGAACGGTCACGTGACAGCTTATTTAAATACGCTGAGAAGTTCCGCCTCTGGCTGGACAATAAAATATTAAAGTCAGATCAAATCATGGTACATAGCAATCAGAATAAATGCAGTTAAACCCTTAAACAATAGACACGTCAATATGTCGTAAAGAGGATTTTTATGCCTCTGTAAAAATTAGGCAATAGATGTAGAAGTTTTTTGTTCTATTTAATTGTAAGACTAAGCTACAAATTCTAAAGTTTGAGTAGTATTTGATTAGGAAATGCGACGAAAATATTGTATATCAGTACAAAGAATTTAAAATTGTATCAGATAATGTTTTTATCATTGGACGTTCTCGCTTCACATAAAAATATATTTTGATATGATCAGTGTTAATTTTTTTAATAAGATATACATAGAATGTGTGCAGTCGCGATTTGTGGGAAGTTCTCTCGTACGTTCAAAAGAGTTATTTGAAGCGTGGAAATTATAAATCGCCTTTGAATGTTCAATCATTTTTATCTCTTGTCTGGACCAAGCTTTTTATTGTAAAATTGACAATTTCGTGATGGTAATGTACATGTACAGTCGAATACCAAAAATGTTAATAATATATCACTGCCTGTAAAAAGTAATTCTTGAAAATATCTAATAGATAAATCTAATAAAATTAAGAAATACATCGACTTTCTATGTAATATTACTGGCTGTTTTGGAGTCCTATGGACCCAACCAATCAGTACCTAATTTAGCTACTCTGCATTATATTGTTTCTATGCCATTTACAAGTCGCTGAATTAATTATTGATCAGTGTACATGCTCCCAAATTATAATAATTTGTTGCATCAGACTTTGTTTGAATATTGTTTTTATTAATTTGCGTCGAGGTCCTCGTACATACATTTCTTTGTTGATTTGTTTTCCATTTATAATAATTACCCTTACAGATACCGACATGAATCATGAGAACTGAGTATAAGCACGTACTCGTTGACGAACCAATCACAACCTTTTCACCATAATCGAGTTCACATATCGAGGGCACATGATTTGTGTCGGTGTGTGTACGTTGTTATCAGTAAATGTGCTCATGGCGAGCGT
This sequence comes from Pheosia gnoma, assembly GCA_905404115.1. Taxonomy (NCBI): domain Eukaryota; kingdom Metazoa; phylum Arthropoda; class Insecta; order Lepidoptera; family Notodontidae; genus Pheosia; species Pheosia gnoma. The sequence goes on from FR989903.1 coordinate 9,219,021, forward strand.
GAGTGTGTGTGAACGTTAGAGAAGCTAAGTACCTACATTTTAGGTGGTATTTTTAAATAGGTTAATTTCTTGAAGAGAAAAAGAGTAAGCTTAGAGTATAAATTATTGTGTGTGTATTTTCTGTTTATAACGCGTACCTTATTGAGGATTGTGGGGTGAATGTTTGCGACATCTTCATGACACTGGTACAATAGTTGTAAAACATAAGTTTAGCGTTTTATACAAAAAAAAAGATATCAGTTTGAGAGTACTATTGTAACAGAAAGTCCACAAATTTATATGCAATTTAAAATAAATATGATTTAAGAAGATTGGGTTTTTATTACATACCTTAGATATATTTACTATAAAGAAGTTTGAAGCTATAAGGAATAGAAAAATCTGTTCAATGGGACCATGACGTCGTAGATCTTAGAGGTATACACTCTTTATATAACCAGTGAAGCGTGAAATGTCCATGCCTAGTAGTAACCCGATCAAGTAATGTTGCCAGATTTAAAAAAAGGAGTGCAATATTCGTTATTAAATCAATTACACCTACTGCATCGCCTGGTCCTTAAGGCCAAAATACAGCACTAATTGGCACAACAACTCTTGTTTAGTAATAGGCTACCATTTTGTATCTACCATAATTTTGTGATATTTTTAACGATTTATAATGTACGTAGTAGGTACCCACTGTAATGGTTAACCTGAATCAAAGATATTCTGACTCATAGGGTAGGTAGAAAAAAAAAGTACCATTTGAAAACAATACAAATTCATGCTTTTATTCATCATCAATAGTTTCTAGAGGATACTCAGTCATGAGTAACCCTCTACTCCAAAGTGCATCAGCTATTTGCAGCTTATCAGAATCACTAGGGATGTCCAAATTCTCCACAGCTACATACTCTGGGTATGAAATTATCAATGTTTCAATGGCTGGTGCAAACTCTTCTTCTATTTCCAGATATGGCAACTCATTCCCATGGTACTCCAAAGAATTTTCAATGTAGTAGTACAACCTTATTTTCTCTTCTGACACCATTCTGAGGATATTCTTCCGTAATAATCGTACTCTAGTATCGAGACTTAATTCTACCCTGTTGGTAACTTTACCGTTCTCTATCATGACATCAGTGTCACCAAATACAGTGACCGCCTTTTCTAAGTCGCTCAACACAGGTGGCAGCACATCATGCTGATAATTCTTGTTCATTTGGTCAACAGCTTCATCTATGGGCAAGTGATTCTTAATTTTATCAAACAGTGCTTTAATGACATCCTCCATCTGCTTTCTACGTGGTGTATTAGAGTCAGAATGGACTAAACCAAAATGGTCATAGATGTCTAATGGTAGTCCACATCGTAACTCCACATTTTCTGTTATCGCCATCTGTAGTGCAGCCGGCAATAACTTTTCAAATAAATCTGCCCAGGAGTGTTTCTGGTACATACTAACAGTGACGTGTAAGGAATGTTCCCCATCTATTGTGATGCCCTGGTGAATGTACCCACGAGGAAAGTAAAGCATGTCTCCAGCTTCTAATGTAACCTCCAATATTGGTTTACCAATTTCCTCCTGATCATAATTCTTTGATGATACTCTTGGCAGAACTTCATTATCATTTAATGGTTTGTAGATTTTCCAATGTTTTTTACCTTCCGTTTGTAGAATGAATGCTTCTATATCATCATAGTGTGGGGCGAAGCCCTGGCTGTCGGGTGGAGTTAAATAGGCATTAGCACCCACAAAGGAGTTGAAGAATTCTTGTAAAGTAGCATTGAGTAAGTGTAATTTTGGTATATATGTCTGAGGATTCAGTAATCGTATGCTGCATCCATTCAAGTAAAAGTCCCAGACCAGGTGAGGATGAGCCCTACCCTCAGGGTTGTGTGTTTCTCTCTTGCCCTCTATGTAAGATGTGACATCAATATTCTTAGTGAACTGTATGTTCTCAATACGTAACATATCATCTATGATCGGTGTGGTTATTATCTCCTTGTAATAACCAGGTTTATTTCTAGCTATGTGCAATGGCTTTTTCTCCCAAACTCGGTTGAGGAAGTCATCAGGATCGTAAGGTGCCACCAGCCATTTGAATACTTTAAGTCCCTCTTCAGCACTGTCTGTCTGAACTGGCTCAAAATCAAAGCTGCCATTGCTAGAATGTGAACGAGTATCATCAACATCCGAACTGTGTTGAGTGTTTTGATTAGCCAGTGGTACTGGAACCAAAACCGGAACATCATCAATATCAGCAGTTATTATCCTTTTCTTCTTTGGTGCATTCTCTGGGATAGTATGTCTTTTGTTTGCTTTAACTTTTTTCTTCTTGTGCGATTTCTTTTTAATGAGACTTTTAGTTTCTTTATCTTTCTTTTGTTTCTGTTTTATTTTCCGAGATATTTGTTTTGTAAATTCATCAGAGGTAATTAATGGGTTTGTTTTAAATGAAGCTGTAGGATTTCTTGCTTTGTTTCTCTTCCTATCTCTTTTAGATTTATTTGTAGACTTGTTAGTTTTGTAAACAGCAAAAGCAGACACCGGTGAATTCATTTTATTTCGGGATATCTAGCAAGGCAAATATGACCATGTGAGTGTGACGTGCAATACTTATTACTAAATATCTCGTAGCAACAGATAAAAAATATCTCACGTACACAACAATCACGTAAGATTTGATACAATTTCCACTCAACTTTTCATAAAATTACTGTATAATATTACACAATTGCTATAAAACAGCTAACCATCCATAATCCATATGAATTGATATGACAGAGGTTATTAACTGTCAAACTCAAACAGAACATGCAACTGACATTTCAAAAGTTAGGTTATGTATCTTTAAGTGATGGTGTGATGCGAATTGAGATTACAATAATTAAGTCACATTCATTATTTTATTTATAATGTGTATTTATTGAATTTAATATTGCTATTAATTACTTGACACTGGCAAAATACCCGCTAAGTTGCGGGTGAGGCCATATTCATATCCATTTTATTTCATCGCATTTCATTTCGTAAAGAAAGAAGAAGAAGATGCGAATTGAGATTACAAATAACAAATCGATTCAAAGGTTGGGATCGATTCCTTCTTTATTCCAATATTTTTGTATGAAACAATGTTTTATTCCATTATTTTGGTTCGAAAGAATATGTTTAAATATGTTATAAGGATTAATTAACTTAGTATTAATAAACTGAAATTTAACTTTAATTTTAAATAACTCAGCTCCAACAATTGTTAAAGTTGAAATTTAAAAAATAAATGTTTTTATGTCTGTGGAATGAAAATAAAACAAAGCTAGATTTTATCGAATCATTTATTTACGAAGATTATTTTCGGATACAGTTTGGTTTAAAAATGCAGTTATTCACACAAGGCATTTTGTGTTTAAAATGTAATTTAAAAACGACCATCTATTTTCTATTAGCACGGATAAAATTGATTTGTGATAATAACTTTAAACTCAAGAAATTAATATTTTACTTATATCTAACATTCAGTACATGACGATTTTAATTATTATTATTTCAGTACCTATTAAAATGAATATTAATCTGTAATATGTAATCAAGAAGTGATTATAGAAAAGGATCCTGTAAATTATTTGCTTATAAGTATAAGTAGGTATACATATTTTACAGATTACTATTTTTTTTTAAATAGATGGGTAGGTTCGTGCTTTCGGTAGTTTTAACAAAACAATTTAATTGATTACCTACATAGATAATAAGTACTACGTAGGATTTTTTTAACAATTTCCCGAGTAGTGTATGCGTAATATTGTCGCTGATCGCATTTAAACAGGTACTTACTAGGTAATGATTTTATGAATGTTAGAAAAATAGCTTTTACTATTGTAATGAAGTGGGTAAGTACCTGTTTTTTTTTATTTAAAGAAAATCACAGCCATACATATACTATTTATAGAAAATAAAATAGCAGAAATGTACTTATTATGAACTGCCGACAGTGTATAAAATACTGGCAAAACTACCTAAACAATGGCATATTATTGTAAATAAAAAAAACCAGTAGTGTATAGTTATAGCAGTGTGTCTATTAAGGGTTGACAGTCAATTACTCTGCTATTTTATGTGATGCCACTGTGTACCGTACCATTCTGTTATATTTTGTATGTCAAACAATTGAAACTACTTTATACAGCGTTGCATACTTTAAAATCTAGCATATAAATATTTTATATTATCTATATATTTATTTCTTCAATGAATCTACTTAGTTATTGGTCATCTATCACACACAATTGATACGTCAACATTTAACACTAAGTAAATAGTTTTTTTATTATATTATGCTAACACAGTTACTTTACAATAGTATAGTAGATATTTTTGTAAGGATTTCAAACTAAAATTGAAAGTTGGTAAAGCAATCAAAGGTATAGGTAGACAAGTAGGTTCTTCGATATGGCAATTAGGCGTTAAAGTTTTTTTTTAAACTGAACATAGCTGTCAGATGCCCAAATTAAGCTCTGCAATGTTTTTATTGTTTACTTGGATACCCCGTTCGCGTTGATATGACTTTAATTTCTAGTAGTAGGTAAGTAAGTAAAAATTATGTGGTCTAGGCAAATTCAGAAGGTTCCCTTATTTAAGTATGTATGTAAAACGTATACATGTATATGGACATGATTTTAGTCAGTCTGAATGATTTTTTTTTGTTTTCGTCAACAGATTTGAATATTTCATATTAGTTTGTACAACTTGCTTTTTTTTTACTGGTAAAAATCTATCAAATTAATTAGAAAAAGTGTGAAAACTTGAAAAACTTCTTCAGTCTTATTATCGCAGCTTATTACCAGCAGACCTTCGGGAAAAATCTTTTCAAGACGATTTTGCAAAAAAATCAGGACGGTAGTCAGCAAAAGCTACGTAGAGAAAATATAATTAAATCAATAATCTGTGAAATCCGATATTAACGCTAAATATAAGCTTAACGGCTAATGTACAACATGTATTTTACACAATATTCCGCGCCCTATTATTTCAATGTATGTTTTGCAATCTAGAAAAATTTCGACGTGAGCAAATATTATGCGTGACATTGGCCGTGCATCACCCGAGTCCTATGCGATGACGAACGATTTCAAGACGTTTTATTTGTACAATCTTTCTACAAAACACAAGAATACATTTCTCAAATCAAACTTATTAAAGATCAAATTAAAAAAAATAATTTTAAAAATCGTCCGACACCACCCAATCCAGATTTAGCACCAAATCGGCTAGTAACGGCCAACATATATACCCATATTTAATGGACCCGAATGTCTCTAGCGTGGACCGGCGTGGTGTCTTCGGGGCTCGGGCTGTCGTCCAGATGAGGTCGGATATGTACGACGGAGCGGCGCTGGTCGTGGTGATTGTAGTCGTCCCTCATCACCAGCCCCCCGATCCCGTACCCTGGGCCCATCACGCCGGACCCGCTGAGCCGCATCTTCTCCGGGTCTTCGTCAAGTTTCACGGAAGAGAATACAGTGCTGAGGTTCAGTTGTGGAATGTCGTAGAACACAGTCAAAGTGAGCATCAGGAATGTGAGGCCGATGATTAAGTAGACTGAAACATAAAGAAGTTAATGATTAACTAGGAAACTAGGAAAAAAATATTATTATAGTTAATTGCGTGGCGTCATTTTTCCTACCACTATCAAGTTTTTTTTGTTAAATTATCACCGTATTTTGTATAGAATCAGTAGTTCCTTCTAAAAACGGGCTAAATTTAATTATATAATTGTATTGGTAAACGGTTGGGTTGAGTGCGTTGTTGAATAGTCGAATGTTTCTCACAGCTGGAAATCGATTACGAATATCGAGACATAAGCTCATACTCCTTCCTCGCCTATCGATAAAAAGGTATGTCGGGCAACACTATGGTTGATCTCACGGCCAACATTACAATAACAACTCAACTTTTTTTTGCCTTTTTCTATTGAGTACAACTTAACTTACAAGTGGTGGCAACTTTATAGAGCGGTCGGTAGGGCTGTCCGGGCGAATCCCCTGGGATGTAGTCCCCGAGACCGATGGTCGTCAGCGAAATAAAGCAGTAGTAGAACGAGTCTAAGAAGTCCCATCCTGGTTCCAAGTACGCGAACACGCTAGCCGGCACGATCAGGAAGAAGACCACTAATGTTGTCACTGGAAAAAAACGGTAGGTTGTATAGGCTAGAACCTTTTGGCTACCCTAGATTAAGGAAAAAATATGTATGTGGTTGGTTTGTAAAGAAGCTAGCAAGATAGCTAGTAAATACACGCGACTATTACACTTGCGAAATTACCAAGCTCTTTACTTGCTACATAAATAATTACTGGTACAGTGTCCTCGTGGCTTGGAAACTCAAGGACACCATTAGTACAGAAAAAATACATTATAATTTTTATGTATGTAATAGAGGTAGTACATTATTGCCTTCTAGATTTTATCCAAACAATGGCCCTCAAGAAGTGGCCCGTGGACTATCATAGTCATAGGGGACCCATTATCCTAAAGCACCCAGGGCCCCCAATGGGTGAAATAAGGCCCTGTCGATATGGGCGCTTCGTATCGGAAATGTCGCTATCAACTTACCGATAATCATCAAATGCACGAGCCGTATAGTGAAGGGTCGGTACAGATGCCCCAGGGCAGCGTTCAATGCCCTCAGCATGGCGGTGGCTGGTAGCAGCAGGCGCTCCACCAGGGCTGATAGCAGCACCAGCGTCAGCGGGATTCCGAGCAGCGCGTACATCATGCAGAACAGCTTGCCGGGTTTCGAGAGCGGCGTCACGTGGCCGTAGCCTGGGACCGTGACATCAATCATATCAAACACGCGTTACAATCCCGGTAGGCGCAACATTTGCGAGATTCAGAAAGCGTATTATATTTGAAGTCGAATTTCGATGTCGATTTTAAATGAGAACGTCCTCCTTTTTTGGAAGTCATTTAAATTTTTGTTATCTCAACAAAATGACAGTTGTGATTTTTGAGAACAATATTTTTGGACCTACTTATATGCTGGCAAGCCTACATACTTTATAAAAGGAACGTAAAATTGTAGACACATTAAATGTGTAAAAAAATGGCATTAAAAATACTAGTTGCCGTCATTTTTCGCAAGGGAAGCCGATAGTAATCGAGTTGTATGGAGTCACCGCCACAGCTACATACCGATAGTTGTGACCACAGTGGACGAGAAGAACAGCGACTGGCCGAAGCTCCAGTTGGGTCCGCCGCTCACGTTCTTGGACGCCGACACGCCCCGGTTGCTGGCCCGCACCACCTCATCCAGCAGGGCCTCGAGGTCATCGTCTGGTCACAAAAAGATTACGATCATAACTCCACTGACAATCAAATGGGGGAAGGGGAACTCAACACTGACCCTCGGCTTGTCTACTATTCCAATTATAAACCAAACAAGTTTGATCGATAACACGGGTCAACATGAAATTTGACTTTGATTGCAAAGCATTAAATTTCGGTAGTTTAGGTCGTAATAAGACGGAAAAAAAATATATGGCATGAAAAACTTTGCTTTTGTGCTTAGAAGACTGATTGAACGAAATTTTTAAAAATCTCGGATTTTAATTTTTGATTGAAAATAAAACTATTGAAATAAAAATGTTTATTATTTTTATTAAGTTTTACTATCAAATTAGCGTACAGAAAAGTGGAAAATAACTTAAAAGTGCACACTTTTACTTTTTCTTTTATGTTCATAGCTATTGGCCTTGATAGCGTTGTTCAAAATTCATGATGTCCTGATGGAAGCGTTCTCCTTGCTCTTCGGAATAGGCTCCCATATTCCGTACAGGACAGTCAAAATATGCTTCATAGGCTTCACAGAGAACGTGAGATGTCTTTAGTTCATATTTCACGTCTCGAACTTTAATAAATTGACCACATATAAAACAAAATGCATCAGCATCGTATTTGCACTTTCGTGACGACATTTTAAGTTATTCTGGGCTTGTAAATAACACCTGATGGTTGTTTATCACTCGGGTGCCATCTAGCGGCACAGTGTAAACGTTAATACCCCACTCTCACCGCGCGGTCTTTTTAAAAATATTAAAATCAATTAAAATTTATGAAAAAATTGAAAAATGAGTATTATTATTATAACTATCACAAAAGCAAACTTTATACCGAAAAAAGGTATTTTCTTTTCGTTTTTGTGCATAACTAACTGGAAAATAATAGTATAAACTTTAGGACAAAGAACGAAAATTTTTTTGTAGAGTCGTGTAATTAAAGAAGCCAGCAACACCGAATTCCTCGATGATGTTAGTCGAGAAACTATCTATTACTTTAATCTAACCGGACTCAAAAGATAGGATTATTAGTGTGCGTCTGGCCAGCCCAACCATTACTATCCTAGAGACTTGGAGTGTGCTCTATTCGAATGTACTCCTCGCGAGAAGCATGTGTACCGCTTTCTTTTTCAATGTACCTTTATATTACATAATTACCATTGGGAATCGAGCTAAAGAACTAAATCGACAGTTGCGACTTGAGCAGGCGGAGCCGCGGAAAAAGCTTAACCTACTTAATATAAATGCGTCGCTAGGGCGTGCCAATTTTCTGAGCAAATAGGTAGGTAACTATAACATCCTCTTTTTTTATACCAACCAACCAATCAGAACCTACATGTAAAAATTATTAAAAAAAAATGCAGGCATTAGCAACTGACTTAACATAATATTTATCCTATGTTACGCGCAACCAAAGAAATGTCACGGCATTAATTAAACGAAACTTTAATTTACACCTTTTTGCTGAATTAACAGCGCTTCCCAGATAATTACGAAATTAACAACGAAACACAAACTCGCAAATCCACATTGTAAACGTTGAATAAAATAGTAACCGCAGACAAAAACTTGTCGCTGGGAATCCGATTAATTAAAAGTTTAGCCTGAGTTGTGAAGGTGTGTAGATTGCCCGTTTTAACGAAAGGTAAACCACATAAGAGGAGCCACACAAATTCTAGGTCATAAAATAATCTCTTTCAATGTCCCACGTGGTGGGGCCGGGCCTCCCCATAAGTCAAGGGGGATTAAAATTCAAGCCACAATCCTTTACCGTTTAGCAAGTAATAATAGTTGTTGGTAAAGATTCGCACATGAAATCCTGGAATCTGTCGTGCGAGCCATAATTTCAATCTACGACCTTTGTATTCAAGGTGAGTGTTCTATCAACTTGGCTATCAATACCCTAAAATAATATATATATTTTTTTAATAATAGTTTTTATATGTTCGAAAAAAATATTTTTAGATTGGAAAGTACCTAAACATGAATATGCCCTTCCTATTAAGATATAATATGTGAAAAATATTAGCATAATTTTGTAATCATAATTCAAAAGTCGTTATAGGGGTATTAGATTTTATGTACTTTGATTATAATAATTGTACTGCGATTAATATGGTTTTCGCATATCCGTAGCTCATATATAAATGATCCTAGATAAATGAAGCTGTAATGACTCCTACACACAGATGTCTGTTAATTACTAATAAATAAATAGCTTGTTTTGGTGTGATGTGAACTATCCGTGAAGTAGTTAACCAATAAGGAAAACATTATCCCTATAAAGTTTTCCAATATAATTGACGCTACCTATATAAATACAGTAAACAGTTTAACCTCTTCGGAGAAATAAACTGACCCACCTATAATTCGTTATCTTTCTCAATAATAATTGACTGCATAAAAACATTACCCTCCATCTAGCGCAGTCGGGTAAAACCTTCGGACAATTTCTCGTTAATATCTAAACGGGGTACATACCAATTAAATGATTGCAATTAATTGTAAGTGGTTGTAAACAGAGCAGTCGGAAACGCGTGTGATCGTGCATTAACCGCTGGGGGTAGGGAGTGATAACCTTATGATAAGAAGGTTACAGTACTGTATACTATGTCATTATTGTGTACATATAAAAGGTCAAATTGTAGAGGTATAGGAAATTGCCGTATATTTTGCTGGAAGAGGTAAGATAAATACCTAGGTGAATGTATTATCATCCTCAGCTTTTCTTAGGCTGGAGTGCACCCACGGTTAAATTCAACTACCGACAAATCTTTACAGATTTGACTGGAGTTAAATTTAACCCGTATATGCTGCATTCCACCTTAATTTCATTCATTGTCGGTGGTCGACTAGGCGACTGCCTTTCAGCCTCCCAGATCCAACTATACTGGGGATATCGGAATCCTAGGCGTTCGGTTTTAACCCGCCTATCGCAAATTTATGAAGTAGCGGCGGGAGTGAGTTTGGATACAGGAGATAATCTCTAGAACTACTGATTCAAATCTGAAAATTATTTCACTGACAAAAAACTACATTATTCTTGAGTTCTATGGGCTATGTTTTATGTCATAAATTATATGGACATAGGGTGTTCCCCATAGGTATGCACTTTATCACCGTAAGGGCATGACTAAAATGGAATATACATCATACAAATGCTTCCCATATCATTGGTTCGCTATCTCTGTAGGGCTGTGATAACCTACTTCACCTAAGGTCACCAGATATATAGGTACCTATTATAACATCGAGTGGAGTGACGTCACAACATGGCGACGCAGTTCAGAGTCGGATGTCATTTGCGTCTTCGTTGCGCTGGTTTCATTAAAATTTATCAGTTGGGTACTAGCTTTTAACCGCGGTTAAAAAACCTATATCATATTTTAATAAAGTGTGACCTACGCGACTTTTTCTATATATCTGTGACACAAACGTACGTTACGTAGTAACGATATAACGTTAGCGTTTCACATCACTAGTCTGTCTGTCAAATAAGTTGTGGATAGGGTTTATCAAAATAAGCCCATAGAATATCCGGCTATTCCTTTGAATATCTAACACTAATATCATACTTACTCATCAGCGAGGCGATAAACAAAATCGTTAGGTAGGTATGTAATGTGTTAATCTTATTTGAGTTAGACTACTGGGTATTAATTGTTAAATGTAGTGTTGCCCAAAGACATAATTCTTCGTCTGTATCTTCGCAAGACAACTCACAATTTTTGCTAAATACTCGGCGAGAGTTTTGCATCTGAGTCTTGGTTGGTTGGAAGAGCAAGGCATGATGCTATGCTATGCTATCAGCCGAAAGACGTCCACTGGACATAGGCCTCCCCCAATGACTTCCACACCACACATCACGGTCCTCTGCCACTCGCATCCGACCCAGGCATGATACTAGTCAAATAACTTATCCAATTCTTTTGAATCCTATATATGATCATAGTACCATACACACCTTGAGAAGGCGCCACACTTTATTTCATTCATATTAATTATTTAAAAAAAACACATGTGTTTGGTAGACGAAGTATATAGGTACCCTACACATGTTTTGTATTGTGAAATGCTGTTGATAACTACTGATTTGTTATTAGTGCGTTATCAACATGTTATCTACACCCCAATATGATTCTACGTAGCTATAAAATACACCTATATTACGCATTGAAGCGTGAAAAAATTAAACAACTTTTGACTTTATATTGCTTCAAATTGGGGTTACAGTAGGTACTAAAATGCGTGGAGGGCAATGGCCTCCTTTTGCGAATCCGTCATGGCGCAAAAGGAGGCCGCGGAGCGGGTCAGGGAGGGAGACGCCCAAGCCGACCCGCTCCGAAGAGCACGGCGGGGGAGACGGAGAAGGCGCTATGCGCATCTTCTTCCCCCGCCGTAAGAGGAGGACGTCGAAGGGGACTAGGGCAGGGGGTCGGGGGACCACCTGCCCACACAAAGTCCCCCCGACGGAGGGTGCCAACAGGCACCCCTACTAATGTCTGCGGCCTGGGACCAACACCCGGGCCGGCCGCCGGGGCGCCACAGTAGTATGCCAAGTGCGATCCTGTGGCGCCCCGCTCAAAGGCGGTGATGGCGGACCGTGGAGTTTTAGTGGGTATACCGGCACTCTGCCGGGGAGTCCCACATACCCCTCTCGTCCCCCCGGGCGGGAGGGGATGCGTAATTGCATTTCTCCACGTTAAAAAAAATAAAAAAATAAAAGGTACTAAAATGCGTGCCTTCTACAGATTAAAAAAAACTTTATTTTTTTCTTTAATTAATTAATTAATAACCTACTAGAGTTTCAATAAAGCTTTCAATCTAAACTAACCCAAGATCGCAGAACAATAGATTTATGTAATAATATTGATAATTAACAAAAATATTTCAAATGATATCATTATTTTAATGATCTTAATTGCAAGCTAATCTAATGACCCTTATGACAATTAAGTTATTTATCACCCAGTACTTGGTAACTCTCTTCCAACCTTACCTCTTCTCAATGCTAAATCTATTGAATTTATACAATAAAAAAAATATTTGGGCGACATTTCGAAAGCTGAACGAAGTTAACAATAAATATTTTTCACATTTATTTAAGCTAAATATAGTGGTAGTTATGTAATAAGTTCGGAACGCAACCCTAGTTCCTTTCTCCTGCTGTCTATGCTCGATACTTTGTCTATGATTTAATTATTATTCTACATCTACTTTCTTTACGAAATGAAATGGATATGAAAATGGCCTCACCTACAACTTAGCGGGTATTTTGTCATTATTCTACTTGTCTTTAATATAAATTTATATAATAAAGTAATTGTGAATTAGGTTGCCTAATGTGTATGGTTTTATTGTGGATGTGAAACCTGAATAAGGTACTATTTATAGATTCCTTTATATATAAGTGAATACTTATATTGATCATTCCAAAAACAACACACGTACGAATCGTATTTGCAGTCGCGCGCGAGGCGGGGATTTGCTCAGATTATACAATCGCAATAGGGAAATTAGATTAACTTTTGATAGAAACGATACATTGGTATTAGGTGTCATAAACCCTTGTTGCTGAGCCCTTTTGAAATATGGGTATTATAAGTCGGATTACGGATTTCACGTCATGGAATAGTAACGAGTAAACATCGATAATTATATCAGTCGATAGTTTATCGAGTTGAGTAACGCCGTTACTTGTAACGGTATAATCTATCTACCTATACCTACTAATATAAATAAAAAAATAATGCTGTTCGTTGGTAAGCGCATCATTTGAGAGCTGGACCGATTTGGCTAATACTTTTTTATTTTTTTATCCGAATAAGGTTTTAAAGAACATAACGAAATGGTAAATGTTGTCTGAATATTTTAAAAGTTCATGGGAATTTGGACTGGATAATGTCTGTTAGCTGAGCGTGGTTTATTTTAATTCTTTTTTAAGGAGCTTCGTCAGTTTTGAAGAGTTGAAAATAAATGTAAAAATCTGCTACTGCATAGGACCTGTTTGTTAGTAACTCAAATCAACGAGGAAGCTTAACAGAGTTCTATAAAGATTGTTTTTAAGAGCTCAAACCAGTCTTACATGGCAACACTTAAGTAGCTATGTCAACAGCCAGTCAAGGCCCATGCCACAGGTTGGTCTGGACACTGTATGTTAAACTGATAGGCACAGTTTGTAGAGTGGCTTTCTGTACTGAAGGTATTAGCTTCGAATCCAGGTGAGGACAAAATTTGATGTGAGGAGCATGAATGTTCGTACCCGAATTATGGACGTTTAACTTAATTATATACTGGGATCGCATTCAGTACTTGTACGGTACCCGCAATACAAGCGTTGCTTAGCTTAGTACCGTACTATAGGTACACACATTGCCTAGTACAAGTCGTTATTGAGTACACTTTATCATAAGTCCATAAATCAGTCGTGAAGTCTGTAACCGTCGATACTATGGTATGGTCTAGTAGGTGTGTAGGTATAGTATTCTGCAGTGCGATGGGGTCAATGCATTCCCGGTCGATCTGTGCTAACGCACCCGAGGTGGGTCAAGTTGGCAAGTGCATAGTGACAGGAGGAGCGAGAGCGGGCTAGCAACAGTTCTATTAAATAAGCTGAACGTAGGTACAACGCGGACTCTCGGAAGAAGAAAACAAATTAATATTGAATCACAAAAAAACCAAGCCTATTTGTGTAGTACACGTGAATCACGAACACGCGAGTTAACGTGTACTACACAAATCGGCTTGGTTTCTTGTGCTTCACTAATATGTGACACTCAGTCGATATTATTTTTTCGTCTGAGTGCGGACTACGATACACAAGACGTAAGAGTTTCAGAATTATCTGCTTTTGCAATAATTAGGTATGGCTATAATGCACAGAAAATGAAACGTAGTTTTTAGAAAGTTCTTTCGAGACTCAAACGAATAAAATAAAACAAAATTGGCATGTACACAAATCAGCTTAGTTTTTTGTGCTTCAATATGTTGTTTGCTACACTCCGTCTGTTTTATTATTAATCGTCGGAGAGACTATAATTCCTGCCCACTTAAGAAAATTTGCATGTGAACGACTCAGGTATAGCTGTAGCAAGCCGTAGCGGAAAGCTAAATATTCCCATGCCAAAATGACCTTTAGGATCCAGTAGGTGTCCATCTCTTAAGTACGTGCACTAGTACTTAGATAACGGATTTCTCTCAAACAATAGGACCTCAACGCTGTACCTATAGCTGGATCAACAATTTACGTACGTACCCTACTCAGTAAAATTCCACTATACCGCTCTACTCCTACAATAAATCTCAGCCTTATCGTGAGACAGCTCCCGGGGTCGCTATAATGCACAGCGCAGGGGGTGTGTCACTCGATACGAGGCATTGTACCACGTGAGATAACATCGTATCGGTACTGACGGTACTTAGATGACAACTTGGGCGCACTGGGCGTTAGCGTGTGCAATTTGCCCCACCTGGGCATTTCATCGAGAGGTCATTTTCAGAGAGATAAGAGGTCATTATCTTTTTGCCTTCATGTTTTTGTTAGCGTCATTTGGTCTGTATTATCGTAAATATACTCGCACGTGAAGTTACCTACTATCATTATTAGAACGTAGCATTAACATTAGTGTTTCAGTTTCGTGGTTTGTTTGCTGGCATGAGTCCCGAACAAACAGTTGTGGAGGTGGGCGAAATCAATTACGCAGAAACGCTGAAACAACCCCACCCCCCCCCCCCCCCACCCCGCTGTAATCTCGGACTGAAAGGCCTAATTAGTTTTTCAGACGTTTCTAACTTGTGTGTTTCTGGCTATTTATAGAAAGGTGTAACTAGGGAAACGTTCTGGGCAATGGATAAGTTCTAACGTTAACGTGGTCTATAGTGTATGAGTGTGCATGGAAAAAACTCCTACTGTAATCATACCTATTGCAATATGTAGTGTATGAGGGATGCAAGACGAATTACCAAACCCTACGTCATAATAATGCGCTAAGGCCACATATGTGGCGTTAAAAAAATGTTTAGAATTTGTACAGTTTTTTTCATAAACAAAAGATGTCGCAATTTTTTTATCGTACTGTGCCAACTCTGTAGGCAACTGACAGGTGTTGTCGACTGCTTTTGTCGAGCAGAAAATATTAATCCCTGAATTTATAGACGTTTTATAACTTTATCAAACTACATATAGTACTGCGCAAAGCAAAACACTTCTGCGCAGTACTATGTGACGTTTGATAAAGTCATAAAATTATTAATTGGGGGTCAAACTATAGAGGAGTTCGATCTGTACTCATATTTATAAGTTCTGTGAAAATCATACAAAATAGCGCCCGAAAATATTTGTTTTAAAACCTACATATAATAAAAAACAAAAATCCGGATTTGATCGCGTTTATTTTATGTTTTTATGTTTCCGTCGTTTTGGCTGCTTCACAGCAACCATGGTCACGGGAGGACTGAGGTGGTTGACGTCCTAGTGTCATGGTTTGAACGGGGGTACCCTCATATGTAGTTGTTACTTGCGGTCCGATCTACGCAGAACGTGCTCACGGTGTCGTAAGGTCTTGCAATAGTGCGCTTGTTTTTGGATTAATTATATTAATTACTGGTTCCTAAGGCGGTGCGACATAAAAAAAAATAATGAACATCAAACAACGTACCTACACCTATAACCTATTTTTTTCGCGGAAACATGATCCGGGTGCGAGAAATGTAAGTTGTCGGACTCAGTCACGCTTCAGTGGATTTATGGGGCATGTGGCGACGTAGATCGAGAGTAGATTCCTTTCATGATGAATAATGTTTTATGTTTATCAAAGGCAATGCCTTATAATGAATTAATAAGTCAATAAAAGTCAAAGTCATTTGTTTTAATTTTTCATACCTTTCGATCGCGGGTAACACCGTGGGGCGCAGCTAGTTAATTAATATGTGAATATCATCCTCAACGTTTTAACATTACAATATACTAATATAAATGACATTGTTCGAGCAGATCTTATCTTCATTTACAAAAGTGATTTGTGAATGTGGCAACCATGTAGTCATTAACTTGTAATTATATATTTTGAGTTAGTACTTTTTTGACCAGCTGCTCAAGCCTACTTAGCCGTTCCTACATTGTTCTTACATACCGATAACAATGTACTTTTAAATAGAGCAACCATGGAGTTTCTTACCCGTTCTTCTCCATAGGAACGGCATTCCGACCGGGTGATAAAGTTGTAGCTTAGCATTTTGTAACTATTTTGACGATTTATAAGTACTGTATTCAATGGTTTACATGAATAAAAATATTCTGATTCTAATTTCCATCATACATCGATTGCGTTGCGTGGGAAGACAAACATGACTTTCAATCCCAAATATTGATTTCAAGTATTATTTTAACATTACACAATTACTTAATTAAATATGTCATCAGAGTGCCAGACGGTAAACGGTGAAATATTTGATCACTAAAATAAAATTAAACACAGTTATCGAAAACTGAGCTCGACAGAAATGATTTATATAGAAAATAAATATATTTCCAAACAAACATACCAGCTGTCCCAAATAAACTCCTTACAATGGACCATGCAGGCGCTTCTAATAACACCCAGACCAGGGAAAAATATGAAAAGACGGTTCCTAAAATTTGCCAGTGTGTATCGAGTCCGCAATCACAAGATGCAGCGAGCTGATCGACCTACGCTCATAAGCAAGGCCATGCTATACAATACAGGTATGGTATACAGGGTTCTCTTCCAACACGAGATCATGTGATTAGCCCAAGACTACGTCTTCGGCCATCTTCGGCCAATGAGTGGTTATTCTATTGAAGATGTCAATTAATGGCAGCACTGATCTTGACTTAGTCTTGGGCAATCGTCGCAAGAGTGTTTTGTGTCGTGGGCAGTCGTCGCAAGTGAGCTGCACATGGTATAAAAATATGCTATGCTATATCATAGCATATTTTTATACAGTTTGCAAGGCATCGTAAAGTTGTACTAAAACTAGGTAAATAAAATTCATAACAAACGAGAATAATATTTGTAGTTGTCCTACCGTTTGCAAATAAATAATAACAACATGAGACGTTTTACATGAGACTTTTGCGGATGTTTGTTATCGATAAACACTTATGGACAATGTATCAACAAAAAACAGTATCAAAGCTGAAAATTCAATAAAAATTTGCCGCTCCAGACCCAACGTGCTGCCTTATATTTATAACTAGCTGTCCCGGCGAATTGCGTACCGCCTCAGAATCAAATGTATGAGATATATTATATATTTTTTTAGTATTTTTTACCATATTTCAATAGTTTGTTTACCATTCGGGGCGGAGACAAAAAAATCAAAGATCATAATATACCGCCCACCCGTTTTTTGAGTTAGAAATACTGTAAATAACACGACTTTGTTTTATACATTTAAATCTTAAATACTAAGCATTTCTTTTATGAAAAACAGTGAAAGATTTTTTCCAAACAATCACATGAGTTATTTTAAAGATATTCGCAGTTATAATTTTGTAAGTACTGGGAAGAGAGTGTCACCGTACTCTTTCCTTTTCGCACTCGCGCTCACTTATGGTGGTGACGTCACTTGACACTGCCGGTGCCGCCGCAAAGCACGTCAATGTACTTTCGGTTTATTTTCGATTCCAGTAAAAGTTCACCCCTTATGAATAAACCATTTTAAAACCCCGCAGTGTATTAGTGTCCTATCTGCTTACCGTTCGGATGTTTAGGTTTAGATCTAGTTGAGCAATATCTGATTTCGTTGGTCCAAATATCAATTAGCTTATCAAATATCTACCGCATTGAATTAAAAAAAACGAAATGTAGAAAGACATTAATGTCTTTTGCTTGACAATAGGCTATCATAATAATTGAGCCACTGTTGACAGTGACAGTGTTTAGTAAAATGATGCAACCTGAAGCATGACCATGATGGAATATTATACTCAGTAAAGCATTTATAAATTTCCGGACTTTTTGTGAGAACTTGAAAAGCCAAATATAGCCAGCAAGATTTGTATCTATGTAATTTGCGTATCTATTCCATACAAATCAGCAGGTTTTGTTTTGATTTTGGTTTATTTTTATTGTCTGTGGTACGGACTCAAATCAAAAAAAAGTATAACGTTCCATTTCATACCTGCAATGTCGGGATGGCGCGCCATGAAATCCTGCTTTGCCCTGATCACGTCCAACCTAATCTGGTTCTCCAAAGGCGCTTCCAAAGCCGAGAAGACTAACGCGCCCGACGCCAAATAGACCATGTAGAATATTATGTAGAACAGAAGTAGATATGTGAATCTCGCTTTTCCGAAGATCCTGCTCGTAGCGAACAGGGGCTCGAACGGGGGGTTCTCCTCCTCATACAATATCTCCCTTTCCACAAGCATTTTCTTCGGATAAGGGTAAAGTTGGCTGTGAACCGTCATGTCATCGTCACTCCTACCCGAACTTATGCTCCCATACGACTGAATGCGTTTATACTTCGGCTTTTCCATTTTTTTTATTTAAAAAAGTTTAACTGTCAAATCGGATATCAATTACGCGCCGAATGCCAATAGAAGAGTTTAATTTTCAAAAGTTCATGATTTGAATTTCGAATGCCATAAAACACGAGCACGGATCTTTTTCTATAGCCGGCTTGTCGGCAGTCCACAGTTCCAGAACACAAACCGCAAATCCCGGAACGCGAGGGACCGTTGGTCAACTGTACTTGAAAAATCTCTTGGGGTGATTGGGTTCAACGAACAGTGCGAATATCTCCGTCACTTTAGTATCGCGGCGACATTTTTCCAGTTTATAAATCACCATTTTGATGCATTTTAGAGGGATCGATTGGTAATGAATATGGCGGAAGCCTTAGTATGTTCTTAGTTATCTGCGTGACCGTTCGCGTCGGGGAACGCAAGTTGACTGAGTGCATGCACTGACGGACGATAAATTAAATAAACGGTGGCTATTGGCCGTGTGGTTGCTTCTTGTTTGTAAAGTACCCGAGATATGGCATGATAATACTTAGTAACGTAACGATGTAAATACTATACAGGTCATATCGACAACTTAGTCAAATTTAAAACTGTCGTAAAAACAATGAAATAGTACGATGAGGTATCTCATTATTGTGTTTACTTACTATGTACTCGCTCCGCTAAGCTATGAGTAAGACGGTATAATCACCAAATTGTATGACTCATCAAGGGCTATTTATTGGGTATTTTAGAAAATGTATCTAGTTTACTTAGAAGCAGTAACTGTATAAATATTATTAGTAGGCATAATATAGCAGCTAGTAATTTATGTGTGAAAGAGTAAAAAATAAAGACTACCCCGCCGAGTTTCTCGCCGGATCTTCTCAGTTGAGTTCACGTTCCGATCCGGTGAAAAAAAATATGTAATTGACATTTTGTAAGTACTAAGCCTATACCAAATATATGATTTGACTTTGACTTTGTATCTACGCCTGTTTAAACTGCCAACTAGGGTAGTGTATTTAGCGAATCGTGTTTCAAGTTTTACATCATTCATTCACATACGTTGTCAATAAACCCATGAACATAGTAATTCAATCCTCTCACCACTGGCAACACAGGAACAAGGTATCACGCATCGCATTCCCAACACCACGCGACACTTGATACCTATACTCCTCTCTCGCTCGTACCTATACAGGCTGTAAGTGGCATCCTAACGAAAACTGACGACTTGATTTAAATAAAAAAACTATAATAACTAATTTAGGCATTAAAGTGCAATGTATACTAAAACTCCATACGCTCGAGCGCGCTCGTATATCAGCTGTTTCACTGCACGTCGGGTATCGCGCGTGGCGTTGTGTTGCGATTGAGTTGTTAACAATACATTGCGCGCTCAAAAATAACAACATCTCTAACTCCTGACATTCGACGTAAATAATTTCATTGTAGGCATTAATTGTAACCTTAACCCAAAGTTTTGATAACTATTCTCCATTACACTTGTATACGAAAACATTCATATATAGACTACTAGCTGCGCCCCGCGGTGTTACCCGTGATTAAAAAGTATGTCCTTTTTACCTGGTTAAAAAGTAGCCTATGTGCTATTCCAGACTATAATCTATCTCTGTGCCAAATATCATCCAGATCCGTTCAGCCGTTCTGGCGTGATTGAGTAACAAACATACATCCATCCATCCAAACTTTCACATTTATAATATTAGTGTGATATAGTATATTTGCCCGTACAGCCACTAACGTATGTGATAATATTATCATAAATGCGGGCACATGAGTCAATGCACTTATACTCGTTAATCATAAAGTAATCTAAACAAGTAGGTTAAATAATTTACTGAGAGTTTGTGTAGTAAGATGCAGGTTATTTGATGTAAAATGTCAAAGTAACGCAACGTAATTACGTGAGTAATTGGGGGAACTAACTAACAATTTTTCATCTTAATATATAAAACAAAGTCGTGTTAGTTACACCATTTATAACTCGTGAACAGGTGCGCCGATTTTTATGCAGTTTGAGTTTTGAATTTCTCTCCCCCCAAACAGCAGAATAACTACAAACATAATTAAAAACTTAATATGCACGCGATAAAATCTGTAAAATTAGTTTTATTTCAATGTGTATTATTCGCGTAAATATAAGAAATCACTATAGCAGAATAACTATTAAAACATGGTAAAAATAAGAATAATAAAGATAATTTATTTTCTCATATATTTGATTCTGGGGCGGTACGAAGTTCACCGGAACAGCTAGTTTGCCATCGAAATGGGATATTAGCAATCCGTGTTAGAGTTAGCTTAGGTACGTGTGCAAGCTCCGTACCTGTGACGCAACGATGTTCCTTAAGGAAGTTGATCTTCAGTTTGTGGAGTCTCTCTTCGATGTGGCGCTCTAGGGGCCCCTCGATCGCTTGGAACACTGACGCACCTGGGAGACAAATTAAACATTATAGATTCGGCGATTATTTTTTTTTATTTTAGAAAGAAGCTAAACTAAAACATAGAGCCACATTTACTTGGAAAACATTACTAGAATGTATGACCTTTTTATACATTGCATACGTACAGTTGTTTGTATAGGAAGTCATGTTTAAAAAATATATATACTGCTAATCTTTATCTTATCTAATTTTGTAGTTGCACCCATATACCATCTTAGGTCGGTAGGTAAGGTTAATATTTATATTGGCTTTTTAAATGATCTAATATTGAAGTAGATAGGCACTGTCAACATTGAAACTCATTTATTTCTGTATTAAACGTTTATCAAGTGCTAAATGCATAATGCTTTAAGAAATTTAAGTTACTAAACTTAAAGCAAATTTTAAGAGGCCTCTAGCTATTATGAAGCCTCTTTGCTGCATAATCCCAAAGGGACAATCTGATTATCTTAGATTGAACCCATCTTGTCTTTGATGATGATATTTTTTTAGACTGGTTCACTTGGTGACCGTTGACATGTTTTTCTTGGCTGGTGTTAATTAAAAAAAGGATTAAATGCTTATTATAACTTGAACGGTTAGGATAAAAAAAAATTAGGCATTGAAATAAAACTAGTAACAAAACAAAAACGCGATAAAATCCGTCAAATTAGTTTTATTTAAATGTGTAGTATTCGCGTAAGTATAAGAAATCAATAAAATTATTAGCTAAAAAATACCTATCCAAGTCTTATAAACATTCGGAACATTGAATGGTAATTTATAAAATGTAAATTATCTTAAGAGTTTTATAAAGTTTCACACTTGGCAGACAGATTTATGATACTCGAGACGAAATTAAGAGGAGTCGAGTGGAGGGCTCTTCGCGCCCTCTGGTCGCATCGAGATTAATTATTATTGTTCATAATTTTTCTGCTTTTTTTTAAGTTGTAAATTGGCTACAAAATAGTGCCAGTGTTGCCAGTGTCAAGTAAAATGTTTCGCCGTTATTTTAAATATAAGTACCCCTGCTGATAACAATGATGATTATGATGATGATAATGACATGAAGCTCCTAACCCTATCAGTAAAGCTGTGGACACTTTACTGAAAATTTACCAGACATCTTGCGAGAACACGAAAAGTAAAGCTATACTGTTTTATTTGAATTTCCTTCACTCGTGCACCATTATGAACACACAATGGTTAATATCACACTTTATATATCAAAACAATTCTCATACAATAAAGCAAAATATGTATATAACTTTCTTCTTCAACTTCCCACCAAAAAGGCCCTGTGAATAGTTTAAAAAGTTATGTAATGTATTATAAGGAGAATTCGTACAAGTGTATAGTACATCTATTATTAGTACAACGTGTATTTCAGGGATTCCCAAACTATTTTGGGCAAGAGACTCCTTTTCCAAAATGAACTGATACCCCAGATCCGGATAGCCAAATTACTTTGAAATCCTATCTCTAGTTTTTTTCCTATTGCTACAAAATAATTACAAAATAATAATTTCATCTTGTACGAACTTGTGCACGCTTATCGATGCAGTACCGTACATTAAAATTGGCATCATATCACACTTCTATATCTATACTAATATTATAAATGTGAAAGTTTGGATGTATGGATAGATGGATGGATGTTTGTTACTCAATCACGCCAGAACGGCTGAACGGATATGGGTGAAATTTTGCACAGAGATAGATTATAGTCTGGAATAGCACATAGGCTACTTTTTCTAGGTTTATTGAGGTACCGCGGGCGGAGCCTCTGGAAAAAGCTAGTAATCCATAAATGTAAATTACCCATAGTCAAGTATAGTCCCATGGCGGTGGCCAGCACGAGGATGCGCAGCGCTGGGCTTGCGCGCGCGTCGCTCACGCAGCCGGGGATGACCAGCCTCATGATGCGGGGTCAACTGTCGACAACGATACAAATATCATATATCTTATTCACTCGCAAATAACACAACAACAGTATAAGTACTTTTTAATGGACACATTCATAGGTACTTATAGGTTGCTTCATTAATTAGGGTAAATTTACAATTATTTATCAGTTAGTATCCTAGATTTTCATGTCCCTTCATTTGACTCAGTCAGTCAAAGACAAATCATTAATTTCGTATAGGTCTACAGTGGCCGTAACAATTTTATTTTCATACCTACAACCAGAAGAACGCGACTTCAACTGAGAAGATTCGGAAAGAAACTCAGTGGGCTGGTCTTTTTTTTACAATTTTTTTAAAACCCTCATACCTGTATCCCTCTAAGCCCTAAGGAATAGGGAGAGGAATACTCTCAGAGATTATTTTTATACTTTAAATATTAAGTCTCACAACTCACCATTATATACCACTATGCAGCTTATATTTAATTGTAGTACCAATCTTAATTCGACGTAAAAAGTAATTATTAATAATACCGTATTACGTTTTCCTATAAGCCTTTCGTAACTTACTTTACCATGCGAGAAACTTCACACACTTATCTATATGAAGCCGTCATAAAGGATAACTTTTAACATCATTTCTGCAGAATAAATTTAATGAAAGTACATTATCCGTATACGAGAACAGCGCGTAGGCGGTGCAAACTCCCACGCATAAACTTGTACAATTGTATATCATTTCTCGAGACCTTTTACTTTTATTGCTGTAATAAGTTCAGGTTTATGGGACGACTGAGATGGCGCGGAGTAGAGATGAGAGAACAATCGTCGAAGGCACGGGACCATTCGTACCGTTCGCATTGTTTTGATTGGTTAAACAAGAACCTTCTATCTATGGATAAGTAACACGTGACACGAAATGCTTTGAATCTTTCATGACATTTTCGGGCAGGATGTGACGCTCACGGTACGCTTTCATTTGTCGAATTTCATTTCACGAATTCTGTGCGCTGAATTACTTTCAAGAATTTTTGAGTTTTTTGTGAGCGTGGGGGCCACTAGGCTCAATAGATTAGAGGCCGTGGGAATTATTCGCGGTCTGGACTCTGGACACATTTTGGAAAAGTACTTAAGTGAATGGCATCAATCAGCCCCCCAAAAACCAATCAATAATTCCAATAGGTATAAAATTCATAGCTATGAATCCACGATCATACTTTCTGTATCTAGTTTGGTACATAGAAACATTTATTCCGACCGCCTTTGATCAATCAAATGACATCTTCCGCGGAGACGACACTCAATAATTTTCAGGAAATCGGATTTTTTTCCAGTTTTATCAAACCTCGATTTTTCTTAAAATATTATAGCTTGTTGAGAACCATTATAAGTTACAATGAGCCTTTCGTGAGTCGCAGCGTTTTTATAGATCATCCAATAAAATGATAAGTATGTTTTTGCTGAAAAGCTCTTAGCTTCACTCAAATTATATACATTCGAGTCGAGATTGCGTTTCTAAAAAGTTATGAGCGTAGGAGTTAACATGCGAGTTAAATCAATTTATAATAATATATTGAAATAAAACTAATTTTCGGATCTTATCGCGTTTATTTTATGTTTTTACGTTCCCGACGTTGGGCTGCTTTACAACAACCATGATCGCAGAGGTGGTTGACGTCCTAGTGTCATAGTTTGAGCCGTATTTTCATTTTTGATTGATGAATAACTTATTTATGTTGGCCAACACCTCAGCATTGCCATTCAACGTAGCAATGCTGCCAGCGTTTTGGGGCACCCTGCCGGCCGATTGTGGTGGGGATTTGCTGCGTGTTTTCTGATACCAGTTTAATTTATTTTTAATTTATTATATCTTTAGTTTGTATATTCAAGTACCTAATAAACAACTTATGTAATTAAATAATGTCAAACATCTTTCAAGTCAAGTCAAATCTTTCTTTTCTAGCAAAATGTGTTCGGCATTGTCGGACGACCTGATTAGCGCATTTGGTTGTGACACTGCTTTCTGTGCCGAGAGTCCCGAGTTCAAATCCTCGTAGGGAAACATTGTGTGATGAGCACGAATGTTTGTACCCGAGTCATGGATGTTTAACATCTATATAAGTATTTATACTGAGTTCGCCCTCAGTCCATTGTACGGTACCCGTAATACAAGCGTTGCTTAGTGTGAGACCGTATAGATGGTGTGTTCGTCTGGCGATATTTATTATTTATGTATTGTGTGTTTCCCACGAAGCCCAGCAATCAATTTTAATAAAACACCACGCCATATCTAGGGACTCGCTGTCCAAATCCTTTTGGAATACAATCAATTTCAATTTGTATGGAAGCTCTAAAATGATCGCAACCCCCACGGCAGACGCACGATTTAAAATCCAATTTACGTTCATTCCACTCGCAATCCTGAACTGATGTATGTTTCCCAGGAAATATAACGACCAAAGTGTATTTTCAGAGTTACTATAATAATCATTGCGGTTACAATCTATCATCTTTTGAAATTTATGATGATCAATAGTGAAAATAATTATCATATGTTGCTTAATTGAGTTACCTACCTAAGTGTATTGGTCTTGGAAGATCTTCCCTTTTCCGCTAAAATACCAATAAACGTACTTATCAACGTCTTGCATTATTTTGCGTCCATACTTACCTCAACTATAACATAAACGAGTTACCCTATGCTCGGAACCGTAGTACGAACTTCTAATATAGTTACTATGTAGATGTTGTCATATCACAACATAGTACCTTTACTGTATCTAACAAGATTCTATTTCGACGTAACATAGTTAATAGACTCGACCGTTTAAGATTGTATAATTTTATTACTTCGCCGAGCACAGGTCAACCGGGCGGCCTATCCGGGCCGGATAAAAGCCGGAGTCGGATTATCCGAACGGAGTTTAATATCAGCCGACGGACACCGCGCACATCCGGTGAGGACTTATGTTAGCCTGTTCGCAAACACGCCGACTCATCTACTTATTTATACAAATAAATAAAATTGGAGTGTCTGTTTGTTATATTAAAATAACCGCTTTTTACTAAGTGCATTTGGATTTATACACGGTACCTATACCAAAACAATTTTTGTCTGTCTGTCCGTCTGTCTGTCTGTCTGTTTGTTCCGGCTAATCTCTGAAATGTCTGGACCGATTTTGACGGGACTTTCACTGGCAGATAGCTGATGTAACAAGGAGTATCTTAGGCTACTTTTATTTTAGAAAAAAAAAATGGGATCTCACGAAAAAAAATTAAAACCAATGTTGCAGTGCTGCGCCTGACTAAGTTTGATAGCAACAACCTGCAATGCGTGTGCAAATGCTCAGAACGCGGGAGCGGACTGTTGCCAACGGTTGCGTCTTTGTTAAATACCACGCGGACGAAGTCGCGGGTAACAGCTTGTAAGTAAGTATAAAGTAACCAAATACATCCGGATGTAGCCACGAGCGGACTTGTTTCCATTCGGACGCATTCTAATTTCCTTCGGGAATGATTTACCGGCGTATTATGCAACCGGGCTTCCGCCGGACACTTGATTAATGTGTCAAATGTAACGAGGGACTTGCTACTTTGTAAACTAACTTAGCCACTTAAGTTTAGTTTACACTTGACGAATACTGATTTCCCCCACTCTTACAATTATTTTTTAAACAAATGGGGAGAGAGGATCCCGCCACTGACCCTCGGCTTGTCAACGGAGAATTGGATATTATTTGGTGACAGATAGTTTCTCGACTATCATCATTCATATTAGAGGAGTTCGGTGCTGCTGACTTCTTTAATTATCGATCAACTTCTTTGGTTAATGATTGGAAAAGTTGTTTTTTTTTTTTTTTAATTGTTGTACCAGCTAATATAAATCACACTGTGTGTGTGCGTGCGTGCGTGTGTGTGTGTGTGTGTGTGTCACCAAATCTTTATTTAGAACAAATTTCAATGGACGAAAGTCTACATGCACAAAATGTATAAACATGTCGAAACGTCGTAATCTATATAATAAAAATCAATTGCTGTTCGTTTGTCTCGCTAAAACTCGAGAATGGCTGGGCCGATTTAGCTGATTTTGGTCTTGAAATGTTTGCCGTAGTCCAGGGAAGGTTTACACGGTGAGAAAATATGGAAAAGTTGCGAGGACGAAAAATAAGTCTTTATTGTGCTTTATTTTTTCTTACTGTCAGTTGGTCTGTCGAACGTAAGACGAAGGGAGAGTTTTAATGTCGTTAGGATAGGTGATACGAAGTACAGCGGGTCATCTAGTTGTTAATAAATAAGCGTCCGAGGACTATGTCATAGATATTTTAATAATCCTTTTATCGACTCCTATTTATCCGTATAATCTTTTAAAATAGGATTGGTCCCGCCACACACTTCCACTCTCCACCACGATATCACTCCTGTGAGCCAGGATCTAGGACTAAGACGCGGACGACCTTCGGTATGTCTCGGTTAAAAAAGGTTAATTGTCTTGCGGTTCGCAACAAATTCAATCGAAAGTTAAATATAAGAAAAAACTAGATAAAATCGATTCTGAAAATAATTCTAAATCCGTGTCCGCAGTACTAAATGGTACCCAATTGATCCGTCTGCGGAAATACTAACTAATTCAACATGACCCACATCCGTCGGCTAAGAATAACCATTTGACCTTTGCCCTACGGGTGGGAGGTAGAGTAATCCCTGCTAAACCCTGGAGCAAGACGCAGTAGATGAGATAATAAAATGTTATTGGCACAAAAAGTAATTGTGGCATTAACATTATATTATTGCTTGGTGCCTACGTCGTAGGTATCGACAGATATCAGTAAAACCACTGCACTGGTAAGTCATTCGTGAGCGTCACAAAGCCCCATAGTGTGCGTCGCGACACCCCATAGTGAACGTCGCGATGCGTCATAGTGAGCGTCGCGACGCTTTAAACAGATCGTCGCGTCGTCTCATTGTGAGTGTCCAACGCCACATAGTGAGCCTCCCGTTGCCTTATTGTGAGCGCCGTGACGCCTCATAGAGACGTTACGTTGTCTCATAGTGAGAGTCGCGATGCGTCATAGTAGTCATGCGCGATGCTTTATACAGATCGTCGCGACGCCCAGGAGCAAGCGTCGCGACTCCCAGTAGCAAGCGTCGCGACGCCCGGTAGCAAGCGTCGCGACGCCCATTAGCAAGCGTCGCGACGCCTCTTAGCAAGCTTCACGACGCCCAGTAACAAGTGTCGCGACGCCCAGGAGCAAGCGTCCCGACCGCGACGCCCAGGAGCAAGCGTCCCGACCGCGACGCCCAGGAGCAAGCGTCGCGACGCCCAGTAGCAAGCGTCGCGACGCCGCGCCCCACAGTGAGGGCAGTAAATAAATATACCACGTCTTGTTTTGCTTTATATAAATTGACTCTGACAGTAGATGTCACTCTAAATCAAAAATGCTCATACGGGTAATCTGGCCAAAACAACGAATCAAACAAAATCGGATAACTCCGTATAAAAAGGCGCTATTGTCGTGAAGTTCTGTAGATTTTATATTTTGAAATATTTATTGAAGACAGTCTCAATACATTAATTTCTAACACCTCATTTCGGATTTCTTTTTGATACATAGTTTGTTGTCATACTATTTTTAAGTTTTTTTTTAATTTTCCTATTTAGTTTAACTACAATTGTAAATTGTATATGTCTGCGTTGTACACATTGTGTAAATAAATTAAATCAGGAATATGTTACTGTTTATTAAGTGCTCATTAGATGAAATGGTCTCAATATAAAATAATTGCAGGATTAATGGTCGCAACTAATTGATGCCTCACTCCAATCCATACCCGAGAAGATGCGCTTGCCCTTTTAAAGACCCTTTGTTTATAAGCTTATAACGTATGGTTGTAAGGGTTTATTGAACAAAACATGAAGTGCATGTACTTAATAAACACGCGCCGCGATCTTACAATCTAGTGAAAGAGACATCACAATTCATAAACCGGTGTGAAGTTGGCGGCCAAAAGTTGGCGGCGCATTATAACCCAACTAAATTAAAATGCTCACAAAAAATAATGAAAAATCTGTACAGAATGGCATGTAACGCGGAAAATAATGAAAACTAGGAAATTTTCAGTACATATTCTATGAGAAAATAAAAAATTAATCAATAAATTTTCGTTATTTTTCCAATAAAGTAAGACCATTGTGTTTATCACATTTTGAACTGGACAGCACCCAAGGACGGCATGGGAGTACATGTTTGATAGCTCAAAAGGTAGGTCTAGATACAGGCATCCCGCCACATAAAGCCTAGAGTGGTACCTCGCCTGGTTTAGCTTTTATGAGTCCGGACATAACTGGCGGCCGAACATTTTTTGGCAGATTTTGACTTAGATAACACCCAAGGACGGCATGGGAGTACATGTTTGATAGCTCAAAAGGTAGGTATTGATACAGGCATCCCGCCACATAAAGCCTAGAGTGGTACCTCGCCTGGTTTAGCTTTTATGAGTCCAGACATAACTGGCGGCCGAACTTTTTGTCAGATTTTGACTTAGATAACACCCAAGGACGGCATGGGAGTACATGTTTGATAGCTCAAAAGGTAGGTCTAGATACAGGCATCCCGCCACATAAAGCCTAGAGTGGTACCTCGCCTGGTTTAGCTTTTATGAGTCCAGACATAACTGGCGGCCGAACTTTTTTTGGCAGATTTTGACTTAGATAACACCCAAGGACGGCATGGGAGTACATGTTTGATAGCTCAAAAGGTAGGTATTGATACAGGCATCCCGCCACATAAAGCCTAGAGTGGTACCTCGCCTGGTTTAGCTTTTATGAGTCCAGACATAACTGGCGGGCGAACTTTTTGTCAGATTTTGACTTAGATAACACCCAAGGACGGCATGGGAGTACATGTTTGATAGCTCAAAAGGTAGGTCTAGATACAGGCATCCCGCCATATAAAGCCTAGAGTGGTACTTCACTCGGTTTAGCTTTTATGAGTCCAGACATAACTGGCGGCCGAACTTTTTTTGGCAGATTTTGACTTAGATAACACCCAAGGACGGCATGGGAGTACATGTTTGATAGCTCAAAAGGTAGGTATTGATACAGGCATCCCGCCACATAAAGCCTAGAGTGGTACCTCGCCTGGTTTAGCTTTTATGAGTCCAGACATAACTGGCGGCCGAACTTTTTGGCAGATTTTGACTTAGATAACACCCAAGGACGGCATGGGAGTACATGTTTGATAGCTCAAAAGGTAGGTCTAGATACAGGCATCCCGCCACATAAAGCCTAGAGTGGTACCTCGCCTGGTTTAGCTTTTATGAGTCCAGACATAACTGGCGGCCGAACTTTTTTTGGCAGATTTTGACTTAGATAACACCCAAGGACGGCATGGGAGTACATGTTTGATAGCTCAAAAGGTAGGTATTGATACAGGCATCCCGCCACATAAAGCCTAGAGTGGTACCTCGCCTGGTTTAGCTTTTATGAGTCCAGACATAACCGGCGGCCGAACTTTTTTTGGCAGATTTTGACTTAGATAACACCCAAGGACGGCATGGGAGTACATGTTTGATAGCTCAAAAGGTAGGTATTGATACAGGCATCCCGCCACATAAAGCCTAGAGTGGTACCTCGCCTGGTTTAGCTTTTATGAGTCCAGACATAACTGGCGGCCGAACTTTTTTTGGCAGATTTTGACTTAGATAACACTCAAGGACGGCATGGGAGTACATGTTTGATAGCTCAAAAGGTAGGTATTGATACAGGCATCCCGCCACATAAAGCCTAGAGTGGTACCTCGCCTGGTTTAGCTTTTATGAGTCCAGACATAACTGGCGGCCGAACTTTTTGTCAGATTTTGACTTAGATAACACCCAAGGACGGCATGGGAGTACATGTTTGATAGCTCAAAAGGTAGGTCTAGATACAGGCATCCCGCCATATAAAGCCTAGAGTGGTACTTCACTCGGTTTAGCTTTTATGAGTCCAGACATAACTGGCGGCCGAACTTTTTTTGGCAGATTTTGACTTAGATAACACCCAAGGACGGCATGGGAGTACATGTTTGATAGCTCAAAAGGTAGGTCTAGATACAGGCATCCCGCCACATAAAGCCTAGAGTGGTACCTCGCCTGGTTTAGCTTTTATGAGTCCAGACATAACTGGCGGCCGAACTTTTTTTGGCAGATTTTGACTTAGATAACACCCAAGGACGGCATGGGAGTACATGTTTGATAGCTCAAAAGGTAGGTATTGATACAGGCATCCCGCCACATAAAGCCTAGAGTGGTACCTCGCCTGGTTTAGCTTTTATGAGTCCAGACATAACAGGCGGCCGAACTTTTTGTCAGATTTTGACTTAGATAACACCCAAGGACGGCATGGGAGTACATGTTTGATAGCTCAAAAGGTAGGTCTAGATACAGGCATCCCGCCATATAAAGCTTAGAGTGGTACTTCACTCGGTTTAGCTTTTATGAGTCCAGACATAACTGGCGGCCGAACTTTTTTTGGCAGATTTTGACTTAGATAACACCCAAGGACGGCATGGGAGTACATGTTTGATAGCTCAAAAGGTAGGTATTGATACAGGCATCCCGCCACATAAAGCCTAGAGTGGTACCTCGCCTGGTTTAGCTTTTATGAGTCCAGACATAACTGGCGGCCGAACTTTTTGGCAGATTTTGACTTAGATAACACCCAAGGACGGCATGGGAGTACATGTTTGATAGCTCAAAAGGTAGGTCTAGATACAGGCATCCCGCCACATAAAGCCTAGAGTGGTACCTCGCCTGGTTTAGCTTTTATGAGTCCAGACATAACCGGCGGCCGAACTTTTTGGCAGATTTTGACTTAGATAACACCCAAGGACGGCATGGGAGTACATGTTTGATAGCTCAAAAGGTAGGTCTAGATACAGGCATCCCGCCACATAAAGCCTAGAGTGGTACCTCGCCTGGTTTAGCTTTTATGAGTCCAGACATAACTGGCGGCCGAACTTTTTTTGGCAGATTTTGACTTAGATAACACTCAAGGACGGCATGGGAGTACATGTTTGATAGCTCAAAAGGTAGGTATTGATACAGGCATCCCGCCACATAAAGCCTAGAGTGGTACCTCGCCTGGTTTAGCTTTTATGAGTCCAGACATAACTGGCGGCCGAACTTTTTGTCAGATTTTGACTTAGATAACACCCAAGGACGGCATGGGAGTACATGTTTGATAGCTCAAAAGGTAGGTCTAGATACAGGCATCCCGCCATATAAAGCCTAGAGTGGTACTTCACTCGGTTTAGCTTTTATGAGTCCAGACATAACTGGCGGCCGAACTTTTTTTGGCAGATTTTGACTTAGATAACACCCAAGGACGGCATGGGAGTACATGTTTGATAGCTCAAAAGGTAGGTCTAGATACAGGCATCCCGCCACATAAAGCCTAGAGTGGTACCTCGCCTGGTTTAGCTTTTATGAGTCCAGACATAACTGGCGGCCGAACTTTTTTTGGCAGATTTTGACTTAGATAACACCCAAGGACGGCATGGGAGTACATGTTTGATAGCTCAAAAGGTAGGTATTGATACAGGCATCCCGCCACATAAAGCCTAGAGTGGTACCTCGCCTGGTTTAGCTTTTATGAGTCCAGACATAACTGGCGGCCGAACTTTTTGTCAGATTTTGACTTAGATAACACCCAAGGACGGCATGGGAGTACATGTTTGATAGCTCAAAAGGTAGGTCTAGATACAGGCATCCCGCCATATAAAGCTTAGAGTGGTACTTCACTCGGTTTAGCTTTTATGAGTCCAGACATAACTGGCGGCCGAACTTTTTTTGGCAGATTTTGACTTAGATAACACCCAAGGACGGCATGGGAGTACATGTTTGATAGCTCAAAAGGTAGGTATTGATACAGGCATCCCGCCACATAAAGCCTAGAGTGGTACCTCGCCTGGTTTAGCTTTTATGAGTCCAGACATAACTGGCGGCCGAACTTTTTGGCAGATTTTGACTTAGATAACACCCAAGGACGGCATGGGAGTACATGTTTGATAGCTCAAAAGGTAGGTCTAGATACAGGCATCCCGCCACATAAAGCCTAGAGTGGTACCTCGCCTGGTTTAGCTTTTATGAGTCCAGACATAACCGGCGGCCGAACTTTTTGGCAGATTTTGACTTAGATAACACCCAAGGACGGCATGGGAGTACATGTTTGATAGCTCAAAAGGTAGGTCTAGATACAGGCATCCCGCCACATAAAGCCTAGAGTGGTACCTCGCCTGGTTTAGCTTTTATGAGTCCAGACATAACTGGCGGCCGAACTTTTTTTGGCAGATTTTGACTTAGATAACACCCAAGGACGGCATGGGAGTACATGTTTGATAGCTCAAAAGGTAGGTATTGATACAGGCATCCCGCCACATAAAGCCTAGAGTGGTACCTCGCCTGGTTTAGCTTTTATGAGTCCAGACATAACCGGCGGCCGAACTTTTTTTGGCAGATTTTGACTTAGATAACACCCAAGGACGGCATGGGAGTACATGTTTGATAGCTCAAAAGGTAGGTCTAGATACAGGCATCCCGCCATATAAAGCCTAGAGTGGTACTTCACTCGGTTTAGCTTTTATGAGTCCAGACATAACTGGCGGCCGAACTTTTTTTGGCAGATTTTGACTTAGATAACACCCAAGGACGGCATGGGAGTACATGTTTGATAGCTCAAAAGGTAGGTATTGATACAGGCATCCCGCCACATAAAGCCTAGAGTGGTACCTCGCCTGGTTTAGCTTTTATGAGTCCAGACATAACTAGCGGCCGAACTTTTTTTGGCAGATTTTGACTTAGATAACACCCAAGGACGGCATGGGAGTACATGTTTGATAGCTCAAAAGGTAGGTCTAGATACAGGCATCCCGCCATATAAAGCCTAGAGTGGTACTTCACTCGGTTTAGCTTTTATGAGTCCAGACATAACTGGCGGTCGAACTTTTTTTGGCAGATTTTGACTTAGATAACACCCAAGGACGGCATGGGAGTACATGTTTGATAGCTCAAAAGGTAGGTCTAGATACAGGCATCCCGCCACATAAAGCCTAGAGTGGTACCTCGCCTGGTTTAGCTTTTATGAGTCCAGACATAACTGGCGGCCGAACTTTTTTTGGCAGATTTTGACTTAGATAACACCCAAGGACGGCATGGGAGTACATGTTTGATAGCTCAAAAGGTAGGTATTGATACAGGCATCCCGCCACATAAAGCCTAGAGTGGTACCTCGCCTGGTTTAGCTTTTATGAGTCCAGACATAACTGGCGGCCGAACTTTTTGTCAGATTTTGACTTAGATAACACCCAAGGACGGCATGGGAGTACATGTTTGATAGCTCAAAAGGTAGGTCTAGATACAGGCATCCCGCCATATAAAGCTTAGAGTGGTACTTCACTCGGTTTAGCTTTTATGAGTCCAGACATAACTGGCGGCCGAACTTTTTTTGGCAGATTTTGACTTAGATAACACCCATGGACGGCATGGGAGTACATGTTTGATAGCTCAAAAGGTAGGTATTGATACAGGCATCCCGCCACATAAAGCCTAGAGTGGTACCTCGCCTGGTTTAGCTTTTATGAGTCCAGACATAACTGGCGGCCGAACTTTTTGGCAGATTTTGACTTAGATAACACCCAAGGACGGCATGGGAGTACATGTTTGATAGCTCAAAAGGTAGGTCTAGATACAGGCATCCCGCCACATAAAGCCTAGAGTGGTACCTCGCCTGGTTTAGCTTTTATGAGTCCAGACATAACCGGCGGCCGAACTTTTTGGCAGATTTTGACTTAGATAACACCCAAGGACGGCATGGGAGTACATGTTTGATAGCTCAAAAGGTAGGTCTAGATACAGGCATCCCGCCACATAAAGCCTAGAGTGGTACCTCGCCTGGTTTAGCTTTTATGAGTCCAGACATAACTGGCGGCCGAACTTTTTTTGGCAGATTTTGACTTAGATAACACCCAAGGACGGCATGGGAGTACATGTTTGATAGCTCAAAAGGTAGGTATTGATACAGGCATCCCGCCACATAAAGCCTAGAGTGGTACCTCGCCTGGTTTAGCTTTTATGAGTCCAGACATAACCGGCGGCCGAACTTTTTTTGGCAGATTTTGACTTAGATAACACCCAAGGACGGCATGGGAGTACATGTTTGATAGCTCAAAAGGTAGGTCTAGATACAGGCATCCCGCCATATAAAGCCTAGAGTGGTACTTCACTCGGTTTAGCTTTTATGAGTCCAGACATAACTGGCGGCCGAACTTTTTTTGGCAGATTTTGACTTAGATAACACCCAAGGACGGCATGGGAGTACATGTTTGATAGCTCAAAAGGTAGGTATTGATACAGGCATCCCGCCACATAAAGCCTAGAGTGGTACCTCGCCTGGTTTAGCTTTTATGAGTCCAGACATAACTAGCGGCCGAACTTTTTTTGGCAGATTTTGACTTAGATAACACCCAAGGACGGCATGGGAGTACATGTTTGATAGCTCAAAAGGTAGGTATTGATACAGGCATCCCGCCACATAAAGCCTAGAGTGGTACCTCGCCTGGTTTAGCTTTTATGAGTCCAGACATAACTGGCGGCCGAACTTTTTTTGGCAGATTTTGACTTAGATAACACCCAAGGACGGCATGGGAGTACATGTTTGATAGCTCAAAAGGTAGGTCTAGATACAGGCATCCCGCCACATAAAGCCTAGAGTGGTACCTCGCCTGGTTTAGCTTTTATGAGTCCAGACATAACTGGCGGCCGAACTTTTTGTCAGATTTTGACTTAGATAACACCCAAGGACGGCATGGGAGTACATGTTTGATAGCTCAAAAGGTAGGTCTAGATACAGGCATCCCGCCATATAAAGCCTAGAGTGGTACTTCACTCGGTTTAGCTTTTATGAGTCCAGACATAACTGGCGGCCGAACTTTTTTTGGCAGATTTTGACTTAGATAACACCCAAGGACGGCATGGGAGTACATGTTTGATAGCTCAAAAGGTAGGTATTGATACAGGCATCCCGCCACATAAAGCCTAGAGTGGTACCTCGCCTGGTTTAGCTTTTATGAGTCCAGACATAACTGGCGGCCGAACTTTTTGGCAGATTTTGACTTAGATAACACCCAAGGACGGCATGGGAGTACATGTTTGATAGCTCAAAAGGTAGGTCTAGATACAGGCATCCCGCCACATAAAGCCTAGAGTGGTACCTCGCCTGGTTTAGCTTTTATGAGTCCAGACATAACTGGCGGCCGAACTTTTTTTGGCAGATTTTGACTTAGATAACACCCAAGGACGGCATGGGAGTACATGTTTGATAGCTCAAAAGGTAGGTATTGATACAGGCATCCCGCCACATAAAGCCTAGAGTGGTACCTCGCCTGGTTTAGCTTTTATGAGTCCAGACATAACCGGCGGCCGAACTTTTTTTGGCAGATTTTGACTTAGATAACACCCAAGGACGGCATGGGAGTACATGTTTGATAGCTCAAAAGGTAGGTCTAGATACAGGCATCCCGCCACATAAAGCCTAGAGTGGTACCTCGCCTGGTTTAGCTTTTATGAGTCCAGACATAACTGGCGGCCGAACTTTTTTTGGCAGATTTTGACTTAGATAACACTCAAGGACGGCATGGGAGTACATGTTTGATAGCTCAAAAGGTAGGTATTGATACAGGCATCCCGCCACATAAAGCCTAGAGTGGTACCTCGCCTGGTTTAGCTTTTATGAGTCCAGACATAACTGGCGGCCGAACTTTTTTTGGCAGATTTTGACTTAGATAACACCCAAGGACGGCATGGGAGTACATGTTTGATAGCTCAAAAGGTAGGTATTGATACAGGCATCCCGCCACATAAAGCCTAGAGTGGTACCTCGCCTGGTTTAGCTTTTATGAGTCCAGACATAACTGGCGGCCGAACTTTTTTTGGCAGATTTTGACTTAGATAACACCCAAGGACGGCATGGGAGTACATGTTTGATAGCTCAAAAGGTAGGTATTGATACAGGCATCCCGCCACATAAAGCCTAGAGCGGTACCTCGCCTGGTTTAGCTTTTATGAGTCCAGACATAACTGGCGGCCGAACTTTTTGGCAGATTTTGACTTAGATAACACCCAAGGACGGCATGGGAGTACATGTTTGATAGCTCAAAAGGTAGATCTAGATATAGATAGTTCGGCCGCCAGTTATGTCTGGACTCATAAAAGCTAAACCAGGCGAGGTACCACTCTAGGCTTTATGTGGCGGGATGCCTGTATCTAGACCTACCTTTTGAGCTATCAAACATGTACTCCCATGCCGTCCTTGGGTGTTATCTAAGTCAAAATCTGCCAAAAAGTTCGGCCGCCAGTTATGTCTGGACTCATAAAAGCTAAACCAGGCGAGGTACCACTCTAGGCTTTATGTGGCGGGATGCCTGTATCAATACCTACCTTTTGAGCTATCAAACATGTACTCCCATGCCGTCCTTGGGTGTTATCTAAGTCAAAATCTGCCAAAAAAAGTTCGGCCGCCAGTTATGTCTGGACTCATAAAAGCTAAACCAGGCGAGGTAACACTCTAGGCTTTATGTGGCGGGATGCCTGTATCTAGACCTACCTTTTGAACTATCAAACATGTACTCCCATGCCGTCCTTGGGTGTAATCTAAGTCAAAATCTGCCAAAAAGTTCGGCCGCCAGTTATGTCTGGACTCATAAAAGCTAAACCAGGCGAGGTACCACTCTAGGCTTTATGTGGCGGGATGCCTGTATCAATACCTACCTTTTGAGCTATCAAACATGTACTCCCATGCCGTCCTTGGGTGTTATCTAAGTCAATATCTGCCAAAAAAAGTTCGGCCGCCAGTTATGTCTGGACTCATAAAAGCTAAACTGAGTGAAGTACCACTCTAGGCTTTATATGGCGGGATGCCTGTATCTAGACCTACCATTTGAGCTATCAAACATGTACTCCCATGCCGTCCTTGGGTGTTATCTAAGTCAAAATCTGACAAAAAGTTCGGCCGCCAGTTATGTCTAGACTCATAAAAGCTAAACCAGGCGAGGTACCACTCTAGGCTTTATGTGGCGGGATGCCTGTATCAATACCTACCTTTTGAGCTATCAAACATGTACTCCCATGCCGTCCTTGGGTGTTATCTAAGTCAAAATCTGCCAAAAAAAGTTCGGCCGCCAGTTATGTCTGGACTCCTAAAAGCTAAACCAGGCGAGGTACCACTCTAGGCTTTATGTGGCGGGATGCCTGTATCTAGACCTACCTTTTGAGCTATCAAACATGTACTCCCATGCCGTCCTTGGGTGTTATCTAAGTCAAAATCTGCCAAAAAGTTCGGCCGCCAGTTATGTCTGGACTCATAAAAGCTAAACCAGGCGAGGTACCACTCTAGGCTTTATGTGGCGGGATGCCTGTATCAATACCTACCTTTTGAGCTATCAAACATGTACTCCCATGCCGTCCTTGGGTGTTATCTAAGTCAAAATCTGCCAAAAAAAGTTCGGCCGCCAGTTATGTCTGGACTCATAAAAGCTAAACCGAGTGAAGTACCACTCTAAGCTTTATATGGCGGGATGCCTGTATCTAGACCTACCTTTTGAGCTATCAAACATGTACTCCCATGCCGTCCTTGGGTGTTATCTAAGTCAAAATCTGCCAAAAAACGTTCGGCCGCCAGTTATGTCTGGACTCATAAAAGCTAAACCAGGCGAGGTACCACTCTAGGCTTTATGTGGCGGGATGCCTGTATCAATACCTACCTTTTGAGCTATCAAACATGTACTCCCATGCCGTCCTTGGGTGTTATCTAAGTCAAAATCTGCCAAAAAGTTCGGCCGCCAGTTATGTCTGGACTCATAAAAGCTAAACCAGGCGAGGTACCACTCTAGGCTTTATGTGGCGAGATGCCTGTATCTAGACCTACCTTTTGAGCTATCAAACATGTACTCCCATGCCGTCCTTGGGTGTTATCTAAGTCAAAATCTGCCAAAAAGTTCGGCCGCCAGTTATGTCTGGACTCATAAAAGCTAAACCAGGCGAGGTACCACTCTAGGCTTTATGTGGCGGGATGCCTGTATCAATACCTACCTTTTGAGCTATCAAACATGTACTCCCATGCCGTCCTTGGGTGTTATCTAAGTCAAAATCTGCCAAAAAAAGTTCGGCCGCCAGTTATGTCTGGACTCATAAAAGCTAAACCGAGTGAAGTACCACTCTAGGCTTTATATGGCCGGATGCCTGTATCTAGACCTACCTTTTGAGCTATCAAACATGTACTCCCATGCCGTCCTTGGGTGTTATCTAAGTCAAAATCTGACAAAAAGTTCGGCCGCCAGTTATGTCTGGACTCATAAAAGCTAAACCAGGCGAGGTACCACTCTAGGCTTTATGTGGCGGGATGCCTGTATCAATACCTACCTTTTGAGCTATCAAACATGTACTCCCATGCCGTCCTTGAGTGTTATCTAAGTCAAAATCTGCCAAAAAAAGTTCGGCCGCCAGTTATGTCTGGACTCATAAAAGCTAAACCAGGCGAGGTACCACTCTAGGCTTTATGTGGCGGGATGCCTGTATCTAGACCTACCTTTTGAGCTATCAAACATGTACTCCCATGCCGTCCTTGGGTGTTATCTAAGTCAAAATCTGCCAAAAAGTTCGGCCGCCGGTTATGTCTGGACTCATAAAAGCTAAACCAGGCGAGGTACCACTCTAGGCTTTATGTGGCGGGATGCCTGTATCAATACCTACCTTTTGAGCTATCAAACATGTACTCCCATGCCGTCCTTGGGTGTTATCTAAGTCAAAATCTGCCAAAAAAAGTTCGGCCGCCAGTTATGTCTGGACTCATAAAAGCTAAACCGAGTGAAGTACCACTCTAAGCTTTATATGGCGGGATGCCTGTATCTAGACCTACCTTTTGAGCTATCAAACATGTACTCCCATGCCGTCCTTGGGTGTTATCTAAGTCAAAATCTGCCAAAAAACGTTCGGCCGCCAGTTATGTCTGGACTCATAAAAGCTAAACCAGGCGAGGTACCACTCTAGGCTTTATGTGGCGGGATGCCTGTATCTAGACCTACCTTTTGAGCTATCAAACATGTACTCCCATGCCGTCCTTGGGTGTTATCTAAGTCAAAATCTGCCAAAAAGTTCGGCCGCCAGTTATGTCTGGACTCATAAAAGCTAAACCAGGCGAGGTACCACTCTAGGCTTTATGTGGCGGGATGCCTGTATCAATACCTACCTTTTGAGCTATCAAACATGTACTCCCATGCCGTCCTTGAGTGTTATCTAAGTCAAAATCTGCCAAAAAAAGTTCGGCCGCCAGTTATGTCTGGACTCATAAAAGCTAAACCAGGCGAGGTACCACTCTAGGCTTTATGTGGCGGGATGCCTGTATCAATACCTACCTTTTGAGCTATCAAACATGTACTCCCATGCCGTCCTTGGGTGTTATCTAAGTCAAAATCTGCCAAAAAAAGTTCGGCCGCCAGTTATGTCTGGACTCATAAAAGCTAAACCAGGCGAGGTACCACTCTAGGCTTTATGTGGCGGGATGCCTGTATCTAGACCTACCTTTTGAGCTATCAAACATGTACTCCCATGCCGTCCTTGGGTGTTATCTAAGTCAAAATCTGCCAAAAAGTTCGGCCGCCAGTTATGTCTGGACTCATAAAAGCTAAACCAGGCGAGGTACCACTCTAGGCTTTATGTGGCGGGATGCCTGTATCAATACCTACCTTTTGAGCTATCAAACATGTACTCCCATGCCGTCCTTGGGTGTTATCTAAGTCAAAATCTGCCAAAAAAAGTTCGGCCGCCAGTTATGTCTGGACTCATAAAAGCTAAACCGAGTGAAGTACCACTCTAAGCTTTATATGGCGGGATGCCTGTATCTAGACCTACCTTTTGAGCTATCAAACATGTACTCCCATGCCGTCCTTGGGTGTTATCTAAGTCAAAATCTGACAAAAAGTTCGGCCGCCAGTTATGTCTGGACTCATAAAAGCTAAACCAGGCGAGGTACCACTCTAGGCTTTATGTGGCGGGATGCCTGTATCAATACCTACCTTTTGAGCTATCAAACATGTACTCCCATGCCGTCCTTGGGTGTTATCTAAGTCAAAATCTGCCAAAAAAAGTTCGGCCGCCAGTTATGTCTGGACTCATAAAAGCTAAACCAGGCGAGGTACCACTCTAGGCTTTATGTGGCGGGATGCCTGTATCTAGACCTACCTTTTGAGCTATCAAACATGTACTCCCATGCCGTCCTTGGGTGTTATCTAAGTCAAAATCTGCCAAAAAGTTCGGCCGCCAGTTATGTCTGGACTCATAAAAGCTAAACCAGGCGAGGTACCACTCTAGGCTTTATGTGGCGGGATGCCTGTATCAATACCTACCTTTTGAGCTATCAAACATGTACTCCCATGCCGTCCTTGGGTGTTATCTAAGTCAAAATCTGCCAAAAAAAGTTCGGCCGCCAGTTATGTCTGGACTCATAAAAGCTAAACCGAGTGAAGTACCACTCTAGGCTTTATATGGCGGGATGCCTGTATCTAGACCTACCTTTTGAGCTATCAAACATGTACTCCCATGCCGTCCTTGGGTGTTATCTAAGTCAAAATCTGCCAAAAAGTTCGGCCGCCAGTTATGTCTGGACTCATAAACGCTAAACCAGGCGAGGTACCACTCTAGGCTTTATGTGGCGGGATGCCTGTATCTAGACCTACCTTTTGAGCTATCAAACATGTACTCCCATGCCGTCCTTGGGTGTTATCTAAGTCAAAATCTGCCAAAAAGTTCGGCCGCCAGTTATGTCTGGACTCATAAAAGCTAAACCAGGCGAGGTACCACTCTAGGCTTTATGTGGCGGGATGCCTGTATCAATACCTACCTTTTGAGCTATCAAACATGTACTCCCATGCCGTCCTTGGGTGTTATCTAAGTCAAAATCTGCCAAAAAAAGTTCGGCCGCCAGTTATGTCTGGACTCATAAAAGCTAAACCGAGTGAAGTACCACTCTAGGCTTTATATGGCGGGATGCCTGTATCTAGACCTACCTTTTGAGCTATCAAACATGTACTCCCATGCCGTCCTTGGGTGTTATCTAAGTCAAAATCTGCCAAAAAGTTCGGCCGCCAGTTATGTCTGGACTCATAAACGCTAAACCAGGCGAGGTACCACTCTAGGCTTTATGTGGCGGGATGCCTGTATCTAGACCTACCTTTTGAGCTATCAAACATGTACTCCCATGCCGTCCTTGGGTTTTATCTAAGTCAAAATCTGCCAAAAAAGTTCGGCCGCCAGTTATGTCTGTACTCATAAAAGCTAAACCGAGCGAAGTACCACTCTAGGCCTTATGTGGCGGGATGCCTGTAGCTAGACCTACCTTTTGAGCTATCAAAAATTTACTCCCATGCAGTCCTTGGGTGCTGTCTAGGTCAAAATGTGATATACACAGTGGTCTTGCTTTATTGGAAAAATATCGAAAATTTATTGTTTTTTTTTAATTTTCTCATAGAATATGTACTGAAAATTTCCTAGTTTTCATTATTTTCCGCGTTACATGCCATTCTGTACAGATTTTTCATTAATTTTTGTGAGCATTTTAATTTAGTTGGGTTATAATGCGCCGCCAACTTTTGGCCGCCAACTTCACACCGGTAATTCATAAGAGCTAATATTACTTACTTAACTATACTTTTTAGATAGATACCTATCTGTCTGTTTATTTATAGGTATAAACTAAATACAGACAGAATAATGAGGAATACACTAATACAAACAACCTAAAGTATGAACGAGTACCTACGCATTGAGTAGGTATATAGATACGCTAACGGCCCACGATCGATGTGCCGCGATGACGTCAAGCACACACACATACACACAACCTTCTACAGC
This sequence comes from Pheosia gnoma, assembly GCA_905404115.1. Classification (NCBI taxonomy): domain Eukaryota; kingdom Metazoa; phylum Arthropoda; class Insecta; order Lepidoptera; family Notodontidae; genus Pheosia; species Pheosia gnoma. Next base: position 9,262,093 of record FR989903.1, read on the forward strand.
ACACCAATGAATAGGAGTCGGTGTCTGAAAGTTATTGAAACAATAGTGTGCCTTATTGATTAGATAATACTGAAGATATAAAGTGTGCAAGCAGTGATTATGTAAGGAAAGGAAAGTCTTCTTTTACGAAATGAAATGCGATGAAATAAAATGGATATGAATATGGCCTCACCCACAACTTAGCGGGTATTTTGCCAATAGCAATAACACATTCAATAAATACACATTATAAATAAAATAATGGATGTGACATGATGAAAAACACCACCCAAGGAAGTCCAGCCTTACTTGACAGAATCTAGCAAAAACATTATGGAATCGGTAAATTGTGAAGCAATTATATTAATAGCTCGTTGGAAACAATGCCCTAGGTGATGACATTTTGAAAAGGGTACCTAAATATTGAAGTTCATAATACCTATTTTTAATACTCTCTCTATTTGTATTTATACCAAAAATTGTTTGGGCGGGAATTAATTAGTAACAAATGCAGAATATTTAATGAGAACTGAATAGTCAATTATGCGGCCGCAGGCGGCTGCCTCCGATAAATGGATTCATTTTACATTGTAAATGGGCTATTGTGGGTGTTATGATTATGACGAGAATATAATAACCCAATTTAGGAACTGATTTGTGGTAAAGGTCAGTAGAATATAAGTCAGATGTCAGTATGTCGGTAGAATAACCTGTAGCTCACAAGTTAAGTCGGGATTCAATTGGAGCGACCGCGGAGCGCGAGCTGCCTCGTTCTGAATGTGTCGCAAGCGGCAAATTCATGCAGCTCCACTTGAGCTATCTCTGAGGTCAAAAGCTTGGTTGCCACCAAGGTAGAGAGCAATGGAGATTTAGCGAAACTGACCAAACATATTGTTGTTAAAAAACACGACTTGGTACAGAGCGGAGGATTACAACAGTTAGATTGGTCGATCACGTACATCTCCTTCCTGCATCCCTTTGGTGGAAGCCGGCCTTTTGACTTCGGAGATTTACTGATACAGAATGGCTCGCGCCGCGGCCACCTCATTTGATTCAAGTCAAGCGCCTCGACTTGAATCTCTCTGCAGCGTCTTCACTTGCGCTCCCACGGGTTGAGGTGACCTTAGTACCGTCTTTATCAATTGAACCAACCACCCGTCCGTGTAGAACCCTTTGTAAATACACCATCTATCAACTCGGATCAGTGTGCCCCTGACCTTGGGAAAGTTTGCTCGATCGATAGCACACACTACTATGTAGGTAGATAACCTGATTTTTAATGCAGGAGGGATGATTTTGGCTTCAACGACGAATGTGGGTGTTCAATATACAGAATGGTACGGACATATTAATATTAATTTTAAACGCACGACTGTTACCAATCACTCATCTAAACATTATTAAAATTGTATGAGACATAGCGATATTTTTATTTCAGAAATTTCCCATCATATAACGATTGAAAAGTTATAAAGTAAACATTAAGTTATAGACGCATTATAACTTTATCAAACATCATATAGTACTGCGCACAAAAGTTTTGCTTTGCGCTGTACTATATGACGTTTGATAGAGTTATAAAACGTCTATAAATTCCGGGGATAATGTTTGTAAAAGTGATACCAAACACGTATTTGATTTACATAAATTTTAATATATCGGCACCACCCTGTGGAGCAAGAACTCTCTCTATGGACATAATTTAAAAAACAATCGATCAATATAATCTGTCACTCAAGAAAGAAGTCATTTCTATTTTTTACTATTCTCCCATTTGTCATCAGATGTAACGTTACTATATTGAATATAAGCCACTGAGAGAAAGTTTATCACGCCCCGAGCTGCCCTTAACCTTGAAATATGCCTTGACACCCACCGATCGATCCTCCTGCCTCACAACTACATCTACTTATAGGTCCGTAGTCATGTCCTGAGAGCCGGTTGAAAGTGGATCCGATTTATATTATTTACTTAAAGTAAAATAAATCTTAATGTCTTGGCCATAATTTAAAAATATATTAGGTACTTGCGTGCGTGCGTTGTTTGAAAATTAATTCTATTATGGTGATCTGTGAATTCCATTACGTTTTAACCACATTAAAAGCTTTTAAGATCGCCACCATTTTTTAAATTATTTCGACCCTTAAATATTTCACTAAATTGTGTATCATTTTGATAGCAAAAAAACGATTAGTGTTCCATGGATTCAATTGAGGCATCAATAAAAAATGCAAGTCATGTCTACATCCAATCATAGTCTAAAATTCAGACTTGTTGTATAAATATCCCGTTGAGAAGATCTGCTCATCCTATTCCCATCACGCGTGTGCTAACGAGCGTATCACAATGGGTCCGAGCTGCTGCCATTGTGCTTGTAACGAGGGCTGCCCCGACACGCCATTCCGTCGGATAGATTTCCTAAGAATTGTATAATAATGCTTTATCGCAAGGCCTTTTTATCCAACTGTAACGGGTAACGTGTTTATCAGCCTTCTTCTTCTTTTTCTTCCTTTTTGGTGTTCCAGAGATCGGCTCAAATCATCCCGATAATGGGTCCTGACTACTACTAAGTACTGAAGCTTGTAGCAGTAGGGGTTTTTTTTTATTTACTCCTTTTTTAAATGATTAGCTGGGAGATAGCGAATATTCAGTCATCAGCGTATATCTGTAAGTATAATCTTTGAAGGGTTAGACGAAGGTGTGCTCCCAGTTCGCCGTTGGTATATGGTCCCATTTAATGGGGGGCTATTTGCCATTATTCGCGGCATACTCCTGATCAATGCGAACAAGATTTGGGTAATAGTCCACCAGCTAGGCCCAGTGCCAGTTGTAAGACACCAAAAGTAATAGAAAAATATGTTTAAGATCTTCTCTGGAAAAATACCGACTTTTGGTTGTCTAAATTCTTCTTTATAGATCTTAACCTGCACTAATTATATGTATGTTAAAAAAAATACAAAAATCCAATAACATATAATCAGTATATTTTTCACTCAAAAAGATTAAGAAATTAATCTGCTCCTAACATTCATAATGGTTGTGTTGTGAATGACGTCATCTTCCAGACAGATTACGCCGTAGCACGCGCCGTAACCACGCCACGTAGGTGGCGAAAGCTCTATAATGTATTTTATAAGGGTGATAATTAAAAAAAAAATTATAGATCTGTATGAGCTGAAAAAATTTTTGGTGTCTTTCCATAATTTAATTAATCAATCCGTATGTGATGTGATATACTACTGAATCATTAGTAATAGCCAAACTTACGTTGAGTCGGTATCCAACCACATCCATTACATACTATCTATGTTTAAAAAAAATATTAATTACTTTGCAATCCCGATATTATCTGCAAAACCTGTCGAGCATAAAATATCAGCCCCAAATGAATGTCCAAATTAAATTGATCCAATATAAGTATTCGTGCGACGTAATAAAGCACGTTTTCTATTACTGAGCGTTTTCACAACCTTGCAGGCAACAACGTGATTAGTTCAGAAATCAAGCGTCTGAAATGTTTTATAAAGTTATTCTCAATCATTCCTACCCAATTGCTTCAGATTTTGGACTCATCTTAAGCATTTTATATTTTAGTTTGTAAGAAAGTGGCAATTGAAAATAATGTATAAGGAATAAAACTTATTTTAAGGATTTTATCGCGTTTATTTTATGTTTACGTTCCCGACGTTTCGGCTGCTTTACAGTAACCATGGTCACGGAAGGACTGAAACATAAAAACATAAAATAAACGCGATAAAATCCTTAAAATAAGTTTTATTCGCGTAAATATAAGATATCAATATAATTTATAAGGCTTAAAATAGTTTGAAATTTGTTTCACATTTAGCCCTCACGTTTTTAAGTTGTTCACATTTTGTTGTATTTCACTTTTATACACCTAACTGTTTGACTTGAGTATATCGTAAAGGTTAAAAAGAAATGCATTACTACAGATTAACTTTTTCGTAAGCCATCTTACACAGAACACCAAAAATATTAGCGGCGCGTGTTATCTTTTGACGCTAAAGACACGATCATCAATCATTTCGATCAATCTGCAGTCGCCGGCGCGGCTCGCTGCCATGCTATTTCGACCCTAATCGTTTATTTATTCCTCACTAGCAGTGCTCATGAACTTCTACGTATCGACTTTAGTTTTATGCTCTTCAATTGTCTGAGACAAAAAATATGCTAGATAATTTTTATTTTATTTTATGCTAACACCATGCCCACAACATGATAAACCATATATTAACATGATACTCATTCATTTATCAGAATATTTTATTTCACATTTTTAAAACAGCCAGTAGCAGTAAAGGGTTCGTGTTTACTCTGGCGAGACAATGCAGATACTCGTAGGTGTGGTGAGGTTTCACAGGATTTCATTTTTCATATAATGAATACTAAAAGTCGTTTAGTTCGGCTCTTTCGGCGCTTTCCGCGCGAGCATTCGTACCGCCTCAGCCTTGAGGTCTTGCAATGGTGCGCCGGTGCATAAATCTTTAGTATTTTATTTTTATGAAATTAGTGAAATTCAAAAAATCAACGACCATAAAAACCGGCCAACCCGCTCTTGAGTTATAAATGGTGTAACTAACACGACTTTGTGATATATATAGAAGATGAAGGTTTGCCTAAAATAAATCTGCCCACATTAAACCTGTCCGAACATTAGCCTCAATGTTTTGAAATCTGTCGTTTAAAGGTGAAATGTCCCTAATAGGATTACCATCGCTGCTAGGTACAGATTTGGCATATTTAAGGATTTATCCAAACGGAAATTTAAATGACATTAATTCTGACGACAATTATTTTTAGAGTGCTTGTTGAATATATTATCAGCAAACCCACGACTGGGTGCTGGTCCCTTTATATTACGAGCAGGTTTATCTTTTAAAATGCTAGTAAAATTACTTATTAATCTATTAGCCTATCCTTTTAATGATTTTACTAATGAAATTGTACAGTTAACACCAATGCATAGCAAACAGCTCTGTCGGAAACGTTACTGTACAGCACGTCAAGTGCGAGTTAACCGTATACTTTATAGTCTACCGTATTTAAATATTTTGTATGGAGAATTGAAAACCGCCTTGAGCGGACGATATTGAAAACTTTCAATTCTCCATACGAAATGTCTGAATACGGTAGACTATAAAGTATACGGTTAGCCTACGAACAATCTCGCACTTGACGTACATTACTAAGAAAACGTATTATACTGAGAATAAAGTAAAATATATTACTCACAAATAATGTGTTGTACGTTGGTCGACCCAGCGTAGTGTTATTTTCTCCATGACTGTACCGAGTGGTTGTGTGGCCTTAGTAAATTGCAAATTGATAACTACATCGTCGGCCATCTTCGAGCAATGAGCGGTGCTATATTTATAGAAGATATTGTCAATTAATGGCAACCCTGAACGTGACGTAGTCTTGAGCCATAAAGTCGGAAGACAATAGGACCTATAGGAACCATTTTTTTTTTTTTTATACATTATAGGCAAGTATTTGATCTCGATCTCACCTGATGGTAAGTGACGATGAGATCTACGATGGAGCATACTTGCCTAGGTAGGAACGCGGCAGTAGATCGAGACGCTACATTCACTAGGCACATGCAGCGCAGCTGATCTGACCCGCCATCCATGAATGGCAACACCGAACATCATGCCGGAACACGGCTAGGCCGCTTGGCGACATGGCTTTGTTCAGTGGGTGGTGACTAACCACGGCCGAAGCCTACCACCAGTAGTATATATTTTTAGTAGATATTTTTATATTGATTCCGTAAAGTCTATTTTGTCGTGAGCTTAGATACAAGTACCATTACCATGACACGACTCTTTTATATTTGTACACATGTGAAGATACGTTAAACAATGGGGTTATTTTACGAATTATATTTTTTTTTTATAAATCTGCCGATTCACGGCTCATGTTTATTCAACGTTATCGCTGATTTGATACGCTGTTCGAGTGATGTTTGTACAGTGAGCCGAAAGGTAACGATAAAGAATATTGATTTCTTACATTTACGCGAATACTACACATTGAATTAAAACAAATTTTACTAATTTTCGCACCATTGCAAGACCTCAAGACACTGTGAGCACTTTCTGCGTAGATCGGACCGAAAGCAACAACTAAATATGAGGGTACCCCAGTTCAAACTTTGACACTAGGACGTCAAACAGCTCAGTCCTCCCGTGACCATGGTTTATGTAAAGCATCTGAAACCTCGGGAACGTAAATAACATAATAAAAACGCGATAAAATTCGTAAAATTTGTTTTATTTCGATAGAGAATATTATATGTTATCGCTTATCTTCACTGTCTTGGTAGAATATTGGTTTCGTGCCTATCTCTAATGGAACAAGTCAAATCTAATCATCAAAGTATGAATATTCTAAAGGTAGAATGCACTAGACCCGCTATTTTGCTAAGCGACTGTAAAGAAAAATAATAACTAAAGCAAATGTTACCCAATGAGTGACGTATACAAGTTTAAAGCGTTAAAAATACTTTACATTAGTTTTAAATGAGGTAAAACCAAAATTGCTTGCCACATCAACAATCACATTTATTTTTGTAAAGATTACTTATATCGTAGTTGAGATAAAAAAAAATATATTTATATATATATTATATATATATATATCTATATCTACGCTTACACGTTGTGGGTATGCTCATTATGTTGCAGCCTTGTCCCAAAGGATACTGATCTCGGAGAACCGTTTTGAAATAAATAAATCCGTACTTTTTATTTTTAAGGCTATATAAATGTAACACACACAGCAATAGTCTTTCTAGGCTACGCAGTCGTAGCGCGTAAATGCCGTAGCCGTAGTCAATTTGCTACGCTTCGTAGACCGTGAAATCCACAAAATAAAATGCAATTTTCAGTACCTATTAATCCGTGAATTCCTAAAAATAATCTTGTTTTCAATATTTTAGACGAAGTCGTTACTGCCTAACATTTTTGGAAATGAAAAAGAAATAATACATAGAGAACTTATATTTAATTAATATTTTCAGGGGTTAATACTTATAAATAAACGACGAATACTTATATCAATGTACTTACTTTTAAAACATTCATAATTTAATTTAACTTAACTAACCAACAACTAAACTTACCAAGCGTTCCTCAAATATCTTCGATTCTCACAAAAGGTAAGAAAGAAATTGTCTATTCTTAAAAAAAAGTATCTCCAAAACAAATATAACGTTCCTAATACGAAATTTGAAAATGGAAAGTTCGCGGCTTGTTCCCGCGCGAGCAGAGTCCGTCCCAGTGGCGGCTAGGGCGGCATCTGATAGGTACACCCTGCATGCCGGTCGACCAAGCGAGGGAGGTTGCTCTTGTTTGCCAGGATCCCCTTTATACATCACGATATCATATCAGTCTGCATTTATTGGTATGTAGGGTAGGTATTCGCAAAACAATACCAATTTCATTACGACCTCTTTGTACTGTACTTGTTAATAATGTCGTGTGAAACTTGTGTTTCCTATAGCTATGTGTTTAACAAATTTATTTTTCTCATAAGAACAGAGTTCACTTACATGAGATTAAAATCTAAACAATAAAGTAGCCTATTAATAATGTTTCGATATTGATTTCTTATATTTACGCGAATACTAGACATTGAAATAATAATTATTTTACAGAACCTCGGGAATGTAAAAACATAAAATAAACGCGATAAAATCTGTAAAATAAGTTTTATTTCAATAATGTTTTGCTTAAATAGTCTTAGAGTAGCACATTCTTTAGTTGAATTAGTTAATTTATAAAATAATTGTGCTTAATTGATTAAATAGTTGGTTCCAGGTGGTCGTAAATCTAGTTGTTTTTCTGTTGTTTGAGATTGCATTTTGATGTTTTTTTAGTAAATAAGAGATTAGAATTTATGTCGTTTGTGAGTATTTCCCAGATTAGTATACTTGTATGATATTTATATAGTTGATTGATGTTGAGTGTTGAATTTGGTGCTTTTATATTGTGGCTCTGTTTAATGTTTATTTCAAGTGATGACCAGAAGCATTTTCAATAATTTCTCATAGACTTTCTTTGTATTCGTTTGTAATATTCATACGTAAACGCTCTAAGATGAGCCATTTTATAGGCAAACGTAGTCCCTCGCGGATAGAGTTAAGCAGGGGGGGGCAATGGGCTAATTTTTTCAGAGAATGAACAAGTTGCGAATTGAATCCAGGATAACCTGATGAGATAGAGAGAGAGAGACAGAGATGAGATATTTTTCTTCAGCACCGCATTTCTAGGGCGCAGTGGTCTAAAGTCAAATCGTAAGCGTGTCGGGTCGAAAGCTCCCCGTCGACTGCAATGACCCCCTCGTCCTATCAATGGTAGTATAGCCGCTCCGAGCGCATGCGCCGTGCGCGCTCCTCCGCCGCCATCGCGTTATCAATGGCGCGGCCATCTTGTTGACGTCACTCCATGGCGGCTTTGAATAATGTTTGTTTTCATATTGTAAAATAAGTAAGTTTATGAGAGCAACTCGCAGTGTACCTACAACATATCTACATCCCTACAAATTATTCTTAACATTATGCTCGAATCACAATAATAGTAGAATCCTTGCTCATTGCCGCGTAGACAAAAATATCAAGAAAAGTAGGTAGGTAAAAGGTACTGTAGGAGGTAATGTGTTAGCTTAGGAGTCAGAATCAGAATATTTTTTATTAATTTAAACCATTAGGTACTGTAGGTAAGTAAGTACTTATGAATCGTCCAAAATGTCACAAAATGCCTATTCTTCAACTTTACCACCCGTTCGGAATCTCGTTCTTACTAAACTCAATAATTGCTCATTTTAAAAGGGTACTGTGCGTAATAGTTTTCATGCTCTTCCTGCAGGTTTCCTCACGATGTTTTCTTTCATCGTTTAGCATGTGATAATCGTGGTTGTAAATGAGATTCGCACATGAAATCTAGAAATCCCAGAGGTGCGAGCCGGGGTTTGAACCTGCGATCCTCATTCTGGATGAGATTTGGCACAAAGATAGATTATAGTCTGGAATAGCACATAGACTACTTTTTATCCCGGTAAAATGTATGGTTCCCGTGGGATAGATCTGTTTTAATTTCTCATAGCGCAAAGGATGGGCATGTTTTTTGCACGGGTAACAGCGCAGCTGTATTATATATAGATGTAATATTTATTCAGTTTATTATAATTTTTTTGATCACCTCCAAAAGACCTTTGGTATTTAATTATGGAGAAATAAGAAAATATACTCGTATAAACAGGTGAAATATAAAAACAATTAAATGCTTATTCAAATCTGTATTGTAGCTACCTACAAACCTAAACCAACAATATTATAATACAGTCAATATACTCGTACAGGGTGAATTTTTCAAGTGTGCGTGAATGGTCAATTCTGAAACAACTCAAGACAGATTTTGATGAAAATTACAACTGCATCATAAGATTAAAAAAAAAACCGAAAACTGGGATTTTATCCTGTTGATTTCAAAAAAAATAATATCTACTAATGTACTACAGATAATGTTAACGACATTATCTGTAGTGCATTAGTAGATGATTTTTTTCGTATACGTATTGTATGCTAGATAGCGATGACTTATACGAATCATATTCTAGGCAGCGATGACGATGATACGGCAAACAAGTGATACGACGATGTGGAAAGCAAAAAGAAAAGTGTCCAGGTGCAACGGGCTCAATTCCCGGCTAGGGCAATATTTTTTTTTCAAAATGTAATGATGCACTTTTAGTTTTCCTCATAATCGGCGTCATGACTCGTTAAATATTTTTTTGCTATTCCATATAGTTTCGAATTTTGCCATCCGTACGCCCGCTTGAAAAAACATCCTGTATAGTCACCATTTCTTTATAAACCAGCCTGTTGTCGTGAAAAAAAATTATTATACCTTCGCAACATGTTATATACCACTATACTTCTGATGTGGTAAATTAGTAGTGTAATTAATATAACAATTTCAATATTTTTTTTTTATATTAAATGTTATTAATAAAGCTATAAGAAAATAAGCAATTTGTAGTATATTTCTCAGTACATGGCTCTATTTGTCCGCAAGTGACCACTACGAATAACTACTTCTCCGGCAGCGAGGACTGTTTGTTCCTCAACGTTCACAGCCCCAACATAACCGCAGATCCACTAATGCCGGTAATTATCTTCATCCATGGAGGCGGTTACAGATTTGGATCCGGGGATGACGATAACTACGGTTCTGATTATTTAATGACAAAACGCGTAGTTACTGTGACATTAAACTACAGGATGGATTCCCTGGGCTTTCTTAGCCTGGGCACTAAAGAGGTTCCCGGTAACGCCGGTTTAAAAGACCAAGTTTTTGCTATGAAATGGGTGCAAAAGAACATCGAGAAATTCGGAGGAGACCCTAACAACGTCACGCTTATGGGACAGAGCGCAGGATCTGCTGCGGTGTCATTTCACCTCATATCACCGATGTCAAAAGGTTTGTTCCGGCGAGCTATATGTCTGAGTGGCGTTGGTATTAGTGACTATAGTACAGCTCGCTTCCCGCTTCGCCGACCGTACGCACTCGCCAAATCATTGGGCTTCGAAATGCAGGACGCTAGCGAGGTGCTCGCTTTCCTCCAGAATGTCTCATATGAAAAATTAATAAACACCACGTCCACTGTCCTAGCCTTCGAGGCTGTAACAGACTTTGTTCTCAAAATGATTCCATTCGTACCTGTTATTGAACCAGATGTCGGTCAAAAAGACATTTTCTTACCGCAGGATCCGATCGACGCTTTGAATTCTGGTAACGTCAACGACGTTGATCTTATTACTGGTTACGTCGAAAAAGAGGCGACGGCATTCATATCATATATCCAAACATATTTGCCGTCTTACTATAAATACCCGGAAATGTTTGTTCCGGCCAAAATTGTGTACACGTCCACACCTGATGTAGTTTTGGAACAATCAAGCAAAATAATTGATTATTACATGGGTAACAGAAGCGCCAGCCTAGCGACTATGCCGGAGCTTGTCGACTTTAACAGCAACGCTTCATTCGCGCTCGAGGCGCACAGATTCGCGAGAAAGTTTAGCAAATACAACGACGTGTATTTTTATAAGTTCACCGTTAAATCAAGCAAAAACTACTATGCTGAGAGTGCAGGTGCTACATTCAATATAACAGGCCCGGCCCATTCGGACGATTTGTTTTACATCTTCGACGCGAAGGCGTTAAACATGACACTGACGCCAGACAGCACGGAGTATGACTTGGTAAAAATGTGCACCACTCTGGTGACCAACTTCGCCAAGTATGGGTAAGTCTTTTATCTGTTCTGTGTCATTTGCAGCTAGTATCAACATAAATACTTATTGTGCGAGTTACATAATACTTACAATTTAGAAAAGCATATAAGGTGTACGTTCGAATTTCGAAAACGCTAAGGTTTTTTTAAGTTCAACCCGGTCCACGCCATCTGATGTAAACGGGTAATAGCTATTAGGCTCGCGTCTTAAATATCTGAATGTAGACTGTAGATACACAACATTATAAATCTAAGAAAACATAACTCATTTGGTTTCAGTAACCCAACGCCGGATTCCTCGTCGAGCTACATTTGGCCCACGTACGACGAATCGAACCTGAGTTACCTGGAACTGTCCAACAGCCCCTCCGTCAAAACTGGGGCAGATGAAACTGACGTGCAGTTTTGGAAGGGAATACTGGAATCAGCTGGCATTGAATTTTAAACTTAACGTCGACTTAAAAAAATAATATAAATACCTTAAAAATTGGTAACACTGTTTTATTTACCCCTAACTCCATTGGTCGTATGCAGCACTTATATTGTTACGATGCGTAAAAGAGGTATCGATAACTCGTGAAATAGTCATCGAAGCTTCTCGAAACAAAAACGCATTGTCGGGTCCATGGTCCCGTATCGATCTGTGTAGAAAGATCTAGAATCGCCAACAACGTTGCAACCAGCTTCCGGAATAGGTATACCTCGTATTATTTCTATTAAAATTACTAGTAAACAAAAGGCGAGGACAATGGGATTCCCGGAACTCGGAATTCCCAGAATAATAGCGATTTGACGAATGCAGCTACGTACACTAGAACATTCTAGCCCCTCCTTATTACCATGTAAATAAGGTTCATTTTCCTTATGGAACATTTCTGTTTAGTGGGTTTTTATCGACACCTTTCTGGAAAGATCCACCCTCGCTATTTTCGGATTATAAATAGTGTGCAGGACCAGCGACGACGAGACAGTTTCTATTCGAAAGCGATAGTGAACACATCTCTCGGAAGCGAACTAAGAAGACTATACCGGCGACTCTAGCGAAGACTGTGGACTACTGTGTTTCAAAGTGACTTGGACTATTGTTATTTGAGTGTTTAATTAGTTAGTGTTCTGGTGTGTACTACTTTATTGCCTAGTGTGTGGAGAGCGTTTAAATTCATTTCCACGTAATCGACATTTAATTGCCCCCGCACGTAACAATATTTTTTTGCAAGTATGTATAAATATACGGTGAATGAAACATCGTGAACCACGAAAGAACCCACGAAAGACGTGTGAAATCCACAAATCAGCACTGGGCCAGGGTGGTGGAATATGGCCTAATCCCGTTCACATGGAAGGAAGGTCGGTGAACAGTGGGACATTAAAAAGGAAAGGGGTAGTATTATTTATTATGTCTCTCACCACACGAGACTACCACTATACCCGTATCTTTGGAAGGCTTGCGCAGGGACATGGGTCCAACACCTAGAGACCCTTTTTGAGAATTTTAATTTTATGTTAGCCACCTGCTGGAGCAACTGTTGAAAATGATAGCAAAAGGCGCATTGACCTCAGCAGGATAGTCAGCTTTTATCAAATTACTATTGGCAGGTGGCGACTCGCCGGTCTTTAGGTGGGCCTCCGAAAAAAGGCCGTAATATTAGAGGATAAGGGGCAACACTGGCGTGAGCGGCTGAGGGGTGTAGAGAGATGTGCTGCGCTTTCTCTCGTAGTTACTCGCGGCGTTATGCCATTTAACACTTCCACCCCTGGAGCATATAGCTCTAACGACCCCTCTCTGGACAGCCAACTAAGGCAAGACAGGGCTGAGAGTCCTTTATTATTTATTCAGTCCTTACAAACCTGACTCGGCCTAGACACGGTGTCACATCGGGATGTATCAGTATGGGGATCTCTTAAACTATATAGAGATATTTTAAAAATATGATCCAGGGAACCATGTCGTCCATTTTAGAGGTAAAAAAATGCATTCATAGATTTAAAAAAAAACTCATACATGATATGGGAATCGAAACGGTCATTATCATAAAAAGAAACCGTTAGCTCTGTTAATGTGTACATATGGGTAACGTTAGGAGTCAATATTGCTATGAAACCATTTGTCTAAAATGAAAAGAAAATCTTGTATTTACTTTATTTATTTCAGAAAATGTTCAAAATGACACCACGAGTAATTATTACTCGTTTAGGTAAAGATTGTTTTTCTTTTAATTAAATAATACATATTATATTCATGAAATAAATATTTAATTAACGGCTTTGGCTTTCCAACTGGACTTGCGATTCGTGTTAGTTTGTAGGTGAATTGTAACTGGATACGATGTTGTGTGCGGTGCGTCAACTGTGTTGTGCGCCTGACAAATTTTAATAGCAAAAACGGATTAACGTGTAATATGAGTTTTATGTTAGGAAAAGTATTTTTTCATTATTAAATATTGAAAAAAAAACACTACTCTATACGTAAAATGACAAATAAATTCAAAATAAAGATCGTATCTGCTTTACACTGCACCGTATTTTGCTCTTGGTCACAGCAATTTCTGGTGAGTACTTTCGGTTCATAACAGGTTCTCGATACCTATACACACAGTTTTTTAGTTGTACAAGCATTGCTATCAATTCTCTATGAATTATTGATTGATTATTTACTAAAAGCATTACTTATGACGTTAGTAAATGTATATCGTATGCGTTTGATAACCAACTCCCATAAGAAAGAAGCTAGTGCATGGATTTACATTCCAAGAAGCAAATATTCCAAACAATATTGCATTATTTCATTATTGGAACCCAAATTAATTACTTTATTGTAGATCATCATTTGGATATCTATGTGTGAACAGCTGATACGAAACATACTTACGTGTTGAATTGAGAACGTCCTCGTTTTTTTTATCGACGATTAAAAATCAATATAAACCCACCTAATCAAACATCTTTCGTGCAGTTTCTCACAATATAAAGTCGCTTATTCCTCATAATTCTTCCCAGTGGTAGTGAAGAGGAGTGAAGTGGCACATAATTGTAATAAGCAACATGTTTCACATGTTATATACCACGTTACTGCTGATGTGGTAAACTATCAGCTCCAATACGACAATTCTACGATTTGGTTTAAATACTTTAATGTAAAGAGCATTATGTAACTGATAATGCTGACAAAAAATAAGCGATTGTCGCTTATTTCCAAAGATATAACGTCCTCTTTTCTTTGACAGCGTAGCGCATGTCAGCTGCAGTGAAGACACTCTCGTGGAAGTGGAGCAGGGCTGGCTCTCCGGCGAGTACCGGCAGGGCTCCATGGACGACCAGTACTACTTCAGCTATAGAGGCATCCCTTATGCCAAACCACCGGTCGGAACCCTCAGATTTAAGGTAATGATAACGTGATTGTTGCATGTACGGTAGGAGGGGAGTTCTGAAAATACGTCGTTTTTAAAATTCACATTCGTTAAATATTTGATTTAGTTACACAAGGTAGATTTCAAGACTAGATTATATTTTACTTTAAATTTTTTGAAGACGGGGTTTTCTTTGTATAAAGAACATAACATCAAGGCGACATGATTCTATGTTTAATATTTTTGGTTGCAGGACCCGCAGCCCGCAGAAGCGTGGGATGGGGTGCGAAACGCGACGGAACATGGCTCTATTTGTCCGCAAGTCAACATGTTGACGAACGTGTACCTCCCCGGCAGCGAGGACTGTTTGTTCCTCAACGTATACAGCCCCGATATAACCGCAGACCCACTATTACCAGTCATTGTCTTCATCCATGGAGGCGTCTACAAATTTGGATCCGGGAATGAGGATAACTACGGACCTGATTATTTAATGACTAAAAAGGTAGTTACAGTGACATTTAACTATAGGTTGGATGCCCTAGGGTTCCTAAGTTTAGGCAACAAAGAGGTACCAGGCAACGCTGGCTTGAAAGATCAAGTTCTTGTATTGAAATGGGTCCAAAAGAACATCAAGAAATTCGGAGGAGACCCTAACAACGTCACTCTTATGGGACAGAGCGCAGGATCTGCTGCGGTCTCTATGCACCTCATATCACCGATGTCAAAAGGGTTGTTCCAGAGAGCTATATGTCTGAGTGGCGTAGCTATGAGTGATTTTAGTACAGCTCGCTTCCCGCTTCGCCGACCGTACGCACTCGCAAAATCATTGGGCTTCGAAAGTCAGGACGCTAGCGAGGTGCTCGATTTCCTGCAGAACGTCTCATATGACAAATTAATAAACACCACATCCGAAGTCCTAGCATTCGAGGCTATTACGGAGTTCTTTGTAAGAATTGTGCCATTCGTACCTGTTGTTGAATCAGATTGCGGTCAAGAAGACATATTCTTATCGCAAGATCCGATGGATGCATTGAATTGTGGTGACTTCAACGATGTTGAACTTATTATTGGTTACGTCGAACAAGAGGCGGCGACATTTGCGACATACATCCAGACTTATTTGCCGACTTACTACGAGTACCCGGAAATGTTTGTTCCGGGCAAAATAGTGTACACGTCCACACCAGATGTGGTTTTGGAACAATCAAGCAAAATCATTGATTATTACATGGGTAACAATAGCGCCAGCCTAGCGACTGTGCCGGAGATTGTGGACTATATAAACAACTCCACGTTCGTGCTCGAGGCGCACAGATTCGCGAGAAAGTTCAGCAAATACAACGATGTATATTTTTATAAGTTCACTATTTCATCAAGCAGAAACTTTTACAGTGCGTTATTGGGCGCACCGTTCAATATAACGGGGCCGGCACATTTAGACGACTTGCTATACATGTTCGACGCGAAGTCGTTGAACATGACGCTGACGTCGGGCAGCACCGAGTATGACATGGTGAACATGTGCACCACCCTGGTGACCAACTTCGCCAAGTATGGGTGAGTGTTTTATCTCTTCTGTTTCATTTACAGCCAGTATCAACGCAAAGACGCACTACTAAAATCAAACTACATTTTTAAACGACTTCCAAAAGGTGGAGGTTCTCAATTCGGTTGTATTTTGGAACAACAAGACATGGTAGCTAGTTACCTACCTCATTTTAACTCCCATCACGTCGTTTATGTTTTTATGTCTAAGCTATACAGTATGTAAGAGCATTATAACGAAAACTGTGGTTAAAGGTTACACTAAGTATTTATGTCAAAAGTCATGGGTTAAAAAAGTTGTCATTTTGAGCGCGCAATGTATCGTAAACGATGCGATCACAACACAACGCTCCGCGCGATACGCGACGCGTGCTAGTGACAAGCGCGCTCAAGCGTAACGAGTTTTAATTTACGTTGCAGTTTTAGGTCTAAATGACTAAATATGGTTGTTTTTATTTATCATCACGTTGATATAGACTTCTATTATGATTTCATGCTAAAAGCAATTAAAAAGAACTGCAAAGAATGCGTAACATTCATGAAAAGAACGACAAAACAATCTAACTCTGGGGGATTCAGAATCATGAGTTGAATCATTGGTATCAGTTTTGTTTACAAAGCCACTTACACCCTGTATATAAGTTCGCCACTTAAGACAACTTAAGACATAATACTTTCGGAGAAATATAAATTGTACCTAGACAGCACTACAAACGTGGAATTACCCATCCATCTTGTACATCTCAAGATGGATGGGTAATTCTACGAAAACTCAATTCATTTGGTTTCAGTAACCCAACGCCGGATTCCTCGTCGAGCTACATTTGGCCCACGTACGACGAAACGAACCTGAGTTACTTGGAACTGTCCAACAGCCCCTCCGTCAAAACTGGGGCAGATGAAACTGACGTGCAGTTTTGGAAGGAAATACTGGAATCAACGGGCATTGAATTTTAAAATATCATGACGTGTCGACATGAAACATGTTGTAAAGACCCTAAAATTATAGTTCAATGTTGTAAGTACATTTTAGTCCCCATTCCATAGGTCGTATCCAGATTATGCATTATTTTGTTACTATTTATCATCAATAAATTTTATTTACCTTATATTATGAGAAAGAGAAAGCATGGATTTTTTTTTTCACTTATGCTTATAGGTACTTTAGGTAGGCAACTAATTATTTTCGAAGCCAGACTCTTATTATGGCCTGATTTGACGAAATAGCAGTAACTCGTGTGTATACCATTCGTTTTTAATAATTAGGTAAGTAGCTATCTACTCTAGAATGCTGATTAAAATGTATGAGTAGGTACTTCGTGTTATTTGATCAAGTGAAATAAATATGTAAATTCCAATTAATGTTTCGCATCATGGATTAAGTATGTAGGTATATAGATACAAGTATCGTTCATAAATACGTAACACACAAGTTAAAAAAGTCAAATAAGTAACTTTTGACATGCAACAATTCATATTAATTTCATTTCTTATCCCCACATCTCATTTATATATCTACTTAATTAGGTATTGAATTTAGACATACTTTCTATCTACGATGATATAAGATATGTATCATAGATTTTATTCATAAAAATGATCATACTTCAAACACATATATGCGCTTGATCCTGTCGCACTACTATCGCTGTTCATGCTATTAGGGCCCCAAGTCTGCTAACACAATCGATTCATAATCGAACAGCATAGTAACTGTCACTTTTGACAGATATTGTATGGGGTAACTGTCAATAGTGACAGTTACTATGCGGTTCGGCGGTCAAAGATTATGAATCGATTGTGTTAGCAGACTTAGGGCCCAGCTACCAGGCGACAATAGGTACGAGTAGGTATTACCTCTCTAGTAGCACTTTGAGTCGTGAGCAAAAACGTGACCTTATACTTGACACTGGCAAAATACCTAAGGGTGACGCCATATTTTTAATGAAGCAAAGATGAAGCCGGCTCGTTTTGGCGCGCATTGTAACGGTGGTAGGGCCACCCGCGTAATAAATGGTATTTTAATTAAAAACGTTCCATGGAACTGCGTGTCTGGTGACCTATAATGACGTCAGAGTTTTTAAACATAGGAATGTAGATATATTAATTACTAGACAGGTATATAATCTTTGTAAAAAATATTCAAATCTATGATAAGATAATAAATAAATAAGAAACGCATGTATCAATGGTAAGTAGGTACTAATGGATCGGGGAATATGCATCAACACCCAGTCAAGGGCAAATTACGAATTACAAATTCCCGAAATTTGCCCAGGTAGGAATAGAAATTGCAACCGCCCGGTCGGTGCACCCGGTGGTCGCAGGTTCGATTCCCGAGCGTCCTACGCTCAAACCACTGGACCAAGTTGTCGTCATTATGGAAGTGATGATTATAATAAGTTAAACAATGACTTGAATCTTCCCCCGTATTGGAAGTTTTTCTTGAGATTAACAATAAGACTTTAAAAATGTCCTGCTTAAAAAGTATAATTTTATAGCATTTTTTTTTTATACATTATAGGCAAGTATTTGATCTCGATCTCACCTGATGGTAAGTGACGATGATCTACGATGGAGCAGACTTGCCTAGGTAGGAAGGCGGCAGTAGATAGAGACGCTACATTCACTAGGCACATGCAGCGCAACTGGTCTGACCCGCCATCCATGAATGGCAGCACCGAACATCATGCCGGAACACGGCTAGGCCGCTTGGCGACATGGCTTTGTTCAGTGGGTGGTGACTAGCCACGGCCGAAGCCTACCACTAGTAGAGTTGTCACCTGGTTGGCACCACCCAGGGTCACGTGTAGGTTATCTCGAGGATACTTAATTCTCCTACGGACGAAGGTGACTCGACCCCAAATTATGCATTTGTTTTGTTCATAGGAAAAGCGCCTTTATATGGGTCTAGGAACCTACTTGAGCATTTTTTATTGGAATTCATACGTGTCTTTCATTATGTTTCCTCATAACAACATTCCTCTGAATCTAACTACTAACAAGTTTCTATGAATTTTAAAGTTCAGGTGATTGAGTCAATCCACCACAATTTTCAAAAATAATTATCTTAACTTCAATATACTTTTTACTCTTACCACACGTTGCCCTGAGTAAAAGGGATAACAATAAAAGTCGCTTGCTATTAAAAGCTTTTATCAAGAACCCCTTATTTAAGGGACGCAAATCCACGCACGCGCTTGCGTGAATCAATAAGATACCCCTCTTCCACGCTACTGTTTGTAAACATCCAAATAATAAAACTATTTCGATTATTTGACATTCAATGCTCCCTTGATGAGAGAGGATCAAGCATTCTTATTATTACGAGCCAGCAATGGAAACGATGTTACGAAATCCTCATATAGTTTGGTAGTTTGTCCAACACTTGGTACGGGTTAGCGCCTGCGCCCTGCATCCGATGGACCAAATTTTTAGCAAGTGTCTGGTGAACGCAGTGTGCAGAAGTTGTTTTCTGTGAAAAATATCTTAAATACGTTCAAATGTGAGTTTGTTCTATATACCTAATTGTGTGATAACATTGTAGATGAGGTAGAGCTTTCTCCAAAAAAATTAGAAACTAAATGTAATTTTTTGATAGATAACCTGTTTCTTTGTCCGGTAATAAAATATAATAATAAAAGACTCCCGGTCCATTATGTCTCTTATGTAGAGGCTACATTATAACTTTACGTATAAATTAAAGGATTTTAGGCTTTGATTAAAAGCACCTACATCGAGTTTTAGAAAGAGACCATCGGCCAGAGATATGAGTGACAGAGATGACGCTCTTTGAAGCCGAATCGTTTTCTAAATGCGATGATATTGACGTCAAGTGTGAGATTATTCGTAAGCTGACTGTAGTTTATAGTTTTACGTATTTAGACAAATTGTATGGCTAATTGAACAGCGCCTCTAGCGGACTGTATTTAAAACTTTCCATTCTCCATACAATGTGTCTGAATGCGGTACAGGGTTAACTTACTAATAATCTCGCACTTGACGTGCCGATACTGTTAATCACACTATCTCCTCCCACTAGGATGACATGCGGGGCGGAATGTCTGTCCCTAGGCCCCCCTCCCGATTCCATACTACACATGCCCCCGCCTCCTCTGCCCGCATTCCTGGCCAGCGCCGCGAACCTCACACCGCCCTGCCGCGCCTCCAAGTGCCCCCCTCACAGGAACAACGAAGACAACGCGCTGTTCCCAGGCGTGGAGTATCACGAACTGCCTCGACATGGTGAGTCTTTTTGAACTGCTTATGCTATAATATCAAAGTAAGTGTTTATAGGTGTCCTTACGTACTTATCTTTGTCTTTTTGTATTGAGAAGACTGCTGATAGCCTACCTGGATAGCTGGATAGCCTACCGCCAGTGTTCATCTATTCACGTGGTTTGATCTTATGGTAGGGTATAGTGATCTTAATCATAACCGCTTAAGGTTTCCTATCCAATCAACTTAACAATGTAAATAGCTTATGCAGTCTGTTATGTTATGTTTCCCAACTGTCGCCTGAATCTAGGATATATCAAACTAAAATACATGCTAACATATTATCGAAAGATTTTGCCATGTTCATCTAGTTTCA
The DNA here is from genome assembly GCA_905404115.1 of Pheosia gnoma. Taxonomy (NCBI): domain Eukaryota; kingdom Metazoa; phylum Arthropoda; class Insecta; order Lepidoptera; family Notodontidae; genus Pheosia; species Pheosia gnoma. The sequence continues at coordinate 9,282,883 of FR989903.1, forward strand.
TCATTATTTCGAAAAAGTACGTAAACGCTTTTTCCATCACGGCCTATTATGTGCCGGTAGCGCGCTGATTGAAAACAGCATCTCCAGATGTGCACGCTAACTCCAAGTGTTTGTTCCAGAGCCCGCTACCAATGACGACACATGGTTCTTAGTGTTGATCACCTGCTGCATTGCGGTGCTGTGCATCGCTGCTCTCCTCGCCCTGTTCCTGCTTAAATGTAGAGAGTAAGTTACTGCCAACAATACATTCTGTACCATAGAAATACATATATCAAGATAAAACAGAAAATTGGGCAGTGTATAGTGCATGCACCTATTTCAAAAGCAAAATCCGTAAAAATACCATATTCCGCTATTTCTAAATGCCTTAACAAAAGCTCTGAAGTAAATATGAAAAATGGAGGCAATTGTACAATACACGTGAGTGAGTGAGCATTTTGGACAGTAGTTTAAAAAATGGCGTCAGTGTATGTGTATCGATATGGCCTTTGTTCTTGCTCTTATGTTTAGGGTATGTCTTGTCAAAAATTCGGCACGCGCGAATCGTAAACACCAATAACAACCGTGGATTTCTTTCTATGGTCAAAATATCTAAATAGGTACTAATAAAAATAAAAAGATACCTATAATATTTCGTCTTTCTTCAGTTGTTCACATGCCTTAACTATTAGACGGGACAAACGAACATTTTTGTGAAGGTCCTGTTTATTGTCACAGAATCTCACAGGAGATCTATGGGACCTAACATGCAAATAGTGTTCTTCTATGTAAAAACAACCCTCTTTCGTAGGTTTCGTGGAGGCTGCAAGGGTGGTACTAGCAAAGCGACAGGATCAAATGCGTTATATGGTGGCGCTGCCCTCGACTCCCGCGTGCTGTGGGCGGCGCTAACACCCCGCGGCACCCGGCACTTCGTAGCCGACACCTACCCGCACGATGAGACCGAAGACCACCACTACGAGTGCGTAGAGCCACCCCTATACAAACTAGGACCACCAGAAGACTTAGCAATAACCCGCCACTTCAATGTAGAGTATGAGGATCCAGCACCGTTGATAGAGAGCTACAGTGACAGGACTGAGGAGTACTTCCGAAATGGAATGGACACGCTCCGCCGAAGCACGCGTCCTCTAGTCTCTTCCCCAACACGAATCGAACGCCCCAACCTGCCCCCTTTAAACTTACAACCCCGTACTTTGAGGAGAGCGCCGCACTCCCGTCGGGTTAGTGATGCGAATAATTCTGAGAAATCGGCCATCTGAACCGAGAGTGGCGCGGTCTTCTCCGTCGCCGATACCACTGATATCGATTACGATTGGAAATCGATTGAGAATCCGAATGTCGATCGACTTGTTTGAGTAGCATCGTTTGGTAGCCGTCTCTTATTCATTTCTGACATGACAAGGCCTGCGATTTTTAGTTTTACTAGAGTCAATGGGATGCGCATTTTTTACAGTCCAAGAAATCTACATTTTTGTATGATCTATTTTCGTTAATTTCGTATAAAATAGAGGTAAACGTAAGTCATAACACAATCTAAGTCGTTTTTTTATTTTATTTTTTAAATAATGATGGTTTGAGCCGGTTACACCTACCGACTTGGGAAGATACTAACGTATTTCATCTTACTTAACATAGAAAAAATACAATAATATAATATTTATTGATTTGATTAATTGAATACTACACATTGATATAAAATTAATTTAACGGTTGCTGTAAAGCAGCCTAAACGTCCGGAAAGTATAAACACCAAATAAACGCGTTAAAATCCGTATATATTTTGTTCAATTTAAACTTTAATTTTAAATTAGGAACATTCATTTTTTCATGTAAATAAATAGATAAGTCATAAAATATAAATAAAGTATCTATATGCTAATAAAATAAAATAATAATATTTCATCAATGTGCAATGTAAATACCTAAGCCTGTATTCTAGTCTAATAATCGTGTCACAATTTGTCTAGTCATTCTTAGCACATCACAGTGTGAAAAATAAATACTTCGTAAATGCGTGTCTATTATCTTGAAAATAAAACATACATACATCCCTAACATAACTACTTGTATAATAACGTTTTCGTAAGTAGGTACTTATCTTAGTACCTATTTACTTATTGTAAGAAGAAATTTTGTATGTAAGTTAAGTGCGTAGATATAAATTAAAAGTATAGATAATATAATTTGTACGTAGTTTATTTATAACATGACTCCTAATGAAAAATTATCCAACGAAGGCAAAATCATCGGTAAACGATGGAGCCATAAAAATCAATTGGAATTGGAGTAAAACGGCGATACAGTGCTCTCGACCGAGTAATCAAAGTTTATACGTACCCAGCACTGTTAACACCTACCGAGCATTCGGCCAACAGCACTGTCTTGTCATTTTACTCATTACGTGTGATCTACGCTTTAGGGCCACTTTGACAATGTCAATACAACCTACCCACAAAGTATGTGACTGAGTTGGTATGGGCCACATTTATAAGTAGCTTTCTTTTTTAAGAACAATATTTTTGGATGATGAGAATGAATCATTCATTTGACTAATTCTTCGTCTTTTATAGGGCCGTCTTTAACCTGTTCAAGGCCCTGAGCCTTTTAGCATAATGTTCCCCTATACCTACTTAAGACAGAGTACTATTTTATTAAAAACAGGCGCAACCGCAATCCATGTGACCTCTTAATTCCTACTTCTAATGTAAGAATTAGGTGGTCCCATTGATCGCGGGGTCATGGGCACTTTTATAACAAGTATCAAAAATAGTTGACACTGGAAAAATGGCTCTATTTTGTAGCCGAACGCTGACTTTAAAAAAAAGATGATTAGGATAAAATGTCAAAGCTGCAGGCTGCAGGACGACAGTCGACTGTCAAATTGAAACAACGAGCGTCCCATGCAGGCAAATTACAATGTTTGTGAACATTTTGTTTGTAAAGATATGCTGAAAATAAGTTCTTCGTAGTTCAAAATTAGTATTTTAACAGGTTTAGTTTAGGTTAGTATTGGTACAATCAATCAACAAAACGGCAAAATGTCTGACGACGTGATCAAACATTCGGTACACACGCTTGTGTTTAGATCGCTGAAGAGATCCCACGATATGTTTCTTTCTAACCAAGGATTATTGCCGACAATTGATGAAACAGCGTAAGTATACCACGCCTTACATTATTTTCCACACGTCCGTGACGCTAAAATTGTTTAATGTGAAACCCTAGTTGCCGACAAACTACCGTGAAATTTGGAACACAATACTATGTGTAATATTTGGATTCTTAAATATAAAACAAAACATCTCTACTTGTTATTACTTGTATAAGATCGTGAAACAGTTCTGTGATGAATAAATTTCTCATCATTGCTATAAAGAGCAGACTGTAAACAAAGATTAATTTACAACCTTTAAACACGAATCCTTATTACTATTTTACTCATAACGTTATTATTTATCCATGGTTAGTTGCTGTAAAATAGGTAAGTACATTATATTATCGACTATTTCTTTATTCCAGAGAGAAAATACTAAAAAGTGTGAAGGCGCGGGACAGCTATGGCCAGGTGATGGCTGCCGTACAGCAAGCACAGGCTGTCAAGCAACAGGAGATCATGAGTCAGCCGGATTCCCCACATGACACTGGTATATTTTAGCATTCAAAAACATTGAAATAAAAATGTTTTATTGACAAAACAACTCGGTACAACTCACTTATTACTTAAAAGTAGACAGAATGTAAGAAAAAGACGGCCTGATTAGCGCAGTGGTAGGGACACAACCTTTGTGTGATGAGCATGAATGTTTGTACCCGAGTCATGGATGTTTAATATGTATATAAGTATTATATACTGAGTTCGCCCTCAGTCCATTGTACGGTACCCATAACACAAGAGTTAAGCTTAAAGTGGGACCGTATAGTTGGTGTGTTCGTATGGCGATATTTATTTATTTATATGTTACAACTTCATCCACTTACCTACCTACAGAAATGGCAGAGTTGGCTGCACTGGGCTCGGAAGGCGCTATGCTTCCGTACACAGGCCCGGCGGCTCCTGCCGCGGCCGCACCCGCTATCTCCGGTGTGATGGCGGCGCCGCGCAAGGCACCCGCCATGCCCAAGCCCAAGTGGCACGCGCCATGGAAGCTGTTCAGGGTCATATCTGGACATCTGGGCTGGGTGAGATGTGTGGCAGTTGAACCGGGAAACGAGTGGTTTGCAACTGGTGAGTAATAATTAAATATACCAAAATGTATAGTACCAAACTATTATGGATACTGTACAATAAATTGGGGGCGATCCCAGTATATGACTTGTACTTTTGTATATTTTTTTAAATGTTTTATTTGTGTCTAGGTGCTGCTGACAGGGTTATTAAAATCTGGGACTTGGCCAGTGGCAAGTTAAAAGTGTCTCTCACCGGACACGTCAGTACAGTGAGAGGTAAGTTCTGAATTAAACTATGCGTTTGACATTCAAACAAGATTTAATAACAATTATTATTTTATATTTGCAAGTTTAAGTTTCCGTCAATAATTGTGTTTGCAGGGATGGAGGTGTCAACAAGACACCCATACTTATTCAGTTGTGGAGAAGACAGACAAGTGAAATGCTGGGATTTAGAATATAACAAGGTATTTGACACATTATATGCTATTAGATACTTACCTTTTACCATAATATACACTGTGGACATAAATTTCATTGATGTTTCTGTTTTTTTTACTCAAATTATAGCATAAAAGCATTCCGTGAAGGTGCGATATATTTAATTAAAGATAAGCACCCTAGGCTTCATTCTTATATGTTTATTCGCATTTATAGGACATGACTCCAGTGACATCATATTACCATTAGAATGGATGTTCTATAAAAAATAATATATTTTTCTGCCGATTTGAAGCGCCTCCTCGAGTGTCTCCGGAAATAAATTTGACGTTAAATGCAAATGGCCCTCGCGTTGTTTTTTAGTGGGAAAACAACTTACGGAAGACTTAAAAAAAAGGTTTAAAATATGTATTATTGTTATGATATAAAGTAATCCATGTTATTGAATTTTCGTCGTCACATTTCAAATCTCTATCATTAGTTCCGTGGACACTCACCACCTGTTTTCCCGACGATCAGCGCCAAAATGGCGAAAATCAAATAGGCACAAATCGACGACGTCTATCTCCTGTCCAGTTAGTAGTAGCTAGTATAGATCAGCTCGGGTGTCGTTATTATAATAAGTGTGTTATTGTGGTCAGGTGATCCGTCACTACCACGGGCACCTGTCGGCGGTGTACACGCTGGCGCTGCACCCCACCATCGACGTGCTGGTGACGGCGGGGCGCGACGCCACGGCGCGCGTGTGGGACATGCGCAGCAAGGCCAACGTGCACACGCTCGGCGGACACACCGACACCGTCGCCTCGCTCGTGTGCCAGGCCGCCGAGCCGCAGGTACCGCCGCTACCACCACCACCACCACCCTGTCTGGGGGGACGGTGCTAAACTACGCCGTCCGCTCACTCAATACGAAATCTCCGAAATCATGAGACCTAGGTACATGAAATTTGGCACACGGGTTCTTCTGGCCCCTAGGTGTTCGCCACGAAAAGATCTTTGAAAATTCGACCCCTAAGGGGCTAAATGGGGAGGGTCAAAATTTTATGTTCTAATTTTCTTCGCGGACTAAGTAGCGGGTAACAGCTAGTTTAGTAATAAACTAACTATGGCTGGATAGACGGATAATACCTACACTAACCATAGCATCGGCGAAATATGGTTGCACTGAGGTGAATCGCTGCCTATACCTCTCTCTATCTAACTCCCCATTCTTTTTCAGATCATAACAGGCTCTCACGACTCCACGATACGCCTATGGGACTTGGCAGCCGGCAAGTCGATGTGCACCCTCACGAACCACAAGAAGTCGGTCCGTTCCATCGTGGTCCACCCCTCGCTGTACACATTCGCGTCCGCGTCCCCGGACAACATAAAACAGTGGAAGTGCCCCGAGGGGAAGTTCATACAGAACTTGTCCGGACACAATGCGATAGTGAACTGTATGGCCGTGAACCCGGAGGGCGTGCTGGTCAGCGGAGGCGACAATGGGACCATGTATTTCTGGGACTGGAGGACCGGGTACAATTTCCAGAGGTTACAGGTAAGTCTTATAAATCCAGGTGATCTTTAAAGACTTTATTAGCGCAGTTTTGTCATAGTGTTTAATATCTATATAAGTCAATTTTACGGTACTCATAATACAAACATTGCTTAGAGTGCACGCACGCACACACACAACGCGCGCACACAAAAGGTTTATAGCTATGGGCAAGAACCGGAAACTTATCTATTTCCCCTCAAATTTTTAGAAAGTTATAAATTTCTATAAAGCCATAATAACGCACTTTTTCCTCTGAAAAGTTCTTTTTAATGCCATTATAACTATCTATAAATGTAAGGGTAAACTATTACAAAATTATAACTGGCCTATTTCAACTGAGTTTTCACTTTTTGTTAGCCTATCGGTAGACTCAAAGATAGGGTACATATCATCACGCTACAACCATTGGGGGGTGCATAGAAACAACTATAGTTACGCAGACTGCCTCATTATCTTATTTCGCCCGTAGGCCGCCGTGCAACCGGGTTCAATGGACTCTGAAGCCGGCATATTCGCGATGACCTTCGACAATTCCGGCTCCCGGCTCATCACCACGGAGGCCGACAAAACCATCAAGATATACCGGGAAGACGACACAGCGTCCGAGGAGACGCATCCGATCAACTGGCGGCCCGAGATATTGAAGAGAAGGAAGTTTTAAATACAATTAATATAAGAGTTTTGAAAGAAATGTTATTTTATTCATTCGTTTATTTATTGGGTAACACCGTGTCTATGAGCAGCTTGGACGAGTGTTGGCCAGTACTCAAAGGATGCGCCCGTAAGCTGCGGCTGGAAGGTCGGCTTATTCAGACCAGCAGGGCTATTGGCTATCTTTTTGATGGTCAGTGACTATCAAGCTTCAGTTGTACACCGAACTTTGATGATAACTGAGAATTTCATAACATTGGTATTGCGTATCACATTGAGTGGATATCAAGTTACGATGACTAACGTGCGGGGACCGGTGCTCATCGTATCACCACTTGACGCCTCTATTTTTTATCGACTATTATACGGCTATGTTGAGTAACGCCTTTTAAGCGTTACAAGACTATATTGTAGAGAACATATCATATTAAGCGGTTTATATACAAATGACATGTGAAGCTGGCAGCAAATTCATTATTTTGTACCAAGTCTGCTAACACAATCGATTCTTAATCATACAGCAACCGCATAGTAACTGTCACTTTGACAGATATCCCATACAATATCTGTCAAAAGTGACAGTTACGATGCGGTTGCTGTTCGATAATGAATCAATTGTGTTAGCAGACTTGGGGCCCTGAAAAGCTGCTATATAGCTTGTGGGAGCTAATCTGTGTATATTCATCATTTCAAAACATTTATGTAAATATTATTTACACCAATGTTCTTGATGTATATAATAGTATTTATTGAACTCTCAAGAGATATCTTTCTATCATAGCTATGGGGCCATCACGAGGCATCTTACTTATGTTTCTAGTGATTTTGTTGAATAAGACACACATTATGTTCTATATAGTTTATTAATATAAATCATAATTAATTGTTACAATCCAGCGTAAAAGCAAGGATATGTGTTGGTTACATAAATACACATGATTGAGTATTCGCAAATATAAAGCGCGCATCTAATAAAATTAACAAAGGCGAATATGCGCATCGCGAATTCGTACGATTAGGCATGCGAAGAATTAGAATCTTTGTTGATTTTATTTGATGCGTGTTATTACCATCGTTTGCTTGGATGGAATGTTAATGTCGACATAAGAGCAATCTGAATAGATCAAACGTGGTTTGTTCCTAGGATCTTCCAAACCTATAACTTCTGGTCACCTTATTTAATAATAAAGGAATCGAAATATAATAATATATGAAACAAATAATACTCCTAGGAACATCTTCATAATCAAGATAAGTAAAATTCTGTGAAAAATATTCAAAAACTTCAAACAAATCAGTCCTATGATATCACCAATTTTTTTTTCTTTGTTTATACAAATTAATAATAATTATTAATTAAATTAATAATATATTCCATTTTCAGTGTTGGACATAGGCCTCCCCAAAATAATACATTTCTTTAGAAGTATAATCCATATTTTTTTCGTAATTGATGTTTGAATTCGTATAAACAAACATTTTGCATCCCTCCATCGTGATTCCACCAATCGCGCGTCACCTCACACAGCTCGGGTAAGTATTAAAGCATTACATATATTGGTTCCTAAACCATAATATTAAAGCCTTAAGTGTATAATAGTTTGTTAGCGAGCTTCATAGTGCCATTACAAATATAATACCGACCGAGCAGTTTTGTAGAACAGACAAGATAATTTAATCACCAGTATATTGTCTAGGTATAAAGAATATCAAAACGACCGACCAATGATTGAACAATTATTAAAAAAAATACACACAATCGAATTGAGAGCCTCCTCCTTTTTTGAAATCGGTTAAACTATCAGCAATTCCATGAATATTTAATATGTATGATATTATAGATAGATTGGACAAAATGGATTTCGAAACTTGAGGACACAATGAACAAAGAGCCCATTCGCAAATGCCGATGGCCGTTTAAAGCCACTTCTATGGTAATTTGCGTAGAACGTGTCCAATAAACGAATCGCATAAATAGTACCACATGTTAGTATTTTAAAGTAAATAAATGCATATGACGTAGTTCTACAATACCCCGCAGCGAGTTAAGACGTAGTTAGGTTCTACACATAATTTGAGTCGCGTGCCGGGCGCTGCGCACGCGACGCGATCATATCTCGTCGTCCAGCTCGAACTCCTCCTCGGGGAAGTCGCCCACCGTCACGTACACCGGCTTCACGAAGCCACCGTAGTTCGGCGGACACGTGAAGTAGCGCTTGCCGTTAACACTGCAATATTTTTTAATATATTTGTCTAACATTACATAATGCTTTCAATATTAACAGATCACCTTCACCATTCATTGAATACATGTCTCTGCTGTTGGTTTAACACAGTTTAAACGTGCCCAACAAGCCCTTGAAACTAGTATGCCTTGTGCGAGTTCTGACAGCGTTAAATACCGATCGAGGGATCTAATCATTTCATAATATATTTTACAGCAGCGGAACCCCTTAGTGGAAACATACAGCTTTCCTGTATGACTGACCAATCAGTATGTTTGAATTCATCCATTAAACCACTAGACCGTTATTCGAAGCTTATATAGTGAGATAGGCACTTCCGGTTTCCCGTCGTCTTTGTTCCTATTGGCCTACACGTTCGTGGTTCGGGCGGACGTGACGTCACATCATCGGGCAGTGGAGTGAGTGCGGCAGAGCTCGCTACAATTTTGCTCATTGGCGTTTTGTTTCCCGTCAAGATCACTTGTGCGGTCATAACAGCCCACAAGCAATTTTTTAATCATATTTAAATATTTCATTTAAGTAAGATACATTTTATCTTAATTTAATTTATTAATGTGTTTTTAACATTCATATAATTACTTCAATACTTCGAGATCTCCAATAAGTTCGCAATATAGCAACGAAATGGACCAGTAAGTAATTTTAAATATTTAACGGTTTTTGCCGTTCGATTATGTTAAATATACTGTGTGTTCCTAATTTTGGTCGTACCTACTATGATTAGTGTTTGAATAACGATCGTTAGACAGATTAAGGTAGGTAATGGTTAATTATGTGAAACTGTGTTAACGAATCCTTTTATTTACCTACCTGCAATAATTATTTCACGGCCTACAATAATGACGAAAGAATGAATTGAGTTACCTACATAATTATTATATTTGGCAATTATTTTAGATAACCTGCATAAGGTTATTTATTTTCCTTAGATTTTTAGCAACGCTTTTCTTTCAGCTACCTACAAAAGAATTATATTCTAGTGATTAATTCCAAACGTATTAAGAGCGGATATCGATTGTCCCGTGCATCTACCAGCCACGAACCAATGTATCGCTTAGCTTGGGTGTTAGTGGAGATTTATACCGGGACGATGTCGCTCAACCAGAATTACGTTTGACATGAGGCTAAGTTAAAAGAGCCTGCTATTGCTAAAACGACTGGCCCCTTTTTGAAATTACCTTCGGATGTACAGCCATAGTCCAGGGGTTACAAACCTAGATACGAATGAAGGCTTAAATTTTATGATAATTCCCGTAATCTTACATATATGGACAAAGCTTTTGCAGCCATAATATTTTGTGTCTTAAAACAAAAAGAAATACAAGGTAGCATTCGTGATTTTTTTTTGTGGGGTAGGTCGAGTGATTGCAATATGAATCACTGAGCAAGAAGGTAGAAGAAATATTTATCAACGGTGTATTTCACAAAATATCTGCAGACTTGTTACAATTCGTTTGCGGACATAGGGCGGAAAGTATAGAATTGCGTAAGGGATGCTATTTTAAAATCTGTTAAGGACCCTTTGGTAAAGGCTTCTCTTAACAGAATCCCATCCTCATGTTCTAATATTTTTCATGGTGAACAATTAACAACGGCTTTAGAGAAAGCCGAAGGCGTACGCAAGGCTTTTGGCCGGTGGCAAAACAAAGTGCTCCTTCTGCGCAAGTCTCGCAGGAGCACTATCAAAATAAAGTACCATCGCGTGGTACATTATACCATAACTACCCTCCCTCGCAGGGAAGTGGCACACGTAACTATCCTCCCTCACGGGGAGTATATACACATAATTACCCTCCCTCGCGGGGACGTGGCACACTCAACTATCCTCTTTCGCGGAGAGGATATACACATAATTACCCTCCCTCGCGGGGAGCTGGCACATGTAACTATCCTCGCTCGCGGGGAGTATATACACATAATTACCGTCCCTCGCGGGGACGTGGCACACTTAACTATCATCTTTCGCGGAGAGTATATAATCAGTATTAGAATATTTTTTATTCACGTAAACCATTATTGTACAGTACTTATGAATCGTCAAGTTACAAAAACATTATGCTACTGGTTTTATACAAATAATTACCCTCCCTCGCGGGGAGCTGGCACATGTAACTATCCTCCCTCGAGGGCAGGATACACGCATAATTACCCTCCCTCACGAGGAGGTTGCGCACATAATTGCTCTTCGCAAGAGCATGCAGCTGAATTTTAGAATCATTTTCGACACAATCCTCATCAGAGAGGAACATATAACCAAGGCTCGCGGCCAGGTCGTGGATCCTACGCTTTCCAGCGTTGTAGCAGAAAAAGCGGCCATTCCCTTTCTCACAATAGAGGCTCCGCCAAGCATCAAAGACTTGACCCAGTTTCGAGCTGGTCGGTTTGCATTTTTTTTTCACAACCGTTGAATGAAATCGGGTGCACCAAATGCTATTCTTCGTTTAATAATAGGGTATCACATACCCTTTGTTCAAAAGCACCACTACTAATGCCAAAGATACACAGGTATCCGCAAACATTTGTAGTATTCCTGATTTTCTGCAACCTCACGATTGGATGTGCAAAGTTGATCTCTCCCAGGCATACTTTCATTTGCCAGGGGCAAAATTACAGCAGGTTCCTACGCCTCATCTTCCAGGGAGAATTACACGAAATGACCTGCCTTCCGTTCGGTCGGAGTTCTGCCCCAAAGACGATTGCTATGCTCACCAATTGGATTGCGCAGATTATGCGAGAGAAAGCAATAAGATCAGTCGTTTACTTGAACGATTACCTTCTGGCGCATCAAGACCCCATAATTACAGACACATGTAAAAACTCTGTTAGTGATCCTCTGGTATTTAGTTTGGCAAATCAACACGGAGAAGTCAATAACGTGCCACAAAAGAGCATCGTTTTCTTAGGATTTCATTGGGACCCTGGCACAATCAAATGTCACTCCCCAATCAAATGTCACACCCCAAAAATAAATCGGACCAATTCATGAAAATAGTTTCTGCAACGATAGATCGAGCTGCGGTTACTATAAAGGACCTACAAAAAGTAGTAGGCCTATTGAGTTTTGTCGTTTCAACAGGGAGACTATCATTGCAGGATCCTTCGTTTCATGAGTTCGTTACCCGAAATGATGACAACAATGCACCTTCTGTCCCTGGAGGTTTTAGCCGATATGAGATGTTGGATACAAAATTGTCAACATCCAGGAATGTTACACAATGCCGCTCCCACGAAATTTTTGACGGCAGATGCATCCGACACGGGCATGGGGTGCGCAGTTAAACAACCTGGCAATATCGGATGCATGGGCAAAGAAAGAGCAGCAATTGCAATGCAATCAATAGGAAATGCGGGCAATCTTGCGCTTCCTTGAAGGATATGCGGCAGAAATAAGTTACAGTTCCCTCCTAATACAAAGCGACAACAAGACAGTAGTATCTTATATGCGATAGAGGGGGGGGGGGGGGGGGGGGCACTCTCTCACAGATGCTTATGTATATAACTTATAAAATTCTATCCCTGCTAGACCATTATCAAATAAAATCAAAATTCATTATTTGCCGGGCATGTACAACACACGAGGAGTAGCCTAGTCTACCCGATTGCACCAAAATGATAATTGCCAAGTGGCGCTGGCCCGTAGTAGATCTTTTTGTAGCACACGTTGCACACGTGACCATACGTTGTCGCCAATAACAGGACCCTGGATCAGAGCGACAAGAAAGCGATGAGATACACGATGCTTTCAGCGTCGAATTGAACTATTCTATGGCGTGGATATTTCCACCACCCTTTTTAATACCCAAAATACTCGCGCATTTGAATCGAGCACTGGGAACATACTTCATCTTGGTTCCTCGCTGGCAGCGAGTGTTCTGGAAAGCCGAGCCTTGGTGGCTCCATTCACGCACCGCAATCTTCGGTGAGTTCTAGTGGACATAAAACGTGGATGCCTCCTCCATTAGTAAGACACCATGACCTTGGATGTTTGGAAATATGGGGGTGGTCGGAGGATTTCACCTCGTGGAATCCGAGTCAATTAGTATTAGTAAAATCTGCATGGCGCCCCGACATATTAAAAACATACAAGGTTGCTTGGAATAGCTGGCTTGCTTGGTCTACTAAATTAAAAATAAGGCCTGTTAGCCATCGCCATCGGATTGGCAAAATTCATAGCTGATTTACATCTAATATATAAATTATCTTAAATACATGTTACATAAATCTGTCGGTTCTACTTTGTGTAACACTGATCAGTCTAGCTATTTAGGTTCCCATGTTTTTGGTGAAACATGTTGTGAAATCTGTTTCGCTTATCAATCCTAAAGATCCTAAGCCTCCTGTCTGGAATATTTATTAATTTGACTAATTTAGTTAATTTTCTTACTAATTACCGTGCTGAAAGCGATAACTCCTTTCAGACCCAACGTGACAGCTATTCTGCTTTTATTGTGTTCAGGGCGACGTATACACGATTTAACGTAGTTAAGAGTAGATCATGCACATTGTATTCGATACAGTGATTCTATAGTCTTTTGGCCGGCCAGTATTTGGTTCGAAAACGGACAGTTATGATAATCAACAATCTGGTTGAAAATTGTTAATCAATCATTCGAATCGAAATCTTGATCTCGTTTATTGGATCGAAAAGACAATTTCTCTGATAGGTGAGAGGAGACAAACTCACAATTCAATTGTCGCAACACAAGGTCAAACGAAGTCTGCTCTTCGGACTGTAATTGCTGGATGGTTTAAAACTATATTTAAAGAAACAAATATAGTAGCAACACCGCTTAGTGTTAGATCCGCAGGTGCGTCAACTAATTAGGTGAATAATTTCCAATTGAATAATATCCTAGCATGAGGAAGTTGGCGTTCGAAACATTTAAACAGTTTATAAGCGCAAGGTCAAGATCACGCCTTAACGTATACAATCCAGTATTACCAGATTATTTAGACCTCTGTGTTGAGTGTATACCGATATGTCTAAGTTATTGAGTACTACCTACTATGTGTTTAAAAATTAAAATTGAACGTATGTGATTGACATAGCGAAATAAGGGCATAATTACTTTTATCTTTATATGGGTGCCTAATATGTTTAGAAATATAATGATCATTTTATATTTCCACAATGCCTTTAATTTACAATTGCACCTTATTACAACTAACTTTCAGCACGTTCACATTGGCGTCTTATGCATACAGACATCACCAGGCGATAACAAACACGTCTCACTATATAAGCTTCGAATAACGGTCTAGTGGTTTAATAGCGGCGTTTTCCCTGAAAGAAAACGCATATTAAACTACTTACCTTATTCGAAGCTTACTTTTTAAGGCTGCCTGGCGTTTCAACGCAATGAGCAAAATTGTAGCGAGCTCTGCCGCACTCACTCCACTGCCCGATGATGTGACGTCACGTCCGCCCGAACCACGAACGTGTAGGCCAATAGGAACAAAGACGACGGGAAACCGGAAGTGCCTATCTCACTATATAAGCTTCGAATAAGGTAAGTAGTTTAATATGCGTTTTCTTTCAGGGAAAACGCCGCTATTACGTATATAGATATTATACATCCATGAATTAGGTACTCATCACACCAACTATGTTGCTATTAGGATTTCAACACGGGACCTTCGGCATAGAAAGCGGGGTCACTACCAAATTCGCGAATAAGGGCCCCAAGTCTGGTAACACAATCGATTCATAATCCAACAGCAACCGCATAGTAATTCTCACTTTTGACAGATATCCCATACAATATCTGTCAAAAGAGACAGTTACTATGCGGTTGCTGTTCGATTGCAGATGGTCAGTGTAAGAGTGAAGGTGAACTCACGAGCCGTCGTTCTTGCCGCGCGGCTCGTCGTACTGCACGCCGATCCACAGCCCCTTGGCGCCGTCCAGCGGCCCGTTGTACCGCACGGCGGCGCGCCGCACCGGCTGCTGCGGCACGCGCACCTCGCACCGCGCGCCCACCAGCACCGCCTCCGCCAGCCTACTCACACACACAACAAACTTAATATCTTCACATTTCAGAACAATTAAGACACATTTGATGGGTGTATTACCACTTTTTATTCTTAAGCCACTCTTAAACCCCATTACACACCCCTAACAAGAACCTGGTCAGTCAGGTTGTTTTATTATACTTAAAAATGACTGGTATTTTCATGCCCTATTGTTGTTTTAGGGCCTGACCTTTTATCATGCTATAATTGTGGCCATATCTAGTTATAATAGTGAGTTGGTAGCTAGATGTAATTGTGGTTACAGCTAGTTTTTATTTACAAACAAAATACTACATACTTAGCCTCATCCTCCAGTTCCTTTTGCTGCTGCTCCTTGAGCTTGATCATCTCCTCCTCATTGTACTTGCCGAGCCTGTTGCGTTGCAGGAAAGACCTAACAGTGTCACCCTTCTTCTGATATTCCTCTTCAGATAGACGGAACCTACAAGTAGTTTATTTTAATTAGCACTCTTTGTTTATGTTATATATTGGCAAATAAATACACCAATTGTATTGTCCTATAATGTAACAATGTATAATGGGGATTGTACTTTTGTTAAAGATATTACACAACTTGTTAACAAAGATGGTGTATTGAAATTTCACTCATTTGAAGAGTCTAAAAAAAATGCTTTTGAATCTGTAATACCTTTCTGCACTATCGCTGTCGCCAAAGTCCTTAACAAGTGTAAAATTGTCAACAACATGTATCCTCATCCCATCATCAATGGGGAATGAACCGAGCAGAGCTCCATCATTGTCAATGTCGCACACATAGTTGTTTTTGTTGTCATACACCTTCAGTTTCATGGTAGCCGCTGACCCTCCAGTTACCAGTTCCAGCTTGGTCTGCAATTAGTGATGAATTTTATACATATATTTTTTTAAAATTTTGACCACAATCATGGCTGGTGGTCCCATTTCTATTAAAATGCTTTCATTGCAAAGTTTTCATTCAAGTTATTTAGGTTTGTAGCGAGTTCAATTTGTATTAACATAAGCTGTAATTCAGATTTTAATAATGGTACAGCAGAAAAACAGGTATCATAAAATGGTGAATCATGTTAACCTTAAAATCAAGAACAGTAATTTCCTTCTTGAATCTCCTCTCCACTGGAGCAGCATCAGGATCATGGCGATCCGATTTTGTAATATGAACATTTATAAAATCTGGAGTTATCACTTTTATACCTTCCATAATTTTACCGAATATTCACACCGATTTTCGTACAGCAATGAGCAAAACAAAAAATTACTTGACTGACAGCCGACGCCCGACAGCAAGGGCAAGGTTCTCTGTGACAGTGATGAGTGACAGGACAGCCTGTCATCGAGAGAACGAACGTCACTTAAGCACTGTTAACACCGTCAATATCATACTGAAATCATAATCCGAATCACGCTACTTAGGAGGTAAAGAGCCCGTGATTCTTGCGGTCCCCGGTATCCGGTAACTTAACTGCTGGAAGATTTGAGTATGTTTACCCATTTACTTTGCTAATCTTTGGAAAGAGCTTCCCTATAATACGAGGTAAGATTTGATTCGGATTCACTATTTGTAAAATCCCGTAAGACATTAACATTGCATAAAATTCAAACGGATTTTATGCAACGTGCGAGTATAATCCCATATAAGAACATTTTACTTGACACTGGCACAAATGGCACGATTTATTTTGAAGCCGATTGCCAATATAAAAATAAGAAGAATCCCATATAAGACTAATTGGCGGGAAGTTGAACCTAAAATTATCAATTTTGTTAATATGTTTTAAAATAGTGTTTTTCTCTGATAAATAATGTGAAATATTAACCATAGTGTGTTTATTAACGTGCGGTAGTGAAGGAAATTGAAATAAAATAGTATAACTTGTCTTTTGATGTCCTCCCAAAATGTCCGGTAAAGTATAACCTATCAGTGTGATACTGGTGTGGGTAGGAGATTCATTTCATCATCATGGAGGTTCTTGTAAATTTATAACAATTATAAATACTTGATATTGTAAAAAATGGCACTATTTAGAAGCAGATTGCCAGACTAAAAAAAAAGAATCCCGTATATGAATCTCTTCAGCGCCAGCTTCCTGTATTATAAAACACTGGGGTTCCTAGTGTGATCAGAATTCCTATTAACCTCAATGTTAAGACGTCTGCAAACTCTAAGCCCAAGCCAATCACGATAACTCATTCTTGTAGCAAATTACCGATTGTCAGAGGTAGTAAGCCTCCTTTCTGTACCGAGGCTCCCGAGTTTGAAACCCGGTAGTTGACCGTTCCAAAAAATAAACGTACATATCAGTCTAGCAGTTCTTAAGTTATGCGCTTACCAACGAACAGCATTTGATCTTTATACCTAGATATTTTTTATTATTCTGTACTGGTATCGCTCCAGTACATTGTACGGTGTCCTTATTGCAAGTATTGAACTTGGGACCGAACAGTGGTGTTCGTCTGGGGATATGTTTTTTATTTCACCACACTTTTCGGTCGAGATATGATCGATTTATTAACCTGTTATGCTGGAGCATTTTAACGTAGATACGTTTTATATCTAAGCACCGGTCAAAATATTAAATCGGCGTCATGCAAGTGTACCTGGCTCTAGTGCACTGCCTACCCCTTAGGGGGGGAATACATGTGGGGATGCGCATTCATCAATACGAGCTATCCTAGACAGGGAGTCCCTGTCTACGATAAAGCTGGCTTTTCAATATGGTATATAATATATATCTTTATCCCATAATAAAGAGCAAACTTAATAGTCAATTAGTTGCAATTCCTTACTTTGCTATTTTCTGAGAATTTGTAGCATTATACATAATACTGCAGTTAGAAACATTCTTCGGAGCGGTTATTTTTATTCAATAGCATCTGCCATATTCCCAACATGAATATTTTGAAGTTGATGTTGTCAGTGTCGGACGTCCTTGCTGAAATACGAACAAAGCAAAGCACCAGCTAGTCAATGTGTGCAAAAGGAACCCCGCGTTGACCGCCGCGCGCGCAGACAGGCAGCACAACCTAGTTTGTTTTTACACTAATCAAATATCGCTCCAATGAATTTTATAAAATTTTATTCAAGCAAAATGACAAACATTGAAGCATGCATTGAAATTATAATGCTTATCTACATAGCTAGTATTATTATACCTAGAATTCAAATCTTCAAATTAATTGAGTATACTAATTATAGGACCCATAAAGTAACTATATAAAAATATGTTACATATAAACATTGATACTAGCAAGCCATAATTATACACAGCGCTGAGTGCGCCATATTTCAAATGTAAATATTCTTATTGCCGTCCTACGAGAAGTTCTAAATTCATAAACAATTTAACTACAGATATTATATAGTGTCTATATAAATTTATAAACCATGACGATTTTATCTATCATATAGATTATTACTTTGAATTGAATAATTATTACTTTAAAATCCGATCCCTACCGCCACCAAGTTACCTAACACAATTAGTCAAACATTCATCAATTAGTGTTCAGAAAGTGCGAAGATTTAACAACAAAACGCTAAGTATTATTTGTGTCAATTTAAATACGAGCTACTGCAACAGACGTCGCAGAAGAAGAAGGTATACATTAAAACGATTCGAGGCATCGAAGTTAGTTAAACAAAATAATAAAGAACTTAATAAAAAAGAAATGGTCAACTTGACCAGTAGACTATAAATTGCTTAGACACACAAGAGTCCGAGCTAATAGAAGATATGAAATAAGCTTCAGGTCTTGAACTCCTCTGGATATTTCCGTAGTTGATTCGGGTGACGCAGCCGCCGACGAGGTATTTTGCACACATTGCTAGCGATATATTATTATGTCAAAATGGAAATCATTTGTAACGGTTGATAATATTATTGACATTGTATCTTAGCCCAAAAGAATTTAATGTTATTTAGATTCCATTTCGACATTACGAATGTAATGAAATAAAGACGCCCGCCGAGTACAATTGTGCAAATTTAAATTGATATTACTATCGTTGCAACATGTGAAATTAATTGTGAATTAAAAATAAAATGCGCTCCGCGTTCTCGAGATAGACAGAAAAGCGAATTTCGCCGACATGTTGCAACACGACTGGTATGTGAGGATGCAATTGTTCTAGACGCGCGTACGCATGTATATCAGTTAGCAACCGTACCTGGCCCGGGTCACTCGACTTGAGCGCCCAGGCGCGTTCCTCTTCCGCGCCCGATGCCGGCGATCAAAACAAAACACCACTTCGGTAACCAATAAGGCACTCGTATATTTCAGTTTTCGTTTCGTGTATAAAAAAATATCTTTGGCGTTATAACGGTATCGGCGGTCGGCCGAGCGAGTGGTAGCTACGCTTTCCGCAAGCTACTGTCCCGCCGGTCGGGGCGAGCTACTGTCCCGCCGGTCGGGGCGAGCTTCTGTCCCGCCGGGCGGGGCGCGGTGGCGGCCGAAAGCGTAGCTATAACTCGTCCGCGCCGCGGTCACGACCTTCGGGCGTCGTGCGCGTCACCCGAATCATTTCCACTGGAAATACCCGACTTTCCATTTTCGCCGCTGTCAAGCGGCGCCTTCCTTGCTCTCCGCCGTGCTCTTCGCTTCCGTCTCCTTCTGATCGTTTTCTGAAGTGAACATATCGTTTTGGGCCTCGGGCTCCGTCTCTATGGGTTCTTTATCGGTGTCAGAAGGCGCGGGGTCGTGTTCCGGTGGCGCAGGGAGCGAGAAACTCGTGTCTATGGCGTCGCCGGCGTCGTACAGATCGGCCGGCTCTACCGCAGGAGGTTCAGTCTCGACTGGGTCTGAGTATTGTTCATTGGTTTCTTGTTCGTTGTAACTTCCCTCCTCATTTTTATCCTCCATATTTTGAGGACAGTTGCTTTCCGGCTCGTCGTCCCGATGGACGGGGGATTTATGAACGGATTCGTCCACTGATGCCGCTGATGCGCTGTCATTCTCATTGGCCCTTTCCGTTTGTTCCTCGTGACTAGAGTCCACTGTTTCAGTGGTATCTCCAAGTTCATTATCTTTAACTTCATCAGTAGGTCTGATTGTTGCATCATCCTGAGGGAATTCGGTAGATTCAGGTAGCTTTCCGCCTTCAGGAACGTCGGTAATTTCGTCGGCGGCGCCCCATCTCGATTTCCTATCTCTTTCGCGCCTCGAATTACGTTCGTCCCTCGGTGTTCGCTCGTCCTTTGGAGTTCGCTCGTCCCTTGGCGGTCGCTCATCTCTGGGTGTTCGCTCATCTTTTGGAGTTCGCTCTTCCTTGGGTGTTCGCTCGTCTCTTGGTGTTCGCTCGTCTTTTGAAGGTCGCTCGTCCTTAGGTGTTCGCTCGTCTCTTGGTGTTCGCTCATCTCTTGGTGTTCGCTCATCTCTTGGTGTTCGCTCATCTCTTGGTGTTCGCTCATCTCTTGGTGTTCTAGGTTGGTCTCGTTTGTCATCATTGTTCCTTCTCCTGTCATTTCTGTCTCTGAACCTGTCGTCGTGCTCCCTGGTCCGCCGGTCTCTCCTTCGGTCGTCCCACTCATTTCTTCTGTCCCAGTCGCGATCTCTGTCGCCGTTCCAGCCCCTGTCGTTGTACTGTTCCCTGTCGTCGAAACGGCGTCCGCGATCGAAGAATTCTGGGGGACCGTCGAAGCACGGCGGCCCGTCGAACGGTCGATCGCCTTCGAACGGCGGGCCGTCGAAGGGCGGTCGAGGGCCGTCCGGTCCGAACGATGGTCGAGGACCGTCCGGCCCGAACGGTGGTCGCGGACCGTCCGGCCCAAACGGCGGTCGCGGTCCGTCCGGACCGAACGGCGGTCGCGGACCATCGAACGGCGGGCGCGGCGCGTCAGCACCGAAGGGAGGTCGCGGGCCGTCGAACGGAGGACGATTCATGCCATCGAACGGCATCCTGTTGAACGGCGGCCGCTCAAAGCGCGGTGGGCCTTCGAACAGCGGCCCGCCCTCAAACGGTGGCCGCTCGAACGGCGGCCTGTTGAAGGGCGGGCCCATGCCGTTGAATCGCGGCCCGAACGGCGCCGGCCCGTCCATCCACGGCCCTGAAATGACAGAAAGCGACTATAAGCCTATTGCCAACGCCGCAGGAGGCTGATACGCGTGGTATATATCGAGCCATACCTGACATCGGTGGCCTTGGAGGACCTCTCATTCTCAATTCTGTAAATTGAAATGGACTTTAATAGAAATAACTATGTTCTGATTTAATGGACGTGTAATATAGCTCTGCCAACACCATAATATTAAAGTAGCACTTTTAAGAAGTTAAATATGAGCTCTACACACTACTCTGGGCGCGGTGCGTGGATCTCCTAAGAGAAGAGGCGATTTGGATGAACCAATTAATTAAATAACCAAGCAAATAAAGTAAATACAACGGTAAAATTTAATAATGAAAATAAATAATAAATTATTTGCAACATTTGGCCCTTCTCATAATTGTGTTCGGTATTAAATAAAGAGTATTATAAACAAGAAATATTCATCTTCTATATAATATTAACTGCAAAATTTAAAGAAACTTATAGTAGCATTACAGAGCACTAGTATTCGAAAAAAATAATTAGCAAAAATATTAACAAAATTTGGGGTAAATATTTATAGCTGTTTTTCGTAATAAAATTATAATATTGATAATATCAGCTCCTACCTAGCAGGTGCACGGTGATGTGCTACTTATTTGGATATACATTATTTACACATTTATTTAATGCATAAACGTGATCAGTTTTAGTGATGTAACGAATATCTATTTTTACACATTTTGTGCAGCAGTCTACTTATGTCATTATTATCTCAAAGCTCAACTACAATTAACAATAATGAAGTCATGAATTGTCTTTTTTTATAGTTCCCCATCTATAATATCGTTTAAAAAGTAGATATATTTATTATTTTAGTAAGGTTAATAATAAAACTGTTGCTTTTGGCCATATAAAAATTCGCAAATTATTTGCATGGATTTTTGGTTCACGTCATGATCTACTCGTAAACCTGTTAGAAAGTTGCACACAATTTTGTTACACCTTGTATAGGTCATGTTTAGAGTGCTCACCGGCTCTGAAGTGCGGCGGCGCGTGACGCGGCGGCGCCAGCGGCGTCCAGCCCGCGGCCTCGCCCGCCCCGCCCTCTGCAATCACCCCGCATCCATGGTATCATTATATGCTATCCCCATACCACGATTGCCCAAGGCTACGTCGCGATCAGTGTTACCATTTATTGATATAATTAGAAAATTTTTTTTCGTTTGTGGCTCTGTCCTTTTTGGACAATTCTCCCAATGTCAAGTGAGGCGAATCCACGGTATACAGAATCAATATATCTAGAGGGCATGGATAGTCGAATTCCAGGCTATAATATAATTTCATTAGTTAGGGGCACTTTTATTAGTTTAGTCGTATATTTTTGCTTCCCAGAACTTGATTGGCGATATTATCAGATAATGCCTTTTTTTTCAATAACATGGCTTAAATGCCGGCTAGGGAAATAATTAATGTGTTAATGATTTCGTATATTTCCATCTGCTTATTAATCGACTGACAAGTCGATAGAAATACAAAAAATATTGAAACAGAGTTGCAACAGTATTGTAATTCTGTTTGCAAACCAGTTTAAATCATTACGCGTATTGCTATCGACTAATAATGGATAGAGATACACGAAATGATTGAGACAGGAATACATACACAGTAGCCCTGCAGGGGCTCTTATAATGTTATAATCAAGAAATACTCGACAGTGAAAATCTGGCTCTATGGCTGGTGGCTGCTAAGGGCTCTATTTTTAACCGACTTCAAAAAGGAGGAGGAGGTTCTCAATTCGGTTGTAAGTTGTAGCTCTATTAAGAATAACCCTAGCTCGAGAGTGACTGACCGGCGGCTGCGGCGGGCGGCGCGCGCGCGCGGGCGGTGCTGTCGTCGCTCGCGTCGTCTCGCTCGCGCTCGGGCGGCTCGTCGCGCGGCTTGTCGTCGCGCCCGGCGGGCTTGCCATTCGCCATCTCCCACAGCCGCTCTTGTAGAGATTTCTCCGTGTTCTCGTTGCTGGGAGTGTTGTTTCGCGGGGACTTCTCGCGACTGCGCTCCCTGCGGGGTAATGGTAACAGAATTATTTATATTCTTATATACATTCTAAGGAATGGGCCATACCGTTTAGGATCGCGGATAGACATATACTTAAAACTAGCTGACCGCTAGTTGCCCTATATTAATCCTATAGAATTTCTTTCAAATTTTACCGATTTTTTACGCATATTACGCATATAAAAAAAGCCAAATTGGTTCAGCCGTTCTCAAATGATACGAGTACGAACGAACAGCATTTCAATTTTATTTATACACAGGTTGATTCAGAAAGGGTATACAAAACTTGGAACCTGTGCTTCTTAAGGGCATTTATAATTATTGTTATTACTATTTTTAAATCGGCATATCGAAATTCCGACTTAACGTAATAACTACAAATGCGCACATTTATTAAATGTAGAACTGCACGACATAACGACATGGCAAAATCTATACATATAAATAAAATTGGAGTGTCTGTTTGTAATATTAAAATAACCGCTTTTTACTAAGTGCATTTGGATGTATACACGTTACCTATACCGAAACAACATTTTTTAAAATTTTTGTCTGTCTGTCTGTCTGTTTGTTCCGGCTAATCTCTGAAATGGCTGGACCGATTTTGACGGGACTTTCACTGGCAGATAGCTGATGTAACAAGAAGTAACTTAGGCTACTTTTATTTAAAAAAAAAAATAGGATCTCACGAAAAAAAATTAAAACCAATGTTGCAGCGGAGCGCCTGATTAATTTTGATAGCAACTACCTGCAATGCGTCCCGCGGGCTCAGAATGGGCGAGCAGGCTGTTGTCAACGGTTGTCTTTGTTAAATACCACGCGGACGAAGTCGCGGGCAACAGCTAGTAATTAATTAATAAATAAGATACACTCACCTATTGTTGTTATCCCTCGCTGGGAATCGTTCCTTCTCGCGGTCCCTGTCTCTGTCCCTCCTGTCGCCTCCCCCCCTCCTGTCACGACCCATATCTCTGTCCCTGTCTCTGCGGTCATCCCTCCCTGTATCCCTGGTATCTCTGTTTAATAAAAAAATACTTATATATAAAAAAAGACATACATCTACGAGAGTAATCTCCGGATCTACTGAACCAATTCTGTTTTTTTTTTCTAAAAGGAAGCTACATTATCGCTGTCTGCCAGCCGCGGGAGGAAGCTTGTGTGTAATAATGAGCGTAGAAGGATATTTATTTCTTATATTTACGCGAATACTACACATTGAAATAAAAATAATTTTAAGGATTTTATCGCGTTGTATTATGTTTTTACGTTCCCATCGTTTCGACCTCAATACACTGTGAGCATTTTCTGCGTAGATCGGACCGCAAGCAACAACTAATATGAGGGTACCCCGTTCAAACTATGACTCTAGGAGAGTCTAGGACGTCATCCAACTCAGTCCTCCCGTGACCATGGCCGCTGTAAAGCAGCCGAAACGTCGGGAGCGTAAAAAAACATTTTATTTCAACGCGATAAAATCCTTAAAATTAGTTTTATTTCAACACAGAAGGATACCTAAAATCCTACTTAGATCTGAAACTGTCAACAATTTAGCCTATATTTCTATACAGCGACTATATTTAGATGAATAAATCATAGTGACCCGGAACAGGCTGGTTTTTATTATGTTAACACCACACACTCGCCTCTCTCTCCGGTCGTCTCTGCCGCCGCGGTCTCTGTCCCTCCTGTCCCGGTCCCGCCGGTCCCTGTCCCGCCTGTCCCGATCTCGATCCCGATCCCTTCTGTCCTTGTCCCGGTCGTTCTTCCTGTCTTCGTCCTGCTTCTCCTCGGACGGTGGAGGCTGGTTCGCGTTGAACGGTGGCGGTTCGGACGCGTTGAAGCCCGGTGGTGGTTCCGACGCGTTGAAGTTTGGCGGCGGTTTTGATAGGAGTGCTTGGATCTGTGGCAATAATAATCATGTTGATTATAGAGAGATTGGACTGTGTTGTTTTATTGTATCATTAGTCTTTTCCTGCGGCTTCACCAGCGCAACCATCGATTCTTCTCTGCAGCCAATACACATAAGTACATTTGGAACATTGGTTTCAATGAGAAGAAGCGGCAAGACACTGAATGGACAATTTTATTTTTTTACGACCTCTACATTTTCGGGAGTTTCAACGCTATGTGAAGCCAGCTTTAGTGAGGTGTGCACGCATACTCGCAATTACAGTAGGATGTTATACAGGAACATGGCGGGTTTGGAGAATAATTGCTTTGATATGATGCCTTTCAAGTTTAGATGGTAAAACAAAAATAACATTTTTGTCATGTAGCAAATTGGCGCTACATATATGGGCGAACATATACCCCTAGACCAGGGGTTCCCAAACTTATTTTGTCTAATGCCCACTTTGAGAATGAATTATTTTTAGCGCCCCCATTTGATCACCTACTTAACAACCACTATAACTTCAAATTAAATTAATTATTGTAAGCCTCTACACAACGCCCCCATTTTTTTTCTGGGTCTCTTACCGTCCCCCTTTAGGCCTGCAGCGCCCACAGGGGGGCGTTATCGCCCACTTTGGGAAAGGCTGCCCTAGACTGTAAGACATTCATTACCTGGTCGGGCAGCAGCGCCAGTGGAACGGAGTTATCCGCACCGTTGTCTCCGCCGTTGGCCTCTTCCATGTGGTTGTCTTCCGTGTCCAGGTCCATCGCGTCGTCACTGTGACTAACTTCACCGCCCCGCTGTATAACAAAGCGAATGTGACATTAGCATCTAATCTGAGCTACAGTGCAGAATACCTTGAAGGCTCCGCACCGGTTTAATTGATATCATACTAATAGTATAAAAGTGAAAGTTTGGATGGATGGATGTTTGTTACTCAATCACGCCAGAACGGCTGAACGGATCTGGATGAAATTTGGCGCAGAGATAGATTATACTCTGGAATAGCACATAGGCTACTTTTTATCCCGGTAAAAAGGACATTTTTTTCGATTGATATTTAAATCAATCAAATACATTCAGTGCAATATGCTGCTATCTCAAAAAATAAAATTGCATCGCAATGAAGTCCTCGTCGAATAAATAATCGTACATGAAATAAGAAAACCGTTGGAATTTTAATATCGCGCCATGACCGAGCATTTTCACCTGAAAGGAACATTAAACACACCATTGAGGCGGAGCTGAACGGTGAAGAGCATGGCGGGGCAGATATTTCAGCCATGGGACTCCACTTAAGCGGATCGGAGTAGAGCCGTGAAAATAAAGGGACACCATTGGTTCATTTTCACTACTGCTCGGCCGCAATGGATTGTCAGCCTAAGTGTTGAACACGCGGTGAAGTGGTTTGGATGTACGCACTTGGTGGTGGTGGTGCGGCGGCGGCGTGTCGTGCGGCGCGTGCGGCGCGTGCGGCGCGTGCGGCAGCGCCGCGGGGTGCAGCAGCGGCACGCCGCCCACCAGCCCGCCCACGCCCACGCCTAGCAGCCCGCTCAGGAACCCGCCCACCATGCCTGCGTGATACACCACACTTATACATCTCTACCGTACGCTAATCTGATACAAGTGTAACGAAGATAGAAGAGCTGAATCCGAAGCCCTAGAGTTGGAATGTTCCGTCGATCTATTCATGAATATACCCACTTTTTTGCAGAATGTTTAAATGTATTATATCATGAAATCGTAATAGAAGTTGGTCTCAACGTGATTTTAAATGAAATACCTATAATTAATTGGTACTCACCGGGCTGCGGCATGGACTGCGGCGGCACGCCGGCCGGGAACCGCAGCAGAGGGCCTGTGGGGAACACTTATATATATATATAATCAAATGAAATGTTCCTTTGTAAGCGCATCACTTGAGAACGAATGAATTGATTTCCCAAATTCCTTTCATAACGAATTCCTTTCAGAATTGTACGGATAGACGATTATTGAAAAAAATCGGGAGAACTAAAAGCGCTTTTTTGACAGGACAACATCTGCCGGGATATGATTTCGTATATTTCTAATTATGAGTTGATGGAAATACAAGATCTATTTTGAAATAGATTTTCAACAGTATTGTAATTAGTTTGCAAACCTGTTTCATTCATCTCGCGTCTTTCTTTGGACTAAATTTGTGGATAGAAATACACGAAACGAAGGGTTTTGAGAATCCCACCCGTTTCCCGGAAGAATAATAATTCTAAATATTGACCCGGCTTATGCGCTATTAAAGTGCCAAGCTTCATTGAAACCAACAATTTTTTTCGCAATGCGGGGTTCAGACAGACGGTAATAAATTTCAACGGGTGACGGATTTGATCTCTGTATTGAAAATAAAGCTCTCAGGTTTTTTTTTTATATTTAGTTAGTTTATAGTAATATGTGAGATGCTTATGATGGGTCTTATTGCTTATTTCTAATAGTGTATGGATGCTTACCCGGCACTCCGGCTGGCAAGCTCGGCGGCCTCATGCCCGGCGGCATACCCGGCGCCATGCCGGGCGGGATACCAGCCGTCATTCTATGACAATATAAATAACAATTATATAATATGCCTCAAAAAGGACTGCTTATGTATTCCCAGCTTTCTCCGGTATTATTAGCTCCTAACGTAGCAGACAAGCTATTTTGGTCAGGGGTCTCTTGACCAAAATAGTTTGGGAATCTCTAGACCATGCTGTCGTCATGAAACCACTAGACCATGCTCTCGTTATCAACTTCAGCAGCCTTTCCCAAAGTGGGCGATAACACCCCCTTGTGGGCTGCAAGACTAAAAATCAGTTTATTTTATGTCGACCCCTGGGAAACCCCAAGGGGTCGATATCGACCACTTTGGGAATCCCTGGTCTAGCGGATTGATTACAGCTTGGTGTAGTGGTTGTTAACATATCGAGGGTATTAGTAAGACAATGTGTGAGGGAATAATAATTGTTATGCCCTGTACTTTGGTGATCAAATGAGTGAACTAGATCTTACCCAGGTGGTGCCATCCTAGGAACAGCCATCGTCATATTCCCAGGCGGCGCGTTCGGCAAACTGCCTGCCATTGACATTCCAGGCGGAAGCGCTCCCACCGGTAAATTTCCAGGCGGAATTCCCGCCGCCAGACTCACAGGCGGTAACCCTCCAGGGGGTAACGGGAGGTTGCCAGGTGGCAGGCTGTTCGGGAGGCCTGGTAACCCACCGGGAGGCATGTTCGGCATGTTCGGCATCATGCCCGCGCCTGATACGGCCGGCATTCCGGTCAACATTGAGATATTGTCCATCATCGACTTGGGGAGTATCTGTGTGTCGAAAGGTTTTATATAAGTAACTATTTTTTTTTTGTGTGTATTGTTTAATTTTAATTTAAGTTTGAAAACAACTTAGTGTTTTACGGCCCCCGCCCTGCACCTCCCAGCAGCAGCGGCAGCAGCAGCAGCAGCAGCCGGCAGTAGGTACGTACCCTGGGCGGCAGCCAGGGCGGCAGCGTGTCCTCGTCCACGGCGCCGCCGTCCTCCAGCGCGTCCAGCGACAGCGCGCCCAGCGCCCAGCGCGCGTGCAGCGCGCCCCACGGCAGGTACGACACGCCCTGCTCCGCCTCCCAGTAGTCCTTCCACTCGCGCCCCTTCACGCCCTTGCCCGGCGCCCACGCCACCTACACAACCAACATTATTGACGCAATTGTCCCTTGGAGCCTTTGCACACGACGACTTAAGTTAAAGCGTGTCAGATGCAACTAAAACTAGCTGTGAACACAATGCAGTCACTGCTATACTTCTCAAAAGCTGCTTTCTATACAACATGGTTAGTCCCACGCGATCGGATTGTGCGGAACTCAACGCGCGATAGCTCCTACGCGCAATCGCGACTTGTTTTTATTCGATTAAAATATACGAGGGCAACAAAGAAAGTTTTTAGAACTGGCCACTTGTAAACGCTATTATAATAAAATTAGTTCACATTTTGAAAATGGAACTCTTTGCCAATATTATTGTGTATGTATTTTATTCATTTGTCATTTGTTCACGATTAGGCGGCAAATTTAACCCTTAGTAGCCTGATTTACGAAAGTGATTAATTTTTAATATTACTTTGTTTAGTGTTACTGTGTTTAATAATAATGACATTTGATTTTTTTTTAATTTCGTTGGAAAGAATATTATACAACAGTAAAATACGTACAGCCAACCTATAAAAAAAACTAATAGTAATGTGAACATTCGGTTTAAAAGATTGGTATCAAAATTGAAACTCTAGGCTATTAAGGGTTAAAATTGTCTGTGTCACGTCAGCATGAATTTAACGCGAGAAAATTAATGGAACAATGATTTTTTATGACTTTCGATGTCATTTAAGTGAACAAGAAAGTTATGATAGATTTCGATTGGCCTTTCATGATGAAGCCCCATCTTGTGCCACTGTTTACAACTGGTTTAATCAGTTTAAACGTGGTCGTGCTAATCTCACCGATGATCAGCGTGAGGGACGGCCTTCTACGGCGACGACTGAATTACTGTTCTGACTGTTTGTATATTAAAATAACCTTTTTACTAAGTGCATTTGGATGTATACACGGTACATATACCAAAACCACATTTTTTAACCATTTTTGTCTGTCTGTCTGTCTGTTTGATCCGGCTAATCTCTGAAATGGCTGGACCGATTTTGACGGGACTTTCACTGGCAGATAGCTGATGTAACAAGGAGTAACTTAGGCTACTTTTATTTTAGAAAATCTTTTGTGTTAAATACCACGCGGACGAAGTCGCGGGTAACAGCTCGTAAATAATAAAATACTAGAGGAATTGTATGAGTGTGTGTGTGTGGCACGTACGGTGATCTCCTTGGTGTGCAGCTTGTGCTTGTTGAGCTTGGCGATGGCCTTGGCGGCGTCGCGGCGGCGCTCCATGACGACGAAGGCGCAGCCGCGCGGCGCCACCACGTCGATGGCGGCCACCAGCCCCACGCCGCCGAACAGGTCCGACAGCTCCTCCGGCGTGGCCAGCTTCGACAGGTGCCCCACCCACAGCGTCGTGCTGCACACTGCGCACAACACACGACACACGACCTGTGCGATCATGCTGGCTCGAACCACAATCCACTGACGTCTATATATACAAGTACGCATATATAGAGGTCAGTGCCACAATCGGTTGCACTAGTACCACAGCCGGCTGTGACAACACCAAATGTCAGTTAAATCGATTTTGACGCTTTCACTCGCATGAATTACAGAAGGGAGTGAGCGACTCGGTGCGATATAATCTGTGACTTAGGTTTTGTCTTGTCTTGCGTGCTAGCCCTTTAGAACTGTAGTCCGAACATAGATTTTCCGTCGGTAATTTCATGAATTATACGTACTTCTTTCGGCATTATTAAAATTATTTGAGCATAAATCATAATACATGTCTAGCTAACGTGATTTTGTATTAAAAAACTGTATTTCTCATTTTGCCTATGCAATGTAAATTAAACTTAGATAGGCTAATCCCGCGCGTCACTCGCACGAGTCGGGTATCGAGCGGCGCGTTGTGTGGTGATCGTGTGAGGTATAATACATTGCGCACTCATATCATCTTTTGAGTGATCCAAAGCTTTTGGTTTTTTTTTCTTGTTCCTCGAAATGTATGAGCTCATTTAATGTTCGCAGGGGTGGTTTGAAACACTTCTGTCGACGCGGGCTTTAGAATCAGAAGCCCATACGAAATTGTGTTTCTGTTTAAGTGAACACTCACCACTGAGGTTATCTTTTTTCATTGGCGGTAGTCCTTTCTTCTCCCTCTCCCTCTGCTTTTCTCTCTCTGCTTCCCTTTCTTTGTAGTTCTTTTCCCTGTCCTTATCCCGGTCTCGGTCTTTGTCTCTATCCCTGTTGACAAAAATATGAGATCTTAAATAAGAAAGAATGGTTACAGACTTCGTCTTTTGGGAGTATTAATGCTTACATAATGGCCACAATTCACATGCTAGTAAGAAAAAAAAAACTGGTGCCAAAATGAAAAGTAGCTTGCATGCAATAGTTTAGCATTTAATCTTGATGAAATACACATGCCAGCTGCGTATTACAAATTTATAGAGGTTTACAGTGGCACTTTTTCAAAAGAAAATCACATTGTGATAATATTTTAAAAAATCCATTAATTGTAGTTAAGAGACAGGTAGTCTACTTTAAATGCTTTATGTGTTGTAAAATGAAATCGGGAACATGATCCCAACACTTTAGCGGGAGCATCGTGGCAAGCGATGATGGTCCAACACGGAAACGTGTGGAGACGTCAAGGACAGGTCTCTGGCCAGATTGTAGGAGACTATTATATATTTAGGTACAGCAGGGCTAGGCGAACATGTCTCACACAAACAGGCGTAAGCAGAGTGACATGTGTCACTCTATGGTCTTACACGTTCGCACAACGTAGGTTGCATACCTAACATTCCTCCCCCATAGCTAAACCTCTACCATACATGCTAAACAAACAATAACGTAACTCTAAACTAAACATGTTAATAATACTTCTTATAGTCCACTCTGGGAATGTCACGGAGCTCCATGTGCACACTCGCATTTGCTTGCTCTGTTTGGGCGTCGTAAAATTCATCACGCTCCGAAGCTACGGGCGGTCCTTCCTCCCCAACAGTGGACGAAGATATTCCTGGCGAGCCGACATGAGAGGCATCAGCTACGGAACAAGTCAAATCTTCCAAGCCAATTTCACATGACCAGGTTGTGTCTGGTTGGCATGACAACCCTTTAAAAATATTTAATTGATCTATATGTTTTTTCCTTATCAAGCCTGGGATTTCAGCATCTTCGACCAAATAAGTCACTTTGCCCGTTCTCTTAATGACGGTACCTTTACGCCAGGAAAATTTTTTGTTCTCCAAAAACTTTTTGTACAATACAGAGTCTCCTGTACTAAACGGTTTTCTATTTTGACCGTTGTATTGTTTACTCTGCAAGGACTGTTTGTTCTCCACATTAACAACCAGGTCAGTGGACGAGGGCGGCGATAGCGGGTTAAGTAAATCCAACCGTGACCTAAGCTTCCGGCCGAAAACTAACTGGGCAGGCGAAAATCCAGTAGTGGAATGTATTGAATTCCGATAATCAAACAAAAACTTCCCAAGCCTAGACTTATAATTGCTAGCGTTTTTGCTGCCTAATAAGCAAGAACGAATCCCCTTCTTCACTACTTTAACATAACTCTCCGCCTGCCCGTTACTGGCTGGATGATACGCAGGAGACGTCACATGCGCTATGTCATTTAATGCACAGAAATTCGAAAACTCTTGTGACGTAAACGCCGTGCCATTATCACTTACTATAGTATGAGGCAACCCGAAACGAGACATAAACTCACATAGGCTATCGATCACAGCAGCCGTGCCGGCATTACTGCCCATAGTGAACACTTCGACCCACTTAGTGTACGCATCTACAACAACTAGGAAAACATTACTGTGGAATGGACCTAGAAAGTCCATATGGATCCTATAAAACGGTTGCTGAGGATACTTCCAGGGTGCCAGAGGCGCACGTGCTGGAGTCGGTCGCAACTGAATGCAAACCTCACAGGTTCCTATCATGTCCTCTATTGCCTTGTCAATCCCTGGAAACCAAAATCTAGAACGCGCTTCAGCCTTCGTCTTTACGATACCTAAGTGTGACTGATGCAATTCCGCTAAAACCTTGGAACGCAAAGCGCGGGGTAAAACAACTTTGTGACCCCTCATTAGGCATCTGTTCTCATAAGCCAATTGCATCCTACAATTAAAATAAGGCGCGATTTCCGCATCCATGACTTTTCTGGGCCATCCATTAAGAACATATTTGATAACTGCTTCTAGCGTAGCATCCCTACGAATTTCAGTCCGTAAATCATTAAGCGTCATCGGAAACCCACCCTCTATCACAAAGTTGATATAAGTAGCCCGGTCAACTGCACATAAACTTTCTTCCGCGCACTGGTCGGCGGTATCCGCCGGCAGACTTGCTCGCGATAAGAAATCCGCGCTGTTATCACCGCTTCGAACAAACTCGATGTTATAATTGTAACTACTTAAAAATATCGCATAACGTTGCAGCCTATTAGCCGAGACTTCCGGAATACCTTTATGCGGACCAAAAATAGAAAGGAGCGGCTTATGATCAGTTCGCAAAATAAAAGGTACCGATCGAGCATACAGGTACTGATGGAAACGTCTCATCCCGAAAATAATAGCTGTAGCTTCTTTCTGAATTTGCGAGTAATTCTTTTCAGCTTGGCTTAGCGTACGCGACGCGAAAGATATAGGTCGCTCGTTTCCATCGGACTCAATCTGAGATAAAATAGCTCCAAGCCCGCTAGGAGACGCGTCTACCGTCAAAATTATTTTAAAATCTGGGTTAAAATGCGCCAGGACCTGATCTGACGCTAAACAATGTTTTACCTTGGTAAATGCTTTACTGTGTTTGGTGTCCCAATTGAACTTCACCCCCTTTTTTAACAATTCGTAAAGCGGACTCAAAATAGATGAAGCATTCGGTATGAAATTTCTGTAATAGTTAACCAGACCTAAAAACGATTGCAGTTGACCAACAGTTACTGGATTGGGCGCTTCCATTACCGCCTTGACCTTATCTGGCGATTTATGCAACCCGTTCCGGTCTATTTCATACCCTAGATAACTTATTCTATCCTTAAAAAAATCACATTTTTCTTTTTGCAACACTAGCCCTACATCCTGAAGTCTTTTTAAAACATCATGTACTCTCTGAAGGTGGACAGTCCTGTCCGGCCCTGTAATTAAAATATCGTCCAATAGACATAAAACGCCATCCATACCAGCCAGCAGCTCCTCCATGGCACGCTGGAAAATAGCTGGCGCGCTAGCTAACCCGAACACTAGACGCTTGTATTTAAAAAGACCACGGTGAGTATTAATACATGTATAGTTCTGAGACCTGGCATCTAACTTAAATTGCGTATATGCCATAGAAAGGTCTAGTTTACTAAACTGTTGCCCAGAATGTAACTTAGTAAAAAGTTCGTGAATAGTAGGTAACGGGTACTGATTGATGACCAGTTGTTTATTTATACTAACAGAGTAGTCAGCGCAAATCCTAATTGATCCGTTACGCTTTAACACCGGTACAATAGGGGACGCATAGTCCGAGTGCTCTACAGGTTCGAGCACGTCAAGGCCCACTAAACGATCTAGTTCCTTGCCAACTCGATCCTTCAACGCAAACGCGAGCGGCCTTGCTTTAAAGAAAACTGGTTTAGCATCCTTCTTAAGCTGAATTTTAACTTCGTACTTCTTAAACAGCCCTAACTTATCACAGAAAACTTCCGGATACAAAGCCTCTAATTCTCGCATAACAATGTCATTGTTCGAATCACAATAATTTATAGGGGACAACCCTAAGTTGAACTTTGACATAAAATTTCGGCCTAAAATAGGCGGACCACCCCCGCACACAACATAGACTTCCATGGAATGCGTACTACCTGCGTAAGTCATTGGTAGTCGAATTACACCGAGGCACTTCATTAGCACTCCAGTATAAGACGACAGCTTTTTAGTAACTCGTGATAACGGCACGTCGCTAAAATATTTTCTATATGTGACATCAGAAATAGCCGTGATGCCTGCTCCGCAGTCAAACTCAAATTTTATTTTCTTACCGAGCACCAAAACCTCATCAGTCATAGGTTCGCCATGCTCAGAACGTATGTGAAAATAAAATAACTCACCATCGTCACCGTCGCCCTCGCTCACATTAGCCCCAGTTGTAACAAATTTAACCTTCTTGCACATTTTACGCAAATGGCCTTTCATGTTACATTTAGTGCACTTCAATTTGGAGAATCGACACTTGGACGTCACGTGATTGGTTCGGCCGCACGTCGCGCACGGCTCATGATCTGGATCCACACTCTCACCGGTCTGAGATGTCACTTTAAATAGCTGCTCCTGTAGTCGCGCCGAACTCGCTGAACAGACCGTCGTGGCAGCTCCCGCACGTGCACAGCGGATACTTTCCGCTAAGTCAATTGCTTTCGAAAGAGTCAGCCCGCTGAGGTCTTGTGCAAACAATTTCTCCCGTTCGGGTCCCTGCAGCATACCCATCACAAACCGATCACGTAGTGCCTCCTCTAAGTTCGAAAAACTGCAATGAGCAGTCAAACCACGAAGACGAGCGGCCCATTGCGTAAAGGATTCCGATGACAATTGAGAAGCTGCATAGAATCTATAGCGCTCACTGAAACCGCAACGTTTTACGGTGAAATGACGATTCAACAATTCAATGATGTCCTCATACGGCACCTGCTGCAGATCCTTAGGCTGCGCAAGGTCCACTGCCAGCTTGAAAGTTCCATCGCTGAGCGTGCTCAACAAGATCGCCCGTCGTTTGATGCCCGCTGCGTCCTTTGCATCGACAATGTCATTGGCAATAAACCATTGATTAATTTTACATCTAAATGTATCCCAATCTTGGGTTTGATGATCGAAAAAGGACAGAGTATACCCCACAGACATAATGAGGGGGTAAAATGGGTCTAATATCCCATCCTCGTCGCCACTATTATATATTTAGGTACAGCAGGGCTAGGCGAACATGTCTCACACAAACAGGCGTAAGCAGAGTGACATGTGTCACTCTATGGTCTTACACGTTCGCACAACGTAGGTTGCATACCTAACAGAGACTAAAATTTTAGAGGCTGTAAAAAAAAAGTTGCCTCACCTTTCTCTGTCGCGTTCGCGATCGCGTCGGCGGCGCGGCGAGCGCGAACGCGAGCGCGAGCGCGAGCGGCGGCGGCGGCGCGGCGACTTGGAGCGCGAGCGGTGCCGCCGGGACTTGGGCGACGGGCTCCTGCACACAACCACACCGTGTCAACCCGACTACGCACAATCTCACATCTACTTTTTTTTTAGGTTGGCAATCGGCTACAAAATAGTGCCATTTTGCCAGTGTCAGCCGGTGAATTGTTTAATCGTTGTTTTAAATATAAGTTCATTACCTTGAATCGTTGGCGTCAGGTATTTCAATCACCTGCGGGCCAGTCTCGACGAATTCTATATCGGACTCATTAGCCATGTCATCCTTTGGCTCATTCTGTTTTTGATCTTGTGAAGACTATAACAAAAAAAAGCATTTAATAAAATAATAATAAATATCGCCAGACAAACACCAACTATATGGCCCCCCACTAAGCAACGCTTGTATTATGGGTACCGTACAATAGACTGGGGGCGAACTAAGTATATATAATACTTATATAGATATAAAACATCCATGACTCAGGTACAAAGTATTCGTTTTCATCACACAATGTTTGTCCGTACTAGGATTCAAATCCAGGACCCGCGGCACAGAATACATTGTTACTACCCACTGAGCTAATCAGGTCGTCAAATAAGCAATCTATACTTTAAATCAAAATAATCTACTGCGTGATTCAGAAAGGGCATAGTAATATTTAAACCTGCACTTCTTTAGCACATTGGTTATAATTGTGTATTGTCACAATTAAAAAGTCTTGGGTGATTTTTTTTTGTTTATGGTGACATAACATAATGATTACAAATGCGAATAAACGCAGGTACAAATAGTAATTTACCCTTTCTGAATCGCGCTGTATACATACACTGACACACGGGCAAAACCAAGTAAAGTTGATAAATTGATATAATAAGGCTTCATTAATTTTACCAGAAAGGGATTTTGACTTTGATTCTGCTGCAACTGCATATCAGACATCATTGGCATTAGGTTCTGTAATTAAAGTATATTATTAGTTGGAATCTATGGTTACACTATTTTTTTTTTCTTAAATTATAGGCATGATATTGTGGTATTGAAACTAAGTGAAAACCTGTATATTAGATACCTGTTTGAAGTTTGCGTGAGAGTTAAGTAACCTATTATTTAAAAAAATGTTGAATGGGTGAATGAGTCTGTTGATCAGTTATTCTACTTACAGGTATCTGCATTCCTGTCATCATCTGCATCTGGGCGTGTAGTGTCTGTAACTGCCTCATTATCTCTGGGTTTGTAAGTATACTGAAAATAAAATCACAGATTAGTATTCATCTAAGCATTTAGCTATTACATAGGGTTTAACTAATGGGACTGCACTATTAACATAACAATCTCATATTGGTGATGGAACAAGGCGATACTTGGCGGAATCGATTGCTAAGCAAATGGGGGAAGAGTGACCCACCACTGAGCAATTGGCTCATTGTATTGTAATTTAAACATTAGAGGAAAATATTTTATTAGAACCCAAGCACTATTGTCATACTCCTGATTTGAAAAATATGATTTTAGTATCGATTTGTAAGCATTTGTGGGTAAGTATACATATATTATAGGTACCTTCCGAGCGCATCGGCGGGGTTCTGTCCTGCATGTCCCGCGCCGTGCGAGCCGTGCGTGCCGTGCGTGCTCTGCGGCGTCGGCTCCGGCAGCGGCGCCTCATCCTCGCTCTCGTACTCGAAGTCGTTGAGAAGCTTCCTGTTGAACTTGCCCTGCTGGATCCCAGACGGTTGGTCCTGAAACTGAGAAAATTATGCATTTTAGAAATAAAATGTTTAATAACTAAAAGAGTCCTGGAAATTAATCCATGATAATGTTGTGACATTTTATTTCTTCCAGTGGGAAAATCCACCATGTTTTAAACTATCCACCCTAGAAGTAACCAACAATCTTAACACTATTTCCACTCTATTGGAAACTGGACTCTGTCATGGTTAACTTGTAGTAGATCAAGGACATACTATACCTAAGCAAAGTATAAACAGGAACACTCACTCTCTACACCACTGTTTATAGACACTATTAAACAAAGATCTTCAAGTCAGTGTTGCTACAGTAGTGTACACAATTTGACACTCAGGCTAATTGACTGAGTGACTACTACCACTAACTACTACCAGCTAATAATAATGTCAAGGGTCCTCTATGTCATATGTAACTTTAGCCCTAGATACAGCTATTCATTCAAAGCATTTCAAACATTAAGTGTAGACCACCCTATTGACTTTTAATTATATCTGTCAATTTTAGTTTTTTTTTTTACTAACTTTGTCAGTTGCAGCAGTTATACGGTTTGGTCACAGCAGGGTGGCCGTTTTTTACAACAAAGTATAGTTACCTGATCCCCCATAGGTGATGAGGCATGCGGTGTATGCTGGGCTGGTTGCACCGGTGATAACTTGTCCAATGTATTGTGACTTATGTTCAAACTGCTCCCTGAAAATATTTAAACATACCTAATAAAATATAATGTAAAATGAACAAGGTGACAGGTGTGATATACCAAACAATAAATTATCGAGATTGTAATCTTTGTCTGATAAGTTGAATTGTATAGTGTACATTTATTTACATAAGGCAACATTATAATATGTATGGACAGACTGTAAACTACAGACTGTCAAAGAGGTTTTTAGCTTAACTCATGAATAATCCTTCTGGGTCTCTTAGAGTCAAATTTGTTTGATGTTTACAAATTCATTACTTTTGATGATTGCTTGGTCTGTTTTGCTAGTGACATGTTTGTACTCCTAAGGGTAACTTAAAAATATATTTATTCAGCATATGCTGTGTTCAGGCATTACTAGGATCACCCTTAGTCCATTGTACATTAAAATAGTTATAAAAAAACTACACAAAATCATTAACTATTCATGTACCCATACAAGAGTTGTCTTGTTTTGGACCAGTTATGGCTAGCATTTCTTGGGTGATCATTAATTTATAAATTCTTTAGCAGTATCATTTTATCATTACCATTTGCAGCATTCTGCTGCTGTTGTATTTCTTGATGTAGTGGATGATTGGGGTCAGCCATGTCAAGCAGTGGTTGGATCACTTGCGGGGTGAACACATTGTTCTTCTGCCATAGGTTCAGTACTCGGATTATATTCCGCTGGAATTAGAAGTTGTTTATAAGTTTCATTCATGGCTGCACTTGCAAATTTAAAGATTTCTGAATTATAGATAATGATTCAAAGGAGGGAGGATACAACTTAGTATTGATGGGTAAATTTATATTATAATACCTTTTTGTTTAAATTGGGATGTTTTATGAGATTTTCCTGTATAAAACATTGCTTTGTTATGTACACAAATGTTATGGGTAAATGTATATAATATAAAATACTCTTTAGAATTATGGTTTACTTATCACGAATCTCATAGATTTATATTTGTATAGTTTCATAGATAAGAGAGGGACCGATTATAACCTAAAATAGTAATTTTATGTAACTAACCTTATCTTCTGGAGGGCATCTGAAAAGGTTTGCGCAGGTTTGCTGCATGTTTTTCGCGAACCGTGGGGCAAACACATCCTTATCTTGCCCGAACTGATGCCGCGACTGTCTCACAATCGAATCTATCACGTACAGACCAGGCACTTTGTATTCTGGCTTGCACTTTTGAATAAACTTTTCAACACTGTGCACTACATGTTTATAGAACTTTATGGCTTTGATAGCACCTCTGGTGATAGCACTCATCTTTGCCTTCGATATAGGCGGCTTGTTGTCGTACAACCCGGATAGCTGTAAGAAAAACGATTGTTATATTATGCCACGGAACATTTTGTTCAGCAGGAAAATAACGACACAAACATACCTCCGCGTTGAACGCTTTTACTTCTGCCATATTAGACGTATCCATTTTGATGTTTTAGCTTCAGCCACTTATAAAATAACTAACTTATATCATCATTTGAAAAGAAAATCATTTTCGGATGAAAGTCAACATGCTCAAAATTACAAAATGGCGTGCATGCCAATTAGGGTTGCCAGTACCATGAGCACAGAGAAAGCAATCACTACACTTGCCATGAGATAAAATCTCCTTTGCTTTGCGGTAGATAATACTCTATACCCAATTAGCTCACAAAAATCATGATTCTTACCCCCACCTAACTACAGAATAAGCGAGCGAAAATAGTTGAACTAACACAGCAGGTTGCATTCACTTTGCACACATTACGAAAATGATGAGACAAAAGAGACAACTTTGTCTATATTATATACCTATTTTATTATTATTATTGGTGAGTGATCTAGTATTGATAAGTTATCCATAAGTGTCAACCTCCTCTGCTTAGCCGTTGTGATTATACCCAGCCCCTACCCCTATGGCTGACTGACGGATCGCGAGGCTTTGGAACATGAGCGAGCAGCTGTTGCTGTCCCGTTTTATCACATGAAACATGACACTAATGGGACGAGTAAGAGTAAAGAGAACTTGGTTCAACTCTTCTTGGCGAAAATGACATTATTTTGTAGCCAATTACCTATATAAAAAAGAAGAAGAAAGAATGAATGAACTGTTCGTGTGTGTGCTGCCAACCCCAAGAAACTAAAAAACAGCAGATCACCAATAAAAAAAACAGGAGAAAACAGTAGGTAAAGAAAAAAATGGCAGATTTCATACTTTCCTCATGTAATTAAAACAATTACCTACTTTTATTAGTTACCAGGACTCACATTCATTGTTATATTATAATATTGATCACAAAATAATAAAAAACAAAAATCAAAGTAAAATTATTTTCCACTTTCATCCTCAATTGTCATTTTCAGACTCCTTTTCTTTTTTTAAATCACATATTTTTGTTAAATTTCTTCATTTGTCTTTCTGTGGCTTAAAATGAGTAGCACTCGGTTATTTTGTATTTAGTGTGCACTGCTCCTTTAATAGTTGTAGTCGATATTCTGTTGCGTAATTTGGTTTTCTTAATATTTATACCTGAAAATAATCCTTCCACGGTGGCGCTGCTATGTGGTAGGCACAAAAGTTTATTCACCAATTCACACAATATGGGAAATGTTTGAGATCCGTCTCCATTTTTCAATTCGTGTACATGTTTCCAGTAGATTCTGCCATCTAGCGTCATTGCGTTTTATTACATAGTGGTTATCAAAAAATATTTGCATAGTGTAATAGGTGGCCCTGAACGCTAATTAAAAAACAGTAAAAATTAGGAATTAAACAGAAAACAGGGACATCACTGTGAAAACAGCAAATCTACTGTTAAAACAGTAGGGTTGGTAACACTGGGTGAGCTGCTGTTTTTTAGTTTCTTGGGGTTGGCAGCACTGGTTATAATATTCATAATTTTGTTCTGTGGTGATATAGTTCTGAGGTCAAGCAACAAATAATTTTATAGTTATTTTTGGTGTAGTGTATACAATAATATTATGGCTGATGAATATGCAGTTGTTAAACGCAGTAAACTAATCCTAAAAGGAGATAAGCCCAAGTAAGAATAATTCATAACAAAAACATAACCTTATACATACAAAACAAAAAGATGAATATGTATTTTATTGTTTCTTCAAAGGCATTTTATCATTTTTCAGAGCAAAGAAACGCAAGCACAAGAAGAAAGAGAACTCTGAAGATTCTAAAGTAGATGAGGATTCCGTTAAACACGGCGGTTGGTGGAAAGTCACTAGGATTGAGGATATAAGTGGATCAATATCGTTAGAATTTGGGAATAACTCCTATTTGTCCGCTTTGGATAACGGCTTGTTCACAATAGGCGCTCCTCACGGCGATGGCGAGGGGCCTTCGCCTGAAGAGATATTCACAGCATTTCCAGCTGGGGAGACAAAGTTTGCTTTGAAATCTGGCTATGGTAAATACTTGGGTGTGGCAAAGGATGGAACAGTGATAGGTAGATCTGATGCTGTGGGGCCTATGGAGCAGTGGGAACCTGTTTGGCAGGATGGTAAGACATTTTAAAGTAATTCATTAAAAAAGCATGTCAGTGAGAAGTTGTTTGCTTGCAGATTTTGAGATACATAAACTAACTCCATGCCAACATGACTCCCTCACATCTGATACGAGCAAGTTTGGGTCAAACACCCCCTCATAGATCTAGATTCTAGGTCTTGCGAACTCCATACATTCAATCTGATTGGCATGCTTGTGTACTAAATACAAAGTGTTATTAACTATTTTCAATCAAAGCCTGTACTTCATCTAGTCCACCAACTCAATTAGTACATATATTGTATAACCAAGCTAACAGACAGTACTACATCTTTCTTGAACAATCAAGCATTTCACATTTTCAGGTAAAACAGCAATCCAAAGCTCCCTAAGCAAGTTTATGTCAGTGAACCCTGAGGATGACTCTGTGGTGGCAGGTAGTGTCACTGCTGGGGAGCAGGAGTTCTGCAGCGTCCGCAGCAACAAGACTAGAGAGGAGAACAAGGCAGTTTTACCTGATGAGGAACAGGCAGACTTGTCACAAGTGGAGGTCAATTATGTGTGAGTTTAATCAATATTAATTACTACCATAATTTTAAAGAACCCAACCAGGTTTTAGGCTCTTCCATTGGGTTCAATTTCTGGCAGCCATTATTTTTAGTACTAACATTGCAAGCATTAATAATAGATAATTTATTTCTAGATTTAAATATATTCCCTTTGTTTTGAAAGGAGGCACCCGTGCCAAGCAGTGGACACAATGGCCAATTATTATTTCTTTCCTGTAATTTTCAGCAAAAAGTTCCAGAAATTTCAGGACAAAAAGCTCCGCCTGAATGATGGAAGTGTCTCTGAACTGAAAAGAGCGAAAAACGAAGGGAATCTTCACGAAACATTGCTTGATCGTAGAAGTAAAATGAAAGCAGACAGATATTGTAAATAGGATAGGTATTTGTTTTGAATATCTTGTGATTTGTTATCCCACTGATTCATCAGGGGAAATGGCTCGAACAGGCCATCTTGTGACTTGTGTGACTACCAATAAGATTCCAAATATGGAGAGTATAATTTTAAAAAATATAGTAAATGGTAATCAAAACACAAGCTTGCTTTCAAAGATTTTTATTTATTCCTCATGTAATAACATCCGGTATAACAGCCAAAACGATTCGTGATTAATTTAGCATACGCGGTATTTTTACAGAGAAACCATTTCACTTATTCGGAGAATTTGAATAGTACTACCTACATGTCTTATACAAAACGATATCTACACCTAAGCCTAGTGTTAGACTAGACACAGAACCTAGTCTATTCGGAACTTGATTCGTGGCGGCCACAATGGTACAGTCTACTGCAGCCGACATACTGATATAATACATTTTATTATTATATGGTGAACATTCGATTTGTCTTGTGAATTTAGACATTTAATTCACATTTGAAAATTAAAGATACCGTTCCGAACAAGTTAATATGCATCTTCACATAACATAAATTATCTTCGGCTCGAGAGTAAGATCAGTCGTAAGGCGATAAAAACCTGTTGATTCAAAAATTACCTCGAATACATAAATGCGAATCCCGCCAAGATACTTGAATCCTATTCTCATGAAGTTATAATAGGAGGTCCAAGGATGGTGTTCCTACTGGAATACAGACGCATAATAACCAATAATACCTGTAAGTAGTGTCTTACACTCGGCGCTTCGAGTCTGTGTAAAAAGTGTGCCCCAAATGATTTGCCCAGTGGGCCCACAAGCTATATATTTGAGGGTATTAATTATCATGGTTGTACAGTATTGTAAATAATTATATAACATCTGTTCGGTGGGCAAAATTAGTTAATACATTTGAATATATGGGTGCGGAGATTGCAGTATGTTAAACTCGTTTACATTGTATTGTGAGCAGCAATGAATGACCATAATATACATACATATATCTAAAATAAATGCTAACAATATACACGTAAGTAAATATTATCGACTAACAAGACGAAAAATTATACATATTACGAGATATAATCAAACATACTGACCTCGTTGGAAATATCGAGCTCCTCATTACGAAATTAAGTATTTACAATTAATTATATTTTGTTAAGTAAATTGAAACGAAGTGCAGATTTTGCAAAAAATATCAAGTGACATTTAAAATTAACGAAAATAGAAAAACAATATTTATTTGTTATATAGAAAGCGTAACATTTAATCGCGGTTCCGCCATGAGTGCCGTCTGACGATCGCGACAATTAACAGCTTTGGTGGTAATGATACCTAACTACAATAAGTCATAATGAACATAAATTACATTATAACACTGTATTTTAATTGACGGAAATAAAATTACGGAAGTTTTTGTCACAGAATTGCTTGCCAAAATGTTAATGTCTGGAGCGCCAGCCTCAATATGTCATCTTTGCGAGGACCAA
This sequence comes from Pheosia gnoma, assembly GCA_905404115.1. NCBI lineage: Eukaryota > Metazoa > Arthropoda > Insecta > Lepidoptera > Notodontidae > Pheosia > Pheosia gnoma. The sequence goes on from FR989903.1 coordinate 9,327,107, forward strand.
ACTAACCTAAAATAATTGTATCAACCTTCTTCATATATGAATTCCGTTAACAAATTATTGGCACTAATAAAAATACAGAAGTTTAAATTAGGATTTTAATTTAACTAAATAACGTAATACCATTAAGGGTTGGTGGTATTTTTGTTTGAAATGCATAGACATAACACTGATTGTCTGATTCGTACATATCCACTGTTCCCGACCCTAAACATTGCTCATCACATAAAGTTTGTCCCGACCAGGATTCGAACCCGGTACTCTCGGCACAGAAAGCAGGATCAATACCAACTGCGCTAATCCAGCTTTCAAAGTTCGTAAGTATAAGTAAGTATTATTGAGTTAAAATATAAAAAAAATCCAGGGAGTATTAAAATGTGGTCAAACCTAACTCTGATGAAAATTCTAGCATTCTCAAACGATTTTTTGTAGCATAATCAAGGAAGATTACAACATGTATAAACCGTTACACCAGTGTCATGTCTACATAATCATTATGAAGGATTGCGATGCCTCATAACAATAGGTACTTAGATACAATTTGATGAACAATTCTGAGTATATTATTTCATTCCCTGTATTAAAGGAAAAACAAATCTTTTTTTATTTATTCTAAGGTATGGTCACTTGTCACCTTAGAATAAATGAGACTGTTTCAGATATATAGGAAATTATTTTTAATGCTATTTTTTATTCTCTCAATAGAGAATTCTTTTCCTTATCACATTCTGCAAAACAATAGCAACGTTTAGTCGTTTTATCGAGAAATTACTATCAGAACTCTCAGTTTATCATAAAAAATTGACAAGACAACAGATAGCTATAAAAATGTGTGACAAATTAAAAATATTACTTGTTAACAATTTCTAGTTGCCCGTTGAGTTTGATTCGTCTAGCGGTGGCTACACACGAAAAAGTTTACACAATTAGCATGATAGTAAAGCTCAAGTTAACCTGCCCCTCACTTGTAATCGGAACTGGATTTTTAAAGCCAATGTCATTGTTATTATCATTAGACAACAATTGACGAGCAACACGTGACTCTCAACATGTTTGGCAACGTTGCACGACGGCGCGCAGTGTTGCCAGAAGACGCGCGTGTTTTGACTCCATACAACAAGTCAATAGTGTGGACTAACCATAAATCTCAGACCAAAAGCCTGGACGTGACATCGGAAGGCTTCCCCTCTGCCATAAACTGTGTGCGAGCGCTGCCATTTTGATTAGCTTAGACTTTTTACCCCCTCATCCCTCAAGAATTGGCAAAAAATATAGTAGATTTTGTCCGTAGGCGGATCCATTTGTTAAAGCGATAAATCAACACTAGCTACTTAGTCGACATCTGATCATGTATGGACACACAATGTTACTTCAGAAAAGTTTCGCGTCATCACTCAACATGATGCTGGGCGTCAATTGTAACAATACATGGCTTAAAGTACTCGTTTTAGAGTACCGATACATAAGAATTAGTTGGCTGGTAGTGGGGTAACTGACGCAACAAGTATAATCAGGGCCCGGAACCGGGTAAGCCCATGATCGGGTTCTTAAAAGAATTGACCGCTGTCAGATCAGACTTATGGTTACCCATTCATTTTGCTTACATTTTGTAAGGGCTTTCCTATAACACGGTAAGCTTGGATTCGGCTAAGTTAAACGCGCACCCTGTTCAAAAGGGTTTCCCATATAACACATCTATGTCTTTCTCAGAAAATGGTATTTTTTTTTAAAATTAGATTCAATACCTAAGAAACCATAGGGAAACCTCTTCATAAGGGAATGCTACGTTAGTAAGCTAAAAAAATTATAGGGAATACCAATGAACTGGGTACTCCTTTTACAATTACGGCTCGCGAACGACCTGTCCGGACCCTGAGTAAAATGACCTTAAGTGTGATGTAAATCAGTTGATAGTGTGGATGGTGAGCAGGCCCCGCGCGTGCGGGCGGTGCGGGCGGTGCGGGTGACGCGGGCGGCGCGGGCGGTGCGGGCGGCGCGGTCTCAGCTGGCGGGCGGCATGGCGGCGTCGCCGGCGCGCTCGGCCCGCAGCCACTCCACGAACTCGTCCAGCATCACCGGCCCTGCGCACCGTACCACCGTTATATCGCCACACCACAATTTATTTACGGTCCTAAGCTAAGCAACGCTTTTATTATTATAGAAACCGTACAATGGATCCGTCACTTGTTTAGCGCATTTGTAAATACTAGTGCAACTCTCGATCGCCGTCATTCTGAATCGCTTTGAATTTTCACTGCCATGTCCATCAGAATTGGCAGATAAAATACATTACAGATGTTAGCTTTAGTTAGCTCTATTTGTTGAATACTCCATGACACGCTTACGCGATGGCAGTGATGCTAGATTTATAAAATTAAACTGACTGATGACGAACATATACATGTTGCACCAAGAAAGTCCCAAGAATGTGGATACATTGGACATTAGAATCCAAATATTTTTAATTCAAGTAAAGCATTGCAGTACTTATGAATCATCAAAAATTACACAAAATGCTAACCTATCACTTCATCACGTTCGAACATATACACGTTGCACGAAGAAATTCCCAAGAATGTGAATACTTTGGACATTAGAATTCAAATATTTTTTATTCAAGTAAAGCATTGCAGTACTTTATCACGTTCGGAATGCCATGCCTATGCAGTAGAACGTGTAAGAAACTCCATGGTTGCTCTTTTTAAAATGGTCTTAATTATTTTTATAGTTATGGGTTTGTGGGAACAATGTCGGCTCGTAGCGCGGCAGTACTCACACGCTCCGTCGGCGTCGTAGGCGGTGAGCTGTGTGTCGACGCAGCGGCTGAACTCGAGGATGTTGCACCACTGGTCGCGGTTGACGACGCGGTAGCGGCGCTCGCGCTGCAGGAAGTCCGCCAGCGCCGCGCGCAGCGGCCAGCGCGGCAGCAGCACGCCCAGCAGCGCGCGCGCCGTGCCCGTCTCCAGCGAGCGCTGGTCCTTGTCCTGCCACACCACCGCACACCGCACTCACAATACCAACTCCCTTACAATCAACTATTAATGCCATTCAAAATTGGAACATTGTGTCACTTTGATAAAGTCTACTGGTACATATTTAAGATACGAATCAATTGAGATCCTGACTGAGTCGCTGGTAAATTTTTCGAAATAATCGTGAGAAAACCTGCATGTCTGAGAGAATTCCTCGAAAGACATGTGAAGTCTGCACTGAGCCAGTGCTGGACTATGGCCTAATCCGCCTCGCATTGAAGGAAGGCCTGTGCCCAACAGTGGGAAATAGAGGAAAATGAGGTAGTATAGTACCGATGAAAACAAAAGGTGGAGGTTTTCAATTCGACATGTATATTGATTTTTTTTTTAAAAGATCTCATAGTCTAACTTTTCTAGTCAGTTGTTCTTGATGCGGTTTTAATGCATCTTAAGAATAAAAAACAATACTCACCCTAGCAAAATCATATGAATATCTGTATATGGCCTTAAACATATAGGGGTCATTGAGTAAACTGCGCAAATATTCTAATTTGTTTTGCATTTTGTGTACACTGTCACACTGTAGTTCTGTTAATCCTGTAACAAGATCAAATACATACATTATATCACTGAAACCTTGTACAAAAGGTCTGTGTCTAGACTCATAAGACACTAAATCACCTTTTATCCATTCTTCTTGTGTAAAATAACCCATTTGTTTTGCTCCCATTTTGTATGCAATAACCAACATGACAACATTCTCTGGATCCACACCTAAGTCTTCACAGAACTTTTCCATACCTTCTGGACCTGGATTTAAAAGGATGAATATTTTTAACTGGCCTCTCTTCAAACTTCAACTTCAAAACTGAGGTGGAACTGTGTCTCATGTAAAGAGGGAAAGCAATGATATGGTGGACAGGAAACTGGATTCCTTATAGGAATTTCCAACCTAAAGGCTTCGTTTAAGGCATAGATTATAAATTGAAGAAGGGGAGACCTTTGCCATAGACATGTTTCAAATTAAATGCTTATCTGACTTGTTATAAGGTGATCAATTTACCTAAAACATCTGGCTCTGTGATTGTTGTGTATTCTTTAAACCATGCTAAACATTTTTTAACGCTAAAACTTGTGTCTTCTGATTTGGAATGTCGCCGTGAACTGAAACAATGGAATGAGTACAATACAACCAAATAAAAGCAATCTAGTATACACAGTTTCAGTCATATAGTTATAATCTAACAAAATTTAAGAGTTTGTTTTAATGATGACAACAGATTGGTGTAAATAAACCATTCCAGCAAGAATGGCCACAACCTTCGTGTTAAAAAGGGATAAGGGAAAGAGGGGAATGGCTAGGCCAGCTCGAGTAGTTAGTTAAAAAGTGCTAACCATATATATAATTATAAGCCATATATATAATATAATTACAAGTTGATGGCTCCATGTTTACCACATTAATAAATGCTCTTTTAGCTCATTGTACACAGGTCCTGAATATACCAGCTATATGGAGTGATTACCTGCTATTCCTAGACCTCTTGTGGTGATGGTGTTCATCGATGGTGGTGGCCCCCGGCAGGACATCGGCTCCGTGTGCGGGCGCGCCGCTCCGCGTGCGTTTACTACAACGAGGCATCGCTCCACCACCCTGCCATACAATATTACGGTTATACTTGTTTGTGCATTTTAATAATAATAATTAATATCGCCAGACGAACCCACTAACTGTGCAGCCCCAAACTATCCAACAGTTGTTTTATGGGTACTACAATGGCCTGGGGGCAATCTCAGTATTATCAGAATTAGAATCAGAATATTTTTATTCATGTAAACTATTAAGTACAGTACTTATGAATTGTCAAAATAGTCACAAAATGTTAAGCTACAACTTTAACTCCCATTTGGAATGTCATTCCTATGGAGAAGAATGGGCCAGAAACTCCATGGTTGCTCTTTTTAAAAAGATCTTTTACATTTTTGAGCAGTACATTGTTATGGGTATAAGAGAAGTTAGGGTACAAACATTTGTACTCATCACACAAAGTTTGGCACTACCAGGATTCAGGTCAGTACCAAGTGAGTTAATCAGGTCATCAAATAATTCACAGCCTGAAATTTGTTTGTTCAGACAGAAATTGTTTAAACAGGGACCATATTAGTTGCATACTTTACAGTAAAAGGCAGATAAATAAAGGCACCTTGCTGATTCCATTTCATGTTATTGAAATCAGTTGGATGTTTAAGGTTTCTATTATTCACTAACAATTTATTTATTGGATGTTATGTATAAAAAATACTGAAACCGAGTCATTTATGCCAAACCTAATACCTTCAAAATTGTGACTGAACTAAAGATCTGACATTTTTACATGGAAATATGTTTTGTCTAGTCCATGTATCAAATAACAGAATAAGCACCATTGTAAATACGGAATACACAAAACCTACCATTGCCAACTCTTGTAATGGTTACACTACAATGGGATGTAAAATAAATATGATGCGGAAACTATCAGAGCTTAAATCACCTTCCTAAAATTAGTTTCGATCAACTGTGAGCGAATATTGAGCCGAATTTTTATAATGTCAACAGCCAGGAATATGTAACCAGGTTTTTTTTCAAACGTGAACTTAAAAATACATTGAACACAATCCCATAGTAATGGTAAACAGTCGGTGAGCGTTGTAACAAATGTTTAAAAACATTTTGTAATACAATCTTTTGTAATAAAAATCCCAGATGTGTTGAAACTAGTTGTATTTTAACACTCTTACCTAGTGTGAGGCAAGTTTCTAAACAGCTGGGTGTCACACAAACATATGATATCCAATACAATGTATACATTTAGAGGTTATAATGGAAGATTACAACATCAGATATTTAAACAGACAATTCAAAGAAATAATTAGCAATTTGCGATACTGGATGTAATGAATCGTCGTTAATTCGTAATATTGCAGGCCCGAAATCATGGAGTTATAAAATGTTTACTTACACACCTAGAAATCAAATAAAAAAACCTTGGGCAGGAGATTCATAGTACTCATAGCTAGAATTATTGCTAAAACAATGCCGAACTTACTATTGGTGGTAGATTCGATATGAAATTGGAGAACTTAAAGGGATTGTCGTCTCCTATTTTGCGAATTTTGCACGTACAGCTTCACGAAAAAATGTCTTCTTGACAGGTCGATAATAACCTGAAATAAAAAAAATCAATGTGCAGCAAACGGGAGAAAATGATAAGCGTAAATAACATTGATCACACATTATTAATTTGTTTGGTTAGATAATAGGGATCGATAAAAATATTAACAGAAAACTGACGAAACCATGTACTTTGTAAGTCGTCTTCAGAGATTATGATTCTAATAACTTCTATCTCACGTTTGTTAGTCCTGATGTTTATTAAAACCCTACAGCAGGAATATTGAACGAAACTAAATCTTTTAGTACATTTCTAATATGTTTTTAGCGTTTTTGGAATATAATAAAATTGTTTTAGAAAACCAAACAGCACAGCGGCTGGGAGAACTCAAAACGAAGTTACACGTTTAATTACTGCCCAAGCGAACGATACAATATTTGTAAAGGCTATACTACTATTTATTTATTTTATAATGAAATACCTGAGTTACTTAAATAATAACAAAGCTTTAAAAAAATTGCTTTAAATTTTTACAAAACTTCTAATAATGTTTTGTAGCAATGCAGAAATTAAACGTTTTATGTTATGCTGTAACCACACATAGGGCCATTATATACTACAAAGTAAAGCAGCCAACGCTAGACGCGTCTTTCAATGTTCATCTTTTCTCAGCCTTAAACATTAAACCGAATAGTACGTACTTACTTAACTATCAAGTAAACTTAAAGCATTATGGCATTATATTATTCGAGCAATAACGGCATACGATTCCGCTCTCCTTAGTTGCTTGGTTTAGCTAGTAGTTCTCACAAAAGCCGCTTCTACGCAGTTTTCATCTGGTCTGTATATCGGGTAATCTCAGATTCAAAAACCGATAGGGCAGATTTCGAAAATGGTATCCATTGTATTGTATGGCAGTAGGTACACAAAACACTAGCCTTGCTTAGTTTGGGCCATACGATTGTTGTTTGTCTGGCGAGATTAAAATTATATAAGTACTTAGGTGCGTATAATAGGTACCTACCTATTTGTCGCAACCCATAATCGTATTGTACCTACGCACCATTAAGTTTCGTAGATAATTATAGCAGGTCTACGAAACTTTTTAATTAATCGCTCTCTTCATACAGGTAATCCTCAGCAATTGCCGTATTCTAAAATGGGAAACAAAACAAGTAATCCAGTAAGAGGGCACAATTTACGGAGGGTGTCTCGCCCCCAGCCCTCGTGTATTTGGGCGCACCCCTGGCGCGACGCGCTGTCTAGATTTAGAGCTCATTATCGATTTTAATTCGTTTGAATTTATGCATTATGCACACCACATTCGAGGCATGGATGAAAGTGGTTGTGGCGCGTAGAGGTAGGTTGATAAGTAATGAAAAGACAAGAAGCATCGATAGGTAGGTACTTTGAAAGGAGCATCTTTATTTTCCCTTAGCCTACAAGAAAAAATAGCAATAGGTTCTTCATATAAAAGTAGAAAGAAACCACTGGGCACAGACCAATAAGAGAACAAGTTGTAGAAACCAAATGGGAACGCGGCGATAATATTCCAATCTATTATATTGAATAGAGGACCAAGTTGTTTTTATTAAATTAGGTATTTTTTACAAATAAAACTATTAGAAATTGTTGAAAGTGTTATGGGCTAGGTACATTATATAGATTCATATGATCTTTAACTTATGAAGTGCTTTTAGTTTAGTGCTTTTACTTCCTGTTCACTATAGCAAATTTTCGTTTGAAAGGCACGGATAATAGCCTTAGCAAACTGTTGCGCCGGAGATTATTATTGACATGTTAAGGTGTCTACGACTATATTATAAGGCAACTTGTGAACGTAATTTAACAGTCAAACTAGCGTGTTTGGCCTGTTACATGGATACCTACGATCTAATCAAAGTTCCGTTGAAGACACATCAACTGCGTACAACTTTGTTTCTCCTAATCAGGGTTGGCACTTGGCGCTGAAATGGAGGAAAAACTATCCGGGTCTGTATCTATCAATAACATCAATCCTCGTCTTTATGATGTGGTGGAAATATAAACCCAAGATCCCTCTCGCAGGCGATCCAAAGATGAGGAACGATCTTTTAGTTCTTATTAACCGACTTCAAAAAAAGGAGGAGGTTCTCAATTCGGTTGTATTTTTTTTTTTTTTTTATATTTAAGCAGGAGTGTCCGCGTCTTCGTACGTGTGGATTTGTAGCTTTTTGGGTGTCCCGCGGGAACCCCTCCATTTTTTTCTTGATGTTTATCTGGCTATGAGCCGTCCCCATCGAAAACTGTCCACAGTTTTACCGTGATGTATGAATAGACAGACAAAAATATCGAAAATAGTGGTTTCGGCTATTATGGCAAAAAATATGTCCCTTGCATTGTTTTCCTAAAATACCTATTAAATGTACGAAAAAAGCATGTGTTACATTTTTATTAGTATAGATAGATATTTCATCTTGCTTGTCGTCTACATTTCCTCGTTTTTAAGGCTGATTTACACGTATCAAGTTGACTAAAAATTTACTAAATTTTAACTTAATTTTAAGTGACTTAACCCGTGTAAACAGTGAATTTAGTAAGAAGTTGCAAGTTAAAATTTAGTTGCAAGTAAACAAGGTAGAATAGAATTTTGTCTATTTTTCGGTTAAGTTGGTGGGCGTGGCTAATCACTTGACACGTTTGGACAGGCAAAATTTAGTTAAATTTAAGTGAAAAGCATAAGCTGGCGGAGTGATTGCAACGTAGTTCCTACTTAATTTATAAATAAAAATCTTTCGAAAATGTCGAAGTGGACGGAAGACACGACAATAAAGTTCATTGAAGAATACATAAAGGACGATTGTTTATGGAATATTAAAAGCTTAAATTACAGAAATAAGCAAGCAAAACAACATCGTCTTGCCGCTATAGCGTCAACCATGGCGATTGCAAATTTTGGTGTTAAAGAAGTTGAAACAAAAATAAAGAGTATTAGATCAACATATTCGCAAGAATTGAAAAAAATAAAAGTCTGGAATGCACTGTTGATGTTGGTCGTCCGCTAGGGGTATATTTGTTCTGTGGTCGTCCATCTTGAGCGAATAAATGAGTTTAACTAGATATTTAGTATTTTTACGTGTAAACGGTTACTTAAAATTAAGTCGCTTGAAATTTAGTTAAAATTTAGTTAAGACTTAGCAACTTAATACGTGTAAATCAGCCTATAACTCAAGAAGGACACATTAAAACACAAAGTACCTAATTAGACAAACGCCGCGCAATAGAAGCGTGCTGTGACCGTTCCGTCGGAAAACCATCGCGTAGCCGCCCATTCAAGCCGGGTCTGTTCGCCCCCGCGTCACCCCATTTCCACCCCAATCGCAACCCTCGTGAAAACTCAGCTAAGCTAGCATCAGTTCGCGTCCCACCCGCACGATAGACGAACGTCACTCGCCTCGTGTCGACCCAAAACCTCGCGATCTCTTCCCAAACTAGTGCAATATTCCAAACGTTGCGAGTTATGAATCTTGTTAATTCAATTTAATTTTGGAACGTTCCAGTCGCTGGTGTTTTGTTTTATAAGTGGTTGTTGTTTTGTTTTTTATTTATTTTTCAACGTGTGCTGGTGTTGTTTTGTGAACACCCGCATTTAGCGAACTTACGTAAGTATATACTGCATTGCGTTTTATCTGTTTTAGTTATCAATTAATTTTAAGTAGGTAGGTGCTTAGGTCTAAGAAATGTTTTGACTCTGTGGATTGTATCATAGATCAGACAGGTATCGTGACAACAGTTCATAAATAAGTATTTATATCTACTCGAAAGACTACTCAAGGTTCAAACCTTGAAGAAAAGCCTTTGAACTTGAATACAATCCTAGCTTTTCATAGGTATGTATAAAAAAATAGCTACTCGAGTGAGATTCCATCAAGCAATTTGTTGTGAAGGCCGGTATGAACTCGATTCAATTAAGGATGAATTGGGTCGAGAAAGTAGGGTAGTTGTAAGTAAAAGGTAGGGTGTACCGAATTTATTTATTATATCATGTTTGTATGTATCGGTAGTATGTAAGAGAGGTCAGACGATACGAGGTGTTTGGTTTCGAGGCTATCAGGTACTCCATACATCATGTGGAATAGATCAGATATAATATTGTTGAAACTGTGTTTTATTGTGTCAGCCCTAACCGAACTGATTGTCTATGTCGCAGATACATTATGTAAAACATACCCTGCGTAGACGAGGGACTACCTATTGTTCACTTTTCCGCGAAGGAGAATAACCCGCGAAGCGTGGAAAAAAGCAGATAGAGTCCTTTGGAGGACTTTGTGTCCGCGGTTCTTTTTAGTCTGTCCTGTGTCTTATGCGATACAGTAATATTATAAAGAAGTACGCCGAGGACTGTCTTTCGTCTGTATTAGTATCGTGACAATTTGTCCAACATCAAAACTTATAGGTATCACCATTAGCTAAACGGTGGGTGTGATGCAAAGCTTTTAGCGATGTGAGCATCTTTCACGCTATTTCCTGTGAGAAGGTCAGACTACTATGATATACCTTAGCTCCATTTCATAATAGCCAATATCTCTGGCCAATGCGTATGGCCATCATTTAGAGGGGTCGCTTTGGTAGGTATTTTAGTGTTGGGCGTCACATTGGTGCGAGAATGCGTTGTTATCGGTTTGAAAGTCGGATTATAGGATGTCAGCGGAGTGATGGTCAACAACACGATGGAGTCCTGGGCCAATACGTGGTCCAGAACCTTGGCACAGATATTGGCTATCGTGAATAGCCTATATGAGGATTGAAGAAAGTATTTTGCCAAACGATACAGGGTATATTGAAGAATGTAGGAAGTACCTTATGTGTGTGGTAGGTTGGTCAGTCACCTAGACCATTTAACTAAGCCCATATTGTAGCATAACGGGTTGTCCAGCATAAGCTAGCTAGGTAAGAAAGTACGTTACGCTGTAAAAAGCTTCGCTAGCTAAACCAAGCCTTGATTCGTAGTTTTGGTAGGAGCGGTCGACACATGTACGTAAATCCTTGAAAATTCTCACCTTGGTCGAAAATTTTGACTCGACATCCCGATCTTACCCTGGGAATGACAACGATGATCGTATGGTATCAAGTCAAGACGGAGCGTTCCTTGGAGCGCATCAATTTGAGGAGCACCAATAAGAATCGCAGTTACACTATTCCACTTAGGAGACAGAGATGGCTATATCTAATAATAATATTTATATTCTTACCTCCTATTGTATGATATCCGTGTACATACAAATCTAGTGTTGACTACGCCCGACTCTAGATACCTATAGTCCTTTTGTGTGCTAAGTAAAATTATCAAAAAAACAGTTTTCATGCGATTAAAATGGGTGCGTCCCCAGGAATTCCCCTTGAAAACAATGACAAGAATACCTAAGTCATACTTCTATGCAACAGTGATCTTCCATTAGAAGTACTCTTTTGTTTCCATTGTAAAACATTATATAAGTAGCTTTTGCTTCATGCATATCGCGTTACAGACAACAACGGTGTGAAGCAGACCGTATCGTATGTTAACGTACCTACACAGACATAGACATACACGGGGAACATATGCATTTACGATTACATTGCGAATTTATGCGTTAATTAATACCAAGAGGGAGTTAGTTAAGTCAGATCAAAATGCAACTTACGTCTTTCGAAATAAGGAATTCGAATTCATATAATCTGAGGACTTGGAGACTGTTCTCCATAATCATTTCGTCGGAGCTTAAAGTCTTTATTCCCTTGTACACTGATCACCTCTCATTGGGTATTAAAACAAAGTACTTAAAATAAAGCTATAATACAACGCGATCAAGGGCAGGAATTGAAAAACGTTATTTACCGTTAATCTCCAAAAATCTCTTTAAATATTTGAAACTATTTTTATTATCACTGTTTAGTTTACATCAAGACGTCCAGGCAGCCTAGGATGTGCGAGACTAGAATTTTAAATACTCGTTAGTGAATAATTTTGCCAACCATAGAGGGTTGGCCTAGATTCAAATCCTTCTAATTCCACAACACCTCTCCCTAGCTTCCTACGAGTTAATTCAGCTTTTAGTAATTAATTCATAACTAACATCTAACTGCTACTGCTACGAGTAAAACATGCCATTAAACGCTATTACACACTGTATTTCAGTTACATGGAGGCATAAATATTGTAATTTACGCAAATTAATAATTGCTTTTCATTCGTTAACGAGCTGAGGGAAATTTGGTGATATTAATGTGGTATCGTGCGCGCAAGTTATATATCTGAGAAAGCTCTTGTGTCGTTTCTTCAGCTTCATCGTTCAGCCTCAATACTATAACAATAGAGTCCAAAATTTCATAGCAAAAATATAATATTAAATTGCCCACGGTAGTCAGTGTTGCCGTGAGTGACCCTTAGTTTTCACCTCCTCATCGCGTTATTTTTTCACAATTCTTACATTAAATAAAAAGGTAGCAATTTATTAACCTTAAGCCGAGTGTTGCCAGTTATGTCACTCTTAAAAGATTATCATTGCGAGAAAATTGCAAGGAGTTTTTATACTTTTTTCATTTGATTAATGGTAAGTAATCTCCTTCTCAAAGTCAAAAAGGTTTCTTAAAATGAACATTTTTTAATATCCGGTACAATTTGCGTTGTTGATTGGACGACCTAGCTGTTTATTTAATATCCGGTATGTATCTAAATATTTTATTATGAAAATTCAAAAATGGAATTGTATACCTTCTCTTTTAAAGACTGCATGCTGACTGCACGTAATTAAAGAGTTCATAATATTGACATTTAATTCTGATGCCACAGGCAACGTGTGTCCTCACCAGAGTGGCGCTCTAATTAAAAAATATACTATTTGCGGCCAGTGCACACCTGAGAGGCTTGAATATTGGTCATGCTACACACGGCTTCTGTCTGGGTACCCAGCACTGACCTCTATGGTATACATCGCTGGACTAATCATAAGCCCGGTTATCGTGTGCCTATTTGATTTTCGCCATTTTGGCGCTGATAGCGGCAGTGAGGGGGAATGGAACTAATAATAGAGATGGGACAGTGATATGATACATCGATAAAAATGTTTATGCTTAAACCTACCCATGCAGTGAAATGAAAATAATTATGATCCATTCCTTTAACAATGGCTAATGTCCAAAATAGTCGAGTGGTTAATACTAAGATGAAGCAAATAATGATAATGATTAGCCGAATCGCTCATGGGTAGGGTAGGTAATCTTAGGATAAGCCGAAACCGGACTAAAGGGTGGTGTGTGACTAGCTAAATCCTACTTAAATAAGGATCATTTTTTAATTAGAAATGAGGTAATGTAATGTTGTTTGGGAAGCAATGGAGTAGGTAAGGTATTAATAGAAAATAAAAATCATCAAAGTAGTACATGAGTTATGTTTAATAAAACAGTCATCAGAGAAGTGTTTTGAACAGATGTAATCATATTTTTTCGGACACCAACTAGGCTTTTCAATGTTTTTGAGCCATAATTCTAGTCTTCTATTGTCAGTCGGAAACCTGTGAATTAGTAAACATTGTTTTAAAATAATATGTATTTGATAATACAAATCTGTCTTCGGCGATTTTTACGTTCTTGAACGTTCTATCTATTTAAGATATTGATAGAAAAAATATCGATAAATTTTATCGACAAGGAACTTTTACAGCACTATTGAATTTTATTGTTTATAAAAAACCGATGATACAAAGACAAATGCGTTGTAATCACGTATAAATAAGATTAGTAACATATTTTTAAGTGCCTATAATATCAATAGAAGTTTTAATTTCTTGAATATTAGCCGTAAATTCACTTACTTGTGGAATGTAACCCCACTTCCCTTCTGGTAAAGAGTTTTGCATAACACGCACTCTTTCATGGTTTACCTATTAACTAACACCACTTATTTATGTATTAACTATATTAATACGACACAACAAACAAGTTTAATCGCGTTAAACCTTCAAAATCACTTTATAAACACGGAGACAATGTAAACAAAACAACGGCCATTTGCATTTTACGTCAGATTTAGTTCCTTTCCCCCACGCTGGGGGCGCTTCAAATAGGCACAATAGATAGCTGTCATTTTAAAGGATATCATTAGTCTAGCGTACTTGTATCATGGACGTCAGTGGTACCCAGACAGAACCATAGGCAAGCGTACGCTCACATACTGGTGGTAGGCTTCGGCCGTGGCTAGTCACCACCCACTGAACAAAGCCATGTCGCCAAGCGGCCTAGCCGTGTTCCGGCATGATGTTCGGTGTTGCCATTCATGGATGGCGGGTCAGATCAGCTGCGCTGCATGTGCCTAGTGAATGTAGCGTCTCTATCTACTGCCGCCTTCTTACCTAGGCAAGTATGCTCCATCGTAGATCTCATCGTCACTTACCATCAGGTGAGATCGAGATCAAATACTTGCCTATAAAGTAATAAAAAAAAAAAAAAAAAAAAAAAATTAAAAATATATGAGCTACAACCTCTGTCGACGGTTATACCGAAGTGTAGGTAGAATAAAAAATCGAAGGTGTATAGACAAGAGTCTAGTACAGAAGTACATTAATGACAAGGGTATCAATTTATAAGAAGTATTTTTTTACACAAAGTTAAACCGTTCGGAGACAACCCTGTAAACTACTCTACAAATATTTTTTCAGAAGAAAAGTACTTATTAATGCCAATGTAAATGGAGGAAACCTTTTTATAAATTTGAGGGTACTCCTTCAATCAAGTAATATTTATATAGATTTTTAATTACATTATCCACTCTTATCAAGCTCTCACTTCTTTGATAAATTTGGCGTAGCACGTTATCGACTTCCAAAACCATCCAATAGACAGTCGTGGACGGGCACTCTAGAGTCGATTAATTTGTATTGAAAGTTCGGGCTCAGACACTACACTATTAAAGATAGTATCGATATATCGACATAGACACTTGAGTGTTTTCCATTCGATCCGGTCCAAGTGGCTGTTCTGTGAGACTATTGTTTTTTTTTATCGCCTGACGAACACACCAACTATACGGTCCCACACTAAGCAAACCTTCTATTATGGGTACCGTACAATGGACTGAGGGCGAACTCAGTATATAATAATACTTACATAGATATTAAACATCCATGACTCGAGTACAAACATTTATGCTCATCACACAAATATTGTCACAAATATTGATAGAGTAGGTTTCACGATCGGGAATATGGCCTATGGCCCGAACGTATTAAAAACAAAACTGTGATCCCCCCCGTTTGACCCCCATAGGAATTGAATTTCAAAATAATCCTCTTTAGTAGCTCTAGGGTATTTAGGGAATATTTCCTGCAAACAAATCTCTAGTTTCCACCGTTTTAGGCAGTGCGTTGTCTGTCAGACAGCATAAAAAAAATATTGAGTGCTGCCTACTCAAATAAATTCAGCGTAAATTCATACAGTTCGGTATATTGCTGTTTGATTGTATCCCTACGATACAATAAAACAGATTTATCCAGTCACGAGATGATATAACATTAGATCTTGCCCCACATCTAGGTTCTTAAACAAAAATGGCTCCTGACAACGTAGTCTCAATTATTTTTTTTATTTAATTTTTTTATTACAAAATAGGCAAGTATTTGATCTCGATCTCACCTGATGGTAAGTGACGATGAGGTCTACGATGTAGCATACTTGCCTAGAAGGCACTTTGTACATTTTTATTGTTTTCTTGCTAATACGTTAAGTATGGAATTAAATATTGAAATTTCCTGATAAGCAGTTCCACAAAGGTAAAATCAATGACGGTTGGTAATGTTCACCAAATATATTACTGGCAGGTACGAAAACAGCGTCCCACACACGCCATTGGTAAGCTAACTATGTACTATTATAACTTGGGAACACTTCGACTGGGGAGCCCTGAACTCGAACTACACTTGATAGGAGGATCTTAAACTTTGATAACCAAGTTTTGATGGATTTTCTTAAACCTATAAATGTATAGCGAGAGAATTTATAGTTTGACGACCACCGCGCTCCATGTTCACTTAGACCATCATCGACTCTTCTTCTTTTTTTTTTGGTTGGCAATCGGCTACAAAATAGAGCCATTTTTGCCAGTGTCGAGTAAGTCCGGAAAATTTATTTTGTATAATGTAGACGATGATGATGATCAGTTGATATTTTACTGAAAAATTACCGGACATTTTGGGAGAACTTGAAAAGTCAAGTTAATAAACACACAATGGTAACGACACAAATATCACACATTATTTATCAAAGAAACACATTTTTTGGAAAAAAAAACCAAAATTGTTTTTCAGAATAAAAATTGAACTTCACGGTTCAACTTCCTGCCAAAAAGTAACTTACAGTTTTGACAGTTGTATGAGAAAAGTGTCAAATACGCGTTATTACTATTGATTGACATCGGAAATCCTGAGGATCTTGATATTGCTATAATCCATTAATAATATTAATTCTTGATATTGACAGAATACCTGCCGTTTGATGGGCAAGGTGGTGGTGGAGGTGAAGAAAGAAAGAATGAAAATGTACTTTTTTTGTTTGCAAAAAAAGAACGAGAAGAACATTTGTCAATTTTTTATCAATGGAATTCCGTTGTCTATGGTAAAAGGCCATTAGGACGAAAAAAAACTTTGATGGAGTTAGCAGGCTTGACCTCAGGTCTTGTGGTTTTGGCAAACGCCGCCCAACTCTCTGGAGCAGCAGGTCACAAGTTCTTCCCGCTTAGGTCAGGAATTAGCATTTCCGCGTAAGTTATTCCGTTACTACAATTAATTCTAATGTACCATACGATTGTGTTTAACAGGAGTGTTATACGACTGTAACTATTAATTAACTAATCTGAACAAAGCAAACCACACGTTTAATCTCCCACAACCCACCCTGGATTAACCATACCATCATTAAAGGCTTAAACATTTAACGACATCATTGCGACTATAACACTCGATAATCTTAACCGTTTATCTGATACACACCTGCTATAAGTGCTATAGCACTCATATTTACAGCTAAAACGTGCTTCTGAATACATACGGTCGCTTCTCTAGTGCTGTAACACAATATCGATATTTTCATGAATTAACAACCTCAGTGACCTGTATTTTTTCAGGTCCATATTCTGCGCCTGACATTTTACATAGGAGAGGTGAAACGGCTTCTGTAATCGATAGACTCAGAATACAAATATCGATTTTAATGTATTTTGAATTGAATTCTACGTCCGGTTTACATTTAGTTACTTCCACAGATGTTACTTCGAATGTGTTATTGCAGGTAGGTACATAGGACTATGAAATTTTGAAATTCGTTTTTTTTTGGTATCATGGCGGGAAAGCATACATTTGCCGAGATAAATAATATTCTAAATGTTGACTTCGGTCATAAGCTTCATCAAAATCCGTCTAGTAGTTCGATGAGATTTCTCAGACAGACATACAACAAATAAAAAAATAGGGGGATTCAGCCTCTGCGTTGTAATCCATAAATTCAATATATTTATTTGTAATACTGTTCTCGTGTATCCGCGTAATATAATTGAAGCCTTACTTGCCCGTAATCAAATAGGTTTGCGCTAATATATAATATATCCTTCAATATTCGTAGAAATACTTCAATACATTACACTAACAAGTATTTACTACAACTCTGACAAAGCCTGGACGTGGCCGCCCAAGGCGTGCCCCTCTTCCAAAGCCCCAAAGGCTTAGAAGTAAGTGCCGCTCTGCTTCCCTGGGGTTCGATGGTTCGAAGCCCGGTAGGCGCAAACATTGTGTGATGCACAAATGCTGTACCCGAGACATGGATGATTTTTATCTATATGTATAAGTAATTATATGCTGAGTTTGATCCCAGTCCGATACCCATAATACAAGTATTGCTTAGTGTGAGATCGTATGGTTTGTTTGGCTGGCAATACGTTATTATTGAAATAAAACTATTTTTAAGGATTTTATCGCGATTATTTTTCGTTTTTACGTTCCCGACGTTTCGGCTGCTTTACAGCAACCATGGTCACGGGAGGACTGAGGTGGTGGACGTCCAGGTGTCATAGTTAGAAACGGGCTACCCTCATATTTAATTGTTGATTGTGGTCCGATCTACGCAGAAAGTGCTCACAGTATCTTGAGGTCTTGCAATGGTACGCTTGGTTTTCGATTTAATAATATTAATCACTGGATCCCAAGTCGGTGGTAGCACCCAGCCATCTTCCCTATTGAAATTAGGATGTTTCTTAATTTCAATGGCCTCGCGTATCATCCTTGGTCGGAATCGGTGTTCTTTTGCGAGGATCTGTGGTTTATCAAATCTGATATAATGGCGGGTGCGATCTTGTACATGTTCACAGATTGCAGACTTCGTGGAGCGCCGGTGTTTCACGTCAGCGATGTGTTCTTTTACGCGGGTTTTTATTGCTCTTTTAGTTTTTCCTATGTAAGAGAGCCCACATTCACAATCGAGTTTGTATACCCCTGCATCTTGTAGAGGAATGTGACACTTGACAGATGGTAAGAACTGACTAATCTTCTTCGGCAGCTTGAAAAAAGTTTTGATTGAAGCGCGCTTCAAGATGTAGCCAATCTTGTCTGTGACTCCTCTGATGTATGGTAGTACAGCAGGCAGACGCTCGACTGTGGCTGGTTTCACTCGGTCACTGTGACGGCGGCGCGGGATTCGGAGCTTGTTGTCATGCAGTACTTGCTTGACATGATGGAGCTCGGCAGCCAGATGTTGCTCGTCACAGATCCCTTTGGCTCTCTGAAACAAGGATTTACCCACGGTAGCTAACTGTGTTGGATGGTGGTGAGATTCACCGTTTAAGTACCTATCTGTATGGGTCTTTTTCCTATACACGGTGTGGCCTAAGGTGTTGTTGGAATTTCGGATGACTAAGACATCTAAGAAAGCTAGAGAGTTATTGGCCTCTAACTCCATTGTAAATTTGATTTTAGAGTGTATGGATTTGAGATGGTCTAGGAAAGCAGTTATTTTTTTAGATGGTAATATTGTGAAAGTATCGTCTACATACCGCTTGTAGAATCTTGGTGTAACAGGTGAAGTACGAAGGGCTTTCTCCTCAAAGTCTTCCATGAATAAATCGGCGACAACGGGGGAAACAGGGGAGCCCATCGCCACACCATCTACTTGCTTGTAGAACTGTTCATTCCACAATAGATAGCCAGATGTAAGGCAATGTCTTAAGAGTTCAGCATATTCCTCCGACATGTTGTTCTCTGCTAGCTTCTTAGAGACTATTGTGATGCAGTCTGCTACAGGTAGGCAGGTAAACAAAGACTGAACATCAAAACTAACCATTGTTTCATTGTCAGCTAGACATAGGTAAATAAAAACCCGCGTAAAAGAACACATCGCTGACGTGAAACACCGGCGCTCCACGAAGTCTGCAATCTGTGAACATGTACAAGATCGCACCCGCCATTATATCAGATTTGATAAACCACAGATCCTCGCAAAAGAACACCGATTCCGACCAAGGATGATACGCGAGGCCATTGAAATTAAGAAACATCCTAATTTCAATAGGGAAGATGGCTGGGTGCTAACACCGACTTGGGATCCAGTGATTAATATTATTAAATCGAAAACCAAGCGTACCATTGCAAGACCTCAAGATACTGTGAGCACTTTCTGCGTAGATCGGACCACAATCAACAATTAAATATGAGGGTAGCCCGTTTCTAACTATGACACCTGTACGTCCACCACCTCAGTCCTCCCGTGACCATGGTTGCTGTAAAGCAGCCGAAACGTCGGGAACGTAAAAACGAAAAATAAACGCGATAAAATCCTTAAAAATAGTTTTATTTCAATGTGTAGTATTCGCGTAAATATAAGAAATCAAATACGTTATTATTTAAAAATAATTATTTTGATAATGTTGACCTTGTTTCGAATTTCTGAATGGTACATAGCTCGCAGAACCGATGGCCGTTGGGGCAGAAAGGTTCTAGAATGGCGACCACGAATCGGAAGACGAAGTGTAGGACGGCCCCCCACAAGGTGGACTGATGACATCACACGCGTCGCAGGAATGGCGGCTACATTTTGGCGCCACTCCCGTTCCCCCATATTAACCCACACTAGGTATACAATACGAATTACTGAATGCATGCGTGTGGGGTAAGTATTATAATTAAGTTTTTTTTTTCTTTTTTGTTTGATTGTGGAAGGGCAATATATTCTGGAGGCTAATGTTGGTGTGGATCTTCCTGTCTGTGGTATCGTAGCTCCTAAACGGCTTTACTGATTTTCATGCACTTTTTTTTAATATGAAGGCTGGTTTACTCGGTATGAATCTTAGTCATGTTTGATGGATATTAATCCAGTATACAGCTGGTGTAGGTTTCGTCCACAAACATTGATTATTCGATTTCTTTGCGGTCGCAATCTCTATTTCAAGTATAATCTGTCGTAATAACTCATAAGTCTTAAACCATCACACTTCAGTCCCGTTCGTGCCCATTTCGGCAATAACAGAATCACCCTGTTCTTATCCATTAAAACTAGGGATGTCCCCGCAGGGCTGCCTCGCGTGACTAACGCGCTTTTATTTGATACTTGATTACAGCAATTTTCTGTGACGTGGGATTATTCTGATTACAGCTACTGTACGTAGGTAGGTAGTTGATTAAACAATTATTAGCAGATTTTTTTCTAGATAAATAAAGCCGGCCATCAAGAAATACACGTTTTAAAATCTATATTCCCGTTAAACTACACACCAACAGTTAACACTCGTAGCTATTAAGGAATAGCTACTAGCTTTAACCCGCGGCTCCGCCCGAACAACTATCGATTTTGCACTGTAGCTGGGTCCCCAATAGTCATAGTCCACTTTCTTCTTTCAAAATTGGTCCAGAAGTTTATCCGTGATGCTAAAATAAAGTGAAGTACACTTGTATCGGATTTAGGCAGTGGCGTCCAAATAGCCTAATACACCATTTATTTTCAAAAATATCTTCAATGTACAGACAGCCCAGTTACAGTTTGATAATAGTATATACGCATAAACGCTGTGGGACTGTTATTATACGTCACCCGCCCACATATAGCCGAATAACTCGACAAAGATAAGCGAAAATAACCGCGACACAATATGGTTCGCCAACCTTAAAACCGGCGCCTTTATAATTTACGCGCGACATCTCCCGACGCACCTCCGGCAAGGGTTGTCGCGTTACCAACTTCATTATAAACGGTGCGAGCGCCCCCTGGCGGTCGTTTCGCGAATCACGGAGCAAAGAGAATGATGGACATGTCTGACGTCGCTAGGTCGCGGCTATCGTGAAATTCTTGTTTAACTTTTGTTAAGAGTTTGGTTAGAAGTTGGATGGACTGGCAAGTTCCCTCCAAGGTCTATATTTTTTTAAGAATCGCAACGTTAAGTTCAAAGGCGTTTTCGAGATCATAAGGTAGTCGTCACCTAGTTAAGTCCAAGATGCAAGTCTCACAGAGTTTGCCATAAATCTTTGCGAAACTCGTACTAAGACTAAGATCATTACTTTGGACAACACTATACCTCATATTATCAGCCATGTTCGGCCTGGTCAAGAGTTCGCAAGCGTGGCTTGCTGACCATAAGATCCTTAATCTCATACCCGGGTCGTGCTAAGTATTGGTAATGTCTGTCTGTATTAGCAGAATTGGGCGGCGACTATCAACAAATAAGATTTTTTTTTTCTTTAAACAAATCAGCCACATTCAAACAATTACATTCTAAAAAAAAACATCTGTGTGTATAGGTATATTATGCTTGGTACTTAATTAGGAAAACGCATTAAGCTTGCTCATCATGAGAACCCTATAATGTATCAATAGAATCTAAGTGACGGTCTTCCCGTTCATAATACACAAGCATAATATTTTATTTTTACAAAACTCTTTTTTTATATTCGTTTCCGAGGTTTTGAAGACTTCGTTTGAAGAAGAACTAATGATTTCATCGACTACCTAGTCAGTTTACATTATGCGGCTTTAACACTCTAACATACCTGATATGGATTGAACAGGTCCCAGTTTTTATGGTGATGCATGTGCTACGAGCTACGAGCATATTTCATTGCTGTTTCGGTGTGTGTCGTAATTTTTTGTGGTAAACTTAACGACAGGTGGAAACCGAGCCACAAAATAAACATATCATGCACCCGAACCTTTCTAACATTCGGGATTTAAGTTCCATATTTCCGGCGTACACATCAACTCTATATAAAAACCACATTTTTATGTAAAGAGATGTCATGACCGGGTAAAGGAATGAGCGCGGTACGAATTTGCTGCGCGATATATACCTATTATATCTATCGCTTGCAGAACTCACAGGGGTGTCTTTATCACACCGCATTTCTTCCATATTTATTACGAATTTACTACTCACCCTAGTAAAATAATGAAAATATTCATAGCTCACATATTAATGAATATCTCATTTTTTCTTCCATTCCGCGAGGCCGTGTACGTAATTTAGCGCGGAAAAATAAAAGCGCCGCTGAGAATATTAAGAGCAAAAACACGTACAGCATTTAAAGTTGACGAACTGCTATTTGTTATTTTCAGGAGCTCTTAAATGAACTAACAAAAAGAAGCTATAAACTTTCGAATAAAAGGCTCATCGGATCGTTCTATTCGTAATATGTTGAGATGTCGCTGACAGGCGTTTGTTCCATTTACTTTGTGTTCTTAGAAGAGCGCCTCCGAGTATGCAGCGAGCAGAGTTAATTCAAAATGTAGGTCTAACTAAAATGGCGGTGTTTTGCTGGACTCGCCTACTTTGTGAGAGCGATATTGTTGATTTAGAGGCCATAAACAAACGTCGCGAGCTAGATTAATTTGATGGAGAAGGGAAATGGGATCGACTGTAGTGACGGGAAATAACTATAGAGACGAATTCTTTTACATTTCTACTTGCAACAAATTAGGAACATGTTCTAGCGACATGAAAATTACCGGATTCGTTTTCAGACTACCTTGATAGAAATCTAGAAGCGCGAAGAAATCTTGCGATGTATTTAAGCACACTTTGCGTTCAAGCATTTCCATATTTTGCATCATCGGACCAGCAAACGAATTTGTAAAACTAATTGAACCCTAATAAGTTAGTAGATCCTAGAATATATTTTCAGTATCAACGACTGTTACAATGTCAGTCCCACCGATAAACTACTCACTGAACGGTCGAGAAATTTCGTTAAAACATTTTCACCCTCTAGCAATGTCACGATATTTCTTGGAACGCTTATCAAGAAATAAAGATTGTTTTAGGAGTAATTAGTCCCATGCGAATTGGGCTATGGGTGGGCCAGGAATTAAGCGAGGGTTAGGCGAGGGTAGCGACGGGTCACGGGTGGGCGTGCGCGATAAACACGGAGTGAAATGAGACAATGAGTTCACATTGACAGAGCACACTATTCGTCCGAAAATTCGGGAAAAGGTAGGCATTTAATACTGCTTTCAAAGGATAGCTCGTTGGATTACTGTTTAATTTATGTCTGAAATGTCCTACCTCATTTAGCTCGATGTAAAGGTACGAATGTTTTGTTCTATTTTATTTTATTACATTTGTAAGTAAATAGAAGTAATTTTAAACCATTTGTGTTTTAGTGTTGATTACAGGTATAGACAACGCAAATTTTCTTTCCTGCGAACAAAAGAGATTGATTTTCCATCGTTGAGGTTGGCAAGGCTATGGTGGAGTGTCTATATCTTATTTATTGTATTCCCATAATTCTTTTGAAAGGTCAACTGTTTACCGACCTACACACGCGATTTGAGGATGGGTCTAACTATACTTTAATCAAATGCGAAACGATAGATTTTATCGTCCACAATCTACAAAGCTCCAAGGTAATAGACCTTTAAAGATTACTCGTGATGTATATCGCGTGACCAGCTCAGTCCAGGACTTCGTGTGAACGTCCTCGTAATGAATCGTATTGCTAGATGTCATGCTTGTTTGTTATTCCAAAGTGTGGTGTACCATGATGGAATATTTACATTGCGTAACAGAATCATACTACTTTATTCTTTAAAATAAATGAAGTACGTAGTAATAGCCCAGTTGGTAGAACGCTTACCTTGGGGAGGCGGGGTTTTAACCAACTCCTCTGAACCTCTGAGCTTTTCGGAATTTCATATGCGCATTTAATTTTCAATAATGATATCACTTGCTGTACGGTGAAGGCAAACATTATATCTTAAAGTCGTGTGGGAAGATTAACAAATCACGCAGGGCCAGCGTGGTTGACGATGGTCTAGATCAGAACTTCCCAACCGGTTGGGCGTGCCCCCCTGGGGGGGCGTAGAGAGATCTTAGGGGGGGCATGAAGTGTATGATTTGATGATAGCTCCTGTCAAAAACAGAACCTGATATCGACCAACTGGTTCAAAAAATGCAGGCGCAAACATCCCATTAATAAATAATAAATCGTGTGAAATAAATATCGTAAAAATAATTTGTGTTTTTTATTGAAGCAATGGAGAAAAATATAGGGGGGCATGATTTTTTTTTTATAATCGGGGGAGGCACCATGCAAAAAAGGTTGGGAAACCCTGGTCTAGATCGTCCTCATATTGAGGTACAACCGTGCCCGGTTTAATGGCTATAGGCTTGCCCCTAATACATAGGCTATTGCTGTGCACCTCTGAGTACTCCTAGTGGGATTACAGGCGTGATGGTACTTACCTATGTAACCTCTGCCATATTCGTAGAATGTTCACAGTCTGTGAATCATCCTCATGGCAGACAGCTAGATAAGGATCAGACAAACAACTAAGGGTAGACGGCAAGAACTAAAAAATATATAAATTAACTGCAGCAGGAAATAGTGATTCCACTGGCTGGTTAGCTAATTGGAGGACAAAGCCAAACAAAAGTATTTTCTTTACAATTTTCAGGAGTGTCTGTGATGTCGCGTGACCATTTCCGTGAGAACTTCCTGATGTGTCAGTGCCAGGTCGCGTGTCACGACATGATGTGCCATTTATTTCCGCTATCACGAGAAATAGGGAGGTTCGCTGGAATGCAGTTAAGATCTTTTTGGTTTAATAGATGGATTTGAACATGGAATAGGAGGAGACCTCATAAGTCTCTATCTATCCTTCCAACAGCCGAAAGACATCCACTGCTGGATATAGGCCTCTCCCAATGACTTCCACATATAACGATATTTCGCTTCTCACATATCCTACCGCTAGGTACAAAGTATTCCAAAAAAATTGGTATTAATTACTCAGACGAAGACAATATAATACAGACTGAATGCCACGAATAACATATTAAAGTACAAAAACTAAGCTTAATTGTGCAGTACACGCGAATTACGTCCTTACGTACTGAGTGTACTAAGCAAATCGGCTTGGGCTTTTGTCTTTCAATATGTTTGTTTGCGATACTCCATCTATATTATTTCTTCGTCTGATGCTTTATAAACACCTCCAAAATCATTCTTTGCATTTGTAAAACAATCCAAATTAGTCATGACAATTAGCATTGCGGGCATATGATAGGTGTACCACGTAAGAGGACAAACTAACAACCAAACAAACTCTATCATTCAATTAAATCATGACTTGCAAACGACATTCATAGATTCACTGATGAATTAAAACATACGCCAGTTTCATATATTCATGTCACATCCAATATTTTATTTAACATGTGTATTTATTAATGATATATTAATACCCACTAATTTGTAGGTGAGGCCATATTCATATTCATTTTATTTAATCTCATTTAATTTCGTAAAGAAAGAAAAAGATTTAAGTTTTTCATCGTTAATTTAAAAAAAAGGTATCATGCCTTTTCCTTGTTACCCGATACTATACACCTAACGTCGTGCATTTTAAGTCATCGATGGCGAATCAATATCACATACCCAGTATTCAGCAGCTGTATGGGTTCAGCTTAAGGGTTCATTGGCGACTTTACGTGCGGGCAGGTCAATGACCTCGGGTAATTAGCTGATTATGGTACGTGTCTTTATTGATGCACTTGTTTTTTTTATCTGTACTCATTGGTTAAATAGAAATTTCAGTAACCATCTAATTGAAACTATCAGCTTAGATTGTATGTATAATAATTTGGTAATATTGGATAAGCAGGTGTGTTGTGTTGTGAAAATAGCGCAGATGGTCTAGAATCATTTATACCTAGGCACATAGATCATTAGCGTATACTATTCCGATTGCCAACTTCATCGTCACTGAGGTAAATATACACTAACTTCAAACGGTAAAAAAAACGAATTATAAACTATCACAGAGGGACTTCAAAAGCAAAATCAAAGCTCGTAAACATCTGCCGTTGTCACGGCTTTGTTTTTCCGATCGAATAGAAATAACTGTGCCGCCACACCTGTCTGGCTTTGTCCTCTGTTGGAGAAGAAATAAATTTTTTACAAGAGTAAAATAACAGGTTATCGTAATTTTCTTTAGGAATCGTATTTAAATGATTGTTTCATAATAGTTAAGTAGTTCTTTTTTCTTTCTCAGGCTACTCTGATGTGTTATTTTTTTTTTACTTTGACTGGATTAACTACCGACTTACCCTTAAAGATCCAACTAGTGAGACCTCCTATAAACTGAACTAGAACAGACCAGCACCTCATATACAATCCTTTTTAACCGACTTCATAAAAAGTAGGAACCTTTGTTACGTATTCCACTATCGAATCAACATTCGTTACATATTTTATTTAGCTAGGCGAGGTATATTTTTAGATTTGATTATTTTTTGCTTATTAGTTTTTTGAAGACGTACGTTACGTACCGTTTCGGTAACGTCTTCCATCCCTTTCACAGCACAGTGACAGCATGCTTTCTCGATGACGTCACATTTACATCAGAAGCTCCTGTTTACCCTGCTTAGGTATTAACTACATACATTTGCAGGTAATTATTCCAGTTACTTATTCTATGAGTCGTCAATTTTCTTAAGGTAACGGCAAAGCTAAATAATAACCTATTTAGTCAATAATAACTGAGAGTTCAGTGATTTAGTTGTACATTGAACAGTCTAGAAACCTTATCGCTGTAACATAGACTTGAACAAGCACTGATGAATATTGGATTCAAAGGAAACAAGTTGAAAACTTTTGCAAAGATAATATTTCGTAGACAAAGGTCGCTATGGAAACCTATAGAACTTACCTGACTAAAGATTCATAGATATATTTTGTCTATTGGCTGATTTTTTTCGCGAAATGCCAAAAGTTGAAATTATTTCATTATGGAGATTGTTGTATCTACCATGAAGTGATATTGGGGGTTAGCTTTTGAGAACGCTTAAAATATTGTCGTTATGAGATAAATCTCTTCAATCTCTTCAGAGATAAGAATAACGTCAAAGTCAAATCATTTATGTCATATAGGCCTGCGGAGGCACTAACAAATGGTCATTTACAATTTTTTTTTAACTCTACCAACGGATCGGAATGCGACCTCATATCACAATATTGAAAAGAGATAAAAACATTCTTCTATAACCTAACCATTTGCCAATACACAATTGTATTTCGTGTTCTATTCCCGACCACTGTGTCGTGAGTACTCCGGAACTATTATAACGAGCGTTCAACAATACACACGAATGTGAGGCTGCAATAATGGGACATCACCCGCACGATCTGTCGGAGACACTCGGATGAGTCCGCTCGCTAAATGTCCACGCGATTAGGATGAACACGGTTTTTGCGCCAGTCATGTTAACGGTTACTACTCGTGTAGTTATATCGGGTCTACATGACCGCAATCTTATGTTTTTTTGGGCATTAGGTCTTATAGGCGGCAGCTCCGTCTGTGAATCTAGGCTCGGTCCTATAAACTTAATGGTTCAACTGTGGTCTCTCTTACACTCATTACTTGTTCCGCTTTGAATGAGATTAGTGTTTCTAAGCATTCATAGGCGGCGGCGGCAAGTGAAGTATCCAGTCAATGTCAAGTTTCAGAACTTGCCGCGCTGCGAAGTGACAACTGAAAAAGTTAAAAGGCTTTCGTCTTTTTGTATCATGCAAATATACGAGAGGAAGCGAGGGGGAAGTGTTTGTTTGAAAGCCGCGATTGTAGATTCGTTAAAAATGATAAATATGTTCCTGTCATACTTTTTCAGAAAGGCAAATAACGATAAGCAAATATTCTTTAATGTAACTACAAAACACACTAGAAATTCTGCCGCATAAAAAGCATTGCATTCAGAAAGCTACAGTTGATTTAGGTATTGTCGAGAATTGTATTACACAATTTCTCAAAACAATTTCCACGGGTGATTCAGTTTCACTAAATAAAACTGACATCGATGTTACAACTCCTGAGAGGAATGGCGAATTAATTCAATGTGCCATAAATAAAGAGCGCCGTGGCGTGAATACATTACTGTTTTGGCTTCAATTGCCAAGAGCCAGACCTCCACCCACTAGACCAGACCCACCCTCTGCTAGACGCTGTTCTTTGCGTCTAGGATTGCTTTATTAGCAGAGTATACTGAATGTCTTACAAACGTTAGTTATATTGTGTGTTAGCGTACATTCAGTAGATCAAATATTCAAGATTTTTATACGATAAAGAAAATAGTTCTTCGTGCGTACATCCTTTGCGAACTAGAAAGGCATGCCCGTTGCTATGACTACGTTTCTAAATAGGCCGTGCAATACCCGTGGAACAACACTTGTTTTTTCTTATTAGGGTTATAACATTTCTAACGCGTTCTAAATAAATGAATGCTAAATTATTCTTATCTATTGGCACCGTCGATATCTACGCTGAATAGAAATTGGCGAGTAAAGAGTTGGCAATAAATAAAGGTCTATGGCTCGACCCCATGCCGTGTCACGACTCACGCCAGGCTGCAGTTTATCACCATATAAATCAATCGATGGTATCACGCCGCAGTGCCGAGGGGTCAACCACGATAGTAGATTAACTTTGGATTCTGCATCTTTATCTTTTGCGAACAGGTTTTAAAATAAAGGATACCTAGCTAGATTTGAATTTAATTACTTGTATCTAATAGTCAATGCGGGTGTAGAATTTTCATTCTGTTGTTTCAGCTATACGAGTGTTTTTTTTGTGATCGGAAACGATACATGTTTTTTTTAAGATTTTTTTTTTCATCATAGCATTACCTATTATGTTTTTTATGTGGCTAAGGGTGCAGTGCTCTATCCACGGCAATAATCTACTGTTTTAATATATCAATGATCCACGGTTAAATTTAACTACAGTCAGATCTATTGATAATCTGACAGAATCTAGAGATTTGCGACGACCGTGATCTGTAATGAGCCGATTAGCGCAGTTGGGTGTGACCCTGCTTTCCGTGCCGAGGGTTCCGGGGTTGAATCTTGGTAAGGACAAACTTTGTGTGATAAGCATGAATGTTGATACCCGAGTCATGGATGTTTAATATCGATATAAGTATTATATACCGGCCCCCCACAAGATGGACCGATGATATCACACGCGTCGCAGGAAGCCGGTGGATGCGAGTGGCGGAGGACCGTGATGTGTGGAAGTCGTTGGGGGAGGCCTATGTCCAGCAGTGGACGTCTATCGGCTGATAGATAGATAGATATTATATACCGAGTTCGCCCTCAGTCATCCAGCATCTTAACACTACCGCGATCCTGATTACACTGGCTAGCGGTCTTGTGCAGTGGGCACAGGGAATTTCCCTTGTCCCAAAAGATGTCATATGTTGTACCTTAAAATGTTAGATTTATTTGCTTTATAAAAGTTGCTTTAAGTTGTTATTTGCTATAAGATTTCATTGCCTTTTACAATGTACAATAAAGATTACTTTTATTTTATTTAAATAAACAAATCCTATGTACTTATATTTTAATATTAGTTTAAATACGGTCTCTGACCCCCATGTCAGAGGGATTCGCGGGCCGGGCCAGGACAGCGCCCGGACTAAAAAAAAAAAAAACTAGCGTTACTTAGTCTGGAACTGTACGGTTGGTGTGTTCGTCTGGTCTCATTATTATTTGATGTAATTAATTAATGTGGTTATAATTTTATTGTAATAAGTGTATTCTTAATGTGTTGCGCGAAGTTTTTACAAAAAGGTTCAATATATTTCCGTTCGATGACTGATTATCGGACCTTCAAAAATTGGTCACACAGCATTCAGTATGATACCTACATGTAACGAAAAAACCTGACCGTTCGCTGGCAGAAAATTCCACTCATTTAAAAAATAGTTGGCCCAAAACCCTTTTACCCACTACGAAAATGGCATTGAAAAAATATGTCGCATCACCACAGACCAATAAAAAACAGATTATCCAAAAAATAGCGCGTCCATACAAAAAGTGTGTGGAGAATAAAAAAAAATTGTATATGTAAATACGCGAAGTGGGGGCCGAACATGATAGATGATGTACCGGGCCGGTGATTAATGACACGCCATTGATGCTGGAGCGATTATGCTGTGTACACCCGCGACGTGTGGTAATTAAACGGCTTAGATGGTTTAAACACCGGTCACACATCCCTAGGTGGTATAGGTCTATAGCAGAGATAGTCTATAGCAATATAAGTTAGTAGAACGCTTGCATCGGTAACGAGTATTGCTGGTTCAAACCGCGGCTCGCACCTCTGGTATTACATGTGCGAATCTCATTTTCAACCATGATTATCACTGATAAACGGTGAAGAAAAATATCGTGAGGAAACCTGCATGTCTGAGAGAACCCCTCGAAAGATGTGTGAAGTCCGCCAACCCGCACTGGGCCAGCGTTGTGGACTATGGCCTCCCCTCGCATTGAGGGGAGGCCCGTGCCCAGCAGTGGGACATTAAAAAGGGCTGAAATTATTATATTATATAGGTCTAAAATTGTCATCTTATTCTCGTACTCAACTTGTTGGCTCTTTCAACCGTGACTATGATTTGCTCGTGAATATACTTTTACAGTAGATATTTATTGCTTTGTTATATTTACGCGAATACTACACATTGAAATAAAACTTATTTTATTGAAACGTCGGAAAAGAAAACATAAAATAAACGCGATAAAATCTGGAAAATAAGTTTTATTTCATTGGGTAAATATTTATTTGAAAAAAAATATCATTAACTCTTAATTTCCAATGTGCATTCAACCGTATTCAGTTAACATGCTAATATTCTTTTCGGATCGGATTTGTTTCTAATAAGTTATGTCCGTGTTAACATGCGGATACAAACCGAATATGAACGAGTCCCTTAGGTATTATTGATGACATATAGTTTAGCTCAGTATCACATCCTTAATTGCCACCAGTTGGTACAGCCCTTTAAATACTGAAAGATAAATACGAAAATGCCCGTTTATAAGACAAAGCGGGGTTGCAAAAATGGTGCGGATCTCTGAAGGGCCGCGAGAGAGCTTTTTATTTGTATCGTGTAAACACGAGAGGGATGAGAGGGTAGTATGTGTTCCCGTCTGCCCACGACTGAGATGCGAAAAACAAAGGCTGTTTGTTAACAGAACTCAAAAACAGGTACTAATTAATGTTGCAGGAGTTTACATAAATGTACCATTATCTTTAAGGAGAAAATGTCAAAATAATAACAGTGTTGGGTACCTGATTTTCTTCTTGGGTGAATGGTGTATTTTAATGACCCATACATCAAGAGGAGGCCAATACTCAACATAAGGTGTAGAAAAAACAAAGATGAATTAGATAAAGTATACCTCTACCGGAATGTAACTACACGTAGACTACATGAATTCGCAGGACCAATCGACCTAAAATAACAATTTTAGGAGATTCCTCCCTTTATTAGTAAGTATATTAAAGACGTATTAGATATTAAAAGAGGTCTGCCGATGAAAAAAAGTATCAATACAATGTTGTTAAATCGGCAAAAGTGATCTCGACGCGAATATAACGTTTCGTCTCGATAACTTATGCTCTCATAAAAGATAAAATAAAATCGAATGCCTCGCGTCGGGTGTAACCACTGAAACTTAATCACATTTGTGGCCGTATCCCGTTATATTTTGCGAAACCAAGCCTCGCTTTTCTTCGTTATGAATCCGACAAAATGTCGAGTTTTGACGATGAGATTATGCATCCTTTTAATATTACTTTTCAGCTTAACCTATTGGGATTCTTGATTTAGGAAATTGCAGGGTGCTACACTCCTTATTATTATAAAATATTATGTTGAAGTGTTAGGTTAGACAAGGCTATAAATTCACCCTAAAATCTGTTTGGAAAACCGATATTTTAGCTAGGTAATTAAATAATCGGTAAGTTGCTGCTTGTTAATTTTATTCCTAAATATTTTTATCCCACTGAATTCAAATATGTAGCCCCGAAAGCGAACTTGGTCGCGATAAATCAGTGTGATTCACGCAAATGTATCGACATCGCTGCGATAGGCATTGCTCGGCTAGACTTGACCTTCGCCGAATCCCGATAATGTAGCCAACTTGAATCTAAAATAAAAAATATTCTTGTAAACAATCTTTAACATATTTTTTATTGTTTATTTTACTTTGAGATTACATAGAAAATAAATGAAATCTCGCATTTCTATCCACTAGCCATTTTTCAAATCAAGATAACCTAACGCCTACCAGGAGCTCATAACTTACCTGGATAGCTGAAGGCCGTTACGTAATCGTAGCGGGTGTCCGCTCAGATGTGTGACGTCATAGCACTCATAACTAACAGGCTGGACGAGATAATAATCTACTTAGGCCCTCAGGCCTCCCTCAGGATAGAGGGGATACATATGGCCCAGTATTAGCTCTAATATCTGGGTTCCTAGTAAATTATACGAGAATACTTGAAGTGTGTTTATGTAATGGGTGTGACGATTTATTGTTAGTAATTTTCTTTCTGGATATATTCTCTTTCTAGGGTACATACACTTGGTCATTTATGAGGTACTAGTAACATGAGATATTTTTGTGTAAATATATTTTCGCTAGATGATACAGTTACATACGTATATTGAATTAATACTCTTTTCTTTTTTTTCTTCTTTATTACATTATAGGCAAGTATTTGATTTCGATCTCACCTGATGGTAAGTGACGATGAGATCTACGATGGAGCATACTTGTCTAGAAGGTACCTGTTCACTCTCGACTTGAAAACACTCAGTTTGAAGTCAAACTCTCCGAGCATCCTGTATTAATACTTAATATTATTATGGATTTAGAAATGTATCTCGACCGGATTGTAAGCATACGAAGCTATCTATAAGCGTCCATATATTTGTTTAGTACCTGCGGAGTGTTCCGTAATAGCAATACGTTTTCCTGCACAAAGGGGGAGCTGGAGAAAACGGATCCAGTTTAAATAATTGGTAGCCTCTGCAAATATACTCTGCGCGCTTCAGTTGGACAGCATATTTTATGGTCGACGCAAAATAGAGACTCGTTTGGATCGTCACGTTACACAATAGGTACACATACTAAGGTAATAATGACATTTTTGAATACATATCCTTGCATAAACACGATGCTCTGAATTGAGGAAAGGAGGGAGAATATATACATACGTTAAGCAAACCTATCCTATATCTATTTTACACATCAGACGGATAATCGTTCTGTAGGTAGGTTCTGTTTCGTTTACAATAATATCCTCCAACCAAAGGCGGGGAGAGCCGGGTGAGCGGACCAGTTTAAATAATTGGAAGCGGCCGGACGAAAGCAGGGTGGACGTGCACTCGCGACGAAAAGTGTTATAATTTGGAAATGTCATTTCATTTGTACTATTTCGATGTAGTTGGAAATCATTGGTGGTGGTTTTCATTTGACAATTAATCGTATATTCTTTAGTTCAAAATTGTCCGTAGCGCTTCCACTTCTAATAAGCCTATTGTCTTCTTACAGATTGAGAATGTACGACAATGTACCGTATAATAATAATAACCTTTATTTAACAATATTACAATATGAAATGAATTAGTTATTTGACACCGTTATTGCGATTGTCTTGCGTTTCCGCAAAGGCCTCCCCTAGAGCCTGCCACACTTTCCGATTCTGGGTCCTCCTTCCCCAAGTACCTCCGGCTATTCTACGAATATCGTCTTCCCATCTAAGACGCTGCCTCCCTTTCTTTCTTTTGTTTTGTCTTGGACACCATTCGGTTACATCTTTAGCCCATTTGTCTTTATTATTCCTCATCATGTGACCCGCCCACCTCCATTTTAGTTTTCTTATGCAGTATGTTACATCTTTAATTTTAGTTTGATTCCGTAGTGTTTCTAGTTTTATTTTGTCTTTTAACTTGACGTTGAGCATGCTTCGCTCCATACTGTGTTGACAGGTCTCAAGTTTGTGCATATTTTGTTTGGTTAGACTCCATGTTTGACATCCATATGTCATGATGGGTAAAATACATGAGTCAAATATGTTTTTCTTCGCTTTGAGTGGTACCTGTGGGTTTTTGACAATTTCTTTAAGGGACCAATATCTTTATCATGTACCGTATAGATAATATTAAATATCGACTTTGCAAACTTGACTTCGCAAGTTTTATTTTCATTATAAATCCTTGAAGTCTTTTTTTTTGTATTGAAAATGACATTTGGTCTTAGCGTTCTAGATTTTTTTTTAATTACAGTATGAAATTTGATATTTTACATATATTTGTCATATGGCTTAGCAAAGATTTAACATTCCATGTCTATACCGCATTAACTTAAGGTATCAAAAGTACAGATACGTCCATATCATGATATTTTTCATAAAAATGCCACACATTTTTGTACCCGCAAGTCCAGTCTCCATTTCACACCCAAGGTATCGTTCCAACTTTGAGCAACAAAAGAGGGAGAGCGGGTCAACCGGCAAACCCGACCAAACGAATTCACCGCTAATCGAATTTACGCATATTATCCTTTTGTTCGCACCTGTACCTACACTATTCGTTTCACGATCTTTGTGTATCTTTCCATTCTGAATTCTGTGTATACCCTGTTTTAAGACTAATTTCATTAAAATATAATACAGTGGAGTTTTCAGTACCGTTATCCAGAGTTATCGGGATCCCGCATTATTTTAAAGCTTCTTCTTCTTCTTCTTTCAATATCCGTTAAAATTAAACATTCATTGTTATACAATTGAAAGCACATGCGCTTACCTATTCATTCCTTGCTTACGACTATAAGCTTTCAGATAGTACTTTGTAACGTCAACTCCTGTTCAATTTTCATTTTATAATGAACCAGTCGAGAAGACAGAATAATTATAATTTCAGAATTACTTTAAACAGAATACAAACGACGGTATTTTTTAGACATAATTATCATCATGGCTTAAACAATGTAGTTAGACATTTTGTGTTAAGTAATCTTAAATAGAATAATAAATACGGAAATACTTAATAAATACCAGTGGGTGGACACTTCCATACATTGAGAATGTCCAATTATTCTTGAACTATGATGTGTTTGGAGAACGTACTCGACGGGGTTCTATTTATTTTGGTTCACATAGACCTGGGTGGCCAACATTAGAAAGTCAACGGAAAAAATCATACATTTGTATTATAATGCTGGTACGTCTGGCAAAATGACAAGCAAGATGGCGTCAATAGAACCTCAATCAATAACAAAGTTATACCGGCCGATTTCGGATCTGTTTGCGTATTTCTTTTGTTATTTTACAGCTGTTACTAATTTGTGTTTGGATTCTCCGTTACTATCGTCAAGTTGAGACCTTCTCCTCCGATTTAGCGTGAAGATTCCGCCTATTAGTGATTCTGCTGTGTGCTTGTGGTAAACGAGTTATTTTCGAGACAGAGACTCTATTTTGCTGATGAATATGGCCAGCAAATCTTTCCAAAAGTGTGTGATATGTGGCAGTAGGAGATCTCCTGTATATTGGTATAAACATAGATATACAGCGCCTGTCTATAAATTATGAGGATACGGGCCTCCTCTGTTGTTTATCTAAGGCAGATTTTGCTAATTTAAGGATATCATTATGTTTAGATCTCGAAATGGATAACAGCTGTAAGAAATCTTGAATTTATCACGATGAGTTTCAATTATGATATTTAAGCTAATTATATATAAAATATAATTCTGTTAGAATATTTTTTTCAGTATGATATTTTGATGTGAATATAATGACAAGAAACAACTTTATGTAAACATGGGATGATAACATGTTTGAAATAAAGCTATAAAACTAATGTCATATGCCTTTTATTTACACCTAGAATATTTTAAGTATAGTAATTCTAAAGCCCGTTATTCAAGCATTGTTTATCGATATCGGCATTTTAATTTTAACGTAAGTACAACCCTAGATATCGATAATATTTAGCACATCTCTAACTGTCAGTGACTTTTGTACGGAAATGTTGGCAGCCTTTCCTATTTTTACAATGTTGGTACTACTATTCTGCGTGACTTTGAGCTACAGATAATGTTCTAAGTGCCGACTCTTAAAACGTAGTGATTATATACTCTTTGATAAATACTTTTATTCAACGTGGCAAAACTTTTGTGTCTTTTCGTTCGGCACACACGAACTGTCAAACTACTCTCCTGTCAACATAGAGTTGCGCCGCTAGTGATGTCCCGCTGCACAGCGAGTGAACTATCACCGGTAACAATAAATATAAATATATACATCTTCAGGTGTATATATATATATATATATACATATTACATGGCTTGTAAGGTGACACGGCCTTACAAGGTAGATTGGGTAAGCAATGAACGGTAAATAGGGGAGGCCCGGGTCAACCGATCGGTCGCATGCCGGGCGCCATTGACGCGGCTCGTGTAGCTTGCCTTGATTAAATGTAGAAGCACGTCGAAGATGAAAAATAAATCAAAGGACAGGACAGGTAGAGGTGTAGTATCTCACAATACACATCTATTTATGGTTTCTTTGTTTTGCGGAGCACTATTTTACAAGTACGTAGCGTAGGGGTGGTACTCTATGTCACCCACTCGTATAAGCTTTTATTTATGACTAGCTGCGTCCCGCGGTGTTACTCGCGATTAAAAAGAATGTCGATGCCTATGTCATTTTCTGACCCCTAAACTACCACCACCTATGCAAAAAATCATGTCGATCCTTTGCTCTATGAAAAATTAAAACAAATCTATCCCACGGGAACCATACATTTTACCGGGATAAAAAGTAAAGTAGTCTATGTGCTATTCCAGACTATAATCTATCTCTGTGCCAAATTTCATCCAGATCCGTTCAGCCGTTCTGGCGTGATTGAGTAACAAACATCCATGCATCCATCCAAACTTTCACATTTATAATTATTAGTGGGATTTAATATTAAATATCTCATCAAAATGTGCAATGTTGTACATAGCTGTAATTGAGTCTGCAAACTTTATTATTTAGTCGCGAGCCAACTTTGCAATTTATTCATTGTATTCAAAACGTGTGGATTATATTTGATAAATATAATTTGCACCGATGTTATTATAGAGACACTGAGTTGGTTGCCACAACTCTAAAATCTTTTGAAATAATCTTGAGCTCAACAATAGTTTCACTGTGTAACTATAACAAGACCTACTAACTAATAGGTTTATTCCAATTACAATATACTAATTGTTAGTATAAGGAAGTTTCAATCCATTTACAATGGCGAAGCATTTAAAAATAAACCGCTTTGTTGTGCTATTTTAAATCAATGGTTTTAATAAACATGATCAACGCAATACAAATGATGTGGAGTTTTGTTATTAACTATAGTTAAATGTATTCATAGTTTTATGTAAAACGCTAGATTTGGATTGATAATTGTATGGGTTTAGAAACTTGTTTTCATTATTCGATATATATTTCCATATTTTGAAGGTAAAGTGTATGCTCCTTATTGAGAGAAAATTAGCATATAAGCATACATATTCCAATAATCTTCAAGATAAGTTTGTTGCAGATTCTGTGTTATCTTGGCCCTACAACTTTCTAAGATTGCCCTGTAGATAAACCCCCATCTTCACAGAAAGTTTCAATCAATTTTGGTCTAAGTCAACCAAAGAGCTGTATGAAGAAACCTTCAAGTAAGGTCTGTATCAAACAAGGGTCATTTTCGGCTGACGATAAGTATACCGGTTTCAGATATATGAACACCTTAATAAACACATTTTACACGGAACCCTGCCATACAAAGTTCATTCACTCCTAAGTGCCGAAAACGTAACATTTCCTCAAGATGTCTTAACAACCAAACCTAAACAACATTTACCGAACAATCGCTAAAATATAAACTCTAGCACTAGCGTAATAAGGGTGTCATGGTGATTCGTTGGCGGGGAACGACTAAGACGTAACGTATCTCCTGAGGACTGGGGTGTATAAATTGAACAAACAATGTATTGCAAAATGGCTTCAGAATAGGCAACAGTGATGAAGTCAAGCGGTGCTCAAACATTTCGTATTAAATTCTAATTAAAAATAAATACATAGGCTGTTTGTGCTTATTCGGGTGATTTATATCGATCCCCATCTAGGTATCTATATATACATATATCATCTCGCTATATCGGCTTGAACTCTTATTTGAACCTATTAAGTTTGAGCCCAAAATGTTAAAACAATCATAATTGTGGATAAGCAATAGATTAAAGAATCCCGATTAAAACTCACACTAATATAGGTCCAAAACCCTCTAGGATTTCTGGATTTCATGTGCGAATCTCATTTCAATCATGATTATCACTTGCTAAACGGTAAAGGAAAACATCGTGAGGAAACCTGCATGTCTGAGAGAACCCCTCGAAAGACGTGGGAAGTCCGCCAACCTACACTGGTACATACATCACATAGATGGGAGGCCCGTGCCCAACAGTGGGACATTAAAAAGGATTGGTATAATTATATTCCATCGTGATTCGTGTATGATCAAAGTTGCAAAGGAAATCCGCAAGATGGCACTCGGCTGTTCACAACTTTCGTTTCACAGTATTTACTTTAGTTTTGTTCCTGACAATAGTTCGTCGCGGATTAAAATTTAATTACATCAACCCTCGGTTACTGACAAGTTTCCCACAATTATCCCGCTTTGAAAGGAAAATTGTAAACTTAAAATGAGTAATAGCAGGAAACACGATTGTTTTGGACAAATTTACGAAATTCTGGGTTTTATTTATCGCTATAAAATGAAGTTATTTCGCTATGAAAATAAATAGCAACACAATGGTGGGATAGCAGTGGGATATAGTATTGATAAATATGATTTTATTATCTTTATTTACATACACTGACCACGCAGTCGGTAGTGATCCTGCTTTCTGTGCCGAGGGTCCCGTGTTCGAATCCTGATAGGCACGAAATTTGTGTGATGAGTACGAATCTTTGTTCACACTCATGGATGTTGGATATCTATAACAGTATTGTATACTTGGTTCGCCCTCAGTCAATTGTACGGTATCCATAATACAAGCGTTGCTTAGTGTGGGACCGTATAGTTGGTGTGACGATATTTTACGTCATTTATTTAAGCCTGATCGGCGCGGGCCTCGTTACCATGGATGGGCGAATCTTCTTTCCCATAAGAACGGCATTCTAAAACGGCAATAACTATTATTTTTTTCCCGAATGGCCCGAATTCCATATTGGCGAAAACACGATAGAGTTTGCTTGATCGGTTATGGTACTTCCAAAAAGAATAGTTATTCTGTTGTGACATTTAACTTTGAGATCCTCTGTACGGTGACCCTCTCAATATTTCACGGTACATTGCACGCCTCCCCCCTCGCTGTCTTGCCCCCGCATGCATTCCCCCTGCCCATGATATCACCGGACACTCTTTATGTCTTTTTGCCACCTCAATTAAGATTGTTTGTGTGACATTAATGTTTTTTTTCGGTTGTCAATTACAAAAAATTCGACATTGAGGGCCGTCTAAGTTAGAGGACTAATAATACTGACTGACCTTATGAGGATGTCCTCGTAGGTGCAGAGGTGTTTATGATACAGTGTGGAATTTAAGACGGGTTCAAATCTTCTTGGTGTTGATTCAATTCAGTTGAACAGGCCGAGTGTCCATCTAAATAGGACAGTGGACCCACGGTAAAAAAAGTACGAATAGGGACGGTGTAAAAACACGTGACTATCCTATTACGTCATAATGGAAGGATCTTATTGGTCATTATTTTCCTACTTACCCATCGATCCGCTGAATATCGGGAGCGGTGGACAACCACTATTAGTCCAACGGGGGGTAGCACCCCAACAAACATTCATTAATTTGTTGTGTACTCACGACACGCCGGTTTCAACTTTGATTTTGTGTTATCGACGCTAGTTAGACCCCCTATCATAGTTTGAATTGCTACTGAAGGGTTCTCATGTCCTGATTTCATGGCCAATAGCAGCAAAGATCGCTGCCCAATTAGGCAATTGCAATTGCTTGAAATATCAGTCAGATTGAAATTGGCAAATATAACATTTGGTGCACAAATTGGCAGCAAAGTCGGGATGTGAATAGCTGTTTTAGTACAGGATTCAACAATGTTATCCGATTGTTAAAATAATAATAATACCAGCCCTTTTTTATTTCCCACCTTTGGGCACGGGCCACTCATCCATGCGAGGGGATTCAGGCCATAGTTCACAACGCTAGCCCAGTGCGGTTGGTTGGCGGACTTCACACGTCTATCGAGGGTTTCTCTCAGACATGCATGTTCCCTTACGATGTTTTCCTTCACCGTTGTCTTCAGACTGTTTAATGTCCCAATAATGTATAATTCAGGAAATAGTCTCCACAATAATAATTATGTAACAGATTTATATTGTTCTGTAATATATTATATTATAAATAATCGCGGAGACGAATAAAATTGTTTTTTTTTGACGTAGCTAATATGTTTGTCGTGATTGTTACAGACATCTGGCGGGCTGATCAACATAACCAGAATCCGGTATGCCACTCATTTTATAATGGACTTAATAACCAAATTAAGATTGAAACGATATTTTTTTTACCATCAAAATAATATAGTTCTTGTCTTAACGATATTTACATTTAGATTAGATAAATTAAAAGCAATTAATTAATTTTAAATGTTTGCAATAAAATTGATTTTATTGTGTTACATATTGCGAATTTGGATGTGGTTCATTTACATGTATGTATAATCAAACGAGTAGAGAGATCAGCTCGTGTAATAGTATAGGTACATTGATATATTCAGCTATATGCCATTTAATTTCACCCCAACTATTGCATTGTTGTTCGTCAGAACCATAATAAAGCACCCAATATCAGTTTACGACGCGTCTCGGCTCGCGACAACACTACAGGGGATTTTAAACTCGCTCAATGGTTATTCAAAGCTCTTTATTACATTTTCATATATAAACTAACTTTGTTATGCTCATGTATGGTAAAACTATACTAGCGTTAGAATTTAACGTTGTGTTAATTAGCTCAGTTGCTAGTGACCCTGCCTGAGGGTACCGAGTTTGAATCCTGGTTGGCACAAACTTTGTGTGATGAGCATGAATGTCTATACCCGAGTCATAGATGTATACCTATTATCTATATAAGTATTATATATTGGGTTCGCGTCCAGTCATTGTACGGTACCCATCATACAAGCGTTGCTTAGTGTGGGACAGTATAGTTGGCGTGTTAGTCTGGCGAAATGATATTATTATATTATTTGAATGACTAGCTGTTACCCGCGACTTTGTCCGCGTGGTATTTAACAAAGACAACCGTTGACAACAGCCTGCTCGCCCATTCTGAGCCCGCGGGACGCATTGCAGGTTGTTCCTGTCAAACTTAATCAGGCGCTGCGCTGCAACATTGGTTTTAATTTTTTTTCGTGAGATCCTATTTTTTTTTTCTAAAATAAAAGTAGCCTAAGTTACTCCTTGTTACATCAGCTATCTGCCAGTGAAAGTCCTGTCAAAATCGGTCCAGCCATTTCAGAGATTAGCCGGAACAAACAGACAGACAGACAGACAGACAGACAGACAGACAGACAGACGGACAGACAGACAGACAGACAGACAGACAGACAGACAGACAGACAGACAGACAGACAGACAGACAGACAGACAGACAGACAGACAGACAGACAGACATACAGACAGACAGACAGACAGACAGACAGACAGACAGACAGACAGACAGACAGACAGACAGACAGACAGACAGACAGACAGACAGACAGACAGACAGACAGACAGACAGACAGACAGACAGACAGACAGACAGACAGACAGACAGACAGACAGACAGACAGACAGACAGACAGACAGACAGACAGACAGACAGACAGACAGACAGACAGACAGACAGACAGACAGACAGACAGACAGACAGACAGACAGACAGACAGACAGACAGACAGACAGACAGACAGACAGACAGACAGACAGACAGACAGACAGACAGACAGACAGACAGACAGACAGACAGACAGACAGACAGACAGACAGACAGACAGACAGACAGACAGACAGACAGACAGACAGACAGACAGACAGACAGACAGACAGACAGACAGACAGACAGACAGACAGACAGACAGACAGACAGACAGACAGACAGACAGACAGACAGACAGACAGACAGACAGACAGACAGACAGACAGACAGACAGACAGACAGACAGACAGACAGACAGACAGACAGACAGACAGACAGACAGACAGACAGACAGACAGACAGACAGACAGACAGACAGACAGACAGACAGACAGACAGACAGACAGACAGACAGACAGACAGACAGACAGACAGACAGACAGACAGACAGACAGACAGACAGACAGACAGACAGACAGACAGACAGACAGACAGACAGACAGACAGACAGACAGACAGACAGACAGACAGACAGACAGACAGACAGACAGACAGACAGACAGACAGACAGACAGACAGACAGACAGACAGACAGACAGACAGACAGACAGACAGACAGACAGACAGACAGACAGACAGACAGACAGACAGACAGACAGACAGACAGACAGACAGACAGACAGACAGACAGACAGACAGACAGACAGACAGACAGACAGACAGACAGACAGACAGACAGACAGACAGACAGACAGACAGACAGACAGACAGACAGACAGACAGACAAAAATTGTAAAAAATGTTGTTTCGATATAGGTAACGTGTATACATCCAAATGCACTTAGTAAAAAGCGGTTATTTTAATATTACAAACAGACACTCCAATTTTATTTATTTGTATAGATGTATAGATATAGATGTATAGATAAAGCAACGTGAGTTTAGATGTCAAAGTTTAGTGTGTGTTCGTCTCGCAAGGCAATACACGGGAGCTAAAAATAAATATAAACTTTTTGTAAACACACAATAAGTTTTACGCGTTAAAAAAATACTTTAAAAACGACAGGCCCACTGAGTTTCTTGCCGGATCTTCCTAGTCAAGGCTGCGTTCGAGGTCGGCTGTATAGTTGTTATATGGCATTTTTTATGTGCCCATACGTTATAAGTGATGTTTTGACTTAGATAGGGACGGCGAGTCTAGCATTCTACAGCGTGATTCATATAGGGTATACTAATATCTGAACTTGCGCATTTCTTTAGTACATCTGTAAATCTGTTATAATTTTATGAAGTCAGAATGTTGATATGGCAAATTTTTTAATCAACAAAATGGCAATAGTGATTTTTTGCGAACATTTTTAAATTATTTACTTTAAAGTTCGTACTTCGTTAAAGAAACACAGGTACGAGGCTTAGTATACGCTTTCTGAATTATCCTGTATAGCCTGGGGCACCTCCCCCTGCAGCCCGCTCCACCCCCGATGCCCGTATAAACTGTATATTCGCTTGCCGCTACTCCGCGATATTAGACCGCTTTACGACTTTAAGGTACTGCCGTGCCGACAAGCGACGCTCGTTCTATAAATTAAAGTTTAGAAATTGAATAGCTTAGTGCAAGATACAGACATTATAGTTGTTATT
Source organism: Pheosia gnoma (assembly GCA_905404115.1). Classification (NCBI taxonomy): domain Eukaryota; kingdom Metazoa; phylum Arthropoda; class Insecta; order Lepidoptera; family Notodontidae; genus Pheosia; species Pheosia gnoma. The sequence continues at coordinate 9,371,164 of FR989903.1, forward strand.
TTATTCATGATAAACTTGGTACGAACTAAAACAATAATCCATTTTATATTATTTTACCTTTAAAAGGTCGAGGGGGTATTTATATTATCTGTATCGCGGTTCCCTGATAGCTGATAGTCCCGAGACAGCAGCAAGTCTTGTCTGAAAGGTTTAGCGAGTGAATAATGTATGTAGGTACCTTCCAGTCAGCCATTGTAAACATATTATTATGCTACTGTTATTTGGTGCGATGAATTTTTGACGTTTTTGGGTCATGGAGTATTATAATTGCACGTGGCTCTAATTATATGACCTTTATGTTAATAGTTACCTTGGCATTATCGTTGCGTATACTAAAAAGTATATCATAAAAACTAGTTTTGAGAATTAAAAACGAGTTTTGATTCTCACAAAGTACTCTCGAGTGCAAAGTGCGCTCCAGCCGAAAATATTTAATGATAAGGACATGATGTATCTCGGACGGATCCGCAATAATCCGCATAATGGATAACGCAATATAGTCGTATATTATATTTGACATTAGCTTTTTCCGCTCCGCCCGCGGTACCTCAATAAACACACGTATAACCTATAAAAAGTAGCCTATGTGCTATTCCAGACTATAAACTGTCCTGTGCCAAATTTCATCCAGATCCGTTCAGCCGTTCTGGCGTGATTGAGTAACAAACATCCATCCATCTATCCATCCATCTAAACATTCACATTTATAATATTAGTGGGATAGTGGGATTATGCCCCGCGACCTTCACATGTCTTTTGGCACAGCTTTTGAAAAATAATCCACTCGCAAAAAGCTACTTTGACTGATTCAAGGATTTGTTAGATCGGTTAAGATTTTAAATTTAATTTATTAACTCGATTCATGTCTCAGATCACAATCTTTACAAGGGTCAACTTTTTACAACTTATATTTGTTATGTTTAGTTTTTGAACGCACATATATAAAGGATGATTCAGAGAGGGTATACTTACCTTTGAACCTCCGATTTAGGCCCCATTTGTAATCATTTTGTCATTCTGGGAAGTCAGAATCATGATACATTTATCAATTTTAAAACATAAATTTCGTTGTCAACAAAATGCCAATTGTGATTTCTTGTGAGCATTTTTTTTTAGATTGTCATATCGTTATTCTGAGTACATTTAATTACTACAAATGCGCTAAGGAATGCAGGTTCAAAGATTAGTATACTCTTTCTGGATCACGCTGTATACCAGACACTATTTAGTCACAAAAGAATCCACTATAACACCTAGATCCGGGACTCCATTAGAACAGCCACGGTCTAAGCGTGCCTCTTTCTGAGCGTGCCAAAACTGCGGAAAATTCCACATTTTAATTTGAGCAGCCTTCACGTTTACGTCGCAGCCAGCCACAGCCCGAGTCAGTACTTTGAGCATAAACATTTAGTGATATTGAATGGCTTGTTAACCAGCACGCCTTGACTCATAGCAGCGTCTCCTGTTTCAGTGTCGAGGGTTGGAGCGGGCCTCACCCCGCAGTTGCCTCTAGTGGAGTCCCGGATTAACATGAATAAATCAATCAGTACACGTATACTGTGGGAGGTATTGTTTAAAAACGCTCTCCCAGACTGCTATTTCTTCATGATCCGGTGCCCTTCCCGTTGTTAGCGTATTCCCAATGTCAAGGTATTCTTCTTTATCCAGGGAGTACGGAGCCCATTTCACACCGAGAATATCGTTGGGTGTTGGGTTTCTGGAATGAAATACAATTTTATTAATATCACAGCTACATCTGGTAGTTTTATTGATGATCAGAAAAGAATGGGTGTGGACGAGATCGGAGTGTGAAGCATAAAATGGGAGACCCAATGTTCACTGACGTGAGCAAAAGAAATCAACGGTTAATTGAAATTGAACTCAATTTTGCATGAATTCTCCATCATGTCACCATTCTTACCATCCCACCGCCCACATACCATCATCTATTAATGCGACTCTTGTGTGGAAGGCCAGATTTGCTAGGTAGATCAGTCTACTTCGCAAATTGTAGGTTAACGCCGAATCATGTCTGCGATTGAATCGTTAGACGATGGTTTTGTGTGTATATGCAATGACGAACGTAATGCATGAATTTGCAAAGTAGATACGTAGTTAGAGGTCTTACCTTGAGTCGCGTTAATAGTTGATCTATGTAGTAATTGTGGTCTTGTGATATAAGTAGTTACTCTTTATTCAAAGTCAAGTCTAAAATGTAAAGTTAGATGTAAAATAATGTATCAACATACCCGTACTTTGCGAAGTTGGTCCAAAGCGTAGTCACTGTATCTACCATTTGGAATGTTTCAGAGTTTCTCTCAACATTATTCTTAATTAGTTCTCCTTTAAATAAATATGCCAGGTCATCGCAGTGGCAGACTACGGACTTGTTTCTGATAACATCGTCCAAACCAAACAAATGTCCAAACACATTCAACTCTGACTTACACGTGAACTTGTAGAAATAAACTTTATTATACTTGGAGATCATTTTCGCTGCCAACGTTATTCCGTACAGAAAGAAATCTGTGTTCAAAAATTTTTGTAACTTCTCTGAATTATCCATTGACACGATTTCATTGCCAAAATAAAACTTTTGCAACAACCTACCAACTTTCAATTGATCACCGATTGAACAGTGTGTTTTAATATACTTAGGAGTGAAGAATTCACGGTAAAATCGCGCCTCTGCGACCATTTTTTCTAGCGGACCACCAACAACCACAGCCATGAGGCCCTCGTCTTGCGTATATCCAGTCATCACGTCGATACCTTTGTGTATACCATTTCTTAATGCGTCTGTGATATCACCGTGAAAAAATATTTCATTGTCACCGAAATATTCTTCACTCACTATTCCGAATGGTATTTCATAAGATTTTGCTGACTGTATCACATGTGACGTTACCTTCACGAGGGCGTCCAGAGGTTGGTTCTTGAAGAATTCGTACAATTCTTTCTCATCATCTGAAAAGAATCCCAGTTGCTTCGCTAGCAATATAGCTCTCTCGCGCGGCTCGAAGGCTTGCGACCACCAACACGTGGAGGCCCCACTCTGGGTGATGGCTCTTCTAAACAGACCTTTAGTCATCGGTGACACTAAGTGGTAAGCCACGCTGCCAGCGCCAGCACTTTCGCCAAAAATGGTTATATTGTCTGGATCACCTCCAAAATTTTGAATATTCTCTTTGACCCACCTGAGCGCAGCTACTTGGTCCTTCATACCTGCATTTCCTGGTACGTCTTGCGTGTGCAGACAAAGAAATCCAAGTGCTCCGAGTCTATAATTAATCGTGACTAAGATCACGCCGAGTCGTATCAAATAGTCTGGGCCGTACCAATCATCATTACCACTTCCCCACATAAAACCACCACCGTGGATCCAAAACATGACAGGTAAACGTGTCTGAGGCTTCATATCTGGGGTATAAATATTCAAATAGAGGCAGTCCTCGCCGGCATAAGTGATGTTAGGATTTGTGACGTTGTATTGATAGCAGACGGGTCCAAATTCTTTTGCTTCGCGAACCCCAGACCAGGGTTGCGCTGGCCGTGGCGCCTGTAATAGAGTATGTTACAAACATTTGCAATACTTTTCTGGGAAGAGTCAGGTCAAGAATGTCACAATAGCCAAGCCCTAATAAAATAAACGCGATAAAATCCGTATATTTAGTTTAATTTCAATTAGTAATATTCGCGTAAATATAAGCAATCAATATGAGTACTGCATTAAAAAAAATACTATTTCATTATTTTATTCTAAATATAAAATCATTTTAGACGGGATAAAGTGCAGTATTATTATCATAGATAGACAGATAAGATAGATGAAGGTGACCTTATTGACGCAGAGAAAGCAGTATTCGTACCTTAAAGCGAAGTTCTCCAACTGGCGGTTCAGCATACGGGATGCCTTTAAAACTGCAATAGGAGCCTGCGTACTCACTCTCCAGCACCAACCCTTCCAGTAAGCCTTCCTTCACACGCACTGTGACTGACATACTCTTAAATGTTCCCTCTGAAATACAAACAACATTGTTATCCCATGGTTTGGTACTTCCAAGCACGGAAGAGGTCAAATTTTGTAATTCTGTCACCCATCACCACCACCATTCTGATTCTGATTCTGACCCATCTATGGTCCAACCGATACACGCTCAACTTTGTCGGCGGTTAGGTATATCAACTGCTAAAACCTCTTCTACATCCCGTATTGTTATGTAACGATATGTCGAAGATTGTAAATGTATTGTATAGGTGGTGTAGGGGTTTTAGGTCGCTGGATTTTAAATGAAAATACAGAGCAAGTTGGTGTCGGTGTCCAATGCGGAAGGGATTTTTTCAGTGTTGCACTACAAAGTCTACTACAAAAATCATTGTGTTGGGTTGCCAACAGAGTTTAGTAACAAGTTTTATGAATCTTAGAAGACTTTACATTACATATTATTATTTTGTAATTTTAAACTTATGTGCCTATACCATGTGTTCATAAGGTCTCTCATATATCTTGCAACACGCGAACTGACACTTTCTTAGTTTCGGGAAGATACATTTCATATCAGAAAATAATTGTATCCATATACCAAAACAAATATTATGTACTGCTGACTTGTACCTACATCATTTTTGTTTAGTGATTTAGTTACTTACATTTATTTTTGGCAGCTAATGGTAATGTTTTATTAGTACAATTTTATATATGATTTGTTTCCTTCACTTAAATAAATTAAAAAAAAGAGATAACAAAACTTTTTCCAAACTACTATAAATAAAAAAAAAAATTACAACGTGTCGGGATTCAAGCTTAACTGAATAGGTACCTTATTTTTGAAGCGAGAACGTAGCATTTTATTTCAACGAGAACGTAGCGTTGCGGGACGCTGCACTGTCTACAATGACTTATCGTAGTAAAATATAAATTCTCAACGCCCAAGGCCATAGCGCCACCGCTCATTCATTATCCTAGCCATTGATAGATAAGGCACAATATAAATACCCATTTGTATGTAGATATACGATAAACATTGTACCCCTTTAACAGGCGAACATAGAGATTATGCACTTAGCAGCAAATGCGACAGCGTACGCCTTTTGGACTCTCCAGGACCTCTCTAGGAACACTTACGATTCCTGGAATGTAAAATATCTATACATCTATACATATAAATAAAATTGGAGTGTCTGTTTGTAATATTAAAATAACCGCTTTTTACTAAGTGCATTTGGATGTATACACGTTACCTATACCGAAACAACATTTTTTACAATTTTTGTCTGTCTGTCTGTCGGTCTGTCTGTTTGTTCCGGCTAATCTCTGAAATGGCTGGACCGATTTTGACGGGACTTTCACTGGCAGATAGCTGATGTAACAAGGAGTAACTTAGGCTACTTTTGTTTTAGAAAAAAAAAATAGGATCTCACGAAAAAAAATTAAAACCAATGTTGCAGCGCAGCGCCTGAATTAATTTTGATAGCAACAACCTGCAATGCGTGCCGCGGGCTCAGAATGGGCGAGCAGGCTGTTGTCAACGGTTGTCTTTGTTAAATACCACGCGGACGAAGTCGCGGGCAACAGCTAGTCGTAAATATAATAAAAAAAAAAAACTTGTTTCATTTCGTAATTAAAAAACCTAAAGTTGTAAACTTAATATAGATTTAATATTACTTATTACCTACCTACATGAGCTGGTCGTATTGTAGTTGATAAATAATCTCGGTTAAGCAGCACGTGCCTCGGTTGGACATTGGATGGGCGACCGAATTGGATTTACATTTAATCTGCTCCGTGCTTTGGAGATGGGTACGATACGCTGGCGGTCCGGGTTGCCATTCTAACACCATTGACAGTCGTGACGAGCAGTTCGAAGCAAACAAATATTCTTACCTTAAGGTACTAGGAGTAGATCTTGTTAGGTCTTGGAAGGATGATGACAATCGTTTCGTGTAACATCGGCTAACACCCGAATGGAGCCGATGAAATAGAATCGGGAACAATGCTTCGAAGAAGATCACTTATCACTCACTTTTTAAATTATTGATAATATCGACCTGAGACGCGTCGAGCATTTACCATAATATGACTAGTTTATCACATAGCTAGTTGTTTTACATTATAAATATAATATTTACAGCTAGAACCAACCACAGAGGCAGCAAATAGTCACAACCACCACAACACTTTATCGTGGAGTGAGTGACCGAGTAAAGATTTAGGTTTATGATGTTGTTTTACGGTATCATAATTTTTTTCTGTCGAGTATTTATCATAATAATTAGACGAATATTTTTATATTTTTGGGGTCGAGTCACCTTCGTACGTAGGAGAATTAAGTACCCTCGAGATACCCTACACGTGACCCTGGGTGGTGCCAACCAAGTGACAACTCTACTGGGCCCCGAGTCTGCTAGCACAATCGATTCATAATCGAACAGCAACCGCATAGTAACTGTCACTTTTGACAGATATCCCATACAATATCTGTCAAAAGTGACAGTGGGCGGCGGGATGGATGGCGGGTCAGATCAGTTGCGCTGCATGTGCCTAGTGAATGTTGCGTCTCGATCTACTGCCGCCTTCCTACCTAGGCAGGTATGCTCCATCGTAGATCTCATCGCATCGTCACTTACCATCAGGTGAGATCGAGATCAAATAATTGCCTATAAATGTATAAAAAAAAAAAAATAGGTAATATGTACCTGTTTAATATTACATATTTGGCTAGTAAACTTATACGTGGCTAATATTTTGATTCAATTTTATTCAAATATCAATCTTATATCTATTACACGAGATTTTAAAATTTGACTATAAATTAATCGGTTCTTATTCTCTTAGCTAAAACAAAATCCCACCAGACATGTTATATAATAATCGACCTTGTTGATATATGCTGTAGTGCTATTCTGTAACGATAATCTCATATATAATACAATTTTATATGAAATATAAAAAAAAAAACTATTGAAATTTTAGAATTCGTCTGAAATAGAATTGTAAAATTTACGGGTGAGATATGAGATTGTTCTAACAAGCTAGCTGGGCCCCAAGTCAGCTAACACAATCGATTCATAATCGAGCAGCAACCGCATAGTAACTGTCACTTTTGACAGATATTGTATGGGATATCTCTCAAAAGTGATAGTTACTATACGGTTGCTGTTCAGCTGTCGAGTAATACTAACTGACATATTGGGCTTAGGGGCCCGAGGCTACCGCGTGCCATGATAAAAAAAAATGATTTTATCAAAAATAATCTTTTTTTTTCTTAACGAATAGGTACATAGTTACTACACGCTTTATAACGACAGCATAAAGCATAAGAAAATTTCCTTAGCTATATAGCATTTTGGCGTCGTAAATCTAAATATTTATGAGGCTAACATACTTTTAGAATATCACACTCGAGTAGATAACTAATACGAATACGACATAATATATCAGCGATATACTAGGTAGTACATACAAATATTAGACTGTTGTCGAAGTAAACTGTTTTATTTGTAGGAACCAGTTTCGCCCCGAATTTCTTTTGTTCCGTACTACAGAGAAAACAACTTTTTGAAAACGTATAATGTGCAATAAAGGTTCTTCTGGCATCTTAAATTGACATTGACTGGTTATTTGCATTATTTTACGCCAGACAGACCGATTGTTACTGAAAAAAATCGCAATTCGCACTTGACCGGTTATTTTCTTAAACCGGATCTGAACGGAGGTACGGACTTTTGAATAAAAATATTAACTGTCAAACGAAGTCAAGAACTCTTAGTTAAAACAAATGAACACATACAAATCCATAAATCATTTTTAATTTTTCGTCATTTCGTGTATTTGACGTCAAACACCTCAGTCCTCCCGTGAACATGGTTGCTGTGAAGCAGCCGAAACGTCGGGAACGTAAAAAAATAAAATAAACGCTATAAAATCCGAAAAAAAAAATGTTTTATTTTAATTAATCATTATTAATTATACGCACATGTTACCAGGCACTGAATACTGCATTTATATATCTTTATTCTGTGGTATTATCTCTGTATTATCCGGTAGACTATCAGCAGACTATTATTGCGGAAAATATTAAATGGAACACGAGGCGTATTTAAATAAATTATTTCCGACGTACTCATTTATTGATAATTACTATGTAATTACATTGACAATGTTTTAATTATTAACCAACCGTCGCAACTGAGTAAAGTCGGTTGGAAATCCCCACTCCTTCAAAACCAACTGGCTTACTAAGCAAGCCCCAGTGGGGAATTCTGGATTTCTCGATTCCTTTATCACATTCGGTCAGGTTTTTTCTTGTGGGGATGATGCGGGTCAAACGATTGTATTTGATCAGTTATGTATTGATAATACCTCCTCGCAACTGATCCAATACTGTCGGCAAAGTGATCCTACACAAATATTAGGTAAGCTTCTGTTTGTTCCCTCGCATTGATCTATTGTTTTAATAATAAGTGTTGATAATTTACTTTGTAGATTGTGAATGGAATTTATTGGATATAAATTACACTACATTGTTTGTTTGTTGTTATGTTGTGCTATCACTACTACTACCATTTATACAATAGGTTGTACCTATTTGAAATAAAAGTTTTTGTTCTAGAATTTTATTTTGTTAACTATTTAAACTGACTTCCAATATAATAATGTTAACAGGCTGTTACAATTTATATTTATTTTATTATACAAAAAAAAATATAAATAGTCTATATCGGTGCCATAGAAGTAAGTGGTCACGATACTAGATATTTTCAATAAAAATAATAACTATGAACTGATTATATGATAATATAAAATACCATACCTATATTTTAACTGAATTCTTAATTCAAATAATTCCTAAACCAGTGAGCCAAAATATTATTAAATAACAATGAACTATCAGGGTAAAAAAAAAAGAATTAGTAAAACAAGTGGTGTATCGATTACGACATTGAAATTGACGTAAAGTAATTATTTTTTGGGTTTCCCGTAACATACTAATATAAATTAAGTTTATAGCGGAATACGGTACTGTGTTATCTGACAGCTGACTACAAGTATTATATTATCTATCCTATATAATTTTGACACCTTAGGCATTGCATGTATCAATATTCCATTTCAGGGTATTTATTTATTCCAAAAATATTTATTATTTCAATGACCTAACTAAATGCGCCTGACACAATTTATTAGCAACTAGCAGATGCCATAACAAGTATCAATAACGTACGTAACACACAAATAATATTTTGATAATTTAAATGTGTTTTTACAAATAAGAGATACCAACAATCATAATTAAGATAAGTAGTATATTATAATGAACCGTGTCATAAAATAAAATAAAAATTATCATCAAATAAATTTGTAGTGTAAAAAAAAGAAATAATAAAATGCTCTTGTGTTAAAACTCTAGTCCAGCATATTCAAAGATGCTCTTCCAGAATTGAAATGAATCGGCGTCGGGCGCCGCTCCTGGGACCAGGGTGTCTCCGATTTCCACGTACGCCTTGTTAACATTCTCGTATTCCGGCCATATCACGCCCAGATTTTCGTCTGGAGTGGGGTTTCTGTAAAATTCAACATTATTACGGACATTTTGAGATACAGTCTACAAAAAAAGTGTCTATAGCGACAACGCCAGCAAAGTGCTTTGGAGTGCTGGGTTTTGTTCGTTATCTTGGCTATAGTTAACTTCTACTATATGCAATTCAGAAAAATAAAACTTCAAGAGAAAATCACGTACCCATACTTTGCAAAGTTGGTAAAAACTTTGCAGACGAGCTGTATCAGTTCATATTCTTTACTGCTCTTGTCAATCTTCAACTTGTACTCCTTGGCGTCGAATAAGTACATCAAGTCATCTAAATGCGAAGCTCCTTGCAAACCATACATCTGTCCCTGTTTGCCGAACACATTCCTCTGGGATACGCATGAAAACTTGTACAAGTACCTCCGCCCTTCGCGGGTTTTCGGCAAATGCGATGCGAACCTCAAAATATCGTAAAAAAAACCGGAGTTGTTACTGTATGTCACAAATTTTCCCATATCATCCACACTTATCGGTTTCCCATCAAAATAAAAATCATGTATCCTATTAGATATCTCATAAATCTTCTCTGGGGAACATTTCTGCACAATCTTCCTTGGAACGACTAAATCCCAATGTCTGTTGTAATTTTCTATATAGCTACTTTCAAACCACTTAATTGCAATTAATGTTTCTTCATTTGTGTAACCAATGAATACATCTACGTCGTTTATCCTGCCATTTTTTAAGGCCTCCAAGGGATCCTCAGTTAAAAACTGATCTTTCCCAAAATCTTTTTCGACAACCGGTGTAAAGTTATAATATTTTAGTAAGGTATTATGAGCCTCCTCATAGCCAAATATGGTCGGGTTGGTGTTCACGAGTTTCTCAAACGGTACGCTCTGTAAGAACTCCAACAGCTTATCGGGATCCTTGGTGTCGAAGCCCAACAGCTTGCCGAGCATGAAAGCACGTTTCTGTGGAAAGAAGGGAATTGCCCAATCGCAAAAAGGCACGCCACTCATTGTGATAGCTCTTTTGAATAGTCGCTTGGACATCGGCGATATGACGTGAAAACAGGTGGAGGCGCCGCCGGCGCTCTCCCCGAATACTGTCACGTTGTTGGGATCTCCGCCAAAGTTTGCGATATTATCCCTCACCCACTTCAGTGCAGCCACTTGATCTTTCAACCCGGCGTTTCCAGGTACTTCCTCAGTATCCAAACATAGAAATCCTAATGCGTCAACTCTGTAATTTATAGTCACCAGAACTACATTATGACTGACCAAGAAGTCAGGTCCGTAGTTGTCGACGTTCCCTGACCCACATTTGAAGCCGCCTCCATGGATGAAGAACATGACCGGTAACGGAGTATCAGGCTTCAGGTCTGGGGTGTACACGTTCAAGTACAAACAGTCTTCGCTTTCAAATATAAACTTCCCTGAGAAGATGTCCATTTGTGGGCATCTGGGGCCGTGGGCTTTGGCGTCTCTTAGTCCATCCCATGACAGCGGTGGTCGAGGGGCCTAGAGTAATGTTAATGTATTTGTTGAGGTATAAATACAGAATGATTCAGAAAGGGTATAGGCTAATCTTTTAATGCGTCAATAACAAAAACCCAATTTTGATATGAACTTCACATGATCATCACAAATGCGGTAAAAAAGCGCAGGTTCCAAGGTTAGTATACGCTTTCTGAATCACGCTGTATATAAGGTGTAACAATAATAGTGTAAATTATTTTAACAGGGCCAACTTCGCTTTTTTTTTTTTACGAAATGAAATGCGATGAAATAAAATGGATACGCAAATAATGACAACATTCCCAAATAAATAAATCAAATTATTAGACATTTAAAAATTGACATCCTATACGGGGCGGACTGCAAAACGCTACTGGTAAAGCGATACAGCATAAAGAGTGGTTTTTACAAACCTTATGGTATTGTATCGGATTAGGTATTTTTTTAAGAAAACTTAATTCATCGAGACATCCAATGCAGAATGCTAATATCGCAAAAAACTAAATTACATCGTAAAGATGTCCAACTTTTTCGTAAAAAATAAAAACCATTAAAATTTTGAATTTCGCGCCCTGACCTGAGCTTCGCCCTTAAGCTGGACATATTGATTTCTTATATTTACGCGAATACCACTAGTTCAAACTATGACACTAGGACGTCTAACACCTCAGTCCTCCCGTGACCATAGTCGCTGTTAAACAGCCGAAACGTTGTGTACCTACGTAAAACACATAAAACAAACGCAATAAAATCCTTTTTATTTGTTTTAATGGATAAAGCTTCTATACATTTTAGGGTATGTTAATTATTGTAGTGTTGTTAGGTGAGTACTAGTCCATACACAGATCACGAGAGATATGCCGTGCGATTCAAAATGTATGGGAACTCGCTGTCTCCGTTTTGTTTCCCACCACTCGCTAAAACCAACCAATACGAAGTCTCTTCGGTGCGTGCTGCGTCGTCGCCGTATACAGCGGCCGTACCACGCGACGCACCAGTTTATTCAAAGTATCGTTAGACGATCTATCCATTGCCTCGTACATTCACTCAGTAGCGAACATAGGTGGTACTTAAAGAGCCATGTATTTTGTACAAAAATAAAAAAGTCGTTGTGCTACATGAAAACTAAAATAACATAATAAAGGCATTAAATATTTTTTGATTTGTTGTTTTTAATGATTTTAAAGACGAATAAATAAAATACTTAATACTGGCTGGTGAAATGAGATTCCATCTTTCGCGTAGTTCACTTTGCTGCTAGTATTTTAGCACACAACCACGGAATAACACGGCATTTAAAAAAAAAGTTAGAGCTCCGATACCGACGTGCAGTTGCAGTCGACTGACGGCGAAAACTCTATGTAAGCGTAATTTTGGCATAAGGTGAGCGCAAGCCCACCGCTTTCATAACATATCTCCTCTAATATATCTGTGAGTCCATACCTTGAACCTCAGTTTTCCGACCGGTGGCTCTGCGTAGGGGATACCCTTGAAACTAAAGTAGGATCCCTCTCCCGTGACTGGCTGCAGCTTCTCGCCAACGAGCCAGCCCTGCTGTACGCGTACCTTCGTCATATTTCTACTTCCTTACAACTAAAATCAATACAGTCAATATTAATATTTCACATGACTTGTATGTTATCCTTACCGTTGCAGTAGCGAAGGTAGCCTCATTGAATTTTCAACATCTATAATTCTATACTAATCTATATTAATATTAATATTAATATTAATCTATACTAATATTATAAATGTGAAAGTTTGGATGGATGGATAGATGGATGGATGTTTGTTACTCTTTCACGCCCGAACGGCTGAACGGATCTGGATGAAATTTGGCACAGAGATAGATTTTAGTCTGGAATAGCACATATGTTAATTTTTATCCCGGTAAAATGTATGGTTCCCGTGGGATAGATGTTTTAATTTTTCATACTTTTTATTGCGGGTAACACCGCCGGGCGCAGCTAGTATATAATATATAATATATAATATATAATATATAATATATAATATATAATATATAATATATAATATATAATATATAATATATAATATATAATATATAATATATAATATATAATATATAATATAATTAATATTATAAATGTGAAAGTATGGATGGATGGATGTTTGTTACTCAATCACGCCAGAACGGCTGAACGGATCTGGATGAAATTTGGCACAGATATAGATTATAGTCTGGAATAGCACATAGGCTACTTTTTATCCCGGTATAATGTATAGTTCCCGTGGGATAGATTTGTTTCAATTTTTCATAGAGCAAAGGATCGACATGATTTTTTGCGCGGGTAGCACCGCAGGGCGCAGCTAGTAAGTACATAATATGAAAATGTAATTGTTAGAATGAATATTTTAAAAAAATCGTACGTTACATAATTTTCGAGACAAAATCTCAATTCGTAATTTTGGGGTCTTTATACACCTGTCTGAAAGCGCATCACTAGTAGAGTTAGCTTATAACTCGATTCATAATTTGGTATACTTTTTATCCCGCGGAACCGATGAGGACCCGCGGGTAGCGAAAAAACTGTACCTACCTTTGATATAGGTAGCTCTACTTTCCTAATCTATACTATCTATACTAATATTATAAAAAGGTAAAGTTTGTTAGTTTGGATGTAGGATATAATCTTCGGAACTACTGATCAAGTACTAAAAAATATTTATCTAATATAAAACGAAATTATTGTTGAGTGCTATATATATATGCTAACTCACGGAAGCACCGCGGTCGGAGCCGCGGGCAGAACCTAATTATTGATGAATTGCAAAGAAATTATAGGTGATAATCATGGTTGCGAAATGAGATTCACAAAAGACGCTAACAAAATAATATAAAATAATAATACTAGCCCTCATTTAATATTTCACTGTTGGGCCTCCCTTCAATGCGTCCCAATGTAGTTCACCACGCCGCTGACCCAGTGCGGGGTGGCTTCTTCACACGTCTGTCGAGGAATTATCTCAGACTTGCAGGTTTCCTCACTATGTTTTACTTCACCGTTTAGCGAGTGATAATCGTGGTTGAAAATAAGATTCGCACATGAATCTAGATATACAGGACGGCATAAATATTGATACAAAAACAATATCTACAAGGGTAACTAATAAAATAACGTATGAATATGAGTGTGCGAGTGTGCAATATGAGTGTGTGTGAGTGAGCGGGCTATTGCTAACGGTTGTCTTTGTTAAATACCACGCGGACGAAGTCGCGGGTAACAGCTAGTACATAAATAAAAATAGCAAAATGAATACAGCCGTATTCAAGTGATGCGTTTAATTTTTAATATATATAAATAAGATTATCACGTCACTATAGTGGTACCATTTTTTTTATATCTATTTGTTTTCATACTCTAAATATTTAATTAAATTTACAACCATTTTGTGAGTTCTAGGAGAGTGGTACTCACGGTTTAAAGGCAGCCGTGTACAGATAATATTCCGTATCTACTGATGCCTACATTAGATGTCTGCATGCATAAATGTATCTACATTTAATATCGCAAGAAACCCGTTATCAAACTAGATGCGCGGCGGCGACCTTGCCTTTTGCGTGAACTCTCGTTTCCTGCACAGATACTAAGTTTAAATATCTGTGGGTATTTCTACCAACCCACTAGAACTATTATATTCGAACTATAGGAAAATAATAAAAGATATGATGCCAAGATTTAATCAAATTCAGCAAAAGATTTCGATGTTATGTTACAACGCACAGCCAAACAGTTCGATATATTTAAATGATTATATTTATAATATTACTCATTTTGATAATATTAGATAAGCAAATATACAGGTCATTTACCCAGACGACTAGTTTCCCTGATGTAAATAGGTCGAAATATAAAAATAATATTTACGAATTAATAAAAACAAAAAAAATTAACAGCCCAAATTTTGAAATAAAACAATTTTTTAAATTTTATCGTGTTTATTTTATTCACGTAGACCAATAAGTACAGTACTTATGAATCGTCAAAAGTTACAAAATACTACTAAGTATTATGCTACTACTTTACCACCCGTTCGGAATGCCGTTCCTATGGAGAAGAACGGGCAAGAAACTCCATGGTTGCTCTTTTTTTTAAAAGATCTTTTACATTTTTGAGCAATACATTGAACGAAAAATCCTGAATTATATCATAACATGCACTCAGATATATATATATCTATATATATATCTGTTATATGAATGTCTGTTATATGAATATATCTGTTATATGAATTTATATAATATATCTGTTATATGAATTTATAATAAAGCAATATAATTTTCAAACACGATTTGGTTATTAATACTGGTAACGCCAATATTCATACATCGATTATAGACTTAATCCCACATCCCTATAATCGAATCAAATTCCTACCTTTCCCATCCTTAATCACCGCTCCTGATTGGCCGTCGCAACACGACGCGCGACAACAGCGCCATCATGGTAACGCCGCCATATTCGAAAACAATCCGCAAGTTCGCACGCACGCTAATCGCCCCGCTAGCGCAAAAACCCGCAAAACTAATTAATTAATCCGCGATAAAACCCGCCGCGCCGCAATATAAACCTAATGTGCCATCGCAGGCACGGGCACTGAGCCCTAGTAAGTGTTGAGTGGTTGTGTCGAGAACGAGGAGCAACCGCCGCCAGCAGCTATCGAAGAGAGAACAGGCGGCGTTCAACTGGACCTGCACGAGAGGAGCCGTAGACGTCAGGAGCTGGTGAGTCCCTTTCCGCTTTCCTATCCCTGATATTCTCGCATCTCCCGTACCTAATTTACCATCTTTCCCTGGTCCCTGCTTCTCCGTGCTCGCGCCACCATTTGTGGTCCTTCGAGCCGGATAAAACTGCTATTAAATACTCCTACGCTCACGCGACCTGATAGGTCTTCGCGAGCAGATTGTCCAACCGCTATCCTATAACCATTTCCCGCTATCTATATGACCATTGTGGTCATTTCTTCGCAAATACCAACCGCCAACCGCTCTTATAAGTGATCCCTTATAGGAATTTATTCTCGTATATATGTTTTAATAAACCTAGTTAACCTATATACCTAGGTATTTATCGCTATAATATTTAATTTCATCCATAACATTGAGTTACGCATACTTACGAATTTATCATTTATACCATTTTAAAATAATTTTATTCGATTTGCTTTATTTATGCATTATAATCCCGCCAAAAGGTCATCGCCCGCCAATATTGTTCCATAAATTTATTTATAATATTTTATAATTACCTTCTTTATTTATACTAGCTTAAAGTTCATTTTATTAATTCGTATTTAAAATAAATTCGCGCCAAGCGTCCGAGTGACGCTGCTTCACGCGCGCAGCCGCGGACCCGCGCGCAGGAGCCTCGCGCATCTCGCGCGGTGCGACCGACCGCCGAACGCAACTTCTCGCCGCTATAATATTATTTTTATTCACGCTGCATTACCATACGAGGTCGGCAGAGGTGCAGGTTTTTCGCTATAAAATTTATTATTATTTTTTCCGCTAATTTCGCTACGTATTCCACGAGTACTTAATATTTACTTTAATTATTTCCCCGCTATTTTAAAATGCCGCCAAAAAAGCAACCTGTACCTGCAGCCGATCCCAGTGGTGAATGCTCTGACTACGAGGATTCCGAGGATCCTGATTTGCTTGTGTTAGCCGCTAAACGCGAAGCGCTTTTTGAAATCGTCCAAAAGATTTACGATCTTTCTATAGAAACGCAAACGAGCGCTAGTGTTAGGGAAAGTTTCCTCGACGAAAGCTCTAACGTCGATACATTGCGCGAAGAATATATTCACACAGTGGATAGATATAATTCCCGCTTGTTAAAACTTAATTCTACCGCCAAGCCTGAGTATAAGTGTCTCGTCTCATTCGAGGCTCTCTATAGCAGGATTAAACGCACTAAGTTACAGTATTCGCAACCAACGCAATCGCAGAATGTTCCCGCCGCCGCCGTGCCACATAAGGCTAGGCCCACACTGCCGTCAATTGAGTTGATGACATTCTCAGGTGACATTCGTTCGTGGCCGTTGTTTTACGCTAGCTTTAAATCGACCGTTCACGATAATCCATCGCTCACTGATGCCGAACGACTGTATTATTTATTAGGCAAGCTGTCAGGCAAAGCTCAGTCGGTTTGTGCAGGTATATCGCCCTGCGCTGAAAATTATCACCTGTTGTTGCAGGCGCTTATCGACAAATACGAAGATAAGCGTATGCTCGCATCCGCGTATTTAAATCAAATGTTTGATTTTAAACCATTAATTTCCGCTTCCGCTTCAAACTATGATTTATTTACCGATTCCTTTGTGAGTGCAGTGCGCGCTTTACAAAACTTAAATATAAAGGATTTAAATAATTTAATTATCCTTCACATCGCGCTTAAGAAAATCGACTCGGACACTGTCCGCGCATTCGAGTTAAGTAAAAGTAGCTCAAACATACCCGCTTTTGACGATTTGGTTGAATTTATTAAGACTCGCTCTAAGGTTCTAGAGCGTACTACACCTAGTGGCCCTGGACGCCCCAGTGCTGGTTTTAGTGGTGCGCCTAATAACCACCAAAATAATATTCGCCGTTCTAATAACGCCCCGCTATCATTGTTGCCGCCACCGCAGACCTTTCAAACATATTTTGTAGGTACCTCCGCGTCACTATCTGATTCCACGCGCAAGTGCCTTTGCACTAATATCACACATATGCACTTATTCAAGTGTAGTGATTTCAATAAAATGACCCCGCAACAACGCTTTGATTGCGTGAAGAATAAGAATGCGTGTGTGAACTGCCTTAGTTTACAACATAGAGTGTCGAGTTGTAAGTCTAACCATAACTGCCGCATATGTAATCTCAAACACCATACATTCTTACACTTCGAGCGCGCAGTTGTAACCACTGCGCCATCGCCGCAACCGCTCGCCGCTCCGACTCCGCGCGCCGACGAAGCCGTGTGCGCGCGCCCCGCGCCCTCGCACTCGGCCAACGCGCCCGACCCGCGGTCGGATGTAACGTTGTGTGCTACTGCCACGACTATTGCTAACAATAATAATTCGCAAACGCAAAATATTTCGCCCGCAAATAATATACACTCTACTGTTTTATTATCAACCGCCCAAGTCGTCGCGTACGATAATATTGGCCGACGGCACGTTATTCGCGTCTTATTAGATTCCGCATCACAAAGCCACTTCATTACGAAGACGTGCTGTGATCGATTGGGTATCCAGCTTCAAGACACCGGCCGTACTAATGTTAGGGGGTTCGGTGGAATTGAGAGAACAGTAAGAACGCAATCAATTAATAAGTTTAAATTTCATTCGCGCTTTGACGACAACATTCATTTTAATATTTCTCCGCTAGTTGTCGATCAGATTACCGATTTATTGCCGACCGCGATTGTAGACTCGTCTGCCTTATCAAACTTATCGGACTTACCGCTGGCAGATGAGATGTATGGAGTGCCTAGCGAAGTAGATGTTTTAATAGGTGCTTCCTTATTTCCGCGCTTATTATTGCCCGATGTGGATCGCGTTCCGCGTGGCCCGTCGGATCCTATTAGTTTACGCACAGTGCTGGGCTACGTAGTTATGGGTTCCGTACCCACGATACCCACACTTCATACGCACGAGGCTTTGGTCTGTGGCCTAGTGCAAGTGCCTTCCGCCCTTGACAATTTAGTCAAGCGATACAGGGAGCGTAAAAAGTTTCCCTCCGCTACGCCCTTTCAGCATCCCGTGGATGTTGAGTGTGGACGCTTTTAAATATTTTTCTCGCTTCACGCAAGCTCCCCATCTAGGAGGAGTAAGACATTGATGTCGCGGGCTTTACGAACCCGTGGACATAGTGTCGCTTGGCACTGCGCCACATAATAATTTATTTTTCGCCCCTCTGCGGCTTTACGAGCCTTAGTGGCCTCGCTTATTCGCCATGATCCGTTCCAGTGGCCTCCGCGAGACCTGGACGATCAGTCTATTGCAGACATAGGTACCTAAGTATTAGGTTTGTTGCACACTGCGTGCACACATGTAAAGCAATGCGCTTGACATGACCCCGCTACCCGCATCTCCTCCTGGAGCATACTTCTTCGTACATTGAGTACGCTTGAATGTTCGCAAAATTATTGCCCCGCTGCATCACTGCTTCAGTGACTGTTTATTTGCATAAATAAATATATAAACTCGCTAGCATACAATTAATACTTTCACTCGATAAAGGTTTTTCATTTGACAACGGTCTGATCCGCGTCGCCTTGTCAATTCCGCACTGGACATCAGCATCCAGTTATCTACCGCGCAATGATAATGTAATGTAGATGATCATTTATTATTATAATTACGCTATTCTTACACGCCGGACCAGAACTATACTGGATCCTTTCCGCAAGTCGCATTGTGAGACAATGAGTCTACGTGCAATATTTGTCGCCGCAACATATCGCGATCTCTAATTTTGTTACTGTGACCACAGATTGAATATCTGCTTAACTCGCGTCCGCTGACAGTGCTACGCTTTGATCCCGCTGAGCCCTCGGCTCTTACTCTAACTCATATTTAAAATACCGCGTTTTTATTATCGTTACCCGCAACCCGCGATTGCTTCATAAACACGCGCTATCGCAAACATTATTCCAGTCGTTTTGGTAGTGTTGGAGGATGGAGTATCTACACGATTCACAGGATAGGCAGATATGTTATAATCTTTCCGTACCTATCACACCGGCAACTGTCGTGATAGTATAGTAATAACTGACATCGCACCGCGCCCAGCCTGGCCACTAGCGACTGTAGAGACTGTTCATCCCTCAGAGGTAGACGTCGTTCGCATAGCAACTGGAAAGCAAACTTGCCTTCACCCTGTTGCTCGTTTGTGTCCGCTACTAAAACAATAAATTAACTCCGCATCGCAATTTTGGTTATATTTATCCACTATCATAGTTTATATTTTATTTACTATATTTATACCGCAATTTCATTATATTACTCTATAATTATGAATATTTTCCCGCTAGGTAATCACTCTAAGTATATGCCTTCGCGCATTGAGCGCTCTTTCCTAGAGTGAGCATGTTCTTTATGAATGTTTTTAAAGGTGACCCTTTAAGGGCGGGTGGAAATGGTAACGCCAATATTCATACATCGATTATAGACTTAATCCCACATCCCTATAATCGAATCAAATTCCTACCTTTCCCATCCTTAATCACCGCTCCTGATTGGCCGTCGCAACACGACGCGCGACAACAGCGCCATCATGGTAACGCCGCCATATTCGAAAACAATCCGCAAGTTCGCACGCACGCTAATCGCCCCGCTAGCGCAAAAACCCGCAAAACTAATTAATTAATCCGCGATAAAACCCGCCGCGCCGCAATATAAACCTAATGTGCCATCGCAGGCACGGGCACTGAGCCCTAGTAAGTGTTGAGTGGTTGTGTCGAGAACGAGGAGCAACCGCCGCCAGCAGCTATCGAAGAGAGAACAGGCGGCGTTCAACTGGACCTGCACGAGAGGAGCCGTAGACGTCAGGAGCTGGTGAGTCCCTTTCCGCTTTCCTATCCCTGATATTCTCGCATCTCCCGTACCTAATTTACCATCTTTCCCTGGTCCCTGCTTCTCCGTGCTCGCGCCACCAAATACCATTGTAAATAGAGAGTTGGGGACAATACCTACATAAATTATACAATTGAAAATAAGTATATTTGGTTTGCAGGTACATGTATTTCTTGATAGATTCAATCTACCATGTTATGCCAGCGGACTCAAATATTCCCCTCCAAAACTGGACATCCGTTTCATCTGCTTTTGTTTTCACGGAGGGGCTGTTGGAGAGGTCCAAGTACCTCAGGTTGGTTTCGTCGTACGTGGGCCAAATGATGTTCAACGAGGAATCCGGCGTTGGATTACTGAAAACATATAACATCCCATCAACATATGACATATTGCGAATTATACAGCCGTTGTAGGCATTGTTGCACATCTGTTAAGTTTCAAGGGACAACCTCATTGACATTTACCGTGTAAAATTAGAAGCCCGCGTAAACAAAAATGAATATGCCACTCGACATTTTCTACGAGGATAAAGTCTTTGTATGTCCGACTCGGCCATCAAACTTGGGATCTTATTAGTCACTGTAATGCAGTTATGTCCGTTACCCATGAGCCAAATATCGCCGAGGGTGCAGTAAATTTTTCAGAAAACCCCTTGTTTTTTTTAAATACTAGCGTTATTCATATTTTTGCGCTGAAATTGGATAAAGCTGGCAAAGAGGAAATAGGTCAAAAGACTTACCCATACTTGGCGAAGTTTCCCATGAGCGTGGTGCAGGTGTTCACCAGATCGTACTCGATGGTGTTAGCGGTCAGCCCATTAAGGAAGAACAGCTTCGCGTCGAAGTAATAAAATAAGTCGTCTAAATGTGCCGGACCCGTTATGTTGAACAGCAGACCGCCTAAAAGATTGCCATAAAAGTTTCTGGTCGATAACATGTTGAATTTATAAAAATACACGTTGCTATATTTGCTAAACTTCCTTGCGAATCTGTGGGTATCGTACACGAATGTAAAGTTACTGATAAAGTCGACCATCTCCGGCATAGTCGCTAGGCTGGCGCTTTTGCTACCCAAATAATAATCAATTATTTTGCTTGATTGTTCGAAAACTACATCAGGTGCGGACGTGTACACTATTCTGCTTGGAACAAACATTTCCGGATACTCGTCGTAGGCCGGCAAATATGTGTTTATATATGTTATAAAGGTCGACGCCTCGTGTTCAACGTAACCAATTATGATGTCAACGTTGTTGATGTTTCCAGAGTTCAAAGCATCAATCGGGTCTTGCGGCAAGAAATTCTCTTTCTGACCGACATCTGCTTCGACTACGGGTACGTATGGAACAATTCTGACAAAGAATTCTGTTTCAGTCTCGGTAGCTAAGATTTTGGATGTGGTGTTTATTAATTTGTCATATGAGACATTCTGAAGAAATGTAAGCACCTCGCTAGCGTTTTGACTATCGAAGCCCAATGATTTCGCGAGTGCATAAGGTCGGCGATGCGGGAAGTGAGCTGTACTGAAATCACTAATAGCTACGCCACTTAGACATATAGCTCTCTGGA
This sequence comes from Pheosia gnoma, assembly GCA_905404115.1. Taxonomy (NCBI): domain Eukaryota; kingdom Metazoa; phylum Arthropoda; class Insecta; order Lepidoptera; family Notodontidae; genus Pheosia; species Pheosia gnoma. The sequence goes on from FR989903.1 coordinate 9,393,361, forward strand.
ACAACCCTTTTGACATCGGTGATATAACGTGCAGCGATACTGCAGCAGATCCGGCGCTCTGCCCCATAAGAGTTACATTATTGGGGTTGCCTCCGAATTTCTGGATGTTCTTTTGAACCCATTTCATTGCTAGAACTTGATCTTTCATGGCGGCATTACCGGGTACCTCTTTGGTGCCCATACTTAGGAAGCCCAAGGCATCCAATCTATAGTTGAGCGTCACCAAAACTACTCTTTGTTTCATGAAATAGTCAGGTCCGTAGTTATCCACATTTCCGGATCCAAATTTGTAGACGCCTCCATGGATGAAGACAATGACTGGTAATAGTGGATCTGCGGTTATGTCAGGGCTGTATACGTTGAGGAACAAACAGTCCTCGCTGCCGGGGAAGTAAATATTAACCAACATATTCACTTGCGGACAAATAGATCCGTGAGTTAATGCCATTTTCACTCCATCCCATGCTTCTGCGGGCTGCGGGTCCTGCAGGTCAATGTTAATGATTTACCATGTGTTTACTTAGAAATAAGTAATATAGCAGTCTATACAGCTCTCATAATTAATAATGGACATAAAAATAATCATGGAAGCCATGTTCATCAGTCTAGACTACTCAATAATTACAAGCTTTAACACACGGCTCACCCCACGCAACAATTTCGCTTTACTGCTTGATAACCATTGGTTCTAGCGTGATGACACGAATAATGAACTGGTCGAACTACAGGTTGTAAGGAGCTTGGTAATGAAAACTTTAGATCGGGTTGCACTTAATGCCTATAATAAAATGAGCAGTCATTTGTTGGTTGGTTACAAAGGTTGTAATTTTTAAACGCGTAATGTATCCTAAACGACGCGAAAACAACATAACCCTCCGCGCGGTGCCAAAGTCGGGCGAGCATTCGAGAGTATCGAATTTTAACTTACCTTAAACCTGAGGATTCCCACTGGTGGTTTGGCATAGGGGATGCCTTTGTAGCTGTAGTAGAACTGGCCCAGGGAGCTCAGCAGGTACGCGCCCAAGAGCTTGCCTTGCTCCACTTCCACAATTGTACCATTGACGTCATCTATCAAATCCTCCGTCACATCCGTGACAGTTTCAGCTACGCTTTCTACCACATTTTCTGTCAATTGCACGACAGCAGTCGTACCGGACTTAAGCCCGTCAGACACAGCAGTCGTACCGGACTTAAGCACGTCAGTCACCGCTCCGAAGAGAGAAGCATTGCCCCATGTAGCGTGTGCTACGCTGTGATAGAAGATGAGACGTTACCAGGGCCGTAGCCACGCGTTCACTTCGGGATTGGACGAGCTCTGGACCAGAGACAGTAAGCCTATCCATATCTAAGGCATTGGGGGGGGGGGGGGGGGGGGGGGGGGGGGGAGATGGTATCTTGTGGGGTAAATTTTTATTTTTCACCTGCACATTCCATATAGCGGCAGACCTCCCATGTTTTAAAATTAAATATAATTAATTAAAGACAAACGCACCAACTATACGGCGGGACCGTTCAATATGTAGTATTCGCTTAAATATAAGAAATAAATATTTGTTTCTGACTTTTATTTTTTAATTTATTAATAGGGTACAGTTTAAAAAATAACATTTTATGCCATTAAATAAATGATGACTGACTCAAAATTTAAATGGTATGAGGAATAACATTAGAGTTGATAGGTGGTAACTTACCATAGCAGAAGTGAAGTATGTAATATGTTTAACATATTGATCAGCAACAGCAGCGGAACTAAGCGCTTATTCTGAAACAGTTCAAGTGTAGGCATTGGTTTGCAAGCGTTCACCTGTTAACACATATCCAACACACTTAATAAGGTAGATGCGCCAATGGTTGACACCTTTAGCCGAAAAATCAAATGTTTTATTGAAAACGTCTATATGACCAAGGATCACCATGAATGAATGAAGTACTAGTAAATACCAATTGAGTGAACCCAAACTCGATAGTTCTACTCCACGCCTTCAATGAATTATTGTCATACAAACTTTTGCCGCCTTTTGACTCCCCAAAAACGGATTTTCAAAAAACTGGAACACAGTTGTCCAATTATTTATGTGCAAGAACAAGTAGATCAAATTAAACACAATAGCACTATTTAATAATTATTGTCGAAACAAACTTTAGGACCCCATAACAACCCCTCGTGGGGTCATATGGGAAGATTGCGAAACAATCAAATTAATTCTTATAAGGATGTCTTTTCACAATGTTTGGAGTTAATCGACACAGAATAACGTTTTACATACAAACTAAGACTCCCTTTTTGGTCACTTAGGGGTCAAATTTTCCAAAATCCTTTCTTAACAAGCACTTAGGGGCCCAGAGAAACCCTCGTGCCAAATTTCAAGTCCTTAGGACTAATAGTTATGTGATCTGACATTTCGTGATAAGTATTTCAGTCAGTGGATTAATATAGATTAAACATCTAGGACTCGGGTACAAATATTCGTACTCATCACACCGAGTTTGTCCCTACTAGGATTCGAACCCGAACTCACAACAAGAAAAAAATTATAACCTAATAACATAATCTTTTTTAACGTTTTAGGTATACCTACCCTACTATAACAATTACGATATTTAATTAATATACGATGTTTAATCAAGTGAAATAATATCAGTACCAATATTGATTTTCGCACCTCGTTACTATAGGGGTAATTTTTGCATGGCAATGCTGAACTGTAGCGGCCGTGGCTTCAGTACCTACCCAGAACCTTGAAACCGCCACGGTGGACTACGGCCACGTATTATTATAGGAGTATAGTTTATTTTTAAACATAGCCAACCGAATGATTAGTATATTGTACAATATAATATAGGGAGTAAAATAATTTGGTACAAAGATTGAGAAAAGTATAATATTGAAATAAAACTTATTTTACAGATTTGATGGTGATTATTTTATATTTTTACGTTCTCGACGTTATATCAGAATTGATAAACTACAGATCATGATAAATTGAAGAAGACCGATTCCGACCAAGGATGATACGTGAAGCCATTGAAATAAAAAAAGATCATAATTTCAATAGGGGAGATGGCTGGGTGCTGCCACAGACTTGGGATCCATTAAATTATATAATTAAATCCAAAACCAAGCGCACCAATGCAAGACCTCAAGACACTGTGAGCACTTTGTGCGTAGATCGGACCGCAAGCAACAACTAAATATGAGGATACCCCAGTTAAAACTGTGACACTAGGACGTCTAACAGCTCAGTCCTCCCGTGACCATGGTTGCTGTAAAGCAGCCGAAACGCCGGGAAAGTAAAAACATAAAATAAACGCGATTAAATCGGTAAAATTAGTTTTATTTAAATGTATAGTATTCGCGTAAATATAAGAAATCAGTATAAATAAAAAAAATAAAATAAAATAAATTGTTTGGTAAGCACTTTATTGAACAAAACATGTAGGTTAGGATACCTACATTACGAAATCGTATAAGTTAGGTTAGTTTCCGATTCCAAGCGGCCAAACGACTTTAGGGTACCTCACCTGACTCGTATGTTTACGATAGGTTTGAACCCAAACCACGCGAACTAGACCCTAATTCTAACAATTTCACTTGGTAAAACTTTTCTACCGCTTTGCGTACCTATTTGTTTGTAAAATGGTATTTTTATCTATCTACATTTTGCAAAATCACAAATTTGAAAAACAAAGCAGAATAACACATTTGTGAGTAGAGTATTAGTTTTGACAAACATATTACTGACGATGATCTTGATGTTTGTCAACTGAATAGTTTTTGGAACGTTATTTGTAAAATGGTCATTTGTCAAAGGATTTTTGTCAAACTATAGTGAATCCACCAGTCTACTATAGCTATAATAATAGTATACCCACAGTAAAAGGGATGCCATTTACGATTTTTGAAATAGCTTTTGACTATTCTAGTTTTGGCCATACAAACAAATCATTTTATTACTATATTCCATATTTATTGCTTTATTATTCTTCTGGAATAAAATTTACGAAGTCGGGGACAATATCTACATAGTTTGTACATTTGAAAATAAGTATTTTTGTAAGTGCATTTTACTTTGTTGATTGACTCAATCTACCATGGGATGCCAACGGACTCAAGTCTTCCCTTCCAAAACTGGACATCCGTTTCATCTGCCCCTGTTTTCGCTGAGGGGCTGTTAGACAGGTCCAAGTAGTTCAGGTTCGTTTCGTTATACGTGGGCCAAGTGAAGTTCAACGAGGAATCCGGTGTTGGGTTACTGAAACCAAATAAGTTATTGTACTTTTTCGACCCCCTTTTATATGTTGCCAATTTGCTTGCAGTGATAAGAAGCCTATTACCATTTAGCAGGTATACTTAGAATTCAGGGCAAAGGAAAATCAATATACCACAGGACATTTTCTACGTAAAAAATGGTTCCCAATCACTATCCATTTGTATGAAAGCTATCAAACTCGGCATTTTATTATTGATAGTGATACACTTATGCCAATTACCCTGAGCCAAATAGTGATCAATTAGAATTTCAGGAATGGTCTGTAAATTTTGTTGAAGTGACAATTGAGTTTCTTGCCGGCTCCTCTTAGTGGAAGCAACATTCCAAACCGGTGGAAGCCTCTTATTATTTAAACGTTTCATCAATAAAAATAATTAATTTTAATTTTGATCACTATCGTTATTCATATCTAAGTTTTAAGTAGGTATTTTTGCCATGGAATTGGCTGTATATAAAACAGACAAAATTGGTAAAAAGACTTACCCATACTTGGCGAAGTTTGCCATCAGGGTGGTGCAGGTGTTCACCAGATCATACTCGATGGTGTCAGCCGTCAGTTCCATAAGGGGTAACAGCTTCGCGTCGAAGTAATAAAATAAGTCATCTAAATGTGCTGGCCCCGTTATATTGAACAGCAGTTTGCCTAAAATATTACCGAACAAGTTTCTGGTCGACAACATGTTGAATTTATAAAAATACACGTTGCTGTATTTGCTAAACTTCCTTGCGAATCTGTGGGTATCGTACACGAATGTAATGTTACTGATAAAATCGACCATCTCCGGCATAGTCTCTAAGCTGGCGCTTTTGTTACCCAAATAATAATCAATTATTTTGCTTGATTGGTCCAAAACTATTTCTGGGGAGGACGTATACACTATTTTGCCCGGAACAAACATTTCCGGGTAGTTGTAGTAAGCCGGCAAAAATGTGTTTATAAATGTTATAAAGGTTGACGCCTCGTGTTCGACGTAACCAATTATGATGTCAACGTTGTTGATGTTTCCAGAGTTCAAAGCATCGATGGGGTCTTGCGATAAGAAAATATCTTCCTGACCGACATCTGCTTCGATAACAGGTACGTATGGAACAATTTTGGTAAAGAATTCTGTTTCAGTCTCGAAGGCTAGGACTTTGGACGTGGTATTTATTAATTTGTCATATGAGACATTCTGCAGGAAGTTAAGCACCTCGCTAGCGTTTTGACTATCGAAGCCCAATGATTTCGCGAGTGCATAAGGTCGGCGATGCGGGAAGCGAGCGGTACTGAAATCACTAATAGCTACGCCACTCATCAAAATGGCTCGCTGAAAAAGTCCTTTAGACATCGGTGATACAAGGTGCAAGGAGACTGCAGAAGATCCGGCGCTCTGTGACATAATAGTTACATTGTTGGGATTGCCTCCAAATTTATCGATGTTCTTTTGGACCCATTTCATTGCCAGAACTTGATCTTTCAAGGCCGCGTTACCGGGTACCTCTTTGGTGCCCATACTTAGGAAGCCCAAGGCATCCAGTCTATAGTTGATTGTTACCAAAACTACATTTTGTTTCATGAAATAATCCGGACCGTAGTTATCCACATTCCCTGACCCATATTTGTAGACACCTCCATGAATGAAGAAAATGACTGGTAATAGTGGATCCGCAGTTATGTTGGGGCTGTATACGTTGAGGAACAAACAATCCTCGCTGCCGGGGAAGTAAATGTTAAGCAACATATTCAGTTGCGGACAAATAGAGCCGTGAGTTAATGCGAGTTTTACTCCATCCCATGCTTCTGCGGGCTGCGGATCCTGCAAGTTAATATTCATGATTAATCATGGTTTTCTTCTCTCGAAATCATCAGTTATCATATGGAGCTGTCAGGGGCAGGTGTGACATGCATCACGATTTTCATGCATTTCTGGTGCACTCATTTAGGCGTCCGCCTATGCAAAATTTGATCTGTCGGTCTATGGAGTCGTTGCCCGCCTAATCATGTTTTATTAAGAATTAAATAATGTAGCAATCTATATAGCTATTATATAATTACAAATCTATATAAAAATAATCATGGAAGCTTTGTACGTTGTTCATTAGTCTAGACTATACACGATATGATTACTAGCTTTATCCCGCGGCTGTATCCGCGCGACCATTTTGCTTTGCTGCTCGACCCACAATAGTTTTAGCGTGATGAGGCGAATAATAAATAGGTCGAACTGTATCCAAAAGTGAAATACCACTGAAATTGAGGCCCAGTAGTTATCAATAAGTCTCAAATAAATACAAGTATACACACAGAGAAGAATTATTATATACATATATTCAGAGACGTCCAAATGAACTATTTCACCGATATTTTTCCTTCAATAGCTTCAGTGTAAACCGGCCTAGTAACAGTTTTATAATAGTACAAATTATAGATAGATCTCTCTTCATAGAAGATTCACTCGACCATTACCTTAAATCTGAGGTCTCCGACTGGTGGTTTGGCATAGGGGATGCCTTTGAAGCTGAAGTAGAACTGGCCCATGGAGCTCAGCAGGTACGCGCCCATGACCTTGCCTTGCTCCACTTCCACGGTCGTACCGTTGACGTCATCAAGCAAGTCTTCCGTCACTTCTGTGACAGTTGCATTCACGCCGTCTACCACGCTATCTACCACGTCTTCCGCAAATTGCAAGACGGCAGTACTGCCGGACTTTAGCACGTCAGCCACCGCTTCCAATATAGAAGCATTGCCGCAAGTAGCGTGTGCTGCGCTGTGATAGAAAATGAGACGTTATTGCTTTATAAAATAAGATCCTATTCGTTTAGCTTCGTTTTTTTAAATGAAAATAAATAAATTAAAACTGATTTAAGTTTAAAATTATTAATAATATCGCCAGACGAACACACCAACTGCACGGGCTCTAAGTAAACAACGACTGTACTATGGGCACCGTACAATGGACTGTGGGCGAACTTAGTATATAATACTTATATAGAAAGCAGGATTTATACCAACTGATTTAAATCATTTCGTGTATTTCTATGCACTAATAAGTCGATAGAAATACGCGAAATGATTGAAACAGAGCTACATAATCGACCTGCAGGTCTTATGGTATTAGGAATATGGAATAATATAGAATTGAAAGATCATAACTCACCATAGCAGAAGAGAAGTATAAAATATATTTAACATGTTGTGAGATCAGTAACAGCCTAATCCCGACAACTGAGTGGAACTAAGCGTCGCTGCTTATATATTCTGAGCAGCCCAAGTGAATGTTTTGGTTTAAGTGTCTTGTATCACCTGTCTACACATATTTAGAATATTTACTTCTAAAGAATCCATAATTATTTACAATGTATTATTCAATCACATATTTTATAAGAAGGCTCTTAATATTACTCTTGCCAGTTCATAATGTTGATGATATAAATAATAATAATACCAGCCATTTTTACTACCCCACTGTTAGGCACAGGCCTCGCATAAATACAAGGAGCATTAGGCCATAGTCCACAACGCTGGCCCAGTGCGGGTTGGCGGACTTCACACGTCGAAAGATCGAGGGGTTATCTCAGACATGCGTATTTCTTCATGATGCTCTCTTTCACCGTTTAGCAAATGATAATCATAATTGAAGATGAGAATAGCATATAAAATTCTGGAATGCCAGAGACGCGAGCCGGGGTTCGAACCTGCGATCCTCGTTACCGAGCGTTAGCAAGCGTTCTACCAACTTGGCTATCACAGCTTAGAAGCTGATGATGTGAAATACTGATGATACTTGATTTTTCGGACAGAATTTAAGAAAATACATAAAACCAACGGCCGGTAATTGAAACGCTACTTAAATAGTTAAGTCTTACTTAACTGTTTGAGGTGACGTTATCTTAAATTTAAGTGAAAAAATATATATAATTTTATAAATTCCAATGACATTAGGCACGCCTTTAAGAAAATTTTATATGCCAAAGGAGAACACATATGTCATAAAATCAGCTAACATACATTACAACATAGTTAGTTCACAATTAACATAACAATGGTAAATTAATATTAAAATATACAATTAACATTAAAATTAAAATATAAAATTAACATTTAAATTAAAATATACAATAAACATTAAAATTTAATATTTTCATGTCCAAAATTTATATAAATTACATTTGTTCCGCTTGAAGAAATAGGGTTGTGCCCCAGAATAAGCCCGTGCGCTATTTCATTTTCCATTGGCGTCGGATTTCAATCTACTGACTGAAGAAACTATAGTGCGGCTGTAGATAAATGGTAGCCTTACCTAAGTCACAGCTATCATTCTGACAAGTATGATATTCGAAATATACAGTCAGAAGCCCAAAAATCCTTTTTTTCTATTTGAGTATCGGAGGCAAGACGGTGGCCACTCAATGAAAATATAGTAATCTGCAAGATCAAGGCTATCTAGAGCGTACAGAAAAAAGAAAACAAAAATGGCGAATTCATCCTCGTTATCGACAATTAATGTCTTCTACTATCATTTTTCTATAAAAAAATAATTGCAGCTACGACTAGGTAGACCAGGCTAGGTAAGTTTTATTATTTTATAGTTTTCTAGACTCGAACCTACACGTTTATGGTTCGAATTTTACGAAAAATACTCATTATAATACAAAAATAAATACTTTTTTTTAATAAAACAACACAAACATAAAACATTGACAATCATTGACAAAGTCTCATCGCACTAATCGTTTTTCTTTTTTTTTAAGATTTGAGTAGAGACCCTACATGATAACAATTAGTTGTCATTATAATAATTACGTCATTTGATTTTATTTGCTCAAGTGAAATTAAATGAATATGAATATTAATTCGACGCACATTGTCATCATCGGAGATATTTTGCATAATAATAGTGAGCTGTACCATTGCGACGGCTACGGCTTTAGTGCCCAGAAACAATAAACACAAGACATAATACAAAAAAAAACAAATGTTTGTTACGGCCACGTTCCTATAGAAGCTTATTCAGAAAGGATATACCAAGCATGAAACCTGCACTTCTTTAGTGTATTTTTAATCATTATGTGCAATCAGAATTAGGTGTGCTTTAAAAAAAATAATTTGTTCCTAGCTAAATGTCAATTGTGTTTTTTTCTGAGCACACTACATTTTCAATGACTAGGTTAGGGGGTACATATGGGCTTTATGAGCTTGACACATTTTAATTTATTTTTTACTGGCAAAATACCTATAGTGACGCCAAATGCCAGAAAAAAATACCATCACAGTATTGCCCTAAGGATAGACGTTGCACTATGTGTACTCCTTCCTGTGTCTACATTTTGTAAATATTAGGACATAAAAAGTATAACGCACTAATATAAGGTAATTATGATCATGATTTGGACATAAACAATAAGATCGGATACTGGTTTCAAATCCATTGATACAATTTTTTCTTTTAAAATAATTTATTAAATTATCAAATTACAAAAATTGTACCACGCTTATAACTAAGCAGTTTCTAGAAAGGTATACCGGCGTCCGCAAGGATCTCCTTCCAGAAAGCCATCTCCGCAGCATCCGGGTCTTGCTCCACCACCAGACCATTATCGGTGATGTCCACGTAATCCAGGGTGACGTTGTTGAACATCGGCCAGGATATACCCAGGTCTGAGCCAGGAGGCGTTGGGTTACTGAAAAAGATATAGCAATTGACATCGAAGGTTCAAACATGTGTTTAAGAGCTGACTATCCTAGGGTTCAGGGGTGAAAGAAACATAATCGTAGGCATTGTAGTCAGTGATATGCAATAGTAAAAGTCTAGTCTATATAGTTGTCCTCTAGCACATTAATACCTAATACCATTAGAAAAACTCTACTCTTCGAACTCTATATTTTTGGTATGTGATGGAGGTAGTGAGCATGTATCCATTTACCGGCCGCACCTCCGTTCCGCTGGACGTAGGAAAAATAATACATTTAAATTACCCGTATTTGATGAAGTTGGTGAAGATAGTGGTCTCCTGCTGAATCAGCTTGTAATCCAAAGTGCCCTTAGCGACGTCCAGATGCAGCGCAGGCGCGTAGAACAAATACAGCAGATCGTCCATGTGCGCTGCCCCCGTGATGTTGTACTTAGCACCGAAGTGACCAAAGAAGTTCAGGCCAGACACGCAAGAGAACTTGTACATAAACCTAGTCCTGTCTGGGAACTCGGGCATCAGCCTGAAGTACCTTTGGACGTCTGTCGCAACGCTAGCGAAGCTTCCGTACGTGACCATATCTTTCATGTTGGAGACAGAGATAGAATTGTTACCGAAATAATGGTCAATTATCTTTTGAGCGATAGCCAAATCCGTGTCCGGGTTCACCTTGAAAAGTACCTTCGACGGGTCGAACATTTCACGGAACCTGTTGTAGCGTTTGATGTAAGAGCCAGCGTACAGCGGGATCATGATGATTGCCTCTGCGTCCGTGTAGCCAAACATGATGTCGACCTTGTTAGGAATATCGTCTGTAGCCAAAGCTACGAACGGGTCCACTGTGATAAAGTTTTGTCCGTCGTGGTAATTCTTCTCAACGACCGGCTGGAATGGTTGGTATTTGAAAATAACGTCGTTCTCTTGCTCCGAACTTAATACTGTTGCCATTTTGTGAATTAGATCTTTGTAGTCTACACTCTGAAGGAAATCAAGGAGCTCTGTCGAGTTTGTGGTTTCGAAGCCCAGCATTTCAGCTAAAATATACGACCTGGGGACAGGTTTGTATTCGATCACCCAGTCGTTGAAAGGCACACCACTCATTGAGATAGCTCTGTTAAACAATCCCTTTGACATCTCCGAGAGCACGTGGAACTCCACGGAAGCGGAACCGGCGCTCTGTCCGACGATCGTGACTTGTTCAGGGTCACCACCAAACTTAGCGATGTTGTCTCTCACCCACTTCAGAGCCATGACCTGATCTTTAAGACCGGCGTTGCCGGGCACTTCCTTGGTGCCCATGTCAATGAATCCTAGAGAGTCCAATCTGTAGTTGATTGTTACAAGGATAATATCTTTAGTAACGAGAAAGTCTGGTCCGTAGAATTCTGAGCTTCCAGATCCGAATTTCCAAACTCCTCCGTGGATGAAGAACATGACTGGAAGAAGTGTGTCAGGATTCAGATTAGGAGAGAATACGTTGAGGTATAGGCAATCTTCCTCTCCTAGGACCTCTGGGCCAAAGAAGGGGTTCACTTGAGGACACCACGGAGCGTCTTTCTTGGCGGGTCTCACTCCTGTCCATGGTTCTAGAGGTTCAGGGGCCTGGAAGGAATAATCACACATTTAGAATGAACAAAAACAATATCTATGTTTTAAATTGTATAGTCTGGGGGGTTATCAAATTTTTTTTTAGTTAAGTGAAATTTGTAAATCCTTTAAGTATGCAGATTAACTTAAGTGGCACTGCACTAGTATCCGTAAAAAAAGAGTTTTTAACGTAATAGTAAGTGTTAATTGTGATCACCTTGAATCTGAGTTTTCCCAACGGCGGCTTGGCAAAGGGAACACCCTTAAAACTGTAGTACTTTCCGTCACCTAGGACCGTCTCCAGAATCTGGCCAGAGAGGTAGCCGCCCGGCGCCATCTCGACCAAGACTTGGTTGGAGGAGGGTTGTAGTGTGCTATGAAATAATAGAGATTCTAGATCCATTGCTAAATTCTTATTGGCCAATAATTTTCATGCCAAGCTTATTTCGTTGCCTGGTCCAGTTAATGGTTCATAAAAAAATTACCCGATGGCGACTTTTAATCTCAAGTACCAAGTTAAAGTTCAATGCCCTGTCCAAAAACATACAACATTCCCACGATTAGAAACATTGTATGGTAATAATTTCACAATTTTACGAAGGGCGCGCCTTGCGGCTTGACTTTTTCAGAGGGCCAAGGGTAGTCTCTGAAAGCTTTTGTACCCAACGGGATAAGTAATCAGGTAGACGATATATGAAATTGATATTTATAGGTAGCATAAGGCAATATGAAATTGGATATTTTTGTTGATCATTATTTAGATAAATACTTAAGTAACATAACACAAACTCCATCAAAAAAAATTGTTAATTGAAAAAGTAGGTAAGCATATATCAGGAAGCCAAGTGCGAATCATTCGTAAGCTAACCGTATACTTTATAGACGACGTATTTAGACACATTGTTTGCAGAATTGAACGTTTTAAGTATTAAAACGTTCAATTCTGTCCGCTAGAGGCGCTGCTCAATTTGTCATACAATGTGTATAAATACGTAAACTATACAGTAAGAAATTAAACTAATTTTAAAGATTTTATCGCGATTTTATTTTGATTTTACGTTCCCGACGTTTCGGCTGCTTTACAGCAACCATGGTCACGGGAGAACTGAAAATAAGTTTCATTTCAATGTGTAATATTCGCGTAAATATAAGAAATCACTATACAGTTAGCTTACGAATAATCGTGCACTTGACGTACTAATCGTTTTTTTTATGAAAAAGACTCATATGGCTGTGTAATAAGAAATAATGGAAGTGTATAAATTATTAGCTATAAAAAAAACTTACCAAGCGTCGATGTTGAATATTACGCCGAGCACCAAAATTGGCGCCAGCAACATTACTGAACGTAACATTTCCATAGTCAAATTTAACTATAACAGACTTCGAAGACTTAAGAACAGCTCTAGATAAACCTACCACTATTTTAAGTCTTAGAACATCGTGTTACACTATCCTTTGACCAATCCTGAATGGTGCTGGTTCAATGTAGCCCAGGCTTTTTATACAGGAACGAAAATCTATGATATTGTTTAAAAAAAATATTAATGGGTATAATGGCTTTTTAAAAAGAATTATGACTATTGAACCAGTTAAAGAGAGCTATGTAGGTATTAATTTATTAATATAATACTGTTGTTTGATTTATAACGGCTATTAGTTTTTTTTAATGGGCGTTTGATTATAAAAACTTTTATATTTGGCAAAATATTTCGGTAATCCTGACTTATGTATGATTAATATCTAATAACAATAAAAAATACGACCTCACCATTTTGTCGATTAAACCTAAATGCATAAAATAACCTAGGTTCGAATAAAGTATACATGAGATAGCCCAATGAAGTAGAATCATCTTATTCAAATGGTACCTTTAATGAGAAACGATAAAAAACGGGAAGCATACCAATAAAAAAATGCATGATTTTGATTAAACAAGCCAATAATATTACACGCTATTAAAATCAGTTGTAACCAATGTTTAACAGGTTCTGTAACTACATTGTAAATCAGGGGTTCCCAAACTTAATTTGGTTACTGCCCACTTTGAGAATGAATTATTTTTTAGCGCCCCCATTTTTTCACCTACTTAAAAACCACTATAGCTTCAAATTAAATTAATTATTGTAAGCCTCTACACAACGCCCCCATTGTTTTTGGGTCTCTTACTGCCCTCCTTTAGTCCTGCAGCGCCCACAAAGGGGCGTTATCGCCCACTTTGGGAAAGGCTGGTGTAAATGAATGAATAAATAAACAAAAGACAAACAATTGTCGTAGTGGGTGCTAAATGTAATGCGGCTAAACACAGACATTATTTTGAAAGCTTGTTGAGTTGATACCATCCATTACGCGCATCTTAAACCAATACTTACGTAAGTGGCAGATACATTAAAACATTTATAGCAATTCGAGAAAATTACAGTAATAAGTACTTTGAGTTGGTATTTAGCAAATGTCTGGTTGAAAAAGAAAACACTAGCCTAAATCTGAAAAGATGTGATTACATTTCTTCTTCTTTCTTTGAATGAAATACAATTCAATAAGATGACGTATGGCCTCACCCACAAATTAGTGGGTATTTGCCAGAGTCAAGTATTTAATGGCGATATCAAATTCAATAAAATACATTATAAATGAAAAATGGATGGTGAGATGAAAAGATGAAAATATCAAATTCCCAGATGACATTTATTGTTCATTATATTGACACAAACAGCCAGTCAACATAAGGCTAATTCTTCATCATCAACGCCCTAAGGTCCATCGTTTTTTTATTGCTAAGAATCAGAATATTTTTTATTAATGTAAACCATTAAGTACATTACTTATGAATCGATTTCATCCCAGTAAATAAATGTGTTCCCTAGGTACAGCCAAAAAACTCTACCTGCAAATTAAGATGAAATATTTTATTTAAACTTGACATGATCATGGGCTATAATACCTGTCCTTCTCATCCCGGGAAAATTCAGAATCAGAATATTTTTTATTCATGTACCTTTGAGTACAGTACGTATGAATCGTCAAAATTGTTACAAAATGCTAAGCTCCAACTTTACCACCCGTTTCTATGGAGACGAGCGGGCAAGAAACTCCATGGTTGCCCTTATTAAAAAGGGGTATTTAAAAAAAAATAATTGAGCAGTACATTGTTATGGGTGTGTGAGAACAATGTAGGAACGTCTAGGCAGGTTTTAGCAGCTAGTAACAAAAAAAGTAACTTACTTTTTTAAACAAAAAAAGGAACTTACTTTTTACTAGCTGCTAAAACCTGAATGGTATATCTCTAGTCTACTCTAAGTATATCATTACAAGTTAATGGACATCCACATCCGATTCCGATTCCTTAAATATAACAGTGATAGCCAAGTTGGCAGAACGCTTGCCTCGGTAACGAGGATCGCAGGTTCAAATCACGGCTCACACCTCTGGGATTTCTAGATTTCATGTGCGAATTTCAATATCAATCACAATTATCACTTGCTAAACGGTGAAGAAAAACATCGTGAGGAAATCTGCATGTCTGAGAGAACCTCTCAAAAGATGTGTGAAGTGCCGCCGCAACCCGCACTGAGCCAGCGTGGTGGAATATGGCCTTATTCCCCTCGCATTGAGGAGAGGCCCGTGCCCAGCAGTGGGACATTAAAAAGGCCTGGTATTATACAAGGATATAGAAAGTGCTTGCGCGCTAAGATTGATACTATTACAGTTGTTACATCTAAAGAATGCGTGCAGCGGCGTGATCGTCATTTCATAGTGTTATAAAATAGTATATTATTGAAGATAACAGATACGAACAGCTGTAAAAAAGTTATCACAGGCGTATTTTTCGATATCAGTCGAATCTGGGTTAAGCTGATATCAATAGACGATTTAAAATAGTATAAAAAGTCATTGACCTTAATCGAGCATTACTACATCTCAGAATCATAAGCCATTATATATTCGGTTCCACCTATCTAATTACTAATATATGTCATGAATATAAATCAAAATAATGATAAAAATCTAATAAAATATAATAATTATTGATTTATCACCGCTCGGCGCCCGCGCATGGACCCGGTAGGTAATCTAATGTGTGTAGCGACGGGTTATTGACCGCGGTATCCTAAAATGTATAAGCCCGATAAATTAGTATAAAAAAAACATTTGAAACAGATTAAAATATTTTTTCGTCATATTCATCAATGTTTATAGTTTTAGAAACACTATAACATAATTTGCATAATATAAATAGCACAGTATAATTAATTATTTAACGCTATGTAAATCTACTACTGAGTTTTTCCTCATGATATAGGAACAGAGCCCTTTGCATTGTGCCTTTTGCTTACTCAATCACGGCAGAACGGCTGAATGGATCTGGATGAAATTTGGAACAGACATAGATTAGAGTCTGGAATAGCACATAGGCTACTTTTTATCCCGGTAATATGTATGGTTCCCGTGGGATAGATTTATTTTATTTTTTCATAGAGTACCAATAAATTTCATTTTCTCATACAATTGATTCTGAGGCGGTCCGAAGTTTGCCGGGGCAGCTAGTATCTATATAAGTATTATATATTGAGCTCGCCCTCAGTCCATTGTACGGTACCCATAATCCAAGCGTTTGCTTAGTGTGGGACCGTATAGTTGGTGTGTTCGTCTGGCGATATTACATTATTATAGTATGTTCAAAACTCATTCTAAGGCTCCAGAGCAAAATACAATGTTCGGTGAGAGCTACATGGGATTGTTTCACGGCGTGATTACGTCACACGTGTGCTCAGCAATTTGCGGAGATTAAGCTCTCATGATAACTCGACGCGATGTGACGTGATGAGAGATCATATATTATACATACCTACGTCATTTGAAGGATGGATATTTACACAAGCAAAAAGATTTTACAGCGGTCATACTTTTTGTCAGTAACCTTTTTTTTTTACATGTGGAAATGCGTTACGCATCCCCTCATGCCCCGGGGGGGACGAGAGGGGTATGTGGGACTCCCTGACGGCGGCCAGTATACCCACTAAAACCACATGGTGTGTCGCACGGTCGCTTATGCCGGGGACACGGGAACGCTTTTGTTAGTAACCTGTAGCGACCTCTGCAACCTCGTCACAAGCTACACAGATAGTGCTGCAGGCGCATTCAGAACAATAGACAAATTTCAAAACAATCCTGAATCGCGCTACGAGAGTTTTCGGAGCACGTAACATATATACAAGATCCCAACAATAACCGTCGGGGCATAGCGGCCGCCCCGCCAGGCTGAAAGATCTTCCCTTTTGCGCTAAAAACCTATACATAAGACAGGCAATCAAGGAAAGACAAAGATGGTGTGGTAGGGACAGGCTTAGATGAGTTGGCAGTGACCCTGCTTTCTGTACTGAGAGTCACGGATTTGAATCCTGGTAGGGGCAAACATTGTAAGACGAGGATTCATGAACATTTAATACGTACGTTATATAATAATTCCAGCCCATTTTTAATGTCCCACTCCTGGGCTAGGGCCTCCCCTCAATGCGAGGGGGATTAAGCTATAGTCCACCACGCTGGCCCAGTGCGGGTTGGCGGACTTCACACATCTTTCGAGGGGTTCTCTCAGACATGCAGGTTTCCTCACGATGTTTTCCTTCACCATTTAGCAAGTGATAATCATGGTTGAAAGTAAGATTCGCACATGAAATCCCAGAGGTGCGAGCCGGGGTTCGAACCTGCAATCCTCGTTACCGAGGCAAGCGTTCTACCAACTTGGCTATCACTGCTACTTACGTACGTTACGTACCCATAATATAGGCGTTTCTTTGTTTTGGACCGTACTGTTGGTGTGTTCGTCTGGCAATATTTGTTTAGACTGCTGGCCTTTAAAGCCAGACTATCCTAGGAGCAGTTACGTCATTTTCCTCACAGCTGACGGCGTCACTTCCTAGGTCATGTCGAAAGTGTAACTTACAATGAAAGCATTTGTAAGCCTTGGCCAATTCTCGGGAATATCCTACCAAAATAAGCATTATAGAAATAAATAATCACATAAAACTTCCATGACGTAAGGACGGCCTGAAAAAGTTTTCGTAATCCGTCCCCTGGGCACGGAAGTTGTGAAATATGAATCAAGTTGATAAATCACTTATAATACAAATCAACTAGGTATTTGTTCGTTTTTAGCCTTATACTTGTTACGAGTAGTACCGTTGGTTAGGTATTTAATCATAATTGTATTTCCCAATCAAATGAGTCAATTTTGTGGTAAACATCACTGGAGAAACACTAAAATATAATCAGTAGGTAGGTAGTTAAAAATGTTTGGTAGATAGTAGAAAAATTCTACTGATACGACATTATTTACGGCATTAGGATTTCTAGTAGAAGCCTAGATTAATTTAGCACGTAAGGTCGTGGTTTATCAGTTTTGACAACAACTCCTACTCAATAAAAAATCTACTAAGGTTCATATTTGATACGTTCTATGTTCAAATAAATAACAAATGACAAAATGAGACCTTGCGATTCTATGATGTGCAAATGATATTCAATCTTAAGATGATAAAGGAGTTTCTTGGTTTTTTTTATTTTTTTATTACATTATGGGCAAGTATTTGATCTCGATCTCACCTCATCAGGTGAGATCGAGATCAAATACTTGCCCATCATCACTTACCATCGTAAGTGACGATGAGATCTACGATGGAGCATACTTGCCTAGGTAGGAAGGCGGCAGTAGATAGAGACGCTACATTCACTAGGCACATGCAGCGCAACTGATCTGACCCGCCATCCATGAATGGCAACACCGAACATCATGCCGGAACACGGCTAGGCCGCTTGGCGACATGGCTTTGTTCAGTGGGTGGTGACTAGACACGGCCGAAGCCTACCACCAGTAGAGTTGTCCCCTGGTTGGCACCACCCAGGGTCACGTGTAGGGTATCTCGAGGGTACTTAATTCTCCTACGTTACGTTACGTAAGGATACGCCAGAACTGTTAGTCTACTCAATCTCTATCTGTCATTCCCTTCCAGGCTGTCATCGCTTTAGCAAGAAGGCGCCTATTTTATATTTTTTGATGGTGCTTGTTAGTTGTTTACGGGAGTTATGTTAAATATTGTTGTGCGAAATATTATATTTATCCTGCTAATGGATACAGGATAGTATGTATCTTTTATCATTGTATCTTTCTGATCTCATATTTCCTTCGCCAACCACCTTGGGTGAAGGTAATGAGAAATATTTGCTTCCCCATTGTGTTTACATTATCCTGGGACCGCGACTTGCGGCTACCAGTTTTCTCTCATTCCCTGTACACTTCCTTTGAGATTTCCGGCTTTGTGTAAATCGATAGAATTTTAATGTATTCTAATTCGAGCAATATAAATAATGTAGTGAATGTCGAGATTTTGTTATTGCCCTTACTTTGTGACCCATGCTTAGAGATAAAAAAGTATGCTAAATACTGACCCGCGCGATAAGCTATTATCATGCCAAGATTCATTTAAACCCGTCCAGTAGTTTCTTTGAGATGCGAGATCAGATAGACAGAAAAAAACAAAAAAATACAGGTTTAACCTCTGTATCGAAAAAAAATACAACCAAATTGAGAACCTCTTCCTTTTTGAAGTCTGTTAAAAATAGTGCTGGCTGCTAGCAAAACGGAGAGGAAAAAACCAATCAGATTGTTTAAAACACACCGCTTGGTACAGAGCCAAGGATTTCAAACAATCTGATTGGTCTATCCTCTTCGCTTAGCGTCTCTCCGCTTTGGTGGACACCGAGCCCTACGCCACCACGATTGTTTGTGCCAAAAATAATGTGTAAACACGAACTAATTACAATTGTAACAGCAGCCGAAGCACGGTAGACTGGAAGCCGACCTCAAAGTACATTCGGAAAGAGGTTGAACCTAAAAGCAGATAGGTATAGTGCACCCCGAACCCTGTAAATTAATTTCAACGGCAAACAATTCGAAATCCATTCTCCAACAAAGACAGGCTAGTAATAAACCGGTAACATCCAAGCTAATAATTCAACCGCTTTTCACTTAGTATGGTAATGAGAAGACGTGGCGGGATTTGCTCGAGCCTTCGGTGCCCACCTGAGGGAAATAATACATCATTTTGATTTAAGATGGCCGTTCAAAGTTGCTATTAATTCAACTATAAATTATATTAGAATATTTTGCGATTTTAGATATTTTTAAATTATTAGATACATTTAAGAGTAATGTTTGAATTATTCAATTTTAAACATTCAATTGAAATGGAACTAATTTAACGGATTTTATCGCGTTTATTTTATGTTTTTTACGTTCCCGACGTTTCGGCTGCTTTACATCAACCATGGTCACACAAACATAAAATAAACGCGATAAAATCCGTAAAAATATTCATTCAAAATATTCATTTCATTTCAATGTGTAGTATATATAAGAAATCAATATTTAAACATTCAACTTTGAAATTCTTTGAGCTGTGTTAGTTGTTCTAGTTCGTCCACAGATCTCCTCATTTCTGATTCTATCGCGTAGTGAACCCCCGAACATAGCTATCTCCATTGCGTGTTGAGCGACCTTGAGCTTTCTTACAACCTTCAGCTTTTAAACATAACACGATGTCATTCTGCCGCCAAGTTGTAGATTTATCCTAAGTTACAGCAAGTCAAACCCAATTAAAATTAAATGAGCGAATTTGTAATTTTACTTCCCAAAAGTGCTTTCATAGAATACAAAATAATAATTAACATCGGAAAACGCAAGTCTCTAGTGAGTTTCTAAATTAATTGCCTTATCAAAATGAATTTTTTTTCGTGTCTAGAGATATTATGTTCGATAATACAAAACCAGGTTATTAGGCACTATCTTTATTTATATCTTACTATAAACACGGATTAAGGAATGTTTTTATAGTGTGTTTTAGGGATTACTTGCGGCTTAGCGGAAAATCAATGTAGGTAGTGTACTATATACTTAGATTTACACAATTTTTGATGGAAATTACCGGTTTTACCATTTTCAAGACACGAATACAATGCTTTGATAGATTATGAACATCTATGGTGCACAGGATTGGGCTTTGACGGGGATACAGAAGTGAGTGCTCTTGGTCTGTCCATGAGTATTGGAGTCCAGAGTCCTGGGCGTGAATATCACAGTCTAAATCAGAAATACTAAACTAGACACTTAAAGACGTAGGCTAAATGTTCGTCAGATAAAACCGGGCTTAACTAGCCACATCTTCCGCATATTAGAAGAACAATGTGCAAAATTACTACAAAATGGATGCTTAAAATGCCAGACAAGAACACGGCAGGTCCAGAAGGAGATGGGAGATCGAAATGGTCATATGCCAGCAGAAGTGGACCCTCATAGAGCAGGATAGAAAGAAGTGTACGAAGAGCAGGGAGAAACCCAGCTAGCCGCCAGCCCAGCGGTAGTCATAACTATGCTCATAAAAGTAGATAATCGCATCACAAAGTAATCTAGTGTTCTTTCGTGGCGTTTTCTTCCAATAGATTGAGATCAGGCGATATTGACATTGGACAAGTCCTAATTGTTAAAGGTCAAAGTGACCGCCGCGCCGACGTCAATGCTAGATAATATCAGAGGCTTAATTATCTTCATAAAGAGGAGACGACAATTTTCATTAAAGGTGTCAACATTTTGTAGGTGACAGAAACGTTTGAAGTAACGGATTAAAGATGAGTTGCCATCAATAGGGTTGTCTTTTATAAGCGAGCTTATTAACCACCCATTTTTAAGATACATACTTTTTAGTAGCATTTATATTATAAACTGGTAACATCCTTACTTCGCCGCATCGGAAATGAAAATCTACGAAGTATATTCCTCCATTCCACAATAATGTTGTAATTCTAATGATGCCACAAACCTCAGCGACCGGTGCGAGGCAAGGCAAGAGTACAAAAACAATTTGCCGCTATTACCCGAGTCTTTCAGCTTGGGTAGGTAAAGTTTGCGATAATTCTAGAAAATCTCTTATTCCGATGTGCCATTAAAACGCTGCCTAATTGCCGCTGCGCCATTCCGCTGTCCGTTCTATCTGTTAGCGCAAGTTACAAGCTGCTGCGTTTTTCCAACATCAGCCTAATGTTCCCTTCATTATTCCATATCTCCATTCGTTCTGTATACTTCTAAGTCTTGCTTTGGTAATTCGGATAATATTATTTTTTTGGTGTTTTTATTACTTTATTCACTTTGTTTAGAGCAAAAAGAATATTAAAATCATATTAAAAATATACTCCGGTGGCCTCAACCGTAACACGAAGCATAGACTATATTCTTACAAGTGTCTGGTAAATTGCAATAGCATTACCCCATAATAATGATACCATCGACAAAATTTACCCGTTTTGAGGAATTAAAAAGTAATGGTGTTTTTTTTTATTTCACAATAGTTTGGACTTGTGTTTTTAGTCCTTTGAACTGTATCCGTACAATATAAATCTTGCTAAGTTTGGGACCATACAGCATCTGATGATATTTATTTAATTCGTTCTCGGCAGGAATTAAATCTTTGGACCTCGACGCGTCCGCTGACCACCGTTTTAGCATAGTAATGAGAATATCCAATGTAACGCCGCGCTTACCAACGTTAGTTATAACGAGATTTCGCTCCGGATCGACAGAATCTTAATTAATTGGTCCAGACTACGCTGCACAGAGTGGAGCTATCATCTGCTGAGAATTTTGATTACCTTTAATGCGAGCACCATGTTCAAGTTTGGTTTTAAATTTGGGAGCAGGAACTCTCACTATATAATGCAGCTAGCTTAGTGATTCAGGTTGCGTTCTGTAAAAATATTTTAATAGATCTCCGAGAAATGACCGATATTGCAGAATTAATATAATTTTTGGTGTAATTGAGAAGTTGTCGTATGCTATGCGTGACCCCTGGATAACAATCGTTTTTAATTCTGATTACCAATTATAAGATCGGGTTCTAATTGATTTGATCATTTTTGGACCTGGCCTGCTTATCTCGTAAAACCCATCCATTTATTTGTATACTATATCTTAAATATTGACCCTTATACGCTTTCAGCATGCCATCAAAATCCATTCAGCAGGCTTTCCCGTGATAAGATACCCCGCCCCCATACTCTTTTTTTTCATTGAAATAGGTTATTATTTGTTTACGCTGTTCGGTTTTCATATCTCAATTCATTTTATCATCTCAGGCCATTCGTCAGTTACCACCGATGCGATGAATAACAGCATTGGCCAAGAGTGTGGGCTGTTTTCCCACTTTTACCCATTTCCATGCCTTACCTCACTTACAATACTAACACACAACATAAACCACTTTAGCGGAAGAAGAAAGATCTTCCAGCCAGGTGGATAGTTTGCCTGGCGAGGTATGTATTAAAGTCGGGATATTGTATATATATTACGTTCTCCGAAAACTCGGATAGTGCGATACAGGTTTGTACGGAGAATTGTCATTTGTTCTGAACTCCGTCTGCAGCGCCATCTGTGTAGCTTGTGGCAAGGTTGAAGAGGTCGCTACAGGAGTATATTCATTCAATTGTTTATGAGTTTGATGGTTCTCAGCAATCATCATAACCTCACCGAGCTTTACCTTTAATAGTCTGCTTTGTTTACTGACCACCGGTGACCCAATTTCCTAAGGCAATGTGCCTTTATTATTTAATATCGAAAATATATGTTATTTGGTTTTCTATTTGGTGTCCGTCGGTAATTGCATGGTTACTAAATATTAGCCTTTGTTCTTGTTAATATATATTCGCCAAAATTACGTATGGTAGGAGTTATTTTTATAGTGTTTGGTCAATCTGTATTAAGTGTAGCTTATAAGACTTCTTTAATCTTCCAAGATATTTTCCATGTATTTATGATACTGAAGTCGGTCCCTCCCGCCTCGACTCACAACTGAAGTGCTTCTGAACCTTTTCTTTCAGAAATATTTTAATTCACACAAATATTGCCCTCCCCCCACCCAGACCAAATTAATATTTCAATATTAAGCAGTCATAATGTTAATGTAATTTAGATCGTAGGGTCTTCAAAATATATTTTAAATATCCATATACTTAGTTACTTAATATACGTAACTTTTCTAGAAATATCTCTAGCTGACTAACTGTGCATGTTCTCCAAATAGCCCAAGGACTAAAGTTGGTTAGAAGATAAATAGGCTCGCCATCCTAAAATTCTATTCCCAGATGTTTTGATATAGCTACTTTATCCGAAACTGCGTCCCTACGGGCTTTGGGCTGTGTTGGGAACTGAGGCCTACATTAAGTTAGTTTAGATCCCCGGACCAAAATGTTATATTAAACAGTTTCATTGAAGAGTTGATGGAATAGTTTTAATTAGATGACTATTAAAACGATTGCTGCTTTGGAAAATGGAACGTTAAAACTCCCGCCTAAGGCTACAATTACTTAACAATTCGTCTAAACAATTAAGTAGATACCTACTTCCTTTATCTGCGATGTTACGTAAGTAGTTGCTTCTGTTATTCCAAGACGGTCTAAGGAAGGTAAACTATTAATAATATTTATATAAGGTGTAACAATACTAGTGTAAAATATTTTAACACGGCCAACAGTAGGTTGTGAAAATAACATTCCCAAAGAAATAAATCAAATGATTAAACATTCAAAATATTACACTACAAGCTGCGCCCGGCGGTGTTACCCGCGATAAAAAGTATGAAAAATTAAAACATCTATCCCACGGGAACCATACTATTTACCGGGATAAAAAGTAGCTTATGTGCTATTCCAGACTATAATCTATCTCTGTGCCAAATTTCATCCAGATCCGTTCAGCCGTTCGGGCGTGAAAGAGTAACAAACATCCATCCATCTATCCATCCATCCAAACTTTCACATTTATAATATTAGTATAGATTAGTATAGATTGTACTGAGCGCATGTCCAAACGATGGTACTGGTTCGCCTTGTTTAATAAAAAACAAATATCATCTACACAATTGCTTTATACATCATCGTGATCTATAACATTCTGAATCATCTGTTAAAATATTTACTCCTCTCGTCCTGATCTTAACAATCTTTGTTGATTACGGAAACGGAGTATTGTAGTTCTTACTTACTTACTTTCTTGCCTCTTATTGATGAATTTATTTGCTAAATTGTTTTGGATTTAAATTTAGATGCTACAGACTGCTTCTGATCCTGATCTCCGGACCCTTCGAAGAGCAGGTTCAATATCAAACGCACATTTTTTGATGTCCTAAACTTGAATTGTAATTTTTGCGTGCAGATATGGACTGTAAACGTTTTTGAATAAACTGAAAATGTGCATGTTAAAGAAAAGATAACTTAAAAATAAAAAAAATCAATTAAAAAGTTACTGCTAAGCAAAAACAACTTGAAAGTCGTAACAGCTTATCGTGCCGTAAAAAAGCGAGGCCCGCTGTAATGTGACACCGCAAACGCAGACTTCAATAAAAAAATCTTTAATTAATTCCGACTTAATTTCCATCTCAAGTAGATAGTATTGGCGGCTAGTGCTGTCCAAAGCCTTGGTCTTGATCTTGAGAAAAAACACGATCAAGACCACTTAATTATAACAAGAACGACGACCTGTTTAGCGCTGTTGGCAGGGGCCCTGCTCTCTGTGCCGAGGGTCCCAGGTTCGAATCCTGGTAGGGACAAACATTGTGTGATTAGCACAAATGTTTGTAACTGAGTCATGGATGTTTAATATCTAGAAAAGAATTATATACCGAGTTCGCCCTCAGTCCATTGTACGGTACCCATAATACAAGCGATGCTTAGTGTAGGACCCTATAGTTGGTGTGTATATCGGAAAAGGATCCGGAAACTTTCCTATGTTAATCAGGTCGTCAATTTATATAAAATAATGTTCAATAGAAATGACATTGACAGTCTATAAGTTGGTCTTGGTCATGCAAGAAGAAATGCAAGACCAAGCTTATGGGGAACACTATTGGCGGCCCGTTATGCCCACTTTGTTTGGCATGAATAGGGTTATTTTTATCGTTTTTATTTTTCTAATGACGTGTCTCAAGGACGGGCTACACAGACCAATCTGAAATTGGTTACATGGAACTTGTCAACAAATTGTGTGGATAGAAATGTTAAAAATTAATATGTTGTCTCCAGCTTCTTGTGATGCGTTTATACCAAATGATACATAATTATGATTAGATCTTATGTATACCTTCATATTATAGCTAAAATATTATGTGTTTGATGTCGACCTTCGATATAGGGATATATGGTATTTTCCTATGTGTTCAGGAAATTATACAATCTAAACTATCATATCCAAGGTTTAAGTAATACTCAAGTTCCTACTTCCATATGTTTTTTTTCTTAAACTACATAGATTCTTACTAACGTATTCACACTCTTAGAAATATAAATGATTTTATTGTTAAAGATTTTAGTGAAATTTAGTCCATATTAGTCCATCGATACCGCTGCATAATTTATCAACCTAATTAATTAGCTACACGTCTAATCGTTGGTGGCACACCACTGACGTCGCAGGTCAATGTCAGTCATCCGCTACGTGACTCGACTTCTGAAAACCCAGAATATCCTCCAACTAGCGTCCTTATCACACCATTTATGACATAACAAAGCGTCATAAACTCATCATCACAGTATAAAATAGAACGAAATATTGTCACAATCATCATTCGAAGTCTACATCAGCAATCATGAAGTTCTGTGTGCTCTTCTCTGTGGTGGCAGTAGTGCTAGCTGAGCCTCCTCGCTTCAGACCAGCGAGGTTCAGGTTCCAGCGGCAAGAACTCGCTCCGACGACTACAGACTCACCAACAGAAGCTACTACGGAACCTTCAGGGCCTTACCCGGCGTCAGGATGGAAGCCTGCAGGAGAACCATTCACCCTGCCTAACGAAAAGCCTGCGGAACAGTACGGAGCTCCCGATGCACCTTACCCTCCTTCTGGGTGGAAACCACAAGGCGAGAAGTTCGAGTTGCCCAAAGAATCACCTCCAGCAACTAGCTACGGAGTCCCGGAAAACACTTATGGACTTCCAGATTCAACTTACGGTGCCCCAGACGCGACTGATGCGCCAACTACTGATAATCCTCAAGCAGAAAGGTTGGAAGGTCCTGTGGAGGTGCAAAAGAGTGTTGGATCATATTTCGTCCTGCTGCCGAATGGGCAGCTCCAGAAAGTAGAGTTTGCAACGGAGAATGATGTCCAGAATATGAAGATATCAGCGCGGTTGCAGCTTCGCAATCCAGCGCCGCTGTTCGTGTTTAGACCTTAGTTTCTGTTATAAATACCTACTACGTAATTTTATCTTGCTCAAATAAAGTGCTTATCATTACCAAATGTAGTTGAGTTATCTCTTATTATGAAACTAATTCTAGCTTGGAGAGATTGGAGCTAATGATTTTCTATCGAATTTCCATTAGCAGTTAACTGTATTTACTCTCCATATTGATGACGTCATATTGATCGGTTCAGTCGGTAGTAAATGCTTTCTGTATGCGGTTGGTGTGTTCGTCTATCGATATTATTATAATTTACGCATTGCGTTCTCTCTGTCTATAACTGATATTTTAATAATTTGATTGCAACTTATTTTTATCTCTATTAAGTTATTTTGTATGCATGGTAGAGCGAAGTTCCAGTGAATGCCTAAAGGTTAGTCTTTAGTTTCAGTGGGAATCTCTTTTGAATAACACTCCAAAAAGTTTCCAAAGCTTTCTTCAAATTTCATTAGTATAAAATTACTAAGTAAATAGAAGCGGGAGATGTTTCTACCAATAGTTAGAATTTGGTAAAAAGAGTCTTCAGAGATATTAAGACATTAAAATTTCGTGAATGAATTTATATATAAATGACCTACGTGACGTAAATTATTATGACAATTTTTACACGCGTCCTCACTCGCGTTAACAGCAATAAAAGTTATAGCTACAGTGTAACCAGTATGACACAAGTGTCGCCATCTAGTGGATTCAACTTACATTTTATCCACACAATTTGTTAAGACTAGCCCAGGCGCCTGGGTCCGCGTTCATTAGCGCCTGGCAGGTAAACGCTGGATTCCAGGCGATAATTATGTCACTCATTATGGCAGCGCATTTAATTGCTCCGCCCGCATTCATCCCGGCGTGCTTCCGCTGACAGCGTTTATATAATGCGCTAAAATTTGGTAGTTGTGGATAGTAGAGTTTGTCTAATTATGTCTTTAAAATTTGTCGTTAGGTGTTGTTCATCATATTGGATTATCATCCGATCTTTAAAACCACGATTCATCAATTAGATGTGCATTATTTATAAAAAAAATACGCCAGAGAAACACAAGAGTTTTATGTTCAAAAAAAAAGCCACGTTCCACTGGGAACCCAGTAGCAACGAATATGTAAATCTCTATTCTAGATAACTCTCTATATTAATTCGGACTCCCAAAACGATATTATCTATTGTGCCGTGTAAGGACTTTATTGATAGTGGTCACGTCTCAATATCAGGAATTCGGTGACCACTCATATTCTCTCGTAAGAGACTACTATCAGTACCCACTTGTTGATACACCCTATAAGAATACGATAACGTTTGAAACATTACATCTCCATAATTTCTACAAGCGTATTTTAACTTTAACTTACCAAAAATAAGGTCTAATTTAAGACGCAAATTGCTCATGATTTTTCATGTAATATATTTTCCACAGACTTTCCCATGCATATTTTTTCCCCAAACGAGACAGTAATACGGAACCCTAAGTCTTAAAGGGCCATCTTTTGTACTCTAAAATGATATATATTTTTTTTAAACATTTCCATGTATTGAGAGGGAACTTTTGTTAATCACCTTACGTCTAGGATTCTGTAACAGCTGTCGACCTGAAAATAGGGGCAAATATTGAATTATTATAACAGGCGTTCACAAAATAAAGTCTCAGGTTAATCTACTGACCATAAAAGGAGGTAGTTACATGTTTCCAAAACTCCAAAACTATAACATTTTCCCAAATATATCATCAACGTGGGATACCAGATTGTTCTAAGAGAAGAAGAAGTTCTCTAATGTCACACCAATCGGAACCAGGCTATATACATGGTACCACCACATGGCCTTAACTTGTAATAATGTACATAGAGTAAGTACTTCTTTGACCAGCTACTCAAGCCAGACTAACCGTTCCCAAATTGTTCTCACATACACATAACAATGTACTATTCAAAAATGTTAAAGATGTTTAACAATAAAAAACTTTTCAACAAAATAAAAACCGTCTTCAAAAAACTAAAAAGCAAAAAATAATCTAATCTCGAAATCTACCTTGTCTAACTAAATCAAATATTTAACTAATCTGAAGTCGGTGCTCCTCCTCCTTTTTGAAGTCGGTTAAAAAGAGCAACCATGGAGTTTCTTGTCCGGTCTTCTCCATAGGAACGGCATTCCGAACGGGTGGTAAACTTGTAGCTTAGCATTTTATACCAATGTTGACGATTCATAAGTACTGTACTTAACGGTTTACATATTCTGATTATCGTTTTGTGAATGAACATAAGAAGGAACATCAACTCACGGTAACGCGCCAAACCCTCAAAATAATTGTCTTTCACGATCCAGAAGTTGACGAGCCACTGCACCACTCCCCTGATGCTGATGTACGCGAGCAGCACTGAGATCCAGGACGTGTCGTCCAGCACCAGCTGCCTCGGGATGCGCATTTTCCTGTTCATGCCTCGGAGGTGGCCTTTCAAGGCGAGGAGCTGGAGTATACTAGCTGTAGGATAAACAAAGTTTTTATTAACATCTTTTTTTCAACTAGCTGTGTCCGCGACTTCTTACGCATGGATATTCGTTTTTAACTTTACTAGTAAACGTTCCCTTATTCCAGATGCCCAGATGTTGATCTTGTTATAAGCTGTCACCATGCCAAGATACATTAAATTCCGCTGGGTGGATTTTGAAAAACAGGTTTTTGGCTATCCCGTGGGATGTATCCATCTCCTGGGATAGAAAGTAGCATATATTGCTACTCGGGTTATAAGTTATCACTATGCCAAGTTTCACCGAAAACCGTCGGTAGTTTTTCCATAATGGGCGATCAAACAAAAAAAAACAAAAATTTGCTTATTCAGTTTCGGTGTCAAGAAATATGTCACCCAATATTATTTTTTCCAAAAATGTACTTTAAATTCAAGATTACTAAGTCGTATATCGGATAACAGAAAGGTCAAATAGGCAATGCAGAAAGTATGCATAATGATCGCTAGTAGATCGTTCTGTCCGCAATTAGGTCTCATCTAGTCCTCATTTAACTGTCCCACTGGCCTGTTAGCCAGTCAACGGCGCGTAGATTAAACGGTGCACGGCAGGCGATTGCTATTCAAAGCAACTGGCTCCGGGAGCCGTTCCAGAGTGGGCATCAATTACCAAGAGCCGGCTGCATATTCTGTACTGTTCATTTTGGAATTTACTGGGGAATTATCAGATTCGAACAATACAACAGCCTAATTTACTAGGTATATGCTCTAGGTTAAGTATCTTTTTATGTGGGTAGTGACCCTGATTTCTGTGCTGAGAATGAGCTGATGAGTACGAATGTTTGTACCTGAGTCATACATGTTTAATATCTATATAAGTATTTTATACTTGGATGGCCCAAACCCATTGTACGGTACCCATAATACAAGCGTTGCTTAGTGTGGGACCGTACAGTTGGTATGTTCGTCTGGCGATATAATATTATATGACTAATCAATATGCAATTTGAGAATCAGAATCAGAATATTTTACAGTACAGTACAGTACAGTACTTATGAATCGTCAAGTTACAAAAATATTATGCTACTGCTTTACCACCCGTTCGGAACGCCGTTCCTATGGAGAAGAACGGGCAAGAAACTCCATGGTTGCTCTTTTTTTAAAATAGATATTTTACATTTTTGAGCAATACATTGTTATAGAGTATGTGAGAACAATGTAGGTACGAGTCAATGGATGCTTGTCCTGAGTACTTACGAGTCAATGGATGCTTGTCCACGATAATAATAATATTAGTGGACCGTAATCCCTAAAATATAGTTAGATATGACTACTTAACTATTATATTCAGCATCAACAAAATTCATAAAGATGAGTCATACATAACTATTACAAGTTCAATTTCGTATCACGATAGCTGCAGACCTGATTTTCACACAAAAGAGTCGACCCCATTTCCGAATAACCCGGCGAAGTTATCCCCATGAACTCTCGACCTGTTGTAAGGTATTAGGTTCGGAACCGTGGCTATATGCTACTAGATAGTGACGCGATAGAGGCCCGGCCTTTGTGAGATAATAGGGAGTTATGCTTTGCGGAGCACATGTATGTGGGCTGATGGAGATTACTGTGTATCGATTAGGATTTGGTTACGTTTGTGGTTAGACGAGCGTCTAGGTAATTAGAAGGCATAGATTGTGCTAACATAGACTCTACATATACGTATTTGATCTCATGAAGGTCCGCATTTTAGGAGCGGATACTGTGTAAATAATATTCTTTAGAAATAATTACAAAACATGAAATATTTTGCCATGACTTCGACGATTGATGTATACTAAGCACGGAAGTAGGCATTTAACGCTTTATTACATAGCCGTATCCAAACCAACCGCTCAGCCGCATATGCTAAAGGCAGGTAGACAAAGTCATTGCATGCATAGACAACGTTAAGTAAAGCCATTAAACTCTTTCAGATGTATGTTCAACTAACCCTCATTAAACGTATTTCTAGCATCAATCATGAATAGCACGCAATTGATGACGTCTGCGAGCAGCAGCGCCACGCCGGTGAGGGTAAAGGGCACCAGGGTTGTGTAGAAGCCGCACGAGCGCTCGCCCTGGCTCACGTTGATCACCGCGAAGAAAGCCCAGATGAGGTGCAGTGACAACCATAGCTGGATTTTACTGAAAGATATTTTGAGACACCTACTTGTTGTTTTCTAAGGAAAGCAGAATTTATCCGGCGTTCTTAGGTTTTGTCTAAACATGAGGAGGGGTGAGGAAGATTATTAGCATCCAGGTAATCGGTAATCATTTGATTTCATCTTATCATCATCAAAACATAACACTAGTGCCGTCTAACTACTGACTGCAACAAAATAACTTTCCACGGTATTAATATTATTCGGCCAGCCAAATTAAATACCATTTTATTTTAAATTATAAAGGTTAAAAAGCACTTAAAACAAATAAACAGGCCAACTAACGTTCTAAAGTTCGCAGCGATATCATTGGTCATGGGCCACACGACGCTCGCGTACGTCTTGCCATTGCTGAACACAGCTGTGACGTTGTAAAAGTGGACCCTGCCGCAGGCCGTCGGGTCGTACAGATACGCTAACTTGAGCAACGTGATCTCGTGAAGTTCCGTTTTGTCCGGCACAAACTTGCATCCGAGGGTCAGCCAGCTCACGATAACACATAAAATTGCTGGAATCACCAGAAGCATAAACAGAATATTTTTTGTTAATCTAAACCATTACAGGACTTATGAATCATTAAAATTGTCACGTATATTTTGCTAAAATGTTATTGCCCGTTTGTAATTGCGTTTACGTAAGCCGGGTATTTTTTCCCCGGTTAAAAATTACACACACACCATATATCCATACTAACTGTTAAATTTGTCAAAAAGTTGCCTCCAGTTGTGATTTGACAAGATTTGATCTAATCTGACAGCAGAATAAAATTTTGCGACCTGTTGAGGTCTCTAATATTTACACTTGGCAGGAATACGTAAAAGGGCAGTTCAAATTTTACCGGGAGTAATTTTACCCGGCGTAGTTTTATCTGGGGTAATTTTACCCGGCGTAATTTTAGCCCAAAAAATCCCAGAGGTGGGGTTTGAACCTGCGATCATCGTTACAGAGGCAAGCGTTCTACCAAGATGGCTATCACTGCTTTTTTAGCTCAGTTCTCAGTTTATAAGCTCCAAGATTTTATAGGCACTTACTTTGATACAAGATCGCAAGCATACTCCAAAATCCCAGAGAACTCATTGTTCCTGTTATACGACAGTTATTAATAAATATCTCCAAAGGCCCGTAGATCAATTCGTTACAAGAGCAAGGCACTGTTTCCGAGTCAGACGGGATAAACAATTTCAAGTGGGCTATGCCAAAATGTATGACCTTGTCCAACGATGTCTTGTAGGCAATGCCGAGTAGTTAAGAGGCCACCTATGTTAAGTAGAGCGAACGGAATAGAGTGATTTACTTCCACGTGTAGTCAACAGCGACGAAGAGTTCTACACGCTTAGATTGATGCGTTGAATGAAATAATTATTATTTTTATATGAAATATCAATAAAAAAACATTTTTTTATATTGCAGTGATAGCAAAGTCGGCAGAATGCTCGCATTGCAACTCGCAAGCAACGACAAGGGTCGCACGCAGGTACAAATTCTTGCTTGCATCTCTGGTGTTTCTAGATTTTATGTGCGTATTTAATTTTAGAACCTTGAACCAACCTTTAGTGGTAGAGAATGTCATGGCGTCCATTTGGAATAATCTATTTTTATATAAAACGCATGCGAAGTTCGCCAATCCAGTCTAGGCCAGCGTGATGGATTCTGGCCAAAATTCGTCTATGCTCTCAATAGGGATTTGGGGAATAAACCAATATTGTATACCTGAGCTCTCTCATGTCGTTTTCTTTTATTATCTAGTTTTGAGTGTTCGAAGAAATTGCTTATTTCACTCATCAGTTAATCCAGCATTGATTGTAGGTAGGTACAGTTCAAAATTAATGTATTCCATTTTCCCGGGGAGGTGATAATGAAAAATTTGATGGCGTTCATTTCAGTTCACCGGATTCAATTCAATAACGGGGTCGTTTCCTTTCGTTTTCTATCATCATCATCCGAAACATTGTTCGTAAATTGTGTTATCTTTTCTGCATAAATTGATGTTTAAATAGGACAAATTCCTCTTCGCTATCAGTTATACCAGAAAGAGTACCATATTCCTTCGTGGTTTCACGACGGTAGAGATTGACTAGCACCGTTAAACTATCGGCCTAACAACATAAATTTACTATCATAAACAAATAGAATGGGATACATAAGTACTTGAATCTGACTGGCTCTACCAGTTCAGCAGAGGCCACAGCTCTCCGACAGTGGATTAAAGCGGAAAATATATTTATGCCACCAATTGAGGTAGGAGAGTTTGGGTGTAAGAGGGACGCAACATATAATCTTTATTATAAATGCCTCATCTGTAAGAGAACATAGTCTATCTCGGTAAATAATAATGTAATACCATTATGGCTATACGGTTTGTTTCTGGAAAATACTTACAAATGATGAAATCTATTTGTAGCACCGGGTGCTTCATATGTAGTTTATGCATTATGAAGTTATAAAGCATTTAAAATTAGAGTTTGTCATTATAACATTAAAATAATACTACATTATCATAAGCTTATAACTTTATTTCTAAAAGAAAAGAGGGAAGTCGTTCTTCACATAAGGTTTTTTCTCACCATTTCTATAGACCAGCACCTTGTTATCCACTGGAATCAATGGATCAGGCTCCGGAATAGGCATGTTCTCCTCTCGCACAATCTTCTTCTTCACCTCCCTTCTGGTAATCTTCTTTCTCGTAAATTTTATGACTCTACAGCAGTAGATATTTACAGCAAGAATAACGATACCTTTCATCCAACACACAGAAGCCACAATTGGGAGCCAGCCAGCGAACACGTCGTTGTGTTTCAGCTTAAGTTTGACGCTCCAGCCACTGTACCTTAAGATCATTCCTTTAGTCAGGCTCTGTTTGATATGGGCTATGTAGACGATGGCCATCGATAAATCAAAGATAATGACGCAAATGCAAGCGTAGAAGAAGACGCTGAGAGCAAACGTGATGACTTTGATATCCGTGGATTGTCTGGTGAAGATTCGGACGCCGATTGCGAGGACCATCCATATGCCGTGGATAATGAGGCTTAATTCTATGTACCTGGTGATAAAATGTTAAAATTAGAAAAGTCAGAGACCTTACGCCTTGCTCATATTTTTTTTCAATTGAACGGTGTAAATACAGGGTTATTGAAAGCCTAAGCGTTAGAGTCAACTATTATCTTGCGAAATGACGTTAAAGGTGTCCAAGTAGTTGATCAGTCTAGTCAACCAGTTGTCCATCGCCAACCAATTTCAATATGTCTTCTCACAAAATAAGTACTTCGATTTTAACGTACACGAAAGCTTAGAGAAGGTAAGGATGTGGGTACATTAGTGCGAGGTGGCACTTGGCCAATCAGTGGCACTTTGCCGCTAGTGAATTATTTACTTTTAGATAAGTTAGTAATTACTTTCTTGTCTTAGCAGACAGCCTAGTAGACACCGTTTTAATCGCCTTCTTCCACTTGATAGGCAAAAGAGGCAAGCCGAAAGTATTGTTGCTGAATTGCAAGTTTTGTACAGACTTGGCCTTTTTAAGTTCATAACCACAGGCTTGGGCGTCGTAGAGGTACATGATGCGAGGTAGCTTATTGAAGTCGGACTTTGCATTATCCGGAGACCAGACGCATTGGAGAATCGTTGCTGAGCCTACGAATACGAATAAACCTAGAAGCAGATAAAATGATGAGAACGAGAGAGTACCAAACATCTTTAAAGTGTGCGAAGTTATGGTCACATTTATCGCACTGGATGCAGTTGATTTGCTTAGTGACTCATAGCTTGATGCTCCCATTCTTTACAATAGCCCATATTTTGAATACCTGCATAGAGACTAGAAGAAGAAAGATAATAATAAAATCGCCAGACAAACACTAACTATACACAAAACATCACACAAAGCTTAATGATGGAAGATAATTGGACATTTGATACAAAAAGGTATATTGATGAAAAAATAAAATAAAAAAGAAAACAGGAAGAGAGCAGTGGGGAAGCTATTTCAACCAGAAAAGGAAATGGTGAGTGTAATATCGTATCAGATGGTCAAGAAGCTACCAAGATAAAGAGATGAATGAGAGAAACTCCACCGACAAGAGATTAGTTCATAAATCTGAGAGAGAAAAATAATACCTGCATGTACTCAATGTGCCAATAAAGGACCCATGATAAGAGTATTTGTTAAATTGGGGATTTTTTTAACAAATTCTTTGGTACTCACATTGTATGATGACAATATTGGATATCAATGTGCATTTATTTCTGTCCTTTTGAAGGAGGTAAGGCTGCACTACGTTGGCTTCATATGTTCGATACATATCTAACAGTTTTAGAGAAAATTATATAACTTTGAATTATTATTGAATAATTCAAAGTTCGACAATCTACGATATTGTTCTTATAGATTTTCACATCTTTTTTCTTGTTACCGTTGACGAAATTGTTTTCGGGTTACCCATGGTTACCAAGAGATTCAAAGAGAATTCATGGCCTAGATAATAAGCCTACTTACACATACTTAAAGACCGGCCATTAATTCAACTTTAAATAACGTATTACATGAGAACAGTATGCATAGAAGTAAACCAGGATCGAAGTAGGCAAGTAGTAGCGACAGCAAAATGTATAGAGGTATATGACATATACATGTAAATGCATACTTACATATTACACACAAACGTACGTAATATACACACACTATTGATATGAGGCAATGGCCTCACTTGTTTACTTGCTTACTAACCTCTTGTAGACCGGGCATGAATGGCTGCAAATATAGGTATTTTTGTGGTCGAGTCACCTTCGTCCGTAGGAGAATTAAATACCCTCGAGATACGACACGTGACCCTGGGTGGTGCCAACTAGGTGACAACTCTACTGGTGGTAGGCTTCGGTCGTGGTTAGTCACCACCCACTGAACAAAGCCATGTCGCCAAGCGGCCTAGCCGTGTTCCGGCATGATGTTCGGTGTTGCCATTCATGGATGGCGGGTCAGATCAGCTGCGCTGCATGTGCCTAGTGAATGTAGCATCTCTATCTACTGCCGCCTTCCTACCTAGGCAAGTATGCTCCATCGTAGATCTCATCGTCACTTACCATCAGGTGAGATCGAGATCAAATACTTGCCTATAATGTAATAAAAAAAAATAATCCCATAGACCTTTGCAGTAGACGAAGGATTTATCCCTAGTCGAGAAGTCGGGTCTCGGGTTACCGACTGGTCATAATATTTTTTCACGTATTTCTAAAGTTTTTCACTTCTCCGTTTCTTTTTAACAATATGTGTAACTTCTTCTTTAAAAATCGAAACCTGGAAAACCGGACAAAGTGATGTTTTGTTAAATATTGCAAAACTTGTGTTTCTTTGAATCATAGACAGTAATATTGTGAGTGAGTGGCGGCGAAACGGCTAATTTATAAAAGGTTTTACCCCAAAACTACCACCCAAAAGAACGTGCTAAACACGAACTTTTCTTACAACTCTTGAGAATCTTGTAACTCGTACCCCTAAAGGAGTAGCTGTAAAAATAAATTACGTTTAAAATACTTCCGAAGTGCAACGTTCAAATGTCTCGTTAATTAACCGTCGACGCTTTTATGGGTTCCTCCGACGATGGAGTTTGTGGAAATACCTATATAGGAGGAAATGATGGGGGGAGGGACCGGGTTCAGAGCAATGTGGCTCTGAGCACGCTCTCGTTCATAAATAAATCTATTATCTATTAAATAGTAAAGAGTACATACTCTTTACTATTTAATAGATTTTAACAAATTGTAGCGACCACTTCAACCACACCACAAGCTACAGAGATGGCGCTGCAGACGCATTCAGGACAATAGACAATTCTCATCACAATCCTGAATCGCGCTATAAGAGTTTTCCGAGCACGTAACATAGTACCTATCGTTTGGTGGGTGAGGCCATTTGAAGAAAGAAAGACTTGACTTCTTTCTTTGCAAAAAGAAGAAGAATTTGCTCTCCTATTCATGGAAAATAAATAACTGGTATTTTTTTAAATTACAGAGAATTATTCCAATCGCTTAGTAAGTTATCATTGTGCAACTTTATTTGACTCTAATTTGGTGGCGATACCCGTTTTCTGAGAGCCGAAGGTATACTTATTACTAACATCCTAGTAGAAATATTTACCTTAAGGACTTAGGTTCATGTATTTACACTCAAGTCTATCCTACTTGTACGTCCTCTTGAGCTGTTTGCGTCGCCAGCCGAGCTGTGGACCTGTTCAAACATGATTGATTGCGTTTGATTCTGTTTCTATCTCTGTTGTGTTGTTTCATCTGATATCGAATGATTCGTCACATATTGGTCCGGGGTTTTTAATTGGTGTTTTAGAATGGGAGATAGCTTGACCCGATAACATGATATTTTTGGGCAATTATTATCGATATATTTTTTATTACGTTATAGGCAAGTATTTGATATCGATCTCACCTGATGGTAAGTGACGATGAGATATACGATGGAGCATACTTGCCTAGAAGGTACCTGCTCACTCTCGACTTGAAAACACCCAGATTGTAGTCAACGGGGAACAAGACGCCGGTAGCGTGTTCCATTCCTTGGCAGTTCGCACGATGAAAGTAGAAGCAAAACGCTTAGTACGAGCCGAAGGAATGTCTACAGTGTACGGAAGATATTATGTATGTTGTATCTCGCACGAATAAAATAGTTGCTAAAATATCTGCGCACGTAACGTAAGTTTTTACGTTTATCCTTGGTGTGCACAGAACGCGCCATACACATTTGGAAGCAGCCACCTGATTAATAGAACGGCTACAGCGCTTAAGAATTCTGCTCCAATAAAACAGGAATTCTTACCTTAGTTTACGTACGTTCGTCCTTCAGTAGGTTTCAGCATTAATTCTTTAGTTTTAAAAATACCTATCAAAAATTGTTAGGTGCTCGCGGCGGTCATACGTCTTGTATCCTCCTTCTTAAATCTACGATCGTTCATCTTAATCACACTTCATTCTACATAATTCCAATCCCACATGTATAATATAATCCCATTAAACATAGTTTAATATTTAAAACAAAGAGTTTGCAGACCCTCGCAACGATAAGTAGTAGCAGCTCCCACTTGAAGAAAAAATATATGAGGAGCGTCTTGAAAATCATATTGAAGCATAAATAACCAAGCCGATTTGTGTAGTGAACGCAAATTCGCGTGTACGTAAGGGCGTAATTCGCATGTACGAGGGTGACACTGATAGTTTTTAGAATTGGCCACTTGTAAACGATATAATAAAAAAATTAGTTCAAATTTTGAAAATGGAACTCTGCCAATATTATTGTGTATGTATTTTATTAATTTGTCATTTGTTTACGATTTGGCGGCAAATTTAAAATTGTCTGTCACGTCAGCATGAATTTAACGCGAGAAAATGTTCGTCTGAGTTGCAGCCATTAAAAGTAGGACGAGTGCTTCTGCTTACACCTCTCCGAGAACATTTACAAAAAGTTTGATTGACGTGAGTCACATGGACACATGGGACATGAGTGATTTTCTTGTGTTGTCACATCCCTTTTGCTTGAACAAACGATTTGTTTCGTTATGTTCGGGCTGCGTACGGTTGTGTAGAATTTCACTAAACCGCAGACATGTCATGTGAGACACATGTACGACTACACACAAACATGTACGTCCTATTGCGTACAGCCAATACAAGCTAACAAGTTTGTATACACATCGATATAATGACAATATGACATAAATAGGTAAGGCAATAAATGCCGCTCTAATCTGAATGTACTGTACATTTATCCTTTATGAAGTCCAGCACCTACTGAATGACTTTAAACATAAAGAAGGATATTTTAACTGTCCAAAATTGTCATATAAAGGCGTTTCAATGATATGAAATGCATTTACCGGCACTTTGACATTACGTCGTCGCAAATTAATATAAGTGAGGTAGTGAGTCGAAGATGTTTGATGCTGTTAGCTAAGAGTTTGCTAAGATATTTGGATTACAAACTAAAAATCCATGGTTTCATCTGTTCGTAATGGACCTTAAAATATTCTTCTTCATCTTCCTAGCTTTTTTCCTATTAATTTCTATGTATTGGGATCTGTTTCCAGTCTATATTTAATTAGCTGATTACCATTATTTACACGGATGGCGGGTCAGATCAGTTGCGCTGCATGTGCCTAGTGAATGTAGCGTCTCTTATCTACTGCCGCCTTCCTACCTAGGCAAGTATGCTCCATCGTAGATCTCATCGTCACTTACCATCAGGTGAGATCGAGATCAAATACTTGCCTATAATGTAATAAAAAAAAAACGGAGTAATTATCCTCTGAGGTCTAACTAGTATAACTATTGGAAACCTAGGGGTTTCTCAACTTATTTTCTTAAGTAAAACATAATGCTTATTCAATTTGTTACCCTCCAATAGTGTTTGGACAATGACGCTGATATAAACTTATTAGGTAGGTATATTCATTTTCATACAAAGATGTCAAATTCCTTGAACCCATTCGCAAATAATGATGCAAACTCTTGCAATTATGACATAATAGTATGTTTAAGTGGAAAAAGTGGCACATCGGCACAAAAGACGTAAAATCTACACAAAATCAGCAAATCGGGACATCGTTTGTTATGTTAATTGCTTTACGAGTGTTGCCGTGCGTTTGTTTACATATTAAAACTATTACATGAAGCAGTTTAACTAGTTGACCTGATTTGAAAAAAAGTGAATCTTAGTTCCATGGGTCCATAATAATGAACGAATAGTTCCAGACGCCTTTTTATTCCCAAACCATTTTTTTTTAGTTCAAGACGAACCTCATCTGTATGTTCCCAAACTAACTAGCGTTTGTATTATTGGTACACGTATATTGGACTGCGGAGGATCCCAGAAGGAAATAACAAAAGATCATTTCCAAAATTTGCACAGACAGAAATCGAGCCGAGCGACCTATGCGCATACTACGAGTATATGATTTTGTTGAAAGAGAAACCAACATGAGACTTTTTGTAAAAAAAAAAATCAAGCCCTTATCCTCTTTTTGATTCTGATTCTTAAGTTACTGTTATTTGCATTATTATCCGAATTGTAATTCTCTACCTCCCGTTATATATTATGATTATGTTAGAGTTACCCCAAATACAAGCTAGCATATCTGCATAACCGAAATATAACCAATATCTCGTCGTACACAACTCGTAAAGTATTGAAACCACACAAAATTATGCAAAACATTGACATTTATTACAACGTCCTGAATAAATTACATTAACATATATTCGTTGGTGTATATCTATGAAACTCTTTTCACTGAAAATAAAATGAAAACGGCACAGAACAATGAAATCGTTGAAAACCGTTATTTCTATTCGGCATCCAAATTTGGTTAATCCTTATAAATCTAAA
The DNA here is from genome assembly GCA_905404115.1 of Pheosia gnoma. Classification (NCBI taxonomy): domain Eukaryota; kingdom Metazoa; phylum Arthropoda; class Insecta; order Lepidoptera; family Notodontidae; genus Pheosia; species Pheosia gnoma. Next base: position 9,434,209 of record FR989903.1, read on the forward strand.
TTGAATTCATTACAGTACTCCAGCAGAGTGAGTGTTTGGGACATAGTTCGGATACTTTGAAACTTATAATAGCGAAAACTTAGTAAAATTTTTCATAAAAAGTAAATAATAAAAAATTGAATACCAAAGTAATGGAAACAACTGAAAAATATTTAAATTGAAAACGATTAAAGAATGAAACTGAAACCACTAAAAAGAGTGATATCACTCTAAAACCAAGTCACTGATCGATTAGCTGATTATTTTTTTTCACAAATCAGCATCCACTGTAACGTGCCCATTAATGAGTCTATAAATATTATGAGGTGAAGAATCCCATCACCACAGTTGCACATAAGCCTGGGACTGGTATTGGGGAGTTGCTGTATAAACGTAAAGAGGAGCACGGTCTTCATCCTTGTACTGAAGACGAGCTGTATACGCCATGTTCCTTACATCGTTCTCCGTCTTAAACTGCACTCTTTGCAGCTGGGAACCTGGCAGCAAAACGTAGTATACTCCTTGAGCACTCACTACTTCAGCATCACTCTTCGGTCCTTCCTCAAGATTCTCTTTAACACCTTCAACTTTGAGAGTTTCAGCATCATCATTAGAACTATCATCAGGGTTTTCTTCGTCGTTCTTTTCCGTCACTGGAACCTGTTCAGGAACACCATAGGTCACTTGCGGGACACTGTAAGTGTTTAAAGGAGCTCCATAACTGTCATCAGGGACACCATAGGAAGTCGATGGCGGCGAGACCTCTTGACGGGATGGCAGGTTGAATTCTTTTGTGGGCTTGAAACCCGCAGCAGGGTACGGTGGATCATCACCTCTGGTTGTTGTTGATTCTTGCTCCGTCTCTATTTCTTGCCTCTGGAATCTGTACTGCTGTTGTCTGTATCGAGGAGGCTCCGCAGCTACAACAGCCGCTAGCAGAAGTACACATGCGAAAGTCTTCATTGTGCTGTAGTGTTCCTTTGACTGTCTGGTTTCGAATGATGCTGTGAAGAAGCGCTGGCCAGCTTATATACATTGCATATTTCCGAAGTTTCCGCGTACTCCGGATGTGTCATCTCTCCACCGTGTTCGATATTCCGGCGGTGTGGACCGCGACATTGGCCCCTTAACCGAAGATCGTTGTGTAATGTCGATTAGGACCTGTCATTGTGCGCACGTGATTGGTTTATTTGCCTCCTTTAGTTAAATACGGTTCAATATTCATGAGCAGTGGTCGAAATAGCTTTCTTGCGGCGCTAATTAGGGAATTTTCGGCTGATTGTGCGCGTAATGGGTCGGCTCGTGTAATCACTAAAGTGTAATGCCAGTTGGTTAACGTAATTCAAGCGGGTAGGGCACAATTGTCGGTGTCTCTATTATGTAAATTTGGATTGGCGGTTGGTTGGTCGAAAGTTACTTATTTGTTTATTGTACTTTTATAATTTTGATCTCGCTTTCACTCAAATGTATTTTTGACCTTTACATAATGAGATATATGTTATGTATGGTACTGTGCTGTGGAACTGTGATATTATGAACCTGTTACTCCTTGATGCTGTAAAGCTTAAAGTATATGGAAAAAATTACGACGTCTTTCTTTTTGCATCTTAAATGTATTCTTAGGAAAGAGCTTATTTCCAGCAGCAAATTATTTAATATTTAATTAATCAGAGTTCACGGGCTTTGGCCAGAATGTTTTGACATAGTTCAGGAGAGAGAATCTTGAAAAGGGTAACTCATCAACCCAATTACATGTTGCAGACGATGTTGCTGACGGCTAAATGACGCACGTCGTAACTTACCTATTAATTAATTTTCGGGTCGGTCTTGCCAGTTTTGCATAAGTGCTTAGCTTAAGTTGAAACTATTGTAAGTTAACTCGTACATTTACAAGTTAAATGTCTAACGGTATGCCGCCGTATTCGGACTATTAATATACTTAATCAAAACACGCACGGGATAGGCATAATGTAGCGATTTTACTAATACAGTTGTCTACATGCCAATCAGATCCCATCCTTCGTACGTATTGTTATATAATTACATTATAAATTGTTTTTTTTGGTAATTAATAAAAAAATTGCAATAGCAACATTCAAGCAACGGCCATGCGAGTAGTTGTTACACGATGTCCCCAATATATTGGAACGCGATGGTTCATCATGCATAATGCATGGTGCATTCTTGGCGTTCTATAATAGTGTTAGTTGGGTCGCGACGGTGCCAATTGTTTATGACGCGTGACTTATTTTTTTTTATGGTTCGTTTATAAATAATTAATTAAGTATTGAATATTTATTTTTCCCATCCACATAACATTATAGGTAGGCATCTCGGACGAAGAAATAAAAGCTAATTTGTGTAGTACACGTGAACCACGTATTTACGCGAGTACACGCCAATTCACTCGCACTACAACAATCATCTTTGAATTTTGCGCTACAATTATATTGTTCGCGATACACTGTCTGTATTCTTTGATCGTCTGAGTAGGGACAAACTAAATAATATTAAATCACAAGTTGTCAACATATTTGTAATTTTTATTAGAAAATGATCTCCAAAATACTCTCTAAAGCACGATTCAGTTCTTCGTCTTACCATTAAGTTCTGTAAAAATAAACTTGAACTTCCATTACTCCTCTCAATAAGGAAAATTTATATTCAATATGTCTCTGAAATGAAAATTAAATAAAAAAGCTTTCTCTCGTAATTTTCATTTTTTGCCATCGGCGGGGACGTGATGCCAGCAGGGTGATTCTCATGCATGTTTATTACGCAAAATGGCTGTTTGACGTTTAATTACGCGCGCAAATGGCGTCTGGGGGCGTCGCGTCGCGCCGGTCGCCTCGCGTATGCCACACGTGTGAAAAATTCGATATTCGCGTTAGATTTTGCGTTATTTTATGTTATTTTAAATATAAAATGTACACTCGTTTAGTAGGGTACTACCTCAATGGTTTGGATATTTTTAAGTGGTATAACTTAAAAAATATCCATTGCTCCAATGCTCTACGGTATCCCCCATATTCTGAATATAAAACAATTCGCTCTGATTAATAATTCCAATGATTGAGTAGGTAGTCACAAGAATTTCCATCTGAACTCGTGGATGGAACGTTTTGTTTTATTTCTATTTTCCTAATTTGCTTGGCTCTAGGTATTACGTCTAATAAATTTGAATTATCAAACATACTTCCAACTTTTTTGTTGCTCAGTTATTTTATTCGGTCAAATTGAAAAACTCGTCGGGAATCCGATTGTTTTTTTGTTTTGATTCGTGCGCGGCTTCTAATTGTGTGATGAATCCATTTGGGGCTAATAAATTGAATTTGTTCGGATATTCTGTTTATTTTTGATCAAAAAGTTTTTAATTGTTTTTTTTTATGTTAAATAAAGGGAAACGAGGTATACTCTGCTTAACTTTACGTCAATGAACCACTCAGACAAAGCTGGAATTTTTTAGGGTCCCATAGCGAAGAATATAAGATAAATAATAATATTAGTGTACCTACTGGAAAAAGTGAATAAAGTTTAACGTTCTAGCGCAAGTGGGGTGTGGATGAATAGGTATTTTAAAATAATTAGGAGGTTTCTTTAATTATATCCAAAAATAGGTCCCAGTCAGACCAACCTATATTTTTTTGTAATTTTCATATCTCCCAAATATTGCCTGCACCTACTTAACATTTTTTGAAAAGGTCAGATTTTTTAAGCCATTACACACATGGTACATAATAACAATGAAAATAATTATTACAACAATCTAAACTCAAATAATTCACGAGTATAGCCAATCCAAAGCTAAAAAACTCTTTTGTTTCTTGTAAAGCGTGTATACTTTTTATTATATGCATACCAACGGAACCTTGTCTATGACCCGACATGCACTTGGCCAGTGGTAGAGCTATGTCGGCGTATCATCTACATTTAGCCAGTTTCCTATACTTCTATGTCATTAATATAATTTGACATTATGCTGGTTATATATTCCAAGGTTTCGTGACAGCCTTGGCTCTGGGGTGCGGTAAACCAAATCCAAGGCTAAGTTACTGGAAATCAAGGGGCGTCACACTATGTTAATTGCACGAAATTATTCTCTTAATTATATAATGGTTAACGTATACAATTATATTAGAGGTCAGCTCAGTTTCTATTACAAACAAGTAAGACACCTTGCCGGACCCTATTTTCTCGCTAGAAACAACATTTTATTACAAATTTTAGTGTTTAGTAACAACATTTTCTTCAACATTTTAGTGTTTAGTAACAACATTTTAGTGTTTAGTGACAACATTTTATTCAACATTCATCATTATTTTTAATGACTAGAATAAACATGTTTATAACTAACATAAACAAATCCGACGTGAAACGGCCAAGTTATCATTAAACAGCGAAGCTCGAAATTTCACGCCCGTGACGCGCATACTCAATGAACTGAAGTACCCATTGTGAGTTTAAATCGAGATTTCGATTCAATCTACATAATATTGTTAAAAATAACTTGGAAATATTTTTATAAGAACCTACTTATCAACATTCTACGTCTTTAGTTTATGGATTAAAACATAATATTACTCGCTCAATGACTAATACGCATTAGTTTCCAACTAATTTGGTTTCAGGAGACACTTTCGTCTTGATTGGATTCTACCATCCATCGATTGAAATAAAACTTATTTTACAGATTTTATAAATATAAGAAATCAATATGTGTACCTTGAATCCATTTTGAATTTTATTTACCCATTGCCACGATTGCAGTCACCTTAAACATGGCACGCAAATTTCACAGAGGTCACGACACAGAAGGAAGTAATAAACACATGACCATCAGTTAACGAAATCAAACCTTACCTTAGTAACCTTTAGGTGCGTGTGCGCTGATCGTGATAAGATTGAAATGCGCACTCATTTGTAATCATTGGAGTGTTTCATTTTCCTTAATATAGCCGGTGTCATTACCACAATGAAGGAAAAATAAAACAACTGTTATTATTTCTCCTTGACCATAAATATTTCAAATGTTTTAATGCTATGTTTTTAATTTTATTTTATTACTAGATGCGCCCGGCGGTGTTACCCGCGATAAAAAGTATGAAAAATTAAAACATCTATCCCACGGGAACCATACATTTTACCGGGATAAAAAGTAGCATATGTGTTATTCCAGACTATAATCTATCTCTGTGCCAAATTTCATCCAGATCCGTTCAGCCGTTCGGGCGTGAAAGAGTAACAAACATCCATCCATCCATCCATCCAAACTTTCACATTTATAATATTAGTATAGATTTCATGTCATTCATTTTATTTTATTTCATTATAAATTGGCAAGCTGGTATTTTTATGGATATACCTTGATGAAAGCATCGTATTAAAATCCAATATAACGTTGACTCAAAAAGTCGTTAAATTCGTCTTAGGCTTTCAATATTTGAGCAGCGTGTGAGTATGCCTCATAATAATATTGCGTTCAATGTATGTCCTCAAACCACAAATAGGCAATAATTCATATAAAATATGGCGCCTTTAGGATCTAATTTCCGAATATCAGAAATCAAAATTGGGACCCTGACCCTTTAAGGAGAAACTGTCCATGAGTCACTGAAGTATCATAAATGAAATTAGCATAGTCTAATACATAAACGAGCGATATCAGTCATGCTATTCTGTAAATTCCTTAGGATCTAACGCTGTCGATATGTTAAGACGTCGAGAAATCAAAATAGCGAATGAAACCGGGCAGAGCCAATTCAGGAACATTCAAAATTCAACCAAATATCACTACTGTGTTCTTGCCAAGAAATGAATTGAAGCAAACGGTTCGATTCAACCAATCGTTGTGTTTATAGAGTACATTTAACAATGCAAGTTGCAATTATAAACAGACTCGGTCTCTACAAGACGTGATGTGAGGCTGTGAATCGGGGGACTGGAAAGAAATCCTATCGGAAGCCAGGCCGGGACCGTTGGAAGTACCTAATGCAGCATGGAATTGATTCCTAAGTCAGCTTGCGATTTGAAAGTTAAAGTGGGTTTCCAAATATTTTCATGGAACGGTTAAACAATAACGTCGGACAGGGTTGGCACAACATTCAGATTTAGGGAGTGATCATTTCCTTGTTCTTTTTTTTTAATTTGAAAATTAATAATAGCTAATAGTTTCAAACATTGACACCTACACTTTAAAAGATGAACTGCACCTGTTAAAATTAACCATGTTCCCCGCTACTTATCAAGGTTTTAAAACTATCTGACATTCACCGGCTATACGACAGAAAATATTTAGTTCGGTGTTCCGATAATACAAGCGCTGCTTATTGTGGGTCCGTATAGTGGGTATGTTCGTCGGGCGATATTATTATTATTTATTTAAAAAAAAAACGTCACTGATGTTATTTATGTATTTTTGATCTAACATTCGTATTTTATATTGTGTATTGTCAAAAATATCAAATAACATCAAAGTCACTATCTACACCAATTCATTCCAGCTGTTTGGCAGCCCTGCGCTCACCGCCGGTCCCGTTCGATCGCTCCGACGAATTGTTTACCGTATTGTGTTCTCATAAACTGATTTCATACTATTACACATACACCACATTTCCCTTCCGCATTGAAATCCAATAGAAATGGCTTGCGATAGATCATTTATAGAGGGGTGGAAAAATATAATTTGAAAATACATTCATACTTACATAAATATGGATGACTAGCTGTCCCGGCGAAATTCGTACCGCCTCAGAATCAAATGTATGAGAAAATGAATTTATTGGTACGCTATGAAAAATTAAAACAAATCTATCCCACGGGAACCATACATTTTACCGGGATAAAAAGTAGCCTATGTGCTATTCCCGACTATAATCTATCTCTGTGTCAAATTTCATCTAGATCTGCTCAGCCGTTCTGGCGTGATTGAATAACGAACATCCATCCATCCATCCAAACTTTCACATTTATAATATTGGGATTAATATAGTGGGATTACTGATACCAGCCCAACGAGGTATATCAGCCCCCTTACCATGAACTATTAATACGACTAAAATTAGGACCTCAATTGGAACATTGTGTCACCTTGATCAAGTCCGATGATAAACATTTTCAATGTACACCACTTGAGGTCCTAATTTTAGTCTCATAAATAATTCATCATACATTATGTAAAGATATGGTTTACCGTGAATTAAATGTGAGATAGGTACAAAAGGCAGCAACAGTAAATAAATCCATCTGAGTAAATGAATCAACTCGACATTCCAATTCCTGTAAGCAGAACAGATTGGCCGTTTTAATTTGTCAGCGGAGCGGGCGAGCTAATGGAGCGGCCGGCGCACAGACAGATTGGCACAGAAAAACTAGATTGCTATTTATGTACTCACCACCTTATTTCTATCTATCTTTAGGGACAAAATTATTTGAAGTTGAGCGCTCCTTTGCAACCTTTAAATCCTTATGGGATATCGGATATTTTTTATTCTCATAAACCCGGACAAAAATGTCACAAAATGATATGCTAAAATTCTACCACCCGTTTGGAATAACGTTTCTATGGTAAAGAAGGGGGCAAGAAACGCAATGCTTGCGCAATGCTTGCTCATTTTGTAGGTATGTAGGTATTAGTATTGTATACATATGATTATGGCTATATGAGAACTATTACAAAACCCAGATTTTGAGACTACTATAGTTAGAGTATATTTTTGTACAATCTACTTCCGACTATTGATGTCCGCCTGGTCTAGTGATTTGAGCGTAGGCCGCTCAGCACGGCACTTGGTGGTTGCGGTTTCGATTCCCGCCGGAGCAAGTTCTTACAAAATACCTATTTGTAATTTACTCTGGTCTGGGTATTACTGGGATCGCCCCAAGTTCATTGTAATCCGTTTCGGACCATTTGATCGATCTTTTTATTCACTTCGATTGGTATAGAGTTAAATTTGGTTCTAAATAAATTCTATGAATCCAAACTAGTTAACAGAAAAGAACCTAGGGGATATTATTACCATCCCCGAGGTACTTCTGCTGGGATTTGTATAAAGCCATAATACCTAAGGGATTAATATTAGATCCGATACGTGTGCGGCATTTAGAAACGAAGTCGACTCCAGGCATCCCATTATAACGCTCCTAAGTGCTATAATAGCTATGCAGCGTATTTGCAACCTTCATGTAATTATAATGTAAAAATTATTTGGCTGTCGAAAAAAAAATGTTCGAGTAGGAATATGGAAATGTTTGCTTATTTTGAGTATCACATTTAATATACGTAAATTATTAAGATAGCATTCCCAAAGAAATAAATCAAACTAAGTACTCATTCGCCTTGTCTAAAAAATACAAACATAATGTACTTACACAATTATTTTATACATCGACGTGACCGATGTAACTTTTAATCGGTTACAATATTTTTGTTATATATTTAAAGAGTTTAAGTGTGTTATAAGAAAGAAAAAAATACTTGAAACTGATGATTTTTTATCGATACCTAGCACGGGCTGAGTAACAATCGATTAGCACTCGATTATTGGCAGACACCGCTGGCATTAATGACGAGGATCCTTTTACATCGGGCTTGGAACAAACTAAGAATAATCTAGATGTTTGGAGCAGAGGAGTGATGTAAAATTAAGTGCTAGAGATGGGCTTGCTTTATCATCAGATATTCTAGACATAGTTACCCCAACATTTTAATAAAAAGGATTGTATTAACATTACCGCACAAAGCACTTCATCTTTGTGCAGTAATGTTAAGTACGTTGTCTCTGTAATATTATAACACACTTTTCTCTACGGTGTAGGCAAGAGGTTAAGTTCCAATGTAATAGGGTTCGACCCTATTTCTATTTGATTTATGACAGACTGTGAACTGTGAATTATAACATTTCAACTTCAAATCCAAATATCTTGTATTGACAAAAAGAATCAAACTCAAAAAGACTGCAATCACAATTCCAATACGAGGCAGCGCGAAATATATCCAGCCCTTTTTAATACAAACTATTGCAAAATTGAACCAGCTGTATCCGTCGTTTATTATTTGAAGAAGGCAATAATGAAGTGATGAAGGCAATCATAGAAGGCACAATAGGACGAAAATGCAGAAGAGAATGATTAGAAGCTATTTCAATCCAATCAGAAAAAAAACTAAATGTACTGTTGTATCAGACGAAAGAGCAGGCGTCTATGGAAGAAACACTACCATCCAAAGCGAATATCTTAAATTGAGAAGAAGATTTCTTAAACATTAATGTTGTTAGTATCGCTCAAAAATACAAATAATTTATTCAGTACGATACAGTGATAAAAAAACACGTGACCCATTTTCTGATTTCAATTTAGGCGCAGTAAGCCCATTACTCGTGCTGACTTGGCTCTCTGTGCTCCATCTCATGTTAATACGCCTTAAAAGGCGCCTTTCGTTAAATCTTGAGGTACATATGCCTCAATTTGCGAGATTAGAACTGAACGGGGCAAGCTTGCTTTGATGTTCAAATAGAATTGTTGTCTGATTGTGATTGAGCTTTTGATGTACGAACAACAAATGGTTTTGATGATAGGAAGGGTTTGATAACGCAGTGTAAGGCACCTGACATCTATCAAAAATGCTAACTCCGTCGAAACTTTTCAACCTAGTCTTCCGTTGGCTTCGACTTAAATTGAATTCTGTCTACTAAGCTACAGTTCTTAGTTCGACCTTAAATCTAACTTACCATGAGCTCGCTGTAGTAAACTACATTTTAAAGTTCCGCATTATAATGTTGAAGTTTGAAAGAGCGTTATGGTTCGAGAGTGGTGGATTATTCGCGCGGGACTTAAAATAAGAAGTGTATTTTACACGTCTAGGAGTTCTTCTTGATTAATAAAGGTTATTATTGCTTGCAGTTCGTTTAGACAAAACTGAATAATTCCCATTAGCGTCCGACCAATGTTTAAACATGATAATGGTTCATTGACTATATTTTGACCATCTGTATGATCTGTACTGCATCATAAGTATGCATATTCTTTGAATATAACATTATAGATAGTGTCATTTAAAAAATAATTGAAATCATGAATTCATAGTATATTTTCTGAATAGGTACTTCTGAACTTAATTAATGGTATTGAATAGTTAAAGATAAATTAAGCCTATGTCTCTAAAATTGAACAATATTTTTTCGGGAAAAACATTTTTGGGTAATCACTAACTACTATTTTCAATTTATAGTTCTATTGATATAATGTTTTACTAAGTACGTACATTCATATAGAAATAAGTGCTTAAATTGAATGAGCTAATGATGAAAGCTCAAATCCTGGGAAAGACTTCAGCGGTCCTGTAAGCCACACACGGTGTACTGAAGCTTAAGACATGTTTCTGTGAAACAAAGCGACCACACAACCGTCAGTAATAGCTTCTTTTCAGCCCAGCTTGCGTCACTGGGCGTGCGTACAGTCAGCACAAAAATGTGCATTCAACCGAATTATTAAAGAATCAAAAGTTTGAATCAATTACATGAGTTCGAAGTTTTTTGAATGAGGAATGGACAATAGTTTCCAGATGATGATAGAATTGGAATCAGAATATTTTTTATTCATGTAAACCATTAAGTACAGTACTTATGAATCGTTAAAAAAGTTACAAAATGCTAAGCTACGACTTTACCACCCGTTCGGAATGCCGTTCCTATGGAGAAGAACGGGCATGAAACTCCATGGTTGTTCTTTTTTAAAGTTACAATTTTGAGCAGTACATTGTTATGGGTATGTGAGAACAATGTGGCAACGGCTAGGCAGACTTTAGCAGCTAAGCTAAAGCAATGTCTAAACGTTCTGAATTATTACCAACGCATAAAAAATAGTAGGGCATCTTTACACTGTGGTATTTACGATAACGTTTTGATCGATAGTAATTTACGACCCAATTGGCTCAGTTGATAGTGATGATGTTGCTTTCTGTACCGAGGGTCCCGGATTCGAATCTTCGTAGAGGCAATGTTTTTGTGATGAGCACGCGTGTTTATATTCATGAAGGTATACATCGGTACAGGTAATTATAATACTAAAATTACCCCCAGTCCATTGTACGGTACCGATAATACAAGCGCTGCTGGCTATGGAATCGTACTTTTGCCGTATTCGTTTGGCGATATTTATTATTATTATTAATTTTGCTACTAGATTTTTTTTGTTGTCGTTACATAAAAGAAAAGCGCAGTTTAAACGCGCGTCTACGTATCCCATCGCTGCTCTACATTCTTCTTACGCAAGCTATTTTAATTTGCACACCATATAGCTACGCAACCTGGATGTTTTGTTATGTCATTGTAAATGAGCGATAACTTTCTATAAATGCGAGGGTTCTTATCGTATATTATAAAAAGTAAATTTTATAACCGTTCTCGATTCTCACTCCCGTGTGAGCGTGCCTTTATTCTTCGGATAATTAAACTTCTTGAGTTCTTGATTTACGACTTAAGGAAAAATGTTATTTTCATTTCCACCGCTATTTTGGTTCTGGATGATTTAGATTCACGAGTGAATATTTCAATGGTGTAGTTTTTATATGCTCGGAATAAGCTATTTAATTATAGGATGTTTGATTTGTTTGGACAAGATATTATAGCGTAAACAAATTTTTATAACAATATATTATATAATATGCCAGGCCCTAGTACGCCGATACAATATATTACGGGGTCCGTTTAAATGAAGATTGATTTCTGGGATCGGACCTTAGAGTTTTTATATCTCTGGGAGATAAGATACCGGCATAAACTGCGTTAAATTTACAAGCAGACCATGTTTTCAAATGCTAGAAACTTGTATATGTAACGTAATGCATTAAAGATAACAGACTAAGCAATGCTTGTTTTATGGGTACCGTACAATAGACGGGGGGTGAACCCAGTATAAATTACTTATATAGATATTAAACATCCATGACTTGGGTGCACATTCGTGCTCATCACACAAAGTTTGTCCCTACCAGGATTCGAACACGGGATCCTCGGCACAGAAAGCAGGATCACTACTAACTACCAATGGTGACGAGGACTCGCCAGACAGATCGAAACTAAGAGCTCTGTTTCATGTTTAGAATCTGTGACTGTGATTCTATTTACACTAACAAGCTTTACAAATATTTAAGCTAAAATATAATTAATTTACATTGAACAAAAACACGTTTTTCATTAACAGAGAATTTAAAAGAAAATTAAATTTCTGTTACCTAGAGGCTTACGAATATTTTAATAAAAAAAGGCGCAAACAGCACTATAAATTGTATCAGAAGTCCCCGTGACCTAATTTATTCAATTACTGGATTTAGGCATGCTCTGACCTTTTCTTATCTAATTTACTTGGTTATTTTTCAGGGTTCGTGCGATTGGAGGATTATGAATGTAGCAAATTGGGCGTTGAAAGGGCTGTAGGTACTTGTATTGTATATGCTATAGTTGTAACTAGTAAGTAAAGGTCTAGCTCGAATTAATTTTTGAAAAATATATTGCAAAGACTTTGAATTTAAGTTATTTTTGGGGTCGAGTCATCTTCGTCCGTAGGAGAATTAAGTACCCTCGAGATACCCTACACGTGACCCTGGGTGGTACCAACCAGGTGACAACTCTACTGGTGGTAGGCTTCGGCCGTGGCTAGTCACCACCCACTGAACAAAGCCATGTCGCCAAGCGGCCTAGCCGTGTTCCGGCATGATGTTCGGTGTTGCCATTCATGGATGGCGGGTCAGATCAGTTGCGCTGCATGTGCCTAGTGAATGTAGCGTCTCTATCTACTGCCGCCTTCCTACCTAGGCAAGTATGCTCCATCGTAGATCTCATCGTCACTTACCATCAGGTGAGATCGAGATCAAATACTTGCCTATAATGTAATAAAAAATATATAATTGTAAGGCCCAAAACTAAGCCACGGACTTGGGAATATAATTCTAGTAGCACCCACACAATGGCAAACTACAGAAAGATCATTCGGCCTTCACTCAAACCGTTGGATCAAGCTGCGGAACAAAATGAAAATATAAAATAATAATACAATGAATCCCATACGGATGGCGATTCGTGCTAATGAATTATTGTTTTAATTGATTTTTTTTACTTGTCTCCCACCTCTTTCCATAATTCCACTCCAATGATGAAAGATGTAATTTGAAATCACAGATGGCGCTGTTCTTACACTAATGTTATTGCAGCCGCGGTGCTCTTTGTCGCAGCTCCGCGGGGCAATGCTTTCAGCTTGTGTGGAAAGAGCTCCCTTCACAATACACATTACCGTATAAGGGAACTACACTGGGGTCATTTAAACTGGTAAGGGGAATTGCTCAGAAATTAATTTCTAGATAAAAGCTATAACTATTACAGTAATGGACTAACTCGCTCACGCATCGCGAAATTTCCAGTACCTACTGCAACGTCCGCGTCGCTCAATGAATATTTTTGGAAAAAATAAGCGTGGTTCTATTCTATTTGTCTGTTTGCGTATCACGGTGAACTGCTGACTGGATTTAGATGAAACTCGCTATGGTGATAGCTTATACGGTCTTTATGTGCGATGCTTTCAATCCTGTGAAATCGAACGGTTCCCTCGGTAAGAAAATAAGTACACTCGCCCAAAGTCACGGGCATTGCTAGTATAATTACAAAGCAGAACTACAAATTGAATACTTTTCTAATCTAATACTTCATATAAAACGAAAATTATCTATCCAGTGAGAGCTAGCCAAGAATAATCCATCCAAATACTGAAATTTTTTCGTCGCATGAAAAAGATTCTCTAGTCTTACGAAGTTGAATTTAATCAGGTCTTAGCTTTTAGTCTGTGTTTTAATGGATTTGAAACGCACACTACTTTAGATAATCATTGTGTATTATTAATATAATAATGTATTTGACATTATCAGTTTTCTTCAAAGGTCTTTATTCACAAAATTCACAAACTAAAACAAAATGCTAGCCCCTAAGAATTTTCAAGTAAGTACTAAATATGTTCAGCTTGAGAAGTGCTCGCATGTTTTGGGTATTGTGCTTAACAAAACGTTCTCCAAGACCGCGGCTAGTCGCCTTTAAACTCATTACTGTACCCTTGAGCAACCTTCAGAACAACCTCTTGAAATTACAGACGAGACCTCGTACTGTGGACGTGCCCGTTGATATTAAATTATAAAAGTGCCTTTTTAGCTATCGGTAATCGTTTTGTATCCATAAATACGTTCCTTTTAGGAGATATTGAGGTCTGATATGGCAGAAGAGGTAGGCAGAGATATATTACAGCGCATCCACATTTTACCAATAGTATTCGGTCCCCATTCAATACCACACACCTTAAAGAAAGAAGAATAAAGGCTATGTTGCATTACGCTGGCCCCGTGCGGTTTGTAAATTTTGTGAAGTTTAAGTCTTTCAAAAGATTTGTAGTAAGGTTTTGGACCAATTTATTGTTGTGTTGTAATAAATTACGAAGTGAATAAATTAATAATAATGTACCTCCGATAGCAAAAATGCTTGGATTATTCCGTCAGGGTAGCTAAAATCCACAAAGGCAACGCCATGGTTTGCAGTGTCAGCGTATTAAACTTAAGGTATAATCGCCGCAGTGTCGTCTCTAATTTGGATTGCCGTGTGTTTCCAAATAATTTGTCGTAAAGAGTCGTTGCTAATGTTTCCGAGACAATGGCGGAATAGCGCGGCCCTTAGCGCGGCGGGCGTTGAGCATGAGCAGCGAAAGTGCTTAGTGCCGTACCATTCTAGTATTGTTTACAATTTAGAGCCACCATTTGTTCATGTTTTTATTTTTGTAAACTGAAACAGTTTATGAGAATCTTGGTGGTTGTGGTTGTATAGTTTTCAGTCTAGGCAGCACACTACCTTTATAACCAGAGGGGTTAAGTCTATTGGCATAATACCTAATGGGAAAAAAAATATTTAAAATTATAACATACTTATCATGTTTTGTAATTCGATAATAATTAATTAGGCGACACAGTGTTTCGCATAATTAAAATCCAAATTAAAAGCTATGGAAATTCTGATATTCATGTAGGACTTCTAAATCAACCACCGGTTCGAAAAGTAGCATCTACTGAGAAGAGCCGTCAAGATATTTAATAATAAATCTTTTTTTAAATTGGACTTGGTATAAAGGTCAAGGAGCGTCATGTGAGCAAGACCATTGGCACAATACTAGGAACTAATACACGAGTAGATCTAAAGTAATTCAATAAAATCTCGGTCAGATGTGTGTCTACTCCCAATAACAGAAATTATTCATAAAATCGCCTTAGAGGTTTTGTAAAATTATTGCTTTGGTGCCAAGGGCCTGCCCTGAATGTAGATTCAGGCCATGGCCCCGTTAGCCTTACATCTTCCAACATGCAGGTTTCCTCACAATGTCTTCTTCACCATTATACATGCAAGTCAGAATATTATGATATGATATTAATTTAATTTATATATCTGTTTCAGGAAATTCACACAAATTCTTATTAACATTGGGTGAGTAATACTTTAAAACAGTTCTAGCTATCTATTTAGCTTAGAATCCAATCTTCAAGTGAACACAAGGAAGAAAATTCCAACTGTTTGCCCTTCGGTAAAAAGGGTAAAGGAAAACATGTATTTAATACGTCACTTACCCGACTTGTCCGTCGACCTGTTGACAGTCGGTAACCCTTTGCAAGGGAAGATGCTATTCCGGTTAAATGTTCTAAACGTTCCGGTACTTACATACAGTAAAATAAACAATTATTGGGGACGTACTTTTAACTATAATGTACAAAATATTGAATAACTAAAAACTTGATCAAAAGACTTGATTTTTTTAAAGTCTTCTATTAAAACCATAAATTAACAAAACTAGAATTTATTATAATATATATGTTATCCTTTTACCCTTTGAATGTGAATAAATGTTAGTTTATATTGGTTGAACCTAATATTTTAAGTTAAACACAAGAATAACAGACGTACCTTTATTTAAGAAAATATTTGCCGGCTACTTTCAATATTTCTGTCACGAAATGAAGGGGCAAACAAGTATCTATGTTCAGTCGTCCGTGGGTGGAGTTACCCTTTTAAAGGGGCACTTGGAGAGACTGTGGGGCATCGGCCGTTTCAACATGGTCCACTTAAAATGTTTTGAAGTAAGCTATGTTAAGTGTGAGAATCTCTCCGATGTTATTGGGTCACTCTATTTTATTTGTAAGAATATTATTCTGAAATTGGGTTCGGTATAATTGCAAAACCATGTTGAGGAATAGAGTTGATGTTTACTATTACTTAATAATGAAAAATAATTTAATATTGCCAATATTATTTTAAGTACATTTTATGGACCTTCGTTTATATATCATTTTCCATGAAAATATAGTTAGTAATAATAGTAGTGCCTTAGTAAATAGAATCATATTTACATCCTGTGTAAGTGTTTTAAAATGGCGCATGTAGCAAGGGAAAATATTAGCAAGAGATAAAATATAGCATCGTTTGGCCAACAGCCAAGACCTACATGAACGCTACCGTGTGCCTCTTCCATGAAAATTGTATAATACATGAAATTTTCAACAGACATTGCTTTTAGAAACGATGGGTGGAACATGGAGGAGGTACCAATAAACACCATAGTTAGGCAACACCAAGCCAATATATCATTCACAGTGTTTCCAGTCACATTAAAAATCCCTTTTCTAGAGAAGCCAACGCCAGCCAAAAATATTAATAAATCGACCCTCGATTCAGTAATCAGATCAAACGTTTTTGGCAAACAAAGTTGCGTGAACAAATAGTTAATGGCGGCGATAATCCCACGCGGTCATTGAACTGCGATAATATAATTGTGTTTAATAAGTATCATTTGTATTTTTGATAACTCTGGTAAGGAATAATTTAATAATATATTCTACAAACTTAAGCGTCGTCTTTGAATTGAATGCTATTGGCGAGGCTTGGACTTATATGTGTGCTATATTTGCTATACTAGATAAGCAAATCGATCAATAGTTTGTGCTTCAAAACGTTGTATGCAACTTTTGGCCTATACTTTTCTCTTAATCTTAATATCCAGTGTCCTGTATAATGTTTTGCGGCACACGCAACAGCCACATAGTTTGCTACCTATAACAAGCAACATTTTCAAAGACTTAATAATGATCTTACCCAATAGAGTGCATACTGCTCTGCAGTACGTCATCGACAGTGACCATGACACGTTTGGGCGCGCTCCAGCGACGTGTACCACCAATTATGTGCATAAGTTATGCAATACAGGAGCGCCGCTCATTGCCAAGTTCTGGCTATTATTCACCTGAGCCCCCCGACTGCCCCCTTACCATGATCTATTAATGAGACACAAATTAGGACCTCAATTGGAACATGAAGTCACCTTAATCAAGTCTGTTGGTACAAATTCGCGATGTAAATCAATTGAGGTCCTGATTTGAGTACCATGTAGCCATTAACATGTAATGATATACTTAGAGTTAGTAGTTTTTTTGACCAGCTGCTACAGTCTGCCTAGCCGTTCCTACAATTTTCTTAAATACCCATAACAAAGTACTGCTCAAAAACGTAAAAGATCTTTTTAAAAAGAGCAAATATGGAATCTTGCCCGTTCTTCTCCATAGCAACGGCATTAAAAGTTGTAGCTTAGCATTATGTAACTATTTTGACGATTCATAAGTACTGTACTTAATGGTTTACATGAATAAAAAATATTCTGATTCTGAGTAGCGTTTAGATTTCATGGTAAGCCACCTTGTTGACACCACTAGCTTGCAATCGAACCAATGAGATCATTATCGTTACTTTTGACGGACATTCTAAATCTGTTCAAAATCGATTATGAGTCAATTGTAAAGGCAAAATTGTTGTCTTTACTTTACCTTTTATTTCTAGATATTCTACTATTCCTAGGCAAAATATAACATTAAAGTTATTCCTCCTAATTTAACCAAATAATAGCCAACCAAGATATCAGCCCCTTATAATGATGTGACATTCAAAAGTCATTGAACCCCGTCATAACTACGTAGACGATAGCTTCAATCACACAAGTGGAATGTTATGTACTATAGTATATAATGATGTGGTGAGAGGAGGGATGGGAAGGAAAAAGAGACTTCGTTAACGATAACTTAGCTGTTTTACGGTTATTATTTGGTAATGTTACGTATTTATGTAGTAGAGTTAGGGACCATGGTAAATTAAGATATTCATCTTTTTCGGGTCTGTTATAAATTTGTGTACTTATTTATTGTAATACAATTGAATTGAAAAATGTTGGAATTATTACTATAATGCTTTAACATAGGAACCAGGTAATTAAAAGATCAAAATAACAGATCGAAGTTCAAGAATTTCGGGCGGTTTTGTATGGCACGCCGAAAAGGGGTAGAGAGAGGTGCATTTAAGAATATATTTTTCATAATTATACCCCAACCCCAAAGGAGAAAAGGAAATATGAAAAAAAATAATGAATGTATATTTTTTTTTAATAGACTATGTTTTATCCCACTGCTGGGCAAAGGCCTCTCCTTTACGACTTCGGTAATTTTGAAACTATGAGTGAGGGAGGATTTGGATCATAGGGTACTATATTATTTCTGGTTTATTTATTGTAATCAAAGTGCCGCAGGGTGGCGCTTATCGGAACTAAGAAACTCATAATGAAATGTCAATTAACCGCTTGACTGGTTTTCAATAACCGCTCAGAGGGCTTTTGTGATTGCTGATATAATTAATATTTTTAAAATCAATAACAGATTATTATTTTAAAGAAGTTTAAGGTGGAAACATCATCTAAGATTTTGCGTGGCCTGCCTGCTTGGGCCAGCGTAGTGGCTATGGCCCAAAAGCCGATCGCATTGTGAAGTAGAGCCCATGTAATAATTAGTATTAAATTGGGCCATATACTATCAGTGCAATGTGGGTACACTGTAGAGCATCTCTGCCCAACCCTTCAGGGATTATCGGGTTGATGGCGTTTATTTGATATACTATTTAAGCATAAATACTTAATTAGTTTTAAGTAAACATACAAACTAAAAATCACAAACAAGAATCGTGGGTAAAATGTGATATTAATAGTGCGTTATATAAGTGTGATAAAAATATAATCTATACTATATACTATATATACTATACTATAATATTATAAATGTGAAAGTTTGGATGGATGTTTGTTACTCTTTCACGCCCGAACGGCTGAACGGATTTAGATGAAATTTGCCACAAAGATAGATTATAGTCTGGAATAACACATAGGCTACTTTTTATCCCGGTAAAATGTATGGTTCCCGTTTAATTTTAATTTATCCCGATTTTGTTAACAACGCGATCTCCTTGGAAGCTGTTTTATATTTTTTCGTAAACTTTTGTTTTGCGCCTTGTCAATTATGTCACTTTTATGTCCGCATGGTGACATTTTCCTTTATTATAAGTTTCTTATTTAACCATCCCCCCTGCCGTTTCATTCTCTACCCAGCGTGTGCCGCACCTGCGGCAATCGCTTACAAGTTGTTCTTCGGTCGGATCCAATGATTCGCACACCGCCACGTTCTGCAATGGTGAGAACGCGCATGATGGCATGTATGGAGCATGCACTGATGGAAACAGTGGATTTCAATCCACAACAAGGTACTCAGCGGCCAACTGATGTAAATAAAACGCAGATTGATGTAACGGTACCTGTCTTCGATCGCACAATTGTTATTGCGGGTGGCAGCACTTTCGTCGAGCGTCGAGAGACGTCGCCGCCACCACGTTCCTGTAAGGCAGCAAAGATTAGAAGGTCGACCTTGCCATCTATACTGGCGCAGAGGAAACGACTGGAATAGGAAGCTGCACGCAAAATGCACGGATACAAATGGAACTTATTGATAAGAAATCGGAAGCGGATTTGGCGGAATTAGACGAGAAATACAGTTCACGCGGTAACGATGGCACGGACGTGAAGAGGTTGTTACAGCGCAGATTTGTTTCAATTTTTCATAGCGCAATGGATCGACATGATTTTTTGCGCGGGTAACACCGCGGGGTGCAGCTAGTATGTGATATCCCATTGTTAGCGGCGCCATTATGTTTATGTCTCTCGGTACCTCGACGTCATATATCCCGAAAATCTCGATGTTTCTAGACGGCATCATACATCTTTTGTTACCATAAAATTTGGCCGCACTTCTTCTTCGAGTTGGCGCGAAAAAAAGAAAGTTATTCTATAAGGTTAGATATTATTATTCCACGGTTAGCGGTTTGAATCGGCACGAATGTAAAGGCGTGGGTTGGATGTTGATTTCCGGGCGTCAGTCAACATTTTTAAAACAGATTTTTAGGTTTAAATGATTCAACGTGGACTCAACATATTTTTATAAAATTTTATTCTTAGTTGACAGTTTATGTTGGATTTTACTCACTGTGTATTTTTCATAAAAAAATAGCATTTTATTTTTTATTGTTGGTTTATATTTTTGTTACTATAATCCTTTAATTTCTTGCAGAAGTATATAATTATACTCCAAATACCCTGTTCAGAGACTCGGAGAGTAAGATTTACACTGCCCCGTTTATGAACGTCCGCTGGTATACATTTTCCCCAGACAAGTGTCGATTTTAGCGATCTCAACAGGTCTCTAAATTTCATTCTGCTGTCAAATTAGATCATATCAAAAATCATGTGAAATCGCAACTGGAGCCAACTATTTGTCAAATTTAACAAGAGGATTTGATAGCTAGTATAGGTATAAAGTTATGTTAGCCATGTTCAGCAAGCTGCCGTTAGTGTAATTTTTCCCGGGGCAAAATTACCCGGCTTACGTAACCCATCCTAGGTGCTATCAAAACAAATGACATGCTCACATTTCACGTCCTATCAAATAGCTCGCATTTAGATTTTTTTAATTGAGTGTCAACCATATCGTTAATAATAACGAGTACAAAAATATGAGTGCAAACAATGGGACTGCCGCAGTAAAAAACCTACAATAGCTTTAAATAAAACATATTTTTAAATACAAACAAAACTTGGAGATCTATACATACCTTTCATAAATGTACTCTCAGGAGGTGATACGAGTATACTCTTAAATACATTTGAATGGAAAATAATATTTTTATTAAAACATGGAACTAAAAAACATGTACCTAAATTCGCAAAAAACCGTAGATATATGTTAAGATCACAAAACTAATTGAACGAATTAATATCCTTCTCTATTTTTGAATTGTTTAAAAAATATTTTTATTATTGTGTCCAAGCCCTTACGGATAATGCACAGCCAGCTGAACCCGGAAAACTCGTCATATTTGCTGGTTTAAGAAAATATTAATATTTCTTTTGTTCGTCGCGGCTTAACTTCTTCTATTGCTTTGAAAACTTTACCACGGACAGGCATAATATTTTCTTTGTTTGTTTCACTCCGTAGCGCTCGACTATGTGGTTTTGGAAATAGATAAATTCATACAGTGAATAGATTTACTTTTATAGGATAAAATACACTTTGAGATATTGATGAAATTTTACGATCCAATAATAGAAGCAGGATTTCACTAGAAGGCGAACTCTTGATTATGCGAAAAGGCAATTACAAATTAACTAATATTAGCTTTGTGTCTAATATTCGTTAATTATTATCGTATACTTTTATAAATAACAAACATACAGCATGGATCAGTAATGCTATATAAGGTTATATAAGATAATTATTCAGCTAATTTGTAACTGCTCGATCAAATGACACAGGCTATATCTTAGATTCCATGTTACAGTTTTAAATTTTCGTCACAAATTTTGTGTTGGCCTTAGCATGTATCGTAAAGATAAGCTTTAATAAAATAAAATAATATTCTATTTGTAAAATAATAAGTGCAAATTATAAATCTATTTTGTATCGTTTAGTTCCTTGGCATATGTGCTTTATATAAAACACCATTGTATAACAAGTAAAAAAGTGTTTAATTATGTAAGAGCTAGCGTGCAGACTGCATCGATCCGCGTTCAATAATTCATGACTGGATTTCCCATTGACTCACTTTATGGCGGCCATGAAACTGCTGCTTCCAGAGCCTCGTTCATAACATTGAAAACTTAGGTCTATTGTCAAGATTTTTATCACCGTATTATTATTACTTTGAATTTATTTACGGCATCACACTAATATTATAAATGCGAAAGTCTGAATGGATGGATGTTTGGTACTCAATCACGCCAGAATGGCTGAACGGATCTGGATGAAATTTGGCACAGAGATAGATTATAGTCTGGAATAGCACATAGGCTACTTTTTATCCTGGTAAAACGACATACTTTTTAATCGCTGGTAACACCGCGGGGTGCAGCTAGTACTAAATATAAGTATGCAGACAATGTCATTCCGGCAAATGAAAATCACAGTACTTTGCAATAACAAATAGCAGTGATAGCCAAGTTGGTAGAACGTTTGCCTCAGGAACGAGGATCGCAGGTTCAAACCACGGCTCGCACCTCTGGGATTTCTGGATTTCATGTGTGAATCTCATTTTCAACTCTGATTATCACTTGCTAAACGGTGAAGGAAAACATCGTGAGGAAACCTGCATGTCTGAGAGTAGCCCTCGAAAGACATGTGAAGTCCGCCAACCCGCACTGGGCCAGCGTGGTGGGCTATGGCCTAATCCCCCTCGCATTGAGGGGAGGACCGTGCCCAACAGTGGGACATTAAAAAGGCTGGTATTATTATTATCTTAATAACAATATTTCCTCGTTGGCACCGTAAAATTACTAATTGATGACCGTGTTTATGTAAGTAAAATAATCTAAGTATTAATTAATCACTTCTTCTTTATTACATGGTGAAAATGGTTTTTTTCAGTACTATTAAGTAAAAAAAAACAAGTTAAAATTCAACACACGTTCAATGGCTTACTTCAATATAGCCAGGCGAATCTCAACTAGACATTGCATCACAGTCACCCTACAATACACGGTGCATTGATAACGCCAGTACCCTAACAAATGGTATAATCACGACAAAACATGTTCCGCTATCTTATTCACGGTACAGGTAACAAGAAAAGTGTTCAAAGAATGTTCAAACCGTTTGTTTTATAGAATACACGGCATTTTCCAGTGTACATAAAGTGTCTTATTTGTGAAATAACCTATTCCTTACTGCAGGATTAATATCTCTTCTATTCGATTTCCCCTAAGATTTGTATGAGGTTTAACAAAAATAGTGTAAGAAATTATAAGACGTCAATTAGTACAGCGATACTCAACCTGCGGCACGCCGCCCGGGATTTTGTGGTTGGCCCATCTGGTGTTACTTTATTTTAAGCCAATTTCGCGCCCATAAGAAAAATAGAGCGTGCTGAGTAAATAGGTTCTACATGACACTACCGCGTCACGATGAATTTCTTTCATGGTTGTTTAACTCAATTTGTAGCAATAGCGAAAAACTAAGAAATCGCGACAACACGACTAACACGTGTTTGTGGCCCCTATGAAAAAAAGGTTGTGTACCACTGAATTAAAAAGTAAGTTTTAATAAGTACTCAAGGTCATAGTTTAAACGTTGTACGATCTACTCGTTACCCTCTCGACATGTCTTACACTATTTTTGTATATTGTAACTAATTATCCTAAGGTGTGTGTCATTCTAAAGTCACGATTATGAATCGTCATTAAAACACTCTGAGCCGTTAATGATAAACAATATTACGACCCACGTTTCGCATTCATTCCGAAACTCATTTATTCGTGAATCCAAAACGCGACCTCGCTCGTTATTAATCGTAAAAATATCGAGCTCTGAAACGCAATATCGTTTCATTAGTACGCCGACGTATGTATTGATATATCTGCTGAATTTTTTTATGGGAACTCCAGTGCCCCGTCTGGGTTCTGAAAAATGAAGGTTGTAATTTAGGACGACAGTTGGCGGTGATGAATGAGTGACGGCACGCGACGGGGTGAGGGGTCTTAGGGGGTCTAGTCTTAATAATTGATAAATTCATGCTTACAGGTCAAAGTATTAGTGCTCGCGACTGTACGTGTATAAATTTAAAGTTGCATTTTCTTAGTTCTGTAAATATGTTGAAATCATGTCTTGTCTCAATTACTAATTTAAACATTTTATTTTTAAGTAACGAGTTGGTATTTGGAATAACAAAAGTAATTTCACTCAAACTTTGAGCTATTTTGTAATAATACAAAAGGCGCACTTAAGAAAGGCGGTTTTGAGTCACAAGAACATTGTTTGTATTTTAAATTAAAAGAGACATCGAAACAATGGATGTCTGTTTCAACAACGTCAATAATATTAATATAATTAAACTAACAAATGCCCGACCGTTAATTTAACTATTGTCTGAATGTTGAAATAAAACTAATCTTACGGATTTTACCGCATTTTTTGTATGTCTTACGTTCCCGACGTTTCGGCTGCTTTACAGCAACCATGGTCACGGGAGGACTGTGTCATATACCCATGCCGAACCATCTAAGATGTAAGTACTACAAAGAAAATTGACAATCCAACAATATTATCTCAATATAAAAAGGTTAATAGATTTCCAAGTAATTTTCTTTCAATCTTGAGTTGTAAAGAACAAAAGTAATTTTCCATTACACGCCTTTGATGCAATTTAAAATCTATACATAATTTAGGTTGTAGACAATATTGAAGCTGTATGTAGGGGAGATGAAATCTGAGATGATATTAGGAACAAATCAAATGGTGGGCATGTGTCTGATTTCGAGTTATCTAATTGTCTTTATTGGCTAGTAACAGGAGATTACACTCAACGATCTTAATTCATTGAACAGCTTATCAACATTACTAATCATAAATACGGGTCGGTGTCAATTCAGAATATTTTTGGAACGAAGTTCCTTATCGCGCGTTACGAAAGGGGGTTAGACGGAAAAAATTAAGACGAAAAGTTGTAACGACACTTTTTGCTATCTTTGTCGTTTGCATTTACATAATGGTCAGTATTTTCGAGACATTGCACAAGTGCCTCCGTGGCGCAATTGGCTAGCGCGTTCGACTGTTAACCGAAAGGTTGGTGGTTCGAGCCCACCACGGGGCGATATATTTTTGTTTCCCAAAATTATTGATTTTTTGTACATAATGAATAATAAAAAATAATAAAGGAACTTCGTTCCATCCAGGTGTCCCTTGACACCTCTCAAGTTTTTTATTCAGAATCTGACACTTATATCTTCAGCTAACTTTCGAATATTACAATGAAAAACTTCGTAATAGCCTCAATATATAATTAGCAACTATCTACCAAGTTTAGTTGACAATGGCAAAAACAATGATAAAGTGAGCGCGTTAACGCATCTAACACCGACCCTTGGGCTACTAATTAGATGTAATTTAAATGAACATAACGATGTCCAGGACACTCCAGGACCATTGCAGGGAGATTGAGATTGAGATTGCAGCAAACTACCCCATTCGTACGCCAAACAAGCGCCTCAGCGCAGACACCCTCCACGGGGTCGAGGACGACTGGGGTGTGGGCCCCGGACGTCCGGTGACGATAACGACTCCTGAGGAGGACGGCGGCGGGCGTGGCTCCCCGCCGCCGTGCGCAGCTAGGGCGCAGGGGGAGCAAACATCTGCTCCCCCGAGACGGGCCCCCATAAGGGGGCGAGGCACAAGAGGGGCACCGGTGCGTTCCGTTTGGAGATCCCGGAGCCCCTCCAACATGTGTCGAAGGCGGCCACCGGGGGGGTTTTAGTGGGTAAGAATCCCACATAACCCGGCCCTCTCCCACACAGAGGCCGGGTATCTATCGAAGATTTCCCCCCCGTCAACAAAAAAAAAAAAAAAAGACACCCTCCAACTTTTGCTAATTTTCTTTGGCCACCCTTGTTTCATAGGGCTCTGACACATTCTACTCTTTTTAACCGACTTCAAAAAGGAGAAGGTTCTCAATTCGGTTGTATTTTTTTTTATTAATATCGCTCGTACACACCAACTGTGCTGTACCAAACTACGCAACGCTTGTATTAAGAGTAGGTACCGTACAATGGGCTGGAAGCGATCTCATATAGATATTAATGCGCATAACTTGGGTACAAACAGTCGTTCTCATCACACAAAGTTGTCCGTACCAGGATTCGAACCCGGAACCGTCGGTGCAGAAGGCAAGGCTAGCCAGGATGAAAAGCTATATCGTGTTCCGAGTTCAGAAGCGCTCGTCGCTTTTGTCTATTCATTTAATTTGATTATCGATTATCACACTGAAGTTAGGGCAGTTCGGTACGTATTCGGACGACTCAGTTTCGAACAAAAACGCATGTGCCGGCTTTAATGTGATTGTACAAGCGCCCTTGTCCCCTGTGGGAGTCTAGTGACAAAAATATCAATAAAATAAATGAAATCGGCGTCACGAGCACGGCGGGGGCGGAGACGCTCGTACTGAGGGAGCTCTTTCAATGCTCTGATGATCGACGATTTTGAGATTGAAAGGAACGTTAAATCACATCTTATTCGTTTTTACGAAAATCGATTTTCCAAGCAATAATTTATTGTTTATTTTTAAACAGTTAAGATACGTTAAATATTTACAAACAGGAAAGCACATTTTTTGTGATATTTTAAAATTATTACCTCTCACGGCTGCTATGATCAAAACTGTATATTTTACCTTAAAACGTATAGCTATTATTAGCTTCATTAGAATATCACATAGCATAAATCTGGTTAAATTACAACTAATTATAATTGGCGTTGATGGGTAAAGTGATTCAGTGGGGAAGGTCCGACGTCATATTCATGCATTGATTTTATTGTTACAATGTGATGTGACGTCGGCAGAAAATTTGATTACAAAATGATTTTGACGATACGAAATTCCAGGAAACACGATAAAATATTGTCACATAAAATAATTGCTTTGGTGAAATCCTGGTTCTCGTTTGGACACATTGTGGTCGACATGCGATGCAAGTGACGTTGACAGTTTTTGGTTTATCGACGTGAGTGGTATACAAAATGTTGTATTGTCTCAGTTTTATATCTACGTATACCTTTGTTAAGCCAATAGATAGGTACCGCTTATCTGGGTGGTCTCCCAGAGCATCAGATGAGTTTTCTTCTTTTAACATAACTCTTTCTCGGTCTTTCTTCACCATTGCAAGACCTCAAGACACTGTGAGCACTTTCTGTGTAGATCGGACTGCAAGCAACAACTAAATATGAGGGTACCCTGGTTCAAACTATGACACCAGGACGTCAACCATATTAGTCCTCCCGTGACCATGGTTGCTGTAAAGCAGCCGAAACGTCACCATTGCAAGACCTCAAGACACTGTGAGCGCGCTTTCTCGCTATTTCTTTTTCTCATTTTACACCATTGTAGGTACCACAAGAATATTTATGTAAGTCAAAATGAAACTCGTGAGTCGAAGTGCTTTGTACGAGTTTGGACAGCATTAAATGCCAATCGAAGTATCGAATGAATCCATTTATTTAAATGCAGCGCCTTTCACGGAAACGCGTTGCTGGATAAAATATGAAAACATTCCATCACTCGATCTGTATTTGAATAGGTTTAAAACTCGTACTTCCGTAGCTCTTAACAGTTGCCTAAAATCTACTATATTTGAGTGCTCTACAAACATCTTTGTCTCATCTAATTTGTGTAATATACTGTTGATCTTGTTAACCATCCTTTTAACCTTTTCATCTTAAATGTTCTGTGAACATTAAAAATATCTTCTACTACGTAACCTAACGGTGCACTGAATGCAAATAAAACTATTAGCCCAGTCATATTAGGGCTTTCACCTCGGAATGAAAGATAATAAGCTGCAAATTGGTATGAACCTTTGTTTTGTCATTCTAAATGTTGTCTCAAAAGTCACAATCGTTATCGTGTCCGCGTCTCAAGATATTCAAGGTCAAAGGTCACAAAAATCGGTTTTTCGCGAATATCTGGCTTCCTATCGGTTAAATGAGATTTGCATTTATTATAAAAGTTGTAGGCTATAAAATTCCCTACAACTTTTGTTTAAACTTTTTTTTCATACGACTAACCGTTTTGAAGGTAGAGCGCGAAGAGTGCACATCGTACAGTCATATACGGCCTAATGCAAGGTCAAGCGTGAGTTATGGTTATCAGTACGTTATAAAGTCAATTATTTACTTGGAAATTATAATTATTAAACAATGCCTATTATTTATGTACTAACTATTAATTATTTATATTTAATTAAAGTAAGTAACTTGATTATTTATATATAATTATTCATATTTAACTATTTAAGTATAAAATATTATTAATTCTGGATTATATATTTTAGTTTTATTTTAAGTTAAAATGATAGTAAGAGTATATATTTTACACATATTTTTATTTATTATTAAATACGGCATAATATACATTTATCAAAATGTGAGTTCAAATATCAAAAGTATCTTTGTTGATTTTAATTGTAATGAAATTGGAAATGGAAGCTAATTATCTTCTTCTTCTTCGTCGTCTTCTTCTTCTTGTCGCTCAAAAATGTTCGATTCATTGTCATCATCCTCATTATCTGTCATGTTCATCTCCAAACCTTCCAGAATATCGGGATCATATGTATTTTCTTCATCGGGATTACTTGGATACAGTGAAGCGTTGAGGCAAGCTTGTCCGTTGCACTGGCCGCAAGCTAAAGAACATTGTAGCCCTGATTTTCTGCATCCACAGCGGGAACCACAACCATTTTTGCAATTGCAAAATATTACGTTTAGTAGTTCGGCTGGTGCTGGAGGTAATAACGTTCGTATGGGCTCCAGGATTTCATTTTCAAGCATCCAGCCCCATTCTTGAGGTTCTAAGTCCTTCCCTAACCACGTTTGAATCTGGTAGTAGACACGTTTTATGTGTTGATGAGCTGCTACACTTGTTGGTGGAAGTGTTGACAGTTGTACAGGTTTATTTAGTTTTGTAAATTTGATGAATTGCGTGTAGCGGAAATGATCAATGTTGTCCTCAGATTTTGGAGCATTATATAATGCCAACAAGATGCGCACTCCATTTTCTAATAATGTTTGTTTTGGGCAGTTTTCTTGTTGAAATACTTCCACCAGTTTATCTAAATCAGGATTTTTTTCCAATGCTCTAGTAACAGTTTTTTTTCCTTTTTTAAATAGCGCAGAAGTCGTGTCACAGCCACTGAATGCGTGTAAAAATAAAATGTGCTTTTTAGTACGAGGATATTGGTCAAAACTTTTAGTAGAATATATTTGTGTTTTGACATTGCCTTTGCCAACTTTTTTCAAAAAAATTTCCTGATGATGTGACTGAGTACGTCCAATTAAAATAACGAGCAAATCGATATCTTCTCCTATGATGACAGCAGTCTTTTGATGTTCTGATAAGGCAATAGCTGTGTCAATGATGAGAACATCAGCATCATCTCTGGCTTGTTTTGTTGTGATATTAACAGTTTTAAATTTTTCAACAAGCATGTCGATAAATTTTTTTTTATTAGACCGATTTGATAAAAATTTTTCTTGACTGATTGGCACAACCATTGTTTCGTCAAAACAAACTTCATATGATTTTGAAAGTGCAGCAGTTCTTCTTTGTTGTTCCAGTGCTTTAATATTTTTACTATAGTCCGAATATCCGTCAAATACAACAACAATTGCTGAGCCATAATGTGTTTGTAAATATTTAATGTACTTATTTAAAATAATAGAGAAAGTATCGTCTTTGCTCCATACGACGCGATGCAGAAGAAATCCACCATCGATGATGTATGTTACATTATTTTCATCAAGATCGATAACGACAGGCATCATATTGTCATATAATGTTGCTTTCGTGGTTTTTCTCATGCCATTACTATCAAATAAAGATGTCGGATACGGACTTAGTTCATACTGAAGATATTCTTGTAAATTACTTTCAAATTTTTTGCTTACAGTTATTCTCTGGAAAAGTAACATTGGATCTATAGAAACTTTACAATCATTAATTTTGACAGATTTGTTAATGGCTGAAAGCGGTAAAACCTTATCGACGCGTTTTAACTTTATTTCGTTGAAGTTCAAACCAGTTATCTTTACCATAGATTGCAATCCGATTTCATGGGCTCGGTGACAATTAATTTGGTCATTTCCAACGATTCCTGAAGCTAAGGATACCAACTGATTCGCATTTGGAAAGGGATTATGAAGCGTAAACCAACCAACCAGTTCATTTACATCAGTATCATCCCTTTTTATTCGTGAATCTCTAGCATCAACATGTTGGTCCACAGAATCGAAAGAAATGTTACAAAACCGTTCAATTTCTTCACAAATTGTATTCGTGGCATACATAGCATATACCCACTTACATAGAACACTTTCTTGTGTACTTCGGCCTCGAGATACTCCTCCTTCTGTCTTCATAGATTTCATCAGACTTTGCTCGATTACCATGTCTGTCCATGTACCAGAATTGAATTTTTCTGTTCGTTTTACAGTAAAGAATCCGTTTTTAAAGTTCTCAAAAGCCTGTTGATCCATTGTCTCCTCAAGTTTTAACATATCTTGAAGATACAAATGAGCTGACTTCGCATATAGGAAATGACCACCAGCATGAAAATAGGGCAGCATTTTTCGCACTGCATCCAAATGTTCTTGAAAAAGTCCCAGCCTTTCAGCGCGAATGAAATCTAGGGCTATTGATACCATTTCAAAATATTGCACCCATAACTGTGCCGTGGGACCTCGAGCTTTTAATTCTTTTAGTTTATCCTGAAATTGATCAATTAACGAGTTGGAGCTGCTCGTACATCCTTCAACATCTTCGTAGGAAACATCGCGACTAGTTATCTGTTCAATTAACTCATCTAACACACAATTTTCAATTTTCATCTCTTCAAAAATCTTTATTGATAATGCAAGTCGTAATAATATATGGCCTCTGATACTTCTTGCATAAGCGTGACCATTCAACATTTTGTCGACCGAATTTGTAGCATATATTTTACTTAAAGCTTCCTTGAGACCACTACCGTCCATTACATGTCCTATGCATCCAAGAAAAGACATGAGCATATGAAATCCTCCAAGTTTGACAACTGTTTTAGACAAGTCTGAGTTTGCATCTGACGCAGCAACCATTTCACGTGCTTTTGAGTACAGGGGCTGATCAAATGTAATTATGCACGTTTTTTGTTGATGTGACTTGGCAATATTTATAGCACTATGTAAAGTTGTATAAATTGTGTCTAAATTACTGGCAGGATGATCAATGAAAGGTAGAAATATAACCTGAGAAGTTGAAAAATTTTGATTATTTTTCGTAAGTTGTTGAAGATAGCCATTCCACCCTGGCAACGGTGAAAGATTCTTCCATTTTCCGTATAACCACAACAAATCAACTGCATTAAATTTTTTTTCAATCAGTACTTGATCATCATGTAGATTTTGGACTTGAATCTTGCTGTACCCAGGTACAACTGGCTTTTCATATGCTAAAAGAGATACATGTGATATTGCTGCTAACTCTTTTGCACTCGGTTTAGTTGTACATTTTTTTATGCGATCATCATAAATTACAGCATCTTTCGGAGTAATTATTTTTATCATTCCCATAACGTGAAGAGTATTATTACCGTCAAGAGTACTGACATTAATATCTGCATTGTCTCCAACATATTGTACCAACGCACCAGACTCTGATGGTAAAATACGAGGTTGTGGATGGTAAACTGCTGAAACTT
Source organism: Pheosia gnoma (assembly GCA_905404115.1). Lineage (NCBI taxonomy): Eukaryota > Metazoa > Arthropoda > Insecta > Lepidoptera > Notodontidae > Pheosia > Pheosia gnoma. Next base: position 9,465,889 of record FR989903.1, read on the forward strand.
CATACTGTATGGTATTACTATATGATGCAGCAAATCCTAAAGATGATAAAACATCCAACAATTTTTTAGACCCATATCTTCTGTGAAGAAATACGGAAAGGCCCAACAGTAGCTGTGATGAAAATGAACGTTCTCGTATCGAAGCCATTATTGCGTGGCTAATAGATGTGCATTTCGTTTTTAAATGATCTACTTGTCCTTTTCTATTTTTTAATATAATTTCTTCCAAAAAATGTGATAATGTTTTTGGTATTTCTTCATTAATACAATCTAGCATTTTATTCGGAGGTGGATACGTTTTTGTTTCAACTACAGATGATCTGATGTCTTCCCTAATAATAGCCGCAGCAGCTTCTACAATCCGTAGACGTTCTTCTACAGGAGTACTTTTTTTATTTTCGTACCAAGCTTTTGATAATACGTTAAGCTGTGTATCACGGAAAGATATAATTGTAAATGATCCAATTTTTTTTGTGATTATTATATCAGTTAAATACTTTTGTTGTAATTTTGTAATAATTGTCTTATCGTCAGGTATGTATTCCGTAGGGACATCTTTAAGTTCTTTCAAAGTAAATTGAGAATCTTCATTATTTTCTATATAATAAAAAATCTCCTTCATTGCTTGAGTGACTTGATCATCTTGGCGAGGCTTTTTATCTGCAGATGGTACTCGGGTTAAAAAGTTGGTATAGCAAATAGTATGATACTTTGCCTCAGCAGCGATCAAATCATACTCGTAATATATACGTTCCTTTACTAATTCTCCTAAGGAATCGTTTCGTTCTTCTGCTCTCTTAATTACGTTGTCTTTGAATGCAAGAGTACTTACATTACTTATTGTCCGTCTATACTTTAATTTTTTTTTCTTTTCTGCTATTTCATCAGCTTCTTGGCCACAAAATAAGCATAACTTTCCAAAATCAAAGACTTCATTTCGTTTTTTACGAGGTGCACTTGACGTTGAAGGTTCACTCTCATCTGTGCGTCGTTTTGATGCAATAATAACATTTTTACTCGTGTACACTTTTCGACACTCGGAATGCACATTTACAGAACTTAAAGTATTTAAATAGTCTATATGTCCATCATTTCTTTCAATACTTGCAGTTTTTAAAGTTTGTAAACCACGTACGACATTCACAGAAACACCTTCTGAAAGTTTCTTATCACATATAAAACACAAATCAGCCATAGCTCTTAAAACCGTACGTCCGTAGTTGCAACGGTACAATTTCAAACTAACGAATAATCTTGACTCTTACAAAGTGGAGAGAGTGGCCTTGAATACTATAGAACATCTGTCCCGGCAATGAATAGAAAAGGGCATAGGGTAGGGACAAGTATTTCCAGGTATATAAGTATTGAGAAATTTACGCGTTTTAAAGAAAAGATATATAATGTCGTGTTAACTTAAAATAAAACTAAAATATATAATCCAGAATTAATAATATTTTATACTTAAATAGTTAAATATGAATAATTATATATAAATAATCAAGTTACTTACTTTAATTAAATATAAATAATTAATAGTTAGTACATAAATAATAGGCATTGTTTAATAATTATAATTTCCAAGTAAATAATTGACTTTATAACGTACTGATAACCATAACTCACGCTTGACCTTGCATTAGGCCGTATATGACTGTACGATGTGCACTCTTCGCGCTCTACCTTCAAAACGGTTAGTCGTATGAAAAAAAAGTTTAAACAAAAGTTGTAGGGAATTTTATAGCCTACAACTTTTATAATAAATGCAAATCTCATTTAACCGATAGGAAGCCAGATATTCGCGAAAAACCGATTTTTGTGACCTTTGACCTTGAATATCTTGAGACGCGGACACGATAACGATTGTGACTTTTGAGACAACATTTAGAATGACAAAACAAAGGTTCATACCAATTTGCAGCTTATTATCTTTCATTCCGAGGTTGACCCCTTTTTTTACCTAATATGACTGGGCTATATGTTTTCACAAAAGAAACTCCTGGCTCCCGGTAGACGGGGCCAGGTGCACTTCTTTATAGCGTCTTTAATATCGGTAAAAGGAACGTACAGTTAATGGCTGTTGCATCCCGCCATCAATACCTGTATACGACTTTATAATCCTTGATGGGAGCGGTGCAAGTGATGTGCGGGAGCGAGTGTCGATAACTCTCGATAAATGTCGTCCATGATCTTGTAGCGGGAGTCTGTACATAACTGTCTCAATGTAAGTTATATAGACACTAGCTGGCTTCTTTAATTATCGATCAAACTTGTTTGGTTTATAATTGGAAAAGATGACAAGCCGAGGGTCAGTGGTGGGTTCCTCTTCCCCCATTTGTTTAGATACTACAGTGAACTGCGGTCGAATCATGTTTCATAAACTATTTTATAACACTATGAAAACGACTATCAATTCAGGAATTCAGCGTATCAATCTTAGCGCTCTAGCACTTACTATATGCTTGTATATTTAAGGAATCGGAAACGGATGTCCGTTAACTTGTAATATACTTAGAGTCAGTACTTTTTTCTGAACATGTCCTAAAGGCGGACTAGCCGTTCCTACATTGTTCTCATATACCCATTATTACACTGTAGTATAGTTCCGCTCACACCACCAATGTTGGCCTTGTACCATCTTCCAAGCGAGAAAGAGAAGCCAGTCTCTAGCGAGGGTGTTTATAAAAGCTTCAATTAATTTCCGCACAGGTGGACCGGCGCATAAGCGCGGAGGATTTATATCAAAGTGGAGGATTTTTCATCGTCTCGTTATTAATCATGCTTTATTCTTATTTTGGGTTTTATTAGATTTTAGTAATGCCATTATTTTCGTGAGTTTTTGATGAAGTTATTAAGGGTGGATGCTAGAAATGGTAAAAATTATTTTGTAATATGCACATATAAAAAAAAAACAATTCTATACTATATCCTCTACCTGCTTACTAAACTTATAATTGTAATAAAATATTTTACTACTAATAAATTTGTTTGTTAAACCTATCTATATTTATATAAAACAAAGTCGTGTTAGTTACACCATTTATCACTCAAGAACAAGTGGGCCGATATTTATGATTCATAATAAAGATAATACATATTCTCAAACATTTGATTCTGAGGCGCAGCTAAGTCGCCGGGACATATCGAAATTTAGGCCGATAAAAATAGTCTGTAAATATCTGGGTATACCAGTAAGGAGTTAACTTTTTCCTTGTCAGCAAAAAAATACTTTATACAAAATTAGACTTAACAGCCTTATCTTTAGAGCCGAAAACACAAGGAAATCAGGACTAATGATAATGCAATTTCAAGCGATTGTGTCGCCTCCTTAAGGGAGATAAACCTTGTCAGCAATCAATCACTCGGATTCATTAACATCCGACTCGACACCGAGTGACAAGTATCGACACGGGAATCAAAGGTAAAGTTACATTCTGTGGTACAACCTGTGTCACTAACATGCTGTACTCTTCTAAATATATTCTCAATATAACGTGCTCCCCGAAATTTATAGGCGTTTTATAACTTTAACAAATGTGCATAGTACTGCGCACAAGTCATCTGCTTTGCGCAGTACTATACGACGTTTGATACAGTGATAAAATATCTATAAATTCGGGGGTAAATCCGTACCATACGCTTACCATAACCCGCAGTTAAATATAGAACCCATTTCATTCCTCATGCATAACATTATTATTGCAATTAATTTCCCATTATTATTAATAACATATATATGACGCACGTAACCGTATCTTAACGTGATGATAAAATTGTCATTATTTAACTGCTAATTAATTTATTGTTTAATTACATCATCACGATTTTGTATATAAACATAAAATATTCCGATCAATAACCCATCGTGTGTGGGTGAGATGATAGATACAATAACAAAAGAGATAATTTATCTGCACGAAAGTGAGTAGCTTCTTAATTATTTTGATTACCGATATTATTATACGTTTATTATAAAAAATATATTCAGAATTTCTCAACTGTTAAATGTTGAAATAAAACTATTTTTAAGGATTCTATCGCGTTTATTTTTTGTTTTTACGTTCCCGACGTTTCGGCAGAAAGAGCTCTCTTTCTGCATAGATCGGACCGCAAGTAATAACTAAATATGAGGGTACCCCCGTCAAACTATGACACTAGGACGTCAACCACCTCAGTCCTCCCGTGACCATGGTTGCTGTAAAGCAGCCGAAACTTCGGGAACGTAAAAACAAAAAATAAACGCGATAGAAACCTTAAAAATAGTTTTATTTCAATGTATAGTATTCGTGTAAATATAAGAAATCAATAACTGTTAAATGGTTGATAAAGTAAAGGGTACATAGAATTAAACCGTTTACTTGGTTATACTTGGTTGGTTCGAATCAGGATTCAGGGTCCAGCTTTGTGTATTGAGCACGAATGTTTGTAACTAAGTCATGAATGCTTAATATCTATATAAGTTTTATATACTGAGTTCGCCCTCAGTCCATTGTACAGTAGCCATAATACAGGCGTGTTTGTGTGACGATACTTAGAATAAGAAGAAAGCACATAGTACCTATATTAAGACATCAATTTCATTAGCAAATATTTTCTCAAAAAATATCTTAATACGAAATACCTTACCTACTTTTAGGGTAAACCTTTTATACTCGAAGATAACATTAAGTAGTGATAAGTGAAGTGAAGACTAAATTAAATATTTTCAAGTGGGGTCTAGCGGGTGAGTGGGACAATCTTAATTAGACACACACTTGGTACCCTCGCGGCCTCGGAGTGCCCTCAACCTCTTTAATGGAAATGAAAATTAAATTTCGTGTTTACTTTTAATATTTTTTTTTTTATGAAACTGCTTTGTTAAATGTGGCATCGATAAATAAAATAATGTAAATGTCGGAACCATGCAGCCATTAACTAGTAATGATATACTAAGGGGTTAGTTCTTTTTTTTTAACCAGCTGGTAAAGTCTGCCTAGCCGTTCCTACATTGCTCTCACTTACTCATAACAATGTACATCTCAAAAATGTAACGAATCTTTTAAAAAGAGCAACCATGGAGTTTCTTGCCCGTTCTTCACCATAGGAACGGTATTCCGAACGGGTAGTAAAGTTATAGCTTAGCATTTTGTAACTATTTCGACGATTCTTAAGTACTTAATGGTTTACATTAATCAAAATATTCTGATTCTGATCTTTCTTTGCAACCTACTTTGGATAAATCAACAAATTAACCACAAACGCAAATACCCACAGGACTGGCGTCGAATTTGTATATCGTTTACATCATTCGCGCTACATAACATAACGTAACACAAATCTGAACCCGGCTGTGTGTATAGTGCTATAGTGTATGGTTCCTCCGATTCACATTAAATATACTATACTATACAACTTACAGATGAAGCTATTCCTTGCAATCCTCTGCATGGCCTTCGGCGTATCGCTGGCTGAGGTGCACTGGGACACCTCTGGCAAATACCGGCTGATTTCAACCGATCCGGTTAGAATTATGGAATACAGGATTGAACCACCAAATGAGTTCACTTACCCATACCCGTATCCCTATCATTATCCGGGTATTGACCCTGGATTTATTCCAATAAACCTACCCAGTTATAAGCCTTATTATTTTCTCAAACGGGTTAAAGATTGAAATGCGATGTGAATAAATTTTTCTTTGTTCAATTTTGAGTTTGTTTTCTAAAATAAATTTTAACTGGGATCACTCGATTTAGGAATAGGTAGTGAAATTCAATTGTTTTTAAATTAGGTACACAAATTGGGGTTGAATCTTAACTTTCTTATTTTGGGTTTTTTCACCTCAGATATAGAATTTATTTCTTGACAATAAAACGCTACAAAATAGGTCACCTGCCCAACCAAAAGGTCTCGGCATCGATTCCTACCGCACTACTCCTACTACAAGAATTTCAGATGAGGAGGTTCATGTGACAATATTAATAAGATAAATAATATAAATCACAATTAATTGCTCAGTATTATCTAAATATACCCACAGAAGATCTGGTTTTAAATTTACATAACACCGATTATATTTAAGTAGATAATTTTTATTTATTATTAGAAGCAGTATCAGATTTCTTTGATCGATTCCATTCGAGTGAGTCAGTCGGATTCTTTCTGAAGTATGTACACAACTTCCGGTTCTCATTATGTGAACTTGCATGGAACGATAAGTATTCAGAACTTCTAAGTCATACGGGACCATACAAATGAGTTGTAAGAAAATTGTTCTGATGATAACTGAAGAATTAATCCATCTTTTTTTTAATAACTTTTTAACCCGACTTCTGCTAAAACATTACGCCGGGAATAAATAAAATAGATGTAGTCTTTTAAAAAGTAAGATTAATTTTAATACAACAGTTATGGGGTCCGTGGGTATTATTCTTTCTTGTCTAAAATGTTAAATTATTAATACCTAACGTGTTAACTGGTATTAGTTTAATTGTCAATAATTGATTAACTAATGGGTAAAAACATTAGCCCATCACATATCATGGACATATAATTATTTTTTAATTTAGTTATGAATTTTTGGGAGTCTTAACTTTAGAATATAAAGACAGACAAAGTAATCCAAGTTTTATTCTGTATTCTCGTACTATCGACGCTTTGACTTTGAGATTTATTTCTACTATCAATATAATAAACAAGGTCCATCACATAAATAATTATATTGTAGCCGTTGTTTGTGAGTGCGTACGTGCATATACATAAAGAGGCTGAATGGAACAAGTGTACTAAATGTCAAGTCTGTTAAGTCTTATAGTGAGTCAGTTATATTTAAGAAAAGATAGAACAAGAAGATAACATGTGTAGTACACTTAAACAATATTGCTATACACTTTAAACAATTTAAGAGTATAAAAAAAAAAAAATAACAATCTGTCCTCTTATCGTCCCATAAACACAACAGTATAACAATTTTCCGAAGACAAAATAAAATATCGCTATTTATCTAACTTCTTATTTATTTTTAAAATCTCACTAAATATTTACACACAGAAAAATAAAAAATAATATGAAAACAAACTATGCATCAAAAAGACCTTGTCCGCGTGGCATGGTGGCAAGGATACTGGCTGCGTTTCCTCGCTGTATAATCATACTAATTTTTTGAGCGAGGAAAGAGCCAGCCCTCCTGTCACCTGTGGAGGCAATCAACCTTGGAGATATTTTGTACTTCTTTAATCTTATCCTTCTCTCATAGATGAAACTCCTGCTGTTCATAATGATGGTGATCATCGCCTGCGCACATGCCGACGCTAAACTTACAAAAGAAACTCCCATCGAGAGCACGGCGGAATACGGCACATATCCCATGATACTGCTCTCGAAGATTAGCTATCCACTCCAGTTCGACTTGCCCTTCCGGATCCACTATCCGGGATACTGGCAGCACCGGATAATACAGTCCTATGATCCGGAATATTTTTATAAATTAAATGGCTATTATCCGGGCAAATAATTGATTAAAAGCCTAAAACATTTGTTTGTTTTGTTTCTTATATTAAAGTGAAATCAAACATGAAAGCAGTGATTAATTGTTTACTTGAATAATAATATCGTCAGACGAACACACCTACTATTCAGTATTATGGGTATATATTTCACCAAAACTGATCGAGCTGATTTACCTTTATAGACTGGCAAATATCTATATAATAATCCTTTATTGTAATAAGAGGGTGACAAATCTCTAATCAGATTATACAGTTCTTCGGTAAACACTATCTAACTTCTAAATTCTATTCCATTTGACTGGATCCATAGTACCCTTTGCGAATTGAATTGGAGGCCAAATATAGCGTACATCCGGTCAACAAGGCAAGATCCGACGTCTAGATTTCCTCTCAAGTGTCCACTTAGAATTCCATTGGCGCTTTGACGCGTTTATTTGTAGAACAACGGGACATCGATGATTATCTTGCGAAGAAATGGTTTGCGAAACTTTATTTTGTATTTTCGCAAACACTTTTATTGTATTCTACCTATATTTCGCAAATTGATTATGCTAATATATTTTTGGTAGCTTTTGTTTGTGTTCTTTTTTTTAAATTAGTTTAATTGTGAATATGATTACGCGAATGATGTCGACAGCCAGCTAAGAAAATACCAGAAAGTCCGAGCTAATTTTTTTCTCCAGACAAACACACTAACTGTATGGTCCCAAACTAAACAATACCTATATTTGTGGGTACAGTACAATAGACTATACTTTTCTATGCTACCTAACTAAGAACAACCATGTTCTTGTTTTATGGATAAAACTGTCATGGATTTTCGATTAAGCTTTCAAGTTATTGAAACAGCAGGTGCGATTGGATCGCTTCAGCGCCAGTGTCGCTGAAACTTTCACACGTGAAATGTCGGTATAAAATTCAACCGTCGCTGTGCGCGCCGCCTTGATGTATCATGTCGCAGTTAAGTTTTAAACAGTCACGGGAATGTTTCAAAATATGAAAGGAATGAAGTGCCTAGCATGTCTCTCCGATTATTTGTTATAATTTAGTTGCTGTTTGACGTGTATTTAAAACAATAACATAATTGTTATAACACAAAAAAAGTTTCCATAAAATTTAATTAAAAACTATATAAAAATAAATATTACTTTATTTATTTATATAGTGCAGAACCAGATAAAAAATATATTTACCAAAGTGTTGGTTAACAAAGGATGTAAGCTATAGATAAGTGACAAGATGAAGCTCCCAACAGGTGCTCCGACTTGCTTCATGCGAACCAAACTGTACGCATTAGTGTTATAACAAATCACTATCCTATCCCGTAGCTGAAATTACTAAGCCCAATAAACTCGCTCACTGCAGCGCACTTTAGTCGGCATTCTAAATAACACCTTTGACATCTATAATTAAAATTTAAAACGGCTCGACAGTGGAATACAAAAGCGCCAAATAATTAATCTGAATTAATATTGAACAGAAATTTGTCATAAAAGCAGCAGTTATTTGTATAAATTTTAATTATCCTATAAATACAATAGTATCGGCGTTAGAAGCTGGAATGTAGGTCAAATAATATCTGGGAATATTTGTATAGTCAGCTAAATGAAAGCAATTCTCAGATTAGAATTTTCAAAAGCGAATTGTCGCTTAGCGTGTCGGCAAATTATTCGATACTTAGGCTGGTATTTCTTGCTATTTAAGTTAATAGATAATATTGCTCTATGAATGTATTCTTAACGAGCTCTTGCCCGCGACTTTAAATTGATATATTTTTTTATTTATAAAATGATTTAAATAAATCAAACACTACATTTAAAGTGAAGTTCGGAAATGATAACTGATTAATGAAAGTCACACTGAGTCGTGGCCTAAAATGTTCCTCTAAAATTTTGTTTGAAAATAAATTAAATAAGATTTTATGGAATTTATTGTTTTCTTTTTATATTAACAATGTTTCGTAAGATATACTTTAATAATGCACTGATAATTTTAAAAAAGTACCGCCATGTACTTACTACTTTTTGACTTTATATATACAACCTATCTAGAACTATCAACTTAAAAATCATATTCATTTTTAGGTCAAACCGAGGTCAGGCTATAAACGTCGTCGCTAAAACACACAACTCATGTTTCGTTACTGACACGCTTCATAAAATAATACCGAGTTTACTTGACTGATGTCTACAATCCAGACATCAGTGGAACCATTGAGCCGGAAGGTGCCTGACACTTCCGCTTCCGCAGTAGTTATTTTGGGACCAGCCCTGCCTGTCATTACCCTTTGATGTAGCCGCTATATCTTTTGTTTTTCGGTACAGTAGACGTAATTTTTTTCCGATTCTCTGAACATAATTTTACATGACATACCTACCCGTATTTTGCAATGCCATTTCTACAATATAGGGGTTAACATATTATATCCGGATCTTCTCAGTTGAGGTCGCGTTCCGATCCGGTTGTAGACTTAAGAAAAAAAAATGTAATGATAATTTGTAAGTGCCCCCGTAGGCCTATACGAAATAAATGATTTGACTTTGACTTTGACTTATACCTCGTAAACTAACAAATAAGTATAATATGTCGTTCTTAATCTATCCCCGAACATTACTCATTAGCGTGTTATTCTTTGAGAACTAATAGTACAATATTTTCAGGTTGTTCAGTCAAGACCTAAGTCTTAGACGTCTGAACTCTTTGAAAGACTTAATCCTTATTTTTGACGACCTGATTTGCGCAGTCAGTTTCCCCTGATTGCTGATTTCTGCATCGAGGGACCCCGGTTCAAATCCTGGTAGGGACATACATACATTGTGTGATGAGCATGAATGTTTGTATCTGAGTCGTGAGTCTTTAATATCTATATAAGTATTATATACTGAGTTCACTCACAGTTCGGTACCCATAATACAAGCGTTGCTTAGTGTGGGACCGGATAGCTGGTGTGTTCGTCTGGCGATATTACATTATTATTATATTTCTACATCCTACGACCTTGAATTAACTTCCACTAGGCATACGTAGACGCTCAACCCAAAGGATTAAAGGGCCCGGCAAAATTGTATCCTAATTCCTTCAGCAAACGGTAGCCATTCATATGTTTATGTAAATAAGCCGACCCTTACGAACTAAGTCCCGGTCGCGTGAAGAGCTATAGAGGGCTTGGAAGGGCTGCCACGAAGGGCTTTTTGTAGTTTTGAGTGAATGGAGGAATATAGGCAGGATACTAACACATGGTAAAGACAGAACTAGCGCACAGAGTTCTACTTCAAAACTCTAGACATACTGACCAAATAACCGAAAGGAATCGCCGAAGATATCATTATCATGTCTGATGTTTAGCGATAATTATCGAGAATAATGTGTAACCCATTACTTATTTTTATACATGAATATATATCATGTTTATATTTCTCTTACATTTAGATCAAAATATAATTGGTGCAATATGGTTCCACTGCATCTCTGCCTACCCCTACTAAGAATGTATCCATGGCGTTGTATTCTTTTAACATTGACAGATCTCATATTTTTTATTCTGCCATCGCGTTGTCATCCCTAGTAACTATGTGTAGGATAGTACTCAGGAAATGTGTTCAAAACTCCTAATATTAATAGACAGTGTGAAGTTATTCGTTTGTTTAAGAAGACCCTATTTTGGAAACGGGACGGTACCGACCCTAAAGCTATCCAAAGTGTTAAAGTTTAAAATGAACCTCGAAATGTGTTAGCTTAGGACGTGTACACACAATAATATTGTTTTGTACTGATACAAATAACGCGTATTTGACAGTAATTTATATAATTAGCAAGATTATGAATAAATACTTATTATGGCTTTAGTTACGAGCAAAAGCCGTTGAGATATCGGCTTGACTTTCCACTGTAGGTCTATGGTCTATGGTTATGCCTTAGTGACGCGAACACGAAGACCCTATTAAGATCATTATAACACAGGAGGCTTTTCGGTTCTTATATTCTAACAATTATAATAACTCTATAATGTACTGCTAGGCACGGATCTTCCCTCAATACGAGAGGATTTAGTCCAAATCCACCGTACTGGCGTATTGTACCTACAGATATGTAGGTTTCCTCACGCAGTTTTTCTTCACCGTGCGGCATGTGATAATCATCATGGAAAATGGGATTCGCACATGAAACCTAGAAAATTCCAGAGATATAAGTCAAGGTTTGAACCTGCGACCATATTCTCCTATGCTCAATCCAATTTGGTAGGCTAACAGCCATTCACAAATACTGCTATACACTAATGACTAATTTAATCAGGTGAGATCGAGATCAAATACTTGCCTATAATGTAATAAAAAAAAAAAAATAGGGAAAATATCGCTTCAGCCTAACATTTGCACCATTTGTACGTCGTGTATGAGAAATGTCGTCCACAAATCTATGTACAGTCGGCAACAACTTTGCTCATGCCGCAGCGCATCGTTCACATTAATAACGGGCCGCGTATTTACAACTGTCGGTCGATACTGCGTTTAGTTGATGAGCGTACTTTATTGTTTAAGGCCGCGGTACTGGCTTATTCCTTAGTGGAGCTAAGCTGGGAGCGTATTACGAATTCTTATTTCCCATTTTCCCGGTGTCATCTATATCATATTCAAGACATTAGCTCTCGCTAGATAGTACTTTGTCTCAGTCTATACTATTATTTAGACGACAAAGTTTGGAAAAATATAGTTTATGTACTAGGTAAGTAAGTATGTATAATTGAGTTATAAAAAAAATGGTGGCAGTTCAGTATACTGAGCTTTCTTCATCCAATCAGACGGTTTTATTATTACGTGGTTGCTTTGTACTGCGTGCGTACCGGACTCCCTTCTACTTGCATTCGTAAAGTACACTAAATCTCTTTATTGGTGGGATCACGTTTATACAAATGCACATAGTTGAAGTCATACGAAGCTCGTTCAGAGCTCGCTCTGCTCATAGTGGAAGGCTGCGAATATATTTCCTTGCTCGATCGCTCGCACAGTAGTTAAACAAATACCAACCTTGCACATTAATTAATAGGACGCTTTCTACGTACACACTCCCTAATAAAAAGTAATCGCCGTCCATTACCAGGTGGCCTGGTCACTACAATCTCGTGCCGACACGTAGTGGCGTTAGCGTTTGCTCGGGATTATAAATGATCTCGCCAGAGGTCGCTAGACGTGCCGGATTACCATCGCGTGCCCGCACTGACGCATCCCGTGGTATATTGCCGGCCATTAGAAGAGCTACGACCACTAGTATCACCACAATGGTATAACACCTTAAAGGATTGACGGTCGAGCTGAAATATCACCCTTTCAGACTCTGCGCTGTTACTTAGACTATTTTCAATTGCAAATCCATAGATTCATGATAAGAGAGCGTTCAAGTATTACGTAACGAATTTGGGGGGGGGGGGTCTTCTGAAACGTTACGATGCGTTACAGGGGCGGGAGGGGGTTTTTTTTTTTTTTTTTTTTTTATTATTTTTATTTGTTTCGCTGTTTGGTTTTAATAATCGCAAGATTATAAGTTTTGATCAATTTGATTTTTATAGGAAGAAATGATTATTTTGAGGCCTGGGTTGGCGTGGCCCGCGATTTGATACAGGTTTTTTGCCAAGACCAGGTCCTCATTGTAAGAGATGATAGGGAGGAGGATAGTAATGGATTTGATTTTTTCATTATTTACAACTTCGAGTTATCTACAACACTATGATGATGATTGAATATGATGATGATTGTGTATATGTTTTTTTTTTTTTTTTTTTTCCCTTAATTTAAGTAAATAATAATTTTAAGTGCCGTTGAAGGCCTTGAGGCGGCGTACGATGCCGCTCCAGAAAGCAATGTATGAATTAAAAGAGGTTCGCTCCTTGAGGAGGTCAACGAAGTCGTATGGCAAAATGCCCATGCCCAGACAGTGCCTTTCGTGCTTTGTTCTTAAGAAGTCAAATTCAGGACAGGCTGTGATCAGGTGTTCGATGCTTTGCTCAGTTGTTCCGTCGCATGGGCAGTTCGCGTTCTCTGTAATCTTAAACCTATGTAAATAGGCCTTGTGGTAGCCGTGTCCGGTGAGGAGCTGAGTGAGCTCGAAGGTACGTTTAGTGAGGGAGAAGAGATTGTCGACGCTGTTGAGAGTCGGTAGAAGACGCTTTGTGTGTGCGCCCTGAGGCGCACTGATGTAGCGGGAGTTCCATATCTCCCTATGTGACCCCCTGGTGTGGAATTTCACATAGGAGATAGGGAACTCCGCGTAGTGGGGCGCTCTACGCAGCCGGGTTGCTTCATTCGCGGCGGCGTCTGCAGCCTCATTTCCCACTATCCCGGTGTGAGCCTTGACCCAGGCGAGCTTGATTTTGTTGGGATGATTGAATAGAATGGAATGAATCTGGGTGATTAAGGGATGAGTGTTGCTTCTATTGCGGATGGCTTGGATAGAGGAGAGAGAGTCAGAGTAAATTATAGAATGAGGAAAATTCCGGGCTATGGCAAAGTTGCATGCGTGGAGTATTGCGAGAAGTTCGGCTTGAAAGACAGTGCACGAGAAATGGAGTTTGAATTTTTTAATGGTGACAGGGGGGTGATGATCTGGATTGCAGCAAACAAAGGCGGCTCCGACAGCCCCGTCCTCTTGAACCACGCGTTACGTAGCATTGTTTTAACACTTCAGAACGGTCGCGTAGAGATTTTACGTTTTACTAGGGGGGGGGGGGGTCTAAAGAAACGTTATGGCGTGTTACATGAGGGCGAGAGGGGGGCCAAAAATCTCCAAAAATTGCGTTACGTAATACTTGAATGCTCCCTAATTGTAATGACTTTGATTATTGAGGCTTTGATCCAGTAGCAGAACGGGCAAGAAACTCTATGGTTGCTATTTTTAAAAATATCCGTTACATTTTTGAGTGGTACATTGTTACGGGTATGTGAGTAGTGTATACTTTTAAGTGTACGGTGAGACTGTCCTAGTTACTCTGTTTGACAAAAATCTTCAAATACATTAGTAAGCATAGATAATAAGGGAAACCTCTTCAATTCTGATTCCCTCAATAGTAGATAACTTTTAAAATATAAATGTAAGAGAGATAGGTTAGCAAGGCAGCTCACGAGTTAATAAAGGTAGGTATTTATAATATGTTTATGTGGTTTATAGCACTATGCATGTTTTGCCAGTCAAAAAGACGCGAACAATGCGGAAACACAAATGGTCAGTGTCCTTTACATTTTATTACAGAAATACCATACAAAAAGTTTTTACTTAATATACATAACGCACGCAATACGACACTAATAATAGCTCACTAATTAGACATTTATGACAGTGTTGGGTTTGTTTTACAAGCCACAGTTAACTTATCACGAAAATCTTTATCCAAAATTAAAACACAAACTGACATAATTATTATGTTCAACATGTCTAACATGGCATTTAGATATGAAGTTTTAAATCTCCTCCATAATAAGGTTGATATTTGTACATAAAGTCAGTAATCATTGATACAATTTAAGTTGGGTTCACGCACACTCTAAAGGACATTCCTGAACGCATCGGAACTTTTTTAAATGTTATTAAACTTAAAAAAAACACCACTCAATATTTAGAAACCACAATGAAATTCGTTAAAGTATTTTGTTTTAATGTTATAACCCTTTTATACGCGTCAAAGTCTTAAAAACGCCAATCGCTTATCCTGATCGCTAAATCATCTCTTGCTTTCGAGTATTTCATGGCCGCACCCACTAAATTCGGGCAACATTCCGTCTGCCTAAAGCGGCATCGACAAATTGTTTCTGTCGCTGGCCAGGCGTCGGCTTGACGCGTTGTGACGCGGGTCACGTCATTGCGGACCGTATCTTGCGTCAAATGTGACGTACGACGATGTAGTGGTCCAGGAAATGGGCATCTATTATTGTTTTGGAGATATAGAGCTGGTTTAGTCGGTAAAGCTGAGCTGTATTTAGACTTGAGTTACCGATGAAGGTCAGAATTTGTAAGGTTATTCGTACAACGGTCTAGCCACCAGTTTTACAATGAGGAAGTATGTTATTGTATGGTATACTAGCCGTTAGCCGCGACTTCGCCCGCGTGATATTTAACAAAAAAGTTTTTCTAAAATAAAAGTCTAGCCTAAGTTACTCCTTGTTACTTCAGCTATCTTCCAGCTATCTTCCATCCCGTCAAAATCGGTCCAGCCATTTCAGAGATTAGCCGAAACAAACAGACATACAACAATTTAAAAAAAAATTGTTTTGGTATATGTAATGTGTATACATCCGAATGCACTTAGTAAAAAGCGGTTATTTTAATATTAAAAACAGGCACTCCAATTTTATTTATTTCTATAGATTTAATGCATCATAGCTATAACTGGGATACGATGTTGTATAACCGTAATGAAGGAAAATATTATTTTTCAGAAATCATTGATCTTTGATAGAAATTACAATCGCACACGCTCTGGACTAAAGCCTGATTCTTCTTATCTTCACGGTTCGGCCACAGCTGTGGCTTAATGCGCTAATTAGTGCCTTAATAATGTCACTAAGCAGATGTAACCAACGGTTAAAAACATTACTTTACTAGCGTCATTACTGGTGACGTTAGACATTAAACTATAAGAGCAGAACTCATTAATGTAGCTAAGCGTTTAACGCGGTAGTTTTAATGCCTTAATTAAGGTGTATATTGCCATTAACATTAACCCAGCTGTGGCAGAACCGTTAGAGGAACTCTATGCCTAAAAAAATATATGGTAAAAAAAAATCTATCAAAAATCCCAAATTGATTCTAAGTTTTGTGTCACCACCCCAAGCATCAATCTAACTTAACACGAAACCACCAGCTTTTATTTTTTTAATAAACGCTCGATTGGTATGTTAATTACCTAATATCTCATAGCGACATTATTAAAACTACTATGAGCCGTGAAATTTTCCTTGTTTAATTTAAATTGCTTTTCGCGCGGAATGCCCGCGTTATTAAGGATGAGACGCGAGCCGTTTATATTCAGGAAAACTCTAGCTAGGACCCGTTTGGGGCGCTCAGAACTGGGGCATAAACACGGCACGTGACAAGTGTGTACGTGACTTCAGCTGTCCCGCGACACGCGCTCGTAAACGGGTATGAAACAGGGTAGTTATTATTTTATGAAATCAGCTTTTGCTTGTTTAATTAAAATATGTTTTTGTCTTTTAGTTATTCAATTGATTAGCCAAATATGTGTGCATCATCTAACCTTAGAGATAACATTGACTATATATAGTATCATGATGAATAATAATAATATCACTAGACTAACACACCAACTGCTTAGTGTAGGACCCTATGTCCTACACTAAGCAACGCTTGCATTATGGGTACCGTACAATAGACTTAGGGCGAACCCAGTATATAATAACACTGATATCGATATTAACATCCATGACTCGGGTACAAATTTCGTGCTCATCAAGTTTGTCCCTACCAGGATTCGAACACGGGGCCCTCAGCACAGATAAAAGGGTGAGGGCTGATCAGGTCATCGAATATAACATTGTGGGGTATATAACATTACCATCAACATATTTATGATATTAATGTATGAGACTATCATCGTAGATCATAATTTGATGATGATCATGTATGATCTTAGATCTTCATCATGGATACGATCTCATTATCATGGATATGATCATTTTACGCAAAGGTTAGTTTTGTTAGTGCTTAAGATGATTGGTCTGCCAATATATAATTTGGCGACCATTTTGACGCCCCGCGTAACGGTATGTAATTTTTACCGAACTGTCACTCGCATCACACAAATTACTTCAAAATTGTACTCGGCCAAGCGTGTGCGTCGTCATACCAAAGGTACACAAAAGAGAATTCACACACTCAGCGAAGCATATAACGAAATCGCTCTGATTATCCAACTCGCAATCATCCAATGTTTGACAAAAAAAATTCCATTGATTTGCTATTAATTCACAAAGGAGGAACTCTCACATCGAAACATGAAAGATGGAACTTCATTATTTATCATCTTTTGTTCGGGGTTCCTCTCAGCAGCCTCGGCACTCCCAATCACTGAAGGCCTTTTCAAACATCAGTATTTTTCGTCACATTATTAAATGTTGCCATGACTACATGACTCTACCTTGGGGTAGAGGTAGCTTGGGAGCTCTCTTCGTACATTTGAAAGGGCCTTAATTCGCGCTCGTCGTTGTGTGAAGTATGAATTTATATGCTCTGATTACACATAGCATTACGTGGCGTGTGTATAATAAAGGTTTTATGTTTCCGAAAGAGTAGGATTTCCATTTTCCTCCAAATTGAGGAAGGATTTGTGTGAAAAATATTTTAAGCATCAAATTTCTTGGAGTCTTAAAAATGTACTAAAATTTATCAAGAGTTTTGTATTTTTTTTTAAATAAACCATAATTCTGAATTCCATTTCGAATTTAGAATCACATATACCAATTTCATTATATATATATTCTTTTTTATAAAAGGAACTCAGCAGAGCTTGGAAACTATATGAAATAAAGTTACATGCGGAATCGAAGCGAAGTGAAAAGTTGGTCTCCGAATATTTCTCAGCTTTTAAAACAGTTATTCAGGCTGAGTGAGAGCTTGTGATAGTTTCACATACCCTGCACAATATATATTATACGTATATTTGACAACCTGATCTCGGGATAAATATGTATGGCGTTTGTTTCAGATCAGCGGGTGGGTCGAGGCTGGCGATTGGATGGGGCGGTGACGCAGCATGCGGCGGACGCCGGTCGCCGCGCTGCTGCGGCTCATCATCATAGCAGGTGAGACGCGGGCGTTGATGCTGCTGGCACACTGACTAACGGGATAAATGATCGTTTGCACTATAACGTTTTAAAGTCTATCTAGTACACATAAACTAAACTGCGAGCTTGATTGCACGTTATTAGTGAAATGACGAGATAGTGCTGTCGACCGAGTGCTCGTTATATGTGAACTATGCTCGGTACGTATAAACCACGTTTACTCAGCCGAGAACTCGCCCAGATAACTGTCTCGCCATTTTACTTGTTACGGTTAATCAGTATATAAAAGCTCTATTAGAAAAACCCGCCACCACAATCCACTCATACCCGGAATTGTTGCCACCCGGTGCTAGTGTTCTTGGTAAGTAATTTTGGTCACGACTCTAAGGAATTCGTATAGCATCCTTCAAAGGAAAATGCGTGCGATCTCTCGTACGCTTTGGCACGCTAAGATTAATCCATTGGTCTGAACCGGAAAATAATTCCGTACTTTTTGGGAGTTATCAGATAGGCGACACAAATGTGTATTGGGACTACTACGTTATCATTTAATTATCAATGACACAGATCTGGGATCATATACAAGGTGTAAGTTGTAAGTAATCATGCATAACGCCACACAAACCATTCTGAATTATTGATATAGTCATTCATTACTAATGTTTGGGTATTATTGTAAAAGTTACTTGCACCTTTTGATATTCCAAAGTCCAATCGGAACTATGACCATATATACAATCACATCACACATGTCTAAATTACAGTATCATATAAATGTAACGTCCTAGATGTATGCCACGTTTATATTATATATAGTCTGTGAATATACCTTACGGTAGATAATGTTGTATAAGTAGTATTAAACTTAGCTCTCCATCGCCACCTACCTACCTAACTGAGCAGTAATACCTTCTAGTCAAACTTTTTGTACAGTCAACCCAGGCAGGGTTGACTGTACAAACTGCTTTGTTGGCAACAACATATTTTTTTAATTTTATTCTCTGGCAACACTGCCTCTGTTGCTATTAACATTTTGCTACGGCCTTGCCTACCGTTTCTAGTTTAACATTTCATCATAAATGTTGTTCGTTAAACACAATAGGGCGGTAATTACGACCCTTACAAACATAATATGGCGCTTCTGATGCCGGGTTACCCGATATTTGCATATAATGACACGGTGTTTGTACATTTTGATGTACGAGTACCCGCCTTGATACACGATATTTGAAAGCTGCCTACCACCTGCGGATTACTCTTCATTAAAATGTGTAGCTTTGACCTTTTCCGGGCATGCCGAGTACAGATTGGTGAATGTAGATAGAATATGAGAATGTCGATCCAAGTCCTTAGTCGCTTCTAGAATCTTTACTAATATTATAAATGTGAAAGTTTGGATGGATGGATGGATGTTACTCAATCACGCCAGAACGGCTGAAGGGATCTGGATGAAATTTGGCACAGAGATAGATTGTAGTCTGGAATAGCACATAGGCTATTTTTTATCCCGGTAAAATGTATGGTTCCCGGGGGATAGATTTGTTTCAATTTTTCGTAGCGCAAAGGATCGACATGATTTTTGCGCGGGTAACACCGCAGGCGCAGTTAGTACGTAATAAAAGGTTATTCTGTTTTATCATTAGTCTATTGATGTCCATAAAGAACATAGGCCTCATCTAAATCACTCTACTGAGTTCGGTCTTCGACTTGGGCACATGAGGAATTTGATTGTTTAATATTTTAGTAAACACTAAACCGCTTTATTTATATTCATTGTATTTTACGAAAGTATAGATAATTGTTTTATGGTTGGAAATTTCAAATAAGGCAGTAAGGCAGATAAGAGCTAGATTTTATTGAGTTTTTTTCCTTGAAACAAAAATAGACCCAGTTTCACGAAAAAGCTCTCATATTATTATATTGTCTATAAAACAAGAACTTATGAAACAAATTATGTGGCTGCTTACCTGTCTTACAGCAAATATTTTCTTAAGGATTCTGTATGAAGGGAAGATATTAAAGAATTTCGCAGCTTTAGCTACAATCCCTCGGATGAAATATGAGTTATAAGTTTAAAATGCTCCTTAATATTCTAGAGGTATTAGCAGATAAGCTAGGAGGATTTAGGTATTGTAAATCTTGGTTGAATAGTCTTGTGGAGGAATGTAGCTGCTAAAAGTATTCAAACCTTATGTACAAGATGGCGCTTGTTTTCAATTAATTTGATATTTTTGACGACTTTAATAATGCAAACAGCTTCAACAAAATTGTTAAGAGAACCGGCAAGTAACAGTTTTTAAAATCATATTCCTTTCGGTCAGGTCTCTCGCCATTTTAATGCAAAGCTTTCTGAAAATAAGACGTTGCTGACATGAAAAACTATGCAATGTGCGTTCATAAAGATTTGTTGAAAGAAAAATCTTATGAAAGACGTTAAAGTTGTTCGGTTAAACTCGACTATTTTGATGAGGATAAATATTTTTAGTTTAGTTCGAACGAGTTAGATTTTTATACAGTAAAATAATTTACTTATAACATTGTTAAATCTAATAATACGAGTAACCCAGTCCAGTTACAAGGAAGTAGTAGTGAGGATAGTATTTAATTAGGGATTCGCGCTAAACGTTATAGGTAGGTAACTCGACATCCTTAACAATGATTTTAATGTTGCATATTTTAAATATCTCCTGTTCTCAACAGGTGGCGCTAACTTCGTCAACCCATACGTCAGCGAAGACCGCGTCGACTTCGACCAAGTATGGGTGGAGATACCCTCAACCCTCGTCGCTTTAGGTGGCGACGTCCACATCCGGGTCCACGGTACCTCTGGCTCCGGAGTTCGGGTCCGAATCGCCCGAGAAGACGACGACGGACGAGGATTATTAGCCACTTTGCCATTAGCGCTTGACTCTGAAAGCCGCATGACCCTACCATGCGGCTACTTCTCTAGAGGCGGCACTTACTACCTAGAATTGATCTTAGACAAAGATCCGTTCTTAATAGACTTTGAAAACACCACAGAATCCGCAACAAAAGTCAAAAGGGATGTTAGTGAAGGCAGCATTATGGAAACAGATGACAGTCTTGTCAAATCCTGGAAGTTTGATGTTTCATGGCCAACAGCGAATTTAGACGTTACCCCTGAACAAATACAGACGTATCCTGAGAGGCAGGTAATGGCGATATTGGAGTTTCCGAGAGTGGTGTGCACGCCTATGGAGTCGAGCGCAGATTTCTGGCTGGAACTGTTATATTGTGGCCACTCCAGCGGTGGAGCTGTTCTGTGTGATGGAAAGAATGCCAGTTCTCATGCCCACGTTTTGTATTCAGAACAGGTGAGGATAAATAAGTAACTACTCGTACATACTAAGTATAATAATTTCATATTAGTTAATTTTACCCGACGAATTGTAAGCAATATATAAGCTCTTTTTAAGATAATGAGAATGTCAGAGAAACAGCATATACAAGCCCTCCAATTGGATTTACGTGACTAAATGTTGAATTGAAAGCAATTAGGTAGTCGTAAATACTAAACACTAGCATTCGGTCTTGAACGATAATGATTTCATATAGACAGACTCCATGCAAGTCTATTAAAACAATCAATAGCCAGGTGCTGATTAACTATATATCGACGCAAGGCTGTATCTGTTCAAATTCCAAGTAAACCTCCAATAGTTTAAATATATGCAGCCAGGCTGACTTCGAGTCAAATTTCAAATTATTATTTGACATTATTTTTGATTATTCTCCCAATGCTAATGCATTTCCTAGCCCGAGCGGTTTTGCTCTTGGGCATGGTGCATACTGCGGCTCAAAAAGTATTTTTTTACCCAGCGTTAAGGTTACGTAAGAGTCTTCCATCCCGCTTTTACAAATGAGAATGACAGTGATATCATGTTTTTTCGATGGCGCTACGATTACATCGGCAGTTTCTGCTTAGCTTATCGTAGAGGCAGCTTCACGAAAATGTTTGCTTCAGCTAATAACATTGAATGACTCTTTTCCCACTTTTCGTGAAGATGCACGGATTCCCTGGCCGCCGCACCATGACCCTGCGCTGCGAGCTGTTCGGCCGAGCTGGGGACTACGCCCTGACTCTACGCCCTGCCGCCGCTGCGGGCTCTCAAGATTTGGCAACTGCCTTTATCAAGGTTCGTAAAAACAGTCTGTAACCTTTGTACGTACCCGTAATACGAGTATAAGTCACATTTTTCTAAAGTTTTTTCATTTCCAAAACCTTTCTAGTCTCTTAAAGCTAACTAGGAAGTAGTATTTGCTGAAAAAAGGAGAAGGATTTAGAAACGATACTTTAATTAAATGCAATTTTGGGAGCAGGCCGTCATTGACCTAAACCGATTTTTTCGGTTATGTAACCATAACCATAGACCATAAGTTCGAGATATAGTTTTAGCTCATAACAAGGTAATTAAAACAGTTAATTACGTTGAAATCACTCAATACAATAGTTGTTTGAATGTCTGACCAATATGCTTGCGGAGGATACTATAATTAATTAACCACTTCATTCTGTTTTTAATCCGTTTAATTTGAGATTAAACGGACACCGAAGAATGCTGCGAATACCGTGGACAGCCAAACGCACTAACGTCTCAATTCTGTCACAGCTGAAAAGTAAAGACCGATTGTCTACCATATGTCATCGTCGTATACTGAGCTATTTTGGTCACATCGCCTGACGTGGCGAGAGGAGCTTAGAAAAGCTCATTCTAGTGGGAAACGTGGAAGGGAAACGTTCACGAGGCCGGTCCCCGACCAGGTGGTCTGACCAACTTAAAGAAACACCAACGTCCCGCTTCTACGCCGCGGTGAAGATGGCCACAGACCGGAGCCGATGGAGACAGTTCGTCCGATCCAAAGAACTGCCGTGATGATCACGATCCTCAGTCATGAGGGACGACCGAAGAGAGAGAAACGGACACCGATAGCATTTAAACACGTAGCGGTTGCTTTCAGCTCCTAGTGAATGAATAAATAATATAATAACCGCTATTAAACAGTGTTTGTTATACGGTTTAGTGCCCTGTTAAGACTATTCCATATTCCACCTTTAAGAGGGATTAAAACACAATCATAATACATCTCCGGTGCTAGAATAAAATAGAGACCGATTATCCTGACCGCACCTAAATATTTATATAGGTAGTTATTCCGGGAGGCTTACGTGGTCACGGACGGTACCTATCCACCGGGTTTATTTAAATTGGCCGGTGTAAACGATTCAGAAGAAAAGCGGATATAGAGTAAGATTTACGAGGTTTTTTGAATGTTCTTATTATTATGTGCAACGGATGGACCTTTAAAGGCTGGATTTGGCTTCTCGTTATAATTTATGTATAAATTATGACTTCTTTTACTGAGCGTTTTGTATGGTGATGAATTTGTTTATATTAGCTCGTATTATGATAAATATTTGAAACGAAAGTCAAATTCTTGGTTTGATTACATTAAAGAGGTGGAGTTGAGGATGTGCCCATATAATTAGATAAATATTTTATTGTAATTATACATTTTGATTTTATTATGAGACGCTGTTGATTTCAAAAATAGACAGCAACCCGAATATCACAATTGTTAAATGTAACCATTAAAATGATTGTGTCATCACTCACAGCGGTTTCCAAGAACTCATTGTAATGGGGAATGTTGCCCCAAAATATTGCAGAGATAAAATTATTTGCCCCATAAAAATGTTGTCGGCGGAAAATAATGGAATACAACACTTAAAACCAAGATCCATTTATTACACATAAACTTTTATGTAGATTGTTACACAGGAGTTTTCAAAGTAACGGCGATCGTGAAATATAACGATTTCCTGTTCAGTCTTGTTAATATTGCTTGGAGAGGACACAATATTGCAGGGCAAAGGTTTTTTTTATTGAGATCAAACGAAATTTTCAACTTAATTTCGACATCAATTGGTACAAAAGTTAACAAAGCGTAAGTAGAAGCGACCGGTAGGAAGGTTATTTTTATGTCCTTTATATTTTTACTGACCAAAAATAAGAAGGAGATTCTCAATGTAATAAGTATATTGTTTTATATCCACATAAAGCAAGACCGTAGGGGCAGGGGGAGATTTGGAGTTTGAAGTCCCCTCCCATATAAATACCATAGCCAATCCAACACTTCATACACATAGGTACTCCAAAAATATTTTCGACTCTTCGGATTGTTGTTTATTGTCGACTAATCCCCCCCCCCCCCCCTCCAGAGTGTTGGTGCTTATTGTGTCTGGTGCAGAGCTCAACCCCCCAAAGTGAATTCCTGGCTTCGCTGACCCTAAACCCTGAAGGTTTTCAGGGTTTTTCTACGCTGCGCTTTGTGGTGTAGACAAACATCATAATAAACCTAGGAGCTTTGTCGATCCATATTCCACCAACAGGGAAGCATTACCAACCTCATACAGAATACTCAGTTGCTAACCCATAGGTAGGTAGGTATGTGTCGTAATAATGAAAAAGGTTATGAACGAGCTAATGTCTGCGCGCGAAGCAGCAGGGCGCAGACTCGCAGCAATTTGCACGTCATTTGCGAGCCTCGCGCCCTGTGTTCAGCATAATCACTAAACTCCACTGCCAAACTCTGCCAAAACAAAAAGTAGGTGGAGGGAGGTGATTGAACGATCTTCATATTTAGCTTCCTATATCCTTTCCTGTCTCCGAGCTTTTAAACATCTTTGTCATTTTGAGATGTAAAAAAACTTTGTAGTTGATAGATATTATTATTATTTATCTACATTGTAGGTTGTATACAATCAAGTGTATGTAAGAAATAACTTGGTCACCACCATTTACACATTTTTTTTATAAGTACTTACATAAAAAACAATAAGAATATTTTACACAATTTTAGTAAGACCTCATTGAATTATGAATAACAAAAAAATAGCGACGCCGTATCCTTCCATCTTTATAAAAGAATACTCTTTGTATTTTTTTTTCCAACACTGTCCTATGGCACTGTAGTTTGCAAGCCTTATGTGAAGTACATTATGATATTAGGGTCAGTATTGATCCAGACGTAGCCCAAGACAGACGTGTTTTAATGGACCCAAACCCCTTACATTACCACCACCATATCTACCAGATCTAATATCCAATATGTATTGGTTCTTAGGCGGACTGGTCCGAGCAATTCGTGCTGAACGTCCACGGTGGGTCGGTGTTCCCCTGCGGAGACGGCGTCAGGGTGCTGTTCCAGTATCCCGAGTGCGTGCTGGAGGGCGCGGACAGGGTGCGCGTGTTCGGTAGGGACTCGGACCGACTGCGGTACGTTGCTGAGCGACGGGTGCGAAGGTAAGTTGAAACTGCGTACTCAAATAACTGCCGACTTGCTCAAGCAGTGTTTCTAACACTCGCCCTGAGTGGAAGTAAAAAAAAGCTGCATACCCATACCATTTTTTTTAAAATATCTCGATTATGAGAAAAACGTAAATGATATTAGAAAAAAAAAAATGTCTGTTGAATCAAAATTTACACAAAATAGACATGAAAAAACAAAAACCTTTTAAAGCGTACGCCGCTCGGCTTATTGCACCGGGTGGCTGTATGTTCGGTTCTCGTCTGTGCCGTCTGGCGGTTACTGGCGACACCAATTAGTTTAGGATCAAACTGTCGGTGTGTTCATCTGGCGATATTTATTATTTATTTACAAAAATGCAAGATAATGGTGACACTTTAAACAGTACTTAAATCCTTTATTTATTTAGATTTATTGCGTTCAATCCATCTGTGAATGTGTGTGTGTGTTGATTGTGTGTTTGTATGTATATATATTGTGATGGAGGACGCCTTTGTCCAGCAGTGGGTGCCTTTCGGCTGATAGATAGATAGTATTATGATGAAAGAGCTTTTAGTGAAGAAGTCGATGTGGTTACAGACGCAACCATATACAGTCCTTGATCTTTTTGTCCAGGGGTCAACACACAGCTTCGTTTGACTGCCGTCTGTTCAGTGAACGGTACCCGGAATACTGCTTCGTGTACGTCTCCCAAGCCGTGACCGGCGCAGTTGCTGACGTCAGAATGGATTGCCTACCCACACTGCCGATATCTGGTATTGTTTGTTATTAACAAATTGAACGACCCTTTCAGACGTAAGACTTCGGGCTGTTTGAGACTTAGCCAATCACGCACCACGGTCACTGGTCTCCAACGAAGGCACCATGATTTGACCCTCGATTAACCCTGAATGAAAACCATAATAGATGTTGAAAGGAACATTAACAGACAGTTATTTTGACTATAATTAAATAAAAAAAAAAACAGTCCAGCCTTTCTTAAGTGATGTGATGCGCTTACTACGCGATTTATTTTTTATTTATATAGACCCAAGTTTCCATTGTAGTTTGTGATGTAATTTCTATGAAGACACATAAAATAATGAATATTGATTTGCGCAATAGACGGCGGCGTTGGCGGCTGGGGGGAGTGGTCAGCGTGGTCGGCGTGTCCTGCGCCCGCGCACTGCTCCACGCGCACACGGAGTCGACATCGCTTCTGTGATTCACCACCGCCTGCTTATGGTGCTAAGTTTTGTGAGGTATACATATCTAACATATCTACACATCTACTGCTATGAACCTGACTCAGCACACTCCTAAAATACTCTCTGAACTAGAGTATAATCACAACATTTTCATTAATTTAATGAATACCTATTAGGATTTAATCGCTATCACTATAAATAAATCTATTATGGCGATAGTCATTAAATATTTATGTTAATTTATAACTGAAATGTACGATTACAGTGTGATCGAAAAATAGTATACAATAAGTGAAGGCTTTAGTGTTGTTTATATGGCAGCCCCATTAAAAGAGCATTTTTGATCATGTTTGACAGTATTGGTGACATTTACGACATTGACACTGATATTTTAAGTTGTTTTTTTATTCATGACCATGGATACAGAGTCGATAATTCAAGACACGCCATTTTCATTTCATCATGTCACATCCATTATTGTATTTATAATATGTATTTATTGAATGTTTAATTGCTATTAATTACTTGACACTGGCAAAATACCCGCTAAGTTGCGGGTGAGGCCATATTCATATCCATTTTATTTCATCGCATCTCATTTCGTAAAGAAAGAAGAAGAAGAAGAAGATACAGAGTCCTTCAGCCGAATACATAATACATTATGATGGTATTGTTTTAGTAGTGTTGCCCCGTGTCATACATTTTTGTTCCTCGTTTAACTATTGTCTACTCTTTTCGGTTGCACATAAATGCACGATGTGCAATAAGTAGTATTCAACCTGTTATGATCACATACAAACTCTTTTTGAATTGACACGTTGCTAGGCAACAACTTTGTCACCTCGCGACAGTTGCTACGCAACGGTTATATCAATCATTCGCTACACTGCGTAGTTCTTTTTGCTGTTAATTTATCGAATTTTATAAGAATTGTTTGTTTTTTAATTACTTTTATTTTATACCATGGCGCCCAAGAAAGATAAAGGCAAGAAAGATGAAGATAAAGGCGGTGGTGCCTTTACGGAGGTCGAAAGGACTTTTTTAGAACTTCAGTTGGCGGATTGTAATAAAAAGTTGGCTAGGCTCAGGTCTACTGTGGATGAGTATGAGGCACGAAACGAAGAGCTGCAGACGGCATACGACAAATTGGATGAAGATAGGGCTGATATTATTGCATTTTTAAAGAGAACGCTGTCTACCAAAAACGAAGAAAACAATGAGCTCAAAGAAAAAGTTAAAGGACTTGAAGAAATAAGGGAAATTGAAATAGCGCAATTTAAAGAAACCGTTACCGATTTGGAGAAGAATTTCACCATCATGAAGGACCAACTCACTTCGGAGAACAAACTATTAGCAGGTAAACTGAATACTTTAGAAGAATTTCGAGCTATAAGGGATGATTTAATGAGAAAATTCGAAAAACAAGAACAAGAATTCCTAGATCAAGAAATGAAGTATAAGAGAATTATTTATGACGCTGAAAAAAAATTTGTCATCGGTAAAGATAAATTAAAAAAGGAAATGGAGGCGAGGCTATTGCAATTAGCACAAGACTTTCAAGATGCAACCGAAATGAGGATTGCGGCATCTACTCACAGAGTCATTAGAGAAAATATAGCTGTAAATAATGAACTAGAAAATATTCTAAATGTACAACAGAAATTGTCCACTCAAAATGAAAAATTCAAAAATGAAGCTAAAGACAACCGAGTCGCTAGAGAATTAGCAGAAGAAGAAAGAGATAAAGCTATTAACAAGAATATAGTTCAACTGAAAATTATTGAACAACTGACAAATGCATTTCAGGATGTAAAGAAAGAAAAAGCATTATTTGAAAAAAGGAACTACGATTCTGAAGCTTGGCAAGCCAAAATACATAAACTTACTATAGAAAACGAAAATCTTTCATTACGAGTACGCATTCTTGAACAAAACTTGCATGCTAAAATGACTGAACAAAATATAGCGATTATTGAATCAGTAAAAATATCTAGAGAACGCGATAAACTTAAGAGTATATTGAAAAATTCAGCATTTTCTATACAAGCCGCTTTAAAATTAGATAAATGGGCCGAAACAGACGCAGCACGTGAAATGATGGATAGACAAGTGCTACTATCACGCTTGCTTGAAATTATATCTGAATATCGCGAAATTGAGCGTGCGGAATCTATTGATACAATGGCTTCATTCACAAAAGTTTACCAGGAAGGTGACCTTGGTTTTGTCCCTAAGCCTGTAATAAAGCGATCTTCTATTGTAACGCACTCGAAGAGACAATCCAAAGAATCAATTAAACCTGAAAGACAAAGTTCAACAAGAAAACTGTCAGCGTCTTCCCTCGGTAGTGTTAAAACCCTACCGAGCATCACAGTATTACCTCGGACTTCAGATATAGAAGTTATTGTCAAAGAAAGTATTGCATCATTCGTGACATCCACCAAATCGACTCAAAGTAGTGAGAGCAAATCTGAAAGCAATAGATCTGAGGGGGAGACTTATAAAGATGATATGGAAAAAATGCTGGCCGCTAGCAAGCTAGAAATACAAAAATCCATCATGAAGGATTTGGCAGTTTCTCATATTTCGCTGCATGGCTCTCGGCCGAATGATGAAATGAGAAAATCCGTTCTGATTATGGAGCCCATACCTGACGAGGATGTAGTTAAAGCAGTCCTTGAACCTGAAAGTGGAGAGCCGCAGGTAAAGCTTGAAGAGACTGAAGCAGTTCCAGATGAGAAGCCGGCGGAAGATGTCGATGACACGAATATTAAAATAGAGCCAACTGAAGATGTCAAAAAAGAAGATACTGATTAGTGTTTATCTGAAAATATTATATATTTTTAGTCGGATTTTTATAGTTTAGATATTATTTATATATTTTTTTAATTTCATTAATTATGTCCATTATTGTGGCTTTCTATTTGAATATTTTTATTTAATTTTTTTTAATTTTAGAAATTGTTTTGAGACCTTATGTTTTAAACATACTTTTTTTTTAATTATTTTATATTTTTAAGATGTAATTTATAGTGATTCTGATGTGAGAGTCTTACAATAAATAATAACTCCATGTGAAAGGTCTTGTTAGTTAAAATTTTATGTTATACTGCTACTGTAGTTATTGAGTTTTAGCTAATGACATGGCTTGACGATTTCACGCTTTGAGTATGTATTGTAGGCTACGCTTTGAAGAAAAGAAGAAAGCATTTCTCGTGGGGACACTGTAACCATGATAGGAACACTTATTTATTATCATGGGACCGTCGAGCTAGACTGTCTCACACTGTTTACATATAGGAGAGTTTCAATCCTGAAAGTTCTCCTTTCGATTTCTCAAAAACGAGAATGTCCAAGAATTTCAAAGAGGTATCCTTTAAAAACTTTAAACATAGCTAAAATATATCGTCGAAAAGAATAAAAGAAGGGTTAAAGAATAAAACATGTTAAATTATCTTTGGAATAAACGAGTAAGTAACGTTCCGGCTACGGTAAGTATTTTTTTTTATTCAACCTTCATGACATTACAATATCTCGCACACCTCGCAGTACCTAAATTGTATTGCAATGAATATAAATCCTTCTAACCTCATTGCTCATGTCTTCAATGTGACATATACTGTCTATTTCATAGATAAAGAAAACATACTGTCCATTTCCACTCAAATATACAACAAAATTAGCTTTATAGCAATGGAATTATCCTAATCAATCAGAATAATCGTGTGATATTATAAAGTATTGAATATCTTAACGTTTATGTGCTACATTCTCTTTGTAAATTATCAAGCCAAGAACAATACCAACTCAACAATTTTACATTTTTTACTCTTATTCAGTATTCTTTGATATTTTACTTTGACACGAATAGACAAAATTAAAAGTGGTTCGATATGGCACCGAAAAAAGACAAAAAGGCTGTTGATGCAGCGCCCACTCAAAATGAACCAACCGTTTCAGAAGTTGAAAAAGCGCTATGGCAAATGGAAATAGCTGATCTTAATAGAAAATTAGCCAGACTCAGAATAGCAGTGGACGAGTATGAAGTTCGTAATGAAGAGCTACAGAAAGCTTACGATAAATTAGACGAAGACCGGGCTGATATAATTGCGTATCTGAAGAAGACTCTTAATGTAAAAAGTGAAGAAAACACTGAATTGAAAGATAAAGTAAAAGGTCTTGAAGAGTTAAGGGAAATAGAAACGACGGAATTCAAAGCAACTGTTAATGAACTTGAAAGAAATTTTACCATTATGAAAGATCAACTTACATCTGAAAATAAACTACTGGCGGGAAAACTTAATACCCTTGAAGAGTTCAGGGCTATTAAACAAGATTTGATGAAAAAATATGAAGAACAGGAACAAGCTTTTAGAGATCAAGAAATGAAATATAAACGAATTATTTACGACACTGAAAAGAAGTTCATTATTGGCAAAGATAAGCTTAAGAAAGAAATGGAAAGTAGGCTATTAGATCTAGCCCAAGATTTTCAAGATGCTAGTGAGCTTAGAATTGCCGCATCTACACACAGAGTCCTTAGGGAAAACATAGCTTTGAACAATGAGTTAGATAACTTACTAACGACCCAAGCAAAGGTAGCTGACCTAAGTGAAAAATACAAAGAGAGTGAGAGGAACGCTCGTGTGGCAATGGAAGCAGCTGAAGAAGAAAGAGATACAGCAATTAATAAAAGCATAGTTCAATTAAAAGTTATTGATAATCTAACAATTGCTTTCCAAAATATGGAGAAAAAAAAAGCACTTCACGATAAAAAAGTGTTCGATTTTGAATCCCTCGAAGAAAAAGTGCAACAATTGACAAAAGAAAATGTAAATCTGTTACTGCAAGTTCGTATTCTTGAGCAAAACCTTCATGCAAATATGTGTGAACAAAACAAGTCAAACGTAGAATTTGCAAGAGTAACTAAGGAACGCGACAAATTTAAGAGAGTACTTAAAGATTCAGCTTTTGCTGTACAAGCTGCTATAAAGATGGACCAATGGTGTATCCTAGACCCTGCAAAAGAAGTGAGGGACAGAAAAGATCTATTAAAAGATATTCTTCGTATAATACTTCAGTACCGAGAAATTGATCGATCTGAATCGATGGATACTATAGCATCGTTTAGTCAGGTTTATGAGAAAGGAGATGTTGGATTTATACCTAAAGCGATGCCAAGTAAAACCCGGAAATCGGCAACGTCAACCGCTATAGCAGCATTATCTAAAGATACTGTTATGAAAGGCGCTGATAGCGCTGCTTCAATCACCTCTGTATCTTCTATGCTTGGAAGTATCAAAACCGTTCCGAGTATGCAATTGGTGCCCGCTCCTTCTCAACCTGTGATAGTTCCTCAAGATAGTCTACCATCCTTCACCGTGACGTCGATCCAGTCTTCGGTAAGCGTAAGTGAAGATGTATCTGAAGAAGAAGTTATGACTGATATGGAAAAACAGTTGGCTGCTAGTAAGCTTGAGATACAGAAATCCATAATGAAAGATTTGGCTTATTCTCAAATGGCATTA
The DNA here is from genome assembly GCA_905404115.1 of Pheosia gnoma. Lineage (NCBI taxonomy): Eukaryota > Metazoa > Arthropoda > Insecta > Lepidoptera > Notodontidae > Pheosia > Pheosia gnoma. The sequence goes on from FR989903.1 coordinate 9,498,204, forward strand.
GCCTCGCAAGCTAAATTTGCTGAAGAAAATCGAAGGCAATCTAAATCAGTGGCAATATTGGAAGCTATAGAAGATGAATCTGTTGGTGATGAAGAACAATCTGGTGAAAAGGTAGCCGATGAGCATGAAGATTCCGAAAAAGCCGCAGAAGATGAGAAATCTGAACAAGTTGAGGGTGAAGAAACTCAGGGAGAAGAAAAGCCTTCTGAATGAGCGTTAAAATAACCTAAAGAACAAATGAAGATACACAATGGATTACTTTTAATTTGTAGTTTTAGTTTCATTAGTTATTTTTTAAGGGATTTTATTATGCTCTTTGTTATAGTGATATGATTTACATTAAAGTCTATTGCAGGAAATGTAGTTTTCTTAATAAACAGCCAACACAAGTGGAGGTCGTATTGTAAAAAATGCCCGATAGATTAGCGCGTACCTCGATTAGACTTTGGACGGGTGACTACATTGTAGTATCTGATCTCCGTGCTTCGGAGGGAATATTAAGCGAGCGGGGAGAACCGAATGCTATTTTAACCTCTTTGTGACGAATCAATCGGAAGCCTAAAATACACTTTACTTGTTTGTAACATTTTTTTTTTATTTATGTCGGTTTTTTATTTTTATTTTTAAACGTGTACTGTTTTTATCGTGTATTATTTCTTGTCATTTTCACGAGAGATTGTGAACGAACCTGTACGGCTGAGACCCCTACACCAGCTGTGCTTATGATATCAGCTAATTTAGTACAACCAATCTATCCCAATCGGTCCTGCCTGTTAGCAGCTACTACGCCAAAGACAGAAAATCAATGGCTTACTCTCTTCGCTTTGCGTCGGAAGTTTTAAAAGGACATTCTTAATAAGGCCCAGATGAGATTGTACACAATATACGAACTATTTACTCCATTTGTAGGGTCAAGCAGTGGAACTGGCGGCGTGCGAGTGCTCGGCCCGGCCCTGGGCTGGCGACTCCTCCATGGTGGTAGCTGAGGTTGGGGCGCGGTGTCGGTGCGGTTGCGTACTACATCTGGCCCCTGCCGCCAGACTCCTCGCTGGGTCAGCTAGGGCATGCCCTGCTAGATCGTTTTGGTTGCTTCAGGTGAGATATTTGTCATACCTTTACTATTTCAGAATTCAAAGTACAAATTGTGGCGCAAACTCCAATGGCTTACCCCCACCGTAGCTGGTTAGGAGATAACACTTCGTAAGAGCTATTCAGTACTTAACCTTTCCATTTTGGGCTGACTGATCATAACATTGTTATCACTCTGTCTCCAAGATGTATTTGGTAATCATTCACAAATGAGAGTAATGATGAACTTTCTATTAAAGTGTGTTTAGTTTGAAAAGGTGTAACGAAAATATTTAGTATAAGGTTAATGTATTAGCAACACGCAAGCAAGCAAGCAAATGTCCAAAATTGTCTTTTATTTATTTGAGAATGTATATTTATTACCTACCGATGGACCTGTTAAAATAAATTACACTACCAATATCAAAGCAATAGTTTTTGTCAAACCAAAAGATTTTGTTATAGTACGACACGTAGGTACATATCTATAAAACTATAAATTTAATAATGCATTGGATACCTTCAATGTTATTCAGAATAACATCAAAATACATTTTCAATTAACAAAACATAACAATTTGAACGAGCATTTACCGGCATCGTCCAAACATAGTTTGTTGTTCATCGCTGCGAGTAACAAAGTTACGGCTGACGATGTCACTGAAACGTTTTGACGGGGCCATTACGAATTTCATAGGGGTATAGTTGAAGGAGCGTTTAGATGAAATTGGACGTGTAGCACATTGTAGGGAGAGTACTTAGTTAAGCAAATAACTTGAATGAAAGCAAATTATTTTATAATTGAAGTATTATTAATCCGGATAAAAAGATATTGTTGGCAATAAATACGCATTTTTAAAAGCTAGGTTGCACAATATCTGTTACAAAACTGAGTAGTTAGTAATTCCACTCACACTAACACTCAGATCGTTGAATATTTTTTCAATATCGTATAATGTTTTTGCTAGCCCCTCCATTTAAGCCAACGCTTGTGTTAGGGGTGGGATCACCTGAATAGTTAAATAAAAATGGATCGGCAAAGAACCTTTTGGTTTCCAGAGCGGCTCCTCAACCCACTAGGCTATTGAGGCTTAACTATCATTTGGTTATTTTCAAGCAGTATATTTTTTTACAAGACCAATACTCGTTGGATACTCGTTCAAATGCGCCTTCGTATCGCTTGTCAATTTATAATTATCCATTTCCTCTCAAATTTCCCCGCCTCGGTCGATCGGTACCGGAACTAATATTGTTTCAAGCAGTTAACTTTGTATCAGTAACTAGGGATTGCCAATTAGTTGTCAACGTTTTACAAGTGCGCTGGTTGTAATATAAATTGTATGGAAAATTTAAATTATAGACTGATATTTGACTGATGCTTCGTTAGTTTCAAGCTGTTATATCGATAAACATGTCACAGCACTATAGCACTAAATAAAAAAAAAGACTACATATATTATATGAATAGCAAGAAGTTATTATACAACTGATTGTAAAACTATACCTATTTCGTTTAACACTACGCAACTCGTCTAAAAAGAACTTCTACTATTTACTTAAACTCAGCTTTCAGCGTTGCGTCGTGATCTTTGGAATTGAGAATCTAAATTCTTTGCAAACTCCTAGAAGTTTTAATAGCTACTATTCAATGTATAACAATGGCTTCGGAAAGTTCAGCTGAATTCTTTTAGAAAACCGCTTCGGGAGAGAAAGGAAGACATTTGAAACTAGGTTTTTAATGTGAGCATTTTACTATACAAAAGTTAGAGTATTATCTATCTATAATGGTATGTTTAGACCTAAATGATGATGATTAAGGACAACCTACATTTGTCTTTTTAACTCTACAACTTTCTCTTAATCCGGAAAATAACTGTCAGGATTAAGTCCACAAGTGCCTTACAATTTAAACTGGCTCACTTACAATAACCAGTAATATATCAATTAGGGTTTCAGGGGCAAATTGTAATTAATAACTTCATGTAATACCCATGACGTATAACATGACTCGTTGAAAGCAAAGTTTCAGTTTGAAAATTTGAAGGCGAGCTATACTAACTTGCTGGGGTAAGTTGAAATTCACAGTGCTTAGCGATCTCAATCATAAGTTGTGTGAGTTGAAGCATTACCGACAGCCCAAATGACCATTCCTTGCCTAATCTGCTAATGAAACGTACCAATCAAGTAAGTACCTACTAATAATGGAAATGGTAGTATTTCAAAATAAAAAAATAATCATAGACTAGAAACATTCTTCGGAGCCCGCTAATTTGAATCGCATTGATACAATTCCATTTAACGCACCAAGCATAGATATGGGCGTTTTCATTAAATCAATATTTATAAAACATAGAAGATTGTGATAATTTCTGTAAAACACGTAAATATGCCCAATATTACTAGTAGTTTCTTTAAATTCTGGATCTATCATTTATTACATTTATTTAAATTAATATAAAAATGGAGATTAAAAGACACATACTGCTAAACATTTATTATTTATTCTGAATATTTCTTGTTCGTAGGCCGAAGAAGGTTTGGTGGTGCGGCTGCGCATGGAGGCGGTAAAGTTACCGTGCGCCGGGCAGACGCTGAGAGCGCGCGATGGTGACTCCCTGGGCTCCCCACTGCTGGCTTCCTGGGACGGTCCCGATAGTACTGCTGTGGTGTGTAATACCTATCTCGTTATCTATAGAATCAGAATATTTTTGATTTGTACCATCGTCGAAAATATCACTAAATAATATACTACGATTTGACCGCCCGTTCGGCATGCCGTTCCTATGGAGAAGAAGCGGCAAATAACCGTCAACACCACTCCTCATAATTGCGCTGACACTATATTGATTACTACGTGTGACGTAAAATACCTAAAGATTATTTTGTCAACAAATCGCGTTGCCCATATTTTGCAAATAATTTAATTTAAATTTGAAGCATTATGCTTCAAAGTGCGCTTGAGAGGTTAAGTGGAACTGAATTGTAATTTTTTTGCATAAGTCTGAAGACGTGGAGAGTACAACAGACAGTAGCGGCGTGATGGAGATAGCTGGGGGCCGCCACATCCTCGTGGAGCTGAGGTCCGGGGAAACAGGCGAAAGATGTGCTGGTGGCTTCCTGGCACACGCCTCACAGATCGGTAAGAACGAAATATTTTTTAAATGGATAGGCGATAATATTCACAGTTATTAAGTTTAATGTCCTTCCGCTAATACTAACATCGAAGGCTTAGACATCACAAAACGTAACAAATTAGTAATCTTTATAATTTATAATAAGCACACATTATAATATGCCTTTACCTTTATAATAACCACACATTAAACTGAGAGAAACGTAAAACACTCAATATTATTATTTTGCTTCTTGGATAGGTACCACACCTGTATGGTACTAAACTAAGCAACGCTTGTATTATGACTAGGGGCGAACCCAGTAACATCCAAGCTAGAGCAAATTATGAAAATAAACCTCCTGAAAATTTCTCATTCGGAAATCGAACCCGAAACATTCCCGTGCAGTGAGCCGAGTGGCCTATGCCCAAATCACTAGAACAAACTGTCGTCAGATATATTGTTATAGTTGTTTCTTCTCTAGAGCCCATTCGCAACGCCTCAGCCGCTTGGGCGTCAGTCGGTGGCGGTATCTGGTGGCGTAGTGGGGGAGGTGCCAGGGGTGCTGCGGTGGCATTGGCAGCGACTGCAGCGCTCGCTGCTTTGTGCTTAGCGCTGCATTCAGCGCATCGCACTAGAGCGTACCAGCGAGCTGCGGATAAGGAGTCGCTCACTGATAGTGATGGTGTGTTATGCTTACCTGGTAGTCTTACTGAGATATACATTGTCCCAGTGACAGCATCGATGACTTCTTAGTTTGCTCCCTTAAAATCATTTGTTTAGCGTACTCAGTAATAGTATCGCACAGTGCACCGTTTCAATTTCTCGATCCATCAAATTGTTTTATACTTTTACTGGTGGTAGGCTTCGGCCGTGTTTAGTCACCACCCACTGAACAAAGCCATGTCGCCAAGCGGCCCAGCCGTGTTACGGCATGATGTTCGGTGTTGCCATTCATGGATGGCGGGTCAGATCAGCTGCGCTGCATGTGCCTAGTGAATGTAGCGTCTCGATCTACTGCCGCCTTCCTACCTAGGCTAAGTATGCTCCATCGTAGATCTCATCATCACTTACCATCAGGTGAGATCGAGATCAAATACTTGCCTATAATGTAATAAAAAACTGTTCTACACACTCAGCTGATGACACTATCTTCATTTGTTAAGTCAGGCGGAGCTTTAGACGTTCACTTATATCAGTTAACTTCAAGAAAGCATTTTTTTATCTCCAAAAATAATTGTCACTAATCACTCCATATTATTTACCAGCATGTTCAGCGTCACTAGAACTTGGAGCGATAACCGGTTCCCGGAGTACACTCCTCTCAGAGGTGGTGGGAGGTGGTGTATCGCTGCGAAGGTTGCTACCATCGGGAAAGACCAGACACACACGGCTGAGAGACTCCGATAGGAACTCTGAGACTATTGAACAGAGGTAAGGAGACTTTTCACTTTGTTCAATTTCAGAACTGCAAGAGAAAGTTAGGAGTTGAATGATGACGTCACACATTCGGTGTCTCATGTTTATAGATCGCCTCACATACTCGTAGATAGCTCTCAGCTAGCAGAACTAATAAACAGTACCACAGCCCTATCTAATTTTAAAGTTAAAAGATAAAAATAAGATTTACGCTTTCAAATAACTAAACTAGTATCTACTATGCTTATTATTATTTTTCATTCTCCGATAAAAACTCGGCGAGCCCTCTTTTCTCAATAAATATTTTACTAAAACCCATCAAAGCTAGAACCCTTCAGCTGAAGTGAGGCGAAAGAATAATTAATTAACAAACACTAGACATTACTAACTGAGGGTTGTGGAACAATATAATGAGTGGTTTGGAGCTGGAGTACTATTGTTTCGACACGTATCAACCTCGCATTTCGTTCATGATGATCATTGTTTTAAGAGAGGGCTCCGAGCTAGTTTGTTAATTGGGATTATGATGACTTTTTTCACTTGACGTTATTGAACAACATTGCACATTATTATACATAGTAAAGGACTTTAAAAGTGTTGTATTTTTTTCAACATTGATACGTTTGTATTCTATAAGAAATCGAGTTTAAATATCTCCAAGATTCGGCTTGGGATGTAAAGTAACTCTAAGTGGATTATTTGATAACGTAAAAATTTATACAAGAAATCGTACTCAAATAGAACCGTATGGTAAGATAATATTTATGTGTTTTTTATGGTATAAACGAACTTATAATAATTGATCGTTCTTGAAGATGACTGACTCCCATATTAGCTCACCATCATATTAGTTCTCTATTTTTTTTTATTAGGGATGACGACGACCCTGGCACGGATGTAGAAGCTGATCCAAGCGATAACGCAAGCGTGGGAGCGGAGAGCGTGGCTAGCCAAGCGACCATCACTCCTGAAACTGTTTCATCAAGTAGCGCTCCTGTCACTGGAAACAATTTTGCATCATCGCCATTAAGGCGTTGCCATACTGTGGCATCGACTAATGTCACTTTACCGAAGGTGAGACTTCAATCACAGAACGAATAGAAGAATAAATATTTTTTACATGGTCATTTGCAAAACCAAGTGCATATACCTGTAAAGTAGATTAAGGATTTTAGTTTTGAATTGTTGCTCTATTTTCAACTTCTTCTTCCTAGGCTATGGTCCACATTACGTCACCAGCCCAACAGTCAACGAGTGACTCTTTGGCAGTAGAAATGAGCACTAGTGTTAGCAGTGTGAGCGGAAGGGATGATACTTGCAGCGAAAAGGACAGAGACAGCATGTGGGAAAAGGAAAGGAGTGAGAGCCAAGCATCGTCTTCAACTTCGGCTGCTACTCTTACCAACGTGAGTGGTAGATGTTAGACTTAAGAGGTTGTTTGATGGTAATTATACCTTTTTTAAATGCCGTTGGCCATTGCAATATCGGTCTTCAATCAAGTCGGAGCAGAGTTCACTATGCGGCAACTCCAGTGTTTGTGATTTGTGGCTCATGATTCACAATCCTGGCCCAATGCAGATTGGCGAATTCTAGGCGTCTTTTAAAAGCCATGCAGGCTTACGCAGGCTTATATGCTAATGTAAATATGATGAACCTATATATTTTTGAAATTCAGGGTTGGTATTCCCCCGCCTTAAGTGGAGTATCAGCGGCTAAGATCCGAGACAACCCTAAGCACACTAAAGAGTCCTGCAACCGGCGCCTTCTGAAGTCGGACCTGAGTCTCACCTCGCACCCAGAGATGGAAATAGACTATTATGATTACGAAGTTAATAATGCTGGTAAGAGTTATATTCATATTTTATATTGGCAGCATTATACATTTAGGTTCTCTTACAGTAGCATCCAGATAATTATAATAATTCCAGCCCTTTTTTATGTCCCACTGCTGGGCACGGGCCTCCCCTCAATGCGAGGGGGGTTTAGGCCATAGTCCACCACGCTGGCCCAGTGCGGGTTGGCAGACTTCACACATCTTTCGAGGGGTTCTCTCAGACATGCAAGTTTCCTCACGATGTTTTCCTTCACCGTTTAGCAAGTGATAATCTTGGTTGAAAATGAGATTCACACATGAAAAATCCCAGCGGTGCGAGCCGGGGTTTGAACCTGCAATCCTCGTTACCGAGGCAAGCGTTCTACCAACTTGGCTATCACTGCTTATTCTGCTATCCAGATAATTAAATGAAGATAAAACGGAGAAGGGAGTGGGGGACGCATAACAACATTATACAAAAGATGCCATCGCCATGCCATAGGATAAATGCCATCTTAAGCTAAAATTAACATATTAAGCTATTGATTTAAAGCAGTATTTTGTCCAGGTTCTGTTCCCGGCTCATACTTGGGAATGGATCCAGCTTTCCTGGTGTGGATTCCACCTCTTGAAGAAGGGGACATCATGAAAGAAATCAACGACGACACCAAACCGCCGATCTATGAGGTTAATATAATTAAATTATGAGTATTCAGTTCCGTAGTTTATATTTCAAATTCCTCGTTTTTCCCAGGAGGTTCTCCCAAGAGAGCTGCATCCAGATCCAGGCAGCAACACGGAGTCGCCCGAAGACCGACCATCTTCCAGCACCCTCAAGAGAACCACCGACAACCGCTGCATGAGATCGAACGAATCCATAAAATCCATCCGAAAAGTCATCGAGAAAGGCAATATAATACACCCCTTAAACTTCAGCGTCAGTGATTTGCAAAACTCACCCAAATTTTCCAAAAGGAATCGGAAAAAGAAGGTCGAAAGTCCCGTGACGATTCAGATGACAGATTTAACATTAAGCCGGTCTCCGGTGAAAGTACATAGAAAGGAAAGGAGTGAGTATGATTCGTCGACTTTAAAGAGAGTCAATGACGGTAGAGAAAAAGATGTGACGTTAAAAAGAACTGATTTCAATGATATAAAGTTTGCTGACGATAATTCCGATTCGTCAAATGAAATTAAATTTGCTGATGACTCGCCAGATAGCAATAGAATAGTTGATAAATATAATGTTCAAGCATAGTTAGGGATTCAAAGTCACTTATCCTTGATGTTGAAAGATACAGGCGTTTTATAATTATGGTCTCATTTGCAGGTGCAGTATTTTTTTTATGAAATCCCTTATCTCACAAATGAGTGATTTCCATACAATATTTGTTTAATATTCAAAACAGGTTACTTAAAAAGATACATTGTTACAAATAAACAGTATATGCTTTAATTAATAGTGAGGCGAAAATGAAATATTTCCCTATATTATTGTTTTGGCGTGGTCAACCATACTTATTTCGTCCATAAAAAATGTATCTAGTCATTTTTTTATTTTTACTTATGTACCCATTTGAGTAACCTGTAAATACTCATATGGTAGCCAAGCGCAGAGACGCCAATAAAACAATCGACAAATCTCAGCTCGTCCCGATATAACGTACCTATGAACTTTGAGTGATCGCGTGGAACGATTCAAAGTCAAGTCATTTATTTTGTATTGGCCTACGAGAGCACTTACAAATAGTCATTTACATTTTTTTTCATAACTTTACAACCGGTTCGGAACGCGACCTCAACTGAGAAGATCCGGCGAGAAACTCAGCGGGCTTGTCTTTTTTCGTCGCAACTCTAATAGCGTTATAAGAATTCGTATCTGTATCTCAATATATACCTACAGTTGCTTATATTATATGTACATGACGAAGGGGTAAAGTATTAAGTTAAACATACTCATCCCCATTAGTAAAATGTAAGGACCAAAATGTGAATAGCCCACATAACATCGTTCATATCATCAAATCATATTTTTCAATAATCATTATATCACCCAAATGTAATGTAGACACGATAGATAATAGAGTTTTATAATCAGATAATCGTTCGTTAAGAGTATAAGTATCATTCACTTGGCCCTAACTTCAGACTCTTCACATGGGACATCAGAACTGTCTTAGAAGAATTCTGTTACCGTTTAAGAATACATCAAGAAATAATATTTCGCAGGCATTATTGTCGAGTTCAGTAGTTTCAAGGTAATCATTTGTAAAATAATTGAAAAGATTTAGTTAATATACTTATTTAGTAAATACATCTCTACATGCTCTATCCCTTCATTAGTTCTTAATACAGTTCTAGTATGTGCAGAGCTCTACAGTGTAGAGGGAAATAAAGGATGTTTGTCCATGTTTGCTAAAGTTCTCCGACAGCCTCAAATAAGATAAAGCATTAAAAATATACATTATTATACTTTAATATCCCAAATTAGTTTGAGCTTAACGGCCTCTACTATCAATTAACATGCTTTTTATATTTTTGGCGGTTGACAACCCAAGCTGTGGTTATATCGACATTTCCCTCTACATTTTTAAAACCGTGCATCTATCATACCACTTTGCAAAAACCTAATATTTATCAGCATTGAATTCGTACTTTGCCAAAATTAAACATATTTAAGTATCAATCGTATCACAGTATTTGTAAAGTGGTATCACGCGGTATACTTTCCACACTTCGCATTGTATAAAATCATAAATTATTCTGAAATTACAGAGAATTATAGTATTTTAAGGTTTAGTCATTAATTCATATAATTGTTACCACGCTATGTCCGCACTGTCAAAATGTGCGTTGCTTTTCAGGAAAAGTACTGAGTACTGAGGCATTTCCTTGCCAAATGCTCTCATTTTAAGTTTCAGTATTTGTAGACTAAATGAATTATTAGAAGACTGACCTCGGGCAGTGCAATAATTTCTATACTTAATCAATTTTATCTGACCGAAATTTGCTAAGTAATGAAAATAAATATCCGAGAACATATGGACAACAATTAATGATTAAGAATAAAAATTGTAATGAATAATCGTTCTAGTCATCAGTGTCAAAGATTACATAAAACTATGCCAATGTAAGCGTTTATCATTATCAGTAAACAAGTGTTTAGCGTGTACAAATTTGTTTTTTTTCATATTATTATTGTACTTATTAATTTATTTTAGCGATAACCATGATAAGATAAGTGGAATTTATGTTGTTTTACGTTAACTTTGTGGAAGCTCGATTAAACGTTTTTATTTTGTAATTTGATATTGATCTTTTATTTATTTTGGAACGTTTATGTTGGAGGTTCAAACCCCGGCTCGCACATCTGGGATTTCTGGATTTCATGTGCGAATCTCATTTTCAACCACGATTATCACTTGCTAAATGGTGAAGGAAAACATCGTGAGTAAACCTGCATGTCTGAGAGAATCCCTCGAATGATGTGTGAAGTCCACCAACCCGCACTGGGCCAGCATGGTGGACTACGGCCTAATCCGCCTCGCATTAAGGGGAGGCCCGTGCCCAGCAGTGGGACATTAAAAAGGGCTGGTAGTATTATTATGAAAAATCTTAACAGCCTCTGCAAACAGAACAACACTGCACCCAATCTGTCGACCTGATTATAAGTCCCTAAAAATTCGTATGACAACAAGCAAATTGGCTAGTCTATTCAGCACGCACATTGTCAATTGGTTATTAGTGGTGGTTTCAATATAATGTCGATTTATAAGGACCCTACATGTCGGCCCTACAGATTGGGTGACAGGTTGTAACGTTCGTAGAGGCTTAAAAAATATACCATCGCAATCGCGCATCGAATCAATATTCCCAGACAAAACCTAATCCAATAAATATTTCATGAATTCGACGGGATATTGGCTTTTACGATATTTTCATCAGCGCTTATAGAGGAATTTAATAACGCTTCTATATGCTACAAAGCAATTAGGTCGCAAGCCGAGCAAGTGCTAACGCCTGGATATTCATACATAGTAAGAAAGTTTTTGGGGTCGAGTCACCTTCGTCCGTAGGAGAATTAAGTACCCTCGAGATACCCTACACGTGACCCTGGGTGGTGCCAACCAGGTGACAACCCTACTGGTGGTAGGCTTCGGCCGTGGCTAGTCACCACCCACTGAACAAAGCCATGTCGCCAAGCGGCCTAGCCGTGTTCCGGCATGATGTTCGGTGCTGCCATTCATGGATGGCGGGTCAGATCAGCTGCGCTGCATGTGCCTAGTGAATGTAGCGTCTCGATCTACTGCCGCCTTCCTACCTAGGCAAGTATGCTCCATCGTAGATCTCATCGTCACTTACCATCAGGTGAGATAGAGATCAAATACTTGCCTATAATGTAATAAAAAAAAAAAAAAAAAAAAAGTACTTTGTTGCTAAACCTACCTTCTATGTACCAAGGCAACAAAAGCAATATTATTTTTTTCGCTCCTTCGGTTGAAAGAAAAGGCAAAGCCGTAAAGAAACCTATATAATAAAAAAATATACTTAATAAATTAATAGAATATTTTTGTAAATGTGGTTTCACATTAATATTAATTTAATGACAAAAATAAATAATTTGTGGAAATAAAATGTACATTTTAATTAACAAAGTTTATTTCATCATACAAATCGTATTTTTTTTTAGATATTACTTAAACCTCTTTGCCAACATTAAAATTAAATAAGAAGTTCAAAACACTAGCGCTGCAGTATTAAACGCGCGAGTATAAGCTGCATTATGAACCTAAAATCGCTGCAATAAGAGCCATTTTACGAGCAAGCGTGTTGAAAAGATAGTTTTAGTCTAAACAGCTATATCGTACCTGCATAGTTACTGGCTATTTCATACTGTGCATAATAATACCACACTACCCTAGAGTTTACCTCACAACAAAAGATAAGCGGGTTCTCAGACAGCTCATGCATTAATTCCGCTATTATCCTGAAAATCCTGGATTACAGGCAGGTGGGAGGATGCAATTAGCCACCCTTGTGCCTCCTCTAAACACTTCCTGCTTCAGGAGTGGGGTGACATCCTTCAGGAAACAATTGGTGGGAGTGTGCGCTGATGTGGAAAAGGCGCGAAGCATTTATATGTCTCTTATGTGGTCTTGAATCTGTCGCTGTAGGCGTGGATACAAATCGGTAAAGTATATAATACAACCTCAACCTCAATTGCTCAAAAACGTAAAAGATCTTTTACAAAAAATAGCAACCATGGAGTTTTTTGCCCGTTCTTCTGCATAGGAACGGCATTCCGAACGGGTGGTAAAGTAGTAGCATAGTATTTTGTAACTTTTGACGATTCATAAGTACTGTACTTAATGGTCTACGTGAATAAAAAAAATATTCTGATTCTGAACCAAAACTTTTCAGAGCTAAATACAATTTTGCAATCCCTAGCGAAGTAGATTGATCAGTGATACACTCTTTTCAAAGTGGGCTTCCTGATGACCGAAAATAAGTGTCACTCATGTAATCCAAAAACCCCAGATGTGCGCGCCGGAGTTTGAACCTGCACGCTATGTTTCTAAATGCAAATAAAATTAGTCTAAATACAACGATCTGGTAACTTTTAGTATTAACTGATTGCCAGCTAACTGGACAATAAGTTATTCAAAGTCCAGCTCAACGGAAGCTAATTTCATGGAGCTAATTGTGTTGGGACCACTCGCCGCAGAATCTGTAGTCGTATGGGGAACTATTTAGCAGACAATAGTACTTGAGCCATGGCAAAGTTGGTCTCGCGTTCAAATGAGAACATACTGGCTCAGTTCGAGGGTTGCTTTTCGTACCTATAAGTTATCTATTTAATAATTTAGGTGGCAGATTGGTAGAAAATTTGGTCAGAATTTTTTTTTTTTTGTTAAAGCAGGCAAGTTAAGTGGCTATATATTTTTGAATTAACGTTTAATGTTAGGTATATTTAGAAACAATACACTAACAAACGTTATATAGTACTGTGCAAAGCAAAACTCTTGTGCTCAATACTATGTGACGCTTGATAAAGATATAAAACGTTTATAAATTCGGGGGTTAGTAATCTATACTCAGGTCATTCCCAAAAATATAGTTTTAGACACTCACCTTACCCATTCCCATCATGATGAGATGATGATGATATGTGGCGTGCCACACATCCATCCAAGGGCCTTATACATCCGGAGAATTCCGAACCGGAATTCATATTATGACACCAAAACGGCCCATACATATTCTATATAACACACAAACTGACTTTTTCCGGTATTGATTTTTTCAAATCGATCTGACAGAACGATACTGACGAGATCTAGAATCGAGATTTTGAATTCCGCATGTATAAGGTCGCCCTACTAAGAGTACTTGTTATTTCCAATAACGATGCATGAAGAATCACTTATACGTCTTACAACTTTTGAATCGATACTTAACAAGTTCGCGGTCTCAACACGGGTACCGCAACAAAGCCTTTCTGCTCACAAGCCTCGCCTGATTAATTTCAAACTGATTAAACTGTTAGCCTACACGAACTTCTAGTGTGTGGGTGTGTGATTTTATAGAGGTTAATTGTGTGAGAGCTCTTCTAAGGTCTTACCTGAGATCATTACGTAGAGTTTATATGTTATAGTCCGATTAAGAAAACGAAGAGATGCTTCTTAATCAAAACATGAGAACTGTTTTAATCAAATGTAGTAGTAATATTCTTCATCAATCCATCCGTAGGTTGAAAGGGGCTAACCAGACGAATAGAGGACCAATGAGAACACGGGAAATAGCGTAATCTTGTGTAAAAAAATAACAATATATTGCGGTCACTACATCACACACATCATAGCCAGGCGCTGTGTCTAAGGCAACCCCCCCCCCCCCTCCCCCCGCAAATAACAACCATAACATAGTCTTCATTTTTTTATAATAAATAATCGACTAGGTAGGTAAACTAAATTTTTAGTTGCCAATTTAAATAACTTTAATGTTACAGCAAATCATTCATTCTCTTTGCATTTGTTATTGGATCGCAATTACGGAAATATATTCAAAGCCTTTTATTAGAATTCAATGTCACTATAGAATAATAGCATTAGAAAGTCCTCCCAACAATGGAAAGCATCGTCAACAATTATTATCTTTACAATTTCGAGCTGAACAGAGCGGCGGTGATTTCCCAAATTACTGAAAATTTATTCACACTCAATTTCACACTTACGCATCGATGGGCGGGCTACTGGGCGGGCGGTTAAAATAAATTGCACTTTCTACTCTGTCGTGCTAAACTGGGCGAGATAAATACCTCAATTATGTTCACTTTTGATAATGTGATTCCAACAAATATATTTATTCAGTGGTATGTAAATAATAATACAATATAATAGTATCGCCACACAAATAAACTATACTGTCCCACACTAAGCAACGCTTGTAATATGGGTACCGTACAACGGACTAAGGGCGAACCCAGTGTATAATACTTGTATAGATATCAAACATTCATGACTTGGGCTCCATCATGCGTGCTCATGACACAGACATTGTCCCAACAAGGATTTGAAGCCGGGACCCTCGGCACAGAAAGCAGGATCACAACCACCTGCGCTAATCAGGTCGTCAGCCGCACTAATAGCTATTGCTGTTAGCTGAAGAGTGTTAACTGATAATGCAGGTTAAATAGGTATCAGCTGCCTTCTCTTAACACCAGCCTTCTAAGTCCCCCACTTAACTCATCAGTTACACACAATAAGGTCATTGAACTTGCTTAGCGCATAAAACAACTATTTACTTCGTTTAATGTTAGGTTTCTTTCACAAAAATATCGGTAACTGGTTTGTTATCATTCGTTTTACTGCTACTAGATACCTATTTATATGGAGCCCTCTGTTGCTTCCATTTAGTTTTGGTTACTGTTTCTGTCAGCCAACATGTTTTTAGGAAGTTTGGTTTTGATTCTGGCCGTGGTAAGGATCTTGTATTTTTATACTTACATTAAAATATCTCTGCATTTGGGTGTATCTTAAAAGATATAATGAGTCTTAAAGTATGTACAATAATTAGAAAGAAAATAACTTAAATATTTACAAACTAATATAAATTAAAAAGAGGATAGAAAGGCTACAAAAAAGGTGTAAAAAATTGGCCCATGCGGTAGCGTGCCCAAGATGCTGTCCGCATTTCCTCGCTGAATAGCCAAGGCTACTCGCTGAGCGAGGAAATACCCAACCTTTGGGTCACCGGTTGAAAGACTAAATTATAAATTTACTTACAGATTAAATTTAATGCATCATAGCAATAACACATTAATAAATACACATGAGTCTTAAAGGCTAATTGCAGTGTCCATTCGGACGGTGTACAACTAAGTAAAAAAGCCGAACGTCGTATAAAAACGAGTCCATTTTGACACCTTCCTCCAAAGACTTAATTTGCAACTGCTTGTTTATTCATAGATACATGGTGCTGAACTGATTATCGTGAGAGTCGAACAAGGCTTGCTCCAAGGAGAATTGCGTGCTAGGTCTACTGGGAACGGTCGGTTTTATAGTTTCAAAGGAATACCATATGCAGAACCTCCAGTCAAAAAATTAAGATTCAAGGTAGACAACGATACCCTTAATAAATTTATATTATAGTAAGTAGTAGAGCACATTAAAGATTGATCAAATATCTGTGCAAGAAAGTTTCGTTGTGAATTTTGTGCATAATATAAAAATAACTCTCCAACATACAATAATGACATAAAATGTGTGTAATTACTACAAAATACAAATAACTTTCTAGCCACCACGGCCACCTCAACCTTGGACCGGAGTAAGACAAGCCAGAGAGCACGGTCCAGTTTGTCCACAAACTGATTTCTACACAAACGAGTACATCCCTGGCGATGAAGACTGTCTCACTCTCAACGTATACTCACCAAACTTGACACCAGATACCCCACTCTCGGTTATTGTCTTTATTCATGGCGGAGGTTACTTATCAGGATCTGGAAACGAAGATGAATATGGACCAGATTTTCTTATGGACCATAATGTAGTTCTCGTTACTTTTAATTACAGACTAAGTGCTTTAGGCTTCCTAGCCCTACACATCAAAGAGGCTCCAGGAAATGCTGGCATGAAAGACCAAGTGGCCGTGCTGAGATGGGTGCGCAAAAATATTGATCAGTTCGGTGGAAACCCTGATCAACCTGTGTTTGAAGTTAGGGTTTTACACTCAAGATCCGGTTAAAGCATTGAAATTTCTACAGACCGCATCAGTTGAAGCACTAGTTAGAACTAAGCCTTATGTTATGCTTAATGAAAAAGTTAAAACACGTGCAAGAGATAATATAGAACCGTTCGGACCTGTTGTTGAAAAAGATTTCGGTGAAGAACATTTTATTACGGAATGCCCCGTGGAAATGATAAAAGCGGGAAAGATTCATGATGTTGAAATGATGGTTGGGTATACAACGCGTGAACAGATATACACAGCTTATAGGAAACAAGATTATATACTGAAATATTATCCATTTTATAAAGAACTTCTGCTACCATTTGAGATATTACACCTGCGAGATCCTAAAGAATATTTACCATTAGCTGACCGAATTCACGAACATTATATGGGAAACCAGCCGATTGCTTTGGCGACGATGAAAGAATTCATACAATTATTTTCGTGTTTAGAAACATTTGATATTTATAGGTTTGTGGAAATGTGGCCTAGAAATTTTACTAAGATATTTTTCTATGAGTTCTCGTGCTATTCAGAAAGGAATGTTTATGGTAAATATGGGCTTCAGTATGGTGTCAAAAATGCAACGCACATGGATGATTTAATGTATGTGTTTGATGGAAAGAAGTTTAATTTAACCATAGATAAAGACAGCGACTCATACAGAATGATAGAGCAGACATGTAAATTGTTTACAAATTTCGCTAAACATGGGTAAGTATAAATTATCCAAGTTCATGAATATTTAATTTAAGTAAATTTCCTGCCTTTCCTCGATTAATTTACTGTTGTAAATGTGTCAACAATATCATCACCGGTCATTGGCTGTTGGTATTTTATAAGCCAAGTTTTTATGGAATTCACTTTTATAAGCACAGCTTTTCTTTAAAACTAGGAAAAGATACGAGATAAAGAAAGATGTATGTAGTTTGTAAATTTAATATAATTGCGACGACCTGATTAGCTCAGTTGATAGTGACCGTGTCTACTACGCTGAGGGTCCCGGGTTCAAAGCCTGGTAGGGACAATATTTGTGTGATGAGCACGAATGTTTGTACCCGAGTCATGGATGTTTAATATCTATATAAGTATCTTATTCTGGGTTCGCTCCCAGTCCATGGTACGGTGTCCATCATACAAGCGTTGCCTACTGTGGAGCCGTATAGTGGGTGTGTTCGTCTGGGGATATTATTATTACATGAATGTTGTATGTTTGTTTTCAGAAATCCCACACCAGACAACTCTTTAGGTGTCATTTGGAGAGAATATAAAAGATCCAGAAGTTATTTAAATATTGATTTAAAATTGACTCCTAAGCGTATTGGAGGCGATTCGGATTTCAACTTCTGGAGAAGTATATACGATTCGGCGCTATTGACATTTGCTTGATGTAAACAATATAAAAAACAAGTAAAAATAATTTATTTGTCTCCTTTATTTACTTTCCTTAGGTATATAATGTAGCCTTGAAAACCCAAAAACCTAACAATACCGCGTTCAAAAACATGTCAGCAACATCTATTGCTGACGTTCAAATTAAACTTAAATAATGTTTCTTAATGTAAAATAAGAATAATGTAAATAATGTCCGCCAACCCGCACTGGGCCAGCGTGGTGGAATATGGCCTAATCCCCCCTCGCATTGAGGGGAGGCCCGTGCCCAGCAGTGGGACATAAAAAAAAGGGCTGGAATTATTATAATGTTTCTTATGTCTTAACACATTTATTACTTCAAGTAAATCAGTGGTAAATCGTAGATGTTAAAAAACAAAGATGGAGTCGCAAGGCCCGAAAAATAATGGGCTGAACCCATAGCTTATCTACCTGCGGCCTATCTCAATAGACATATAACTCTGACAGAGCCCGCGACTTTGTACGTGTTGACTTTAGTTTTTAGTGATCCGGGAGAATTCCTTTATTTCTCAGAATGTTACAATTATCGTTTGCATTAACCTCGTATAGAAACAATCACGGTGACAAGATTCCGAAAAACCGCCTAATGGACTATAAAATACAGTTTTTGGCTATTGCGCGGCTACCACGGGAATAAAAATTGTCCTAATCATGACCCAGACTATAAACTATGCGAAGTTTTATCAAAATCCGACTTGTAGTTTAGTGACGGGTGAATAGACGAACAGACGAATAATAAAAAAAACAGATTCCGCTATGATAATATTTTTCCAATTATGTAATTATTTCTTTTTAATATAATATCTTTATTATGTTTATATATGTACAGATACGATCACATTACGGTAACTAATGTATAGGTTACAGTAATTAGACTTTTTGGGGAGAGAAAATTAAAAAAAGAACTAGGACCCTGTTTTTTTTTATTCTTGGTTTTGTAAAAATTCATTGTAGAATTGCGGTACCTCCGCCATACCTTCAGGGCACTGACCAAATGATATATTTAACTCATTATGATAACAATAGAGTCGGGAGCGCAATTAATCTTACTGTAAGGTCGTATTAAAATTCTTATGTTGGTACCAAACAGTCGGGTAAAAGCTTTGCTAATTGTTGCCGCTTTTCTTAATGCTTTAATATTGCGCTTGTTTTAATAAACATTATCATTATTAAGTACCTCGTTTTCGGTACCAGAAAATCAATAACTTAACACATACATTTTAAAAGGAAAGCATAACCAAATCTCAAATCGAGAGATAAAACTTTTTTGTTTGATTGAGTTTTAAATAATATTGAAAATAATAATTTACATAATTTTCAACTCCGCTCAGCTTTTACTAAAATGTCCACGATAGTTGAACACATATAAAAACAAGGAAAAAAATGGTAGACACTAAATACACCTTTCAAAGAGTACTTAAAGTGAGACATCAATTCCCTTCAATACTGATTTCCTCGCATATCGTAACAAAATTCTATTTGAGCCGTTACGAGCGCCTAAATTATTTATAGGGCCCTGAGGCGGTCGTTAGTGGGAGCTCAAATATTAATACACTAATAATACCTTCCTTATGTTTAGGTAAATAAGCTTGAAGATAGCTTGGTCGGTGCACGTGTACTTAATCACACTAATATTATAAATGTGAAAGTTTGGATGGATGGATGTTTATTACACAATCACGCCAGAACGGCTGAACGGATCTGGATGAAATTTGGCACAGAGATAGATTATAGTATGGAATAGCACATAGGCACATAGGCGACTTTTTATCCCGGTAAAAAGGACATAATTTTTTATCGCGGGTAACACCGCGGGGCGCAGCTAGTTATGCATAAATAACTATTGTTTTATTGAATTAATCTTCTCATTTTGTGCTTCTTAAGTTTTATCTTTGTGAGTCTTGTAGCTCTAACTATTGCCTCATTTGATTTTCCGCATCCCTATATAAATTACGAATCGAATATCAGAAATATACCTGTAAGTCACAGGTGACAAGTGTATGTATGTGGATTCTAAATATTAGGGCCGGTTACACAAGGTTGTTAAGATACACTGACATAGAGACAATATTGGTTAAACCAAGATTAAGAAAGACATTATAAAAGGATGTGCGATGAAAGCTTGTAGTTAAAATCCAAATCATATTTCATTTATAAGCTACATAATAAACGTATACAATGCTTAGTTGATAGTTTAAATATTTATAGTCAAACTTCCTAGAATGGATAATCCGATAAGCTACATGGGTTCACAAAACGTTATTTAATAAATCAATATGAATTAACCATACTAAAGCTAGTAATTAGTACTAACTCTTCTGTAATAGGGACAGAATATTCTATATTTTTTCCAGAAATATGAACTATAGTTAACTCCCGCATTATGCCAAGGTGGGGCCTATTATAACTACTATGTCTTCCTATTGGAAGGTGTTTAAACCATATCTATATTAATAGATTTATTGCCGCAAAATCGAGAAGCCATGGCGCGGGTCCCGTAGTATTTGATAACTCTTGCTGCGTGGCTAATCCAGCACTGTAAGTTAACATCAATATCTACGGTTGTAGAACCAGTATAACCACGGTGCCACCGGCTGGATAACAAATACGGCAATCCTGTCGCCTCCGCTGGGAGTGTTTGTTTGTGTATAACGTTACATTCTGTTTGATTGTGACCTGCGTGCAACTGGGACCTTATTTCACATAGTATCTACCTACTGATATATAATAATACATATATCATTGCTATAGATATACATGCATTATATGTAGGTACTATATCAATAAATAAAGCAGAAACGCAGGTCGTTTTAAAGAGGCGTGTGAGCAAACAACATTTTTATGGCAATGTTGCCAGCAATGCCTAGCATCACATGTGTGGTTCTTTCGTTGCTGTCAATTAATGTATTGCCCATGAAGGTGGGCACTGCTCCGTTTGGGGCCTGCCCAAACCGCTTTATGTTTAGTGATAGAGACAAGCTTATCTATAAAAAGAGAGGAAGATTAATTGCCGCTATTTATGTCGTATTGTCCGCTACTATCTTAGAGTACCTGCTTTGTAATGTTCGGCAGTACATGGTCAAACAAACAATATGGCTACAATGTTGCTCAGTATCACCCGAATATTTTTGAACAATACGGCCATATTGCTGAAACATATTCAACCATATTGCCGCGAAAAAATTGCGAGTTAAGACGCCTCTTTAGTGTGCTTAGGGTTTTCTTATTGGAATGACGTGTGACCTAGCGAGCAATTTGTTTTCAGATAAACACAAAATCAAATTCTTTTGTTTAATGCCTTTAGCACGATAATGCTTTACTTACTACAATTCCAGCGATATAAGAGCAAACTCTATTTTAATTATACCAAAGAGTCTCAACTTGAACTGGCGTGCACAGGAATTTGCTACCTGAAGCTAGTATAAACTGGTACGACCCGGCTTAAGCCCGAGTTAACCGGACGCGGTAAATGATCTCTTGACTTTCTCGCCCTCATTATGGGTTTTAGCAAATTAAGTGCAGACTTTTTATATCTAATTTAATAAAGTTGAGGTAAGTTGTTACCTTGTTTCTCATTGTTGGAATTATGTTTAGGATCAGGTTTACAAGGAAATTTAAAAGGGTGGAAGATAAACGATATTTGAGGGTATAATTAATTGAGTTCATAAATATTTTGATGCAAAATGTAAGATTAATTGCTATTAGAATCAAACTTTTACACGTTCTACTCATTGCTGCAAAATTTTATGACGAATGTACGACTCGTCCTTTCTGTGTAAATTGAGTAAAGATTTTATTTTATTTTTTTTCACAAATTTACATTTTTATTTTGTTGGGAACATTTTTGTTTTTAAATCGACCTATCGACTTCTCCTGTCTACACATGCGTTAAAGAAGCGCAGGTTCATAGGCAATATATACGCTTTCTGTATAACGCTGTATAAGCTTACTATCAAATGTTCCACTTTAGATAGATACTCTTTACTTCATCGAGGCCAGTCGATACTATATTTTATAAGCAATATCCAAGCAAGGCGGGGCGGGCGGAAATTGCATTCCAAGTCCATCTCGCCGCCCGCCCTTGTGTCAACCAATATAGCGACGAACTTAACACGAGATGCAGTGTTTCACAATTTAAACTGAGATGAAGGAAATATGTACAGTTTTTGAGAAGGGAAACCAAAGATGTTTCCCTAGAATTTGACGGCCTGATTAGCGCAGAGGGTACCGGGTTGGAAACTTCGTAGGGTCAAACTTCTTGTGATGAGCATGAATATTTCTTCCTAAGTCATGGGTGTTTAATATCTATATAAGTATTATATACTGAGTTCGCCCCCAGTCCTTGTACGGTACCCATAATCCAAGCGTTGCTTAGTGTGGGACCGTATATAGTTGGTGTGTTGGTTTGGCGATATTTACTAAATATAATAAATTATATAAATAAATAATACATTTTGTATAATACAAACAAATGTATACAATTGTTTTTAAAAACTATACAAAAGCATTGGTGTATCACCTATAGTGATACACTTTAGGCCCACAGAAGGGGAGTACTTCTTCTGTATTAAATTATTTATTTCTTATCTGCTAACTATGCCTTTTATCTATGGTACATTAGAACAAAATTACCTAAGTATGTGTCTTCAAAATTAAACAAAGCAATATTTTAAACAAATCACATAAAATGCTTAGTATAGCGTTTTTCAGCATTAATAAACAAGAGACGGTGCTTCAGTCAAGTTTTCAATCGGTTTTATATTTCAGCGGCGCGCACCGGCGCGTGACTTCTCATAAGAAAGCTTTTTCACAAATGAAAACGTGGAAATATTTCGAAGCGTCGCTATTTGTTGTTGCATTGTCTACATAATGTAACGGTATTGTTGTTGTATTCCTAGTAATTATAATTATGCTTATATAATTACCAATGCCAAATGTTCCTTTCTTTTGTTAGTTAGTGCCGAACTAAGCTCATAGTAAGTTGAGCTTGGCATGAAATTTAATGTATCTACCCGCGTGATACTATTCGGCCGCGTCTAGACATGCTAACTCATTATTATTAAACCCACTCAAACACCCGCCATTTGACGTATGGACAACAGAGAAAACCGTGGAGATTGCATTGATACAATATCTAATGGAAAACTGCTTAATAGATGACAGCGATTGCGTCATAGTATGTAGAACTAGCTGTCCCATCTTTTAATAATACCTAACATGTTTTTGTTTTATGAATTTACGTTATTGACATTTTGGGAATTTGGTACAGTTACTGATACTGTACCAAATTACCAAAATGTACATATGCAACACTGATACTTATGTCAATCCTGTAGAACTACTTACTTTTGGGGAACTTTTGGGGTCGAGTCACCTTCGTCCGTAGGAGAATTAAGTACCCTCGAGATACCCTACACGTGACCCTGGGTGGTGCCAACCAGGTGACAACTCTACTGGTGGTAGGCTTCGGCCGTGGTTAGTCACCACCCACTGAACAAAGCCATGTCGCCAAGCGGCCTAGCCGTGTTCCGGCATGATGTTCGGTGTTGCCATTCATGGATGGCGGGTCAGATCAGTTGCGCTGCATGTGCCTAGTGAATGTAGCGTCTCGATCTACTGCCGCCTTCCTACCTAGGCAAATATGCTCCATCGTAGATCTCATCGTCACTTACCATCAGGTGAGATCGAGATCAAATACTTGCCTATAAGGTATAAAAAAACTAATTGTCAAGCAAATCTGCTAGCGTGGCTTGCCACTTCATGACAGTATTCATAATAATATTTTCAACTCACTAGCTCGGAAAAGCGGCCGTCTTTGTTCGCAATCCGCTCGCAAAAGTGCATTATATACCCATGAGTAGAAAACGTTTCCGAATTTTGCTTTGAATCCCTTACTACGCTCAGAATTATATTTTTAAAATTAATTCTAGGATTCTTCGTTTGCTCAGTATTCAATACAACAAGAACTCACACCAAATAACAACTTTGTAACCATGCATAACAAATAACTATTAACGAACAAATTATATTTTTCAGAATCAGAATCAGAATATTTTTTATTCACGTAGACCATTAAGTACAGTACTTATGAATCGTCAAAAGTTACAAAGTATTATGCTACTACTTTACCACCCGTTCGGAATGCCGTTCCTATGGAGAAGAACGGGCAAGAAACTCCATGGTTGCTCTTTTTTTAAAAAGATCTTATTTTAAAAAGATTTTTAATCTAGAAGCAACTCCACTGCTTTACTACTCGCTATGGTCACGTAAACCTCTCGCTTCAGTGGAAAGGTATTAATGCCCTCGACACTTTAAACGTTCAGGTACACCCAGGAGATTACTGTCCCCACAGAACTGTGGGGAATACCCACGAAGCCCCAGTGGGGTTGGGGCCGGCTGGTGCAATATTATTATAATATTTATGAAACGGTGGAAAAATATTTTTGAGTAGCATAGACCAAGCAATATTGTTATTTCGGAAAATTTAACGAATCTTTCTAGAAATTAAGAGTATTTACTTATCTATATAGTTATTGGTTATTTTATTAGATATAATTTATTTTATCACACATTTGTGGAAATAAACGTGTAGTTTTTTGTACTACTTCTTTTTTTTAGGCTGGCAATCGGCTACAAAATAAAGCCATTACTGCCAGTGTCGAGTATTTCTTTTTAATTATTATAAAATTATAAGTACCCCTGATGATAATGATGATGTCGATGACGATGATGATGATGTAATTAATCCTCTACCCCTATCAGTAAAACTGTGGATACTATACTGAAAATTTACCGGACATCTTGGGAGAACTTGAAAAGGCAAGGTATACTATTTGATTTCAACTTCATTCACTCGTGCACGTTTATGAACACACAATGGATACTATCCCACAAATATTACACATTATTTAAAAAAAATACAATTTTGTTAGATAAAACAAAATTTACAACTTCACTGCTCAATTCCCGCCAAAAATATAGTTTCTTATCATAATATTTTTATTCAATCATTTTAAATTAACGTCATAGAATAAAACCCACAAAGTACTACTTTCTTTTCATTAAACATAAAATAGGTTCTGCAACAATATAAGGTCCGACGGCTGATAAAATTGCTTTGAAATACAAAAATGTCGACTGAGATGCAGATCGGGGCCGGGAAATAGTCCTCTCCCGGGAGAGCCGCGGTAAACGCAAGCTGATTGCGAAGACTGTAGGCAAGCATACACATTGGACGCAAACTACAGATTGTTAGACACTTTCGTACGTAGAAGGTATTGAAAGAAACTGTAATTTTTATATTTTATTACACACATAATAAATAATGTTAAGTTTAAAACACTTGCTGAACGGTGAAGGAAAGCATTGGCTAAGGCAGGGATTCCCAAACTATTTTGGGCAAGAGACCCCTTTTCCAAAATGAACTGATACCTCAGACCCCCATGACGCTGGCTTTACGCAATTTGGTAGAACTAGGCGCCACTTGTCCGGACAAATGGAAGGCGGGTTCAATGTACAACGGACTTAACACTTACCACGACCGAGGCGTGTCTCGGCATAAGTCGCGCGATACGACACTGATTGCGAACAAATGCATCGCAATCCAGATAATTCCGTCTTCAGATCAGACAGCTTCTGAGCACAGTACAATACGTAGGTATTGTACTACCTAAGGCGTTTAGTTATATTTTATACTCATACATAATACAAGCGTTGCTTAGTGTGGGACCGTATTGTTGGTGTTTTTGGGTCCCTTTGTGTGTTTGTGTGTATCTATTGTTCTTTAAAAATTTAAAATAAATTGTATGTATGGTAACACCTTTATTATCTGTATTTCTCTCTTCTATCTTTCATTACTTAAGATCAGTGCGCGTCTCTCTTAATAAACTTTATTAAAAATATTTATGGCTTTGTAAGTACATCTATAAATAGTAGGTACCTACGAATCCGAAATCAACATACTTACTTACTTGCCTATCTATTAATATTTTAGTTAAATAAACGGTAAGGAATCACCAAACCAGAGGGCGAGCTAATTTGATTTCAAATTCAAAATTGTCGCAGGCTGCTTCTGTTTAGTTGACACTAGGTAGACATTTCGATTCTCTCTACATAGGTGCCTACATAGAAAAACCTGCACTATTCAGTTGGGTAGGTTTAATGAGCACGAAGGTGCAAGCCATCTTCATAATCACTATGCCTTAAGGTTATGAATATAGATATCAAAACTGCAATTACAGATCGTGCGTCGGTAGTTGTAGTTTGAAAGGGGAATCGCCTGTCATCACCGACGTTATCACTATTGGATGAATAAGAATAACTTTCGAATATAAAATGTCCAAAAAATGTGGAACGCTTCACGATTTTGCGTGTCATCCTTGCGCAGGGGCCATGCTAATCTTCTCTGTATCGTTCCAATTTTAGTATATGTACTGCCGAAGCAAGTACAACAGTTTAAGGCAATCAATTGTATATATAGTTAGATAGACCACATATTTTACTTGTGCGATGCAGGTTTAATTGAAAAAATTCTAAGAGATTTTCAAGAATTGCAATTTTTTAACAAATTCTACACGTAACTTATAAATTTGTAATATTTTTTGGTAACGAAATAGTAAAATCGCTTGTAAATATTGAAATAATTTATTTTTTGTAGCTTATATATTAATCGTACCGTGAGTGCTGCCATCTAACAATGTAATGTTGAACTACAAGATAAACAATTAGTATCAGCGCCCTCTAGGAAGATTGCCATGAACTTTTTACTACATTAATATTCTGATTGTGACGTTTTTTTTAAGTACTGTTCATGCCACAGAGATGTCATGCTCTTCAAAAATAAGATTAGCGTTGGGTAAAAAACAACTCTCCACACTGTCATAGTCTATTATTCTATACTCTATTTTTGTCAAATTTAATTAGGTTATAAGAAGACAAAACAGTAGGGATAAACTCCTTTTATGGTTAAATTTATTTTAATAGAAAATAATGAATCGGTTTATTAAACGGTTTTATTTTATAATTAATGTTAAAATAAATAGAAAAGCTAGTAAGAATTTTTATTTTTCTAAAAATATAATTGCATAAAACTTACTGATTTTAATCAAATGTTTCTTTTAAATTATTTATATAAATCATGCAACTTGATTTTTTCATTAATTATTGTCCTTCGATTTATTTTACTATAAGTAGATAAGTATGACGTTTCATAATTTTACCGTCTTTGTAGGTAATAGTAACATTAACAAACTAAAAATAAATTAGATGATATAATTATGACTTATACTAGGTACAGCTGCAACAAATTTCACTGCACTTTTTAGTATCATCCTCTCAATATTTGCTGAGACAAAAAAATTAGCTCAAATAAAAACAAAACAAAAACTATAAGACAAACAAAAACCACTATTTATGGCGAAAAACTTTTTTTTCTTGTGTCAATCGTTTGTAGTTAGGTAAGTAGCAAATATGGACTTCTTAGCGGAAAGTTGATCCGTAAAGTTATTAATTTCGTTTTATTTTCCCACAAATGTGTTTACTTGATAAATAATATGTAATAATTGTAGTATATTAATCATTCTGTGAGCATGAACATGCACGAGTGAAGTAAATTGAAATAAGATAGTATTACTTGGCTTTTCAAGTTCTAACAAGATGTCCGAATCGGACTTAAATTCCGAATCGGACTTAAAATGTTTAGTAAAACTTACTAAACATTTATCGGACAGTCCGATAAATGTTTAGTAAGTTTTACTGGAAGAGGTAGGGGGATTCATTTCATCATCGTCATCAACATTATCATTATCATGTGCTTATAATGTTGTAACAATTATTAATAGATACTCGACACTGGCAAAAATGGTACTATTTTATAGCCGAATGCCGAACTAAAAAAAACGAAAATGTACCTAGTAAATATGTAGGTAAGTAAGTACCTACCCATTTAGTTAAATTTTAATTCCTTTCGACTGTTTAGTAATTATATTACATATTTTCTCCAAACTATTTATTATTTCCCAACATTTTTGTTGTCCTAGGTGGACCTACTATTAGTTTATCGGATCATAATGATCCCAATAACCCGCCCCCGACATTACTAAGCGGCACGTGTCTTTATAAAAACACGATAACACACAAACAAAGTTATTATTTTGTTTGTTCAGTTATAATTATGCAGTAATCCTATCCTGAGGGAGGACTGTCAGATACAGATTCTGTTGTTCATAAGCATAATGCTTTCACTAAAGGGTACCTAGGAGATAGGTATAAACATTGTAAATTCCTACTTAGAATGGAATGTAAATAGTATGCATGAAATGGAACGTAAGGGTATGTGTGAAAAAGGCGGATGGATAGAAAAAGAGGGAGATAGAGGACGCAAGGAAGGACGTCGAGGACGGTGTGAAGATAAAAAAAATAGGAATAATAGTAACAAACTAAGAATAAAAGGAGCATAGATAATAATTAAGGTGTTTTTTCACAACCTGAACCTACCAAATGTTCTAATTTGTGAATAGGTTTATCATGGTAGACACAGCAGTGACCTCGGCTCGCATCTCTGGGATATCTGGATTACATGTGCGAATTTTATTTTCAAGCATGATTATCAATTGAACAACGAAGAAAAACAATGCAAGAAACATGCTATCTGAAAGCACACTCGATAGATGTATAAAGTCCGCCAACCCGCACTGGGACAGCTCGGTGGACAATAGCCCAACGTTATTATGGTAGATAGGATTCACCGATGAGCTCACTGCCTACCCCTCCGGGGAACCGGCTTGATGACCACGTCACAGTTGACCACACTCAACTGTAAACCCAATAACATATCCCATTAGTTCCAATATCCCCGTGATGCGAACAGAAACGCCACTTGATTACTGTCTATGGTGTCCACAATTTCACGGCGGCTGAGCGGACAGGTGACTTTACTCACCCATAAAATACTTATTAATGGTGTTACTTTACCATTAGCGAGGGTTTTCTTTGGTTGATCGAAGTATTAATGATGAAATTAGTGGTAACGGTTGGTGTTCACAATAAACCTATGGGGAAAGAGGACCCACCACTGAACCTCGGCTTGTCAACTTTTTCGATTATAAACCAAACAAGTTTGATCGATAATAAAAGAAGCCAACAACACCCGAACTCCTCTAAGATGTTAATCGAGAAACTATCTATCACGAGTGACGGGACCTCAAATAAAATGCAATTCTCCGCGACACTAAGCGAATCTAAAAAAGTATTCGACACGTGTTTCGCCTCTAAACGAGGCATCCTCAGGACCGCTGGGCTACGAATGAGCCCTGTGTTCACAATGTTGTTTTTATATTCAAAATATTTTTACACTTGTAATAGGTACTTGAAATGGTAGGCAAAGGTGCACGGCAGTGAACCCATAATGCGGGTTCGGTATTTGATCTCAATGTTATAAGGGGCGAGCCTATTGTTATTATTTGACGGCCTCATTAGCGCAGTTGGTAGTGATCTTGCTTTCTGTGCCGAGGGTCCCGGTTTCAAATCATGGTAGGGACAAACTTTGTGTGATGAGCACGAATCTTTGTACCCAAGTCATAGATGTATAGTATCTATATAAGTAAGAAGATATACTGGGGTAGCGCCAAGTCCATTGTATGGTACCCATAATACAAGCGTTGCTTACTGTGGGACATTATCGTTGGTGTGTTTGTCTGGAGATATTTATTTATTACACCGGCACGGTCTCCTCACACGCACGCTGACCCAGTGAGGGTTGTCGAACTTCACACAGCCTTCGGAAAGAATAAACTTCATCTGAGGATTGCGAAGCAGGCCCTTAACATAATAATGCCTCACAAAAACACGCCACGAAAACAATTCACATTGTTCTTCTACAACCATAAGCGGGTATTAGCTCAATGTACCGTGAAATTTGTCCCGCCTCGCTCCCCCCATTATATGGAGGGCATTACTGAGATGGCGTATTAGTACGACGACATATTTGCCGTCGTTAGAGATACGAGGAGGCAAGGCATTATATTATATCACTAACTCTATCCTAAATCATGGTATAGGTATTAAAATAACAGCAGAAATCATCCCTAACATTAGTAAAATCGCTAACAACAGGTATCAAGAAAAAATCCATTGAAATATCTGTCTTATCCGATCTTGAGATAATATGATGCCACTAACATCCAAGGGTGTTAAATGTATAGCACGTGTCTTTGCATTGCATTCGACTTTAGATTTCATTCGCCTGATCCACCAAAGAAAACTGAATACAACCTCTAAGTCAAGTCAAAGTTTTATTTAAAGTAAAACTCGCGCTACAAAGGGAAATTCTTCGGTAAACCTCAGAAGCTCGGAGCCGCAGCCTCGCGGAACAATATGTTGCTTTTATATAATGCATGTTGTATTTTAATATCTTATACCCAACTCTGGTAATTAATTATGTGGCAGTTGATATTTTCAATTAATTATGTACGTATAATATACTTGGAAGCTGTTTCACAATGTGTTGATATATTATTGGACGGAAATCATATGAACCATCTGTCAAGTAGGTCGTACATGGATTATAATACTGATCGATGTTAGACCTGTCTAGTTTTTTTTTAATAATTTAATAGATAAT
The DNA here is from genome assembly GCA_905404115.1 of Pheosia gnoma. Taxonomy (NCBI): domain Eukaryota; kingdom Metazoa; phylum Arthropoda; class Insecta; order Lepidoptera; family Notodontidae; genus Pheosia; species Pheosia gnoma. The sequence goes on from FR989903.1 coordinate 9,528,886, forward strand.
TATTATAATCATAATTATTATTTATACCTACGTTTATTAAACAAACCCAACTCGTAAATTCTTACCAAGCTTATGTAACAGTGAGTCGGTATGTAAATGTTTTGTTTTTGGTAAATAATACTTATTACTATTATATTATATTATTGATTTCTTATATTTACGCGAATACTACACGAAGGAATGGCGAAAAAAAAGCGAAGACCATGGTTGCTGTCGGGAACCTAAAAACATAAAATTATTGATTTCCATCATATTATATTACTAGCTGTTGCCCGCGACTTCGTCCGCGTGGTATTTAACAAAGACAACCGTTGACAACAGCCTGCTCGCGTGTTCTGAGCCCGCGGGACGCATTGCAGGTTGTTGCTATCAAACATAATCAGGCGCTGCGCTGCAACATTGGTTTTAAATTTTTTTTCGTGAGATCCTATTTATTTTTCTAGAATAAAAGTAGCCTAAGTTACTCCTTGTTACATCAGCTATCTGCCAGTGAAAGTCCCGTCAAAATCGGTCCAGCCATTTCAGAGATTACCCGGAACAAACAGACAGACAGACAGACAAAAAATTTAAAAAAGGTTGTTTTGGTATAGGTACCGTGTATACATCCAAATGCATTTAGTAAAAAGCGGTTATTTTAATATTACAAACAGACACTCCTTTTTTATTTATATGTATAGATTATGATTGTTATAATAAATTTCCCGAGGTGAATTGAGGTAAGGTCAAAAGGTCAAACTAGAGACTAGCCCGCCACCTTCAAAAGACATCTTATCCAAGAACATAAAACAGTCATCGGAGTCCTGTCAAAAGAGCCCAACTCCGACGACTTGGACTAGGAAACTGTCAGAAGTTTGCCGTTGCAAATTATGTCGGGATGATAATACCGATCACGCACAGAAGGTAAAGTTTGCATGATTTGAGACTCGTGCTGAAAGTGCTTGAATTGATTAGTATTGATTTCTTGTTTTAGTTCATTCTTAGCTCTTATCCAGTTTCTATTGGGATTGATTTCCAATTTAATTACTTCATAGGATCTTAGGAATTGACTTAGAAAAGGGAGATATTTGTAAAATTGTGTTAATAAAATTCCCAATTGGGTAACTTTACTAAATGTTATATTTGCTGTAGAGCCACCCATTCTTGTAAATGTGTGTCGTAGTTTTAGAGTTTAAAATGTTTTGTCTACAATAAACTTGTAGAAAATCTTTAAAACAAACCTGAAACAACACACAGAGACCTACTATTTTTTTCTTTATTGCTCTATGTTAATTCCTAATCACGTGACGGTAAGAGTTAAGCTTCTTCGCCTTTATTTTTATGTGCCCCGGTAGAGCCACCTGCCGCCGCCAGCCTATTGAAGTGTATCCCTATTTTGAATAAACCCGCTGTAAATATATAAACGTAGAATGTAACTATTTACTCAGAAAAAAATATTTTAATTTGTTATTTCTTGTGCTTATAATAATAACACCTTCGTAAAAATGTCTAAATAAAAGATTTTTTACAGTTTATTTCGTTTCTGCGATTTGCTGTAAAATAATAGATAAGTTATTGGTATGAAGTTAGCAAAACCGACAATTTATCCTTCACCCTTTTGTGCTAAAGAAGGTTTTTTATGCGTAAGTACTCTGACATAAATTTTACAAACTCACATTCTTAAAAAAAGCCACAGCTATAATAAATAAAATTAACTCATAACACGTTAGCGTTACAGTTCACATTCCCTCTTACCGCTCCAACCGTAACGTTTTGCGGTTCATGGTTTTGGTAGGATTCCCATGATTATAGCTTTAAATAATTAATACCCGGACACCGTTGGCTCGTTTATATTTAGCCTGATAACGACGGAGATTTGACCATGATTTTTTTATAGTTCCAATTGAATACATTTTAATTTGTAAGTAGGTACAATTATACATATTATTGATAGGTACTCTAATTCAGTAGTATTAAGACACTATCAATTCAAACAAAGCTCTTTTTAATGATAATTCGTTTATTACCAGTCTAATATTTAATAGCTGCGTACTGACAGACTTAGCAGCCTCGCGAGACTGCTGTGCCTCGTTCAGAGAGTACAAACACTTCCTCTTGCAAGCGCTGTCATCTTTTATTTTCCTCACTATCAGCCCTACTGTTTTTGTTAATAGCTGTGTATTGATTGACCATGTAGCCTTGACAAGTTCAGGTGACCTTGACGCGATGGAATGACAGCTGATGACAGCGCTTGGGCGAGATAGCACGAGTGTTGCTTTGACGACATGTCTTTATTAAACGAGACTACGTTTGCATTCAAGCTGTTCGGACTGCCAGTACGCGGCTAATACACACTAAGTACACAGTAACTACTTTCTGACTACCGACTTATTTTTTTTTAAACAACAACTTTTTGCCGCACGGATTACACGGAGCGGGTACTTACGGAGTAAGCTACAAATTGGGTCATAATACTTTAGCGGCGTAACTTTTAATCCCATGTTATGGAGCTTAACGCGATCATACTCGTAGTACTTAGCCGGGCCACTTGGCGTGTAGAACAATGCTTTGGTATCCCGAGTGTGGGTATACATAATTATAATCAATCTTTTCACCTTGCTTTTACGCGATAATAGCAAGCTAATAAGCGCTGATTGATTTTATTCAATGTCCTAGCTAGATTTACTCACAGATTTGGCTCATGGAATTTGGACATTTTGGGAGAACTTGAAAAGTCAAGTTTTATTATATTTTTTTCAATTTTTTATTATTTACTATTTTATTTCAATTTCCTTCAGCCGTGCACGTTTATGAACACAAAATGGTTAATATCCCACTTAATAACACATTTTTTTTAAAATAATACAAAATTGACAACTTCACGGTTCTACTTCCCGTCAAAATGTCTAATTAACAAATATTTCATCGCATCTCATTTCGTAAAGAAAGAAGAAGACGGTACTTATTTAAATGTATGGTGTGGTTTGGTTCTCTTTTCTGGGTTTCTGGGTGAAAAGAGTTTGATTAAGTGGCCACCTATAAAATATAATTAGTTAACTTGCAAATATTTACAGAAATATACACCATTGTTGTTACCTATGCATAGGTACATTTCAAAACGTGAAAAGTACCCAATATGAAAATCCAGAGGGATTATCGAAAGAAAAATACAATGCAATATAAATATACAACAAAAAAGGTTTAGGGTAAAAAACAATGCTATACCTCCGCGGATAACCTTTGATATTCAAATCAGAATTTAAAAACCAAATATTTTCCAATTTGAATACCTACCTATCATCAATATTATATCGTTCACCGTTGCATCGATTTCATTCAATTAAAATCGAGTTTGATGAATGGCTTTTGGCGTAAATTACCCACTAAAATATGGACCGAAAAGTTTTCTATTAGTTACTATTATTTCTACTATTTATAAATAATTAATTATTATAGTTACAAATGCGCCATAGAAGCGTTCAAAGATTAGTATACCCTTTCCGAATCATTATGCATAGTAATAAAAAAATAATCGGAAATCGAATGCATCTTACTTGCGCTTCGATTCATAAATATGCGAGTGAGTGTCGAATGCCCAATCGGATTCGAATCTCTAGGGATTTATCGGTTCTGCTTTATGGTTTTGACTTGAATAGATCAAATCTCGTTCGGTATATATTTGTTCTATTTTTTTTTAGAGATCTTTTATATATGTGTATTTACAAGGAGAATAGCGAAATATTGTAAATTTTCGAGGTAAATCAATTAAGAAACCGGTGTTAGAAAGAGACATTTGGGATCAGTATGAAGAAAATATAATAATAATTACGTTGTAAGTCACTCAGACATATTTAAATAAAATCAAAATTGTATTTATGAGTTTTTTTTGTTAAAACATGTCTAGTATAGTATAGGTTATATTGCATAAACGCATAAACATTTTAATTTGTCAGTGAGTATACAAAAATAAAATTAAGTTCGGTGATTCGAGCGCGCACCTTTTATGCAACAAAGGCGTCTCAACCAATACTCTCAACCCATACGCTACCTGGGTTCATCCTGAATCGCACTAGTAAAGTTTTCGGTGTTCTTAACTTTATATAGGATTGGTAACTTACTACAAATGTACTTGCTTCGGCAGTACATATACTAAAATTGGAACGATACAGAGAAGATTAGCATGGCCCCTGCGCAAGGATGACACGCAAAATCGTGAAGCGTTCCACATTTTTTGGATGTTTTAATTAATATGTTTGAAAAAGAAGTTTGTAAAATAATATATGGCCGCTGAGTTTCTTGCCGAATATTCTCAGTTGAGGTTGCGTTCCAATCCGGTTGTAGAGGTAAGAAGGAGAAGATTATCAATGCGATAACCCACGAATATACATTTTTTTATGTTAGACCACGCATATCTAATGTTTTAGTGGATTATACTGATTCTTTTTGATTGAATAGCCTATATAACAGCAACGTCTACTAGAAGTGTTAGAGTCACTGTCATTCTTATTTAGAAAAACTTTTGTGTGAACGGGACAGAAAAGGCAGTTAGCGTAACACTAAACCTCTACCCATCCTTTTGGATATAGCCGGCGCGATATCTTTACTTTCATTCACCCCATGACAGACCTAAGAAATACCTACGTGTGTTCCTTTTAACGCAATACATTACACGAGCGAATTCTCAAACACACTTCAGACACATACAAAAGGTGACAAGCTTCCAATACAATACAATCCCATCCAACTTGTATGACGAATCACTGTTTTGTTCTTCATTCATGGGATCCACTCGTCGATCTATGGATCTATAGATCCGGTGTGAAATAATGGTTAATTTATGTCAACCCGTGACGGATTGGCCGACATTGTATGTGGGCTGTTATGATTTTTGATCGAGGGTAGTTTAGTGTAGTTAATCGATGCATGTTAGATCATTTGTTATGCTTATCGATAATATATCGATAAACATTGTTGATTATCAAATGTGTTAAGTATGTAACTATTAAAAAAAAACAAATTGCAACTGAAATATAACCGAGAAACAAGTCTATAAGACTGGTGATAGGTTATACTGAACATGAACCTGCGCTTGTTCATTAGGTCGATTTTTAAAAAATAATCTTGTTTCATATAAATGATAATTATGGTTAATTTGGGAGCCATTTTGTTTGTATTGACATTGAAATTCTCACTTTACATAATGATTCCAAACGCTCTCAAGAAGCGTAGGTTAAGTTTAGTTTATATAATAATAATACCAGCCCTTTTTAATGTCCCACTGTTGGGCACGGGCCTCCCCTCAGTGCGAGGGGGATTAGGCCATATTGCACCACGCTGGCCCAGTGCGGGTTGGCGGACTTCACACATCTTTCCAGGGGTTCTCTCAGACATGCAGGTTTCCTCGCGATGTTTTCCTTCAGTGTTTAGCAAGTGATAATCAAGGTTGAAAATGAGATTCGCACATGAAATCCACACATCTCAGAGGTGCGAGCCGGGGTAGGAACCTGTGATCCTCGTTAGCGAGGCAAGCGTTCTACCAACTTGGCTATCACTGCTCAGTTTAGTATACCCTTTCTACATCCTCCTGTATCACATAAGTGTGATCCCCTATCTACGTAGGTACCTAGTTGTGTTAAACAAATGCGTAGATAAACTAGCTCTTAAGATCTCCAGTGTTGACTCAAAGTTGTCTGGCGATATTTATTATTATGGAAAACACGTTATAAAATAATTGCATACATTACATTGGTAGTCAATAGTATACCGCCAGGTGAACACAAATTGATTGGACACCCAATGTACCGTGTAATGACGAACATGCATATTAACTCGCGAAACGGACGGCACATTAAAATGTATATACTATTATAAAATGTATTAATTAATTAAAAGCTTGTATACATATTGTTTATTAATCTTTATTATATATAAAACGAAGTCGTGTTAGTTACACCATATATAACTTCAGAACGGGTGGGCCGATTTTTATGATCATATTTTATTTTATTTGTGGAGACAAATAAAAAAATCAATGATAAAACATAATAGGTAGAGTAATTATTATTGTAATTGTATATCTACAATTCGCATTTTAATGTCGCCTTATAACACTAATTAAGCCCTATTCTCATTCCCAGTTAATAAACAAAACACAATAACCTATTCCTCTGTCGGTACTGTGACGAATCATTTCGGGATGTTTCGCAAACTCTCGTGTGGATTTAAATAATCATTTATCACGAAATAAACTGGTTATGTTAGTAACGCTAGCGAATTTTGTATTGTTGTGACGTTTGTACTGACTGGGAACGGTGACAAAGGAATGATAACGAATTGAGTTTATAAAAATTTGTATTAGATACTATATCATTAGAGGTGCATATTGGGTACGTCCAAACAAATTGCATAGCCTCCCGACGCTGGGTCCTATGATGAGGGGTCTGGCTACTAGGCCGGTGTTTATGGGGAACTGATCTAATTATTTGTTATCAGATGTGTTGAGATTTGTCAATGGATAGTAAAATCTCAGACGAAGGAAATGTACCAACATAATGTAACAACATAATTGAAGCACAAAAAACCAATCTTATTTATGCAATGCACGCGAATTACCTACGTTAATACTTTATTTACTCAGACGACGTGTATCGTGTATAATGTTTTCATAAAATGTGTTTTTTTTTACTAGATAGGTATGGTTCTAATGAGGTATTTAGTTAATGTACCCCAATATTGATGATACTAGCGTAATACCATCAACAAATAACCAATTTCCCACCCTGTCCCTAATTGCTGACCGAAAAATCACATGCGCAAATAAATCAAATCGACAATAGACAACACACTTGATGACAGTCCGATCGTAAACGAGAACCGGCTGATGAAAAACAAATTCCCAATTTGGATGGCGTTCGAAATTCAAATAGATACCAATGAAAAGCTGGCGCGTGGCGAACTCTGTACTGGCAAATGTAATGTTTGCAATTTTAAAAATATAAAATATTTAATTCTACTCTCTATTGCGTATGAAATAAAGTCTACTTTATAGGTTTTTTAAACGCGTCCAATCGCTCAATTTATATTTGTTTCATTGTGAGAGTGCTACCTGATACAAATTTATCTTTGCAGGTGATCTAACAACATCTTTTGAAATTTGAACCTTATATTAAGGGTGAAAAGTACTTGTTTATAATGAAGTACGCATGTGACAGCTGCAGACGGTATTGTGCCCACTAGTAGGGCTGCCACGCGGCAACGCGTCCCTCCGTAGATAATAAATGCTTTTGGCAAATAATTACGTTATTTGATTTTAGACGGATGATGGTCGACGGGCAAACATTAGGGTTTTGGCATCCTGTACGTGGGAGAGATTTTATTAAGCTTGTCGCGTTGCGTGTATGTTACAAATAATTTTAATTTTATGTAACATCGACAATTAAGATCATTATCGCATGGCAATACTAAGTTCTTGCTTCGGATCCATACCTGTACCGTTCAAACGAAATTTTCTTAGCTAGTATTTACTTGACCGTTGTATTATCGTCTTAAATTTTTGTTTTGTTTATACCAAACAATAAAACCACCAGTACGTCAAGTGCGAGATTATTCTTACGCTAACCGTATACTTTATAGTCTACCGTATTCAGACATTTCGTATGGAGAATTGAAAGTTTTAAATACCGTCCGCAAGAGGCGATGTACAATTCACCATACTAAATGTCTAAATACGGTAGACTATAAACTATACAGTTAAGTAAGCGTAAACTGATTTATTTTTAAACCCTAATTGAAACACATCACCCTGAGCAACAAATTGGTTTTCAGTGTTCCATTTAAACACACAAAGGGATTCGCAGTACACAATACAAAATTAATCAAACGAAAGTCGTTTCGTGTTAGCGAGACAAACTCGACTGTCTCAGAGCTCCTCAAGCGAACTTACCTTACTGAATGAGTTGTACCGTGGCAACTATTCGCGAAGTGCGAATAATTAAAAGACCCGCTAGGAAACATTTAACGGCCTGATTACCGTAGTTGGTAGTGACCCTGCTTTCTCTGCCGTGAGTCCCGGGTTCCAATCCTGGTAGGGACAAACTTTGTGTGATGAGCACGAATGTTCGTACCGGAGACATGGATGTTTAATATCTATATAATTATTATATACTATAAGTTCGCCCTCAGTCCATTGTACGGTGCCCATAATACAAGCGTTGCTTAGTGTATGTAGGACCTTATAATTGGTGTGTTAATCTGGCGATATTATTATTTGGGAAGTTGACGATTGTAGATCTTGTAATGAATTATTGTTCAATTCTATCCTATTCCTCCCTCGTAATAGCCACGGGAGGTGTCCTCAGAGCTCACGTTAATCTGGCGTCAACTTAAAAAAAATAGAGTCAAATTCAAATCATTTATTTCGTATAGGCCTACAGTGGCACTTACAAATTGTCATTTAATAATAAGCGGCATACTTAGCTGTCTTGAAAAAAACATTGTGAGTTCTACGCTATTAAGTATTGAGCGTTAACAAGAAGTCAACTGCGCATAGCAAACAATGTCTGAAAACAGATTTGTGAGCGAATGCCATTCCATTAATTTTGGTGTTTTAGGAATCGAAGTGTTTTTTTTACTATCTTTTATATCATTAAATTCTGTTCATTTTTTGAGCGACGAACATTAATTAAAAATACTACTTAAACCCATCCCCCCCTTTTTGAGGGGGGCTCGGAATCGCTCATAAAATTCCTCTCAGCGAAACATTATAGACCAGTAGCTTGCAATATTAGAAGCGGGTGTGTAATATAAATTCGTCCCCTGAATTCCTTTGAGCACTTGAAATTCTTCAATCTTAATATCACCAACGACCTTTATTAGGGATGTTTGACGTTAACCGATGCGTGTAATAAAGAAACAGGGGTTGTGTGTTTTTATTAGCAGTTGAGTACTTATATAAATAGTCGATAAGTAAATATCGCACAAGAAACGCTGTGTGGTCCCAATCTAAGTACCAAGTACAAAAAATATTTTCCGAAATTTGCCCCGACGGGAATCGAACCTGCGATCTCCCATTACAGTTGCTAGTCGAGTATCATTCGTTTGACTCTCTATAGTAGAACTCATATGTGTTCTGTGTTAGGACGAAGTGTAAAATTAATCTATGTTGCAAGAATATATCGACGGCGTCTGAACATTTATTAAAAGTATCGAATGATTTCAAATCGAATTATAGATGATCGATATATATTAGCATATATCGATTTTTGGTCTGGGATGTTATTGCAATCGCTCCCCGGCCCATAGTAACATAATCTATAATAGAAGCGCTACTTATTTACGGATCATAAAGCGAAAACAGTTAATGTGAAATTAAGCCTGTCTGGTTAGATTTATCGTCAAAGGATATAGGTTAGGTTACGTTCAGTAGTAGTAGTAGATTTATTTAGTTTTCTTGGCCCTAGTTTCTTTTTAGCAAAAGACTGCTTGGTCTACTGATCGTTTAAGCGTTCTGGGTTCCAATCTGGAGGGGGCAGATTTTCCAGACAGTCTTCTTGAAATTTGCTTGGTCTTGGTGTTTCTGCGATGGCCTCAATACAAGCGTTACTTAGTTTGGGACCATATTTTGGTCTGGCTATAATGCAAACGTTGTTTTTGATGTTCTAGAAAGTTCTCTAATCATATTACAAGCTCTATATAACAAATCAAAACACAAAATTCAATTCGTAAAATTTTATTACATACTAACAAGGTGTAAAATTTATCAAAATATATCTATCGAGAGCGCGAGATTCATAAATTATTATTTACAATGTCAACAATGTACAGACAGACATTTACACAGGAGAACAGTCTTGTTTACCAACTGAATTACCTAAGAATAACATAACACACTGAAATACAGCCGAGAAAATTAATTACGTTACGTTCTAATTAATACAATTACGTCATTTGCGCGACAGATAAGTAATTATTATAATAAAGATATATACAATGAATGAGAAAATATTGACTGGATATAAAATTATCAATAGGTAAGTTATAGCGATTTAACATAAAAAGTTTATCAAACATGGAGAGCTTATACCTGTCATTTCACAAATTGGCTTATTTCCACAACTCAGCGTCCTATGTATTATCTTATTATAGGTTTGTGCCTATAGAAATACTATTTGAGCAAATCATAATATCAAATATCACTAATCAGCACAGTTTAAAATCTTACGTGCAAGCGAAAGCTATGTCCTGGATTCAATCCACTAACCACTCACAAAATGTCCATACTATCCTTACTTCAAATAATATTTACAGTCTTAAAAAATGTACCATTATGAGTACTGTGAAAGATTCTGAGCTTCGTAGCTCGTATCGTTGTCACTGACTACATCAATCTGCTCCTGGTCACAAGAATCCGACTGATTCTTTGAGGAGCAGGAAGCTTTAGCGCAGCAGCACTTCTTCGCCTTTCCCTCAGAGCTCACGGGAGATTCCTCTTTCTTCAGCTTTACGCGACGGTTCTGGAACCAGATCTTCACTTGTTTCTCTGATAACTTGAGCCTCGATGCGATTTCTATTCTCCTCAACCTTGACAAGTACATATTCATAGAAAACTCCCTCTCCAACTCTAGTAATTGATTACCGGTGAAAGCAGTCCTGATTCTCTTGCTGGAGTCCTCTTTCAGAGGCATGCGTTTTAGATCCTTAGAATAACCTGGCAGTAATTCCTCAGGATGAGCCAGTGGAGGGCTTGGAGTTCCATTTCTGCTTTCACTTGACAATGATGGAGACCTTTGCCCTTGACTTTTTGAAGGTGATGTCGTTTTGTATGGATGATGCAAGTACGGAGACACAGATTTTTTTCTTCGGCTAACTAAACTGGCTTCATGGTCTTCGGTTTTCAAATATCCTTCGAGCGGCTTCGGTTCAACTTGATTCTCAAAAAAGTCTTGACGAGGTAGCTGATGCAGTAAAGGATACCGAAAATTGAGCTGCTCCAAAAAAGGTCTGAACAGATCCGGCGACCGCTGCTGGTGCAGACCCATGTTCAAGAGATTATTCAAATTGCCCGGATAAGGGTACGGCAGGAACTTGGGGCGAGGATCCAAATGCTGGCCAATGAACGCATAAGGATGTGCCGGCTCAGACAAATTCACCTTCTTGCAATCTTTCGTGTCACTTATAAGAGTATCAACAAAGAAGGAACGGGACATTTTGATAGTTGCTCTCGCCACGAACGTCGGTTCACAACTAAACTGTGGGGTGCGAGACTCCTAAAAGTAACAATTACAAAAACTACCCCCACTTAGAGCACCCTATTGTAAATAAACACAATAGTTCTCGAAGCGCTTTGGCAATTATTTGGCCCGGCCCACCCCTTTGTCGGTGAGTCAACCCCAATGTTAGCTTCAAAAAAAGCTGGTATGAATGGAGCATTTTAGTAGCTATGAATAATTTTGTATGGGACGCTAACATCCCTAATATCTATCTCATTAAATCCAATTTGGTTACTGTTTTCAATGCGTTTATAGTTTGATTTTTTTATAATAAATTATTTAGATTCGTTAAGAGATTTGATGTAGGTTTTTAAAATTTAATATAATATAATCTTACGTTTATAAGTTTTGAAGCTTTGCAATGCGAGGGGAAATTATACATTACACTTTTTAGAGCAAATATCAGAGTTTTGTCGCGAATTTGATTTCTAATAATTCTTGTAAGCAAGGAAATATAATACATTGGACAATTTATTTAGTAAATTTTAAAACGAATATAGGAAGATAAGGTGAATGCAATGTATTATATTATATTTGTACTAAATTAAAACATTTCTACAGATTTGATTTCATACAAAGTTTAACATTTATAAACTCAAACGCATTTCATCCAAAATTTCCCATCGCAAAATTTGCAACGATCAAAACCATCCACTCATCCTACATTACACCATATTAATTAAGTATGAATACCCTATAATAGAATCCTTATGGTGCACGCGTGATCCTTCGCAAAAGAAACCCTGCCACCGGGGAGGGAACCCCTGGCCCCGCCCCACTGAAGCCTGCCAAACTAGTTTATCGAATATTAAAAGGGACCCTAATATTTGGTAGCATTATAATTGTGAATCAATTCATGTTATTATAACGTCAGTATTAATTTGTGCAGTTACATTATTCTTTTGTCCTGTAAGTGGTTTCATATGGGATTTTTGATGCGAGTAAATAGCATTGACTGTTTTCTTGATTATAACGGTGTTTTGCTTGCCGACTTCATCTTTTATTACTAAGTTATTATTTCATGTTCTCGTTGGTTGTTGTTTCGAGTTAAATTGATGATTGCAGCAACTAAATCCCGAAGCTGATCTGATGTCTACGAGCCGGTACCGTCGTTGGAAATTACTTTTAAACACGTTTGTAGTCTCGTATCTTTTCTATTGGTAAGTTTCATATATTCATATGCGCCATGTTAATTTCAGAACGATTCTAGATATAATACTAGCGGGCAATGCCATTTATTAAAAAGTTATAAAGAAACATAACGGCATGTATGTATAAAAACGTGACCTCTACGGTTTGGCAATGCTGATCCATTTAATTGACAGCACTTTGTATGACACTTTTCTGTATTGTCTATTGTTTTCTAGTATATGTATGTATAATTTTTTATATCTAAATTTATCATTTTGTTATTTTAATAACAGCGTCAACATCCTAGTTCCTTTATATACCAACGTAAAATTTTAAAAGATTAGTATCCAAAAATAGTCTTTTAACCGTTAATATTTCCTAGTCTCTCACACAATTTCAGGCTATGATGAATTGCCTACAAGGAGGCCGGTAATTTATCAACGCCCATTTCCAATATTGTGCCTAGAAGTGCCAAGAGTATTTTCTTTTCTTAGTAAATTACATTTCGCCGCAGACATTTTTGTGTCAGTAAATAAATAGGATGACATAGACTTCCACGGACTTAAACGCTTTTCATTATTGTGGGGAAAAATATAAATTCGATGGTGCCTCCATAATTAGATGCGATCTCTTGTTTCTTTATAATAACGGTTGCAACGCGATTCTTTTTCTAAAACCTAACAAAATTTATATTATACGATACTAACGACGATACGTTATGTACTAACTTCTTACTGATTTATAACTGGTAGAGGTCATTACAGGAATACGATTCCCTGGCACCTACTCGCTTTTACCATTATTATTTTAAAGCTTCACGCTGTAATTTTCTTTTGTCCTTCACATCCTGTATTCCTAAAGGCTCACTTCACGATGGTCAATACATGTGCCAATAGGTCAAGCCAATGCGAATGGCCATTATGTAGAGGTACTGTCTTAGTAGGAATTTTAGTGTTGGCTATTATGTTGGCGCGAGATCTATGGTTAGTTTCAACTCCGATCAAATGGTGTTGGTGGAATGATAGTTATTACACGCACACAATCAATTTTTGAGCCAATACAAATATTGGCTGTTGTGAACAGCCCAAATAACAGAAGTCTACTGCTAAAACATCTGTAATCTCTTCTATATCATACTATAAGAATCCAATAAAATAATGCAACTTTTCGGATGCCAAATATGTGCCGACATCACAAGTAAAATAAAAAATCACTTTATAAAAAAATAAAGGGTTCATATAAGTAGCCGCAGGGTATCACAACAAAAAAGATAAAAAACATGAACTCCAATGAATCTATCTGTGTATCAGCGTCCGATATTTTTTGCAACACGCCATTTTTAGCCTTTTGTTAGAAAATCTGACGGCATCGGGCCTGATCACGGAATCGCGACAAACCAAACAATACAGCGAAAATAACAATGTTTGGGCAAACATCACTCGGGTACCGGGTATCTGATCATGCTAAATTTTGCAAAGAAGTTTCGGCTGTATAACTAGATAAAATAAAGGTGAAACTTCTGTGTGCTACTAGAGTAGTGCCTCCCCCACAAATCTGATAGGTATAAAGGGTTATTATCCAATAGAATAGGGTATACATCTAATTGTGTGCACGTCAAGGTGAACCAGGTGGCGTTTGACATGGTAATGATAATTTGTAAAAATTAACCAACGGAAAATTATGATGAAATAAATATTTTCTGTTACAAGAATATGATCGCGAATGAAAAAAATATGTAAGGTGTTACAATAATCGTGTCAAATGTAAAATGTAAATTATGTTTTATTTACACTCCCCGAAAGCTTTATTTAAGTATAATAGTATTAAAGTATTGATTTCTTATATTTACGCGAATACTACACATTGAAATAAAACTAATTTTACGGATTTTATTGCGTTTATTTTATGTTTTTACGTTCCCGACGTTTCGGCTGCTTTACAGAAACCATGGTCATGGGAGCACTGAGGTGATTGACGTCCTAGTGTAATAGTTGGAATTAGTTTGATAAACCACAGATCCTTGCAAAAGAACACCGATTCCGACCAAGGATGATACGCGAGGGCAATGAAATTAAAAAAACATCCTAATTTCAATAAGGAAGTAATTTATATCATTCAATCCAAAACCAAGCGTCTCAAGACGCTATGAGTACTTTCTGCATAGATCGGACTGCAAGCAACAACTAAATATGTGGGTACTTCGGTTCAAACTATGACACTAGGACGTCAACCGCCTTAATCCTCCCGTGACCATGGTTGCTATAAAGCAGTTGAAACATATTAACATAAAATAAACGCGATAAAATCCGAACAATTAGTTTTATTTCAATTATTAAAGTAGGTAACAAAGACCATTCTAAAGTTATTTAAGAGCGTGTGCCGTTACTATTCCAAATTAAACCCTGACGCCAAGGGCTCGTTCAATTCCAATATCCTCCAAATCGCAAAAGAAGCTTCATTTAAAAGGCAATCACAACGGAAATGAACTTAGAAAAGGTATTTAATGACCACCTGCGTATTGTGAATTGGAGAATTCAAAATGGCGGAGTTCTGGGAAGACTATTGCTTTTAAATAGGCCAACAATACTGTCGCCTGCGTGTCTGAGGCTAGTCACTACGGGATACACTTGTCCACTTCATTCATAAATTCACTCATTCAATGTTTCATTCATGTTTTTAGCTACGGTAATGAATGGTGTATCGATTCTATTGTGTTTGTATGTCTATTGTGCTGGCGATAACTCTGTGGGACAGGTATCGATACGTTCCAAATTTAAACTTTCGTCTTTTTCTATCTCTAGTTACTCTTATGCTGTAGAAATAACGGTCATTTTCGTTTAAATTTAAGGGACTGGTCATGATGGTAATACTTTTTTTTTAATTTTGTCTGATGCTTACATAGTGTTGATCTCATTTTTCGAGACTATTGTTAGTTCTTAAGTTCATTATAAGGACAGTAAGTTTTTTTTATTTGCATGGATGTTTGCGACAATTATTCCTGACAAACGTTGTGCGGTAGTTTTATGGAGTACAAGTAGTCTGCCTATTTTTGTTTAAATAGATTTTCCCCTCGTTGGCCATAGAGGATTTTATAAATGAGATAAATTGGCTAGTATCAAAGTGATAATTGACGAATATATTATGCCAGATAGGTTGCGTTCCAATCTGGTTGGAGAGTTAAAAAAAAACTAATATGACAATTTGTAAGTCCCTCTTAGGCCTATACGAAGTAAAATATTGGATTTTGACTTTGACTTATAAATTGATTAGCGCAGTTGGTAGGGCAGCGCAGTTGCTTTCTACGCCGAGGGTCCTGGGTTCGAATCCTGGTAGTGACAAACTTTGTGTGATGACACGGATTTTTGTACACGAGTTATGGATGTTTAACATCTATATAAGTATTATTTACTGGGCTCGCCCCCAGTCTATTGTACGGTACCCATAATACAAGCGTTGCTTAGTGTGGGACCGTAAAGTTGGTGTGTTCGTCTAGCGATATTACATATCTCCTGTTCGTGTTTTTTTTTAATGACAGCAGACCAGTCAAAGAAATTCATAAAGCAATCATGGAATTTGGTTGATAATTATTATGTTGGGTATAGTACCTAGCAGATATGATAACAGCAAGTATCTCACACGATTGATGAGCGATGCGTGGCGGCGAGATGATAAGGCGGTGATCCATCTCCCCTGTCCAAGTCCCACATAATTTTGTTTACATGTAAACTTATTATACTTAGTGGAACGAAACCGGTCGCGACAGCATCTTTGGAAGTAAGGCACAGTAAGTGGAGAAGCGCATAGAGTATTTAGAATTCTATGTATCTATTAGGTAGGTACTTTAATAAAATTGTAACTAAGGCGATTTTACATTGAAGATATTTAAAAAATGTTACCATGTATACATGATTTTTTTTTTTTTTTTTTTTTTTTATTACATTATAGGCAAGTATTTGATCTCGATCTCACCTGATGGTAAGTGACGATGAGATCTACGATGGAGCATACTTGCCTAGGTAGGAAGGCGGCAGTAGATCGAGACGCTACATTCACTAGGCACATGCAGCGCAGCTGATCTGACCCGCCATCCATGATGATTCAGTAAGGATCTAACAAGCAATGAAACTGCGATTGTTTAGCGTATTTGTAATTATAATGTGAAGACTTGGATATGTCGAATTAAAAAGATACAATTTTGATCCCAACAAAATGTCAATTATTGTGATTTTTTGAGTTAGGTCAGTTTATTATTAAGCGTGCGCTAATAAAGATGAGTGTAATAGCTTAGTATACACTTTTTTAATCACCTGTATACTCTCGACGACTTCGAATTCATAACAAGTGTCTTTACAATTATTTTTTGCTTGTCTGTTTGTTCAAATATAATTGAAAACCAAATGGACTGATTTTAACTTTTACGACAAATATATAGCTCGACATAATAATTATAATAGGCTCGTCACATGAACTATATCTGTTTGCCTTGGTCTGTTTGTTTATAGTACCATCAAGCTATTACTCATCGGGGTAGCAGCAGAGGTAAAGGGATGGTTGTATAACCGGATCCGTGGGCATGATATTCCACGAACCTTTTACTTTTAAACTCGAAATAAACAACGAAGTTAATTTACTTTTTAACAGGGGTCTAATTTCGAGAAAAAAAAATATGAAAGTCACCCGCGATGAAAAGCAGAGTAAACATCAAAGCACGAATTTAAGTGACGCGGGTGACTGAGCCCCGATGCTAAAATTGGATAAGTATATATTTTAATAAAAATGGAGCTCATTTATTTTTCACTTTTTGATATAGGACAAAAAGGTGTATGAAATGCTAAATATTAATTTTGGAGAGATAAAATGTCAGCAGTCTAGGACTAGATCATTTTTATTAATAACGGTTCTAAGTTGAGTCAGTATGCCAGTTTTCATCATAGTGTAGTTATAAAGTACTTATAATGACTTTCTCAATAGACAATTTTTTTTTTATTGATATGATGCCCTACTGCTACTTAAAACAGTTGTGTCCTTATCAAAATAATAATACCAGGCCTTCTTTAATGTACCACGGTGTTGGGAACGGGCCTCTCATCAATACGAGGGTGATTAGGCCATAGTCCACCACGCTGGCCCATTGGGGGTTAGCGGACATCACACGCCTTTCAAGGGGCTCTCTCAGACTTGGTGACAATCAAGGTTTAAAATCAAATGAGCGAATAGGAACCCACCACTGACCCTCGGCTTGTAAACTTTTTCAATTATAAACCAAACACGTTGGTCGATAATTAAAGAAGCCAGCAACACCGAACTCCTCGTAGATGTAAATCGAGAAACTATCTTACTAGTTCTATCAATTATATGGTTGAAAATCATAAAAATACATGGTACCAACATAACTTGAATAAATGTAGCACTATTAACTTTATCCCGCTATATCAGAGTAACTATAATAATAGCTGATTAAAATTGCTTTGAAAGCTACAAGCTTGCCCTCTGGGTGCACGTGCTATATTGCTACCAACTAGGCTATGGGGTAGAATTTCAGCAAAACTCACCCTTGATCGAGGGGATGGTGTGCTTTGACGGCACGTAATTAGTAAGACTAATGATGTAATTCGTGACCGTGATGGAGAATTCTGATGTGTTTCTGGCACAAACTATTCTGCTTCAGACTAAGTTCTCAATTTCAGACTTATCACACCACTCAAAATCCATATTAATATATTGATTTCTTATACTTACGCGAATAGGTGCTACACATGGAAATAAAAACTAATTTTCCGAATTTTATCGTGTTCATGTTTTTACGTTACCGACGCGACGTTTCTGCTGCTTTACAGAAAACATGGTCACGGGATGACTGAGGTGTGTGGAAACTTAAAAAGATAAAATAAACAAATCGCTAAATTGGTTTTATTTAAATCTATATTAATAATTATTATAATGAGGTATAGTTTGTTAGTTTGCGATTCTGAAAGCTCTTTCTCTTATGGGAAGCTGTAGCTCGAACATTATCTCTTAGTTATATAGGCTATGTTTCATAAAGGTGCCGCAGGCGGAGCCTATGGCACAAGCTAGTTAATATAAAATCTTGTTATATATACCAAATTATAATTTAAAACTGTCAGCGCAGGATTTACTGTGTAGTTTTACTGGGATGCTTCACCTTTCTATTTATACGGGACCCCGTCTGGGGATTGGTGTGGCCACGTTTTACCCGCAAAGTTGTCAAAAGAACATAGATTTATCATAATTAACTGAAGGTGAATCACAGAAACAGTATCACACAACAGAAACAGAAACAGTTACACAGAAATCTAGACCCTATTTATCAAACGCGAAATACGAAACTAATTTGCAGTTTCAATTCCATCGTAACCAATTTCAAAGGCGAAAGTAATATTTCCATCGCTTATTCGAAGTTCTCTTTCTATCGATATACTTTCTTCTCATTACTAATATTAATGAAAATTATATAATACGAAATGTCACCCAAGTGTAATCGAAAAAGAAAACAAACAGTTCCCTCCCAAGAAAGAACGCGAAAGAAAGACGGTACTGTACAAAGCGAGAGGGCACAAAGGAAAAATTAAAAAAAAACTGCACAAAGGAAACCGATTCATGTTATATTGTTGGTAAAAAGTGCTATACAATAGTAAATGGCAATTGTGATTGCATTTGCGGTGAGCTTACAATTGTGCAAGCGTATGGCGCAAGGGATAAGATTAGAGTCGATATACACAATTTTTTTATTATAAGGTACTTACCTACATCATATTTTATAAATAATAATTATCGTTTCATTAATATCATATCTATGTTTTTAATTACTATCTATTTCACTGTTAAATATTGAAATGCTGCTACTAACTTACCGAACTCTTACTACTTGGTACTAGCTTAAGTTAAGAAATTCAATAATATACTTGGTCATCTAGCTATTTTGAGACAATAATTTTAAATCCATGTGCAAATAAACTGTCAACATTTTGCTAAAACCAATCTAGATGTGTCAATAAATAGCGTCCAAAATGGTACGTATCATGAATGCAGTTTTGAATAAACGCTTTTAAATGTGCCTTGTACCACACACAATCACAGCGCCGAACAATTTGTCAATCTCGAGAGTCACTCGCGAACGGCTCGTACTCGGAACATTGTGATGCAATTAATATGGTGCTCAACATTTTAAATGACATGGGAATTTTCTACCACTTGCTATTAGACCGTTAGAACTTGTATTGCTGGCGTATGTTTAAATTATTTATTAATATAATCTCGTTATTCTATTTTAACGTATTTTGAACTTACACCGTTTTAGATTGTAGGGAAACATCGTTAAAGAAAATAAATTACTTGTATAAACAACAGGCACCAATTTGATTATGCATGATCTGAAATAGTAAACATTTAAAAAAAAAGGTGTCACAACATTATTACGTCATTGAGACATTCTAATGTCTTATACCGTATTGTTAATTTAAACCACTAGTCATAATCAATTTTCCGTGTTCATAAAACTATGAACTGGGTACTTATACATTTTATACGTAGGTATATTATTAGGGTTTATGTATTCTCGGTATTAGCTTCACGTTATACCTATATACTCGATAAAAATTGAGATAGATTTGCGCTTCAGTATTCCCTAGACGGTGATACAGAATATTTTTATATGATTTATCGTTAAAAGTTAATAAGCTACAGGATTTATTTGAATAACGGCTTTTTTCTTTATTGGGCACGTTTTTTCTTTATTGGGCATGCAATGACATTTAATTGAATAATAAAAAAATCGTTCTTACCGTAATTCAAAAGTTACAAAATACCCTTTTGAAATTAAATTCGTCGAGTGTAAAATCAAGTCTATAAACGTCACATTAGTTACGTCAACTGTAGGGTGTACACACGTGTTTGTAAATACCAAACGAAAGGGTGACAATGTTGTCCTGTAAAACATCGATTCGTTCCGCTCGCGGACTTAACGGTGTTTTGACTAACTGTTAAAAGTTGATTATCCAGAAATGTAAGTGACATGGTCATTGGTCTGTCCTTCTTTTCAATTAAATTATAATCCCGTATGTTTCAGTTTGAAATTAAAATAATAGAAATATATTTTTTTATCAGTAAAACTAAAATACTAAATAAATGAAAATATGCATTTTTTGTTCTTTTTTATCATCTACTAATGTGACAATAACTAACATATAAAAGTGAGCTACAACTAGTTATGGAACAATAGTTTATGAGTGAACCCTGTATCCTTTAATAAAGTCCCACCTAAGATACACTTACTGCTAAGCTATTCAATCACCACAATCAAGTATTTGGATATCGTTTTTGCTACACACGTAGAAAGCAGAATATTTTCGTTTATTTACAAATGTTGAACAGACCTTTTCTTCTAAAAATACAAACGTATCTATAAATTTAGGTTTTATTCTTTACCTACCTACATAACTACGTCTTGTAACGCAGTGGCGAGAAATATATTTCACACTAGCTGCTACCCGCGACTTCGTCCGCGTGGTATTTAACAAAAAAATTGTTGTTGCTAAAAAAAAAAAAGTTGTTGCTATTAAACTTAATCAGGCGCAGCGCTGCAACATATATTTTATTTTTTTCGTGAGATCCTATTTTTTTTTTCTAAAATAAAAGTAGCCTAAGTTACTCCTTGTTACATCAGCTATCTGCCAGTGAAAGTCCCGTCAAAATCGGTCCAGCCATTTCAGAGATTAGCCGGAACAAACAGACAGACAGACAGACAAAAATTGTAAAAAATGTTGTTTTGGTATAGGTACCGTGTATGCACGGTGTCCAAATGCACTTACTAAAAAGCGGTTATTTTAATATTACAAACAGACACTCCAATTTCATTTATTTGTATGTATAGATAATTGAGTAGATATTGCGTAAAGATAGTTTATGCTCTATCATAATGTCAACAGGGGTGTCTACGTCTCTACGTTATACAAATAACAATTAGACCTGACATCCAGGCACATCGAACAATCAATTCCCTATGCTAATCAAACGCGTCGAATAACGACCAAGTGCTCTACACATACCATACTGTGGGGGCACCGTAATGAAATAACCGATGCGTTCCGCCAAAACACGATTAGTTACGCGCACTCGTCCTGTGATACCAATTGCATTGTCATTCTTGTTAGACGGACGGTCCATGGGCGCGATTTTTATTAGTTATGAAGCGATACGTTGATTGCGCGTGTGTTAAAAGTAAATATCATCACATACCAGTCTAGAATGAATATATAGTCAGTATATATCGACGGACTCAAGAAGAGTTTTAAGTTTGTTCGGTGCATGATGCAATAATTAAATTACATTTGCATTTTCTCGTACATATAAAACAAGGTCGTGTTAGTTACACCATTTATAACTCAAGAACCGATGGGCTGATTTTTATGATCTATGATTTTTTGAATTTGTCTCCGCCCCGAATAGTAGAATTACTATAAAGACATGGGAACACTTCATAATAAACAAAATAATAAAGATAATTCATTTTCTCATACATTTGATTCTGAGCCGGTACGAAGATTGTCGGGACAGCTAGAATGCTATGAATAATATATAAAACTAGCCCTTTTAATATCCCACTGTTGGGCATGGGCCTACCATCAATGCAAGGACAGCAAAACTCACACAATCGAAATAGGAGGGTAGAGTGAATATTTTAAAATATGTATAAATTATCTCGCCCAGCTTTTACTAAGTCCTCTTAGATAGCTGTTGTATCGTAGAATGAAAGTGAGTGAGTGAGTAAGTGAAGTGAGTGAGTGAATGAATGAAGTGAGTGAAGTGAGAAAAGGAAGTGAGTAAGTGACTGAGTGTTATTAAAGAAACCCTTATTTTCAAATACCCAACCTATTTTGATAACTATTTATCAAACACTTTATAAAATACTTGTTTCGTTACGGTGTAAAAAACCCGCAGCTATAAAATAACAAATTCTAGAACAACTTATATTTGTCACAAACTATTCCAAACGATATACTTTACGAACTCACCCCAGCTGAAGTTAGTCGTGACTCTAGATTTTGCGAACTATTGGATGTAAATAACCTGGGGGCTGGTGAGAGGGGTGGCTTCCCGCAATTGGATGAAGGTTTTATGAAGACGTTGTAAATTTTGTATACCTATTATAAAAGGGTTGCTGCGGTTATTGTTGTATGATTGAGTTTGTGGTATTAAGGATGCACTTTACTTTACTCTAAGGTTTTCCGGGTGGTAAAAACTCACACATCTTAGAGAAATGACTTTTATTTCAGTATGTCGCCACAGCTCATCATCATGCAAGATGACACAAATAAGTAAAAATAACAGTATAGTGTCTGTGCAAAAACTGAACCACGGAGGCGTAAAATTGAATTGTACCGTCGTAGTTGTAATCGTAAAATTGAATTGAAGTTTGAATCCTGGTAGGGACAATCTTTGTGTGATGAGCACGAATGTTTGTACCCGAGTCATGGACGTTTAATATCTATATAAGTATTATATACCGAGTTCGCCCTCTGTCCATTGTACGGTAACCATAATACAAGCGTCGCTTAGTGTGGGACCGTAGAGTTGGTGTGTTCGTCTGGCGATACTACTAATATTATTATTTTAGGTTAAAGCGGATAGAGTAAGAACCTCTTTTAATTATTATTTACTTTTGCTCGCAATTACATCAAGCAATGTAATAACCGTTGTTTTAATATTAAAATAAACATTAATGGGGCCAATAAGTAGTTCAATTTCCGTATCAGTTTTAAATATGGCGGCAAATTGAACTGCGATGCGACTTCCGGTCGGCGCAGGCGGCCACGTGCCGGACGCGATGACGGTATATCCGTTATTTTATAGCGGGAATGATATTATTTTTTATAAGGATGGTTTTTTTATAATATCGCCAGACGAATACACTAACTATACGGTCCCAATCTAAGCAACGCTTGTATTATGGGTACCGTGCAATGGACTCAGGGCGAACTCAGTATATAATACGTATATAGATATTAAACATCCATGACTCGGCTACAAACATTCGTGCTCATCCCACAAAGTTTGTCCCTACCAGGATTCGAACCCGGGACCCTCGGCGCAGAAAGCAGGGCCATCACCAACTGCGCTAATCAGGTCGTTTATTAAATTACATTATTTTCGTATATTAATAATTGATAGATTTAATATTATTATTTCATTCATTATAAGGAAAAATAATTTTTTGTCTGATAATACTAGATTTATTTAGCCTACGTTAGCTTATCACCTTAGTATCTATAGAAACCAATTTTGCCTGAATATTTTAAGGTCGTTTTTAAATCGCCAAACTTAGCTCTAGCGCTCCGATTGTATTGTTCAAACGATAATGATCTTAAAGTTCTCGTAGTTCACATACCTATAGGCCTAATCACATTTTTTTAAGCTCATCACAATAACGCCATAGAGATTGCACACTAAACTGTCCCGTAAATAACCATATTTAATTTTTACCGACACGATACAAATACCTTTTTCCAAAATACAAATCGATTCTGTTCCATACAATATCGAGTCAATAAATGAAATAGTATATACTGTTACAAACTTATGTTTTGCCAGTGGAGAACATCAGAATTAATAGATTTTCAAAGTAATCTCGCCATTTGAAAAGGCAGTAGCGACATGGTCACCAGCAAATATATGTTTGTCCCATTTCGTGATGGCCACTCGATGTTCCATTCATAAGTGCGAATACTCAACCATTCATACATTATGAATGAACGTTGAAATATGCGCGGGAGTGTTCGTGTGTGAAATTTTTATGTTTAGGTAGCGGCGTCTTTGAGACGTGTGCGCAGATTCATAATGGATATTTGTGGTGTTGGGCTTTGAAAGTAGCGGGAATTGCGAGCGAGATACAGCGAGTTTTGTGGGTATATATTTATTTCTTATAGTAAGCTCTTCTAATTTAAGGGTTAGACCCTTGTCGGTGTAGCTAATAAAGCTCTTTCCATCTGTCTCTATCTAGAGCAGCTTCCTTCACCTCCCTATACGACATGACACCGATTCTTTCTTTTATCTGACTCATGTAGCTTATTCTTGGTCTTTCTCGTCCAATAGTAAGTATACTCTGAAAAATATATACACGTGATAATGTGTTTGGGTATACTGGGTTTTAAACGAGGATAGATATACTTGTTGAACCTGACACTGAAAAATTGTCAGGACTCTGATATATAAATTAACCCATTGAAAAGTTGGTTTAATTATTGTATCGTATAGGAAAAACACAGTATACAGTTTATTGTACTTATAAGATAATTAAATAATTAATTCCAGTATCACCAGTGATTTTTCAAAATTAAAAGTATGTCACAAAATAAAAATGGAGTACGAGTCATTAGAGTAACATAAAATGTTATTATAATACGTTAATTTACTTACTCAAACTGTTAATAATTCAGTGATGTAATTTTTTAATCCTGTAAGAAAATTGCCATTTGGTCTGCTTTTCCTTCATGAAACTTTAAACTAATACCGCGTAAAGAAAACATAATATGTTAGCCATATAACAATTATAGATATCTAATTTAATCTTCAGTTTAATGTTTCGGGGACTTAAAGTTGCTGGCTCCTATTTCTAAAGGATCTGCGATCTGTGGGCACCGCCCCCTCTAATTGATTGCATAACTGCCGCCTTACTTCCATTCAACCGTTCATTCATTCAGCTTCTTCATTCTTTGAGCCATTTGACATGCGGCGACAAATCGCTTCGAAAAATGCTATTGTTATAATTTTAACAAACTTGCAATATGCTTTTCGAAATTTAAAAATCATCCCATTTTCAACTGTATCCTCTGAGAAATTAAGTTTACATAGCTCATATTTTTTGAATATCGGCCTTTGCAAAGTACATTACAAGTAAAAAATATATATCATATATGTCTTATGGCAATAGCATTAAGGTCTTTGGCTTTTGCCATTTCTCGTAGAGATTGATACGCTGTTATCTTATTATAGTTACAGAGTATTGTGGAAAAGAATTTTACGCATGCCTCTGATTCCGAAGTCAGACGAATTGTCGCCATTATAAAATGTCTGAGTGCTACTTGTCATTGTGAAGCGTGAATAGTACAAAATTTGTTATGGTGAACGATTATGAATGAGTTAGGTGAATTTTATTTGGGAATTTAGCGAATTTGATGTGATGTGTATGATCTTATTTTTGAGCAGATGTTCGGGAAGAGACTGATAAAAGATTTAAGTACATAGACACAATAGATGCACTGTCATGATTATCTTGCGACATAATACATATATTTAATATACTAGCTGTTGCCCGCAACTTCGTCCGCGTGGTATTTAACAAACACAACCGTTGACAACAGCCTGCTCGCCCATTCTGAGCCCGCGGGACGCATTGCAGGTTGTTGCTATCAAACTTAATCAGGCGCTGCGCTGCAACATTAGGTTTTAATTTTTTTTCGTGAGATTCTATTTTTTTTTCTAAAATAAAAGTAGCCTAAGTTACTCCTTGTTCCATCAGCTATCTGCCAGTGAAAGTCCCGTCAAAATCGGTCCAGCCATTTCAGAGATTAGCCGGAACAAACAGACAGACAGACAGACAGACAAAAATTGTAAAAAATGTTGTTTCGGTATAGGTAACGTGTATACATCCAAATGCACTTAGTAAAAATCGGTTATTTTAATATTACAAACAGACACTCCAATTTTATTTATATGTATAGATTTACAAGTACGGGTGCAAAGTCAGTAAGTAGTAACGTAGTAGCTAATGATTTAAAACAATATGATTATGGCGAATCAGTTGAAGGAAATCAAATTTATTACATGATAATAATATTCGGGCATGTTGGAATAAAAATAAAACCATCTAAGGCTTTGAATTAGATAATGCTTAAGTCCCAAAATTTATATCGCAAATGTTTTAAAGAAATTATCTTTGAGTTAAAACTTGACACTAAAAAGTTAATAAATAAATTATGAAAAGATATCGAATAGGACAGCTCTATCCATTTGGAATACTGAAAAAAAGAAGATTACTAAATAATGTTTAGTAAAATACTTTATCGTTTTATTAGAACCCACAAAAATGCAGGCCTAGGTGTGGTCGTGTTTGTAAGTAGACTCGACAACTTTTGAACTTAACTTAGCAATTAAAATAAGGCGTCAGGACTAGGACGCATGGATAAATACTTAAAGTCCTGCTCTAGAAGCACAGCCAACAGTGACAAGACAAAATGTGAGATAAATCGATTTTGTCTCTTTCCCTGGTAAGAATTAAGGAAGGGAGAGAGCGACTAGGGGCTAACATAATCTGTGACATAGGTTTTGTCTCTTTTGAAAGATTCGGTCATGGCAGACAACATGCTGCTATGGCATAATCATCGGTAAACGATGAGCAAAAAACATCAATTGGAATATGCCGCTAAGCAATGGTAAACTTATATAAATATAATAAGTCTAGACATCTTGCCATGTCAAGGCCATCAGGAAAAGTATTTATGATAAAGAATATAGCTCAGTAATAACTGCAAATACTAACACCACTATATACGTACTAAAGGATACCTATTATTTTGTTAATACTGGTATTACGTATGGTAATCAAGATACGTAAACTAGTTCCGTGCACCCAAAGTAGCGATAATTATTGATGTTGGTCTCGACTCCAAGACGATACAAAAAATAGCAACACCTTATACCAATGTTATAATCTATAATTTATCATCAATAAAATAGCATAATATGTCCACAATGAACCCTCCGTTTCGTAAAAATCAAACATCCAGTCGGCTCGTGGGGAACATCTGTCCGTTTTTACATCGGCTCCTATTTGCCGCATCATTAAATACCTTCCCGTCATGCTTTCCACTTATTAACAATTTTTATATCATTCCTATAATAAATTGTATGCCAAATAAAATCTCTGCCACGCCTTCGCTCAATAAATAAGTACGAAAATCTGTTGGAAGATTATTTTTTTCGAGTCTTCGCGTAAAATTGTCGAGAAATTTCATTGTTATTAATATAGGGACTTTTGCGGTGAACGTGGGGTTTTATTCGTATTTATTAGGTGGGGTGAGTATAGTTTTAATGGGTTTTTTGTGAGGGCGCTGGTGTGTGACATCGAGTGCTGGTTTCCCGATGGGCACTTCACATAATTGATAGTTTTGTGTTTTTGTTATTATCCGCAAATCAATGGATGGATTGTTATTCTGTAAAATTAGGAGTGCTGTTGACGTACATTGTCATTAAGTGATCGTAATACTTTGTTTGCTTTTTTGACATTTTAAACCATATTTGACGAAACTACAGCCTATACTATAGACTAGAAGTAGAACTCTATAGATACTAGATTCACTAATCATGCTAATAATAAAAAAAATATGGGCAATTATAATACCCTTTTTATTTTATTTTTTTATACATTATAGGCAAGTATTTGATCTCGATCTCACCTGATGGTAAGTGACGATGAGATCTACGATGGAGCATACTTGCCTAGGTAGGAAGGCGGCAGTAGATAGAGACGCTACATTCACTAAGCACATGCAGCGCAACTGATCTGACCCGCCATCCATGTATGGCAACACCGAACATCATGCCGGAACACGGCTAGGCCGCTTGGCGACATGGCTTTGTTCAGTGGGTGGTGACTAGCCACGGCCGAAGCCTACCACCAGTAGAGTTGTCACCTGGTTGGCACCACCCAGGGTCACGTGTAGGGTATCTCGAGGGTACTTAATTCTCCTGCGGACGAAGGTGACTCGACCCCAACAACACTGCTTTATGTGCGATTGGGCCCAGGTTTGAATCTCGGCAGAGGCAAACTTATGTATTGATTTCTTATATTTACGCGAACACTACATATTGAAATAAAACTTATTTTGCAGATTTTATCGCGTTTATATTATGTTAGTAGTTAGTAGTAGTTAGTAGTGGTAGTAGTTAGTAGGTACGTAGGAGTTAACAAGGATCACGTTTGTGTATAAAATACATGTGTACACAGTGTTTAATTGTTTCATTATGGTTTGCAAACATGCCAGTACCGTTTAACAGCGCACATAGCATATAGTGTTATACCTTATATAAGTAGGCATCTATTAAAATATTGTAATAGTAAAAATTATATAGTGTGTTGTTAGCCATGTATAATTCGTTCTCATTATGATTTAAACAAATTAATCCACATACCTAGCTATTTCCCATGGCCCACCAATCCACTTCAAGTAAAGAGCCCTTAATCTACTTAAACATTAATAGCCTCTTACTACATATAGAATAATGAAACAGACCTAAGTACCCAATTATTTGGAAGCAGACCTTTTACGACCACAATCACGTACCTACACCCTTAGTTTATATTATTCTACTGCTGTGCATATGTTTCCTTGATTTTTGTTTTATTGTTGCAAATTTCCAACTGCCAATCGAAAGTAAGCCGTACAAAACATTGAATAACGTCAAATTTTATCCGTATTTTTATTTTACTTAAATAATTTTCAAACTTTGTTTCTTACGCCTATTATGCACTGTTATTAATAAAGTAAATCAGTCATTATGTTGATAGCAGCACGGTTGATAGTAGTTTATAAACATTAATAATTTAAGTCCTTTTTGTATTGCATATCGTTGACCCCAAAAAAATATAGAATACATTGAATAATGCAGTTGATGAATGTGACTTTTAAGTCATTATCAACCTTAGCATCAACGTAATAGGATTGGCAATAGTTTTCAATGGATGCAAATATTGTTTTTGTATTGCATACATAAAACGACCATTTTGACGAAGTGTGACGAATGCAACCAGTTGGTATGTTTGAATTAAACATTTAATTTGTTTTCTTTATACCATTCTGAATTTATTAAGTGGCAATGTGCAGTGACAATGGTTGATTCGATGTGCTGACGTCATTATTATAATTAGGGAGCTTTTAAGTGTGGGGTGGAAAAACGATTTTGAATTTATCAAGTCAGTCATCTTCACGCATTTTTTTTAATTAGCACCATTCACTAGGCAACCGTTGACACGAAACATTGTTTTGCGGCAGTTTTATTTGGCAACGTCACCAACATTTAGTGAATGTTTTGTTGAATAAAAACAAAAAAACAACGCGCGTCATAATGCTCAACGTGCAACATTTTGCACATCAAATAAAACATGTTGGGCAATGTTGCACACTGTTGTGCAACATTGCCCAACATGTTTTATTTAGTTACAAGAATCTTATCCACCTTTTGTAATATAACAGTAATTTAGCGAAAAACTTAATCAAGTAACTGTGTATAACGTACAAGGGTTGCGCAATAAATTCACTGGTGCCCTCAGTACCAGCCAGATAATAAAAAACTTTTTAACAAAATAAAAACCGTCTTCAAAAAACTAAAAACCAAAAAATAATCTAATCTTGAAATCTACCTTGTCTAACCACATCAAATATTTAACTAATCTGAAGTCGGTGCCAAACAAACAACTGAGTCGAGTATTGCCGGTCTGCGCCAAAGACTATACCTACAAATTGGTCCGCGCATCTCGTTACTGAGTATACTTTTGTTATTCTTCGTCGGTTGTTTATTTGGCACCGACTTCAGATTAGTTAAATATTTGATGTGGTTAGACAAGGTAGATTTCAAGATTAGATTATTTTTTGGTTTTTAGTTTTTTGAAGACGGTTTTTATTTTGTTAAAAAGTTTTTTATTTTAAACTTTTTAGTGGATATATTTACTATTCTTTGTCACTAAAAAGATTTGTATATCAATCTTTTTACTGGATAATAGGTATACCAATAATCGAGATTATCTTGGCGCAACCCGTGAAATACGTATCACTGACAAGTTCCGGTGGCCATTTGTGGCCTTCTTCATCACTTCCATTTCAGCAAATGATACTTTCTGAATGCAAATGCTTGACTTCTTGATGAAAATACCAAAATTGCTATCGGTATGCCTATAAAATTTGAGGAGTCCTCTCAATTCCTCATGGATCCCATGATCAGAACATTTTTTTGAAAAAAATGGGACCAATCTGTAAACATATCCTTTCATATAAAAAAATAATTTTCCAAATCGGTTCATAAATGACGGAGATATGAGGTAACAAACATAAAAAAAAAAAATAAAAAAAAAAATAAAAAAAAAAATTAAAAAAAAAATAAAAAAAAAATACAACCGAATTGAGAACCTCCTCCTTTTTGAAGTCGGTTAAAAAGTATTAAAGGGCCCGAGCCTCGTCTAACGGCGTAGCTGTATAACTGAAACAAATAACGCTTAGTTACGGCAAACGAGTGCGAATGAATATCTATGGATGTGGTGTTTGCTATTTTGAAGTCCTATAATAATTGCTACATAGCAGCCTATGCGTGGGTTTCGTAGTATAGCTGTGCTCAATCGCCACTCAAATATAAGGGCTTGGTTTATTTAAACGGGCCTACACAAATATGCATAATAAAGACGTCACAAACAGTTAAGTGTGGTTTTATTACCGATAGCTAGGTAAAGTATTATGGGCTTAGAACACTTATCAAAGGATTGCGGGTTCGATTCTCGCTTGAAAAAAAAAGATATTTAATTAATTTGACGTAGTCTCAGTGTTACTGGGATTTCTCGCGGACAATCGTACTCATGATACAAGCGTAGCTTACTTTGAAACTATACAGTTCGTTTAAATTCGTTAAGTGAAAATTAAGAAAGGTATATCCATTGTTAATAAAGTTACCACATCCAACAATCCAACATCTATGTACCTCGCAATCTTGAATTTACGCCCGTGTTGAATTTACGCCGGTCCGAAAGACCGCACTGATCAAGCGGCCAAATTGATATCGCGTCGTCAACTTTACGCGACGATTGCGCGTGGCACGTGAGGGTTAATTAAAACATGAGTCGGTTTTAGTGTCCTATTGGCTGGAATTTATGTGTTTCTAGTTATTTGAAAGGTTACCTTAAGACAATCAATATAAAGAGGATTTTGTACTTAATGTCTTAAGCTTAGAACCGTAACCGATCTATCATAGAACCTTTAAAATGAAGTTAAGAAGCGTGTAATCAGCATTTTAAAATCCCCATTAAATTTTAATTTGGGAGATGGTAAATTGGCAATTCTTCGCCAGAATAATGATCTAGTGTATTGAGTTGCTCGGCTCATGGAGTCGAAGCATCATATTACAGAGAACATACGATTTTGGGGTCATAAAAGGTCCCAACACAGCACTGAGGGTCGATGGCATTACAGATGAGATCAATTTAATACGGCACTAAATAATAACATTTAATCGGTTCTCCGCCTCCTTTCGTTCTTTATCGAGAAATCGCATGATAAATATTAATCAAATCTGGAAAGGTGGAATCCATATCTTCCTTCACACAGACTGACAAGCCATCTCTATATATATTGTCATAACAGGTTTTTTTTATACCTAAAGGTCACGCAACACCCGTATATACTGATAATTTAAGACCAACGTAGTATAACTAGCTTATTTACGTATATTTATTATTAAGTACGTATCCTGTAATTATATTAAAATAGACCGTCTTCTTATCTAATTCTTTTTCTTAGAAAGGATTGTGCTATTTATTTAGTAAGCATTCAAGTGTGGCATTCCAAACAAATTATTTGTACGTCTATTGTTTATGTATATTTACTAGCTGCGCCCGGCGGTGTTACCCGCGTTAAAAAGTATGAAAAATTAAAACATCTATCCCACGGGAAGCATACATTTTACCGGGATAAAAAGCCTATGTGCTATTCCAGACTATAATCTATCTCTGTGCCAAATTTCATCCAGATCCGTTCAGCCGTTCGGGCGTGAAAGAGTAACAAACATCCATCCATCCATCCATCCAAACTTTCACATTTATAATATTAGTATAGATGAGATTTTGCATCATTGTTATATATAGAATAGTAGATTTGTTTGAGTTAGCGGAATCTCCGGAATGAGTGATTCAATCCTGAAAATTATTTAACTGATACAAAAGTTACTTTATCCCTAAGTGCTTAGGGCTAGATTTCATTACACTCAACCATTGGGGGCAGTTACCATTGCGGGACATGTAGGGCAAAATCAACTGGTTGCTGGCATCCCCGACTATGCCAGCAACCAGTTGATTTTGCAATAGCAATAAAACCAAGATATCATAAATAAGTACGAGAGTGACGGCGTATTTCTCGATGACGTTACAAAAACATTAGGAGTCCCTGCTTACCCTGTTTTATTTCTTAAACGAACCATTCTCCCCAAAAATGTGTGATCGGAATTTGACAAATATCTCGAATAGGTACCTGTTTAAAGTTGGAAGTAGGTCACCAGGATTATCAGTGGCTGCGTAATCCATACTAATAGGGTCTCTGCGTGTCCTGCTTAGCATTCATCGGGAAAACCTTTTGAAGTGCTTCTTCGGTACTGATTAGGTTCGTTTAATGTTAATATCTCACTCCCTCGGCGAATAAAGTAGTACAGGTTGTTGCGTCTGCTTTAGGGCATTTGCAATTTTGTTACCTGTTCCTCGAATACATGTCTCTGATATTTTATTTCAAAATATTACTAGTTTGTCTTTATGACAAAAATATACTTCACAGAATAAGATTCGGACTACATCGTTGCAACAATCCGGCTAGGAAAAAATAATATTTACTAACAAATATTGCTAAAAATAGAGTAGTTTTTTTGTTTTTTTTGATATTTATTTGCAAACGAAAATAAAACATGATAACCAAGACACAAACTTGCGCCTAGTTTGGAAAAACCTACCATGTCAATGTGTAACTAAACTGAAAATATTTTTTCTTTTCTTTACTAAAGGCTAAACCAAAAATATTTAAATATATAATGTAATACGTGATCTCTTTATTAACACAGGGGTTGTTGTACTTTGTCGAACTTATGTCGTCAATGTATCATAGATCCCTATTCCCAACACTATAGTAAGGTTTCCCACAAAACATCGATATCAATTTTAGCTCTACTTTCGGAAAAACAAACTCATGGAAAGGCAACAAACTTCTGCCCGCCATACACGAAGGCTCAGAAGATCCCGCACGTGTATCAGATATATTTCATCCCAATATGTATATCAAAGGGCGTGGTCTGTTAAGGTTAATTTATTTTTCTTAATAGCTCCTACCAGGTGGCCGCCACGAGTCAACGACAATATTCTTTGAAAAAGGTGTTTTTATACAAAAATGTCTTTGGATCCCATGGTTTTGTTGTAAATATTGCACAAAGGACACGAGTTTGAACCCGGCTATGTATTATACATAAGTGTTTATTTGTGTATCTTTTTAATTCAATATTAAGTGACGCGTAAAGAAGTTGGGGTTGGAACATTCTGTTGCCATATATCTGCTCATCTGTCTCAATGCTTGCTTGTGAGTTGAATGTATAAAGTTCTGGTAGTCAAGTTAATACCAAAATTTCATAGTTTATCTAAAATAAGAATAAAAAAAAACTATTCTATCATAAATCTCCCACATCATAATATCGACGATAAAAACGACGCCGTAGATAAGAAAGCCCGTGTTCAGTTGTTATTAGTGACTCTGCTTTATGTGCGATTGGGCCCAGGTTTGAATCTCGGTAGAGGCAAACTTCGTGTGATGAGCACAATTAATTTTACCCCAGTTATGGACGTCAATGCAGATCGGACCACAAAACAACAACTAAATATGAGGGTACCCCAGTTCAAACTATGATACTAGGACATCAAACACCTCAGTCCTCCCGTGACCATGGTTGCTGTAAAGCAGCCTGGAACGTAAAAAAACATAAAATAAACGCGATAAAATCCGTCAAATTAGTTTTATTTCCAGCTCACTCTAATTTCATTATTTCCTAGCTTTATCCGAGTTCATTGATATTTAAGCTAAATTATAGGGTTGGAAAACGAGACCGCTACAAAATGACGTCATTAATGTATTTTTCTGTGAGCTTCCGCGTAGCAATATAATGTTCGTTGACGCTGCTATATGAGCTGCGGCGGCAGAGATAAGTCATTTAGTGGTAATTTAGTGTCGTACCGTCAGCATAGGAAAACATATTGAAAGAAAAAATTATAACAGCAAATTAATATCGTCTGTTTTTTTTCACATATTAGTAAGATGTATTGGTTCTATATACAAGCTGATATGTTACGCCGGACAGTGCTAAGAAATAAGACACGTCATCTGCCTCTATTCTTTTATATAGCTTTGTCCTTATCTGACATGCGTTACATTATGACGGTGGGGTGTTATTACATATAGTATGCACGTATGATTAATTAATCATAATGCAGCCATTTAACGACGTTAATACTTCCTTTGAAAATTCTCGATTTCAAATTATATTTCATTTATTATCATATATGCCACCATTACAGTTTTATTAAGGCTGCAGTTGCGGGGTGGTAGATTGCCGCAAGGGAGGTGGGGGGGGGGGGGGGGGGTGTCTGGGCACAATGGTACATTATTTTATTAAGCCGAAGCTACCGCACACAAGTGCCAATTTTGTTAATTTTGAAAGAAATTTGAGTTTCTTTTGAGTCTATGAACAGAGCCGAATGCCTCTCTAGCTGATAAGATTAGCATTAGACCAATTACTATGGTTGTCAGAGGCGTCTATAATTGACAGCTTATGTAATTTGAACCTTAATAAAAAAAAAATATGTTTTGGGCGTTTTATAAAGAGTTCATTTCATTTGCTATGAAAAACAAACACGACGGCAGCCATGAATGAAGTCGAACCTAACATTTATTTTTTAAAACATATTTAAATATTCTAGCGGCTCAATGGGTAGCCGATAAAGCAACAATAAAAGCATTAATTCGTTGGCAATTCGCGACTATAAGGTTACAAGCGAGCCGAT
The DNA here is from genome assembly GCA_905404115.1 of Pheosia gnoma. Taxonomy (NCBI): domain Eukaryota; kingdom Metazoa; phylum Arthropoda; class Insecta; order Lepidoptera; family Notodontidae; genus Pheosia; species Pheosia gnoma. The sequence continues at coordinate 9,564,121 of FR989903.1, forward strand.
AATATGAGTCGCCCTTTTACCGATTTGTCGTTTGTGTAACGTGCTTACTTTATTTTGGGTACTTAGTTGTAGTTTTATTTTAAAACAAATGAGTTATATGGAAACCATTTATTTTGTTTACTGTATTAAGCTAGATAGTTTGTCTCAATGTTTAAATTCGTTTTTGTTTTTACTGATTAATTTTCATACAGCTTAATCTTCTGTCTAGACTAGTTACAAGAGCTTTCTTGGGAAATCTATTCTGCTTTACGCAATTTAGCATTGGTGACTAAGCGACCGGGGCGTTCCTAATATAATTAAACTTTCAAGCACGACATGGAGCAGGCGTTGTGAACTTGTTATACATATAAGATGCTTCTTTTAAACACTTGTACAAGGCTGTACCTACATTTTTTTTAAACAAAATAGGTACAGTCGAGTGCATCAATTTATTTACTCGACTTACACAATTCGTGAACGTCATAATTTTAAAAGCTAACACCTCTCCTCTCACGTTACAAATATTATGCCGACATTTTCAAATGACATAATTGTACGGTGCTCATGTTACCTTAGTGCTTACCCCCATTGTGTGATCGACGCTTTAATACCGTTTAAGGGTTACCAGATACGGATTTATGATTTTTATCGTCAAGCTTTTTATTATAGTGTACTATAGGTGTGATTTAAGGCATTCGAGACGATTATAGTGATGTAAATATGGAGTAGTTGATGATTTTACGATAACAATTTAAGAATTATTCTTTTAATATTAGACACATTTTTTTTTTTTTATTACATTATAGGCAAGTATTTGATCTCGATCTCACCTGATGGTAAGTGACGATGAGATCTACGATGGAGCATACTTGCCTAGGTAGGAAGGCGGCAGTAGATCGAGACGCTACATTCACTAGGCACATGCAGCGCAACTGATCTGACCCGCCATCCATGAATGGCAACACCGAACATCATGCCGGAACACGGCTAGGCCGCTTGGCGACATGGCTTTGTTCAGTGGGTGGTGACTAACCACGGCCGAAGCCTACCACCAGTAGAGTTGTCACCTAGTTGGCACCACCCAGGGTCACGTGTAGGGTATCTCGAGGGTACTTAATTCTCCTACGGACGAAGGATTTGATTCGAAACGAATGTCTGGTTTTCTGGTGATACTATAAGCTTGTAGTTCACATCTGCAATACTAATCTACCGCTTCAGAAATAAGATTTTGGAAATATCTATCGCATCGTATCTCGCTGCGGAAAATTTCGCCAATTTTGTTTTCGTAACTTTCCCTGGTGTGGGAGTTACTCATAGTATAAGCATATCTTAGTACAGGACCATACAGTCGGGGTTTGTCTGGTAGTTTATTGCTATGAAGAATTTATAAATAATGAAATAATACGTTTGTTCGATTCGTGCGTTAATAAAATGCTATAAGCTTGCATCAGTTAACATTCAATGTAAATTACTGGAATAACGATCTCGTAGTGTGAATACTTATTCATATATTGGGCCACAAATTCATGGAAATTTTAATATGTTTACAATAGCAACACGAAGGATTTTCCAGAGCAAAATTGCTTTTAAATTAAATGTTATATTCATATTGAATTTTATCGTATAGAACATGGAATTTAAACAACTTATCAAAATTGTGGTAAATAAAGAAATATGATAATTATTTAGTATGAATTAATATGTTACTATTCAGTTATTTAATCTATAGCCAAATAGCTACAAGAATAGAGTATGTAGTGGAATATACAGTAGCCTCATAAATGTCTCTTCAAATGTAGAGTCGTGTCGCACCTTAGAGAGCGCTCGAATTGAACAAGACTAACGTTTGGTTTATTTATCCACGGTCTCTACGGAACTGTTACACTTAGCTGTGTTGACTTAGAGCTAGAATATCTAGCTTAAAACTGTATTTGGGATGCAGTGTTTTTATCAGTATCTTATGTAATTCCATAGTTTAAGACCAAGTTGTTAACTATTGGAGCAAGCTACTATAAGTCTTAATAATGGTAAGAGGTGGGTGCTGACACTGCGACACAGTTTGATAACATTGCAAATGTCGACGTCTTTTCGTTAATGACTCGTATTTCTTGTTCTTAATAAATGTATATGATTTGAACACTCAGATTCAAGTTAAAGAGGCAAGAATAAAAACCAAAATGTTTTGGTTACACAACAACAGTTTAACACCTTCATTTAGTGCTTAGAGAGCACCATGTTGTTTGCAGCTACTTTTTTAAATATTTCTTAGTTTGATGTATGTGTTGCCAGCGTTGTCGAATTACCAACAACCCGTTTTTCTTCTTCTATTTAACTGTAATTTTATTTGATATAAAACTTTTTAACATATTAATATCTTTTTTTAAATCTCCTGACACATCAAGGAAACTCGCAACAAAAGCTCGCGTTTCGACGACTCACGCGCATCTGCCTACCCCTTCCACTTGTGGGCGGGGCTGAATGCTCCACCCATTGAGTATTGGAACCAGTTTATTTTTAAATGGGGTGAGAGAGATCATAACATTAACCATTACTTAAATGTTAAATAACACCCAAGCTAAACTAACTTAGTTCGTATAAATCTTTGGTTGTTATTAAGAGCAGTCTACCATCGTAGAGTCCGGGTTCTATTTCCAGTTCACAGTGTCCTGAATAATCTGCAATAACGGGCTATCAATGAAATGAAGCAGGTTACAAGAAAAGTATTACAAGTACTAAATGTTTCGCAAGCGAAGTTTAAAACTTTCATCGCCCTAGTACACCGTACTTCCCGACTCTACGTACGTGCAGTAGAGTCTGTGATCAGAATAATAATGCGGTGTTATAGAGACAAGCGGGGTTTAGCCAGTCGCAGAGAGATGGATGTAGAGGCTTTGTTTGTTTTGTATTGTCAGGATTTCCTTGTCCAGTGGTATTAGTTTATTTATTAATATACTTATCTAGTCATCCGTCCTCCCGTGACCATGGTTGCTGCTTAAAGCAGCCGAGACGTCAGGAACGTAATAACATAAAATAATCGCGATATAATCCGTAAGATTAACTTTATTTCAATGTGTAGTATTCGCGGAAATATAAGAAATCAATATACTTATCTAGGTTACTAAGGAATATCTCAAGGCGATTTGCCAGTATACCGGGCACGCTCCTATACTTCACTACGCTGCGGTTTAGTGAACTTCACATGACTTTCGACAGATTATCAGGTTTATTATATCTCCTTATATTTCGCATGGTAGGATGAAATGTATTGCTCAATAATGTAAAAGATCTATTTAAAAAAAAAAGAGCAACCATGGAGTTTCTTGCCGTTCTTCTCCATAGGAACGGCATTCCGAACGGGTGGTAAAGCAGTAGCATAATGTTTTTGTAACTTGACGATTCATAAGTACTGTACAATAATGGTTTACGTGAATAAAAAATACTCTGATTCTGATTCTGTAAATTGTGTGGCTGTATAACGAAAATATACTCTTATCTCATAGCGGTCTCAAAATTCAGTCCCTATAGAATTTCCGAGCCTACTTCCATCTCACAATTAGTAATAAGCAAACATTCCCCAGACGTGAAATCAGAGAGTGGAAACCGAATCAAGAAATACACCTCCTGTTATTTGAAAGGAGCTAAAATATCAGCGACTTTATCTGATTAAATTCGTAACGAGTGCGCGACGGAGGTAGATTTCCCAGTGGGGTCACAGGAGGGACTCATGGAACTGGCCCACATAGAAAGTCATCGGTGGAGTGAAAACAGGTTAAATTATATTACGACCGCGAGGTCTGAGTGACTACTTGGATCACATGATCGAATACCTTCGGCTTCGATGCAGTAGAGGCTATTTCGCGATGGATCTTTTTGTAATTTGCCTGCGTGTGGGTGTTACTAGAACTTTTCAAATCATTTAAAGTAACCGTTGGTTAATTTACGATACAATTAGGATGTATACTCAGAGTGCTTGATTAGCCACAAAGCTAGAGATATTAAATTCTACGGATCTGCGCCTTTGAGGGCATCGCGTTTAAATTTAAAAAATCTATTTAGTATTATATAACACAAGTCTGTCACAACTAAAATGTATTTGCATGTCAAGCATCGCCATATGCATACCTGAGTTAGGCCAATAACACAATAATCAGTTTTAATAAACAATCCCTTCACGATTCTCGCTATACCGCACCCAACACAATAAGGGTTGATCACATATGTCCGTTTGTTGAAGATTTGGTTGCGGCGATTGTAAGGTTGTCACTAACTGGCTTTAAAAGTTAGATGGTGCAAATATTATGAGTAGATTTTCAATAAATACTCGATGTCACGTGTTTTTTTTTTCGTTTTTACGTATGGTTTGGCTACACCTAGATTAATGTTAATGCCATTATACGCCTTAATTAAGGCATTAAACATTACTATCTTAAACGCTTGGCTATATTAATGTAGTTCTGCCAAAAGCTCTTAATGTCTAACGTCGTGAGTAATGACGTTAGTCAATTTATGTTCAACTGTTAGCCACATCTGCTAAGTGACGTTATTATGGCACTAATTAGTGGACTTAGCTACGGGTGTAGCCAAGCCATTCAGGACACTTTAGCCAGTTTGGTCGAGCCCCTTACTGGGAATCTTGGGTACAAGATAACCATAAATACTTATAGAGATAAACTTTCATTACTGGGGTACAAATATTCGTAGTCATCACACTAAGTTAACCTTTACCGATATTCGAATTCGGGACCCACGCTACAGAAAGCAACCAAATTATTTTTATTTAATTGATTTATTAATTGGTCATTGAATTCGCGCGGTTGAGATACCTTTTGTAATTGGAAGATCCACAACTTTCTCTCAAGTAATTATGTAAAACTTTACGACTTAATGGGATGGGCAGCAGCTAAAAGTAACATTAATAAGTACTTACGTGACGTATATTATTTCAAACGTTCATTGTTTGTTTTAAACTATAGGCCGCTAATCTTACAAACTTGAACCGTTCGCCAACCCTAATTTGAATAATTCCTCGTCACGGGTTACAAATAATTGCTCCGTTGTCAGTACCTGCAGTAATTGCAATTTATAACCGTCACTCTGACACAGAAATATCAACTTTGTAACGCGCAAAATACAATTTAAAATCATGTTGTAACGAATTTAACGTTTTATTTTTAACGTAATTATTACAATAATGGTTTTTAAGCGTTTTTAGAATAATGTGTGTTTGCAATTGTAGAGGTAGATTTAGTGATGCAATAATTCATATGTAGTGAATAATTGTATAATTAAATTATTGAAATCTTGTTATTAAAGCTATTGTTATTAGTTCGACTTTATTATTATACTCGTAGCGGTAAGCCCCCGGACGAAACATAATCCCGTTCAACATAAAATAGACTTTTAGTTATTTTAGTCATAAGTCGTTTTCTGTTATGTTATTTGTAAGTAATTGTTTTCTTTGTAAATATAAATAAAGCCTCTTACAGGGTACATTATTTATTTATTTTTTGTATCGTGGTATAAATAAATATAAAAGTAAGTAAGTAAGTGCGCGTCATTACCGCATTTGTAATCATTATTTGCAGTCACAATTTCAATATTAATAATTATATCTTAAGACTACACCAAACATATATAAGGTGTAACAATAATAGTCTAAAATATTTTAACCAGACCAACAGTAGGTTATAAAGTTAACATTTCCATTAAAATTAATCTAATTATTAGACATTTAAAGAATGGCACCCTGTACTGAGCGTATAGCCAAACGCTACTTAATCGCCTAGGTTAAACACATTACTGATTCAAGTGTTCAAATATTTTACACTATATTTGCTAAACCTTATATAAACATTAATGAGCTGTATGAATAAAGTGATTTTAATAATGTTTTCATTGGGCACGATAATACGTACACAAGTCCAATAAGGACGGCTAGATTCATCCGAGATGTGGTTAGATAAAAACTCTGTCAGTTTTCCTAAAACCTCTCACGGCAAAACTTCCGACGGCGAATCACAAAGGAATACCGAACAGTACTCGAGTTCCAGGATGAATCGATCAAGGAGAGCAATCGATTATCAGATTAACCTTTACAGGAGTTGTTGTCAGAAAAAAGAATGACAGTCGGCATCGTAAGACGTGATTGCTGGCTGATATAAAGGGTGAAGATATTTCAAGTGCGCGGAGACAGGGATGAAAAAAAAGAAATGGCATTGTTCAAACATCGAAATATACGAATAGTAGATTCGCACCAAAATTGTATGATATCGGTACCTACGTATTTAAATACATTGAAAACGTATACTAAGGGCCCGGTTGAAGGGTTTCCAAATATACCTACTGTTTGGCTGCACCGAGTGGTTGTGAGTTTGTTTCTCGACTCCGCCAAATATTTGAAATTATCTTTTCGTATATTGGTCTGGCATCCCTCGTTTAACAGGATCGTTTCCAGTCTTGTACGGTATTGCTTAGTTTGGTAGCATACAGTTATTAGTCGCAGAAAGCCGGTGGATGCGAGTGGCGGAGGACCGTGATGTGTGGAAGTCGTTGGGGGGGCCTATGTCCAGCAGTGGACGTCTATCGGCTGATTGATTGATACAGTTTCCAGTTTCAGTTTCAGTTTCAGATGATTTTTCCTAGTGAATGTGCCGCCTTCCTACCTAGGCAAGTAAGCTCCATCGTAGATCTCATCGTCACTTACCATCAGGTGAGATCGAGATCAAATACTTGCCTATCAATACATATAAATAAAATTGGAGTGTCTGTTTGTAATATTAAAATAACCGCTTTTTACTAAGTGCATTTAGATGTATACACGTTACCTATACCGAAACAATTTTTTTTACAATTTTTGTCTGTCTGTCTGTCTGTTTGTTCCGGCTAATCTCTGAAATGGCTGGACCGATTTTGACGGGACTTTCACTGGCAGATAGCTGATGTAACAAGGAGTAACTTAGGCTACTTCTATTTTAGAAAAAAAATAGGATCTCACGAAAAAAAATTAAAACCAATGTTGCAGCGCAGCGCCTGATAGCAACAACCTGCAATGCGTCCCGCGGGCTCAGAATGGGCGAGCAGGCTGTTGTCAACGGTTGTCTTTGTTAAATACCACGCGGACGAAGTCGCGGGAAACAGCTAGTAATGAAATAAAAAAATACAGTTATTTGGTGTTTATCTGGCGGTATTGATTATTATTTATTTTGATAAGGCCAAATACGACAAAAACATACCTACCATATAAAACAAATTTTGTGAAAATAATGTCAATCAACAGGGAACCGGAAACAATGACGAACAAACAATACGAACAACTCGACGATGGGAAACAAATATTTGGTATGATGCCAAACAATGTTTTTAATCAGATGTACCTTTAATAATATTAATATCGTTATTCGAACACACCAACGAAAGCAAGACAATGCCGCTGCATGGCGGACTTAGTGAGAGTTATTATTTGAAATTACAAATAATTTGATTATTTTATTCGGGTATGTAACCTTCATAGCCTACTGAATAAGACCCTTAAAATATTTTACACTATCATTCTTAAACCTTATATAGATATTAAACATCCATGTCCAACTACAAACATTCATGCTCATCACACAAAGTTTGTCCTTACAAGGATTTGAAACCGGGACCCTCGGCGCAGAAAGCAGGTTCACTACTAAACTGAGCTAATTAGGTCGTGATTATTAAAAAAAAAACTAAAGTCTATAACACTAGGACACTAAGACGTCAGCCACCTCAGTCCCCTATGACCATGGTTGCTGTAAAGCAGCCGAAACGTCGGGATCTTAAAAACTTAAAATAAACGCGATAAAATCCGAAGTAAATAGATTTATTTCAGTAAAGGCTATAACTTACGACCTTCTGAGGCTACAAGCTAAATTGAATTGGGACTGAAAATCTGTGGTTTACACTGATTTCAGTGAAGTGATTATGTGCCATCAGTGTAATGTGCCGGGAAAATCTCAGTTTTATGTTCCAAGCCCGGCGAGGCTCTTAGCGATTACGAGAAAAGTGAAGTAGGAAAATCCCAGCTTTTACCGAAAGTAGTGTGACTTGATAGTTTTATTTTACCGGATTGGTACGTTATTGAATGAATAACGAGTGCCTACATTATTTTTATGTGGACAAAAGCTTTTAAAAACCTCACATTAGAGTTTTTAATATCTCACAAAAGTAATTTGTAAATGTGGGAACCGTGTAGCCATTAACTTGTAATTATAGACTTAGAGTTATTACTTTTTTTTTCTTTTTGACCAGCTGCTAAAGTATGCCTAACCGTTCCTACATTGCTCTCACATACCTATAACAATGTACTGCTCAAAAATATAAAAGATCTTTTTACAAAGGGCAACCATGCAGTTTCTTGCCCGTTCTTCTCTTCTCGTCTGACGTATTTTATTCATGTAATTGTGCTATTGTTCTTTGAAGCTAAGTATTATTTAAGGTTATTTATTTTTAACTTGCAGGCTAACACTACTGGAGGCAATAACAAATTGAAATTATGTATTTTTTACAACTGGACGGACGGAGGAATGTGGATTAAAGGTGTCATTCAAATCTTCTAACCGATCGACTAACTAACTGCCAATGAACTAACTTAGGGAAAGTAAGATGTCGCGTCCGCCACCTTGTTGAAATGACACATACACAAAAAAACTTTATTTGATTTCATATAAAATTATAACTTTTATTTTTCTAGCGTCCGTGTGTGTCCTTTTAAATCGTACAAGAAATAAACTCTTCACGTTGCCGTTACGTCCTATTCATTATCATGTATCAATGATAATGAATAGGACGTCTTAGATCTATACTATCTCGTAGATATATAACATCTATACCCCATTAATAATGATTCCAGACCACACTACCAGCAACTTTCTCCACAAAAGCTGAGACAAAATTCACAAAACTGGCCACTCACAGGTAAAATAAACAAAAAAAAGACCAGTCAAGAAAAAAAATACTTTCAAATATCGATTTGAACGACGCCAGCCTGTCTGACACTTGTTCATTCATTTATTTTTACGTTCATTCATAGTTAGAATAGCTTCTTTTTGAATGAAACTGTTTCTATTGAACACTATAGGTACTCTTGTTTGCGGCGGGATAATGTATGGGTAATTTATTACTGCGTTCTTCAGAAAGGAGTGTTTTTGTAAGAATGATTCTATGAATGAACGTCTTTGAGTTGGATTTGCGTGTTAAGTGTGTTATTGTGGGAGGTTTCAAAGTGTCGTTAAGCCAAAAATATGGTGAGAGGAGTGGAAGTTATCGCAAAATGCCGAGTATTTCAAAATAATTAATTAGAATATGAACAAATTATGCAGATTTTATCGCGTTTATTTTATGTTTTTTTTTACCTTCCCAACGATGCCCCCCAGTTTAACTATGACACAAGGACTCTAACCACCTCAGTACAGTGACCATGGTGGCTGTAAAGCAGCCGAAACATCGAGAACGTAAAAAACATAAAATTCGCAAAATTAGTTTTATTTAAATGTGTAGTATTCGCTTAAATATAAGAAATCAATATATAACATGAACAATTCTGCGACTGTGTCTTTATGTGAGTGTGAGTCTTTATGTTATTTTTAACAACTCATTGGCATAATTCAGGAGCATGATCGCCACGTGCCTACCAAAATTGCTTGGCGTAACATACGTCCGATACCATTATTTACTGCTAATGGTGAGCAAAGAATAAAAATAATAAGATAAGATGTTACACAACATTTGTAGCAAGTATTTTAGTACCTAAGTACCTATTTGTAATTGAAAAAAAAAACAATTATAGACAAGTTTATTAAACGCTCGCTTTGAAAACAGAGTGTGCAGGTTCAACCACCTATTTACACCTCACCGATTTTCAGATTACACGACAACCTGATCTTAAATAAAAGTTGCTGTACTGGTGAATGTCTTGAATATCTTGAGGTATCTGCAAGTCTTTCGAAAGCCGTGTAAAGTTGGTCAGCCAGCACTAGGCCGGCATGATGGACTATGTCCTGTACCCCCGTCCCGCATTGAGGGGAAATGTGGCTGGTATAATAATAATAGGCTCACCCCCTATTACGTTGAGACCATCAGCCAGATTTTTAATACTAAATCACCAGACGAACACAACAACTATACGGTCCCACACTTAGCAACGCTTGTGTAATAGGTACCGTACAATGGACTGCGGGCGAACCCAGTATAAAATACTTATATAGATATTAAACATCCACGAATCGGATACAAACATTCATGCTCATCACACAAAGTTTGTCCCCTACCAGGATTTGAGCCCGGTATCCTGGGCGCAGACGGCAGTATCACTACACTATACCAACTGAGCTAATCAGGTTATCAATGAGCACCCTATTCTTATTATTACAGATATAATGGTGTTCTTTTTATATAGCGAGTTCATTCAACTAAACGAATTCTTTATTACTCAAGATAGGCATAAACAATTATAATCCAATTAGTATAATTAATATATACATCGGATAAATAAAACTGTAATAACAAAAGTTGTATTCAATATCTGTAGTTTCGACTCTGCAATTGACTACTCTTTGCGCGAGCGCACGCGATGCGCCCCGCCCCCATCATAGCCAGGCAGTGTTTCTGACGCCCCCCTCAGATACATATCAGTCCATCGAATGAGTGCTCTTAATGGCTTTCCGTTCGCACATTACTCTGTAATTTTAACAGTCAGCATGCGCTGATGCGAAACACAGGCGTAACTTTAAACATATTTAAAACTAGCGGTTACCCGCGACTTCATCCGCGTGGTATTTAACAAAGATACAACCGTTAGCAATAGCCCGCTGGCGCGTTCTGAGCCCGCATGACCGACAGCCTTTGTGATATTAAGTCGTTGGCGTGGGTTGGGGGGTTTTTTTCTAAAATAAAAGTAGCCTAATTTACTCCTTGTTACATCACCTATGTGCCAGTGAGAGTCCCGTCAAAATCGGAACAGCCATTTCAGAGATTAGTGGAACAAACGGACAGACAGACAGACAGACAAAATTTAAAAAAAAAATGTTTTGGTATATGTATCGTGTATACATCCAAATGCACTTAGTAAAAAGATTATTATTATTAGTAAAATTATTATTATTATAATGATTCTGTAGTATAGGTACCAAGCCCAGTCCGACCACGGACTGTTCAAATCACACAGGTACGTACCCAAGCGAGTAACCACTCAACGACGTCCAATTATAATTGTCCGCAAGTACATTCCACCGAGCAGTCGTTACAGCAATTGACTCTTGTTGGAGCCATTGGAGCGTTTGAGGATAATTTGGTACAAATTGGCAACAATATTTAAGATCCGATTGTTATTTGATCCTTATTAGCAACGAGAAATTTTCCAGGTAGTGTAGGAATATTATACTATTATTCCTGTTATCCATCATTTGTGTTATCAAATTGCTTAGACTAAGCAAATAGACATATAGACTTGGGTTGCATTTAGAAACGTCCATATAGCAATTAATGTATATTTAATTGGCAGAGAGCCTACACTACGGCGTCGAAAGACTTTATGTAAGATGTCACCCCACAAGATGGACTGATGGTATCACACAACACCAGTTGATGTGAGTGGTGTTAGTCATCCAGGTTTTGCCAAAATAAACCGTATGTGAAGGGTAAAAAGCCCGTAACGCGTCGCCACAGACATGTGAATCCTATTAGATAATCCGTTCCTCTTTTATGTAATTGTTTACTTTACCCATATAAGGTCGATGAGCGATGTTTCTTTTTTGTTTAGTTTTTATTATAATTATCCTTCGCAGCCAGGTCACCCCTCAGGTCTCAGGTCATGGACCCAGCGTCCAATCCTAGTTACAAACTGTGTTTAACAGCATCAGCTGTCTAGAGATGAGGTATTGGACTTTCAGACTATATTACTTTCTTAATATTTCCATTTGACAAGCAATCATGCTTTCATATTGTGAGTTTACTTCATTGTTTATATTATTTGTTTCATGAAAATGTAGCGAAGAAAATAGAGATGGAAAAATATAAAAATTCGAGGTAACAATATTAATATGATAACTTTTTTTTTATAATAATTGCATCTTTACGCCCGTAATCTTTGACGGAGCATGCAGTAGTACACTGTAGTGCATCCACATTTTGCTTAAGGTTCTTCTTCTTCTTTTTTACGAAATGAAATGCGATGAAATAAAATGGATACGCAAATGGCCTCACCCACAACTTAGCGGGTATTTTGCCAATGTCAAGTAATTAATAGCAATATAACATTCAATAAATACACATTATAAATAAAATAATGGATGTGACATGATGAAATGAAAATGGCGTCCCTGCTTAAGGTTCAATCAGATTGTTTTATTCTTGACAACACTATGGCTTGATCAACACTAATGTAATGTAAACCATTAACGAAGCTTAGATCAAAATAAACTCGGACTAATATGTACAAAAAGCTTTTAGTAGCGGTGTATCGATTGGGCTTACTTACTTTTTCTGGGTCTTATGTTAGTTCATATAAGACCCAGAATAGGTACAGAATACAGGGTGTAAGGGGCATGATATCGATAAATGTGGGTAAAGGTTACATTTAATGCCTTTACTAAAATTATAGAAATCATTTGTCGTCATGGATTACAAATGTTTCCATTTTTGAGCGCGCAATGTCCCGAAAACTACTCGATCACTACACAACGCACCGCGCGATACCCGACGCGTGCGAATGACGAGCACCCAAAAGCATAGGTACCGAGTTTTAATTTACATTGCAGTTTTAGGTCTAATTTAGTAATTATGTATATTTTTATTTATAATCATGTTGAGATAGATTTTTATTATAACATCATGCCAAAATCAATTCTAAATCACCTGAAAAAAATGCGTGAAATTCATGGAAAGATCGACGGTAAATGCCAACTCTAGAGGACGCAGAATCATGAGTTGAATCCATTCTATCAGTTTTCATTACGAAGCCACATATATAATACTAGGAAAGCATCAAATCGCTGACCAATCATGTTTAGTGGCCTAAATTTCAATAATCCAAGCTGTGTGGGAAGATAACATCCTATGTCATAAGAAGGAAGTAAACAATGAAAATATAATCAACAAAACACGAACAGGATAAAGAATTTTGCAAAAACGGTGCCAAAGGGCAAACCGATAGAGGCAGTAAGAAATGGCAACAACAGATAGCCAAACATCCGGGGATCCTTCCTGCCCGCCCCATTTATGATCCTATCAATTCATATTTTGTTTGATGTTCTCACACGGGTTCCATCTAGTTTGTGGTGGGCTATAAGATGAGCGGGGATCGTGAGCGGGAATTATTCAAGCTCGGTTTCTGATTATAAGGTACGTTATAAAATGCATTAGTTGAATATTAGACCACTGATTATAAAATGATTTAGTGACGTACAGGTCGTAGCATACATATTCATTTCATTATGCTGATGTTATATATATAAAATAATAAAAGGGAACATAAATAATTTATAACATTTGTTTTTCTCTTTTAAAAAGTAAAATAATATGATGATATAAATTTGAGCGATCATGTTATGTTGAAAGTGATCTATTCTCCCAATTATTTTCGTATGTTTCTTTTGAACTGAGCGTCAAAACTAGTTTTTAATCCCACGATATATACAACCCGCTCCTTTACTAGCCCCACGTTGTATATGATGTACATATTTTAAACATAACGTTTCAATCGCGACCCCAAGTTTGGTTTGCGCTTTAATATCCTTTGAATTATTACAAGTATTTTATAATACTAATACAATAAAATATTACTGTTTAAACATTGTAAGTAAAGTACGTTTTAGTAATACTGTAATTCATAGCCGGTAATCCGGCTCTTGGGTACGTTTGTGCTAACAGTCTATAAATCTTGCGAGAATTAAGCCAGGGTGGATATAAAAAGGAGCTTTAAAATTAATTTAATTGCCATTGATATAAGAACGGTTCTCTAAGTTAATGATTGAAACGGTTTTTACTTTTATGAGCCATTTTCAGAACACCTGCTGAAAATACATTTAAGGCAACAATATAATCTCGGGGTACAGCGACCGGCAAATGACTTGAACGAAAATGGCGGCTCTGCGCTAGCCATATATAAATATAGCCTGCACAGAACCACAATTTTTAATCAAAAAGTTTGTATTCTTATCTCATTTTGATAATTAACGATTGTCACCGAAAAATGTATGAAAGTACTGCAAGTATCTGTTGCCTGACTGACCGTGTTATCTAGTAATCAGTGTCATGAATCTTTGTTTGACCAAACACAATTGACGTGACGGGCCATTTCATACCAAATACGTACATAATAATGGTCGGCTTTACATAATTAAAATACTTATCTTCTTCTTCTTTTGTTACGAAATGAGATGCAATGAAGTAAAATGGATATGAATATGGCCTCACCCGCAACTTAGCGGGTATTTTGCCAATGTCAAGTAATTAATAGCAATATTAAATTCAATAAATACACATTATAAATAAAATAATGGATGTGACATGAAGAAATGAAAATGGTTACTTCCAAAATACTTATCAAAAGTCTCTATAGGTATATGTTTCGCGTCTCCTTCAGTCTGTCCTTCCAACCGACAGATTTTAATCAAACAGAATGCAGACACATTTTTCACGAAAAAAAAGCACAAATCTCAATTTCCCGAACAAATTGCCGCGCCGTTGTTGACCCTACACCGCTCGTTTACTTAATTGTGAACACGTAAAGGATTGCGCACTTTTTTTGTTCACCCTCCCTTTGATACAGATCTCTGTTAAAAAGTGGATTGTAGATGTTTTTTCCGAACGCACCTTTCTGTTTTTTTTACGAGTAGGTATATTTTTTTTTTGTATTTATTCGCAGCATCTCTGTTTACGTATGGCTGAGTGCCTCTGAATTTTTGACGACGTGATGATTCTGTTTTGCTAATATTGTTAGCGGGTAAGTGCATTTAGGAATGTCGTTTATTTATCTTTAATTTGCATTGTTTGTTTTTGATATAATTTCCAAAATAATGCTGCAATAAATATATAAGCATAGCAAATCTTGGAATAGAAGACTAACTACAATGAAGACTAGCAATGTTGGGAGCGAACAAATATAAAAATAAACGCGATAAAATCTGTAAAATAAGTTTTATTTCAATGTGTAGTATTCGTGTAAATATAAGAAATCAATATCGGTTTATTTCTGTTAAAGAGATTTTTATTTTTACTATTTTTTGTCACTAAAAAGATTTTTATATCGATCTTTTTACTGGATAATAGGTATAAGAATTATAACATTATCGGGAGACAAACAAAGCTTCAAAGAAATCAAGATAAAACAAAAACGACTAAACTAATCATGATACATTTTAAATAGGACCCAATTTGAGGTATATAAGGCTATATACATCTAATTTAATCACTTTAACATATGATTTACTATAGTTATATACTATTGGAACTAGTTTAAATTATATTGTGAAGTGTTTATTACTTCGATTAAGGATAACTGACAGGCGATGGCAAACTTTTAGTTTGTGAACTGATAACAAGTTTGTTCCGATAGGATAACTCGATAGCTTAATATTCCACGCTGCAGTAGAGCTGATGAAAAGGTAGAGTTCGATTATTTATATCATCAGGTTCGGTTATCATGAAAAACTAAGGCGGAGCATTGTCCATATAGTATTCAGACTTCATAGGGTTAATTTCTTACATAAAGTACCTACTTATTACAACGTCGTGTTAGTCACACCGTTGATAACTCAAGAACGGGTGAGCCGATTTTTATGATCTTTGATTTTTTGAATTTATCTCCGCTCCGAATAGCAGAATAACTATTAAAACGTCAGGAATATCCACTAAAAATAATAATAAAGATAATTAATTTTCTCATACATTTGATTCTGTGGCGGTACGAAGTTCGCCGGGACTGCTAGTATTATATATAATTATGGTATGCCGAAAATTATCTTACCGAAAATGATCTCGGGATATACCTACATACATACCTAAAGTAGTATACCTATATAAACTACCTTCATGTAAATAACACTACATCATTAACTCTGACCATCAATTACTGACAGAATTTATACAAAATGAATTAGTGAAAACAAAAAAACATGTATAGTCATAGTCCAATAAAAATAATAGCTTATAAGATTATGAAGTTTTTTTTTCGCATTTTTTTTTTGCTTTCAACGTAATCCAGATTTATATTATTATATATTACACAGCTGTCATTTATCCAATTCGCTTATTACCAAATGATTGACGGCCCGCCATTATCCGTCACGATAAACACGTAATTATCGGATGATAGTGATGTGCCACGCGACAGGACAATAGACCAGCCCTATTTTTCGCGGATTCACTCGATTCTAGGGAAACGAGGTATAATCCGATTTGTTGTTCTTTTAGGGGATTATGGCATTAACGGTGGTAATATTATAATTGAATGACATTATTATAAAATACTCTTAGGCTCAAAAGGGCTAGCACCCAAGGCCGTAAACAAAAATAAAAATAAAAATGAATTTATTGTTATAAAACCATTTTGACGTAGGTAATTCATAGAATTAATACTAAAGTAAAAGAACATTATTTTTTCCTGACTGTACCGCCCACTATCTTTTTTAAGATGGATTCGATCTAAAATGGCTTTAGTACTTGAATGTACCACATAGTTTATATGAAAAAGAATAGACCTGTCAGCCCAGCGGTGTTCCCCTCTAACACATTGTTAAGATAATTTCTCTAATATTCTCTGTGCTCTGTTTATATGCTGTGCTTTCGGTAGCATGTCTATGTATTGAATCATTTTGCAGTCGCACTAACATCGTAGATGAACACAATTCAACCCATCCATTCAGTCGTTTAAACGAAGCGCTCGTGTTAAAATCCTCTTTATTAGCGGTCTCCTCAAAACCCAGCTGGTAAGAATACGGCAAATTTGGGACCCATTTGAGTTAATTGTTGACGAGGAGCTAGCGCGGCGACTGAATCACAAGAGCGACTATTTTAATTAAGCTTTTCAGCGAACCACCTCAGGGACTGAACGTTTAATGTTTGAATTGCAACATTGTTTGTGTGCTTGATTGAGTGGTGTTCAGGTTTTGAGAGTAAGAAATTATTACTAGCCAGTTTCCCATGGCTTTTATACTGGGGTTGGTTTTCGATTTATCTTCTGATTAATGATATTTGAACGGAAAAATGTTCTTCTGTCTTAATAGCTCAAGCGTTAGACTTCGACAGGCTTATGACTGTCCATAGTGAATGTCAAAAATGTTAGGATATGACACCACCAGCATCAGATGCCCTCAAACACAGAGAGTATTCCCTTTTTCATTCTCTTGAATAATACAAGAATTTCTATAAACGGTCCTCGTCATCAAATTCTATAAATTCATTCAACCGTTCCATTTCTATAAGTTCATTTTCATTTTACCACTCCCATAATTTAATTAATTCACAACAAACAATTTTTATACCTAATAGTATTATAAAGTGTATTTCAGAAGAAAATTGATACCGAACTTAAATCTATCCTATTATAAATTTGGTGGTTAAATAATTAAAGTTAACGATATTGTTATCAGCAAGGCTAAGATATTGATTACCGGGTAACAATAACAACTACTAATTGGTGTGCGATTTCACGGAGGAAACCGAGCTGAAAATCGATACTTGATTAAATTATTTAACGAAGTAGACGCTATAAAAATAAAAGCGCTGTATTGAAAGTTAAAACACCAGCAGCCCCGAACTGAATCATTCATTATCAGACGTCCAAAGTTTCCCACTGTCGCTCCGACGATCGCAATCCAGTCGGGTTCGGGTAACCGCGGTGCTGCGAGCTTTTTAATTAACGGAATTTACGGGAACAATATACTGCAACCTGGCTTTGAGTTTTCCGTTTGCGCGACGCATATAAAACAGGTTCGGCGGTTGACACTGAAAATACTATTGGATTAATTACCCGCATATGCTGTGCTATTGTAGATGGTACCTACATACCAACGATAAATATAGTTATTCGGAAAAAGATCCTCAAAATATAAATTAAAAATGCAAACTTCGACGACTTGGTAGTAATTTTATACATGTACACTGAAACTTATGGAATATTTTAATGAATCCTGTCCATTCTAGTTATTTTAATTTTGCCACTTCAAAGTCTTCATATATAAACTACTTCTCTTATGCCCAAAAAGTATATTAATAATATCTTATGTGAAAAATCGTCAATTTTATATTTCAACTCAATATTACATACTTATCCTAATAAAGAAACTATCTTCTTTTTTGGGGTCGAGTCACCTTCGTCCGTAGGAGAATTAAATACCCTCGAGATACCCTACACGTGACCCTGGGTGGTGCCAACTAGGTGACAACTCTACTGGTGGTAGGCTTCGGCCGTGGTTAGTCACCACCCACTGAACAAAGCCATGTCGCCAAGCGGCCTAGCCGTGTTCCGGCATGATGTTCGGTGTTGCCATTCATGGATGGCGGGTCAGATCAGTTGCGCTGCATGTGCCTAGTGAATGTAGCGTCTCGATCTACTGCCGCCTTCCTACCTAGGCAAGTATGCTCCATCGTAGATCTCATCGTCACTTACCATCAGGTGAGATCGAGATCAAATACTTGCCTATAATGTAATAAAAAAAAAAAAAAAAAAATCTTGCTTCTGTAAAAATTGTCGGTCATTTAATTACCGACTGAGACAAATTCGGTACTATCTAGAGGGATAAAACACCACCAGAATTTCACTGCTCCCCACATGTCACATGGTTTATTACTAGGCAAATAGCAAATCAGAAATCACGCAACCTTAACTTGCTTTGAAATAAAACTAATCTTACGGATTTTATCGCGTTTATTATACTTTTTTACGTTCCTTAACTTGCGTTCTTAATTTATGACTCGTTTGTTTTATATTTTAAATCAATGTCCTTAATTCGCAAATCTCAAGCAACGATGTCCCTAATTTAGAAAATGACCTCAATTCTCAAGTGGTTAAAATTCTAAATTATTGTCTGTATAACATCTTAAACGTCTCATCGAGGAAAGTTCATAATGAGAAAACTTCGCCGTTTCTTTGGGGCCATCAATTTTGTAGCTTCATTATCCTACATAATGGGAACATGTAGAGGACGCGTGTGCATACAAAATTACGGTTAGAAATTATACAGGATGTAAGTGATTTCGTAACGAAAACTGATGTCATGCATTCAATTCATTATACTGGACCCCCAAAACTGAAATTTACCGTCGAGCTTTTCACGAATATACTTTTGTTTTCAGTGTTTTAAAATTTATTTTAGCATGGCATCATAATATAAGTGTGATTTTAAATAAAAATACCAAAATTTCTCTTTTAGACCTAAAACAGCAACGTAAATTAAAACTCGATACGCTCGAGCACGCTCGTCAATCGCACGAGTCGGGTTTCGCACGGAGCGTTGTGTAGTGATCGCGTGCTTTAGAACACATTGCGCGCTCAAAAATTACAACATTTATAAATCCATAATTTTCCACATATATGATTTCTAATATGTTATTATAGGCATAAAGTGTAACCATTAACCAAAGTTTTTGTTACCATACCCCATACACCCTGTATAGGACACCTCGTTGAAGACTTTTAATCTCTTTTTGTGCTGAAAATAATGTTATTCTTAACAGTATAGGTATAGGTCAAAAAGTTGTATTCAATCTATCGAATGATTGCCATCACATCCCTTGTCAGGTACAGGGAATTTTGGACGCTGCAATATTAGATTTTTATAAATAATACTAGTGTTGCATGAAACTAAATAAATTGGCATATCAATTTGTCAGTCTATCTATCTTTCTGTGAAAGCTACGTTTCACTGCGTCAGAGTATCCATCCAAAATAGTGAATTTAGTATCTACGCCAATCGACCACCGGCACCAAACATCTTGAAGATGATTAAGATAATCCTAGCTGATAAAAAATCATAAACAGTATAACTGAGGCATCCTCGCGTGACATGTCGGATGAAGGCGCAGGGCGTCGTATAATATTCAATGGTCGTGCACATACATTATTCAGCCAGCCTCGAAGGCTTCGCTCGGAGCGGGGAAGCGTCGCGCGAAAATGCTGAATTCCTTAACGAGATTTACGAAACAGCCTGAACTTTTGAACCTTGAAGATTTCCTGGAAGAAGCTAAGGTAAGACATTCACTGAAAAGCTTATGACTATAAACGTAGGTATAGATATACTTGTCTATATGACTAGTATTCTCGGTATAATATATATCTCAGCAACTGTAAATAAGATACCAAGAGTGTTGAAGGTCGGGCTCCAAGGATGGGATGGAATTGTTAAGCGCTCGTCCCGGGAGATGGTCCAGCGGGAACTTGGACGACATTTCAACATTTATTACATTTTTATATCGCCATATACGCTTTGGATTTTAGACAACAATTTTATGATTTTTAAAATCTCGAGGACCGTGGAAATACGGTGAAAAGCAAAATATAGTTATATTTAGGTGTCTACTGAACTAAATCATCTATTTTTTATATTATATCTTGCAAAGATATTTAATACTAATAAAATATTAACATATATTTTTTTCCTATTGATAATACTTGGAATAAAAACTATTAGATATGTCTATCACCGCACGGGCTATACCCGGATCTTTGGAAAGCTTGCGCGGGGACATAGGTCCAACTCGTAGAGGCCCTTTTTGAGAATTTTAATGTTATGTTAGCTACCTTCTGGGGTCAACTACTGAAAGGATAGCATACACAGCGAATTGCCCTCAGCAGGCGGAGGATCTATTGCAGGTATATGGAAAGACAATTAGGACTATGGATTGAAGTTTGGACGGACATGAGATAGGACTATTGGAAGGGTTGCAGACACCTGTCATAATCAGCTTATTATTATTATAATACACTTTATTGGGACTAAAATAAAATTGGTACCAAAGGGTGCACTGCAGTACACCTCTGTATACCGCTTCGGGAACTTCGGGACGCTTTAATGCTACCCAAAAAAAAAAACTTTTCAGGCCCGACTTCAAACTGGTATACTGAAAAAGTGTCATACACCCACCGAACTAAAAATACTACTTCCCTTTATTCGCATGATGTTCAATACAAGGGAAGATTTCCTTTTCTGAGAACGGTTGTTTTTATCGAATAGAGAAAACAAATAACAATAAAGCTATCATATCTCAAGGTGATGGCGGTCCTGGCAATGTTTTGACAAAAGGTAAATCGTTTTGTGATATATATTCACGTATCAAACAAAAATAATGCATGAGAATAACCCAAGGAATCAATAAAGAGACAATAGTAATAGTACTTTATCGGAATATTCCTTTATCAATGATTCCTTGTATTCTATTAATACAAGGAATTATTGATAAGTAGGCGTAGCCTATTGCTAGGCTGATGATTAGAAGTTAAATTGAGTTGAATTATTCATGATTCCGTACGAATCGCTACCCTCAGAAATAAATAAGATTTATCCCACTAATATTATAAATGTGAATGTTTGGATGGATGGATGGATGTCTGTTACTCAATCACGACAGAACGGCTGCACGGATCTGGATGAGATTTGGCACAGAGATAGATTATAGTCTGGAAAAGCACATAGGCTACTTTTTGTCTCGGTAAAATATATGATTACCGTGGGATCGATTTGTTTTAATTTTTCATAGAGCAAAGGATCGACATTAATTTTTTGCATAGGTAGTGGTAGTTTAGGGGTCAGAAAATGACAAAGGCTAAATCATTTTAGTCGCGGGTAATACCGCGGAGCGCAGCTAGTATGTTAATAAAAAGGTGAATAGCAATGTTCCAATATTTAACGGGAAGTGAAAAAACAATCAGTGACGTCACAGTTCCTATTTTATTCGACCTACTGAGTAAACATCGTTTGTTAGGACGCTTCGGGCTACGTGCGGAGCCGGGAAACGTGCGGGAGCTTTACTAAAAATAAGCCTGTATGTGGGAGCTAAGAACAAGTTTGGCCAGCTAACGAAATCCATATCAACTATATTTAATATCTATCACTAGCAACCCCTGTCGGAAAAGCGGGGAGTGACAAAAATAATGCCACTACGTATTAAAAATATACAATTCGTTCAATGATGACCAAGTTAAAGTCCTATTGTATGTAAGTATAGATTACAATTTAAATTATGGTGGATAAAGACGAAATAAACACTTCACAGATTGAATAAAGGATTATGCAGAGTAAATAATATGCCAATGTATGTACGGAAGGATGGAAGACGATGTATTATCTTCATTGCGAGCGCTTTATTAAGGTTATAATTTCTATAACAAGTTTGATGATCAAGATCATACACTACACAGGTATTCCTATACACTTCAAGATAAAGTTAGGCACGGTTTATCGGCCACTTGTTATGTAGGTATATCAGTAATGTTCTGTATCGCATGTAATCCGAGCCAATGTGAGCCCACGCGTTGCTATCCACGCGATGACGTCGACGTTGATATCGAAGTGATTGATGCGACATCGGGGAATCCTTTGACGGTATGTGCCGCGCTCGTTTGGCACGTTCCGATTGACGGAGGAGTGCGTTTGATGTGACGTGCTCGGTTACGGGAGTTTCGTATGTAAGATAGTTCATTTAAGACACGAAATAGAATGAAATGGTTACACATTATTAGTATTTAGTCAGTATATTTATACTAAGTTATGCGGTCTTTCATTTGGCACCCATTTAAGGTTGGATATCGTACAGCAAACGTAGGTACTATTGAGATTTGCTTAATGTGCATTTTCCTGTAATATCGTCACGCATAATCAACTGGTCCATGCTAACTTGACCCCATATCATACCGCCACGAGAGGTCGCCTCTATCTAGGCAATACTCATTGACCTACTTCGCGCGTTATTCGATATAAGCAAATGTCAATGACCGGTCCACCCTGTGACCTCGTGACCCCGCCACTCAAGTGCGGAAGGGTTAGCGCTGGTGGCTTGAGTGGTGGAAAAGTGGAAAAACAATGATTAATCTTTGATTGGAATTGCTGTAGAAAGCAAATAGAGAAATGGCTTTAACGAATTACCGTCGGTTAGACCTAGGAACAGAAAATCTTGAAGGGGATACAATATTCTTGCCGCAGAAGACAGACCGAAGGGTGATACTAGTTACTAATGTGTGTATGCCATCTTGGGAACCTGGTTACACCCATCTTATAAATGTATAAGGAACTTACAGAGGTTTTAGGTAATATATACATATTAACATAAATAAAAAAACAGAACATTAAAAATCAGATTTTTTTTTGGTAAAAATATAAATTTTATGAATGTTACATTAAATCAGCAGTCGAGTTAAGTGAAAATATAATGTTATGTGTGTATGTATGTACGAGCGTGTGTTTGTTTGTGTGTGTTTGTGTATCTGTAGTGTGAGAGTGAGTGTCTGCGCAAGTAGGTATATGAAGCGAATCAAAGCGCAAAACTGACTCAATAATTAAATTATGTATTCTGTATCGTTGAATGCAAGCTCAGAGAGCCAGGTTTTAACTATTTTTTACAGTTGAAGATATTACACATTTTTATTAATAATAATTTGCACAGATTATTGCTAGCGTGTGGTAACGAGAAAGATGGACTTCAGTATTTATATATATATAAACAAAGTAAGAGAAATTAACTGTAACAAAACCGTTACAATTACATAGACTAGTTACCGCGTAACCGTTAAACTAGAGCTTTAACTGTCAACAACCCCCGACATCGAATTTTCATGTAAAACGACACACCGGGCGCTCATCACTCTGTGCCACAAGTTGTACCTTTAAAATTTGCATTTCAAACTCGCTGTGCGGACTCGAGTATTAAAGTTTAATTCAACCGACCCGAATAAAGCCACTGGAACTGCGGTGCTTGTGTCACGATGAATACATTCCTGTTTTGAGAGCACAAAATAATATCGTGGGTATAATGGTATACTCATGAAACGTAAATAAACATTTTCATATTAAATTTAACCTGAGTATGCTATGTATAGTTATATGTCATTTCGTTAAGTACCGGATAGTTAATACTTATATACGTAATATCCCTAGTAGGTACTTATGTAGGTATAATGTTCTCTCAGTCAGTAGATTCCTCAGCCCTTTTAATATCCCATTGTTGGGCACGGACCTCCCATCAATGCTACGGACTTCACGTCTTTCAAGGGGTTCTCTCAGTCATGCAGGTATCCTCACGATGTTTTCCTTACCGTTTAGCAAATGATAATCATGGTTGAAAATGTGATTCGCTCATGAAATTCAGAAATCCCAGAAGTTCAAGCTGGGGTTTGAACCTGCAATATTCGTTACCGAGGCAAGCGTTCTACCAACTTAGCTACCACTGCTATCGGTATGTGTTTACTTATCGGTTAATATATGGTATACGATTTTAACTTGTCCATGTCTGTCTGTATGTTTTTATTTCTGTTTATTCATTCATCACGATAAAAATTACCGAACAGGTTCTACGAACGGATAACTTATAAACTCTATCCCAAATTACTCTGTGTCATTCAATAAAACTTACCATTGTGATCGTATATAATAATATCAACATCTGAGAAAATGTATGTCCTGAAAGATGAAAGATTTTTGTCCCGGACAACGAATAAGTAAAGACCTCGCGTTTGAGGTCTCAGGCACTGTTAGATCCCCAATAAAATAAGTGTAAAAATGTCCCTGCGTTATCGTGAACCCTTTACTTTATTCGACGTTAGACCCCCGTTGCCCGGGGATACCACTCGAAATCTTTACACGAGGAACTACCTTACTATAGAGCTTATACCATTCGGAATTCATAGGTGATGATAGTAGATTGTATTAGGGTCCAAAGTGACTTACCGTTTTGTATTATACCGTCAAATAAGGATCTGCTGAAGACCTTTTCCTAGTTCTAAATAGATCAAAATGATTTGAATGATTACCTAATAGCTGCCGCTATTTACACATGCAACTATCGCTATTAGACCAACCCCATGATTCAACTAAATAGGATTACCGGTAATGTAGACTTTTAATTGTTATTTCAGACATATAAGGTAGTTAGGTAGGAAGACGGTAGGTAGACCGTCTTCCTGGTCTTGATGTGATCTTCGTGATAGTAGTCCTTTTCTTAGACGTTATCTATTTATATTTTGCCAGTCGATTTGTTTGTATAACAGGTAGATGGATAAAAATCGTTTCTGTTATCGACTTGTTTTCCATGTCACCGCCCGAAATAACCTCTTAACACCCCATCCTATTTCCTGAATAATCATGATCGTAATGTTCTACAGTCGGCGGGTAACTACAAATTGGGTCATCGAATCCGCAAACTTATTTTTATATGCTGTCAATGTGTTTAACAAGTTTTATTTTTCTTAAGGATGGACCTTTAATTATCCGTACAAAATATCTTAATTTATGTGCTTATTAAGCAATATAATTCAAGTTATGTCTCGTACTAACTTTATGTTACTTCTGTACTCTGTCGTTATGCTATTTTAGTGATTAATAAGAAAAATATGTACTTACTCAAAGCAAAGTTGCACCAATAACAAATATTGCTATAATTATTTTAGTAGGCGTTCAAACATTTCCAAAGATTACAACTTGTGCAAACACGTCAATAGATACTTATACAAAGTTAACAGACATTGTTTGGCTATTTATACAATAATAGACGTAATAATTATACAAAGCTTATCAGAAATAACTGTTTTGTAGATAGCCAGTGAAGTGAAAAGTAGGTATATGTTTGTATCCACAATGGGCAAAACCCACGCACAATTCTATAAATAAATATACCTTGTTGAGCCGCCGACATCTTACACTTTTAATATAACAACTTATTATTTTATGTATATATCTGGTTTAAGAAAGTATGTAGGTACTTAACTTACCTACTTAAGGGTCTCCTTAAAAACCGAGTTAATTAAAATGGTAGGTTACTTTTATACTGATGTCAAATGGCTACCAGCTACATCCGGTTATAATGATATACTTAGTAAAAAGAATCTGAAAATAAGGTTGCAGAATGGCCGTAGAATAATAACGATATTTTATAATGCAATTTAAAAGGTAACTTTAATTAATTAGGTTCAAGTTACCTGAAAGGCGAGTCAAAGTTGAGAGCTATGGGAATACAATAAGAAAAGTCTGGTAGGTACATTTTTTAATAACGAATGTTTCAAGTTATATTCTGTTGCGATCCGACATCAGTAGATATAACCGGGGGATGAGGTTTATCTCGCTACTGATGTGAGCTATTGTGTACGTATTAATATAATTAAAATACGAAGAAAATACGAACACAATAATTCACGGTTTTCCCTGACAATAACACCTATTGCTGGCTTGACTGTGGATACGCAAAGGTCTAGCAATTACCGACATGGATGTACCCCGTTCAAATTAAATATGTCAGCAGTATCCAAAAAATAAATAAAAATTCGGGATTCAAATATTGTTTAACTGCATTTATAACGTTAAAGGTAATAATCAATAATCATGTAAGTGTAAATGCTACATGTAATGTAATGTATGTATGTAAGTGTACTTAGTGTCTACTTATTACATTTCTACAGGTCTATTCGGTTACACTTTCTATTTCGGTATATCTAGCCCGCTCATCTTCCAATGCTTAGGCCGTATCATTAGGTCCCGCGCCGTCATAATTTTAATTAAGAGAAAATCTTGAGAGTGATATCTTTTAAAAGCTTAGTCTAAACAAAGTAGAGTGACGCGCAACTAGTTTGGAATAAAACAATGGTCCCTAGAGCTCATCAAGCGATATTGCGACTAGTGATAATAATATATAAAGTGCAATGCCGTAGATTAAATAGACAACATATTGTCTTTTTCTAAATTTTAAGTCTGGAATTTTTTAACTAATTCGACATAGAGGGAATGGGAAGTGCAATTATTTATCACACATAAGTGCGACGATAAGGGACTCGACACAAAGGGAACATATTACTAATATCTGTTGCCCGCGACTTCGTCCGGGTTTTTTAATTATTATTTTTTTATATTCATGAACGTTTGAAATAAAACAAACACTAAATTTTAAGTGAAGATTACTACAACACATTAGTGAACCGCATCCGAATAGGTTTAGCTGTTTCTTAGTTTGGTGCGCACATACGCACAGACAAAAAATCTAACAATCATTGTCTTGGGTTCTATTGCGTTGACAAAGGCCCTCATGAATAGTTTTTCTCATATATCTTCCATGAACAGACAGCCATCAGTAGCATTTCGATTATATGTACCTATATATATATATATTCTCTTAGATTACTCTTTTTCACAATTTACAACTTTACGATTGAGCCTACGTAACGACTACAATAAAGCCAGTATCACAAAGGGTTTCTCCATATTACATGAATATTAAAAATGCCATTGTAACGCAATTTAGCGCCGCGATTATTTGAGGCCTTTTTCAAAAAAGAGAGGTGCGAATTTCTCGAGTTTTCTTCACATTACGTTCATTATTATGTGCCTAACTTTAGCTGTTATTTTCTCTGTATTTTTTTATCTTCTATCCCCCTGTATGTTATCGCGTTTATATTTTGAAACGTCGGAAACGTAAAAATCTAAATATAAACGCGATAAAATCCTTAAAATTAGTTTTATTTCTAAGAAAAAAATATTTTTATTTTTATTGTTGGCGCACCCGTCGGGAGCTCAAGTAGAATACTATTGTTGATATTGAAATCGGTGCTCCAACCGGAATGGCTCAAAAATATTCGCTAACACGAACGACTGCGTCAACATAACAGCTTATTAAGCAGTCCAACATAAAGTTGACACGAATTAAATCGTAAAATGTTTAGCGTGAATCGCGTGACCACTTCATCAATTACCATGGGACAATGTTTGCTTACCATTACACGTAGGTACATGCAATATTACACGCGACGTGGAACGCGTTTCTTCAAAATATTCCATTGTAACGTCAATCAGTCAATGGATGTCATCCATTTGGTTCGCTGAAAACGATCGATGGTCGAGGCGTGCGGTGAAATGGCGAATGTTTTTCTATGAAACTCTAAGGGTAGTACGGGGCCCGATCATGTTGGAAGGCATTTAAGCATGACAATCTAAGTGTCGATAGGAGAGATGAATTTCAAGATACCTAATCATTGAGAACATGACCCGATTGACACAGTTGGGAATGCCCCTGTTTTTTGTTCCCATGGTCCTGGGTTCGAATCCCGGTAGGGGCAAACTGTGTGCGACTCGAGTCATGGATGTTTATAACGATATAAGTCATTATATATCTGTTGGCACCGCCCTTAGAGCATTGAACGGTAGCCATAAAACAAGGGTTGCTTAGTTTGTAACAGTACAGTTAGTGTGTGTCGTCTGGCGATATTTTTTATATATATATTTGCGCTGTTTATCCTATGAAAAGAAAATTACAAACTTTTTTTTAAATATTAAAGAGGCTCATATTAATTCGCCTACCAGTGCATTCACTTCAGAGTATTGTTACATTAAAATAACTCAAGTAATAAGACTTTGTTTATTTTATTCTATAGTTGCTGTCGCTGTTACATATAATTAGCAAAGTAAATTTGATATTAGCTTGGTGTCAAATTGCCTTTGCATATTTTATGTTTAGCGTCACTTTGGAAAATGTTTCACTTTGAACTCGCTCAAATGTTGCCCACGTTGGCGCGTCTGTAATTTTCATAATGCACTTTGTGCACGTCAAAGGGTGCAAAATAAAAAGTGCAACTAAAAGGTAGGGAAGCGACGAGCGCGGGCGGGCGCGGGCGCGGGCGCGGGCGCCGCTGCATTACCACGCGGGACACAGTGATTGCATTTCCACACGATGCATGTGGGGCCTCTAAATGAGTAAAATGACTACGACCGACGATTATACTCCTTCTAAAATCACAATGACACAAAAACATTTGGTATGACCACGACATATTAATAGTTCTTCCAAAATCACCATGACAAGTTTGATATTTGGGCTCATACTTGGGGAAAAAGCATCTAGTAATGTATTACTTGCTGTTTGGCAGACTGCTTATTTGTAAATCTGGTGATTTTTTTTGTGTTTTTTTCTGGCAGATGTGTGATCAACACATTACTAGTAATCCCATTAGAATCAAGCTAAGGCTTGTGCTACGATTCGGCTGGCATCAATATTTTAATGGCCAGGGTAAACGTTATTAGTGAAAATATTGTTGTACTATTGTTGACGTCAGTCTTTTGTCCAACAGCGCTAGCTGTTGTGCTATTCTTTAACAATGTTAGTTCAGATTTAGTGGTATCGCGAATGCGACTTTATCCACTAAGTAATACGGTTGAAATCCTAATAACATGGTTTTTCTCATTATTACAGTCATGAATCAGTAGTACATGCCGCTGTTTTCATGGCCCTATCCTAATTGCGATCCCGAGTGCACCTTAATGCTCCAAGTACAGCGACGTCTTCTCAAAGTACCTATATTACATTTGCTCGCAAAAGCAGTACTGATTAATTCTCTCGGTGTAATTTGTATACTGGCGTAATAACTTAGTCCCACGTTTGGTAATTTGGTGCCTAATAATCAGAAACAAAATATTTTTATTCGTGTAAATCATTAAGTACAGTACTAATGAATATTTAAAATTGTAACAAAATGCTAAGCTACAACTTTACCACCCGTTCGGAATGCTGTTCCTATGAAGAAGAACGGGCAAGAAATTGCAAGGTTGTTCTTTTTATAAATATGTTTTACTTTTTGAGCAGTACAATGTTATGGCATGTGAGAAGAATGTAGGAATGGCTAGGCTAGACTATTTAAAGTATAGTATAGGCTATTTAAAGTATACGAACGATTAAGCTAAGGCCTTTCCATTTAATGTTAACAAGTGTGCTATCTATAATGGGTAGGAGAAGTACCCACATTTTTTAATATAATATTTAAAAATTCGATAAGCATGCAAATTTCTCGATCACTTATCAATAGCGGATATTTATGGCTACAGAGCTGAAAAAGATATTTTAATTTTATTTCTTATCGCCAAATTAATTTTTATTTAACATTAACGATTACTAATAGTGAAACAATTTTGAACTACGTCAAAAAAAATATTCCCTTTCTAAGTTTAGAAAAAACAAAAGTACACTCAAATTCAAAAGTTCACAGTAATAGACACCATGTCAATGCCATAAGCCAATCTACCCCACTCTCTACCCACTATTACCATCACCAAACTTTAAAAAAAAATTTAAATTGTGTAATATATTTGGTTTTTTTTCACATTTGTAGTTAAATAATTCGTACACAATGTTATTTAATTACATCAAATATATATTTTAGTATTAAAAATAGATCTATCATATTAATAAATAAATCTATCATATTAATTGTATAAACCTTACAAGGTATCTATTAATTAGGTGAATGTGCTGTTGTGAAATGTAATAGACAAATTAATCTGGTACATTCAGATATGGTAATACCTTTTGTATGAAACATGAGCACATACGATTGCCTCCAAGATAGCCTCTACAGTAATCACGTTTTGACGGCATCATTTTAGAATCCAATTAACGGGTTCTACAGCTGGTGTGTCTACGATTAGTAGAAATGCTACGTCGAGCTACGAAATTGCTACGGAGCTGCTACACACATTTTCAAGGAATTATTTTATTTTGTTTTCAATTATATTAAAAGGAGGTAATAATATAAATTATGATGATTATCGTCACGTCAAGAACGTTGAATTACCTATGTAACAAAAATAACATATTCGATGAATAACTTAGGAAACTTCTTGAGGATGTGCAAAGTTTAAAAGTGAGGTTACCAGAGTATTCATAAACAGAATATGAGTTTAAACTTTGTTTTCTGATAAGTTTTGTTATCGTATTTATAATTTCAAAAGTTCTTTGTTGTTGTTACATAATTTAAAATGAAAATTTACTTTTTTAGTTTTATATAAATGTCTTCATATCTGTTGCTCCTCTAATGAGTATATTAGCACTTGAAAGGTGTTTGTGCGTGGTTGCATCAAATTGAGCTCACAAAATGCAAATGTAAAATTGACCAATACGCTCTCGGCATAATTATGATTAAATGGGCGCTTAGTGATGGGCAGGTTCCATTAAACGATGCAAGGATGCATGCAGAATTCAACCGTGCAGTAATAGGTTATTTATTACACATTTCACTGAGTACGGGCATACTGTGGTAAAGGGGATTTTGATCATTACAATTCGTAGGGAATTGTTTGTAATTTCAATTAATTGAAACCCAATTTGTTTTTAATATCGCCACACCAACGCATGCTATATGTCTCACACTAAGCCACGCTTATATTATGGGTACCGTATTATAGACTGGGGTCAAACCCAGTGTATAATACTTATAATAGATATTAAATATCCATGATTTGGGTACAAACATACGTTCTCAAAAATTGGTCCCTTAGAGCCCTAAAGCCAAGTCCCTAGTGCTATGTTTTGCCATACAAAAATGAACTTAAATGACCCTTCACAGTCCCGTTAAAGTTCAAATTTGTTTGTCAGATTTCACGTTCCCTCGTCCCGGATTTGACAAATGCAAGCGGGAGCGCGGAAGCTCAAACAAAAATTTACCAAATTTCAGTTCAGTACACGTTCATTCAGCAGTTTCCATACACGAAACGCTCGTTCGATTTACAAACAGTCTCGTTGATCTACAATAACGCATTTTTGAAGATTAGCGCGACTTTTAAATTTTGATTGAAGGCATGTTTGACCCTGGAACCTGGATACTAATTAAAAAATAAACTACCTATCTCAAATACGTTAATAAAAACAGTAAACTAAGCGGAGGATTATCAATTTAGATTAAAAATTAGTTAAATTATTTGATTTGTTAACAAGCTCCTTCGTAATTCCAATCTGTAATATATCAGTACGTCAAGTGCGTGATTATTCGTAAGCTAACCGTATACTTTATAGCCAACCGTATTTAGACATTTTGTATGGAGTTTTGAATGTTTTAAGTACCGTCCGCTAGAGGCGCTTTTCAATTCTCCATACAATATACGGTAAGCTCGCACTTGACGGGCTGATAGTACCTATGATTATTATTATTATGGAGGTATAATACAAAGCTATTTTCAGTGCGGGTCCGAGATTCGTCCCACGAGACCGTCATACGCGATCCACTTATGGGTACATGTCATATACACACGACAGAAACGAGGTCACCCACCCTCCGCAGGATTGATGTGATTATGGTGCTATTATGTTCTTTTAGCTTGCTCATACTGTTAACTAATATACAGGGTTTCACATGAGATGGGTAAGTATGGGGACCTCGGAAACTAGAAAGAGATAATAAATACACACACATTTTAATTATTTGTATTTACATAACGCATTTTATCATTTAAAAATAAGTGGAAATATCCATAGACAGAATCAATAAAGTGATTACCCGTCAACATAGCATTGGTGCCGGCATTCCAATTAATACTCACGGACAATTATTGATTGATCTTGACCTGGATTTCTATCGCTAGTCGTTCTATACTAGATCAAACAGTCCAAAGTTCATCCAGGCCGCGTATTTTGAAACAGTAAACCTCGGTCCACAAATAATTGATTTTTTTACACACAAAACAAAATCTAAGCAGATAAAATTGACTCATAGAACATAATTGCGATCTTTTCCACATACTTATTTAGGCATCCATATTTTGTATTTATTTATTTAAGCGCAGGAATAAAACAATATTAGTGAAATTAAATTAATTTAACAACAATATACCTTCAATTCCATCAGACCCTCAAAAGACTCTCAAAACATAGGTGTTTTTATAAAAACCTAATTTAGAAAGTACTAAAAGACCTAATAATACCGATCTAACACACATTACATATTCTTAGTGATTAAGTTAAGCATGGCTGTTGTAAATAAGATGTTTTAAGCGAATGTTTCGACATACGCAACCCATCCCAATATTGATAGATGGATTGGTCCTGATAGGTAACACATACTACATGTGCTATTCCTGTAGAGATCGGGTTTGCCGATGAAGCTGTCATATGGTATGGTATATAGTTTACCTACATATATTCATGATAGCTATAACATTTCAATTGAAGAGTTAATAAAAAAAATGTATGACAATTTGTAAGTGCGCCCGTAGGCCTATACGAAATAAATAATACGACGTTGACGTTGATTTAGCGTCCTCAGTAAAAAGAAAAGTCAAGTAGCAAGAGTTACTAAAATAATTTTGAAAATACTATACTACCCTAAGGCCTAAACTGTTTGTAGTACACGCTCGTGACAAACGCCCACCCCTGGCCCTTATAGTAGGTAAATTTATATTTCACACAAGCTTACAAATACTAATATAAATTATATTCCCGTACGTTTTATAATGGCAATACTACAAGCCAATAAATAAAAATAGCATACATCGGATGGAATACATGGGATAGTGTGCATTTGGTCTAAGTGCAGCTTAAAGCGCTTTAAAGCACTTTGAACAATAAAGCCCCGCAGGCGTGCAATTAAACACGTGCAAACCGGAGAAGAGCGCTTAAAACTGAGTGACCACCCACCGAAAGAATACGTAAGTGGTAGGCAGCTATAAAAACGTAGCGAAACATCCCGTTTTCTTTACAAAATTTATACATTTACTACAAGGGGGGTCAAAATGTTTATGGACAATTTTATTCTGTGGTAAAATATAATTTTCTACTTTTCCACGCTGAAGTCGCGGGCAACAGCTAGTAATATAATATAATATCGACAGACGAACAAACCAACTATACGGTTCCACTATAAGCTTCGCTGTTATGATGGGTACCATACAATGGACTATGGGCGAACTCAGTATATAATACTTATATAGATATTAAACATCCATACGACTCGTGTACAAACATTTGTGCTCATGACACTAAGTTTGTCACCACTAGGATTCGAACCCGGGACCCTCGGCACAGAAAGCAAGGTAAACCAACTGCGCTAATCAAGTATCGGAATGCTGCTATAAAATTGTGTATCTCCAGCTATTTGTTGATTAGATAGTTTGGCTTCTTCATAATTAAACTGAATTGATGTCTTTGTCTTACAAAATGTGTTTGTTTTTGTTTACATCGTCTCGAAAACACTATTCTTTATCACAGGAATAATTTAATGTAGGTCCTACATGCGATAACATCGCACTGGAATTACATTTAAACATGCTAGTAAGGTTTGTTTTCGTTAACACCTACGCTGCCATTTAAGAGGATAATTAGAATCATCTACATACATAAAACAAAGTCGTGGTTGGGGTAGCTTAAGCTTTGCGTTTTTTGAACTTATTTGACTAATACATCGCTTTGAGTGTTTTGTGTTTTCTATAATACAATAAAAAATAAACCGCGATAAAATCCTTATGATTAGTTTTATTTCAATACAATGTAATTTTAGCAAAAATATATGCATTTTGATTAAATGATTGTCACTTAATAGTACTATGTTAATAGCGACGGAGATCAAAACTCACATTATAAAATCTGTATATGTGTTATTTTTTTAAATATCTACCAAAGTCACTGTTAATACTAATGTGAGTTTTGTCGTAGACAATAAATTAAAGACCATTTCGCTAATAAAAAAAACCAGAACCAGATGAAATCATAAAGTTGTGCAAAAAAAATCGCATCAAGATGAACGATCTAAACGAACTTTTAAATGAAGCGTAATTTTATTATATAGGTCGCGCATGACGAAAGCTCAAATGAATTCTTAATTGGAGGCTATAAAACTCACTTAAAGTCATGAATTAAGTTAAATGTTGTTGGAGTTTTCGGCTAGATGTTGTTAAAGTTTGGAAGTTTTCATAATGAGTGAAACGATTATATTTAGGCCGTTTATGACGTCATTAGGGCGATTTTGAATTCATTTGTATTCAGTACGTCAAGTGCGAGATAATTCGTAAGTTAACTGTATACTTTATAGTCTACCGTATTTTGTCATATTTTATGGAGAATTCAAAAGCGCCTCTAGCGGACGGTATTTAAAACGTTCAATTCTCCATACGAAATGTCTAAATACGGTAGACTATAAAATATACGCTTGGTTTACGAACGTTAATCTCACACTTGACGGACGTTAATCTCGCACTTGACGTACTGGTCCAGCTCCTCAGGAATATATAAGAGGAGTATCTTGTATATATGTTACATGTTCTGAAAACTCTGATAGTGCGTTGCAGGATTGTATGGAGAATTGTCAATTGTTCGGAACGCCGTCTGCAGCGCCTTCTATGTAGCTTGTGGTGCGGTTGAAGAAGTCGCTATATACTTATGTTTGTTCGTTTCGAGGGTTAGGTTGTAGATCCCATAAAAACGGCAAAATAAATTTGATGGATTAATACCACGGATTAAAGCAACTTTTTACTATACCTATTACTGAGCAAGGACTTGTTTTTCATAGATTATAATATTTCTGTAAGCAGATGAACGTAATTCAAACATTTAATTTCTTTTTATTTCCTGTTAAAACAGTAACTGTATAAAAATAATAAATAAAACTCTACGAAGGAATAAATATATTATAACGAACAAAAAATATTTTTTCAGCGGTTGCATGCGGTGCTGGTTGATTTGCATAATGACAGGATAAAGTGGGGAAACGATCCGACGCATCTGTTTTCGTATTTTTGTACAACATGCATTGAGTATCCGCCTCAAACCAAATAAATTTGAGGTACTTTCACAATAAAACAAAACATTTGCTTGGACAACAATGATAGTTTTAATCTAATTAATAAAAAGTCTTTCTTTTATAAAAAAAATACGCAACAATATTTTGAATGTTTTTTTATGAATAAATTCTATTCCAAAATGAGATCGTATTTATTTTTCGAATTTGAAAAAATCTTATACTAATTTAGTTGATACTGGGTATGTCACCTCAGAAAATGACTTTAAAGTAAATTCAAAGTCGAATCATTTATTTCGTATAAGCCTACGAGGCCACAAATAATTAGTCATAGTTGATGCTTTCATACCACTGCTTATGATAGAATAACAAGCAGGCCATTATAACATCAAACGAGCTAGTCAGCTCGGTGCAGCGGACCGGCCAAGTGGAATCAATCGACGTGACAGCTAACGATATCACGCTACTACACTCTGTATTAAATTAAGGACCTTGCCTTATCTTCATCTATTCATGTTTGGTTTATGTTAAATTCTTAACTAAACGAATTATTTGTATAATATTAAACCTTTGTAGGTACCTATAGGTAATAAGAGCTTCTGATGCCCAGGGCCTTAAATAACGGGCTACCCTCGGGGTCGAGGACGACTGGGGTGTGGGCCCCGGACGTCCGGTGACGATGACGACTCCTGAGGAGGACGGCGGCGGGCGTGGCTCCCCGCCGCCGTGCGCAGCGAGGGCGCAGGGGGAGCAAACATCTGCCCCCCCTGAGACGGGCCCCCATAAGGGGGCGAGGCACAAGAGGGGCACCGGTGCATTCCGTTTGGAGATCCCGGAGCCCCTCCAACATGTGTCGAAGGCGGCCACCGGGGGTGTTTTAGTGGGTAAGAATCCCACATAACCCGGCCCTCTCCCACACAGAGGCCGGGTATCTATCGAAGATTTCCCCCCCGTCAACAAAAAAAAAAAGGGTAATAAGAGCTTGATTCGCTACTGATTTTTTTATGTCAACTCTTGGGGACACTATCTTTCGATTCTCGAAGACTTTTCGTATCAATTATACGTATACGTGCAACCTTGTACAATATAATATCATGTGTCATATACTTAGAAAAACTTAAACGTAATCATTTATTTTAAATAACGATTATAGCCAACCCATAAGGCATTGTCTCAGGGGTACACGATTTAGGAAGTCAAGGCCTGATTTGTCTAACACAAAGCTAACAAATTTAGTTCGCTATTGTACGATGCTAAGATGTAAGAAAATTCTTGGAAAGAAATTCCATTCCTGTAAATATAATTGGGGAGGATCAGGTTTCGAATAGTATCAGAATTTTGAGAAAGGGTTTGTTTAGTTACAGTTATCTTCTAGATAATCTGTATTCAATTAATTACCAGCTGCAATATTTAGTAAGTTTTTGATGCACATACAATTTGAAATTGTAATGTTATATATCACTTAATAGAATTTATTATTATTTTATTTATTAATTATTTTTTCAGCTGGTCTCTACCTTGACTTTCAATATCCCATTGATCATTTACTTTTCATATTCGGCTCTTAGGGCATATCTTAAGGTAATTTATCTGCAAATTATTTTTGCATAACATTATCAAGTTTTTTAAATGGCAAGTATTTTTGCTAGTACAGCTTTTATAGGCTCTCTTTCTCTGAATACAAAGCAAAACAAGTCACAATAAAAATCTTATTTAAGTACTTTTTAATATTTTTAACACTTAAATTACTTTTACTGTACGATCATGAAAATAAACACAAACTATATATCAAGCAAGTTTTGCTCGCGTGGAATGGAGCCAAGAATGCAAAGCACCATGGTGATTATTTGAGCGAGGAAAGAGCCAGCCCTGTCCTTTACTCTTCTCGTCTCTTACTTCGACACTGACGAAACGTTTAGCTTTTGGTATTCACCGTTGGATGTAAATTATAGATATGGGAGGAGTCTAACGTCCCCCTCACCCTGCGCAGTGTCACGCACATGTTTAAGAAAATATATTTCAACTTCTCTTCTAGGTATTTGCTTTGTGATAGAGTCGAAATCATGAATAACTGCTTCATTTCAGATGGACGCATTGGTTTTTACCGTAAATTTATTGGAGGCAATTCAAGCGTTATTCTTGGTCACCTTACCGGGAATAATTACGGAGCTTATTGATAATGAAGTGGCTAAGATTGAAAACACGTTACTCAGACAGCTGCTTAAGTGTTCAGGTAAGTAACTTTTTTTTTAAACCTGATTCTGGTTATGAACTGAGCGTTTACCATGCATAATGATAATTATATGGTGGAGACGCTACCATCATCGTCCTGCCCTCATAATCAATTATGATTTTTTTTCGCTTAACAGCATTTTTCATTAAGTCATTCTCAATGTGATTCTGCCAATGTACACGGAGTGGCAATTTTCTATTGATAATGTTATTAAGTATCATACATATTTCTTATTTTTATTTCCACAGATCCGTCGCTACATTACGAATTAGAAACTGCTCTGACGTACGTGCGCTGGCGTCCGTTTAAATATATGATATGCGGTGCCGTCCCACTGAACACTAGGCTACCTCTCAACATGGCGGCGCTCTGTTTCACTTACGTCATCATCTTAGTGCAATTTCGGCAGCTTCATTAATATTGGTATATCAATTTGGCGCGGTTTTGGGACATTGTTTAATCGGTCCAAATTGAGTCCCTTTCCATGAGGCTTCCTTTGGGTATCATGCGATAAATTCGAGCATAGATTTTACACCGCGTGTGAAATACAGAGCTTGGAGTGTTAGGTCTTTTATTACGATTTATTAGATACGTTTGTCATATTCTACTCGCGCACGTGTTCTTGAATCGATTGTCGAGTGGAAATACTATGCAAAAAGCGTGTTCACAAATTTTGTTATTAAAGTAATTATTTAAATAAAGATAATAATAATAATAAGGTGTCCGCAACCCTTCCAATATTCCCATCCAAACCTCAATCCACAGTCCCATTTATCTTTCTATATTCCTGCTGTTCCTCTGCCTGGTGAGGTCAATTCGCTGTTAATTCTATCATTTTCAGCAGTTGACCACGGCTAACATAACGTTAGAATTCTCAAAAAAGGCTTCTACGTGTTGGACCCATGTCCCCGTGTGTGTGTTAGTGGGTGTTTGTCAGTGTTTGTGTATGGGTGTGTAACATCATGCTCTTTAGCACTTAGGATAATACGAATCCCAATTTATATTGGATTTCCGACCAAAACCAGATGACATCCTAATTGCAATCTCCAATATATGACATCCTATAAAAGACATTCATATGTATTTGATAAAACTAAGATATTCACAGATTAAAAAGAAATCTTATAAAATAATATGGCATTACCATCTTAGGTACTTTGCCAGTTGAGTATGAAGAAAGTAATTATAGCTGTTTCAAACCAATGTTTCAAGCATTTTCAGTTTATGTCAGTAAAGTGGTAGATACTTCACTGAAAAAAATATGTTGATGACACGAGTGATTATATCAAAGCGTAATATAACCAATTTAATCATATTT
Source organism: Pheosia gnoma (assembly GCA_905404115.1). NCBI lineage: Eukaryota > Metazoa > Arthropoda > Insecta > Lepidoptera > Notodontidae > Pheosia > Pheosia gnoma. The sequence goes on from FR989903.1 coordinate 9,603,355, forward strand.
TTTTTGGAACGTTTTTGACTATACATTATGAATTGGTGTCACGAAACAATCTAGTACCTAGACTGAATAAACGTGGCGTGAAATGAATAAAACCCGAGGCTCCTCTCACGCCCCAGCGGCTCAATCTGCCACAAATTGCATTGAGAATTACCTCAGCCCCATTAGCTTCCATGTCATTGCTTAGCTCACTGTGTATAATAATATCGCCAGACGAACACACGAACTTTACGGTCCCACACGAAGCAACGCTTGTATTATGGGTACCGTGCAATGGACTGAAGGTGAACTCAGTATATAATACTTATATAGATATTAAACATTCATGACTTGGGTACAAAAATTCGTGCTCATCAGAATAATATTGTCCCTACCAGGATTCGAACCCGGGACCCGCGGCACCGAAAGCAGGGTCACTATCAACTGCGCTAATCAGGTCTGCAAATATACTTCTACATTTCTTATTTTATACACATACCGACATAACTTCAACTTCGTGTCAAGTGGACACATACCTCTGCAATGGATCGGATTTAGAAAAATTCGACTGTTTAACAAAATTTCAATTGTTGAATACGGAATTCCTATAAGAATTGTCCATAGCGATACATCTTTAAGTTGCCTTTTATGCCATCAACATGAAGACAATTATTAAATTAAAATTGCTATTAAGTCGGTCAAATTCAATGGCGTCAGTTTTTCCTCTATCATATATTTCATCAGAATGTCATATGACGTCGGGTACAGACTGGTCATATCACCCGTACCGCAACCAAATCTCGTCATTTTCGGAGATCCAGGCTACCGGGTTGATGTAGACGAGCGACTTCTTTAATGTCTTATATTTGGTATGCATTAAAAATAGTAGTGATAGCTAGGTTGGTAGAACGCTTGCCTTGGAATCGAGGGTGGCAGATTCAAACCCCGTCATATACCTCTAGAATTTCTAGATTTATTTTCTAAAATCTCATTTTCAACCATGACATGATTATCACTTTTTAAACGGTAAAGTAAAACATCGCACTGGGGCCAGCGTGGTGGACCATGCCCTATATCTCCACGCAGCCGGTGCCCAACAGTTAGTCATTAAAAGAGCAAATTAAAAAATAACTTTTTTTTTTAAAAGGGTGGTGGGTGTAAGGGAGGAAGTCCTAATGCTGAATAATTAGCTAAAACAAAAACACAAAATAATAGGCCAAAGTCACTATAGCGTTACAAAATTGTTTGTATCATAAGAGGTTATTACGAGTAGAATGACCTCTTAAAAGCACGATAAAGTGAGTCATGAACCTCTGTCCCTGTCGCACGTCTGAACAAATTACAGTAGAAGAATTTCTATCCTCGAAGATTTATATCATGTAGTATTTCATGGGATGAAAAGCCGGACGCTTACTTCATGTCGGCTTACATAACGGCTTATGATTATATATAGGGCCTGGTTATTTCTGGAAATAATGCATTTATGAGAAAAAAGAAATGAGTATAATAACAACTTAATACATTTTATAAACAACGTTTTTATTTTACTTTATGCAAACTCTAAAAAAATATATCTACAATGATCACATTCCCAAAAATAAGTTAATTATTAGAAATTAAAAACATTACACTACGTCATAAGTGCGTAGTACTTGCTCGCTTTTACAAAGACAACATTGTTTATACCTAACGTACAAACTCAACTCCTAAAAATATTTTACACTAGTTTAGTACAACTTGTAGACTCATAGTAGTAACTAGTCCTGTCTTCTACTCTTAAAAGCTGCTTACCCCACATGGTAAACGCGTCAAAGTGGAAAATTGTGTTGAACATTGGGCTGACACGATGAGGTGCCCGACACTTCATTTTTATCGTGTTATAATAAAAACCAGAGCATCAAGTGTTATTCATCACTCGACGAAGGGTCTGCAAGACTCACAAAATTAAAGAGCTCTACACGCGTAAGCCTCTGGTGATTTTATGATACAAAGCTTCTTGGTATGTACTATACAACAGGCTGGAAGGTTTGTCTGTATACCAACATTTATTAAGCCAAAAAAATAATTTGTCTTTTAAATAAATTTTCTAACCCATCCAATATCATAAAGTTGTGCTCGCGAATTCGTACCGAACCTTATCTTTTTGCTATTCCCGAGGAACTCTCCCTTTTCTTATGATAAAAAATTGTATTGTATGTTTAACCAGGCTAAACTATCATCAAACCGAGTTTAATCAAAATCTGTCTACGACGTGTGTAGGGTTGTAGAAAAAAGATATTACACGTATGGTCCAGATGTTGGAGCGGGTCTCTGATCCAGACGGTTGCAAGTTGAATTTCCGTTTGAGCTTATTACGGAGTGACATTTTCATAATTTTACTTGTATTATGGTGCCCATAATACAAGGTTGCTTAGTTTGGTATTGATAGACTACCTTTATTTAAAGGGCGATATTGATTTAAATTTATATTTTAAACGTTATAATAAGTCAAGACTCCTTATAATGTGCATGTATAATGAAAATATGTATTTCTATTCAACTGACTTACATTGTAGTATTGATATTTTTTTCAGAATTAGCGATTAAAATGTGTTCTACAGAAACTCCGCGAACAAAGTCGTGGCGAGAGTCTAGTATCGCATAAATTATAGCCAGCTCTTGACAGCTGAGGCGCTGAACGTTGTGTAATTACGTGGAAATTTCAACGGACATTTTTTCTATTTTATTAGCGATGAAAATTCTTTGTCTACGAAGCTTAGCTAGCCGGCATAGACTTATCTATATAAAAAAGATGTAAAAGAAAGCCGTGCTAGTTACACCATTTATAATTCAGGATCGGGTGGGCGTCGATTTTTATGATCTTTGTTTTTTAATTTGTCTCCGCCCCAAATAGCAGAATAAATATTAAAACATAGGAAAATTCAGAAAAAAATTATAATAATAAATTAATTCTGCGGCGGTACGAACTTCGCTAAGACAGCAAAATATATTTTAAATTGTATTTAGATAGTTCACTTACCTTCTGGATGTTTTAAATCATGTGTTAGATTTTCACAAAATATAGGCTGCCTGCATTCAAACAGTTTTTCACTGCGGAATATTGCGAATGCATAAACTCTATTTTGCCTAAATTCACAAAATTATAATAATAGATATAATTGATTTTCTTGAACATATGATTTTGCCGCGACAGCTAGTAGACAATTAAACGGATTTAAAGCTGTTTGAGTGAACCCCCCCCCCCCCTCAAGCCAGTGGATGGTGGAGTGGCAGAGGACCGCGATCTATGGAAATAATTGGGGGAGGCCTATGTCCAGCAGTGGACGTCTTTCGGCTGATAGATAGATAGAGTGAAAATCTGCTCCTCACTGCCACGTGAACACGGATTATTCTAAAGCTACTCAAATATTAAAGCGCTAATTCACGGTTCAATACATTTACTACCTTGTATTTATTATCAGCACGATGAAATGAAGCAGCCCTTAAATATTATTATTCAGCAGTTATGAAGGTAGGTATTTTTTTTTCAAAGATACGGGTTTCTAAAAGGTTCACCTATATACCTATTCCAGACTACCCTGTATATTCACAGACGACGCACATAAAGAATTTATCTCTGGAAGAAGGCGATTTGCTATAAAACTTAATCGTTCGTACGTAAGTGCGGAGTCGATGTGCGAGGCGCTGCTAATGTGCTCGTTGTGACGTCATTACGTGCTTCCCCATCCTAACACAACTATTCGTGATATACGATATCCTATATCATGTATGTGTTAGCTTATAAGTGGTCGGTGGGTATATCGTAGCCCAGTAGGACTAGATCATAAAAATTATAATAAAAAAATTCGCTGTCTTATTTCATCTTCTGATGCCATCTCCTATCGGTTGGAAATCATCATGGCTATCTTGACTCTATAGACGGTTGGCCGTATTAGGGATCTGGTACTCCACCCAAACCAGTCCCTATAAGGTTTTTCAACCAGGATGAGCGTGTTCGGCCTGGTCTATGGCCCTGTATTTTATACTTATCTTTTCTGAAAGTGCGCTCACGAAAAAATAATAATAATAATTTTAGCATACCCAAGCTAAGTAATGCGTTTTGGCGTTAAGCATTAGCTTTATTTAGATTTTTTCGCTTCTTACTTCAAGTGCAAAATTTTAAGTTTTAAGTGCAAAATTTTAAGTTTCAAATTGCAAAATTATCTAGTGCATAACATAGTAACATAACAATGATTGCCCAAAATTAGTCTGGGTTATTTTCGCAAAATAGTATAGCTTTTTATAACGTAAAAATGCTTCAGCACTTATCAAACTATTTAAATTAAAAGCTGCAAAAGTGATTTGATCCGAGCATTCATTCGCGTCAATGAAGCAACATTGCTGGCGTCATTAAGAACTACGGTTCGTTGCGCTAAACTGCTTCAGTGCACTTATACGGTACATAAGATTTTATAACAAATTAAATTTTCTGAATCAGAATAATATTTTCTTGCAGCTATGATTTAAAAGTAGTGATAGTTATGTTGGTAGAACGCTTGCCTCGGTAACGAGCGTTGCAGGGTCAAACCCCGGCTCTTACATCTGGGATTCATGTGTAAATCTCATTTTCAACCATGATTATCATTTAAACGATGAAGGAAAACATTCTTTGAAACAAACACACATTCTTTGAAATCTGTCCATGTAATAGTTTTTTTAATAATACTTTAACAAACCAAAGACAAGAATTATATTAACATTTTCTTTTGGATTCAGAAACATCTTAATAATTTAATATTTATAATAATAGGTTCCCATATACAGTAGGTAAGTAAGTGTTTCCTGAAATATAAAACTAAGGGTCGATTCAGGATTGCACAAAGCGGTGTGTCGGGTTACGAGCCCATCAGTCACTTTGAAACCTTACCGCAGTGCCATCCACTGACGCCCCATCTATCGTGCCGAACAATATACTAGACATTTAGAACCCTTTCACATCATCCATGGTATTTATAAATTGTTCTGGGGCTTTCCTATTAAAACATTACAAATTATTTAAATGCACCACCCGTCACTACAAGATCGGTTCAGACCATTGCAACGAGCTAGCATAGTGCAGGTCTTTAGTTATTTACTTAGAAGTGAAGATAGAACATACCTATAATTTCTTTTAATGCTAGTTGACAAGAGAATAGCAACAGCAATTATAATAGGTAGGTAGGTATATAGTCACTATAAATACTATTAATTACACTTTAGTTACTGTTTCAACATAACTATAGTAATAAAGCAATGGGGTACTATTCTACGACAAAGGTTTTATAATGAATATTATGACTTGAACCGTCTTCAAGTCTCAAGACACGGGTCCAATGTGGCGAAAATGCGAGAGTACCTTCAATTTGTAAATAAATACGTTCTTATGATGAAGCACGCTTAATTTTAACTACATTTTGCGAAGATTCCATGCAAATAGAATGAAAAGATAACGAAATGAAGAATTTATTTCTGTAAAATATAAGCGCGTGTTAAGCTTCAAGCTTCGTGTAATCAGCTAGGCTAGTTCCGGCGGGCACGCCACGCGCTTCCGAGACGGCGCGGCTACGGTGCTACAGACTACGGGCTACGGAGCTGTAGGCGCCTACGATGTTTGTAGCTATATGAGAAATAAAAAGCTACTATATAGCCGAGTGCCATGCGCTGTTTCATTACGCTATGAACATTGGAAATCCAGCTGCAGAGTCAATTTAGTTGGAGCTGATGGTAAAAGCTCGCGACATTACGAAGCTTGTTAATGTAATTTTCTACCTAAAAAATGGTTTGCAATGCTATTGTGAATACATAAATGACTTAAATAAAAAAATACATTAACACGAAGGATCATATTCTAGTTTTTCGAATACGATCATCGAATATACCGATCTCCAAAAACACAATTTATCTCTCCAGATGAAGCATGTGCAAAAACCAACCTTACTATATTTAAAATGTAGTACCTTTTCATTGTCAACTTTTGACGGGACCAGAGAAAGGGTCTTGTCGATATTATTCAGGTGAGCGAGCGCCGTATTTAGGCACGATTTTACATTAGCCCCGTGACTTAAAATCCTGGGTACGGATGACTAGTAACAAAGGGAGTCGCGTGGGCGTTATAAGGTAGAACTCGTCGCAAACTGATGGCGTGGTGAAAACATACGGGAGCATAGAACGGGCGTGACCGACGGATTTGAAAATTAAACAACTTACTTTTATATCAGCATAGTTGGCTTTCCGTGCCGAGGGTCCCGGGTTCTAATCCTGGTAGGTGCATCACACAAGTGATGAGCTCGAATGTTTAAACCTGTGTCATTGGTGTTTAATATATAAATAAATATTATATACTGGGACCGTCCCCAGTCCATTGGACTGTACTCATAATACAAAAGATGCTTAAGGATCGTATAGTTAGTATGTTCGTCGGGCGATTTTTAATTTTAATTATGTATATCTAAAACTGTTTTTGCTTTTATCTTCGATGTTACTGCTCGGATTTAAGTAAACTAAACGACACTTCAAAGTTACTTTAAACTGTAAAACGTAAACTAAGGTAAAACATTATAATTGCAAATGCGATGAGCGAGATGTTGCCTCGAGGAAACGAGTGCGTTTGTTGAACAAAAAAATATTGCTAAACCCAAAATAAAAATGTGGGTCCGTGGTGGGTCTCTCTTCCCCTATTTGTTTAACAATAGATTTCCGCCAAGTCATCTAGCTCTATTAAATAAAGTAACCTTAAGAAAATACACAAACAAATTAACCCTAATTGATGGTGCGGTATTTCTTCACTTTAAAAGTCGGCTCCTTAGAAGAATAATTGCTTAATTATTATGCGTTCTTAATTTGAATGCAAGTTAGTTGTCACCAATAAACGTGCGGAATAGATATTCGCCCACTTCACGATAACGTATGTTTCCAATTCCAGAAACGCAATTATATATCGGATATCGCGACGAAGGGTTAACCGCGCCGAGCTGCTCCCGCACATTATTCAAGGACAATCCGGGGTCAGGTGGACCCGGAGCAATTAATTTGCATATTTTTCTTTTCAACCAATTTAATTTTGGTTGAGTTAATTAAGGATTATGGCTGAATGAGCGGGCTTGAAATATTTTCGAATAAGGGTTATATTATGAAAGTGTATTAAAATTGTCTCGATACGTTAGCAACGTATGGTTACACAGTAATGCTCTCATAATGTTTAAACTATTCTTCAACAAGGAATTGTGTATATTGTAAAGCTATATATAATACAATGTCGTGTTAGTCACACCATTTATAACTCAAGAACGGGTGGGCCGATCTTTGTTATCTTTAGATTTTTTAATTTGACTCCGCCCCGAACAGCAGAATAAATATTAAAACATGGGACAAAATCACATTTGATTCTGAGGCGGTACAAAGTTCGACGGGACAGCTAGTGGTATATAAAAACAGAGTACCTTTTGAAGTATAAGTCTTGAACCGCTATCAACTAGATACTACTCATATTCCAAAACATACAACATTAACCCACTCCATATTCTTCTTGCCCAACATGTCCCGTTCATATTACTTCCCGAAAAATACCCACACATTACCTCAAGTAATCGTTAAGAGCCGGCCCAGGTCAAGGTGGGTAGGGGACTTTCGACAGCCATAATTTACTACAACCTAGGTATTATAGATAGCAATTCGGGTAAGATTTAGAGTTATTTGTTTACTTTTAAAAAGAGATCTGAACCTAGTTGGTAACACCTAGTCCAAATGATTAGCTAGGCGTGGTAGTTAGGTTTAAATTGATTGCGATAATATAACAATCTGAGCTTCCCCGTACTTCAAAGGGTATGTTTAATTAGCAGTTAAAAACCCTACAAATTCGTAGTGCGCCAACTGGTAACCTACCTACGGTAGCTAAAGGTCAGTGGTTCACCCAATATCTAATATTTATATAATGTCTTATCCCCAAGTTGTAAATGTATAATAAAGACATATGAAGTATGTAGGAATTCGGATCTCTGGGATATGAAGTATGGATTTATATCCAATAGACGAAGGCGATCGTGGAAATGGCTCCGGAGGGAACTGACAGTTGTAGTGTTGTCAATCTACAGATTTTTTAAAATATAGGACAATATTACGCAACAATCATATAAGCACACAATAGCTAAGACGCACTCTAGAAGGTATCATGTAGAATAGAAAGAAAGGAAAAACGAGTGGCGGCAACAACAAAAGTAGATCGTAAAACACCCTATTGTTGGTTGATGCGTTGTGATGTCACAACTTCTTAATCAGTCTCAGGTTGTCAATATGAGTTTGGTAATATTTGGGATTTTAATGTGTTTTCAGTCATTTGTCTTTCACAAGGGTCACGTGACCCGGAGGCCGCGATTTGGCGGTATTTTGATTTATTTAAACTTTATGGAAAGAAACTGGAATTTACATGAAAAAATCTATACTTTTAGCATTATATTCAGCTAATGAACAATTTAAGATAGTTTTTGAAACACAGTCCAATGGCCTCTTCTTAGCGCTTTTGATCACGTTACCCAACCAAACAAAAAAACATTATTTTATTTTATGAATTTAAAGGATTTTTTTTTTTTTTTATTACATTATAGGCAAGTATTTGATCTCGATCTCACCTGATGGTAAGTGACGATGAGATCTACGATGGAGCATACTTGCCTAGGTAGGAAGGCGGCAGTAGATAAGAGACGCTCACTAGGCACATGCAGCGCAACTGATCTGACCCGCCATCCATGAATGGCAGCACCGAACATCATGCCGGAACACGGCTAGGCCGCTTGGCGACATGGCTTTGTTCAGTGGGTGGTGACTAGCCACGGCCGAAGCCTACCACCAGTAGAGTTGTCACCTGGTTGGCACCACCCAGGGTCACGTGTAGGGTATCTCGAGGGTACTTAATTCTCCTACGGACGAAGGTGAAATAATCCGCATTTAAAAAAAAAAGTCTAATAGTTATACAAAGCTATAATCTTTTAGGATGGCTACAATTTAAAGCTTATTTTTCCTACCCTCAAACACCCTATTGAGTGTGATGGTTAATAAAAACAGTTGTTATCTAAAGAGACAATATGAAACAGTTATTTTCTTTTTATGAGAAATAATTTGTTCTTACGTAAAGTTTGAACTCAAGAACATTAGCTGTCTGTAGAGACGAGTATTGTCGGCAACGACGATATAAATGAACGTGAAAGCAAATAAAATTGTTTACCAGGTTATTGCTTCACCTGAAAAATATGTTACTGTTCCATCTGTAGACTAAAGTAAGACCTATTCGTACGTCTGAAGGTTTTGTGGTCATATTTTGTTCCTTGCTAAAGTGTTTCAAGTAGATAATTCTGAAATAGAACGGTATGTTATTACATTCTGTTGAACAGAATGTTAATACCATAAACGAGACTAAATATATACCTACACGCGTTATTAACTCTAAAATAAACTTTTCTTCTATAGCTTTGTTATCAAGTTAGCAGATAACTTAGTTTAAACGCAAAAATTTACAATAATAAATAAGGCTTATTACATAGTATTACTTTTCGATATACTATGATATACTTAGAGCTAGGACTTTTTTAGACCAGCTGCTAAAGTCTGCCTAGCCGTTCCTACATTGTTCTCACATACCCATACCAATGTATTGCTCAAAAATGTGAAACATATTTTTAAAAAGAGCAAGCATGCAGTTTCTTCCCGTTTATCTCCATAGGAACGGCATTCCGAACGGGTGGTAAAGTTGTAGCTTAGCATTTTGTAACTATTTTGATGATACATAAGTACTGTATAAATAATACCAGCCCTTTTAATGTCCCATTGTTGGGCACGGATTTCCCCTCAATGCGAGGGGTTATTAGTACTGTACTTAATGGTTTACATGAATAAAATATAATCTGATTCTGATTCTTACAGACTTAAATAATATACGAAACAACATCTATATTATCAACGTTTCTATATAAAAAAGCGCATATAATAAAAACTAAATAGGTACAAGTATGTGGTACGTACGTCGCAAACATTCATTTATATTCATATCGCATACGCGAAAACAATATATCTCAAAAAATGTACTCACGTAGCATTATTACCGCCATTCTTTATCCTCTGCACTCGAATTTTAAGTTCAACTCTAGCAACACTCAGTACGTGTGACGGGCACATATAAATAGTAAATCGCTTGCCACCGGGCACGGGTCACGTACGCACCGACATTTTTCTAAGAACGTGACGCACCTGAGAAAGTCAGCGGCCAGAAAAATGGACAATTCTACAATCTTTGACCTGGAAAAATGACTTGATTGGATTATCAGGTAGAAATTCTGTCATGCGAATAAAATAGAGTATTGAAACGGTAGAACAATGTTGGGTTGACTGGGCTTGGGATAAAGGTCGAGGAACGCGTTTTGTGTGAGTCGCTGGTCGTGACAACACTAATCGAATGGTTTGAAGCTTTTTTGGAGCGTTGTAAATGAAGACGACGCTGATGTGACATTTCGCTGTCGGCGTTTTATTCGTGAACATGTCGGCTGACATTGGCTTGTTTGGGCTGACCGTACCCGATAAAATAGACTTCAATTTATAGCAGTTTTAAGTCGTATTTCTAAATACTTTTTGTCCGATAAATTCTTCGTATTGGCATCGCATCATTCTCACCTTTATAAATTTTGAGGTGACTATAGTAACTACTCAATGGTTTTCTAATCAATAAGAAAACCATTGAGTAGTTACTATACTCTTTCAGTTACTAAGCAAATCTCACACTGTATTAATAAGAAACAGGTAAGATATAAGGTTTGGGTTAAAATGTGTTTTATTTTTTTAACCATCTTCAAAAAAGGAGGAATTCGATTGTATATTTTTATGCCCAATGTTTGTCGGTGGTAACTATTGTGTTTACACACATGGAATATTCAGGATACCTATTATTGATTCACTTATTCAAGATAAGAAATTATTTATAGTTCTGATTCCCATTACTGTAATGTTGTTTTGATAATACTTAAAGTAAGGCAGGAAGCCGTTAATCTTGATGGTTAGGCTACATACATTATAGTATCGTATTGTAATGTACGCCTACTTGGTATTTGAGAAGAGTACGTGTGCTTTGATTCGAACACTAGAGGCAACCCTAACTACTGGTGTATCGGAATAAAAAAAACAATAAATAGTACAAATTTTACATAAAGATTACAAGATTTTCAGAAAAGAAAATTTACGCACTCGGTTTTTGACGTGTCTTTGGGTTTTAAAATTGATTCATAATATTTGATTCGCACAAGCGTCTATACGTAAATTTCTATGATATCATTGATATGTCCTGAAATAAAACAAGAATTTGTATACATAACAACATTGCGGATATACCAAATACAAACATTGCGGAGGGGCACAAATTGCATACTTAATAAGTACTCAATTAGACTTGGGTACTTAATATTGAAGGTGCATTAAATCCGCCAAGACGCACTACTGTTTCTTAATTCATCTATAGAGTTCTTATTATTTAACTATGCCTTCCTATATATAAATCTATAAATTAAGGGTAAATGTACATTACCACGGAAGATAGCGAAAGGAAAGCGAAGTGATTTTTTATAACAACATTGTATAGTAGTCTTTAACCTTTATAGAATTAGATATGATTCTAAAAAAACAGATTGTGGGCTTCCTGAGAATTCTCGAGAATTTGCTCGACTACATTTAACGATGTCAAGGGAATTGTACGTTACACAATGGAAAAAAATAATATTCCAAATTCAAATTACAAATTCATAAGCTTCGCTTCCTTTACCTTCTCTTCCGCGGTAATATGAATTGACCCTTAATCTCCTAGCTAAATATTTTTTCCATCAACTTTACTGTCCTAATTCACTCGCACTCGCCACTTAAATATATTTCTTTATAAGAGCAGCAAGAAGATTATATCAAAGTGGCTTTTAATATTTAACCTTGGATCGTAAAGGGACCTCTGACGGCCCCATGAATGTTTCAGCGTATACGAAATTCAATCAAATCGAGTTGGTAAAATTGTACTAAGCAAATACAGTAAGCCGTTGGCACTAAAATTTATGCAGGGTTTATACATTGAAAATGTACAAAGTGAAACCAAGTTCGTCTTTATTATGTATACTAGCTGCGCCCCGCGGTGTTACCAGCGATTAAAAAGTATGTCATCTTCCTCTATGCCCTTTTCTGTAAATCATGTCGATCCTTTGCTCTATGAAAAATTAAAACAAATCTATCCCACGGGAACCATACATTTTACTGGGATAAAAAGTAGCCTATGTGCTATTCCAGACTATAATCTATCTCTGTGCCAAATTCAATCCAGATCCGTTCAGCCGTTCTGGCGTGATTGAGTAACAAACATCCATCCATCCGAACTTTCACATTTATAATATTAGTGGGATTAGAGCCATGCTAGCCGAGCCATGCCCGATCGTAGCATGAAAAAAAAATCTTCATATAAAGCTTGACCACCCATTTGATCCGCTTATGGGTTGAATCCACCTACGTTATGTAAGGAACTCTTGTGCAAAATGTCATGCTTCTAGATACATTGGTTACGGCTGTGCGGTGCCTGACAGTCAGTCAGTGATAAGTACTTTTAGATGTCTAGTGTGTGTGTGTAGTGTAGGTGAGTGTATTTGACTCTGCGTGAGTTGTATCGATCTAAATCGATATGTTTGATTGACGGTGATGACTTTTAGACTAAAACTAGTACTAGTATTATTATCTACGTAAAACATTTGCTAATAATGTTGAACTCTTTTTTATCTACATACATAAAACAAAATCGTGCTAGTTACACCATTTATAACTCAAAAACGTGTGCACCGACTTTTATGATGCTTTTTTTTATTTGTCTCTGCCCCAGATAGTAGAATAACTATTATAGCATGGGAAAAACCACTAGTAAATAATAATATAGTGAATTCATTTTCTCATGTTTTTCTTTCTGAGGCGTCATGAACTTTGCCGGGACAGCGAGTAAAATAATAAAATCCAAACACTTTTCTTCAAGAGACTACATTCATCCAATTACTTATCTAAAATCTTTAAACGAAATCAATACTTGGCGGATCTGAATACTTTATCCCATTACATTCACACTTCAGACTGTACAAAACAACTTACAGGATTTGATTGAAATGTTAGTATGTTTTTTTCATTGAATATATATTGTAATTACAATTCAGACTTGGTATTTGCAGGATAATTGGAGGGCGGGCTCAAAGGCTTTTGATGAAACAATCTATAACGTTTCTAGCTCTATTTATCTACTTGTCTCGCGTCATCTGTATCGTTGGTATCTTGTTTGTAATTTCCAAGGACTCAAAAGGCTGTACACATTATAATTCAAATGAAATGAATAATTTAGTCGACACAGACACAACACAAAAAGGCACAAACATTGATAAGGCAGGAAAAAGTAGGTGCAGAAAAAAAAAATTATGCGATATTGAACTCAATGTGACTGCGCCGAGAGGCGTTTGGCTCAGCAGAGCTGGAGGAATCGAAGTCCCCAACAGCGCTGTTTTTCGGCCAGACCTCCACAAACGCAATCATATAAACTGCCAACCCAAATGACGAAGCAATCGCAATGATAGGTAATAAGTGAGGATGGAACATACCGAGGTAATGAAATATATAATTACCCAGCAAACAAAGATGAGCAATATTATAAGGAAATATGAATATTTAAGACCATCTAGCAGCTCATATTTATGTGGCTTACAGGAGTAATGGTAGAAGCGAAGGGAGGTCAGGTCCAAAAAAAATTCACCTCGTGATGGATTTAATGTTTTTTAGTTTTAAAGTCGGATCAGCATTTTTGAGCGGGTGACGCCGGATGGGGAGGTGGGTATCATGGACAGTTGATCGGATAAACGTGCAATCCTATAAGCTCTTTTAAAAACTATCTGCACGTGCAGGCCTACCGTTGATAACTAATCATAGCACGTTGCCAGATCAGTCTGCTGAGTCTTCAGTATTGTCACTCAGCATTCTCGGCAATTCGTCATATTGATTACTTCACTCTTTATGTATTTAGTCGATATATTTTTTATTAATAAACATTATAAAGACCATCGTAACTTCTCTAAAATCATGTGTAAACATTTCTGAGAACCTTGTCTTTGAACTAAATTAAAAACTGTTTATTTTAATGCTCAAACTGTAAAGTACACTGGCTACAAAAAATGCTTCTTGCTGGCAATCCTGCCGAACACTATAGCTCAGCAATCGTTAAACAGCTCTTGCTGCAATGTTATAGGGTAACATCCGGCAGCGTTCGGTTGCAATAATTGTCAAAGCATGTTAAGTCATTTGCAATTTAGCCTGCTAGACATCGAATGTGGTGAAGCTCCATCAATATATAATAGTGCAATATCGCCGGAGTATATTATAAGATGGCGGCATGTGTTGCGCAATATATATGGCAACTCGACGGCTGCAGAGAGAGAGAGAGAGAGAGCCTGTTTACGAGTGCCTTCACGTAGAGAAATTAAATTAACTGAAAAACATTTATTCCGAGCAGACACGAGAATAAACAACGACATGTATAAAGGTTACTTGGAACATAATGTTTGTCATGTTATACTGCAAATAAGTGGCTGTTAAATCTACACAATAAGTGGCTGTTAAATGTATACATAAAACAAAGTCATGTTAGTTACACCATTCATAGAGCAAGAACGGGCGGGCCCATTTTTTTTATTCGTCTCCGCACAGAATAACTATTAAAACATGGGGAATATTTACATAAAAATAATAATAAAGATAATTCATTTTCTCATACATATGATTCCGAGGCGGTACGAAGTTCGCTAGGATGGCTAGTTAACTATAAATGGAGAAGACTCCTTTCACTGTCTGGCAGTCGAGTCGTCGACGCCTAACACTGTTGTGTGCCAACGAAGGAACATAACTCCCCACTCAAACACAAACATTCATAATGCTTATTGTTTATGTCATCGGAACAGCTTATAAACTAATAGTGAACATAAACAGCGGGTCGAAAGTTATTCGCTGCTGTTTGACCCGTCTCGCGGCGCTGCCTTTATTTATCTTCAGTTCTGTTTCTCCAGAGATATGAACAATAATAATAAAAGATTAACTGAATATAGAAACTGATTTTCATAACAAAGTCAGATGGCATTTTCTTGTCTTGTTAAATAAGTATTTAAGTGTATCCAGATCGCCACACAAGCACACCAACTAACTGTACGGTCCCAAACTCAACAACCCTTGTATTATGGGTACCGTACCGAACCCTGTATATAGTACTTATATACATTAAACATCCATGATTCGGGTACAAATATCCGTGCTCATCACACAGAGTTTGTCCGTACCAGGATTCGAACCCGGGACCTTCGGCACGGAAAGCAGAATCACTACCAACTGCGCTAATCAGGCCGATACTTGTCGTAGCTTATCTCGTAGCTCGGTACAAGAAATAGAGATGGGTTTTAAGGTTGCTGGCTTCCTTAATTATCGATCAACTTGTTTGGTTTATAATTGAAAAAGTTGACAAGTCGAGGGTCAGTGGTGGGCTCCTCTTCCCCCATTTGTTTAAAAGGATTTACTAAACGGTGACCATAACTTATCCAGAGAATTCAATTACATCCTTCTGATCAATATTGTTAAATAAAATAACCTTATTCTATAAACACATTTATTACTCATACACGCAATAATTATATCCTCGTCTAGACTATAATAATATCTATACTTCATGCTTTCAGCGTACATTATACTTCAAATAAACATCCACTATAAATTATTTATAATAATAAGTATAATTGTATGTTTACTTCGCATATCTAGTGCAAATTGGATATAAAGTGACCATTGATATGGGAATATATATTCTAGATTAATTTTGTGGTCACGAATATTACGTTTTCACGGCTCGGCAGTAAACAACAGTTGGATAGGTTAAACATATTGCATTGTATAATTACAGTTTTGATTAAAAATAATACATAATGCACTTGATGAGACACCGAGGCATATCCGTATCTTGATGAATTAGATGTAGTAAGATCACCTGGGTATAACTTGTTCAAATTTATCGTTTGCATTTATTTGTACGGACGTGAAAACGCTTCAAAAGCTTAATATTAAGTATCTAATATTAATTCATATTCTACTATTTTATAACTACTAATACAAATACCTAAGAAATGTTAGGAAACTTCGCCTAAGTACAAGAAATACAGAGGGGAAGCGAGAATCTGTCCTAAATTTCGATTGTAATGTTCCCAAAACCGAATGATATTAAGAGATCAATTTACGAAAGAAACACAAAATGTTGATGAAGGCGGGACGTTGGAAGGGCGCACCCCCGGGGTCCAGGGTCAAGGGCAAGACGATTTATTGCGACATTCCGGGCTGTATCGTGTTCATAAATATCTGAGTGGTGCGTCCCTTAATATTCAACATGATTATGATTTAGTGATGCTACATAGCGAATATGTGTCAATTATGCAACGATATAGGTACTAACATACCTCATGTGCGAGGACACCCTATTAATCCGTCCAAGTTGGTCATAACTTCGACAGTTATGTAGTATAAACAAAATTTAGTAGCTTTTTACGTTCAACTACCACATTGCGTCTTTGTCCGCATGTTTGTCCGCATGGAATGTCCGCTGTAATTTAGTTCTTTGCCAAACCCACGGAATCCTTTCCTTTCCCGGCGGGATTAAAATTAGAAGAAGAAGAATTATAACCGTCCACTAGATTTCCCGCGATGCGCAAACAGACAGACAAAAGATCCAAAATGTCAGCGTTTGTATCGAAAATAATTTTTATTTTAATAAAAAAAATATATACAAAAATGATTAAGTTACGGTTTTATGATAAATGTGTAGATTTAAGGATGAAACTTGAAATCTCTTTTAAAAAAGATTTTTCGTAGATATGGTACATTTATAAAAAATTTCATAATTATGGTCCGTTTAGCCAGTATTTTAGTAAATTTTATGATTTTAATATACTCATATATATATATATATATATATATACAAACGATAGGTTCAAAAATAAGTCCTATATCTGAGTTAGATCTCAACATTTTAGTATAATTATCATAAAATAATTACATTAAATCCCTGAAACTATGTTCTTAAGATTTACCTGTACGAAATTTTGTATAATATAATCAAAATTCAAATACGCATGTATGGCGTCTATTAATAGTTGTAATTTATAATTTTGATAGGCTCTCTATATAAAAATAACTACAAATATCTATGTTCCCCAATTTAGAAGATCTATGTAATAGTAATACGCTAAGGATATTTAATTTATAGTTTAACTGCAACATTCATTATAATCTGTAGAGAAATCTACGTTGGTTAAAAATATTATTATTAATATAAGCGACTATATAAGCGTCAATATAACGTATTAGCGACATACTATTATTGTACCGAAAAAAAAACAATATTTGGTTACACGAAGTCATTTGCACTCTATTCTATGGCATGCTGCAGCTAAACTGTAGATATAGATTATTATAGGTCTTACTAAATTTCATACAATTTGTATACACACTACCTAATACATTATGTTTTGTACAATACACGTTGAAAGATACTTAATACTAAATGAATTCAATTCTATACGCATTGCTGTTTTTTACAAATTTTATAAATTGAAATAAAACTAATCGATAATTTTGGGGTCGAGTCACCTTCGTCCGTAGGAGAATTAAGTACCCTCGAGATACCCTATACGTGACCCTGGGTGGTGCCAACCAGGTGACAACTCTACTGGTGGTAGGCTTCGGCCGTGGCTAGTCACCACCCACTGAACAAAGCCATGTCGCCAAGCGACCTAGCCGTGTTCCGGCATGATGTTCGGTGTTGCCATTCATGGAAGGCGGGTCAGATCAGTTGCGCTGCATGTGCCTCCATCTACTGCCGCCTTCCTACCTAGGCAAGTATGCTCCATCGTAGATCTCATCGTCACTTACCATCAGGTGAGATCGAGATCAAATACTTGCCTATAATGTAATAAAAAAAAATAAAAAAAAAATCTTAAGGATTTTATCGCGTTTATTTTTTATTTTACGTTCCCGACGTTTCGGCTGCTTTGCAGCAACCATGGTCACGGGAGGACTGAGGTGGTTGACGTCCTGGTGTCATAGTTTGACGGGGGTACCCTCATATTTAGTTGTTACTTGCGGTCCGATCTACGCAGAAAGAGCTCACTGTGTCTTGAGGTCTTGCAATGGTACGCTTGGTTCTGGATTTTATGATGTTTACTACAGGGTCCCAAGCTGGTGGTAGCACCCAGCCATCTTCCCTATTGAAATTAGGATGTTTTTGTTCCTTAAGATTAGTTTTATTTCAATGTGTAGTATTCGCGTAAATATAAGAAATCAATTTTATAAATTCCAAAATAATTTGAATCACCGACCGGCGGAAAATAACATTCCTGATTTGGTACAGCACAATACATATTCTTTTTGTAGGAATATTCAAAAATACCTAATATAAAAAGCGTTGTTGTGTGAATAAATTGGTCTAATACAGGACGATTACTTATAGTAGGGACGATTAGTTGCGCTATATAGGTGTACAAGATAACTTCTTCCTTAGACGTATCTTCAATGTATTTACAAAACGTTGCAGACATTATTTAGTTGGTCTCTTAAATGGCGAAACTATAATTTGACTGCCTCGCAATCTTGTTACTATAATGTTGAAAATTATGGATATTTTACAATTATTACTACCAGGTCGTACACTCCTAATTCATCTATCAATATAAATAAAAACAGCCGTGTTAGTTACACCATTTATAAGTCAAGAACGTGTGGGTCGATTTTTATGAACATAGATTTTTAGAATTTGTCTCCGCCCCGAATAGCAGAATAACTATTAACATGGGAAGAATTCACTAACATAATTGGACTCTAAGACAAAACGAAGATTGCCGGAACAGCTAGTATTGTATTTGGACATGGTGATATGGGCAGTTATTTGATAACAAAAAACGGTGACATTGAAAATACGTCTGAGTACTTAGGTAGCCATGTACCAATACATTACCTAACTGTGATAAACAGCTGCCTATCTCACTACTTACATCTTTCATTATAGACCTTATAAGATGATAATACTATGCACTCACAAACTCTGTATACGTTAATTTGAAAAAAATATATTTCCATAAGTAATACTAAACATGGTTCAATAGGATACTTCAGCCGCTAATCGCATGATATAATATTTTGCATAATAGCAACTATATAACATATAGTTATTATATAATTTCAGTATAATGTGCGACCCATATAATGGCTGTTCATTTTCAAATTAATTGGATTTTACAGTTATTTTAGTAAAATGTATCAGTGAATCGTGTTCTTATTTAAAGTATCATACACCACCTTTACACATTAGTTAAACTATACTCCTGTATAATGGGTTAAAAAAAATACTACTAGTTACAGAAATATTGTGACCTACGAACTATGTGTTACCAGTGACAAAACTCGGTTTGTTACTAGTAACACATGCAACTTTATTTAATATAATTTCAGTGAATTTTAACAAAATTTTACTGGTTCTGGAAATAACCAATAAAGTTTGTTTAATTAGTTTTTTCAGGGTGTATATTAGAATAATGTTAATCGCATAAAACTAACAAATATTGTTGTGAATGCAGAATTTTTGAAAATATTCCATTTAGTTACACTATGCAATATTATTAAAGATTTATCTATACACTAGTCTATATGATGGAGTGGTTACTCCAATAAATAAACATTGATACGTTCCAAAATACTCCCTGGGGAGGATAAAAGATATGTATGTACATTCAGAATATAATATTAATGTGTTTGCGGCTCCAACAGTCAAAAGGAACGCCTTTTGATGTGAAAAGTAAATAACAAACACGAGGAACCTTGAGTTTCGGATCGATTCTACGGCGGCTACCTAAAAGCACATCAATATACGATAAGTCAATATTTAATAATCTCTATAAAAATACGCAATTTTCACATAAAATCTTCTATTAAAGCCAGTTCCATGCAGTTTACTGTGACACTAAAGTAATTATACCCAAAACGTTAGCATACACTTGCCAATCTCAATCAACTCACGAGATGAATATCTTTGGGTGCTTGTCGTCTACACCTGTATGTATTGAGGTATACCTAGATATACTTCAACTTAATAGATATTATATATAAGTAATAGTCGGGTGTTTTTTTTTTATTTTTTTTATTACATTATTACATTATAGGCAAGTATTTGATCTCGCTCTCACCTGATAGTAAGTGACGATGAGATCTACGATGGAGCATACTTGCCTAGAAGGTACCTGTTCACTCTCGAATTGACATATTGGGTGAGTGTGAACAGGTAGGAAGGCGGCAGTAGATCGAGACGCTACATTCACTAGGCACATGCAGCGCAACTGATCTGACCCGCCATCCATGAATGTGTGTGTTAAACTTATGAATTTCGAGAGATTAAGAAAACACATTTTGTTAACATGGTGTGGTAGTGCTGGTGGGGGTAGTGTTGGGCCTGTATCCCCCGCATTGAGGGGATGCCCGTGCCTAGCAGTGGGACATTAAAGGGATAATTATTTTTATAGGTATTCGAAGTGATGATTGTTTTATTGGAACGAAGTTCCTTATCGCGCGTTACGAAAGGGGGCTAGACGGAAAAAATTAAGACGAAAAGTTGTAACGACACTTTTTGCTATCTTTGTCGTTTGCGCGTACATAATGGTCAGTATTTTCGAGACATTTCACAAGTGCATCCGTGGCGCAATTGGCTTGCGCATTCGGCTGTTAACCGAAAGGTTAGTGGTTCGAGCCCACCCGGGGGCGATATATTTTTGTTTCCAAAAATTATTGATTTTTTGTACATAATAAATAATAAAGGAACTTCGTTCCATTCGGGTGTCCCTTGACACCTCTCAAGTTTTTTTTATTTTCATATTGATTTCTTCTAAAAAAATCCATTACTAACGTTTATAACTAAAAAAAACACTACTTACAGTTATGACATCTACATCATGACATGTATTCTACCGTTTTGAGTATCAACATTATAATGATCACGTTAAATATAATTCTGACGACATATATGGAAAATATAAATATTTTCATTTATTGATATGATAAGTGCACACAAAATAGTATAATCATATACAACATTATGTTTTGTTCCATATACACATGTGTTCATATTGAAAATCAGAATGAGATAGCATCCTGGGAGAGATAGAGCCCAGTGTGGGTTCTGTGTGTGTTAAAGTGTGTTTGAAAAAAAAATGGTGCTACATAATAATGGGGAAAACCTTTTAATAAATAGTATTGACTACAGCGAATATTATGAAATATTTATTGTATACTTTCTTTTGTACTGCGCATATTTGTCAAAGTAATTAAGTACTATGCCTGTAAAATAAAACCATATTGACTACCAAACGATTCCAATCTCATTCTGATTTACCTTCAACTAGGTAAGTAACTACACTATGTATAAGATGTGTATTACATAAGATATATACTACATGATATTTATTTTTCGATTATATTTTTTATTTACAAAATATATATAAAAGCTCACTAATAAATATTCGTTGTATCATAAAATTTTAATAGGTATAAGTATATATTTTTGATGATAATACCAAATCATAAAGTGAAATATAACTATTATCACATCTACGTTAATTTATATTTAATAGAGTTAGTTCTCTACACACCCCTAGAGGGAATTGGCGTGAAGATATTAGGTGTATATTTTCAAGATATAAATAAATTCGTCTCGCGTGGCTATGAGAAGAGCGGGGTTGCTACTGAGTTGCGACTATTAATTTAACAATTCCCAAACCCGCACGAGATATAACGTTTTATACGTCAAATATCTCAAGTTGATAATGACACAGTTGATAATGGTATAGTTGATAATGACACAGTTGATAATGATATAATTGATAATGATACAGCTGATAATGACACAGTTTTAGAAATAAATTTAATAATTTGGGCTTTGCATAGACAAATGTTTCCTATTTACACATTTAATAAAACAATTGTTCCTATTTAAATAACCAGTCAGAAAAGGACCCGAATATAACGATCTCTATTTAAATATGATATTCAGCATGGATAAATAAAAAAGCGCTAACATTCTAGTACCTCTTGATATAGTAGCGAGCAGATAAATACCACCCAATTTATACAGACTGTCTTATTTTACTTTTAAATCCAAGAACGGATAGTAAATCTTTAAGTTTTATCCCGCGAGACTTTGGTCCGAGTCGGGCTCTGGGAGTTCTTATAAAAATAATTTTGTTTCATGTAATTTTCGATAAAATACTTTATAGAAATAGATTTTTATATGCAAGATAAGCGGGGACGATTTACGAGTGGTAACTTGTGAAATCGTGAATATATTATGATTTTAAGGTGCGATAAATTCTCAAGTGGATTTCATATGATATGATTCGATTCACTGAGCAATGTCATCGAGTCACTGAGCAATCATCACGAAATTATAACTCAAAATAAATTCACCGATTCTTAGATCTGCGTAATCAAACTATAGTCCTACCTCAATATCAGACAGTTGAATGACCTGTCGTAATTAGTTAGCAATAATACTGAAAAGCCGGAAAAAAATACTCGTACGCGAAGTAATAATGAAAAAACAAATTCGAAATAAAATAAAAGAACTCCTTGATATTTGTCTGCTCGCCACTATGTTCATTTTAAACTCTATACTAAGTCAGAAGTAGTAAACTTTATCCGTTGCTTCGAAGTGCACATGTTTTTTAGTGTGCGGCGGCACTACCACCAATAACCATCAGGCCGGGTTGCCTTTCCTGCCGTTCCTCACCCTCAGCTCCTTGCCAACGCTCTGCTTCAGCGGTACCATTACACTTTTCTTAACATAAACACTTCTATTCTCACTTATAACTTCAGTGCCACTTTTAGGAATCTCAATCACAACTTTCTCTACACTTTTCACATCGTCATCTCGATCGTTCGGTTCATTTATTTCTGGTATTTGTTTTTTTGTATTCACATCGATTTCTTTTTCCGCTTGTGTGAGAACTTCTTGCACGTGGATCGTCAGCTCTGGTCTGACGACGTGTGTGAACGGGAGGAGTGCGCCGGCGACGTCCATCGTGTTGTTAATGTTTCGGTGCCAAAGTTCCAGCACGACGCTGCGCCGTTGCTACTTGTATCTAGGTGGTCCCAGCCAGCCGCAGCCGAACACCTGAGAAATAATAACCTGTTACACCTTTTCACAATCTTAAAAGAGCAAGACTTATCAGCATATGTTTACTACTCAAATATCGTTGCTTATGTATGTTGCTATGTTCTACAATACTAATATGGTGGAAAATACAGTGAAAATAGTGTATAAGTTACACAATTACCACATCCCAAATGGCTAAATAGATTTCTTTTAAAAAGGGCTTTTCTGAACTTATTTTTTTAGTAACAGTAGTAGGTAATATAGGTTTGCCTAGTTTCTCGACTCACAACCTATAGTCGTTTTCTCTTAGGCTGAAGAAAAAAGGTAATCAAGAACATGAGTTTGCACTTCTGAAAAACAATTTATTCCCATTCACGCAACAAGATTCCAACAATCTAGAATATAGTCAACATTATTTTACTAACATTGTAGGCTTTTCTCGGTATTATTTCGTGAAGTCGAATCTAATAAATGTTCTTATTAGAATCGTTTTTCAACAGATTGGATTCGTTCATTAGTATCTAACGTTTAAAATGTAATTTGTGAGACCAAGTAACTTGTTAGTAAATCATAATCACATCTGAGTCAACAATATTATTATAAAAAAAACTGGTGCAAATATTGGTCAACATGTAGCAACACAATTACTAGTTGGTAATGGTATGATACCATAAAGCTAGTACTCTTGATCAGCATATATTAGAAGAGGTTCTAAAAGTCTGGGAGTAAAATCTGTCAATCCAATTAGATCTCCGTTCAAAACAAAGTGACCTTTTTAGCTGTAATAAGGAAGACGCGGCCCTGTAACTTGAGTACAACATTATGCTAGAAATCCCACTAATATTAAAATGTGAAAGTTTGGGTGGATGGATGGATGTTTGTTACTCAATCACGCCAGAACGGCTGAACGGATCTGGATGAAATTTGGCACAGAGATACATTATAGTCTGGAATAGCACATAAACTTATATCCCGGTAAAATGTATGGTTCCCGTGAAATAGATTAATAGGGTAGCATATATACTTTTTAATCGCAGGAGTAACACCGCGGGGCGCAGCTCCTAATAAAATACTTTTTTTTTTCTAACTGTAAAAGGCAACGACGGGCTCCATTTCTAACGTACATTGATATATTATAGTAATAAAGTTTATAAACTATTATACCTGACAAACGACCAGCGCTAGTAACAGCAGCAGCAACAGCGCCACCAGCCCCCACACCACACCGAGCTGCGTCAGCGCAAACACGTACAGTGTCCTATGACACCATTGGTTCGGTTCAAACAGCGTGGGCGCATAGTCCGGCCACATGATGCCGAGGATCCAGTAGTTACCAAACGCGAACCTGAGGACAAAATAACTGTCTAAGATACTTGAACCTGGTCTATATTTTATGAAGTACATAAAAAAATGTTTGCTTTAGTATTTTGTATAGTTGACAGTGTTAATCTAAGACACATCTAATAATGATAGTATTATTTCTTAATAAATATTTTATTGATGTAAACCATTAAGTACGGTACTTATGAATCGTAAAAGTTACATAATGTTAAGCTACTACTTTACCACCCGTTTGGAATGCCGTTTCTATGGAAAAGAACGGGCAAGAAACTCCACTGTTGTTCTTTTTAAAACAGATATTTAAATCAAATAAGTGTCAGGATTCTAGTGTATCATTGGGATTAATCTTCCACTGTTGACTCGAGTTAACACCAAAAACAAATACAGTACAACACAATTAACAAGTTTCCGCGTTAATTGGGGAATACACATACAACTAGGTACGTAAACTTACGGCTTACCAACCTTTTTGGAGCCCGTAAGTTCGTGTACTCGTACTTGCTAACTCACGAGTGAACGATTGATATGTAGCCAAGATATAAGTGTTATAAGCTTGCGTAGGTCAATTAACCATTTATAATGACTAAACACAATTTTATTGAAAAAAAATGAATATCTACCATAAAACCTACTGAGGATTTAGTTAATCAAAATGTTTTTTTTTTCTTACAAGACATTAGTCTTAACTAATACAATAAATAAGTTAGTCGCTATAAAAGTCACGCGATGTTTACACAAACTACCCATTTATTTATAAGGAAAACGAATTATGTCAAGGATTCAGTATTTATGAGGAACATTGTACTGATTTGTGAGTGTCTGCAAAGCAATAAAGACTTTATTTGGAGACTGATTGATGTGGATTTTGTCTTCCCTCATAGAGGGGGGCCATACCATTTTCTTGCTTCTCGATTAGGACTTTCATTTGCATACATTCCTGATATTGATTGAATGGTTTGTTAATCTATCTGTCAAACCTGATGCAAGATGCGGATAAAAGTCTTATTTTATTAGGTAATGCATGTATGTACAAGCTTGAATTTTTAAGTTAGCGTAAATATTGCGTAAAATATACTCAGTTACCAGGATAAGATAAGTACTGATTCAGAAATTAGAACCACTCAAAGCTTAATTTTAGAGTTTTTGATGATGCCTGCTATCTGTCACGAAGGTAGCCAAGATTTCTTAAATTCACTTACCAGGACATAAGGAAAATGGTGAGTAAATAGGCGAGGATCCTCTCGGGGACGCTGGCTGAGGAGTTGGAGGTGCGGCTCGCGAGCTGCGCCCACAGCAGCCAGCATATGCCGGCACAGCCCGCGGCTCCGCCCACCACCATGTACACTGGTATACGTGGCTCTGCTGGACAGTCGCGGATGTAGTGGACACCTGGAGAGTAAAAGCTAGTTAGAATCCTTTTTTTTTGTCATAATATGAATATTTATATTTCCATAAACCATTACAGTAATTATGAATCGTCAAAAATATCACAAAAGGTTTTGTTTCGTCATTTATCCGTACAATATTTTAAAAATATATTTTGCTTTGTTTTTTTTATTATATTCTGCCGACTAACTGTATCTTCAAATTCTGTTGTTGGCAAAATCATCAACAAAAACGATGGAAGCCATGGTTTTAAAAATTGAAGTGAAGTGAGTTAACACCGGATTCAATTCGGATCCGATTCGGAATCCGTTCCTACGGAGAAGAAGGCACAAGAAACTTCGTGGTTGCTATTTTTATATGAATATTTACATTTTTGAATTTTTGTGAGGTACATTGTGGTAAGTATTTGAGAACAATTTAGAAAGGACTACGTAGGCTTGAGTAGCTAGTTAAAAAGTAATAACCCTAAGTACCTATATAATTTAAAAGATAAAATAAGAAAATAATAATCAGTTTGCGATTGGAGATTTTTAAACTAAGTGAATAGATTCATAAAGGGATCTTAAAGTGTAATATTGCCACGACAACACTCAAGCCAACATTTCACAGATCGCAGAATTAGAGAAGGGCCCTAGGCCGCCTACACTACAATCAATACACGACATGTAACAATCAGCGAGCATCTGATAATCAAATTTGCACGAATGCCTGCGGCCGGGCCGGCGGTTTGTACCGGATTGATCCGGATTAAGCCGGTCCTCACCGGATCAGTGCCGGTGGCGTGCGCTGATTATACCGCACCTGACTGTACTAATATTTACAATTCCAAATCGATTACACCGGGCAAGTTTTTCTATTGCTTTTTAGGTTTTCATAAAAATACGTTGCACCCGTCAAGGGGCACTAAAAATAAAATAGGCCAAGTACTAATCAGAATTATTAAGCAATTGCATGAAATAGACAGTGACGAATGACGTCTGAGGCGAACAGAGTGCGAGATTATACGTAAACTAACCGTGTACTTCATAGTATTGAGAAGTGAACGTTTTAAATACTGTCCGCTAGAGGCGCTCCTCAATTTGCCATACAATGCGTCTAAATACGTAAACTATAAAATATACAGTTAGCTCACTAATAATCTTGCACTTGACGTGCAGATTATCATAAAGTAAAGTAATAGCCACATCTTGCGGCAAACATGATAGTTAACAATCCTATAACTTGGTCGTATCTGTAACATTGTATATTTTATGGAAAATAATAATGGTGGGAATATTATTTTTGATTCAGAGTCAGAATCTATAATTTTTAGATTTTTTTGTCTGTATGTGCGTGAATCTTGTTTAAATCTAAGTCTACTCAACCGATTTTGATATAAGTTGGCGTGGTGATAGCGTATATTGCGAGTCATAATATACGATATTTTAAATCCCGGGTAATGGATGGGCTATCACTGGATAGCCAAAAAACTGTACATAAAAATCCTCAAGGCGACTTATAACGAAACTAAGCATACATCATACCAAAAACAACGTCTAGAAAAAAAATGGGAAGGGTCCCTCGGAGTAGGTAAAAAACTAAAAGTCCACGAATAAAACATCTCATATTATACAAAAGTAAACAAACTCGTCACGATTAAGTTCTATTAGTGATTTCAGTGAAATTGCCTTCAGTAAAATGTATTTTTTTATGTAAAAGAACCGCGGTGGATAGGAGTTCTTTAAAAAAGTTATAGCGTGTTTGGTTGAAAGTGTTATGTATATATAAGTGTTATGTATCACCTGTTTGGTTTCCCACGACGTCTTAGGAATGGAAGATATTACTTATGAGGCGGACCGTTAATAATTTATATAAGTTGTAACAATGGCAGTGTACAATTACAGTACAACCCAGTTGAGACTTGCAGTTAAGTGTCAATACTGTGGGAAAATTACCAAGTTTGTACTACTTTTCATTAAACAAACCATAGATACGTGTTTTATTTTATATGGCTCCTAATCTTTTACTTTGCGGTACAGGAAAACGTCCCGATAAAAGCCTGTATGTTTGAGACGACAGCTGACCTGTATAATTCACTGCCATGGCTCGCCCCCATTAGTTCGATACAGAGGATTATGTAACTCCCTTTACACACTCAAATATATTTTTGGTCACACATATATTACCCCACCCCCTTTTACCTAAAAAAGGGAAACTGACTGGGTACCTAATAGGTATTATTGGTATCTTATAGTTTTATCTTTTTAAATGTATATCTTTGTATACGTATTTCTCAAATGATAATGAGCTATGCTGATAGACTGAAATAAACAATTTCTAAGCTTTTTTCATTAAATTTTTTATACCTACTATAAAATTTTACGTAAAAATATCTTATCTAAACGCGCGTTAAGCCCCTTTCTTAGGCACTAACTAGCAACTGCGTCATTTTTAACCTAAAATTTTCGCTGATAACGCCTCAATCGGATACTAGTATCTCCATTTGTTAAGTATTTATAGAGATAACTTCAACCATTATGAGATAGAGACCTTGCTAACTACATTTTGTTTACTTTATTTAGCAGCTTTTGTGGTAATCTGAGTCCCGAACACATAACGGGTGACTCAACAGAATAAATCTTATGGTAGCTTAGATATTCAGTCATTAATAGGAATCGGAATTATAATAATCGGAGTCAGAATATTTTTTTATCATGTAGGTAAACCATTATAGCACTTATGATGTTCAAAAATGTCACTAAACTAAGACTTTACTTCCCGTTTGTGATGCCGCTCCTATGGAGGAGGACGGGTAAGAAACTCCATGGTTGCTCTAATAATATAATCATATACATTTTTGTGTGGTACTTTGTTGGGGGTATTGGAGAACAACGTAGAATCAACTCACTCTAAGTATATAATAACATGTTAATGGCTACCATGATTCCCACATTTTAAATTACTTTCGTAAATGAAGATCAGAAGAAAAACAAAAGCTAACTAGTCAGCTCTAACAAGCCATTTACGTTTCTGAGGAGCCGGACCAGCACTTAACCAAGCATTTTTATGCTTTAGATAAGCATCGAGTGTCTAGTATGCCTTCTGATATAGCGTACGTTTCATGTACGCGTCAAATTTATTTTCACCAAGATCTGTTGCCAAAAACCTTGGCGACCTTAGTAGATTGGACCATAAACAAAAAAAAAATACTCACCCATGATGAGCATGACAACTGGTAAAGTAGACAGGCAGGCGAGGAACACGGTCATCAGAACTGAAACAAGTATTTTTTTTATAATAACTGAGCACATTTGATAAGACTTCATTGCCGTTCAGCAAAGTCGAGAGTATTTTACACAAACACTTATTACATACAGTTATATAAGATATAACAAAAATAGTGTACAATATTTTAACACGTGTATTAATACGTTATAAGGATCACGTTGATGTACAAAATAATTGATTAAAGGATGTTTAAGATTTTTTTTTAAAACAAGGCGTACCATTATTCATTTGCCATGCGCTCATTACGAGGTGTCATTGAAAATGTTTAATAGCTTGATTTATTTTTTTGGGAATGTTAGGTTTATAACTTACTGTTGGCCCTGTTCAAATAGTTTACACTGTTATTGTTAAACCTTATATAACTACTACTCAGTCTTTAAATGACTAAAACTATAAAGAGACTAAACATTATTTTCTTTAAGGACATCTTTAGTGCCTAGATTAAGCTAGAAATACCTTATTGCATACTAATTAACTCTACTAAGTTATGGCTATAGCTCTCAGTGTTCCCTATTTCTCTAGCTATTTCCACTCCATATTTAAGACGTCATCGTTGCATCGTAGTACGAAAGAGATAGTTAACAACCGCCGCGTGTAATAATAAGCGACGGAGAGAGACACAATATCAATAAAAAGCGCGTTGTATCAAAATCGAGAATCTATAATTACCTACCTAGGTACTTATTAAATCAAAAATCATCATAAAATATCTTAAAGTTTCCGTAATCTGACCAAAAACATCCCAGAAACAAGGTGCTTTCGTTTTTTTTTTCATTGTGTTTTCATTCTTCTCCAAATTAGATCGCATAGACACAGAGATCCAATTGAAAAACATCACTGAAATCAGCATAGGCGGCCTCTTAAGATTTAAGGTAATTCAGACCAAAGTTAAACCCTAGAGATCACCATATTATTCAACTTCAGAGAAGACCGAACCGTTAATCTTCAGGCCTCATTCAAGGGTTTGGTCTAACTCTGAATTATAGCTCTAATTTATAATACCTATGTAATCTAGGGATCATCCCGGCGGTTTCTGTGATTCAAAATTGTTTTTGCTCCCCTAAATGTCACCAGACATACGCAATAATTTATAGGTACCCTAGTTCTTGCTGGGTATCATACTATGGACAGGTTTTGTTGGAGTTCTTAACAAAACATGGAATGCCAATGATATTAACATGCAAGCCGGTCAAGTTAGTAGGCTCACGGACCTTTGACTTGAATTTATTGGATTAGACCAGGGATTCCCAATGTGGTCAATTTCCACCCCAAGGGGTCGATATCGGACATAAACGAAAACTGATTTTGGGGGTCGACGAGGTCTAAAAATCGACACCTATATAACACAAGTTCTTATTTGAAACTTTCAAGATACTGTATAAGTTGTGGTACGTGTACCAACTTGTTCTAAAAATGACTAAAATTTTAGTAGGAAGTATCATCGTTATACTTTTAAAAAATTCAACAAGTCGATAATGAAGTTATTATTTTGTATCAATAGGAAAAAGAAAACTAGAGATAGGATTTTCAAAGTAATTCGGCTATGGGGGTCTGAGATATCAGTTCATTTTGGAAAAGGGGTCTCGTGCCCAAAATAGTTTGGGAATCCCTGGATAAGAGTATGATTTTTTTTATTTTTTAAGCTGCTTAGTGGCTTAATCGAACTAACTAAATTTATTAAAATAGCTACTAGAACTAGTCCTGCGTAATATAAAATTAACACAAAACTCTTTCCGTTAATAGTGCTTTACACCGCTATCGGAAAGGTCAAGATCTCGGGCTTTGTCAGCGAATTCAAAGCCTGATAAGTGACGACCCATATTTCAGAGATGTGTTTCGGACATTTCCTTGTTAGATATTATTTAACTTGAATAGACATATTGATCCTTTTATATTTTACAACCTACTGACTAAATGACAATGGTCACGGAACAATGGACATCGATACGAAGTTGGATCAAAATCAATCATAGATTTTTATAAATTGCACCTATCTTATTAATTCCTGGTGTTTTTTAAAGTAAACGAACTACTTATTGGCCATAAAATTATTTAAAATTATCTTCTACTACCTCATTGGAATAATATCCTAGCTGCGAGTTCCTCCATTTTACCACGAACGACAGTTATTCACATAAAAGCAAATTGAAATCAACTTTAGTGCTTCAGTAATACGTCATTCAACACAATAAAGAAGTAGAGCTATTCTTAATCAGTTTGCGAAGGGATGAAAAAATAATTCAATTAATTATTTTTACGCCAGCGATAATTAGGTACGTCTGGGTAATAATCTGGGTGGTAATGTTCCTTAAACAGAATCTGAAACTACAACATTATCAAACACTTACTGGTTCTATTCATAATTTTGGCAGCTCTGCATACAAAGTCAACCGTCCCTGAGGCCTCCATATTTGCATCTTTCAGCTGGTAGGCCACTGACCCGTAAGTGGTCAGGCCTACGCCGAGGCCGAGTCCACTTCTGTCATTGTATTTGGCCTGCTCGCCGCATAATCTTCGCTGCTCGTCACCTGATACCTGATGGCGAATACTTTGGATCAAAAAGGGATTCTTGATTTGTTGGTAGAATTCATTAAAATGCCTACAACAGTCTATGATAGCCGCGTTAGATCCAACCCCGGTTTGCACCTATGGGATTCTTAATTTTAATTTCGTATATCACTTTCAATAATGATTATCTATCACTGGCTTTATGGTGAAGGCGAACATCGTGAGGATATCATTCAAAAGACAAGAACATCGCCTGCTCTACAGGGAAAACCGGGCGAGAATATGGTATTCTAGGGCTGATGTCTATAAAAACATACATGAACACGAGACATTCGAATTTTATGTTCTTAGTAAAAATAACCATGTTTTAGCAGTAATCAAGATTTTAGTGCCAAAAAGATAACAGCACAAGCGCTCTTATAAAGGTAAAGCGTATAAAAGCTTTAAAATATTTTATCTAAGCCATTTCATCGCAATTGCTCGCAGCTTCATCTTATGTGTTGTCAAGAAGCTTTTATGATAGTTGAAAACGCTTTTTGCATTAAGTATTAAATGGGTTGATAAAATATTAGTACTTATTCAATATTCAATTAATTGCTTAAATTGATATTGAGCTTAGAATTCTTGACGGACAAATTTTAACGAAGGAGTTTCAAAATATATTAGGACATATCAAAGCTACATTATTCTTGGCCTAGAAATAACAGCATATGAATAGATTATTCATAATACGCAGCAGCGCTAAGTGACCGGTTCTGGCAGCTACCTAATAGCCAAATGCTGAAAAGAAAAATCTTACTAATCCAATACTACAGTCTATGTGCGCATCATTTACCTGGCTTACAGAACTGGATGCTCGTCTGGACCCAGTGTCGGAGAGGGCTCCAGTACCTGTTTGCCTTCCACTGACAGATGCTCTGTATGGTGAGGCGCTCCTGCCTCGTGTCCCTGCGAAGAAAATAGCATTTTTAATAACACTTTTAACGGTGTCCTAACACAAAGATCGTGGGATGTTGAAACATCAATATCATTATTATTATATCTGATACCCACCTGCCGTTTGACTATCCTCGCTTGCTCGCCTTTCCCTTGACACTAAAGGTTCTTGAAATGTCAACGTTAAACTACCCCGTGGGCTGATTCTTGCCAAGTCTCCGTCCGTAGGTACTAAGCTTCCCCTTGCACTTCTTTCTGAAGGCGCAATGCTGCCCCTCGGACTCCTCTGTGAATCGGGAATAAAAGAACCCCTCGAACTCCGACTCATATCCTGAACTTCTTTCTTCAATGAGTCAGGAGCTACGCTGGCCCTTGGACTCGTTCTTGGACTAGGACCTAATTCTTTTTGATTTCTGGCAGGGTCTATTTGTATACTGGCTACGGAATGGCGCGGACTTCTTCCGACATCAGGCACGAGAGAATTCCTCGGTTGATTCCACGTCGTTCCTTCTGGCACTAAGCTTCGTCGAGGACTTCTTGCTGTGGCATCTGGTGTAATACTATTTCTTGGACTCCTGTTGAAATCCTGAGGGTTTAAACTCAATCTCGAACCGTAACTCATGTCGACAGCGAGATTATTTCTTGAAGGTGCTAAACTGTTTCTCATATGCATTGCTGTGTCTGGTGTAATGGAGTTTCTGGCTGATCTGACCTCGGGAGCTAAGGAATGTCGCGGACTGCGGTGGTAGTCTAAAGCCGCATCTGGCGCAAGACTCGCCCGAGGGCTTCTTTGAGGAGTAGGTTCCATCTCCTCGTCTGTTTCAGTGGTCGCTAAAGAGGCTCGTCTGGAAGGTTGAACCGATGCCCTGGGAGACCTGGCTTGAGGAGACGTGGCGGCACTTCTCGAGGCCCGCCTTTTTCGCGACGATGACGTCCTATGTAGCATTTTTGGCGTCACTACAACATTATTTTATTTTACCTGCAAATAAACAAAAACAGAGTTAGTAAAACTTTACTGGGTAGTGATGCGCAGAGTCATAAAATATGAGAGTTTAACATTGAAATGGGTTTAAAAGAAAATCGAGCCAATTCTCAAGTATTCCGTAAGTATTTAGCTATATATGCAATTAAACTTCGGTATCTAAATCTTAATCGTTTTTCGAGTATTTTAGCTGTCTCGGTGAAACATTCCATTCCAGCATATTTAATATTCGGTACGTTTTTAGAAAATTTACAAGACGTGAAGTTCGTAATCCGATTGTTGAGCCGCAACTTAAACTTCTTTGTTTACGCTCCCTGCCCGCGAATCTTAATGCTGTTTAAGTAAAATGAGCTCAGCGGAATAATCTTCTATAATTTGTCACGGTTCCACGGGTCGTGTGGAAGTTTCTAGGTCATTATGACGGTATCTTTACTTAAGCTTGGTTCCAAGTACCTACATGTTAAGGTCTTGTAATGCGCGGACGACTTGTTTTTGTTTCTTAGAGCGTCATGCAAATATTCATCAGGAGGCTTAGTATACAAGTTTTGAGAGCTTCATTTACTGATCGAGTGGCCAAAACCTTACATAGGTACATTTCATATCTGTACCCTAGCAGGATCGTGCAGCTATACTGGAAATGTAAGAAGACATTGGATCGGTAATCTGCATGTCTTTGAAACTCATACTTAGGGTCCTGATTAATAAAAGGAGAAAAAAATACATTTATACACAACAAAGACAGAGGAATGTAGCATTGATTAGAATTCAAAAATGGACGTCATAAAAGCTATCTATACTAATATTATAAATGTGAAAGTTTGGATGGATGGATAGATGGATGAATGGATGTTTATTACTCAATCACGCCAGAACGGCTGAACTGAGATCAGTTCAGCCGTTCTGGCGTGAATGGCCTGGATGAAATTTGACACAGAGATAGATTATAGTCCGGAATAGCACATAGGCTACCTTTTATCCCGGTAAAATGTATGGTTCCCGTGGGATATATCTGTTTTAATTATTCATAGTGCAAAAGATCGACATGATTTTTTTGCGCGGGTAACACCGCAGGGCTAGCTAGTTGAATTATAAACAAAGCTCAGACTACAAGATTAAAGATAGACGGCGCGTGTAGAGCTACTAAGTGACGCCTGCCAGTGGAATACCAAGTGTACCAAGTAGCAGATCTAGTATTGTTGTTGTGCTTGGCTTAAATAGAAACTTGTTTTTGTTATTCTTGCTGCCCGAGTCAAAAAGGTCAGTGGCGTAGGGTAAATAATCGCACAAGCCTTGAAGCCGAAAAAACAACAACCATAAAAAAACAAGTCAAGATAAAAAAAATATCATAATCTATGTAGTCTAGTTATCCCATTGAATATCTATGATTGTTTATTGTTATGATTGTTTGTCGACAGAAAACCATCAAAGTTCTAGTTGATTTCGGCAAAATAAAAAAGATGTTTAAAGCAACTAAGTAGGTAACCTAATTTTAATTTCGCCAGGAAAGCCGGCAGGAATCGTTTTATATGGACACTTCACCACTGAAAGCTACATAATCCGATCTGTCACCGACTTCGTCACGAAAACGAGCAGGAGTTTGTGCTAAATGTAAATTGCACAGATACTTGGAGAGCATCATAGCGAAGTTATGCAAGGGGCCGATTGCGCGAGACAAAAGACAAATCCCGGCCAACTCCGAAGCTGTCACGAAGCATTATTGCCGGCCCACATAAGCCGTCCAATTCACGAGCGCCGAGTAAGGTGGACCATTGTTTACGAGTATGTCCTATAAATGCCTAAATCGACGCTTTTGATATATACGCAATCCAATTTAAGTATTTTGTGCTAAAATGGGATATGATATTGTGTCCATTTTCCGTCATGGGTGCAGCTATGGTGTGAAGGTGTTTAATTCTTAGGGAAATGAAAACAGATAAGTTGAAAAAAATCGGCCTAAGCATTTGGAAGCTACGATGCCTACGTTGGGCAGACTTAGAGATAGACAGCCGTCCCTACAAACGGATTTAACAGTTTTGTAGATTATCTAAACATTTAGTTTGAACCGAATATTGAGTGAACCTAATTTATAAAACCATCTACTTATTATATGCTTGTTCTGCAAATTCATGAATTAATTAAATGTCAAATTGCAAAACAAGGAACCCGAGATAAATTTCTCACAAGGAAAATAAACTTCCAACGAAAAGTCCTGTAAAGTAACACAAAACGCCGTGAACTTTACGTACCACAAATAGAAATGGACTACCTAATAACAAGTGTTTGGCGAGTAAGCTTCCCTAATTTTTACGCAACCCAAATTGAAACGAAGGCCTGTTGAAATATTGACCTTTTTCGGGAAGTTGCTATTGTTTTTTATTTAAAAAGGCTTCTTTTGGCACTTTTCTCACGTGGTAGGTACTCTAAGGTCACGTGGTGGTTTAAAAATATGTAAGCTTTTGTAACGTCCACGTCACGCTGTTAGACACATGCCCCCTCCTCAATGCCAAAGGATACAGGCCTTAGTCCACCAAGCTAGCCCTGTACGGGTCAGTTTCGAAGACGGGTAAGACTATTTCAGACATGCATGTTTGTCCTCCTGACATCCTCGTAAGTACAAAACTTTATCCACAAAACGCCTTCAAAGAACCTAAAAAACTAGTTTAATCTTTCTCGTCAAACATCTTGTCTTATATGTCAAAATGGCGGGCGGCGCGCATCCGTGGGACAAGATTAGGCGGGAAACCGGGAGGAAATTGCGGAACCGTGCACATAGTCAACAACGCACTCCTGTGACGCACAATGAATACGTTTATAAAATATGCTTGCCATCGCGAGGGAAGTATTTACGAGAAGGAATATAAACATTGAGCCTGACTCAATGGAATAAGGCCATTAGAGAAAAAAATATAAGTATATATATAAACGTGTTATTTATTAATTTTATTCGTATCCCAAATTGAAAATGAAGCATGATGTTATTAAAAACTTAAGATAAGTACGAACCTATACTGTTAACCAAAAATACCATTAGCGAAATATAATGTGGGCGCACTACTTTGCACCTCTACATGTGCGTTCGGGCTATGGCTTTTTTCTCTATTTTTTGTCAAATTATAAGTAACCATCGAGTTTATGATTAAGCACAAAAGGCTGGGGGCGGTGACGCGATTTTTTCCAAGAATTTAATATCCTTGAAAGCAATTTGTCCAAATCTTCATTCTATCCCCGCCTCGAGTAATTCAAATAATACTGAAGTACTTAATTCAATTAAAATCTCAAGTTTTACGGTTACGTTCCAACGAAAACTAAGCTTAGTGATGTGATTTTTTTATTAAGAGCACCTAATTGTTAATTTTCTTGTCTGTTTATCGTGTGAACATGTTTAATATCAGGGTTTAGGATAAGGATGTCCCTATCCTCAATGTTTCTACCTACTGGTAATAAGAAACTCTCCAGAATTTTGAGATGAATTATCTTCTTGACATAGCTTTGATTATGATATCAGACTAACTTGATGAACTTTATTAATCCCTGTGATTGGGCGTCACAACGATATGCCATTATACATTTTATATCTTAAATAATAAAGTCCGTATTAAAATAACATTAGGAAATATAGCATCGTTAATGAAGTACATTATAGCCATTTAATGAATCATAATTTTAATTAATGGTTAGTACACGTTGTTTGAGAGATTGTCTTTCGAATTTGTTGAATCATAATTGTTTTTATGAGGTATCATTATTTTAATAGGAACCAATTTATTTTTGGGTATACGCTTTTATGTTTTGTTTAGTTTTTGAAATAATTATACAGGAGTCACTTCTATACTTATTCATTCTTTAATTTATATTGTGGATTATCTCCAGGAAACTTGCGAAACTCTGTTGTTAATTCGCCTACGAGGTTGAGCGAACTGTCTGAAGCAGTATTACGGACTGAAACCGCAAAATTAAATGAGAAGCACAATCTATCGTTTCTGCAAAAATATTCTACAACACCAATCCAACCAGGAATGTTGCGAATTATCAATGAGCGTCAAAAGCATAAATGGTCATAACCAAATTATTCTTCTTCTTTCTTTACGAAATGAGATGCGATGAAATATAATGGATATGAATATGGCCTCACCCACAACTTAGCGGGTATTTTGCCAATGTCAAGTAATGAATAGCAATAACACATTCAATAAATACACATTATTAATAAAATAATGGATGTGACATGACGATATGAAAATGGCGTGTCCAAAAATCAACCAAATTATTAAAGTCTTTACTCCTTCAAAACGTCGTCCAATAAATCTGACGGTGACAGAAACAAAATCAGGAACAGACGCATTAATTTTCCGCTTTAATCAAATTCGTACCAAATTAATAATTGCCGGAGACATTCTAATCAAACGAAGAGGCGTCGGAGACGAATTTGCGTTCAAATGGTTTCACTTTACAATTACGTAGCGATCAGAAAGCTAAAAGGAGAGGCTGATGGAAATATTGTTACGAGTCTATCTTGCGTATTATGACGATCTGATTAGCGCAGTTGCACTAGCACTAGTTGGTATTGACTCCGCTTTCTGCGCTATGGGTTTCGGGTTCGAATCCTGATAGTATCAATCTTTGTGTGATGAGCATGAATGCTTGTACCCGAGTCGTGGATGTTTCATCTCTATATAAGTATTATATAGTGGGTCCGCCCCCAGTTCATTGTAAGATACCCACAAGACAAGCGTTGCTTTGAAAGCGTCGCTGTAATGTTGGTATATTTGTCTGGCGGTATTGTTATTATTATGTCTGTCACCACACGGACTATACCCAGATCTTTGGAAGGCTTGCGCAGGCACATGGATGCAACACGTCGAGGCCCTTTTTGAGAATTTTAATGTTATGTTAGCCACATGCTGGAGTCAACTGCTGAAAATGATTAGATAATCTGTATATAATATGATAAGATAAACTTAAGGGTTCCTCTTCCCCCATTTATTTAACAATGGATTTTTAATGTATCACCAAGTTCAATTATCCCACTAATATTATATATGTGAAAGTTTGGATGGATGGATGTTTGTTACTCAATCACGCCAGAACGGCTGAACGGATCTGGATGAAATTTGGCACAGGGATAGGTTATAGTCTGGAATGGCACATAGGCTACTTTTTATCCCAGTTAAATATATGGTTCCCGTGGGTACTTTTTAATCGCAGGTAACACCGCTGGGCGCAGCTAGTATTATATAAATATTAATCCACACGGATAAGTCTAAATCAACTAGTATGGTAAAATACCCAAAGTTGCCAATCACAGCAAATACCAGATCGTAAATCTGTAATGGTATTCACGTTGCGCCAAATCGAGACATTACGCCAGATGTGGCGGCGTAATGGCGGCGTTTAGTTTGCCGATGGCGGATAACTAATAATGACAGATGATGGGAATTACGTGGCAAGCTGTGGGAGAACAATTCAGTACTTGTTGAATGAGTAGGAAAAAGATTTTGGGTAATATTGCGCAGTTTATTGGATGGGTTTCCATTTGGGCGATAAATAAGTAATGTAGAGGAAACATGTTCAGGTAATGATTTTGATTAAGTTGGTTAAGATTGATTAGAAAGAGCGGTGTGGCTGCAGGAAGGTTAATAATTAGTGTTTATTTGGTAATTAATACTGTCAGGAACAAATTACACTAAGGTAATTGGGTGTGCCTTCCATGAAACCGTTTACCAACGAATCCTTAAACATTAAACAAATTATTTACATGAAAGAATAACACAAACTTGGATGTGGAATGAGCGCAACTGTGGGCACGAGATCTTGTCAAAACAGTAGAACAAATTTTGTAGATAAACAATAACAGAAACTTAAATTATACAAAGGTTTAATTGTTTCTGATCGAGAATTGAACGCCCACTCGTAGCGTATACCTAGCACCTACAGGTACTATACTATAGTTCGTGAATTTCGGATCACATATTGAATACACTACACTAGGAATTCAATAAAATAGAAATAATAACGTCATTGCAATTTTTATGTACCATTATACCGACCACTTCAACCGCGCCACAAGCTACACAGATGGCGCTTCAGATGACATTCAGAACAATTGAAAATTATCAATACAATCCTGAAACGCGCTATGAGAGTTTTCGGAGCATGTAATAGCGGGCATAGCGGCCGCTCCGCCAAGCATACCACCCGCCTGGCTGGAAGATCTTCCCTTTTCCGCTAAACCATAATTTATTATGGTTTCAAAGATGTATTGAAAATAGTACATGTGAGCTGTAACTAAGTTAATAGAGCTCAATTTAAAGTCAACTAGTTAAATTTCTTGTTAACTTAAAATGAGCTCTATTTAGGTATAGTATACAGTCATGTAGGTGCAAAGCTAATGACGTAAATTTAGAAATTCAGCTGTTTAAGAAACAACCATTTTGGCTTAAAGTCAATATTGTTCCTTTTATACTACTACTACTGTGTTAATTCATTAGCAATATTATACGTAAATATATTGAAAATATTGAAAATGAATATACTTAATATATTGAAAACATTTATTTGACGACCTGATTAGCGCTCTTGGTAGTGACCCTGCTGTCTGCGCTAAGGATACTGGGTCTGAATCCTGGTAGGGACAAATATTATGATGTGCACGAATGTTTGTACCAGAATCATGGATGTTTAATATATATATAAGTGTTATATACTGCGTTTGCCCTCACTCAATTGTACGGTACCCATAATACAAGCATTGCTTAGTGTGGGACCGTAGTTGGTGTGTTTGTTGGCGATATTATTTTTATTGTATTTATTCTACAAAAAGTTTTTACACTGAAAAACGATATTCTTTTAGTTAATATCAGGCTTCCAACGTTCAAATATAATACTAGTGAAAATTGAGTAAACATAATTGCGCTCGATGTACTCACCAACAGACTGCGAGAACAAACTGAGATTAATAGCAGCGATGCAGAAAACTTGAACAAGCGCGGGAACTATTCAGTAATACCGAGGAACACGGGAACGCTCTCCCGAAATAAAAACTTGGGACACACTCACAAGCGAAGACCGACTTTTTGTTAAGTAACCGCTTGATACCATTAATAGTAGTGGAGATAAATGAAATTATTTTCAAATGTAAATGATATACTTTAGTACAAAATCTATCAGGAAGATTGGTCGACGCAACCGGCGAACCAAGGGCTGGGCATTTTCTCGCTCAGTGAGTAGCTTTGGATATTCAGCGAGGAAATGCGGCCAGCATCTTGGGTACGCTACCGCATGGGCCAAATTATTTACACTTTTTGTACATATTAAGTAGGTAAGATTTGCTATTATCTTTTTAATTCATATTTGTTTTGTATAATAATGCAAACTTTCGTGGTTACAAATACTTTTGCTGATTATGATATCTGCATTAGAACAGATATCTGAGAAAAGTTATCAATATATTTCTGGTTTTACATTCTAAATCATATTGACTAAGGTATATCAACGAAGGAAATATTAATGATATAATTAATTACGTTCATCGCTGTGGTGGTTTTCACTGAAATGTATTGTTTGACTACTACAAAGCCATATTTTGTGGAAAAGGCTATTGAATAAACATGTATATTTATTATGACCTGTGGGTCCCTGTGGGGACCTGTGGGTGACTCAGAATAGTTATTAATAATTAGAACACATTAACTAAAGATTCCAAGCATTGAACGCATCATTTATTACTTTTCATACGTACCGTTGCTCTACACGCATGAAGAAAATAAAATTTGCCTACATGTCTTCGTGCGCTTCTCATAATATTATGAGAAAGTCATTTTAAAAAATGGGACCAATCTGTAAGCATATCCTTTCATATAAAAAAAATCCAAATCGGTTCATAAATGACGGAGATCTGAGGTAACAAACATAAAAACAAAATACAACCGAATTGAGAACCTCCTCCTTTTTGAAGTCGGTTAAAAATGGAAATTCCATAGAACATTTTCAAGACACGTGACATGTAGTCATAATAATCAACCGCCGAGAACGCTCATATTTTGAAAGGGTTGCTGGTCGGTATGAGCATTATACTCTTATCATCCCTATCAACTTGGGTATAAGGACGTAAATAGCCTGTGAACAGTAGGGTAAGCAGGAACTCCTAATCGTAACGTCAGCGAATAGACACACTGTCACTGTCATATATATTCATGAAATCTGTTGTATGTCAGAGATGGCAGATGCTTACGTTAACGAAATGCTACGCAACAAGATTGTGCTTGAGCTACAACTTTTACTAGCCTTTTAAAGTAAGATG
This sequence comes from Pheosia gnoma, assembly GCA_905404115.1. NCBI lineage: Eukaryota > Metazoa > Arthropoda > Insecta > Lepidoptera > Notodontidae > Pheosia > Pheosia gnoma. The sequence continues at coordinate 9,645,322 of FR989903.1, forward strand.
GTTGAAACAGGCTTCCTATTTATGCGTCTGACAGCATCCCACCAGCGACGTGCTTGCTTTTCCCTCAAAGACTCGACTTGTTTTAATTAAATGTTATAAATAAATTCGACTTCAGTGCAGTGTAGTTCACAACAAAGTTTATTCTCACTATCTAGTTACTTCTCTTATTAGAAATTCTGTTCCATTTGAACTGCAAAGGTCAGATTACAAAATCCTGACTCAGTTGATTGTGGAGTTCCTTAAATTATTATCAAACAAAAAAGAATGACGACCTAAGTAGCGCAGTGGGTAGTGACCCTGGTTTCTGCGCTGAGGGTCCCGGGTTCGAATCCCGGTAATGCAAACTTTATGCGATGAGAACGAATCTTTGTACCCGAGTCATAGATGTTTAGTATCTATATAAGGATAATATACGGACTTCACCCTTAGTCTATTTTACGGTACCCATAATACAAGCTACAAGTATAGATGGTGTGTACGTCTGGAAAAAAAAACATTATTTTATTTTCCTTGCTAGAAATATCTAACTATCATCCTGCTTCTTCGTATCAAACGAACGAACGAAGATATTATAAAAACAAACTACCTTTTACTTGCTTCAAATGAATATCTCAGTACGTCTACCGCACGATTCAATGCAATTTCATCTAAACTTCTAAAGTTATAAAGTCTACATTAGCGTGTGACGCGAACATTTGGGTGTGGGTGAAGATTTGCCCTCGTATTATTACCATAATAAATACTGTACGACAAAATGATTAAGTCAATTTGTATAGGGCTCGAAGATGTTTGTACATTTCCGAGTTACAACGTTTCGCGAGATTATCGCAGCTTATTTCTCAATCGATGTATATTGAATAAGAAGGCTTATCTTTATAAAATTCCAGCGACGCAACGTGGTGATGAAAGGGATTTATCAACTAAAAGGAAGATGTCTTGATTGACAGATTGAATTTCGTTTAACTTTGCAGTACTTTTTTACGACATTTTGTGTGGAAACATCGCCGAACAACATTGCATGTGATTAATCAAAGTGGATATATATTCTTTCTTTCGGTACATTTGATTTACCAATATTGGATTATATGAAAAACTTGCACAGAATTCATAACCGAATCTATGTAGGTTCAAAATAACAACTCAATTTTGATGTATCTTAATTAACTATTAGAGTAAATACTGATTATTCAATGTTTGGCCTAGAAAGTAAACACCCCTACTGTTTAAATTAAAAAAATGATTTTAAAAGCAAATGTATGTAACGATTTTTTTATGTATTTGTTACCTTGGAGTTTTATACACCTGAGGTTGATAATAATAATAATTAACTGAGGTTCTTGAACTAACCTGAATTTCACCTTTACAGCAATTCAGTTGTGCGAACTCATACTTTGTATACAAATTAGCATTTATGAATGTAATGTACTTGAATCGAATGTCAAACTTTTAATTAATTACAACGTAAGTATTAATTTTAATATCCAAAAGTTATAAATTATATTTTCTAAAAGTTTGTCGTTAATTAAAATGGAGACTTTAAATTGAAAAGACGGCTTAGTTTGTTAGGTACCAAACTATAATTATTTAAATTGGTTTTATAACTAAACTTATTGGGTTTGTTAAAACAATAGGTAAGTAAAACAGATTTCTACACTAATAAAGTCCAAAGTTTCAACCAATGCTTCAACTAAGTGGGTGCTAAATAATATTTCATCTCATCTGAATTAAAACAGGGAGGTAGCCAAAAACTCATGAATAATTTATGAAATTTTTACTAATAGCGAATTTCCAAGGCTTCTATCCAGAATACTTACAAATGATTTGAGCAACATTAGCGGCAATCTGAAATACATTTTTTAAGCGCAATTTATTTTTACGCATAACAACAACTTGTCGAGTATTTATTGTCTAACGAACGCGTATTTGAAAAACGTGTTGCGCATTTATTGCCTAACGAATGCGTAATTGAACAACTTGTCAATCATTTATTGCCTAACGAACGCGTAATATATTTCAGATGTGAATCAAAAAGTTGGTAAATTTAAACACTAGTAAGCTGTGACAACGTAAAATATTTTAGCTACACTGAATATAGTTCTTCTTGCTACGAGTATACTCGTAGTTGACACTAGGTGTGGAGCTGCTTGGAACAAGTATATTCGTAGCTGGCACTGGGTGTAGGGCATTTGCTACGAGTATGCTCGTAGCGTAGCTGGCACTGGGTGTAGGGCATTTGCTACGAGTATGCTCGTAGCGTAGCTGGCAGGAACGTTTTAAAGTAATATAGATAAATGGCTTTTATTATCAGCCAATAGCGATCGGCTACGGGCCAATGGATGGACAGATTTATCCCTTAACTCCCACACGGACCTTGTGGTAACAAGGCTATGAAAGCCTCGGATAAATCAAATATCTAGTTAATATCGTACACTTGCATTTGTTATTCATTTCGCTAAATAAAACAAAACTCAATTGTAACTACTTCGTATTATATTTAATCCAAAGACGAGCAAATGTAATGCAACATAATGTCAATCAATTAGTGAAAACAATCAATTAAAAGTTGGCTGTGGAATGTGGTGTACCGTTTGTTTTATGTAGAGCAGTTAATTTATAGCGAGGTCATATTCACGCGGTGACATTTGAGCTTATACCTATAGCCGTGTACTGACTAACGCACCCTCAAGCCAGCCTTAGTTGCCCGAGCAATCATTGTGAAGTCGACAGCCAGACTAACAACGAGATAAAATCCTAACATTTTAATAGCCGCGTCTGGACTGATCTAACTGCCTCATGAAGCTACTCAGTCAGGATGTCTCGTGCTCTCACCTAAGTGCTGTCATCGGTGATCCTCGAACTCTGAGCATCGCTTGGCTGATCAAACGAATAAAATGGCAGGTAGAGAATCATTACAATTATTAATTCTGAAATTCACCTATAATAGGACAGAAAATGCTGGCGGAGAGTTAAAAACCCGTGAAAGCTTCATTAACCGTTCATTCATTCGTTCGCGGGACGAGATCACTTCGATCGTTACGAACGAATGAATGGAATCACGCGAAGTTGCGATGAGTCGAGCTCGTGCGTGTAAAAGCTTTATGAATTTTAAAGTGCTCTCCGATTATCGTTTCAATGTTTCCATTTGAGTGCAAGCGAAGCTATTGATAGTAGCTCTCTAATTAGTGGTCCTTTGCGGGTGATTTTTGTACATTAGCTTAATTGCTATTAATTTACAACAGGCGTTATTTCAATTAGCTTATTGTAAAGATTGTACATGAGTTTCAATGAACATAAAACAGTACCATGTCCTTTTACGTACCGTTTCGGTAACGTAACGTCTTTCGTCTCTGTCACACCACAGATGTCATAAATAAGTATGACAGTGACAGCATGTTTCCTCGGTGACGTAACGATTATATTAGAAGTTCCTGCTTACTCGAGTCTGCCCTACTGGGCCCCAAGTCTGCTAATACAATCGATTCATAATCGAACAGCAACCGTATCGTAACTGTCACTTTTGACATATATCCCATACAATATCTGTCAAAAGTGACAGTTACTATGTGGTTGCTGTTCGATTATGAATCGATTGTGTTAGCAGACTTGGGGCCCTGGAGACTTTTAGTCACGGCAGATTTTGATAAATTATAACTTTGTATCACAATATATTGAAAGTGTTTTAGCTTTGTTTTACATATGTATGACAAGAGATAATATGAATTAACCCAACCTAGATCACGAATTATAATACCCACAAACTGATAGATACAGATGGCATATTACAGTGGTATGACGTCTGACAGATGCTCGCTCATGACGAGGGTCTGATAATGCTGGTGTAAGCTCCCACATTATGTAAGGATAATTTAAAAATGTATAAATTGGGGTTAATTAATAAATATTTAATGAAATCAGGTTCTTGACAGTAACATTAATGTAATAGCAGTGCCGTAAGACGACGTAAGCGTAGACTTTAGTTATTTTTTCTATCCTTGGAGGTTTTACTAGCGCTATACAGGAACTATTTCAAACCTCAGACATTCCTGTAAATATTTGGGGCTTGATATAATAATACTAGCCCTTTTTTAAAATGTCCCACTGCTGGGCACGGGCCTCCCCTCAATTCAAGGGGGATTAGGCCATAGAGGGGGCTTGATATAGGCGGTTGTAATTAGACTAACCTCTACTTTGCTGACGATATTAGCGGTTACTTGCTCACAATTTCAAAACATCATAATATGTTCCCATTCCTGACCCCGACAAGCCTGGAAGTTGGATTATCTATGATCACAGCGAAAGGTAAGGTCACAATACTCGACTCAGTTGGTAAATTTGTTTGATTATATACTTAAGCCTTAACACACAAATTTAATGTTTCAATCATACTACATGCAATTCAATATTCTAATATATATTTCATTATCCATATATTTTTTTTTAAATGCCTAGAACCGACCCATACGTTGCGTCGCACGTCGGTGTGGCTGGCAGCGATCTCCCGGCTTTAAAAAATCCTTTTAACTGCTATTACCTCAGCCCGGGCCAGCGGCTCGGAAAATGGGATCCGGGAACTAATTGATATGGGTCCAATTGATTTATATTCAGAATATTATTTATTAGGACTTAGGAGTTCGTCGCGATTTAAAATAAGAAACCGAATGAACTTAATTTTTGCAAAAAACTACAAACACAAAAATATCCGTAACTTAATATATGGTCGCCATTTTACTGGCACGTGTAAGCTTCTGATTTTATAAAATTGTAGGGATCTTACATAAATGTTTAAAAAAAAATGGATGGTATTATGACGTAGGGATATTGTTTCCTCGAGATCATAAAAAGGAAACAGCGCGGTAAAGTAAAATTATACTTTGTAAACAGGCCAGAATGAGAGGCCGTTTAATTTAATTGCGTACCCATCCCAAAATAGCCGTGTTGTCTTTGCGTCGCAACACGCTCTAATTTTACGACGAACGCTAATCATATTTTTTATTTCCCCATCCACTTACGCACTTGACAGTATCTTCCACTCCTCTTCGCCGAAAGCAAAAGTTTATTTACAGTAAAGTCACTACACGAGAAAGTTCCTGGTACGAATTTTTTGATAGGTAATACATTCTAACCAAACGTACACAAGTACAAGCTGTGTAGACAAAACCGACGTATCGATTACTATCGACAGTGATATCGAAGATAATCGACAAAATAGGTACATACGAGCACAGAGTGTATATGTGGGTGCACTGGCAAGGCACGTTCCGAACATAAATAACGGTTATCTCCGAACGGAGCAATCTGTTAGCAGCAACCAAACAAATGGTAGTGTTTAGTTACCGAGTAACGCAATAAAATCGGCATTACCGTGTTGTTATAGCGCGGAATACAGAGTAGGGTATTCCCTACCTATCTGGGGTATACCCCAGATACGTACTATTTAAATTTACAATTCGAGGAGAGCGCACCTGTTTTGTAAACCGATTACTTACTCCTCTGAGCTTTTCAATTATGATTGTATCTGTTGTGTTGCCCAAATAAATAAAATAAAATAAATATAAATAATCATAAAATACATAAACCTAATCATGGTTTCACTTGAAACAGCCACAATCATTTCCTAGTATGCCCCACATCCCACAAACCAACTCCGGCGCGTGTAGAATCAATTTCCTGTTTATATCCGCGCCGAGACGACCTTTTAAACACAAGAACGTCTTTAAAGATGTGAAAGGATACAAACATTTTTATGCAACACAATAGTCCGGATGTTGAAGATATTAAAATATATGTTGTGAGGAAAACATCTCTAGAATTAGATATAGGGTTTGTATTTCAGAGAAAACATTATTTACCTCGAGCTTAGCGAGTTGGAAAATGATTGCTATCACTTTATTTTCGTACGATTTCAGGATGCGTACTCAAATGCAACTTATATTTAAGGGCGCAACTAAAATGCAAGATAACGCAATTAAAACGGATACTCTCCTTGTAATTTTTTGTCACGGTATTGTGATGTCCCTAATAATGTATGCCCACACACGATGTTACCCATGTAATATGACCATAATTTTCTAACTCAAAATATAATAATACTCGAAGTAATAAAAAAAAAATTGCCCTGTTTTCAATGTCCTACTGATGGCCTCCTTTCTTTGGGAGGGGGATTAACCCATAGTCCACCAAGCTAGCCCAGTGTGGGTTGGCGGTCTTCGCATATCTTTTGAGAAGTTCTTTCAGACATGCAAGTTTTCTCACGATGTTTTCCGTCACCGTTTAGCAAGTGATAATCATGGTTGCAAATGACATTCGCACATGACATCCAGAAATCCCAGAGGTGCGAGCCGGGGTCTGAACCTGCGATCCTCATTACCGATACAAGCTTTCTACCAACATGGCTATCACTGCTTCCAATTATTGCTTCGACTCATAATATAACATCAATAATATTTTCTTCATAATTTATCACGCCGAGACATCGCATAGATACTGTCGCGTGATTAAGGCCACCAGCAGGCCTACTACTACTGCGCCGCCAACAGGTACAAGGATGGTCGATAGCACTGCCATTAGCGGTGCGCCATTAGTCCAAAATATATATTATATTTGTTTAAGCAACTGCTTGCGGTTCCTTTGAACGCGAAGCTGTATGAGAAATATAATTTGTAATATATTATAAAGTTAAAACAGGTTTCCAACACGTTTTACTTAAGAAGGACACAAATAACAAAGATCATGCTAAAACGAAAATCTTTAAGCTAGCAATGAGTCGTCATCTTTATTAGTAGATAGTATTATAAAACGAAAAATGTGTAAGAGTAAGAGTGTATTGATCACTTTTGGAATATTTTTTAAAATTAAAACGTTTTAGAGTAAGTATTTCAGATATAACCTAAATATAAATAAACATATATATTTTTTGTACCTTTAATTTTAATATTAAGTTTTTATTTTTTTCACGTGATCCAAGTTAAAAAGGTTCTTCTACATCACGCGAGAGATCTCTCTGGTGTTACCTACCCGATAAATTGTATTCTTATTCTGAGCGTCATTGGGCTACAGAGGTTTGATGTTCCTCACACAGATTTACCAAAAACTTTGTAATCATGTATACCCCATAAGACTGATAAGAAACCTATTATCTCTATAAAAGGAACGAAGGATGGGAAGTACGTGGGTAACCCAGCACAGTTGCGTTGGAGACGATTTATTTAAGTGATGCAGGGGCTCCCACCGATGCAATTTAGATAATGGCATGAGCGTCGTTACGTGGCTAAAAGGTGGTGGTACCAAATGCTGGGTGCTTAGTGAGAATGTCCTGATTTGCTGGGACGACCACAACCAAGAAAGTCTACTGACCAATATTGATTTCTTATAGTTACGCGAATACTACACATTGAAATAAAACTTATTTTACAGATTACAGTCTGCTATCTGTGAACATGTACAGGATCGCACCCGCCATTATATCAGATTTGATAAACCACAGATCCTCACAAAAGAACACCGATTCCAACTAAAGTTATACGTGAGGCCATTGAAATTAAAAGGTTAGTTTGTATAAAATAAGTTTTATTTCAATCTATTGACCTATGTTATAGAGTACGGAAAACATTATATGCTTCCCAGAAATATTGCATGTAAGCTCTTAACTGATGAGATGCCCCAAAATGTTGAATGTTCTTCGGACTACTTCGCATTATTTACTAATACTTGGGTTCAATAATGTTTTGAAAGAAATCAGGCTGTTGAAATATACTTTTAGAGGAAAAAATAAATGGGACAGATATCCCAATTTTATACCGCACGTATTTGGCTACACTGTAAAGTAATTGAATGTGCAAATTCTGTGGAGATTTTATCAAGTGCTACCTGTAGAAAGCTATTTACCTACAGCGATACAGCTTCACCACCTTTCATGGTATTAATTCGATTTCCTCCAGAGAGGTGTTTGATAAATTGTGTTACATAAATTATTGTCAAGTCGGTGCAAAAGTCCGTTGATAAAATAAAGTACACAACTGAAATAACAATAGCAATATCGTTATTATTTCTATTAGTAGTCGTGATAAATAAATATATACCGACAGGCGTATATACCAACTATGTCCAAAAACTAAACAACGCTTGTATTATAGGTACCGCACAATGAACTGGGGACGAACCCAGTAACTCCCACATCAGAGGAGATTAAGAAAATGTATCTTCTGAAATTTCCCCAAGCAAGAATCGAACCGGATGTAGTGAGCTAAGCAGCCTACGCTCAAGGCCTACACCAAGCTATCGTCAATATTGCGTTAGCTTTTCCCGTAGTCCATCTTCTGATATTTATGAAGACCTTGACATACTCGGGATGATGTCAAAGGTAACGACTAAGACATAATTAGGTATCAACTTTAAAAGTCAACTATATTGACTCAACGTGTATTTATCAACCTGTAAAACGATATTTACAAAAGGTTAACCCCACTAGGCCACACAAAATATCACTCGTTTCGATAATATATTTTTGCTTCGTCATTGAAAATATTTTGTACACTGTCACCTTCAATAACCAGCAGTACACACTGATTTTATCTTGAGTTGTATTTGTATAATAATAAAGGTGATTTTGACATGTTTTCGTTTGTCGTAAATATTTGAGGGCGTAATTATAACAGAGAAATGACGAATTGAAAATCGATAAGTAAGTAGGTACTTTTTACGTGAATATTTCAGTGTGCTTTATCACGTGTAATTAAAATGGAAAACATCATTCGCGACCATTCATCATAAATTTTTGAGGATGCAGTTGAACACCTGGTAGGTACACCTGTAAACAGTTATCCGAACAGATGACAGATGTATGAAGAAACAGAATGAGAAAACGATAAATCAAACCTGCCCCTCCTTATTTTCATGGCCAAGGTTAACCAATCAAAGATAGCCGCTATATCCTAGTACTGCTGTTACAAATCAAATGCCAAGATTTAGTTTAAAGAAATCCCAACCCTATTATTGATCTATCCATCAGCGCAAAGACGTCCACTGCTAGACATAGGCCTTCCTCAGTGACTTCCACACATCCCGGTCCTCCGCCACTCGCATCCACCGGCTTCCTGCGACGCGTGTGATATCATCGGTTCACCTTGTGGGGGCCGTCCTACGCTATGACTTTCTGCTCGTGGTCGCCATGATAGAACGTTTCTGCCTCAATAGGTATCCGTTCTTCGAGTTATGTGTCGGAATATGTACCCTATTGCATTTACATTTCTTCTCTTTGTAGTAAATAAAACATGCCGTCTAGCCGTAAATCGAATGGCACAGACGCATCATTCAGTCTAGCAGCATTGTCTTGTCTACGTTTTTCAGTCGTCCAGACACCAGACACATAGGTTACGTGAGACTGACAGCTCAGACATCGCATTGCATGGTTTTAACGGCTTAAATGGTACGCAAGGCCTGTTCAAACTAAAGCGCGGTATTAGTTGCCACTCTGACTCGGTACACGATGCATATAAGAGGTATAAATCTAATTATATGTTATGGTTTCACACAGTTTGGGCTTGCAATTAAAATTGTTTCACATAAGCAAAACTAGCGATACCCATGTTGGTAGAACTTTCCCCTTGGGAACAGAGGTCGTAGGTTCAAACGCCAGCTCGCACCTCTGAAACTAAATTTCATGTGCGAATCGCATTTTCAACCACCATTATCACTTGCTACAAGTTGAAGAAAACTTGCATGTCCGAGATTATCTTACTAGTTCTCGAAATATGTGCGAAGTTCTTCAATCCACACTGGACCAGCGTGATAGACTATGGCCTGAGTCCCCTTTCTATTAATGTGAGGCCCGGGCCCAGTATGAGGACATAAAAAGGCTAATGTTTTTAAGCAAAGTTTTAGTTACGAGATGGTCTTTCGAAATCTAAGTTGCTAACCAAGGATTCTAACTTTTACAATATTCTATTTTGAGAAAGTAGCTTCCTAGTGTTCTCGCCATAGGTATCTTTGTAACAACACGCCCATTTCTTAGCAAACGAGCGCGCACCCTCCGGTCGATCAGCTCACAAATATTGATTTACCCACGTTGTTGGTTCTTTGCTCTATTGTAGCTTAAACTGTATTGTTTCAAGCTATTATGTAGCAAAGAGCAAGAACACGTGCAGTGTTTTCTATAGTCGCAGTTTTACTATGTCTATTGGTATCACATGGTCTAGTGTTGAAAACTTTTGATCATTCATAAGCACTGTAACGGTTTAAATTAATAAAAAAGTCTGATTATGATTCTGCCCTCAGTCTATTGGACGGCATATTACTGTAAGACTGATGATGACTTTTCCTTAGGTTTGGGACCATACATTTGTGTGTACTTAAGTATTGACAGCCGTCTTTAACAAAACTTCTTCAACAAGTGTCCAACACAATTCAAAGTCTATACCAAACTCCCAATATTGAGTCCCCCACGTGTTTTCCATCCAAAACAATATTCCAGAATACTTGATGTCCGTTCATTATTCAAATAAGGCACACCGTTTGGAAATGGAATCTATAATAACGTTAACAAATGATGTTTTCCTTCCGCGAGAGGGATATGAACTGAAGAAAGTAAAAGTACCAGGGGGCCGATGGAGTGAGTTTTCCGGAAAACTTCGGAAACGTGTCGTATGTCCTTCGGATCGCAAGCGATTTAGTCGCGACGAGAAAAGTTTGGGGGAGTTTAGTAGAATTTATGTGTATGTAGGTAAGTACGGTGTTTAAATAGTTATGGGCTGTAGGCTTTTATAACCCTGGGACTGATTTATTTACGGTAGCAATTTCACGGTAACAGCTAGTTACGTATATTAAAATGAATGCAATGTTCTTGCGTATTGAATATAGACACGACTTTTGATTCTAAGTATAAACAATAATGTCCCTGCGTCTTCTTTTTATATACTATGCTGATTTTTTTTATAATATTAATAGGTAAACATACTTAAATTTTTTCTCACTTACAACATAATGGTAAATCAATTTGCAATGGTCAGGATGAATTATGTCCATGGTATTTAGATTTGGAATAGTATAAGCATTTTTTTTTTATGAATATTGGGTCAACTACCTACATAGTCTACCTACTCTACCTGCACCCAGACATCTGAAAAAAAAGCCACACTGTTCCTATTACATAGAATATTAGGAGATTTAATTATTCGGTTCATATTTATTTTGTTTGCTTTGTTGTATTCTCAATTTTAAAGCGTCGCAGCGTCTTATAATATAAATTAAATGACTTCATAAAAACTGTTGTGGTCAAGCTACAAAGTGTTTCTACTACACCTTGCGTTGTTGCTATACAAATATAATCAGCTAACAGGAATAATACCAACTAGGTCAGTGGTGACAACTGGACTGGTCCAGTTGTGAGAGCTTGATTCTGTGGCAATCAGCTACATATATAGTTCATTTTGCCTCCCACTTTGCAATTGAAGGATAAGGAAAATTGGCTGTTAACTCCATTATATTAATTATGAGTTCCACGACAATTTGGTGTTTCCGGGGTTTTGTTGCGAGTGGATAATGATAATAATCTGTGCAACATTCGCTCTATATATAAGTTTCTGTGTGTTTTCCTCTTCTCTATGGCTTTTTTGTCGATATCGTTCATATTTAAAGTGTGCTAAGTATTTTAATTAAAATAATATTTTTTTAATCCAAATTAGTTTATAATTTTACCCCCAGGGCCCTCGGTGTATTTACCGGCGAGGTCAAACCTCAACATATTTATTGGGCTCCATTGTAGACCCTTGCTAACGCAAGTAGGTAAGCGGGCCAAGTTCCATTAAAAATCATCTCCTCTCTTCTTCTCCTTTCTTAGTATTTACGTTCTTGACTAAGTTAATTCCGAAATCGATTCACTGTCACAGTTTGCAATACCGTGCTACCGTTGAGGCACTCTGACCCGCCATAAACGACCCAATTCCCACTCAATTCATCTCTTATTCATTATCGTAATGGACGACACAGCCCGGCTATCGGTGCTCATAAAATATATTGTTTTAGGGTTCATATTTTATAAGTCATCCTATTTTCCGGGTAATTGAATAGGAATGAAGACTACCATCATATTTATTTTGCATTTTCATTTGAGTTCTAGTAACTAGTTCGTATACTAGAAAATGTAGAGCAAACCGACCGCTGTAAACCCTACTTCTAAAAACATGTAATTATAACCCTTCGCTTTATTTATATTTGAGAAGCAACGTGAAAACATACAAATAACCCACACATTATGGCTCAAAGGTATTTTAAATCTCGTAGCTTCTCGCATGAAAATTTTCTCAAAGAGTCCATATGCAATGTCAATAAAAAATTCCAACAAACTAAAACAAAAGGTTAATCTATTTATAAGATACTATAGATGAATATTTAAACATTAAACTACTATAAAATACAATAATGTAACAGGAATATAACTAGATACAAAATTAATTACTATACTTATGCAAAGCATAACTATAATAATATAAACAATATTGGTTTATGCTATCATTTTCATCAGTTGACCCCAGCAGGTGGTGGCTAACATAACATTAAAATTCTCAAAAAGGGCCTATACGTGTTAGACCCATGTACCCGCGCAAGCCTACCAAAGATCCGAGTAGCCGGTGTGGAGAGAGACATAAATAAATATTAAAAACATAATAGAAATAAGCAATTAACTACATTTATATTTTGTATAAAAGTGCCTCTTCCTCCCACTAGTTTGTGCCCTACGGGGTCCTTAATGATCTTTTTACATCTACCATCTAAGTACCCATCGACATTACGGAAAAGCAAATAAAGATTAAGTATTGAGTTCTGGAACAAACGAACGAAACAGAATTAGCAAAATACCTCCCAAATTATTGATAATTGATTGATCAGTGGCTTTGAAAGTCAGTAGGGAAGTTTTTTTATCATTTATATATTACAGAATCATCGTAACTTGTTCTGACCTTGTAAACAAAATCAATAGGTATCAAAGTGGATACATTGAAACATATTAGGAAGGTCGTAAGTCACGCGAATCACGTGACTATTTATATTGATCGATCGCATCATTAATGATTCCCATACACTTTGTCGGATCGATTTCTAGCGACGGCTGTATCGTTTACATCTTGTCTAGAAGTTTCTATGTCACTGGAATCACATTCACTCGATTTCATTTGTTTCATGATAAGAAACAAGTGTACACATTGCTTGAGTGTTATGTCATGCAAGTCAGTGTAATTGTTACAGGTTGCTACTTATTGCCGACTTTTTTTGATAGTCTTATGAATACTCATTTAGCTACTTGAAGGTGAACTACGCGTTATATTCTTAACTAGCTGTTACCTGCGACTTAGTCCGCGTGGTATGTAACAAAAAAGTTTTTCTAAAATAAAAGTAGCTTAAGTTACTCCTTGTTAAATCAGCTAGCTGCCAGTGAAAGTCCCGTCAAAATCGGTCCATCCATTTCAGAGATTAGCCGAAACAAACAGACAAGAATTTAAAAAAAAATTGTTTTGGTATATGCACCATGAATACATCTAAATGCACTTAGTAAAAAGCGGTTATTTTAATATTACAAACAGACACTTCAATTTTATTTATTTGTATATAGATATCGCATATTAGTCTGACTTATATACCTTATTACAAATTAACTTGAATGAAATTTAATAATGAATATGTAAATATAGTACATACACGAGCACTCGTGTTGTAACTACAAAGCGGTTGTAATTATAAACCCTTGATAATTATTATCGTCTGCTTAATAGCGCGGTAATTATTATTATACAGCTATCAGTGATTTAATATAGAGAATACTTAATAATAGTTGTTGTTTGGTTTATAAAAATGGTACACAAGCTGATAATCAACTTGATTACCATTTTTTTAAGTTTTAGTGAGATTTTACCATGTTTTAACAGTTATTCTGCTTTAAGGGGGGGATGGTACAAATTAAAAAAAACAAAGATTATAAAAATCGGCCCAATAATTTTCTTTTACATAAGATATACATATAGTAATGATTATAGTATATGTTTTCTAATAAATAGCAATTGCCGACTTGCCCTAGCGTTGCCGTACCGTTGCCGTACCGTGAACATGTACAGGATCGCACCCGCCATTATATCAGATTTGATAAACCACAGATCCTCACAAAAGAACACCGATTCCAACTAAAGTTATACGTGAGGCCATTGAAATTAAAAGGTTAGTTTGTATAAAATAAGTTTTATTTCAATCTATTGACCTATGTTATAGAGTACGGAAAACATTATATGCTTCCCAGAAATATTGCATGTAAGCTCTTAACTGATGAGATGCCCCAAAATGTTGAATGTTCTTCGGACTACTTCGCATTATTTACTAATACTTGGGTTCAATAATGTTTTGAAAGAAATCAGGCTGTTGAAATATACTTTTAGAGGAAAAAATAAATGGGACAGATATCCCAATTTTATACCGCACGTATTTGGCTACACTGTAAAGTAATTGAATGTGCAAATTCTGTGGAGATTTTATCAAGTGCTACCTGTAGAAAGCTATTTACCTACAGCGATACAGCTTCACCACCTTTCATGGTATTAATTCGATTTCCTCCAGAGAGGTGTTTGATAAATTGTGTTACATAAATTATTGTCAAGTCGGTGCAAAAGTCCGTTGATAAAATAAAGTACACAACTGAAATAACAATAGCAATATCGTTATTATTTCTATTAGTAGTCGTGATAAATAAATATATACCGACAGGCGTATATACCAACTATGTCCAAAAACTAAACAACGCTTGTATTATAGGTACCGCACAATGAACTGGGGACGAACCCAGTAACTCCCACATCAGAGGAGATTAAGAAAATGTATCTTCTGAAATTTCCCCAAGCAAGAATCGAACCGGATGTAGTGAGCTAAGCAGCCTACGCTCAAGGCCTACACCAAGCTATCGTCAATATTGCGTTAGCTTTTCCCGTAGTCCATCTTCTGATATTTATGAAGACCTTGACATACTCGGGATGATGTCAAAGGTAACGACTAAGACATAATTAGGTATCAACTTTAAAAGTCAACTATATTGACTCAACGTGTATTTATCAACCTGTAAAACGATATTTACAAAAGGTTAACCCCACTAGGCCACACAAAATATCACTCGTTTCGATAATATATTTTTGCTTCGTCATTGAAAATATTTTGTACACTGTCACCTTCAATAACCAGCAGTACACACTGATTTTATCTTGAGTTGTATTTGTATAATAATAAAGGTGATTTTGACATGTTTTCGTTTGTCGTAAATATTTGAGGGCGTAATTATAACAGAGAAATGACGAATTGAAAATCGATAAGTAAGTAGGTACTTTTTACGTGAATATTTCAGTGTGCTTTATCACGTGTAATTAAAATGGAAAACATCATTCGCGACCATTCATCATAAATTTTTGAGGATGCAGTTGAACACCTGGTAGGTACACCTGTAAACAGTTATCCGAACAGATGACAGATGTATGAAGAAACAGAATGAGAAAACGATAAATCAAACCTGCCCCTCCTTATTTTCATGGCCAAGGTTAACCAATCAAAGATAGCCGCTATATCCTAGTACTGCTGTTACAAATCAAATGCCAAGATTTAGTTTAAAGAAATCCCAACCCTATTATTGATCTATCCATCAGCGCAAAGACGTCCACTGCTAGACATAGGCCTTCCTCAGTGACTTCCACACATCCCGGTCCTCCGCCACTCGCATCCACCGGCTTCCTGCGACGCGTGTGATATCATCGGTTCACCTTGTGGGGGCCGTCCTACGCTATGACTTTCTGCTCGTGGTCGCCATGATAGAACGTTTCTGCCTCAATAGGTATCCGTTCTTCGAGTTATGTGTCGGAATATGTACCCTATTGCATTTACATTTCTTCTCTTTGTAGTAAATAAAACATGCCGTCTAGCCGTAAATCGAATGGCACAGACGCATCATTCAGTCTAGCAGCATTGTCTTGTCTACGTTTTTCAGTCGTCCAGACACCAGACACATAGGTTACGTGAGACTGACAGCTCAGACATCGCATTGCATGGTTTTAACGGCTTAAATGGTACGCAAGGCCTGTTCAAACTAAAGCGCGGTATTAGTTGCCACTCTGACTCGGTACACGATGCATATAAGAGGTATAAATCTAATTATATGTTATGGTTTCACACAGTTTGGGCTTGCAATTAAAATTGTTTCACATAAGCAAAACTAGCGATACCCATGTTGGTAGAACTTTCCCCTTGGGAACAGAGGTCGTAGGTTCAAACGCCAGCTCGCACCTCTGAAACTAAATTTCATGTGCGAATCGCATTTTCAACCACCATTATCACTTGCTACAAGTTGAAGAAAACTTGCATGTCCGAGATTATCTTACTAGTTCTCGAAATATGTGCGAAGTTCTTCAATCCACACTGGACCAGCGTGATAGACTATGGCCTGAGTCCCCTTTCTATTAATGTGAGGCCCGGGCCCAGTATGAGGACATAAAAAGGCTAATGTTTTTAAGCAAAGTTTTAGTTACGAGATGGTCTTTCGAAATCTAAGTTGCTAACCAAGGATTCTAACTTTTACAATATTCTATTTTGAGAAAGTAGCTTCCTAGTGTTCTCGCCATAGGTATCTTTGTAACAACACGCCCATTTCTTAGCAAACGAGCGCGCACCCTCCGGTCGATCAGCTCACAAATATTGATTTACCCACGTTGTTGGTTCTTTGCTCTATTGTAGCTTAAACTGTATTGTTTCAAGCTATTATGTAGCAAAGAGCAAGAACACGTGCAGTGTTTTCTATAGTCGCAGTTTTACTATGTCTATTGGTATCACATGGTCTAGTGTTGAAAACTTTTGATCATTCATAAGCACTGTAACGGTTTAAATTAATAAAAAAGTCTGATTATGATTCTGCCCTCAGTCTATTGGACGGCATATTACTGTAAGACTGATGATGACTTTTCCTTAGGTTTGGGACCATACATTTGTGTGTACTTAAGTATTGACAGCCGTCTTTAACAAAACTTCTTCAACAAGTGTCCAACACAATTCAAAGTCTATACCAAACTCCCAATATTGAGTCCCCCACGTGTTTTCCATCCAAAACAATATTCCAGAATACTTGATGTCCGTTCATTATTCAAATAAGGCACACCGTTTGGAAATGGAATCTATAATAACGTTAACAAATGATGTTTTCCTTCCGCGAGAGGGATATGAACTGAAGAAAGTAAAAGTACCAGGGGGCCGATGGAGTGAGTTTTCCGGAAAACTTCGGAAACGTGTCGTATGTCCTTCGGATCGCAAGCGATTTAGTCGCGACGAGAAAAGTTTGGGGGAGTTTAGTAGAATTTATGTGTATGTAGGTAAGTACGGTGTTTAAATAGTTATGGGCTGTAGGCTTTTATAACCCTGGGACTGATTTATTTACGGTAGCAATTTCACGGTAACAGCTAGTTACGTATATTAAAATGAATGCAATGTTCTTGCGTATTGAATATAGACACGACTTTTGATTCTAAGTATAAACAATAATGTCCCTGCGTCTTCTTTTTATATACTATGCTGATTTTTTTTATAATATTAATAGGTAAACATACTTAAATTTTTTCTCACTTACAACATAATGGTAAATCAATTTGCAATGGTCAGGATGAATTATGTCCATGGTATTTAGATTTGGAATAGTATAAGCATTTTTTTTTTATGAATATTGGGTCAACTACCTACATAGTCTACCTACTCTACCTGCACCCAGACATCTGAAAAAAAAGCCACACTGTTCCTATTACATAGAATATTAGGAGATTTAATTATTCGGTTCATATTTATTTTGTTTGCTTTGTTGTATTCTCAATTTTAAAGCGTCGCAGCGTCTTATAATATAAATTAAATGACTTCATAAAAACTGTTGTGGTCAAGCTACAAAGTGTTTCTACTACACCTTGCGTTGTTGCTATACAAATATAATCAGCTAACAGGAATAATACCAACTAGGTCAGTGGTGACAACTGGACTGGTCCAGTTGTGAGAGCTTGATTCTGTGGCAATCAGCTACATATATAGTTCATTTTGCCTCCCACTTTGCAATTGAAGGATAAGGAAAATTGGCTGTTAACTCCATTATATTAATTATGAGTTCCACGACAATTTGGTGTTTCCGGGGTTTTGTTGCGAGTGGATAATGATAATAATCTGTGCAACATTCGCTCTATATATAAGTTTCTGTGTGTTTTCCTCTTCTCTATGGCTTTTTTGTCGATATCGTTCATATTTAAAGTGTGCTAAGTATTTTAATTAAAATAATATTTTTTTAATCCAAATAAGTTTATAATTTTACCCCCAGGGCCCTCGGTGTATTTACCGGCGAGGTCAAACCTCAACATATTTATTGGGCTCCATTGTAGACCCTTGCTAACGCAAGTAGGTAAGCGGGCCAAGTTCCATTAAAAATCATCTCCTCTCTTCTTCTCCTTTCTTAGTATTTACGTTCTTGACTAAGTTAATTCCGAAATCGATTCACTGTCACAGTTTGCAATACCGTGCTACCGTTGAGGCACTCTGACCCGCCATAAACGACCCAATTCCCACTCAATTCATCTCTTATTCATTATCGTAATGGACGACACAGCCCGGCTATCGGTGCTCATAAAATATATTGTTTTAGGGTTCATATTTTATAAGTCATCCTATTTTCCGGGTAATTGAATAGGAATGAAGACTACCATCATATTTATTTTGCATTTTCATTTGAGTTCTAGTAACTAGTTCGTATACTAGAAAATGTAGAGCAAACCGACCGCTGTAAACCCTACTTCTAAAAACATGTAATTATAACCCTTCGCTTTATTTATATTTGAGAAGCAACGTGAAAACATACAAATAACCCACACATTATGGCTCAAAGGTATTTTAAATCTCGTAGCTTCTCGCATGAAAATTTTCTCAAAGAGTCCATATGCAATGTCAATAAAAAATTCCAACAAACTAAAACAAAAGGTTAATCTATTTATAAGATACTATAGATGAATATTTAAACATTAAACTACTATAAAATACAATAATGTAACAGGAATATAACTAGATACAAAATTAATTACTATACTTATGCAAAGCATAACTATAATAATATAAACAATATTGGTTTATGCTATCATTTTCATCAGTTGACCCCAGCAGGTGGTGGCTAACATAACATTAAAATTCTCAAAAAGGGCCTATACGTGTTAGACCCATGTACCCGCGCAAGCCTACCAAAGATCCGAGTAGCCGGTGTGGAGAGAGACATAAATAAATATTAAAAACATAATAGAAATAAGCAATTAACTACATTTATATTTTGTATAAAAGTGCCTCTTCCTCCCACTAGTTTGTGCCCTACGGGGTCCTTAATGATCTTTTTACATCTACCATCTAAGTACCCATCGACATTACGGAAAAGCAAATAAAGATTAAGTATTGAGTTCTGGAACAAACGAACGAAACAGAATTAGCAAAATACCTCCCAAATTATTGATAATTGATTGATCAGTGGCTTTGAAAGTCAGTAGGGAAGTTTTTTTATCATTTATATATTACAGAATCATCGTAACTTGTTCTGACCTTGTAAACAAAATCAATAGGTATCAAAGTGGATACATTGAAACATATTAGGAAGGTCGTAAGTCACGCGAATCACGTGACTATTTATATTGATCGATCGCATCATTAATGATTCCCATACACTTTGTCGGATCGATTTCTAGCGACGGCTGTATCGTTTACATCTTGTCTAGAAGTTTCTATGTCACTGGAATCACATTCACTCGATTTCATTTGTTTCATGATAAGAAACAAGTGTACACATTGCTTGAGTGTTATGTCATGCAAGTCAGTGTAATTGTTACAGGTTGCTACTTATTGCCGACTTTTTTTGATAGTCTTATGAATACTCATTTAGCTACTTGAAGGTGAACTACGCGTTATATTCTTAACTAGCTGTTACCTGCGACTTAGTCCGCGTGGTATGTAACAAAAAAGTTTTTCTAAAATAAAAGTAGCTTAAGTTACTCCTTGTTAAATCAGCTAGCTGCCAGTGAAAGTCCCGTCAAAATCGGTCCATCCATTTCAGAGATTAGCCGAAACAAACAGACAAGAATTTAAAAAAAAATTGTTTTGGTATATGCACCATGAATACATCTAAATGCACTTAGTAAAAAGCGGTTATTTTAATATTACAAACAGACACTTCAATTTTATTTATTTGTATATAGATATCGCATATTAGTCTGACTTATATACCTTATTACAAATTAACTTGAATGAAATTTAATAATGAATATGTAAATATAGTACATACACGAGCACTCGTGTTGTAACTACAAAGCGGTTGTAATTATAAACCCTTGATAATTATTATCGTCTGCTTAATAGCGCGGTAATTATTATTATACAGCTATCAGTGATTTAATATAGAGAATACTTAATAATAGTTGTTGTTTGGTTTATAAAAATGGTACACAAGCTGATAATCAACTTGATTACCATTTTTTTAAGTTTTAGTGAGATTTTACCATGTTTTAACAGTTATTCTGCTTTAAGGGGGGGATGGTACAAATTAAAAAAAACAAAGATTATAAAAATCGGCCCAATAATTTTCTTTTACATAAGATATACATATAGTAATGATTATAGTATATGTTTTCTAATAAATAGCAATTGCCGACTTGCCCTAGCGTTGCCGTACCGTTTAGACTATTATTAAGGTAAAAAAACTATACATTCCTGCTTTTTATACTTAAATACCACAAAATTTGATTCTTAGTAGAGTTGAATAAGAAAAGCATTCTTACAACCGTCGATTCAATGCCAAACACTAAAGAACTTCATAATTAGAATTGACTTGGCATTGAAAAATAAATCTAATTTCTCATAACTGTTGCGGACCTTCAGATGGAGATCGGACCAATCAGCTGCGGGCTCTGGCGAGAGAATAGATTAAAAAAGGGCGCTGCTAAGACCAGTCGGGACTCTATTAAGTCGACAGTATTTTTCTAATAACTTTGCCCTTTACAGCCGCTCCATCGATTTATGGGCGACAATTCGACATCCTCTTAGGAAATTAAGTGCTATTTAATTCGTGATGGAGGTTTTTGGGTAAGGTTTCAAGGTATCCATTACCTGCTGTATACTATCTTATATCTAAATGTGAATGGTTGCCAGCACGCCGGTCGCCTCTTGCGTTGTAGTTTCTTCGGGGTTTCAGGGATTTTAGGATGAGATATTTTTATATTTTGGTAATAAATGAAAGTTCGTGTGTTGCTGAGTCTTTGCTGTCTATATTTTTCAATTAATTTTTTTTTATTATATCACACACCAATACCATTGTCTATGGTCTTACACAAAACTAATAGTCTATTGGTTTGACTTATGCATTAAAGTGACAGGAGTGCTATTCATTTTTGCTAGCGGCATCTAGTGTTCGTTTAAGTAAGCGTTTCGAGAACACTAGATGGAGCTAACAAAATGATTGCATTTAAATGTTGTCGGTTAGTTGGTCGGTAGTGTTATCGTTAAATGAATTAGTTACCTAATTGTATTTATTATTGATCCAATTATAATGAACAAATGACTCACGCCAGTACCTGCTCCAATGGTTTCCTAATGATTCCATGGAACAATAGTCATTATAACTATTAATAGGTAATCGAGGTACCTAACTTTAAACATTAAATGTTATTTTGTATTGGCGTGGTTGGATACTTGATTGATCATAATATAATTGAATAACCATATCGCCAGACCAACACACCAACTATACGGTCCCACACTAAGCAACGCTTGTTTTATGGGAACCGTACAATGGACTAGGGGCGAACCCAGTATATAATACTTATATAGATATTAAACATACATGACTCGGGCACAAACATTCATGTTCAACACACAAAGTTTGTCTCTACCAGGATTCGAACCAATGACCCTCGGCGCAGAAGGCAGGGTCACTACCAACTGAGCTAATCAGGTCGTCAAATATAATATATAAGTATCTTTCAGAAACAAATAAGTATATTTAATTCTTATTACCTACTACTACTGTAAACAAAGTTCTTTAACGACCAATATAAACTAATTGAACGCATTAAGTAACTGGTGATCAACTCAGTTAATTTACTTCAGACGGCAACTGGAGGTGTATCACCAGAATTAAGTGTAATGAGGCCGATAAAATATTTAACTTTGATTGGACGATTGAATGTCCTAGTTTAGTGCTACAATCAGATTAGACCTTAAATGGAAACGTTAACGTTAATTTAGGTAAACAAACACCACGAAAAAATAGGATCTTGTACTTAATTTTGATTAATGGATGTAGAAACCAGCACACATTACCAGACATAATTCCGAAGATTTTATTCGCAAAATTATCATCTAAAATATTCATACTCGCTCCCCATGCGATTCCATTTTAGATCTAAAAATAATCGTTCCCTTTCCGATTTTCCATCAAAGGAACATCGATACTCGATTATAACCAGACCGAAGATCGAGTCGTGATTCTGATTCGGAAAATAAATCCAATTATTATTCGGAGTTTCAGAACATTCGGGATGGCGCGACCGTTATCAACCCCATTCTGTTTCCGAAACAGCTGCTTTGAATGTAATTTGAACTTGGTATCAATTATTCATCCCAGCTCTCGTTACGACGTTCCCCTAAACAAGAGCTATTCAGGCCATAATACATTGGCTTACAAGTCTTCACAGGTTGGTAGATTTTATTGTTCTCATCATCGATAATGATGTCCTGTACAATTTCAATGCTATGTAGGTACGTATAGGTAGACATCATATGGCGACCCGGAATGTTATAAGGTAATGGAGAAATCGACGGATACACGGAAATCCAACCATTTCCCGAAGTACCTACCTAAGATCGTTGACGTCAGCAACATACCGCAAAGCGTTCCTGTTGCGTCCTACACATTGAATACTAGGCCTTACGTCTGTGTAATAAAATTGAGATCTACTTGTGTCTGATACTTATCCAAAAAGTGTGTCTTTTCATTTTTAGCACAGATTAATTAATTAATGAAAATGGTACTAAAAACAAAAATAACACTGCGACTTCCCAAGCAGAGCTTAGATTAAGAGAGACATGAGATTTAAAAGATTGTCAGTTAGTTTTAGTACCAACGATTCATTTAACAATATGTTTTGAAGTCAAAGTAAAAGTCAAATCATTTATTTCGTATAGGCCTGCGGTGCACTTACAAATTGTCATTTTACATTATTTTTTCTAACCTCTACCACCGTATCCTATTATATTATTCCTAGTACCTACATTTTCTGACATCTATAGAGTAACCAATGATTTGTATACACCAACCAAATCAATATTACAGAGCTAAAACGATTTAGCACTGTGTACGTTTATCATTGCAGAATTACGCGCTTACTCTGCTTATATTCCGATGTGGAATGTACCAGAATTTTATCAAAGTGCCAGGTCTATTAGTCTATGCCCACGTACCAACATTGCGAGCTCGGTAACTTTTTTAATTAACGATACTTGGAGTCAGCAAACTCGCGAAGAAAGCGTACCCGCAGAATGCCAAGTTCTTTTTTTACTTATTTTTTTATTAGATTCCGTGGGTAAACTTTTTGCGTGAATTTTCAATATAGTAATTGACGCAAAATAGGGCGACAAAATACAAGCCCTAAATTATCATTACAAATCTTCTATATATATATTAAAAAAGTCGTTTCAGTTCCACCATTTGTAACTCAAGAACGGGTGGGCCGATTTTAATGATCTTTGTTTATTTTTATTTGTCTCCGCCCCGAATAGCAGAATAACTATTAACGTGGGAAGAAATCGCAGAAGAATAATACGAGTAATAAAGATTGAAAAAAACTAATTTAACGGATTTTACCGCGTTTATTTTTATTTTTACGTTCCCTACGTTTCGGCTGCTTTACAGCAACCATAGTCACGGGAGGACTGAGATGTTAGACGTCCTGGTGTCATAGTTTGAACTGGGGTACACTCATATTTAGTTGTTGTTTGCGGTCCGATCTACGCAGAAAGTGCTCACAGTGTGTAAAATCCGTTAAATTAATGTTATTTCAATGAGTAGTATTCGTGTAAATATAAGAAATAAATAATAAAGATAATTTATTCTGAGGATGTACAAACTTCGCTAAGACAGTAAAATATATTTAAAATTGTATTTAGATAGTGCACTTACCTTCTGGATGTTTTAAATGACGTGGTAGAGTTTCACGAAATATAGGCTGCATTCAAGCATTTTCCGCTGCGGAATATTGCGATTGCATAAACTCTATATAACTATTTTATGGACGCCAGTACCGGCTGGAATTTTACAGCGTAACCTGGTTATTTCTTTTTCGTTTTGCACAGTAGGTTCTACATAGAGATAGTTATATCTAACTGGACGTGACTACTGAATGAATATGTTAGAATGGATACGAGGCTTAATTTAAATAATTAAAGTAATGGCTATATTTATAAAGCAATGATAGCTAAGTTTGCTGAGCGCTCGCCTCGGTAACGAGGGTCTCAGATTCAAACTCCAATTCATTCCTCTGGGATTTCTGGATTTCATGTGCGAATCACATTTTCAACCATGATTATCATTCGCTCGTGGCTTGGAGAGCATGTAAACCCGTCAGTCCTGTGCCTGATCTCTCTCTGGTCGAGTCGGATTGCCGTCCCATCGGACTATGAGAGTGAGGGAGAGAGAGTGCACTTGTGCTTGCGCACAAACTTGTGCACTATAACATCTCCTGCGCAGATGGCTAGTTTCCGTTAGCCATTATGATTATTATTATATTTATTCTACCGCTTCGCATTCTCTCTGTTGTTGATTTGTTAACTTAGCTATGGTATTCTACTTTTAGTATTTATTAAATTATTATAAATAATTTTTTGGGGTCGAGTCACCTTCGTCCGTAGGAGAATTAAGTACCCTCGAGATACCCTACACGTGACCCTGGGTGGTGCCAACCAGGTGACAATTCTACTGGTGGTAGGCTTCGGCCGTGGCTAGTCACCACCCACTGAACAAAGCCATGTCGCCAAGCGGCCTAGCCGTGTTCCGGCATGATGTTCGGTGTTGCCATTCATGGATGGCGGGTCAGATCAGCTGCGCTGCATGTGCCTAGTGAATGTAGCGTCTCGATCTACTGCCGCCGTCCTACCTAGGCAAGTATGCTCCATCGTAGATCTCATCGTCACTTACCATCAGGTGAGATCGAGATCAAATACTTGCCTATAATGTAATAAAAAAAAAAAAATGCCTACAGTCCATTTTTATAATGCGCTATACTTGTACTAAAAGTGCTACACTCTAGTACACATATAAAGATAAATAAGATTGTTTTATTCTCTTATCCCATAGTAATTAAGGATTATATTTTGTAGATATGTCCTCACTAACCTTTCCGACGGGAGTACCCATAGGTAGTTCTATTTATTCTATAGCAATGGTATGAATTTAACTACGCATAGCTACTACGTAGAAACTGCATAGAAAACTCCAATTCAACCGTGCACTTCAAACTGTCGGTACGGTACGAATGGTAACTTTTTTTAAATTTACAATTACGTGTTTTACCCGACTGCGTCAGAGGGTGTATAATGTTTTAGTTTAAATAAAATAGTGGATTTAAAATGGGTTGCCTCTTTACTTAGCAGAAAGTTCGGTTATAAGCTACTTATAATTAGGTAAATAATATAATCTTGTGGTTGACACAAATAAAAATCCTACTAATCACATGAAAGGAACTCTCTTTTTCACAGTGCTCAAGCTCCAAAAATGAAATAAAGGAAAAAAAAATACAAAAAATGCTTTCAGCCAAACGAATCATATCGTTGTTTTAAATTTAATAAGTGAGTAGACACTTGTTTATCTAATTCTTGCTAATTAGTCCAAAAAACAACGGGTTCTGTGCTTTAGAAGACCAAAATGATAAAATGAAATCCCAAGTAATAATATTAGTCCCACCCGAAGCAGTATCGGGTGCGAACCCATTCTGTGAAATGTGTCAGATGGGCTTCAAACGTGTTGGAGCAAGATAATGGAGATGACTCCAGAGGGCTCCCGAAAAATCTAATCTTATTCTGGCATTCCATTTTTGTGTGGATTTTTCCTACGCCCGTAGGTAAGCGGCGATGTTACAATGTTAAAGGTTTGTTTGCGTCAATCTTATACCTAATAGTGAAGAATATAGGTGTAACAAAAAATATCTAGAATTTTACGTGTTTAGCAAGTAGATCATATTGATCATCTGTTTTTGAGATAGGTACTATACCTTATACATCAATACTGACAGTGCTCTCAAATATAAAAATAAACTAGTTTTGACGCAAATGACGGACGCCTGAAATCTAATCAGTGATGGCATTTTTTTTCCAAGATACATTAATAATTTAATAAACTCATTTAGTTCGTAGCGATTTCTAATTCATGTGAGTATACCTAACTAGTTAGCTTTTAAGGTGACTAAAACATCAACGTAAGTTATCTGAAATTTTAAAAAAGAATTCACTCTGCAATTCAATATTTAAAGGCATATTATCACTAGTATACCTACTGAGCTCATTTTCAAAACCAATCATGTAAAAGCTAGCTTAGGTATACTTTAAATAAACATATAGGTTTGGGTTATTAACCTCCACAGTTCCAATCAAAACACAACTAAACGCGATCGTTTATTTGTATTTTACGGTGCAATGACTGAATCCGTTTCTATGAAAACAAAATCAAATAATTTGAATATATACTAGAAGTTGACTCCACTGGGTATATGTTAAACTAATGAACCAGCTCGTGTAACTAAATCCCAAAGTCACTGCGAAGCCTTTTGCGACGCAAGTTCTTTGTAAACTACAGAGCAAAGACCCCGTATTGGCTGGCTTCAAATTAAATTCGCAACGACCAAATTGACTTAGTAAAAATTTCAGCAATCACGTGCACTCATGTAATATTGTGGACTTTAATTCTTGTCGCTTAAGGTTTTTTTTTTCATTTGCACGTTAGAGTGCGAAGTCGTAGCAAGCCGTTTGGTCTAGAGCTAAGTATTGAAATGCGAAAATGAACTTTATGTGTCTAGGCAGTAATGATCTGTATATTGACTGAGCGCGCAGCCTCGCAAGATTGCCTCAGGTACATGTCGAGGGGCAACTTCAGATTTGGTCCGAGCAATCACTTCAGTGGAAGTTGACATGAACACTCGGGTTGACAGTGTCACTCAGGCGAAGTAACTGAGCACTAGGTCGGTGCATCAGTTCACAGCTATTAAACCTAAAGTGAGTTCTAAGAACCCAGATGTTTAATGCGACAGGCGAGTAGGCTCCGTATAATACTACAACATTAATTAGGCAGTATTGATTCTCCGCCTTCTAAGAAAATCCTATTATAATAAAATCGCTTCGATAAATGAGATCACAAAAATAAAATATTCGTTCATTTCGGAAAATTGGTTGGTGATTTTTTTGGTTTATTTTTCACGAACAGTTGTATATAATGAATAATCCTTAGGTTATACTTACCAAGACGGGGGGTTGCTCGTGCCAACCTGTACTGGGCAGTTTTGATTCGTTATTATTTTCGTTACGATGCCCCTTACACCATGTATATAATATCTTGATAGTAAATACAGATATTTGTACTGATCACACATTCCTGTTCACACTAGTAGGAAGGTAAATAGCCCACGCAATTCGTATGCACATAACGATCTGTAACCCAATATATTTGCCTCCCTCTCTGTAGGTCAGCGCTCCGAAGCAATTATACACGCCACGGCCTCGTAATTACCGAGTCAGAATGTCGACTGCACAAAAAACTTTATAATTACAAGGTCTTTATTATGGCCTAAATACCAGTTGTTGAAAATTTCACGTGTATGTAAATAAAACTAATCTTACGGATTTTTTCGCGTTTATTGTATGTTTTTACGTTTCGTATGCTTTACAGCAACCATGGGCACGGGAGGACTGAGGTGTTTGACGTCCTCGTGTCAAAGTTTGAACTGGGGTACCCTTCTATTTAGTTGTTGTTTGCGGTCCAATCTTTCCGGCAGTTCACAGTGCCTGAACATATGTGTCTGTTTTGAGAATATTTCTCATACAGACAATATAAATTCGACACGCTAATAAGACATTTAACACACGCCTATAATAATACAAGCATTACTTATACATTCATTGAACTTCGAGAGCATACCGAGCTATCTCACCGCAAACAAGCCATAATTAAATTCAAATTGAACGTACGCATGCTGGCGAATCCAGAATGTAATACGTATATTTTCGTACCATATCGCCAGACGAACACACCAACTATACGGTCCCACACTAAGCAACGCTTGTATTATGGGTACAATGGATTGGGGGAGAACTTAGTAAATAAAAGAAATGAAATAGTCTATAGCATTAAGTAGATACCGATTATTGTTTGAATATCAATAAAATAGCTATGTAATTGGTATAATATCTATAGTATAGCATATTATCTTTTGAGTCCACTATTGAGTTTTAATAAACTCAGTCATGTTGGTTAAATTTAAAAAAAAAAATATAGTAGGTACAGACAATGCACCGAACTTAATGTTGTATTATATGTCACAGGATGTTTTATTATATGTCACAGGATGTTTATTGTCCGCCAGAATAGGATAATGTTTTCATTATACAACATTTACATATATAACCATGTAATCGTAACGAGAGCACGGACTACATAGCACCTTCCTAGCCAACGAAAAAAAACCGGAGGAGGTTATCAACTCGACGCGCATACTTGTACATTTTGTTTCATTAAATATTTGTCCCGGTACGCGAAAAATCCCGTTACGTATGCCTACAACCTTCAATTCGGTAACTCTATATTATTTTGTTACTACTAAAGTTACTATCGCACCATTATTTTAGAACATGATAATACATAGTAACCAAATAACCTGTTCCACGTTGTAGATAAACAACAAAATATATTCTATCAAACAGTATAAAAAGAGTACTCACATCGACACGACTGACCGGCTTCGTTACCAATCAATACAAAAGTTAACTCATCAAATAATAATAAAGTTCAGTCTTCAACTAACCAAACATTCCGTTTTAGTGTAAATTGAATGGTACAATACGAGATAACCGCTCAGAACGAAAAACGAGCACAGCTACCACGATAGCACTGTAGAGTTCAGTTTCTCATTTCGAAAATGTTCGAGTGAGCGGAGTTAACGCATCGCCGTAGACGTCCGTAGCGATCGGTCGACGTAGCGCCACTGAAACGTAACCCGTAGCCCGTAGCACGCTACAAGAACTGCTATATAGACTAGTCGCCATGTAATAGAGTACGATCATTTTTATAAGTTGGTCGCGTTGATTGGATGATTATATTTAAGCGAATTATTTGAGTCTCTTCGTAATATGGAGTGTTCAACATAAGATATATATTTTTAGTCGACTCCAAATAGAATTCACATTCATTCAAAAACATAAGTCAACCCTAGAGATTTCTATACAATGCAAAATGACAATTTGTAAATGTCTCCATACAAAATAAATGATTTGACTTCGACAATATTTACGGTACAGTATGCCAGTCAGGACCTAATCCAATAAGTTGGCGATCAAGCTCGCTCACCTGAACGCGCTCAGCAGATTATCGAGTAGGTACTTTGTGTTTGACAATTAATCTCGTTCTATTATTTCAAGATGGATGGTCGTTGCGAAAACAATATTGTGTTTCAATTATAATTAATTCCAGGCATTAAGCTAGAGTGATTTATTGGAAACTATTGGAGTTTCGACGCTAAGCCAATAAGGTCAAGATTTGTATTAGGGTAATATTAATAGGTATTAATATCGGCAGGTGGTGGTCAATAAAGAGGTCACAGTAGCCGTGTCTTGCCTAGGCCTTGTCTAAGAAGTATATTAATGCTTTATTTCGTCGTTTCGCAAGGCAGGCAAAGGCAAGGCAAGGCACTTACACTATCGCGCCTGTAATCCCCAAAGGAGTAGGTAGAGATACACTGCAGTGCACCCACAATTCCCCAATCGTATTTGGTCTCAATGTAAAAGAGGCTAGCCTATTGCCATTACATGGGATACACTCCCCTCAATATTCGACAGATTCAGACAATAGTAGGACCAGTATTAGATCAATAGACCAGTCATTTTCTACTTTTTATTAGAAGACTGTCTGAACTCAACCTAAATAATCAATCCAAAAAAAAACCTGAGTGCCTTCACCTGAGTAGCTGGAAAATATTTTTTTTTTGTAACTTGCATGATCTGAATTGGCAATAAAAAAATCATACTGTAAAAATGACAATCCCGCCGAGTTTCTTGCCGGATCTTCTCAGTTGAGATCTCGTACCGATCTGGTTGTAGAGTTAAGAAAAAAAATTAAATGATCATTTGTATGTGCCCCGTAGGCCTATACGAAAGAAACTATTTGACTTTGACTTTGTTTACCCCCTACTTTCTTGTAACTCCTTACTCTGCTACGCCCAGTGTGGTTTATTGAACTTCACACGGCTTTCTACAGACGTACACATTTCCTAACTATGTTTCCCTTCACCGTACAACAAGTGGTAACAATTATTGGAAACTGAATTCATACTCGGAAATCCCAGAGGGACGAGGCGGGGTTTGAATCTGCATACCTTGCTTCCAAAGAGATCTCTCTACCAACTTGGCTATCACTGCTATGATAAAACTATGTTTGACCATGATAAAATGGCGATGAAAAATACAGTAAAAAAGACAAACTCATAGAGTTTCTTGCTCGTTCTTCTCAGTTGACGTCGCATCCTGAGAAAAGGAATATCTACATGTCTACCGTGACCCAATAATTTTCTGTACGTAAGTACCTATCTTTCTGATTTGAGTTACCTATAAATAAAATCGTACGTAGAATATAAAGCTCCCTTTACTACTAAGTTGTATCACGTAGGTATACATATTTTCTTAAATTCGTGTATCTCCGAAAATATACAGTCTAGGTTCTAGGGCAATCAAAGTGTATATATCTGTCTAGACTCAACTATCGGATGTGGGAAAAAAAAGTTACAGACAAATACACTGCCCGACTGCTTGTTCATTGAGTGCGAAGAAAAAAAACCTATATATATTGGTAGGGTGATGGTACCAGATTTGGGCCATTCGACAGACATTCAATCTAATAATGGTGGATTCGGTCTCAGTATGTCCTCAACCATTATTTTATCCTAAAATATTCAATATACAGACAGATACCACCACAGATCATGGAGACCACCAATTATAATGTTGTATAGAAAATCGTTTTTTTTAATGTAGATATAGATTTTGACGGTTTCTTAAGTTGGGGTAAATATGCCTTTTTTCCATGAGGTCGAATGATATCGAATGACCTATTAATTGGACATCGATAAGATAACCCTGGATCATGTCTGACCACATTATTTACCTCAAGTTGGTACGTGTCTTTATGTCATGAATTCCTTTTACTTATGTTACAAAAATGTAAACCAGGCTCCTATTCCTATAACTGGCACGAATACCCTACAATAACAAAGGGCGACGCCTTTAAATGGCACCTCAGTATCCGAATTAAAATCCCACGCACAACGTGTATTCGTATTGAAGCGATTTTATCGCTTTGTCAAATATTCATTGCGGTGGTCTGGTGGCGCTCGCGCGCATTTGGGCGACGGCGAGTTACGGCATTTTTATCGGTTTGTCTTTATCGCCTAAGATGTTATGGTTATATAGTTAAGCTATCTATTATCTTCACGGGCTTTGTATGGTAGGCTGGTAGGGAGCAGTCTCAATCCGAGGCAAATTTACGATGGAGGGATATCCGATTATGCGATCTTTTAAAAACATCACTGATATGTAACGAGACTGAAAGTTAATTTGCATCATACACAGAAATAGATAAAAAAAAGGTGGACAATTGCGAGAAGGACTCGTTCTCTGGGGATTCCACCCATAAAACCATAAAGTAAAATAATTGTGAGGCATACTTAATTTTGCGGTATCTTTTATAACGCTGTATAAAATAAACCGCTAAATTACTTAGGTATGTTCCCCCCTTTATAACTCCACGTATATAATAATACCAGCCCTTTTTAATGTCCCACTGCTGGGCACGGGCCTCCCCTCAATGCGAGGGGGATTAGGCCATAGTCCAGTCCATCACGCTGGCCCAGTGCGGGTTGGCGGACTTCACACATCTTTCGGAGAGTTCTCCCAGACATGCAGGTTTCCTCACGATGTTTTACTTCACCGCTTAGCAAGTGATAATCGTGGTCGAAAATGAGATTCGCACATGAAATCCAGAAATCCCACAGGTGCGAGCCGGAGTTTGCACCTGTGATCCTCGTTATCGAGGCAAGCGTTCTACCAACTTGGCTATCACTGCTTACTCCACATAGAATTAGAAACTAATGCTTGCGCTATAATATGTGACTTTCTTTCGTGCCAAATTTCAAGATACCCTTCTATAATTTCAATAATTGATTGAAGTATATGCTAATACACATTGAGAAGCCGAACTTTTTGGAACTGAGTAAAAGCCTTGGTAATTTAAAGGACTATGAAGCATTTAGTTAAATTTCAGGTGATCGGATAAGGCTTCCGTATTTACATTTCAAAACACGGAACCCTAAAAAGGTCTAGTTTATAATTATGGTCTAATTTCGTAAAAAAGACATGCTTAGATTGAATTAATTCTACCCTTGTTTTATATTTTTCCTGCGCTTAAGTTGACCATAATGGATGGTAGGTAAGAGCCGACCATAAAAATAAACAATGATTATAAAACATTCGCATACCTTTCGATATGTAGGTTAACTGTCGGGATTTGCGCCCGTGTACATAAACAGCATCGATAAACCAGCTTATAGGTTCAAATCTTTTATGATGCCTTTTGATCTCGTGGCTATACGCTTGCAAAAAAACTGAATCAACTTTTATTGTTAACGACTATAGAAGAGGTGGTAATATACCTAGCTAAGTTCGTAGAGACCGTACCTGACGATATTGATGCCACCGAATTGTACTACTTTAACCAGTAGAATAAATGATTCACTGGTGAATATGGTCAAAATCAAATCATTTATTTCGTATAGGCCTAAGGGGGCACTTACAAATTGTCATTCACTTTATTTTTTCTTAACGCTACAACCGGAACGGGGCGCGACCTCAACTGAGAAAATCCTGCGAGAAACTCAGTGGGCTTGTCTTTCTTTACATTTTTTTAACACTTTTTATAATAGCCGGCTCTATTAAAAAAAGCCTCGTGTGCTGCCATTACAGAATATATATTATTAGCCCGTATCTACCCATCCCATATCCATCGAAAATAGTTTGTAGAGCTGAGAAATATCTACGTGACCTTTAACGGGTCACGTGTTAGTTGTCGACATATTCTCTACAGTACGTACGTACCTATATTAATATTTAATAAGTGCCTACATACACGTATGTATGGGGATCATTAATTTATACCCACTGCTCTCGTATTCCAATGGTGATGCTGCTTTGCAAGACTTTGATATTCACCCTCACGTACCTATCTAAATAGAACATGAATACCCTCCAATTTGTTAGTCCCTTGTAGGTAGCTTTAATCTGAGAGAATCTGATAGCCTATGCATGACTTTATGATATTTTAGTAGGGTTTACATACCTTCATTGGGAACCCGCTACCTTTAATGGAAATAAATAGAAACTTTCGACATCCCTAATTATCGATCATAGTAAGGCACCCAAAACTTAATTGAAAACCTGGCATATAAACCTACATATTAAAGGTCAAATATAATATCTGTTTATTCATTTTAAATTTTTTATTGATCCTTATGACGTCGGGACTGCTAAGTTAGTCACTCTATTTTATTTTCAGCGCGGTCCCCAATGCCATCAAGAAGCAATAATCATTTGAAAACTCATTAAGTTTTATGTCATGTAGTTTATTTGCTCTATGACATTATTTTATGTTTTTCCATGCTGGCAACACGCCCTTTCTCACCCGAACTAGTTCTCTTATTAGTCTGTGCACCCGAAGTCTCGTGTGCATAATTACGCTCTCTGTGATAAATAATACACTAATTAGGTAATTATAAACAACCAAGCTGAATGCAATTTGTTTTATTAATAACAAAAACGAATAAACAAGGAGTCCAAATTCAGCTGGTTTACGATTAATATATAGCCGTGTTCCTATGGTAACCTTCCTGCTCCATCTTCAGGTCCTGTCACAGACTAGTTGGAGATACCACGTGATATTTGAGGCAATTACTCATCGAGACCAATCAATGAGAGTAAACATTGCATCGTCTACAAGTTTTCGAAGGATTCGGGTATTCTGCAGACTGTTCTGATTGCAGCATCAGGGCGAAGTTTTCACTTACTATTACAGTGGCATGAAATTTATAGAGTGAGCCAAATTTTATATCGATCGGCGGAGCAGGAGTAGAATAAATTAACCCATAAAATGACATAGCTTTCTTTTATGAAAGTTGTATCCTGAATTTTAAATTGAAATTTAAAAAAAACGTACTTTGTCTATGAAATACATTGGTGTTTGATACAGGGAAAACTCGACGGGGTTTGACGTTGCCTAATCCAAACTTATCTCGGGTTATTGTGTAACCATAAGTCAAATCCGACAGCAGGTAAGTCGTTCAAAACACCGTTTTGTAGACTTACCGGGTTCCGGTACCTAGAATCGAGTAAGTATATCGATACCTGCATGGTAGAATGCCGCGTGTGGTTACAGCTCTAGCCGGCGTGCAGAAAATGAAACGTCAAGTCAAGGTTTTTTGACAAAAGCATAGCCATAGATAATACTGAGCATAGCGTTAAGCGTCGTGTTTCGTGAATGGTATTTTATTTTATTGTATTTAGTTAAAATATAATACATTTCAACAGCAATTTCAGATGAAGTTGATGTAATAAATATTCTACTAAAATTTAACGACAGACTTTCATAATGAGTAAAATGAATCCATTAGCTGGTTTGATCGGGAATTATGGTGATTCTGACGAAGATTCTGATGATGGGTCACAACCCATGAGCGTGGCTTACGAAGGGAATGTAGGCAGGACTAGTGAAGCAGCTGCTCAGCAAGCCTCGGCTGCGATACATCCAGCACCTATACCACATTGTCGTGAGTATTCCTGACAATTTTACTTAAAACATGCAACTATTATGCTATAGATAAGTACTTAAACAATAACTCAATTTGTACCTAATTGTATTTATCTCACGGCCCTTGCAATGTTTGGAGGTTTTTAAATTGTAATAAAGCCACTTTGAGAAAAGTAGTGTGTTGATTCATGGTACTTTCATGAATAAGAGATCATTTTACTATGAGTTGCCCGCAATATATCTTGCAATCTATCATATCAGTGTCAAGTGCAAAGGAATTATACTGCATGTAGCTGGCATGTATATTGCAGGACCATGTCTTATGACATGAGCCTGCAATATCTATATATTATAATTTAATATCATTCTATGAGTGATTGAATGTTTCTTAGTTGAGGTTATGTTCCAATCTGGTTGTAAAGTCAAATGACAATTTGTATGTAAACCCATTGACCTAAACTAAATGATTAAATTATTTTCCATTAACATTGAATATGAACAAATTTCCGTGTACAGCATGGTCCGCCTGCTATGATGAGACAAGCGGCTTCACATACTACTGGAACCAGCACACCAATGCAGTCACGTGGGAGGCACCTCCGGAATACCTTCTTGCACTCAAGTTGGCTCAACAACAGCTGCATACAGCAGGTATTAAACAAAAACAATATTCTAGCTAGATCAATATTGATTTCTTATATTTATCCGAATACTACACATTGAAATAAAACTTATCTTACCTTTGTGTCCTCCCATGACCATGGTTGCTGTAAAGCAACCGAAACGTCGGGAACATAAAAAGTATAATAAACGTGATAAAATCCATAAGATTAGTTTTATTTCAATATTAAAAAGTGTTTATCAAAGCTTAGATGTCCTTGTCATTATAACAGGATCAGCTGAAGTATCGGCAGAAGAATGGCAGTTGTACCAGCAAGCTCTAGCTGAGAAGCAAAACTCACAGAACAAGATGATAGCTAAAGCAGCTGTCACCAAGACAGCAAAGAAGAATGAAAAGGGCCCTGCTCCTAGCAAGGATAAGAATCAGAAGTTCAATAAGAAGAGGTGTTACAGTGATGATGAAGATGAGTAAGTATATTGAATTTTTTTTTTCTAATTTAAATTCTTAATTCCAATGGAGTGTAATATTTCAAGAATACTGCAGAAACTTCTACTTTAATGTAGTCAAATTTACAAAACTGCACCATACTTTAACTTAAGTATAACTTAATGATATGCTCAGGGATTATGTATAGTATTATTTAACACAAGATATGATAAACTAGAAATGAATTTCCACCAGTTGTTCAATAACAGTACAGATATGTATTGACATATTGTCAATACATATCTATTATTAGACCAATGTTTTCCTCATTGCAAGGACAAAAATAATTCCCTATGATCAAGAAACTACAGTTGATATTATTCAATTACAGGAAAATAGAACTAATAACATCATACCACAACTCGGATTCGGAATCCAATGACGAAGCTGAAAGTCCAGTGAAACCAGTATCAAGCAAAAGTACCGCTCCACCTTTACCCCAGAAGCCTACCCTCAAGCCTAATCCTCCCAAAAAGCCTAAAACAAAGCCGCAAGTGGAATATGGACCACCATTACCCCCAACAAATTACACATTTCCAATTGGGCCGGAGCTACCACCTAAATTAGTGAATGTTACCCCGTCAACTTTACCTTTAAGCTCACCTAAGGCTAAGGTGCAGAATGATGTGGCATTGAGAGAGGTAAGTTGTCATTGCATTTGCAACCCCATGCTCTTGTCTTAACTTTTATTGAATTATTCTATAGGCCATGTTTTGTTGATTTAACGCGGGCAGATCCGAGGACAGACGCTAGTCATAAATAAATATCCTACAAATTATTCTATGATTAGGAAAGAATTTTCGAATTATATTACTTGCATGATTTCATAGATCATTTACAGTTGAGGTTTAAGAAAATCGCAGTTTGTTGGATTCATTTCAGTAAACTTAAGCTTAATTTGTTCGCTGTCGCTCATGCGCTTACCTATGGCAATAATGTCATTATTTTCGTAGTAACTTATCGGTACCATTTTCCGCCTGTATTTCTGTAATTTTACGAACGTTTTAAATGTTTTGGCTAGTTAGTCGTAAAACAAAATCGTATACAATTAAGTATATAATTTATGTTGCACTAAAAAATAAAGAAGAACTATACAAAATAATATTGTTAGCTATTGATGTACTGAATACATAATGAAAAAAAAATGCGAGAATACATTTTTTACATAGATATATTGAACAAAGCACCAGTGATGAGAAAAGTTCCTGAATAACTGCTATACAATAACTCCGGTTGTGTTGAGAATCTTTGTATTGTTAATATCTGTTATTGTTTTTTATTTCACAATCATTTGCAATGATTGTCATCACATGATTATCATTACACATGGTTCTAATTGGTCTGATTCATTGACTTTTTGCATGTTTTGTACTTGTAAACAAATCTTGTCACTAGTTGCAGTCAGACCATTAAGGTTCTTAATGTAATCGGTGTTATTAAGCACTATGATGGTTAAAGTTTTCAATCTGAGGTGTTTTTAGTGGCCTTTAACTAGTGGTTACTAAAGGCCAGTGCAGCTTGATGGACTATGGTGGAAATTCCCTTGCCTTGACTAGAGAAATATGTCAGTTACAAATTAGAAAGAATTAGCAATCTCAAATTAATCTTCCTACTTAAATGTTCTTTTTTGTTGCATATATAAGGATAAAAAACCAACAACACAAAATGACACCGAAGACAATCAAGACGAAAACACACTATTTCTAAGGTTAAAAGACAAAGCAAAGCTATTAGAAAAATTAGGTGGAGAGATACCGAAAGATTTACAGAAAATGATAGCTGATGGCACCAAGTCAGGCAGTGCCACGCCGAAAAGAGAGGAGACTAAATCATTCAGTGATAGCATTGATGATCTACTCCAGGAAATCGAAATGAAAGAATTGCCTAAAGTTAACAAGACCAAGAAAATCGATATTTTTGATAATGACAGTAAAATGACAGATCTTGCAAGTCCGAAGTTCTCGCCAAAAAGTGAGCGCGATGGTACACCACCGATTGAAGCTAAACCATTATTCCCGAGTATTAAAAACATTGAAGAAACTAAAGCACTCAGCCCTCAAGCAGCAGACCTTGATGAAGATAAAAAAACAGAACCGGCATTAGAAAAGAAAGGAGTTAATCTATACTTGGCAGATGCTAATGAACATGTAGAGAAATACACTAAGAAAAAACTCCGAATTTCCAACTCCGTATTACCAGAGCGTAAGAAAAATGAGGAGCCAGCGTACACTACAAAATATTCACAGTGCATCGAAGGTTTTTCAAACGAAAGGACCGGTCTAGGGTTCAGTAAAGACGACGATACTGTTGAAAGTCCAAAAAATACGATTAGTTATGGGAATGGATTGATGTTTACAAAAGGGGAGACCTTGAATGAGGATAAAAAAGATGAGGATTTAGACGATCTGACGGAGCTGGTGGAGGCGAAGCTGAAGTATCTAAACGAGCTGCAGCCGTGCCAGGTGACGCCGGTTCAAGAGATGTTGATACAGATGCAGGTGAGATGACTTCTTTTACATGTAATTAGTAGTATGAGCAGAATAAAATTGCATTTCGTACTCTAGTGCAAAAAGTCTTAACTTTTTCTAAAACTAAGACATGCTTAGCAGTTTAATTTACTTCTCGATAAGTTGTCGTCTTAGTCCATGACCTATCTCAGGTTGTCACTAAGCTTACACTAGCATTTACCTGTGGAGACCTTCAAGTATATAAATAACGCATAGTATTTCAGACTATAACCTCTATACCAAATTTCATTCAATTCAGTTCAGTTGTTTTTGCAAGCTCTTCTTTCAAATTTATGAAAAAACAATTTCACTCATTCAATTATTTATAGGATCATTAAGTTAAAATTATTAATATGATATAACTATACCATGACATGTGTTAAATATATCAATATAAATTGATGACCTGATCAGCGCAGTTGGTATAGACAAACTTTGTGTGATGAGCACAAATGTATGAAACGAGTCATGGATGTTTAACATCTACATATACGGGGATTCATTCCCATGCCGTTGCACGGTACGCATAATACGAGCGTTGCTTAGAGTGAGACCGTATAGTAGGCGAGTTCGTTTCTATCTATCAGCCGATAGATGTCCACTGCTGGACATAGGCCTCTCCCAACGACTTCCATACATCACGGTCCTCCGCCACTCACATCCACCGGCTTCCTGCGACGCGTGTGATGTCATCAGTCCACCTTGTGTGTTCGTTTGCCAATATTAAGAAAAAATATCATAGATAAATGATAGTAATGTAATATCGCGTGTGCGTGTGGTGTGCGCAGACGCTGGTATCAGCATTCCGCGCGGGCGCGCTGTCGCACGCGCACTGGCGGCGCTGGGCGCTGGGCGCGGCGCGCTCGCTGCGCGCGCACGAGGCCCGCGCCGCGCCGCCCGGCTGGACCTGCGCCTTCCAGAGGTACGCCCCACACCGACACACCGCATAACGCCATCCCCAAACTGTGAACATAGAGACCCCCGACCGCTTGTGTTGCCGTACGTTCTAGTGATTGACTTGTAACATATTGCCGTGGTCTGTGATCGGATGGTGCATGATATCGACGTGCCGGAGGTATGTGGATTATAGTGAAGTGACTTATTGCACTTTGCGTAATGCCGTCCGGAGAGTACCGCGAACTGACGTCACTAATACGTTACTACGGTTTTAGGAATCGGATTGAATGTTGAGGTTCGAAGCGATCAACTTGTACCACTATCCGTGGGGTAACTAGTACAGTTTTAATTTTAATTTCAACGTATATTTAACTTGTACTCGAGCTCATATACTTGGAATTAATCGTCGCGTCATCCATGTTAACTATTCTGTGTTTATGGGATCCGACCGCCTGTTTAATATCTTCTCACCTTTAATGGAGTTACGTAAAAATATCATATTATTATTGTGATATTTTTAATCTGTCGTCAATTTCGCATAATGCTTGTAATTTGTACAAAAAAAAATATTTATATTATTGTACCTTTATTGACATTTAGCAATACCATTTTTTAAGCATCTGGTATTAAATTTAGATTGAATTTAACATTAAAAACTGTTTGAAACTAGATCTATATTTTTGTATATCTCCAACATATTTCTGTGATAACAACTGTGATACCTATTTAAATAAGAAATATATTGATTTTTGTTCAATGGTAGTTTCTTTATGTAAAATCCCAAAGTAATATTGTAATTTGTTGTACAAAACATATAAGCCAACATAGCTATAAGAAGTGCGGTCAAGCAAGACACGGAGCGACGCGTGCCGCGTGACGTCATCGCCGAGGAGTTGGTGAGGCACAAAATATTAAATTCGTTTTTTTTAATGCGAGATAATGCTCTTTGGTCTTTTCCAGATAGCCATCGAAGGGGCGAGCCGATCGTGTGAAGGATTGCCGTCAATTCCTAGTGCCTGCATTGGAAAAATATATTTTTTAAATTAAAAAAAAATAGCAGTCACGTATTCGGAACACGGATTAAAGGAATCCGGAGCACGGGTTCAAGTATCGTTTTGTTTGCACCGTTAGTTAAGTGTGCCCTGAATATTTTGATGGTATTATGGTGATCATAAGTTTTGCATTGACAACTTTTCTAATTACACAGTCGGATAAATTATCGCCTTCACTCTGGACAGTCTACCGTCCAGGAAATAGTGCCTCGATTTCTATGTCACTGTATAAAAATGGCTAATGTTTCTTGGTAGATCCTCATTTGTTTTGCCCCATTTATTGTACTCGTATGGGAATTTCTTATCAACACTTGGCCCCTATGGATCCTACTTTTTATTCGTCCGGACTAAAGGACTGAACAATCCCCATCACTTCTCAAGTCAATATCCAATATTGAATTCCCAAAGATAAGATAAAATGAAAAATATTGTCTTCATTTCGAGTCGATGGCTACAACCCAGAGACCACCGAGACAGTGTGAATGCCCTATTGTTGTAACTACCGGCCTCAAATCTGAGAAGCTTTTGTGTTCTCAGACCCATCGCAAAAGTACATAAGAACACCCATAGTATTAAATAGTCATTTAGTTTATGGGACTACAACATTCAGACTTAAAGTTAATTTAAATATTCAATACTAAATTACTTAAAATCACCAAAATATCCCATCTAAAGTAACCGGGCGTGGAACCACCCTCTCGCTACTACGTATATTTGTACCTGGTGTGTTTGTGCGCCGCAGGTCCGAGGGGCGCTACAGCTACCGGCGCGAGGCAGACGGACTGGTACAATGGGAATATCCGGCTGTCGCCAATACTGATATGGATATTAGTACTACACCGCCGCACCCCGGGATTGAGGGAAAGGTTGGTGTTTAACTATTAAGATTTTGTTTCAATGTTTCTACAATAGATGTCGCTAGTGTCGAATTAACACACGCTGTTTAGATCGCGTGATAAATTTATAAATATTTTTGTGTAGTTTGTATGTGTAGGTATTCATAAGGGTGATTTTCGAATAAACCTAGATTTCAGTAAGCCTATACTCGAATATTTATTACAGTACAAGTCTGCCTTAATCCCCTCCCTAGGACTTATATCTGTCGTTGTACAGTTAGTAATATAACACAAGATTCGGGTCAGACACCAGTGAGTTTACCTCAGACTGCAAAAGTACCAGGTTAATATAGAACGCTAAGAGTTATAATATAACAAAAAACTAGTATCTACTCTGCTCATAAAAATAATGTGGAACAGCAAAGTACCAGGCGAATATAAGACGCGAGGAGGTAGAGCATAAATAGGCCAATAGCTACCGTACCCAAATCCCTACCTAGATATTTGGCTTTTTAATAACACTTTCCTGCCTAGCAACAAGTAGCTAGCGCATGTAGTCCAAGCTCAACTGATATTATAGCTTGTTAAACACTGAAGACCTACATCGTGGGGAAACATGCATATTTAAGAGAACCCTACCAATTTACGAAAGATGTGTAAAGTTCGGCAGGGACACTACCCATTCAGCTAATCAGGTCGTCAATTAATAGAATATTTATTCCAGCAAGAAGACCAGCCCCCGCCGCCGCTGCCCGCGCTCCCCCCGCCGCCGCCGGCCGCGCCCTCCCCGCCGCTGCCCCCCGCCGCGCCGCCCGCCGCCCCCGCCCCCGCCCCGCTCGCGCCGGCCGCGCCCCCCGCGGCGCCGCGCGTGCGCACGCCGCCGCCGCCCTCCTGGTTCGACCCGCCGCCGCCGGGCTGTGACGACCTGCCTCCCTTGCCGCCGCCGGTAACGGGCTTATTTATAACTCTACTTTTAGCCCGCGAATGACTCTCATTGAAGTTTTACGGGAAGATTGTTAATGTACTTGTCCAATTTGAAAACCTGCCCGTAAAACTTCAGGTTAAAATTTTGTTGCGATTCGTTTTTCCACTTGTCCGTTGAAGTTTCACTTCTACTATGTGTCCCAGCACAGATTTAGTTTTTTTTCGCATGTTAACTGCGAATTATTTCTAATATCCAAAAAAAAATATTTCAAAAGCAGACATTGCAAAAAAAATCTAAAAAAAATATTTCAAAGATGTCCCAGAAACTCTTGTCGAATTATTTTCTTAGATTCGCTTCGTTCCACGGAGAATTGCATATCATTTAGAGTTCTGACACTCATGACACAGTCGGCTGACATCTCAGAGGTGTGCAGTTAATATCCGAGGATAAGTTAGGAGCCTATTGCCCAGTTCTTTAGTGAAATTAATCTTTTTTTTTTTAATAGGAACCTAAGCAAGAAATAGGCGACGAACTTGCGTCCTTCTACAGCGATATAGCCGAGCTGGAGAAGCATTCCTCCGGCCCGCACACCGCTTCCAACTCACCGGAACCGCAGGAACATAAGGAAATACATAAAGAACCGACAAGGATAGCAGTAATAGAAAAGGAACGGGAAAAAGAAAAGGAGAAAGATAAAGTTTGCAAGAAAAAGTCTAAGGTTAGTTTATTTTTTGATATTTTGGAAATAATAAGTCAGTTTTGCAGAAAATCAGTATTATCAAAGCAAACACGAACTATTTACGTATTGTTACGGTGACGTAAGCATCTATCGTCCCGTTGGCACCACTTAATTCATACAAAAGAATGACACGATTTCCTGGTGATTACGACAATATTTGAGCACCATAAAGGCAGATGCAAAAGATCATCGCAAATATGTGTTCGTCTGGAAATATTTCAACATGGTTTTTTTTATTGATACTACTGATAATGGTTCTCACATACCCATAACAATGAACGTCACAACGATG
This sequence comes from Pheosia gnoma, assembly GCA_905404115.1. Taxonomy (NCBI): domain Eukaryota; kingdom Metazoa; phylum Arthropoda; class Insecta; order Lepidoptera; family Notodontidae; genus Pheosia; species Pheosia gnoma. The sequence continues at coordinate 9,688,842 of FR989903.1, forward strand.
TTTAACATCCTTATTAAAGGAGCAACCGTGGAGTTTCTTGCCCGTTCTTTTTAATAAGACTGGCATTCCGAAGGGGCGGTAAATTCGTAGCATGGTATTTTTGACGATTCATTAGTATTGTAATGATTTACATGAATAAAAATATTGTGATTTTGATCCTGAAGGTGCCGTGTTCTTGTTGTTGCAGGTAAAAATTTCATCATCAATGGGGTTAAAACACAAATCGGTTTCGAGTCTCGTCGCGAAATGGCAACAAGTCGCTGAAGAGATAAATTCAGATTAAGGCATTAATATTTATTAAACAACTAGCTTGCGCTCGCGGCTCCTACCAACGTTTTTGCTCTTCGGCCCGACGTCCCATTGTGATAGTATAGCGGTGATATATGACCTTACTTTTCAGTCTATAGCCTATCCAATGGTAAAATAGGTCCAGTAGTTTTTCCGTGATTCTCGAACAAACTGACACAGAGACAGGAATTCTATAAAAGCACTTGTTTAGATTGCAGAGATGACCAAAAAGACAAGGACACTTTTTTTCAATATTTTCGTTGTTAAGACACACCAGTAACAGTTTTATAAAAGTAAATGTACATGATTATGTTGTTTCTTATAGCGTTTGTCTCGTCTATGGTCGGATCTCATCTTTTAAATTGTTCGGTGCCTAACCTTAGCTAACTCCGAATAGGATTTTGGGGTATAGCTTCCTTTTATGGGTCAGGCTACGGTCACGATAAGGGGTATAAATCCATTGCGGTTAATTAGTGAACTTTTTCTCGTCATAAATGAATGACTATGTTGGTAGGTGTTCAATATGTATAAACACGTCGCCACTGTATTTAGAGATGGTTTTTATTTAGTATTTAATCGATAAAGTTCATGTAAATAGTTGTATAATTTTGTAAGTAATAAATGATAAGAATTTCACTGACCCGATTTCATTTTCAGGTAACTTAAGACCCACAGGTTATTCTATAAAGTAATTGGTGTTCGCCAAGAATACGTGCTGGTGTTCCATTGAAATATGCGTTCATTTTTAATTATATTTATTTAGTTATTAATTTTGTACAATTTACTATGTTACAGGCATATGTATAAAAATATAAATATCTAACTTTTTTTAACTTACATAATTTAACAAATTAACGAAGACAAAGTGATAGAACCAAAGTTTTGTGAAATAATTTTAGCATTAATCATCCAGTGTTAAAGACCACACATTAGGAATTCCAAACTTTATAATGTAAGTTTTCTTATTTATTTTTTTAACAATTATAATTAGGTAGTCTCTTACAATCATTAATTTGTAACATTTAATAGACTAATCCATGAGATTAATTTTATTATTAACTTATAATTAACATTGGTTTTGGAACTCGTGTGACCATACGTCACGTCGTGGATAAAGATACACCAATCCTCAGAACGATTTAAAACAGCACTTGAAAATTGCTGTATCACATTAATATATGGATTAGAGTTTCTATGACTGGGGGGAGTATAAATTATTACTGAGTGAATGTAGGTATCTATTAATAAATATACTTTTGAAAAACATGGCTGGTACATCTAATATGAAGTAAAATAACTCTTACATTACATATCTCATCATATGTTGTCAGAAAAAACAATGACAAAAGACTTCGTTTGTCGATCAAGTCAACAGTGAAGGTTTATGTATCACTCAAAATATGTACCTATATCTACTCACTGTTATTACATCGACAACAATCCTACATCTAAAGTAACATGTGGTTACCGTTTGACAATGCAAGGTTCACAGGTACCAGGCTTCAGATAGGCCGGGTGGCAATGCGGACAGTTGGGATTCTCCCCGTAACTCGCCCTGCCAGGCCTCGATACTTGCACTTGGAATGACGTCATCGCCTCGTCATTCTCGTACCCTGGATGCGGATTATCCAATGGGAACACGTAATCGGGAACGAAGTACGAACTTATATTGTACTCGGTGTTACTCGGCTTCAACTCTTGTTCTATTTCTGGTTTTCTCGTGACCGAACGAAATGGATTGTTTCCTGCAGACCTTGTCTTTTGGACTGTTGTATCGGTTGTATTTGTTGAGTTGGATACTTTAGGGGGCTCTAAATCTATGGCCGGGACTGCCCATTTCCATTCATAGTATATTGGAGGTCCTACCGTCGATGTTGCGATAGGAGATGAGTCAATTTTAGGAGGTAGTAATACTTTTTCAGGCTCTGGTATTTCGTTATTTTTATTATCTGTACTATCGGTAGGATTGGACTTCGTGTTTACAGTATCAAACCTCGTCTGTTCAGGGAATGATTTATCATTGTCAGTCTTGAAATCATTGAAGCTGTTCCCGAAGTTCTTATTCTTTCTCGGGGTTCTTTCTTCTTCGGAACTCACTTGCCCCGAAGGGAGATGTTGATTGAGGTCTATTATTTCAGTTTTAGACATTGCTGTTTTGTGGGAGTCCGGTGAGTTTGGATCGAAGCGCTTTATGAAATTAAAAACTGGATCCTCTGAAACTGTGACCTGTAACTCTGTGTCTTCTTCTGTAGTTGCCTCTTCTGTTGTAGGGGCGTAAGGTGGACTTAACTCCCGAGAAGGTGGTGTTATATTTATAGTGTCGGAGTTTGAAGCTGGGTTCGCATTGGGTGTTGGCTGGAACGTTGGGTCGGGTTCTTGCGAAGCAGCTTCTTGAAGATTGTCAGTGTTGGATTCAATGTTTGTGTCGACGCTTGGTCGTGGCTTCTTCTTTCCAGTAGACCAAGCGGTTGGCGGTCTGTAATTCCTCTTAGCGCTGTCGAGGCCATTACTATCGCCTGATATGGTGTCAGCGACGCCGACGATGCTGTTTCCAGGGTGAACGGAATACTGGAATATGGAAAGTAAACTATTCAAGGGCTTATTTAAATAGAGGTTTGTTTTTAAAACGGTACGCAGCTAGGACGGCTGCCCTTGTTCTTTACAATCATTGGTCAGTATTTCTTTTAAATTATTGTAAACAACTTTATTGTGTAGGCATTGACTCTCACCGTGTATCTTGCAACAAGGTTGTACATGCCCATTCTTATACTTACTCCCTTTCATATTTAACGTCTACTAATTATGTGTGCGATATCCAACAATTAGTGTTAAGGATTCTGATAACCAGTGTACCCTAGTGTAATAGGTGGTCTGTCTAGTCTAGATCATCATCATCTGCCTCACAAACTCCCATCCTCGGGTGTCTGCTAATATATAGTTCCCTTAAATATATTCATCTCGGTTGTTCGTCACACATCCACTTCAACCTTTTTCATCAATCCCTCCTATCTTTTCATTGGTGTTACTCTCTTGAGTCATTATATATAGCTACACCTGCCTAATGTATTTGTATATCGTCTAGCTCCTACTCATTAGCTAGCATGACCTTAATTATAATTATTCCAACTAGGAAATGAATTTTAATGAACAGGCCTTAACAACCTTTCTATTTATGCGCACTTGTTCTCATGTTTGATAAAATAAAGGTCGTTTCCTTGCGAAATTATATAGCTGATTGAGTTCACTAACCTCCTCGTTAATTAAAAAGTAATTGTTTGCCTTCTGAAAATCAAAATGCGAATTTATTACGCTGTAATTACTAGTAGAACTCGAAACGAATCATAAAAAAAGTTAGGGTATAAAACTGCCCACACGATTAGATAAAAAAAATACAATCAAATTGAGAACCTCCTCCTTGTTTTTAATTCAGTTAAAATACCTATTTGGGTCTTGTACGGTACTGGAAAGTAAGTACTATGTCCGGATTGATAGTGTGAACCACGCTATTAATTATTAGATATGTACTTTAGTTCAGGGATCCGTATATTCAAACTGCTGAACCATTGTCTGACGGCCTGATTAGCGCAGTGGTAGTGACTCTGCTGTCTGCGCCGAGGGTCCCGGGTTCGAATCCTGGTAGGGACACAAGCTTTGTGTGATGAGCACGAATGTTTGTACCCGAGTCATGGAAGTTTAATATGTATATGAGTATTATATACTGAGTTCGCCCTCAGTCCATTGTACGGTATCCATAACACAAGCGTTGCTTAAAGTGGGACCGTATAGTTGGTGTGTTCGTATGGCGATATTTATTTATATTTATTTATTATTGTGAATACCTTGGTCTCATCCTCCCTCAAAATATCGTGGTATGGGTTGAAGGGCGGCGCAGCCAGAATATCTGGCCGAGGTGTGCGGAGCCGCATCTCTTCGTCCGATACGAAGGGCTTGTCCCGTTGACCTGGAAATTGTATATTAATGTATTAAATCAATGCTAGTTTGTTATCTTCATGACGAATAATCAAGAGTGGGTTTTTTTCTAACCAGCTATTTATCACTTAAAAACGTGTATTTTATAAACCCGCAGATCGGACAATGGATCGCAATTAAACAATTTACATACAAACAAATAATAAAGGGTAAGGTAAAATAGTTTGAACTCTAACGCGAGCGATATTAAGGTCTAAATGTGTGTTAAAAACTGTTTCTATATGTGTTGAAACATTATGATAAGTTGTCTAATCACGGAAGGCATTGTCGGAACGGCGTTGGTTCCTCGAAATGATTCAGTGATAGAGTACGGTTTTATTGATAGCCTTGAGGTTGAGGAAACCTTTAATTGTCGCGGGCCGATCATTTACGTATAAACAATATAGCCAGTGAGTATCTTTATATAAACTTTATAAATTTACGGGCAAATTTGTAGAAGTTTAAATCCATTATAATTGTATTCGCGTTTACAAATTGGAAAAATCGTTATTGATGTAAACCCATACATTTTATGTCTGCTATACCAAGTCAGTGGTGTTAAATAAAATGTCAAAATCTTTTTGTAATAGCGTAGCTATTTTAATTAAGTAGTAATCATATTAATTAGTAAGATAATGATGACGTCACACGTTACTACACTTGCGCTTTTTCAAGTTTTTTTACTAAACATTTTAAAGTCTACAGCACGTCTTAATTACACAGCTTGAAAAACCAATTAATCAACGTCTATAAATTCGTCTGTAAAATTTATAAGCATATTTTATTAAGTATGTAGATTTACTTACGAAAGAACGATTTAACTTTCAACATCCTTATTACATTATTAGATAAATAGGATAATATACCAAACTAATCGATGTTGCGTTATTTCAATTCGGGTCTGTCTAACCTATTCACAACATATTTACAGCTAGGCCATACAAATTTTGACAAATAAGTTGCGGATAGGGTTTATCATATAATAGCAGTGATAGCCAAGTTGGTAGAACGCTTGCCTCGGTAACGAGGATCACAGGTTCAAACCGTGGCTTCCACCTCTGAGATTTCTAGATTTTATTTGCGAATCTCATTTTCAACCATGATTATCAATTGCTAAACGGTGAAGGAAAACATCGCGAGGAAACCTGCATGTCTGAGAGAACCCCTCGAAAGACGTGTGAAGTCCGCCAACCCGCACTGGGCCAGCGTGGTGGACTATGGTCTAATCTCCCTCGCATTGAGAGGCCTGTGCCCGACAGTGGGAAAATGGCTGGTACTATTATTTATTATTAGGGTTTATCAGCACGTCGTGGGACGCGACCTAAGACATCGTATATTAATGACTTATTTGTAGATACCTATTACGTATTTACTTCTTACATCGGTCAAGGTCGATCAGGTATTGACCGGTGATACTGATGTAACCACTGATGAGGGCCGGTTATCAATTCTAATAGGGCCAAGTGTCAAGTTCGATTTAAATATGTACATTCCAGCCGCGTACCGGTGTGAAGAAGGTCTGGCGATTGCTTCTGCTACTGGGCAAATGAGTTCTATTTATCAGCCACTGTTAGCGAACACCAACATAATCTTTTCAAACCCCAGGTACTGACTTTTTTAACTCTAGTGCCCAAGTCATCTTTACTGTCAAATTAAATAAAAATACATAGGTAATGACATAGTTCATAAGTACCTACTTAGGTAAGTAGTTGTTTTTGGAAACAATTTATACTGTAATTCATCGTAACAGCTTGATTACACGTAATGAGTTGAATAGCGAGACAGTGCTCTAGCTAGTAAACAAGGTTTATACGTACCGAGCCCTGTTTACACCTACCGAGTACTCGGCCGAGATCACTGTCTCGCCATTTTACTCGTCACGTGTCATCAAGGCAAACAAAGGCATAAGGGATGGACGCTAAGACAGCGACAGATTCTGCAAACTTAGGTCAATATCTTATAAATGTTATATATTAGGTGTAACTAATAGTGTAAAATATTGAAACAGGTCGATGAGTAAGTTATATAAACAACATTCCCAATAAAAAAAATATTAGTTTTTTTTTAAATTACCCCACCTACTAAGAGTAAATTGACACGCTATTTGATTCGCCTTATTAAAAATAAAGGTTAAAATATAATTAACACAACATTTTATATAGTGTTGTTACATGTTATATTATGTAGATATCAGAGCATTTACATTATACTCCATTTGGTGGTTCATAATAGCATTATTTTTAGCGTGTCTGTCGATTTCGTAAAAGGCGACTGCACGTTTTTAAAAATCAATTAAGCAGGTAATAAATAAGTTTCAACATGATATGTGTCACGGAGAGTTATAATACTCCATTCAGATTTATTATTTCTGGCATTCAAATACCTAAACTTGTTTTTCTTTAAGTGACCTTAATGTATGCAAGTAGATTCTTAATAAGTAGTTTATCTTCGGTAGTATTATTTATTTTTTAATTGACCTTGCTACGAATTAATTTACAAGTTAAGTTTTATGTGCACCTTATACAGTTTATTGATAAAAGCACAAGATACATGTTAATGAATCACGAAATAGGAAGTTCGAACTAATTAACTGGCCTACCGACTACTCTTGACAAATATAATATTTTCAGACAGATACAGTGATGTTTATAAACTAAGAGACAGTTCCAAAGTCCACTAACACAGTACCACATAATCTACTTTGAGAGTGAACCCATTTTTAACTGGCTTCAAAAACGAGGAGGTTCTCAATTCGGTGGTATTTTTTGTTTGTTTATTTTTTTATGTTTGTCACCGCAGAACTCCGGCATTTATCAAACGTTTACACAACGCAATCTCCCTATAATCAATACCTTTACAAAACTGATGGCTCAGCACTTGATAGTCAGTGGAGTAGGTACCCTACCATTTTGATTTCAATACCTGAATGGAAATATAATTTGATGTGATTGACAAGGCGTGGGCATATGTGCATTATGCACCTATGTACTTATGTACGGAGAACGAATGTAAATTCATCTTTAATGCTTCGAGATGTTTTGAATATAGTAAAGGCTGTGACCATATTACATCTACATTTATACATATTTATTTACAAAGACTAACTACGTATGTAGGGAGTAGTATATAAGCTCTAGATAGGTATATATAAGATGTAACATTAATAGTGTAAAATATTTTAATATGTCGATCAGTAAGTTATAAAGACAACATTCCCAAAGAAATCAATCAAATTATTCGAAGTTTCATAATTACACCACGTTCTAAGAGCACGTTGAAGCGCTACTGGTTCGCCTTCATAAAAAAAAACATAATTTAGACAATTATTTTATACATAAACGCGATCGTTATCACCTACTTGTTAACCCTTTAAAATATTGTACACTATTATGGCTAAGCCTTATTTAATATCCTCCTTTGGTCTGCTAATAGGAACAGAAAAAAAACTAAGAAAAAAACCGTTTTCCAAAAACTAAAAAGCAAAAAATAACCGAAACTAAAAATCTACCTTGTCATACCAAATCAAATATGTAACGAATGTTGATTCGGTGGACCAATCTGGAAGTATATCCTTCCAAATAAAATAATAATTTTCCAAATCGGTTCATAAATGACAGAGTTCTGAAATAACAGACATATAAAACAATTGAATTGGGAACCTTCTCCTTTTTTTGAAGTCGGTTGAAAACAAAAGTTTGGTGAGAAATTCGGAGACACGTTACAAAAGGCCACATAGTCATAGCTTACATACCAACATAGCCAACCAATATAATATGTTCCAGCGCACCAAGGTCCCTATACCAATTTACCGTGGAGTCGTCTCCTTGACATGATCTGCACTGCAAAACGGATTGTAAGTAATATAATCTTCTTTAACCGGTCATCCAATTTAGAGCCTCGTAATCATAGGGTCGGATGATCAAATCATGTGAATATTGTAAGAAATATAAAATAGGTTCATTATTTGCGTGTTATTTTTTATATCTAATAGGATAACTACCTAATTATATACAGGGTGTAGTGTACATGGTAACTAATATATTGGATAAAGGTTACAATGAATGTATAAGATAAGATTAAATTAAATGATTTTTGTCGAAAGTCTTGGGTAATAAGTGTTTAGAGCCCGCAATGTATCGTAAACCAAGCGATCGCAACACAACGCTCTGTGCGATACCCAACCTGTGCGAGTGAGGAACAAGTTCAAGCGTATCTAGTTTTAATTTACATTGTAGTTTTAGGTCTATATTTGTAATAGTGTTTTTTTTATGAAAAAACACGTTGAGATAGACTTCTATTATGTGTTCGTGCTAAAATCAAATTAAAAATGCGTGTAATTCATGAAAACATCGACGGAAAATTCCAACTCTACATTGACATAAAACTAATCTTAAGGATACGGATACTTAAGGATATTTCATTGTGTAGTATTCGCGTAAATACCTATAAGAAATAAATATTCCAACTCTAATTTGAATCCATGGTATCAGTTTTCGTTACGAAGCCAGTCCACACCCTGTATAGTTTAATGCACTCATATAACTTCGTACGAGTCTGTTTTTATGTTTATCGTTTTGCCTTGTGTTAAGACAAGACGTCTTAAACCATTTGCATTTTGCATTCAGGACACTAAAAATAAGCTTAGCGGTATTTTTTATATACTAAAGAAAATGCCAAGATTTTCTGTGAGTACTTATGAGTAGTAACTTACTTAGTTTAAGGTACCCTGTGTGACCTGTGTCTCTGTCAGTTAGATTTTTTTTTTATTACATTATAGGCAAGTATTTGATCTCGATCTCACCTGATGGTAAGTGACGATGAGATGTACGATGGAGCATACTTGCCTAGAAGGTACCTGTTCACTATCGACTCGAAAACACCCAGATTGAAGTCAACGGGGAACAAAGACGCCGGTAGCGTGTTCCATTCCTTGGCAGATACGTCCTTATTATCATAAAGTTATCCTTGAACGTTGCTACTTACCAATAAGCAAGTTGGCGTCGTAATCCCTCTCGGACATGGAGCAGTTGACCATGTACCAGTGGTCGCAGATGAGCATGCGCTGCTGGAACAGCGTCATGTTGGGGCACGTGTAGCTGAACTGGCGCCCGAGCCCGTCGCACATGTGGTATACCTGATAATGAGAACATAACAGATGAGCAAGGTTTGGTGGTGACCCTGTTTTCTGTACAGACGGTACCAGGTTCGCAACTTCGTGTGATGAGCACCTAAGCTGTACTTTAGTCATGGATGTTAAATATATATATGTCGTTTTCTGACCCCTAAACTACCACTACCTATGCAAAAAAATCATGCCGATCCTTTTCTCTATGAAAAATTAAAACAAATCTATCCCACGGGAACCATACATTTTACCGGGATAAAAAGAGCCTATGTGCTATTCCAGACTATAATCTATCTCTGTGCCAAATTTCATTCAGATCCGTTCAGCCGTTCTGGCGTGATTGTGTTACAAACATCCCCATCCATCCATCCATCCAAACTTTCACATTTATAATATTACAGAATGTTTTATTTTTTATTCTGCTTTAGGCTTTATAAATTTTAATGATGCAGTTTTAGTTTTCATCCAAATCCATCTTGAGATTCCTTTAAGTATTTTTCGCTATTCCCCATAGTTTTTATTTTGGCCATTCACGTACAAATTAAAAAATCACTGTATACTGGCACCGTCCCCAGCGTTGCTTACTTTAGAACTGTACATTTGTGTGTTCGTCTGAAGATATATTATTATTTGTATTTTATTTTTTTGTGTGTGGCTCTCTGACGGTCAACCGTCAACTTGGCGTGATCATTTCTAGCTCTCGCTGAAACGGAGGAGCTCTTTTGAATTAGCGATGTCAGTGACATCTTTTTACATCCCATATCTGAATAAGAGTTCGATACTATAATACGTGCGTGTAGAGTCTTTCTAGACACTTAATGTTAACTTGATTTACTTAGTTGAATTGCCAGATCTATTTCTGGAAGTACATATGTTGGTGGTTGGAACTAAGTAGGTATATCATATTATATCTCTGGAGGGACATTAGCCGAGGCCGAAGCAAACGCTCGAGTGATGTAATTTTGACTCGCTTTTAGCTCGAGTTGGCGCGCAGCTTTTTGAGTCGGTGTGAGCACGGCTATTAACAATACAAAAATATGTTTATTAAAACGATATAAACGTGAACTTTTTTACAACCGAAAATGGGAATTAAAATACATCAAAAAAGTTAATAATTCCAAAAAAAATAACAATACCGACGTACTGCTCAAGTTGTTACATAAAAATAGCGAGGTTATGCCACTAATGATCTAAATTTATTAACGGTTACCAAGAACGTATAGAAAAAATAAGGAACCGGTACATTAATAACACATCAACACATTATTCATACAATAATGCTTGCGCGTCAGATAGATGCTTCCTACAGTAAGCAACTCATCAGGAAATAATGAGTAGGTACTTATGATATTAAAATATTTGTAATGCTACCGCATTTATGTATTTTTTATTGACTAGGTATGTACTACATACAGTTTTAATAACTTGTTAGAGAGGAAATATACGTACAAATAATTGAGTTTAAATGTCTATTTATTATGACAATGTGTTTAAGCCGGGTAGCCCGATTCAGTCCGCGATCCGGTTGTAGAGTTAAGAATAAAGAGTAAAATGACAATTTGTAAGTGCCCCCGTATGCCTATACCGAAATAAATGATTTGACTTTGACTTTGACAAGATTACCTCTTCGATGCGGTTGAACTTTGCTTGATGAGAACATAATTCATGAGTTCATTGTGACCTCATGGTACTGCGGATAAATATGTAGGTATTGGATGACTAGTTGTGAGTTCATTGACACTTGACCGTAGACTTAATTAATACATTAAATGCAATATTCTGTTGTCGCGAACAAAGAAATTACATCGCATATAAACATGTCCATATTTTTCGTAAAAAAAAATACAATGCTCTATGACCAAGCTCTATCACCTAGCGGCTAGATACCTACATGGTTAACAACTCTTCACTGCGCATACGCATGCATAGGTGTGAGTAATAACTTTACATAGAGTTAGAAAAGGGGGGTACTGTATAAATATTAGTCTTGTATACTTATTGTGCCCGCGACTATAGATTACCTATACAGTGTGTAACTGGCTTCGTAACAAAAACTGATACCTTGGATTCAACTCATGATTCTGAACCCCCCAGAGTTTGTATTTTCCATCGATCTTTTCTTGAATTTGAGTATCAGCCGACGAAGTGACTCATAATGTCTGATGGTTAGTCAGTCAAATCTGATTTGCGTTAACTTAACAATATATTAGTTAACTTTGACCTTTTCAACAGATCATTGAGTTGTTGCCAACAATATACTTTACATAATATGAGCTGTCATGCGGAAGATACGAACATTGTTAGTAATTGTAGAGTCAACATTTTATTTTTTCTGCTTATTTGTCGATTATAGAAAAGAAATATCAGACTTCTTATATGGCTGATTACCATAAACATTACCTACCTACCTGTTCTCGCAGTAAAAATATAAAGATAAATTTTACATTTTTATACGAATTAAATTAAATTATACGAATAACGGTCTTAGATTACATTATGATCTTATTTTTCTTTTAATAAAAGAAAGTAAGAACATTATCTATTGTTCTTCAAATGGCCTCATCTATCCAACAGTAGGTATTTAGCCAAGGGATCCTTCAGACGACTTCAAATCTCAATCAATATCCATAACAAATTACTTAATTAATAAAAATACATTATAGTAAAACTTAAGATTCTCAGATGAATAGAATACATTAATTGTTCGACATGATTCTGTAATAATGACTGACATACATTATTAATATGGCATCATACAATACAATAATAGCAGTACCATAACGCCAGTTGAAAGGATGTCACACACATCACAACACGATCGCAGACGACGATTAGCGTTGATGTGTTACTTGCACAACTTGTTGCTGTCATCTGCAATTGGTGTTATTTTTTGTTTGATATACTGTATTATGTTCCTAATTTGAGAGACGGGGAGTTGCGATTAAGTTGTCTAGGTCACGACAGCCTTCTAAAACTAGTCACTAGGCAAGCCAGTTACTGTATTCGCATAAAAATGTGGTCATCACTAAGAATTACATAACCCACTGATAATTAGGTAATAGTGCCTAAAAGTTATCAGATTTGGGTCAACACACATTGTAGTGCTACCCTTGTTTTCCCATGTGGTCCAAATACACAGAGTTATGAGGTTCCTGTAAAGTAAATACTGTAGTCCCTTCCCGTTATGCACCGAAGAATAGACATAAAAAATATCCTTAGTGACTAGAAACCTACGCTTCACATGCCTTTTAGGTAATACGATACGTCGGCGTTGCCGTCAAGCCGATGCGTGTGGGTTCCTTTCGATGCTGATCTTTGGATGAACTTGTATGACTAACAAGAAATACACATAGGGGAAGAGGAACCCACCACAGACCCTCGGCTTGTCAACTTTTCCAATTATAACCAAATAAGTTGATCGATAATTAAATAAGCCAACAACACCGAACTCCTCTAAGATGTTAGTCGAGAAACTATCTGTCACAAGTGTTGGGACCCCAATTAATATACTCCCATATGTTTAACAATGTATTTCCGCCAAGAATCGCCTAGTTCTATCAATTATAACAAACAATAATTCAATAATCTAGCATGGCGTCTTAAGGTACGAGAGAAGATAAAAAATCAAACCCATTCGCTGCCTTCACTACACTACTAACAACGCTCGGATATAAATGTCAAAATGCCAATCAATTGTCATAATGAAAAACTACAATTATTTGATTACATCTCTGAGGACGCTCTGTGGGGCACAACGGGTCGGGTCAAGGACGAGGGGCTTCCTCATTCCGAAGAGGCGATGGCGAATTCTTTGTCACGAATTGTGAGTACGGATCTTAAAGATTATTAAAGGCAGTTTTGACAATTGTATCTAAGGCTAGATTTCACGCATTTTCGAGTGTGATCAGTATAATAATAATAGTAGTACATATATAGTGTAAAGTATTATAACAGGTAAACGAATAGGTCGTACTGATCACATTTGTGGTCACATTTGGGTATAAAATAATTTGTGGAAATATTGTTTGAATGTATTTTAATAAATGCAAACCCGAAAGGTTTCACGGCGCATTTAATCTCATGTTTTTTTTTTATAATTTGATATATTCTTGTGGGCATTTTATCATGATAACCTACTGATCGACTTCTTTAAATGTTTTACACTGTTATAGTTACACCTTATTTGTTATTACTATTTTTGCCCCAAGTTCTCCTGAGCGAATTCTTGGATTTGTTCTACATCTAAGTATAGATACACAAAGTAAACCATAGTAATTAAAACTAGTATAATCACATGCAGAAGTCATATCTACTTAGGTATTTACCAAACACGGATGTCTGCAATGCAAATTATATCAATGTAATGCAAATAACTTTATTTTATACCTATACAATTTTTTTTTTCTTCAGAGGTATGCGTATAATTAACCGACTTCAAAAAAAAGGAGGAGGTTCTCAATTCGGTTGTATTTTTTTTTTTTTTTTTTTTTTTTTATGTTTGTTACCTCAGATCTCCGTCATTTATGAACCGATTTGGAAAATTATTTTTTTATATGAAAGGATATGCTTACAGATTGGTCCCATGTTTTTCAAAAAATTGTTCTGATCATGGGATCCATGAGGAATTGAGAGGACTCCTCAAATTTTATAGGCAAACCTATAGCAATTTTGGTATTTTCATCAAGAAGTCAAGCATTTGCATTCAGAAAGTATCATTTGCTGAAGTGAAAGTGATGAAGAAGACCACAAATGGCCACCGGAACATGTCAGTGATACGTATTTCACGGGTTGCGCCAAGATAATCTCGATTATGATCGTCAAGCGACAATGAAAAAGCAAATTTAATGAAATGGTTCTGATGAATATGGTACCATCGAACTGATCTGATGATAAACCCAGGAGGAACCGGAACATTGTAATAAAACAATGTATCCAAGCCGTGTTTGGGCTTATTGAAATTGTTATGGGATGCACTTTGGCTATAAATAAATCTTTTTCGTGGATGTTCCGATTTCGATTATTCTTTTTTACAAAATAAGGTATACCTTTTTAAAATTCAGCGAGATTGATTCAGTGGTTTTTGTTTTATCTTGATTTCTTTGAATCTATGTTTTTCTCGCGATGATGTTATAATTGGTATACCTATTATCCAGTAAAAAAGATTGATATTACATTCTTTTTAGTGACAAATAATAGTAAATATATCCACTAAAAAGTGTAAAATAAAAAACTTTTTAACAAAATAAAAACCGTCTTCAAAAAACTAAAAAGCCAAAAATAATCTAATCTTGAAATCTACCTTGTCTAACTAAATCAAATATTTAACTAATCTGAAGTCGGTGCCAAATAAACTAACGATGAAGAATAACAAAAGTATACTCAGTAACGAGATGCGCGGACCAATTTGTAGGTATAGTCTTTGGCGCAGACCGGCAATATTCGACTCAGCTGTTTGTTTGGCACCGACTTCAGATTAGTTAAATATTTGATTTAGTTAGACAAGGTAGATTTCAAGATTAGATTATTTTTGGCTTTTTAGTTTTTTGAAGACGGTTTTTATTTTGTTAAAAAGTTTTTTATTTGTTTAACGGTTTTTTTTTGTGCGACTCATCTACATTATTTAAAACTGGTTTATTTTATTTGTAACCATGTGTCCGATGGAATATACAGTGGGTGACGATCTCAGGAACCATCCGACTTTACTCAAATGTTAGAGTTCTTGGGTAAGCGCGTTCCAAAGTACTCTTCAAGACTGATCAAATGAACCCTAACTCGATGAACATCTTCCGTCTTCATCATCAGACCCAGGCAACTATTTGTGAGCAAAGTACTCTTCAAGACCGTTGTTACAAGCCTCAACTCGGTGGGTCTATTGAATTCCCTCATCGAATTCCAATGACCTCCATTCGACTTCATCATCCGACCCTGGTCACCGTGCACGAATATAGTCCGCGTAAATAACAACTGAATGAACCCAAACTCGATCAGTCTTCTCCGCGTCTTCACCGAATTATTGTGATGTAAACTTTTGACCACTAAAAAAAGGATTTTTGAAAAACAAGAAAATAAATGTCCATTTCTGTTCAAAAATAATTTTAGCAAATTTAAACGCAATAGTATTTATTTTTCATACTAAATTTAGGACCCCATTAAGACCCCGTGGGGAGGTGATTCGGGAAAATCAAGAAAACCCTATTTAATTAATTCTTATAAAGAAACTTTTCACACAGTTTATCAACCCACAGATCAAGAATCAAACTTTGACCCGCCATTTGACCCCCTTAGACCCCCCCCCTCCTTGGTCACATAAGGAACACCAATGCAAAATTTCATACTTCCAGATCCACCGGTTTGTGCTGTACATTGCCTGTCAGTCTTTTATTAACTAGATCTGTATTTTTATTGAAGGCATTTGATAATAATGTACCTAAACATCACTGCTATATTAAAGCAACGATCTCTTAAGAAATCTCTTTGAAACAGGGAAGAGTTTGCCCAGTATCGTGTTGATACAAGTATAGTCATCAATTGTCTTGGAACATGTATTTCAAATTGACCTTAATCCGAAGATTTTAACCAAAATAATAGTTAAGTATTAGTGCTATATATCTCTTAACAAACTATACAATTTGATAATTAACAATAGCTGACGTTACTATGTTAATTACTAAATAACAATCCATTCAGAATAACGATATTCTTTACCACGTTCCACGTCGGCGCCGACAGATAATGTTAAAAATAATTACTCAGCTCGTGTTTTTGTACACAAAGACTGTGTTAAAGATTTAGCATAGACAATTAATGAGAAAAATATACTTAGTTGATGTTACTGTAATTTGTTTCGTTTCAATGCTCATTCGTAGCCCAGCCGTCCTGAGGATGCCTCGTTTAGAGGCGAAACACGTGTCGAATACTTTTTTAGCAACGCAACGCATATATTATGAGCACTGTATAATGGGCTGAGGGCGAACTCAGTATACGAGTATAATACTTATATAGATATTAAAAATCCAGGTACAAACATTCGTGCTCATCACACAAAGCTTGTGTCCCTACCAGGATTAGGACCCGAGACTCTCAGCGCAGAAGGCAGGGTCACTAACCACTGAGCTAATCAGGTCGTCGATTATTGTTACATATTTAAGTATACCTACGTTTATTTTACGTTTAATCGTTTATAGTAACCATAAATCAATTACTATCGCGATTCCATTCATGAAAGTGCGACTTCGCCTTTTACTCTCGATTGCCTTAGGCCATAGTTTCATTCACAAGCGCCAGCGGAGCGATTTCTGATATTTTTTTTTATTATACGTGGCATTGGTGCGACTTGGATGTTTCATACGAAAGAGTTTGAATGTATTAGGTAATCCTTTAGATTCACTCTAGTCTAGCGTGTTTGGGCATGCTAGAAATAATGAAATAAGACCGTTATTCCATGTAAACAACTCACATACTTATGTTGCTGCTCATAAACGCCTTTTTCCTATCGTACAGTTTATTTATTACATACGAGTATCTATTTTAATTAAACAGCACAATTTACGAAAACGCTAAAAGAACCTCTACCTCCTCGTCAATAAGCCCGCACAATTATTACAGTTACGTCAGTGTGCTGAGAAAGGTCAAGGCACACGAACTGGTTCAATGGATCAGTGCGCTCGCGCCGCCGCGCCGGGTGCCGAGATGAGACTCGGAACGATTTGGGGTATACTTAATTAATGAAAAAAAGAACTATATGCTTTTAGCCAATGAAAGCATTTAAATTAGGGAGCGTTCAAGTATTACGTAACAAATTTGGTGGAAGGGGGGGGTGGGGGGGTCTTCTGAAGTTACGATGCATTACAGGGGCGGGGGGTTAGTTTGAACTACGCGTTATGTAACATTGTTTTAACCCTTCAGAACGGTCGCGTAGAGATTTTACGTTTTACTAGGGGGAGGGGAGCGGTAAAGAAAAACGTTACAGCGCGTTAAATGGGGGGAGGGGGGTCAAAAATATCCAAAAATTGCATTAAGTATTACTTTAACGGTCCCTTACCTACTCCTCTATTACCTTTTAAACACTTTAAATTATTAATGTTTCTTTAATAGAGCACTTGAGGTCCTTTGTTCAATAGATAAAGTAACTGTTCCATTATAGAAATATGGGTATCTTTGAGCTTGTGAGACGTGCTGAGGTGGACTTTTCATATAGCCGGCTAGGGCCGGGGCTAAGGCGGCGTGATATTAGGAGCGGCTAACCTACACCTGCGGCTAGAGACCCTGGGCAAAAATCAGCAGAAAGGGCTGGCTAATAGGTAGATACACGCCACACGCATAGGCTGGGCAAGACTAGTCCGCCCCTGGACAGGCTGTTAATTTATCGGCAAAAGTACTTACATTTCAATACCTTTTTTCGGCCATGATATTACAATTTGTAGACGATTTAAATATTTACACAAACCATTAGTATATTTTGTTTGCTTGGCGTTCCCCGCCCACCGATTATTTGACTATTTGAATAGTAGCGTCCTTACAAGTTACAACTATTTTGCAATTCAGATTCCGAGCCCACGCGATCATGTGAATTTGGAAACTTAAATAAAGTTCAATTTACATTACCAACAGAATAAATATTATTTATATTTTTTACTGATCGAGTACAAATTATTAATGTACCAGCGACGTGTAAGTGAATAGTAGATAGAAAATTAACCTTTAATTCATTGTACCTACCTACTACCTACATCACGTACAGGCATTAAACATTAAAATGAAATAATAACATACTCTTATTAGATACGATGGAGTAGACCTTAGGTAGATACCTACGTACAATACGTAGGTGCCTACCTTAGTAGTAAATTATTAGTTAGTTGAGTAAGTATATTAAATAACCATGTACTGCTTACAGGAATAACTGTACCGAGTGCGCTAAGTCGCAATTGGAGAGTCCGTATTCAGCCATTTATAATGTTAGAGCTTTTTCCAGTGGTTTTGCCGCGCGCGCAACAACAAATTTTGCTCTGAGCTCAACTTCCAATAGTCATAGCCTTCCGGAGTAAAAACCACGACGAAATTAGTGCAGTAGTTTATTCAGTGATGGTCGGACAAAGAGACACACACGCGAATTCTAAAAACACTTTTTTGTTTAGAGATATTTAAAAAGCTTATTGTGTCAGTGGATTTAAAATATGTTCAACTAGCTGCGCCCTGCGGTGTTACCCGCGCAAAAAATCATGTTGATCCATGAAAAATTTAAACAAATCTATGTGGGATAGAGAACCATACATTTTACCGGGATAAAACGTAACCTATGTGCTATTCCAGACTATAATCTATCTCTGTGCCAAATTTCATCCAGATCCGTTCAACCGTTCTGGCGTGATTAAGTAACAAACATCCATCCATCCAAACTTTCACATTTATAATATTAGTATAGATAATACAGACAAGCAGTTCAGCTACAGTTTATAACATTATACATAAATGGATTAAAAACACAAGGCTAGTCCTTTTCATTCCCGTCAATCGATCTAAAACGGCGCGTGACATTCGGATCCTAACCCGTGGAATGCGCGTGCGCACCTACCTATGATAGGTCAGGGTTGCCACTGCTGGGACCGTTTAATCGCTGTGTGTAACAGTAGCGTGTGAACCATATTGTTTAAAGGCGTTTGTCGTGGGCAAGATGGCGAAATAATGTGATTATCTGATGTACTTGCGTATGTTTGGGTTACAATGAGGTAATTAAATGTTTTTAATACTCTGTTGCCACATCCTTGCGCTGATGTCTAAGGACTGACGGAAACAATAGTGCTGTGCTTGAATTATCATAAGTATCTAGGTAATACCTACTCTGAGGTAAATTACGACGTAATATTTTTAATGTTGCTTATCTACTCATTCGTTAGGGTCGCGACAACGACAGTAATACACAAAGTCTAGTCCCCTGACCACGGTTGCTGAAAAGCAGCCGAAACGTCGGGAACGTAAAAACAAAAATAAACGCGATACAATTCGAAAAATAATTTTGTTTCCATTTCCATATCATGTTAGCATTCACCGTACACTTATTTCTACACATAGGCATATGCCTATATGTATGTACCCTCTTCTCCTTTCTTTACGAAATGAAATGCGATAGAATAGTATTATTTGGTCCCAAACTAGCGACAATCTAGTACGAACTAGACCTAATGTCATCGACAAAAACTCTACAATAGTCCATCGCTCTTTTGTTTTTTTTTTGGTACCTATAATCAATTTAAGAACCATGTACATTGGAATAAGTGCCTACTTATTAACCGACTTCAAAAAAAAGGAGGAGGTTCTCAATTCGGTTGTATTTTTTTTTTACATATATCAACCTATAATAATTATGTACATATGTTTTTAAATATTATAGCCAAACCACGTTATATTAACAGTTTATTTTCAATATTTTACGTAACTTGTTTTGTGTAATGGATGGCTCAAAGCAGGTTTCATAGGACCCAGGTGTCTTGTGACTGGTTGATCGAATACAAGATTGTTCTAGAATAATAAATAATTTGTTTTAAATTGAACAAATCTTGAATGCTTTAAATAAATCACGGAAGTGTATATTTTTAACATAACTAAATAAGTCAATATTGTTACTTAATATGTAGGCGAAAACACATTGTAGGTACCTACTAAATAGCACCTATAATTTTGCTTTACTTAGGCATTAGATAAATGTTTAGGTAGGTAAAGTAAGGAGGAACACGAAGCTCATTATATATTTAGGAGTTAGCTTAGCTTCAACAAAGCTAAATAAAGAATAACTTACAGAACATTTTCATATGATGTGTAAATCGAAATGCAAAGAAACATATCACTGGCTTTAGACGCTACATTTTATAGCACCAACAGGAAAAGAAGTCTGTCGTGAATTTCATGAATGGTGTTGCGATAGCTATTTTAAAAAATACCTTGTTAATTGATCAATAGTTACATAATACATGAGCCATATTTGGTATAATTACAATTTTAATTAATATAATCGGGCCTATCGTTTACCCTTGAGACTGGCATGGCGACTTATATGTTAACTACAATAACTCGGTAATTATGCAGCGCCAAATATCTTTTTAAGATATATATAAAAAAAATACAGGCATTGCAATGAAAAATATATAATAATCAATGCACCAATAACTGGAACCACGTAGTACGTGTAGTTATATATTAATTAAGTAAAACTTTATACATTTCCCACAGGTATAAACAAAAGAAACCAAAAGCAAGCAAAGCTGCAATACACACACACACACACACACACACACACACACACACACACACACACACACTCACACACACACACACACTACCCACATTTTGAAAATGGTATTGTACTAGGGAGTGAGCCTATTGCCGCCGGTAAATTCTATTAAAACTATTATTATAAAACTCCTCAAATAACATTTACAGATGATTCTAATGCACTTGATTGACCGCCACAGGTCAAAGATAATGTTTTTATGGCTTTTAATTAATAATGTATTATGTAACACAAATATTAATAGTAGATGTTATACAAAAACTGGTTATTATGAGAAGTCTTAATTATAATTACAAATATAATTAACAAAATGAAAAGAAATAGTCAAGGATAGATCATCTGTCTTTATTTGACGAGTTCATTGTTTATACTTACTGGCAAAATACTTGGAAAATTATATTTTTGTTAGAGTTTATGACGCAAATTTTAATGTAAATTTTTACTAGATAAAATAATATTTGTGGTTTCCCACAGAAATTTCAGAAAATCCTTGCTTAGTTAATAGTATTTATTATTATTCATATCTATATTTTTGGCGTTTTGGTAGCAGACTACGAATTATTCGTAGGTAGCAGACTTCGCCAAAAGTTTACCGAAAATCCTACTATGCCAATATAATAACAAAATGCATATCTCCAATTACACCGTTCATTGCGCGTGTCGCAAAATATGACATTTACGACCCAAAATTTCAACATAAACAAATAATGCCTCGCACTTCGAGCCCTATAAATATGCCAATTATTTAAGAGGCAGCTATCGAGGTCCGACATTGCGAAACGAGCTTTATCAGTGGCTATTAATCTCTCAAAAATCACAAGTTTCAGGTCTTACCTAAAATGCCGCAGCAATTATATGTAAGTATACAAAAATCGATGACAGGGACATACGAAGTAATAATTTCAGACGCATTTCGCAGGACAAATTAAATATCTTTCAATTTTCGTATCTTTATGAAATCTGTGTGATATTTACTCCGCGAAGTTCGTGAACGGGAGTTTTACCGTATATAGAGTTAAGTTTAAATGCTGGAATAGAGCTGCCCCCAGCTACGTCATTTAAGTATGTTCTGGCGTAAAAGAACGCTGTAACAAACATCCGAATTGATACGATTAGATTTTTTTTTCGTTTCGACGACGATCTTTCGGACCCATTCTTCATAACCGAATCGAAGATTCAATACGACTACGCAAACGAATGGTTCGATTCGACCACTCGCTGTGTTTACATAGTACATTTCATGATGCAAGTTTCAGTTAATTACCGAATCGGTCGATACAAGACTTGTCGTAAGGTTTTGAATTGGGGGACAGATCTGTTGCCGTTATCGATTGTCCATCAATTGATAACCTGTTAGTTGGCAAATCTTTCCACCACAATGGTAGAAATAATTTTATCATCGTCACGATAACCAGGAGACCGTGTATGGTAGCTACGTATTCCTTTTCTTTCGCAAATCTTCGCGCCTTCGCCTGTTCCCAGATAGTCGTGTGTCGTCCATGATACAAGTTTATACAGGTACACAGCATTTGTACACTATAAATATACTCGTACATATGTATGGGACCATACATGCATGTTACTATGGTCAGAGATATTATTATAAAGTTGTTGTTAATGAAATCGGTGTGCAATAAAGAGTTATCTATCTATAAAGTTGCTCATTTTAACCCTCGTGACTTATGACCTGACGATCTTTAAGAGCGCGTGACAATCAAAATGCTACATCAACCAATTGCTTCATAAATATTTCACAAAATTACAAACTGAACATGTCACTGGAATATCAACTGTCCTGGTTGTAAAATAAAATTTTGTTTTTTCAATTTGTAGTGCTGTTTTATTTTTGGTTGACAGATTATTGTGTAACCCCAATTAAAGGTAAAAAACACTTGATTGTTGCGACAGGGGCGAGTATTTAAAGTGTCATAATATGAGGATTGCCTTATGAGGCGCGCGCGGCGGTGATTGTAGGCGGCGCGGCGCGGGCGCATCGTGTAGGCTAGGAGACAGGTAAATAATTCAGGGATACAATAGATACGATTAAGATATGTGACTTGATCTTGCCGGTATGTCTGAGATTTTTTTATACTTGCATGTACTATTTGTATCTAGTTATTTATAGTGTTCTATCGTAGTTTAAATTAATGTACTTATAGAGCGTTAATTTTAAAAAAACAATCTCTTCAAGGTGACTTCTTTACATCGGATTACCAACTTATCTTATACAAATTTGCCATTTTTTTTTAATACGACACCAAATAAAACAAATTTTGAGGATTGTATTGCATTTATTTAATTTTTTTACGTCGGACCGCAAACAACAACTAAATACTAGGGTACCTATGACACTAGGACGTGTAACACCTCAGTACTCCCGGGACCATAGCTGCTGTAAAGTAGCCGAAACGTCGGAAACGTAAAAACATAAGACAAACGCGGTAAAATCCTTAAAATTTGTTGTAAAATTATTTTGAATGGCAAATGCTCTAAATGGCAATAAAGCCATGCAGTTGCCAAATAAAATGGTTGTAAAAAAATACTAGAACGCTCTATCTACTGTCTCCTAGCCTACACAGCTTACCATTTTCATATCTACATCGTTATGAATGAAGTAGCATGTAATATTAAATGTAGACGAATATGGCAGCCGCCGTCCGCCGACAGACGGACATAATGTATGGATTTTTGTTGCGGTGAAAATGTTATACGAAATCTGTTCACAATTATTACACGGACACTTCTCATGATCAAGAGAGTCTGAATAATGGTGGGATAAGCGTCATATAAGCCCTTGGCCCAAATGTAAGTGGCCAAGCTAGTCTTGGTGGCGCTTAAGTGATGATGATCACATTATGTTTGTGACTGTACAACGATTGCGAAAGTAAGTGTTTCTTAAAATAGCGATCCGACAATCCGTCGGCTATCGGTATCAGAATCAGAATATTTTTATTCATGTAAACTATTAAGTACAGTACTTATGAATCGTCAAAATAGTTACAAAATGCTAAGTTCCAATTTACCACCCGTTCGGAATGCTGTTCCTATGGAGAGGAACTGGCAAAAAACTCTTTTTAAAAATATTTTTTATGGACTGAGGGCGAACTCAGAATATAATACTTATATAGATGATAAATTATCCATGACTCCGGTACAAACATTCGTGCTCGCCACACAAAGAATTTTCCCTACCAGGATTCGAACCCGGGACCCACGGCGCAGAAAGCAGAGTCACTACCAACTGCGCTAACCAGGTCAGTATTTGTGAAGTGACTGTAAAGCCTCTATTTAGTTTCTGTATCTCTGTATAATCTTTAATGTCTTATAATATATGTTTTAGCACGAACGAAGTCGCTGCAACGACTAGTATTAGAAGACACAGAATAACATCTACTAGTTACTTCTTATTATATCACAACTGATCTAGTCAGAATACTACGTATCTTATTCAACTATTTTAATCAAATTAACCGCTTCTATCCTGCACCATACACCATGAAAACTGAATAATTAGTGTGCATATGCGTGCCAACGCGAGCATCACATCATCGCCGATTGCGCATTAGCATACCATGCCAACTTCTATGCAGCTATGCTAAATTAACTGCAATTGTTAATCGATCGATTATGCTACCATGTTGTGTAATGTTACACACGTGACGACGGTAACTCTCATAGATCGCACAGAGATATTTCAAACATACTTTTTTGCATCAGTACCAACATGTCAGGTGGTAAGTTTATTTATATTTGCAGACAAACACACCAACTACACAGTCCCACACAAAGCAACAACCGTACCGTACAATGGAGTCAGGGCAAACGCAGTATATAATACTTATAATAGATATTAAAAATCCAGGTACAAACATTCGTACTCATCACACAAAGCTTGTGTCCCAGGATTCGAACCCGGAACCCTCAGCGCAGAAAGCAGAGTCACTACCACTGCGCTAATCAGGCCGTCCACTATAGTTTCAATGACCATGAATTTAAAACTAAACTCACCCGGCAACCAAGTTCAAGGTCGGCATAGTATCCTGAACTCCGACCTTCGCACGTAAACCTCGTTGGGGGCGACTTCTTTACAGGAGTTCCGACCTGAAACAAAATATTATTTTTATTTTCTGCGGTCGGCGAGTAGACTACTCGAAAATGAGTTCAAACATTGGTATATCCTGTTTTACCAACTCGCAATAGAGGGTTTATATATCCGGATTTATATATCCGGAACATATGTGACTGATAGAATAAAGATGTTTTATCAGATAAATTCTGGATGGGCTTACTTGTGAGAGTGGTGAAACAGACCCTTTGTGTAGTGTACCTATTAAATATATAGTTTGTAGGTATTTTGTAACTTAACTTTTCTTTGTGCCTTGTGTAAATAAAACTTTACTATAAATTGCGTACAATAGGTATATACAAAGATATCTACATGAAAAAACAAAAAATATACTTATTAATAGGAAAAATATAACTTAACTAATTAGTATGTTTAATGTATTTAAATACCAAATCTGTTTTAACCAATATAATCCATTCCGGTAATGGATTAAATTGAAATATAAAAAGTACTAAAATCATATCCATCCGAGCACTAAATAAGAGTAGAATATACAACAAATTATTAAAAAAAAAACAAACAAAAAACACTTAACTGAAAAGAGAAAATTGGGCTCGAGAATTGAAGACAGGACAAACCACTAACCAAACAAAATTATGTTCGGTAATGTTCTCAATTTATTTTTTTACAGCAAATATGTTTTGTAAGTAATTTTGTTTGTCCCTCGCTTTCAATTCTCGAGCTTATTATATACATATTTATATTTGGAATTGGCTATTAACTAGCTTTCATTTGATACCCATATATGGTTATAAAAAGAAAATATTTCTCCACCCCCCTCTTTTTTTCATTCATAGGCAACAAATGTAAATATTATATACCCAGTATCACTCCCACAATTAAGACGATTCTAACGATACCTCACATGCAAAAATTCATCAAGAAGTTTAAGCTGTAAAAAGTGGAATAAACAGTCGGGTACAAAGTGGAATAAATAGAGAAATATAATACATCAACTTATGTGTTCAGAGGATTAGAACGGAACAGAGCAAATTGGTAACTGCTATTTAATTAGACCCTCATTAAACCGTGATATATCCTTCAAAATATCTGATTGCAAACAAATCGGACAGAAATCGTGACAAAGCGGAATAGATCCATTATACTATCATAATCAAGCGCTGCAAGATCAATTAATTTGAAAGTATTATTTTCAATGCAACAAGTGTTTAGTTCTTGATGACTAAACACGATTTGATAGGTGCCTAACATGGCGTACACACCAGGCGATCGAATGAATTAAATAAATAAATAATAATAAATATCACCAGACGAACACACCAACTATATGGTCCCATACTAAGCAACGCTTACTATGGACTGAAGGCGAACTCAAAATATAATACTCATATAGATATTAAACATCCATGACTCGGGTACACAAACATTCGTGCTATTCAAAGAGTTGGTCCCTACCAGGACTCGAACCCGGGACCCTCGGCACAGAGAGCAAGGTCACTACCAACTGCGGTTATTAGATCGTATTATATGAATAAATGTTAGGATATAATATACCTATTATGTAACGAGACAATTACTTTTTATTGAATCGCATTACAAATACGAAATACGAGTATGTGATGGACGTCCGTAACTAAATCATGGTGTAACGATCGAACAGATACGAATGAAATATGATCTAGATCATATCCAATAGGTACAAAGTCAAATTGCTCTCTCAGTTTATCCCACCGCGCTGATTGGTTCAATCCTGACAATTGATTTTCTCTAATGCCGCCTCGTGATGAGCCGATTCCCGCGCCTCTCGCGATGACCTTGAGGTATATGTACCCTCTCGACCCTTAAGATACAAGCTGGGTCATATAGAACCATTATCATATCGTCTAGAGAAGCTGTAAATCATAGACAACGAACAGCTTTTCTCATTTCAAAACTAATTCTTATTTGTATGCAGGTAAAGCCTGTATTTACGAGTGAACAAATTATATTGCCAATGTCATTCCATAGGTATAACTATTTCACCATCAAACCCGACGCATAAAGATGCTTCGACAATTACTATTGTGGCTTTTATAGCACTATTAACTATTGTTCTTGTCTATGACTTTTGTATGCAAATTCATTGTTGCCATTCGTTTGTATCAGTATTTTTCCAAGTATTACCAAATTTGTTGCAATTAGGATTTTGAAGACGGCAAAATTAAGTTGGTTTATTGCATGAACCGTTTGGGAATCGTCTCAGTAGGCAAGTTTCGCAATACATACAGATTGTTAAATGAAATTGCTTTATTTATGGTGGTCTACGCTTACAACTCCCGAGTGGTAGATAGAGCTGTGGATTTACAGTAGTTCTATAATGGATAGAACTAGGCGATACTTGGCGGAAATCCATTGTTAATCAAATGGGGGAAGAGGAACCCACCACTGATCCTCGCCTTGTCACCTTAGAGAAGTTTGGAGTTCCTAGCTTCTTTAATTATCGATCAACATGTTTGGTTTATAATTGGAAAAGTTTACAAGCCGAGGGTCCTCTTCCCCCATTTGTTTAGTAACTCTATGTTATTTACTTTGCGATGAATTTAAAAAACATTGGCATTGTTTAAAACGATGATTCTATCTAGTCCATCTCCGTTGATTATTAGATAACAAGATCTCCAAAGCCTTGTAGTTACTTTCTAAAAAGGTTTTATACAGAGTGGTATCTATAATAAGTAGGTATATGTTGCTTACCTCACTTTCTTATTCCCTTAGACAGATTTCGCAACAATGATTGCCAGACAATGGATTGATCTAGCCTGGTTTCGCCAGATGTAATTATTTTTAGGCATTACAAAATGTTTGCACAGAAATTCCGTATTACAAAGGTATTTATATTGAATTATTAACTTATTTGTGTCTAATAGTCACCGTGTCACCCTATATCATAGGATGTAACATATTCCCTTAGCGCATAATTGTTTGTGTCCAGATGATTCCGAGTTAGTATTCTCTAAGGCTGTGTCCCCAGTATGCAAACTGTTGGCGGCCGACTGAGTTAGCGGCGTATCGGTTTAGTACGCCCTTCCATATATTTGAAATGGAGTGTTCACAGTTTGCTAGGTTGCGCTCACTCTACGCAGTTTGCTGTGTTGCGCGCGCCGATTGATTCAGTGAGCGGCCGACACACAGCATCAAAACCGGTTCCAGTCGGCGGCGGCACTATGCTTGTTCGCCGGGCGTAGTGAGTCCGTTTGCCGCAAACTGTCATGTGGACAGTTGACAATGAAAATTCAGTCGGTCGGTCGACCTAAATAAGCGGCTAACACATAACAGTTTGCTTGCGACGCACGCAAATTGATCTGAGTTTGCAGCTAACTCGAATTTCAGTTCGCCACAAATTTGCGGCTCACTCAGTCGGCCGCTAACAGTTTGCCTACTGGTGACACAGCCTAATAGTAGCACTCACTCACCCACTTACTCAGTCACTCACTCACTCACTATTAGTGTCACTCACTGTAAGCGTTCTCTAATAATAACACTCACTCACTATTGGGCTCAGCGTCCACAAATTTAGAACAAAATATACGTCATAGCCGCTACCATCCCCCTGCTTAAGCCCAGTATTGGGATCTGACTACCGAAAGTATACTATATTTTATCGTTGTTTTTTTTTAAAGTGCAACCGAAGATGACAACCTAACAAATATGAGTACCTAATTACTGATGCACGTTTCCCGCCTCCATTATTATGCAAACTACAGTACATTGTCCGTTTGACACGTGTTGTGCTAACTCAAAGCCGCTAAACTGATCTTTGTATTGATAATCTTATCGATTGGCAACCGGATAAGCCGGTTTTGAAAATAAACGGTCTAACACCAAGTATGGGACATTTTAATATGTGCCAATAGAGATCTAGTTTTCTTTGTAGATGTTACTTGTTTTATTTTTTAAGTACATCAGTGATCCAATAGCAAATAGTTTATTTAGCTACATATGAATGACAGCCAATGTTTGTTATTTTGCAGATAAACCATGTATTAGTGAGAATAGATTTTATTCTGTGGGTAATTATTTATTGTTTTCCTTTCTACGCAGATGAAGTTGCGGGCAATAGCTAGTTTCTAATAAAACAAAACACAAAATACATGATAGGTATAACATGATAAGTATCGCATATTTTCTCTCATCATCATCATTTTGTGGATAACGGTGCTGGTTGCGTAATCGCTCCTATTTGTTAATATTATATACATAGTTTATGCTTTATTACGCAATTGTTTGTTATCCTGAAGAAATAAAAAAAAAAAAAAAAAAATCATAACCATTAATGAGTAGGCATTTGTAACCATTACGACCACATTAATCTGACCTTACAAGTTCTACAATGTACCTACGTACTTAAACATGGAATCAATTATATTAAGCGCCACTCACATGTCAACACGACACTGTGAGAAGTCTCACACCATTCCCGCTAGTCTTCCGACATTGCGCGACCGATAAGATTATGACAAGTATTTGAAAAACTATAATAAGATAAAGAACGTGGGAGGTTTATGTGCAGTATTGCAGTTCTAAACTCTTATAAATATCGCCAGACGAACACATCAACTATACGGTCCCACACTAAGCAACGCTTGTATAATGGGTACCGCACTATGGACTAGGGGCGAACCCAGTATATATTACTTATATAGATATTAAGCATCCAAGACTCGGGTACAATCATCACACAAAGTTTTTCTCTACCAGCATTCGAACCCAGGACCCTCGGCACAGAAAGCAGGTCACTACCAACTGCGCTACTCAGGCCGTCTTGTAGTTATTAGTAAGTAGATGGTCTTATCAATTTATAAACGAAAGACCGAAGATCAATTCGAGACACTTGCTTTTTTTAATGTTAATCGTAACTTTCACGATTATTCACTATTAACTCTGAAAAATACATATTTCTGTTTTCCTCTCCCACTAATCATGTGACATAAACACCTAGGTACTATATATGTTTTAAAATAGGGATATATAACAAAGAAACAGGAAGCTTTAAGTTGTCGCGAATGCATACCTACGTGATAACATGTCAAATACAAGCCAACTAATGTAGCGGCCGTGGAGCAATGCTAAGTGGAACACGCATACTGGATAAAACATATTTGACTACTAAATAACTTTTAAATAAACCAACAAATAACATTGTCAAATGTACCTACTTATTTAGATGTATTGCGACTTAATTTACGTTAAAAATATTCATTTCTTATATTTATGCGAATACTACACATTGAAATAAAACTTATTTAAGCCCCCTGGGCTACTTCAGTTCAAACTATGACACTAGGACGTCAAACACCTCAGTCCTCCCGTGACCATGGTTACTGAAAAGCGGCCGAAACGTCAGAAACGTAAACACATAAAATAAACGCGATAAAATAAGTTTTATTTCAATGCATTAAAACAAACTACTCAGTTATTTTTTTATTTCTATGAGATTAAACCTTCATAGCTAATAAAATGATATACATATTCAGATTAAGGTTGAAATTGCAACCATATCTCGCTTCAGCCCCCTGATTCACATCTGTAAAATTTTTGTATCGGCCGTTTCGGCTATTAATTGCTATTGCATTACGAAACCGAGTTAAACCGTTCGGTTGCGTAATCGTATCGAATCTCTGATTTGGGTATTAGGAATAACTCTGAAAGATATCTACGAGAATAGAAAATGTATACTTAATCGAATCGATACGGTCACTTATTGAAAAGTTCTGAATCGACCTGCCACTTCCACTTAAAACGTGGGCCACATACTAGCGCAGAGGAGGCTATATAACGCGTCATTAATGACGAGCCGAGTCATTGAATCTAACCCAAAATACGCCTACCAATAACTATATCAGTCCGAGTATCCATCGAGGATGAATCACGCATCATTATATTTACCCCGGTGACATAATCATCATCGCTGCCTCCACGCGTCGCCGAATACCGAAAATAGTAGCTCAAGTTTAATTATGGCTTTCCACCACACTGACCAAGGACGTCTCGTTATAAAAGTCATGTGACTTTGAAATATAAATGTATGTTATATAATTTATTACATTATAATAATAGTATCGCTAGACACACACAACAACAACACCGTCCCACACCAAGCAAAGGTTGTATTATGGGTGCCGTACACTGTACTAAGGGGTTAGCTCAGTATATAATAATTATTATATATAGATATTAACATCCCTGACTCGGGTACAAATATTCGTGCATGTGATACAAAATTTGTCTCTACCATAAATAAATTACAGCTATACATATAAATAAAATTGGAGTGTCTGTTTGTAATATTAAAATAACCGCTTTTTACTAAGTGCATTTGGATGTATACACGTTACCTATACCGAAACAACATTTTTTACAATTTTTGTCTGTCTGTCTGTCTGTTTGTTCCGGCTAATCTCTGAAATGGCTGGACCGATTTTGACGGGACTTTCACTGGCAGATAGCTGATGTAACAAGGAGTAACTTAGGCTACTTTTATTTTAGAAAAAAAAATAGGATCTCACGAAAAAAAATTAAAACCAATGTTGCAGCGCAGCGCCTGATTAAGTTTGATAGCAACAACCTGCAATGCGTCCCGCGGGCTGAGAATGGGCGAGCAGGCTGTTGTCAACGGTTCTCTTTGTTAAATACCACGCGGACGAAGTCGCGGGCCACAGCTAGTCTTCAATAAAATTAGCCGTCAAATTCAGTGATAATAGTTTTTATGCTTTAACTAGTTTAAAAATACTTTATTTGATACTTGCATTGTTTCTCAATATCTTTTATTTATTTTGAAGAAATTTGTAACTAAAATTTTATAATATTATTATTATTGTATAATCAATTTTAGATAAGAGACAAATTTGTAAATTCGGTTACCGTACTATTTTTAATTTTAAAAAGTTATTATTATTAGTTAGTTAGTTTGCTATTTATAAATAGCAAAACTGCCAATATAATTTCAATAAACATCGTCATAGTAAAGGCTGAACTGATTCATTCAACCTTTTAATCCATCCAAGGAAACCTAAGGACGATCATTTCAATGTTTGTTCAAATAAATACATATACGTATAGCCAAACTCCTTGGTGATTTTGTCATCTTCTAACTATGTATACATGAATAACATAGTCGTAAGTATATATATATTGCATAAGTATTTTGGACAAAACATCTAAGGTGTTATTATTATCAAAATTGAAGCCGAAACCGACCTTCTTGAAATCTTTATTCGACTTTTTGTATATCTGTTCGCGCATCGCTGAACATCTACTGTATGGGTTCTCATTAACATTATATAGTAACTGAAACTCAAACTCAAATATTTATTGCAAACTATGTGTTCATTAATGTTACATTAGTTTTAGTACTCATGACATAGCGGCCTTCTTCAAGCATTGCAATGTTGAGGGACTAATTCTACCTACTAAACACGATTCTTAACTACTAGGTACGGGTAAGTACATGTCAATAGCGTTGTTTGTCAAGGTTTAAGTTCATTCAGTATGCTGATAGCTTGTAACTCTGGTTACATATAGGATATCTTTAAATAAACAAATAGATTGCTATTCGCGAAAGTTACGTATTGGTATCTCTCTGGCACTCAAACCCTGTTCAGTTAGCCGTATGAGGAAATAATCAAATAGGTATTTATAAACATTATTTAAACTTTAATTTCACACGCCAAATAAAACGTCTTGTATGTAACACACTATAGGAAGCGAGGTTTGCGCCTCAAGGTCGCATCACAGAGATTGTCATTTATTAACTTTTTATACGAATAATAATTTAAAATATTACAAAAATACAGTTGCTATACTTTTATGATGCAAATAAATGCAAATAATTTTAATTAGGTAGTATAATATCGAAATCTAGTTAATGATCTTCGCGGCAAATAACGAATTATGTCACCTGCCAGGACGGTAAAGTGATGACTTTAAAATTTCTTGCATGTAGAAATAATTAGATTAGGTTGTTTTTTAATTATAGGGGTGTAGTATTTCCTTTAATTTTCCGCACGAGTTAAGACCTTACATAAAAATAATATTCTTCCTAGCGGTATACATATATCTACTAACTTATACGTCTAACCCTCTCTTGAAAATGTAAAATAGGTATGCTTATAGATTAAAAATTAAATTAGCCCAGTGGATAGTGTGACCCTGCATTCTGCGATGAGGGGCAGGTTCGAATCCTGGCGGGGAATAATTTTGTGTGATGAGCACTAATGATTGTACCCGAGTCCTGGATGTTTAATATCTATATAAGTATTATATACTGGGTTTGCATACAGTCCATTATACGGTACCCATAATACAAGTGTTGCTTAGTGTGGGATCGTATAGTTGGTGTGTTCGTCTGATTATATTAGTATTATTATCTGGAAATAAATTTCTGACTCTGACATGGCATTGCGATAGGCAAATAATGATACAAATGAAAACATTTAAAACTTATTATCGATAAAAATATAATTTAATTTTAATAGTTCTATTAGCATGCTTAGATCATTCAATACCATCCTGATGCATGTGGTTTACATGAATAGGTCCTTATTTGCCAACAGCAATTGGCAAGTTTCTCTTTCGTTGTGTCGGTGCCAAACTAGGCATGTTCATACCTCAGCGGAATATGACACCGGCTACAACACGCAGCGCTCGGATCTCGACTCTAGATATAACGCTAGTTACCTGACCGTGGACGTAGGCATGCAATGATCTCGATATCTGAATAGTTTACAAATTTGTAACCATTTTTCATTTGTCACCGAAGGTCGTGCGTTTTCTTCTACCAGTTTGGTATGAAAAATATATTTGCATTTGGTTGTGAGAGTTTAGGTAAAGGTAGAGACTGGTGATTGATTGTAACTTGTTTTGTGTGCGTCATATGTCTTATTCCATACATGGAACATAGTGTGGCACAGACCATAAATTATATTTTTTAATATTTTTGTGGTTGTCTGTCATGTGACCTTATGGTGTAATATTTTTAGCAACACGATTTTTTGTACATTATGAAAAGACAGACAGCTATGAATAAGCAAAAAGTTCATGTTTTATTTTTATAAGTCCAGTAGAGTTCTCAGAACCTACCTATTGAGGTTTTAAAGTAAAATTCCTAAAAAACGACGCACCAGTCACAGGTCGTTGCGATCATGTTAATTTATAAGCTATTGTCGGTTGCGGCCACGATTGAGCTATAAAAATGCAGATTACAGCTTATTCATTACCATCATATATATGTTATGTACGTTAAGATCAACTATAACCTTTTTTTTACCAATTCTGTTGTTATTTTAAGGAAAACTCGTTCTAAAGACACGATAAATAAGCGAAGATGTTTGGTGGATACGGTCGGACTGACAAATGGCAATCTGAATGAATAGATAAGCTACCAATTCATCAAACCATTGATGTAGTCACGCAAAAAGCTACTAAAAATTTATTTACAACACTCATCCAACTATTAAGGAACTTGTTTGCATTGAAAATAATCGTAGTTTTATTCGAGAAGTATAAGTAATCTATATAAAAAATAAATAAATACTGTTCGTTGGTTTGTATGCACATCAATTCAGAACGGCTGGACCCAATTAGCTATTTCTTTAAATGCTCGTAATAGTCCGAAGAAGGTTCTAAGCAAATGAAAAATTTACAACGTTGTCCGTAAAATTGAGTATCTCGGTAAGCAATACCATATCGTCTGTCGGGTTAACTAGTTGGTAATAAAACTGCATACCACAGCTTCAATTTCCGAATGCACGGTAGCAGCCTCGCGTGATTTCAGTAGACAATGGTTACATAATTTTGAAAATCTACTACGTTACATCGTCACGTGCCAACCAACTACATCTACAACTGGAAATGATGGCAATCTAATGACAAGGTCACGCGACTACGTCTCCTGTTCCAATCACATGCTACGCTATAAAAATGAAAAAAAAAACATTTGTAAATAAAATGAAAATGCAAAAAAAGATAGTCTTGCTTTTGGTGGTGATAGATTAACTATCAAAGTAGATATTTACATCAAAATACGTCTGACTATCTATTAATTTGTCTAATAAGAGCCTTGTGACTCGAAATATCATCCCTATGTTATGGTCAATTACCTTATTTTAT
Organism: Pheosia gnoma; assembly: GCA_905404115.1. Taxonomy (NCBI): domain Eukaryota; kingdom Metazoa; phylum Arthropoda; class Insecta; order Lepidoptera; family Notodontidae; genus Pheosia; species Pheosia gnoma. The sequence continues at coordinate 9,723,741 of FR989903.1, forward strand.
ACGCATGAAACTATTGCCTACTTGCTTTCAACATTTCAAGTGACTCGACTGTAATATGCGTTGGTAAATAATCCGTTTACGACTTACTCTAAATCTCCCTGTACCTAAATAATGTCAGTGTGAATCATGTATTGTGGCTTATAGTAGTAATCGTTCGCGGTTACCACGCATGCGCTTCAACATCGCTTTCAATACGTCACACGCTTTATCGCGAAGAACTAGTTTCCTATTCGACATTGTGCGAAACCAAATCAGGATATTTGTGATGTTTGTTATAAATCACACGTCCACGCCAATACTTGTGCAAACTATTATGCGATATTATCTGGGAAATATATTTTAAGGTAATATCCGTGTGGTCGAATTTTATATTCAAATAAGTGGATAAAAATAGCCTGCACGAAACCTGCACGTCTGAAAGAAACCCTCGAAAGGCGTGTGAAGTCCGCCAACCCGCACTAATCCCCCGTCTAATCCCCCGTGGGACATTAATGGTTCCTTTTTTATATAAAAAAAAAATACGCAGTGCTGCAAAAAAAATACGCAGTTATCTAAGCAGAGCTGCATTGTAGTGCCCCCTAATTTCGCCAATGTTGTTTCGTCATAATTAAATAAGGGGCGAAGTCCTGAAAGCACATTCCCCCTCAGTTCACGGGGGATTTGAACGTACCACGCTAGCACAGTATTTTATATTGCGTGGCTAATGTACTGTGAAAATATTTTTAAAGTATAAGCATTATAATTAATAATGCTTCTGAATTATAATAGTTTCAGTTCAGAGCTATCAAACACAATAATAACCATGAAAATAAAAGTAGGCCATTTTTTTCGCAATACCACGGGAACGAGATGACCCTTATCGATTATATAAATCATTTGTAAACACATTTCTCGATCACGAATCGATTGTATCGATATTGTTATCGAATTAGATGAGTTACGAGACATTTATCTTAACTTTCGTCGGGTTACAAAACTGATGTGACCTTTGTGTTAATGTTTTTGGCGATGTGCAAGTAACATTATTGTTGTGTGTAAATTATGGCTGGATATATCATAAATTATAGGTGTTATTGTAGATATAGAGGTCGATGAGGTGAGTTGTTAGTTGTATGGGCGAAATAAATAACATGTAGGCATTTGATTATTCATTTGCTGAAGGTGAAGGACGTCGCACAAATATGTGCAAGAGGACCTAAACAATTTTAGTGCAAATGACTAAGGGCATTGGCCAAAAATATGAGCTCAATAGGTTCTATGACCCAGTCCAACGTCGCCACTTGTACAAGATGATTCAGAAACAATACACTAACCTTGGAACCAGTCATATTTTACCGCATTTGTAATCACTATATAAAGTATTTAAAAAAATATTATTTTGTTCCCAAAAATATTACAATTGTGACTTTTTAGGTTTTTTTTACGACATAAAAATTCTGACTTCACATAATTATCACGAATGTGCTAAAGTAGCGCAATTTCAATTGTTAGTATACCCTTTCTGAATCAGTCTGTATACACGCCGGGTGCATACTATTATCATACGAATTCTGTTTTATAAAAAATGCATTTCTTTGTATTAGATGACATGTATAAAATATTTTATATTAAGGTTAAATTATCTGGTAATTAACGAGCCCGCTTTCACATTTAAGAAGGTCCGAATTAGATCCCCATGCAGACCATTTAACGGTTAACGTATTCTATTCCTAGCACTAGCTTTGGATAAATCGCGAGGCTAACAACTAGTAATAATAATAGCACACAAACAAAGTAATTTAAGCGAATTGATCGATTTATAAATCTATTTTTGTTTTGCTGAATTCAACATTTCGACATATCTGACCTACACGGCAGAAGCATACTAACAGTAAACCACTTCATCGATCTTGTACCGCATCATTATTATCGTATTGTTCGCGCCGCATGTACTCTACTGGGTAGCGAAATTATGCAAGAGAATCGGAGAATGGATTCTTTGAATCTAGTTCAAATGGTTTGTACTAAAAGCTTGTTTAGTTTTATTTTAGGTAACAAACTGAGCTCAAAGTCTGTTAATACTAACTCGAGGAGAATTAGGCCATAGTCCACCACGCTGGCCAAGTGCTGGTTGGCGGACTGCACACGTCTTTGGAGGGGTTCTCTCAGTCATGCAGATTTTCTCAAGATGTTTTCCTTCACCGTTTAGCAAGTGATGATCATAGTTGACAATAAGATTCGCGCATGAAATCCAGAAAGCCCAGAGGTGCAGGCCGGGTTTGAACCTGAAATCCTTGTTACTAGCGTTCTACTAACTTGGCGGTCACTGCGTCAAAAACAATTATGAATTACTTTTTTAATAGTCGTTGTAGTCAATGCCTTTCGATTTTTGGGCACTAAATGACTAGAAATTCATAATAAAATACGAAGTAAACCGAAAACCACAGGTTCGGTTGATGAATCAGACCAGAATCATTCAAAACCCAGTAGGTACTGTCTATACTCTTTTGTTTTCTGGTTTCGGTACCCTTTTGTTTTCAGTGAGGCAAAACGATTGCTTGACCACATGTTTTCGGTTCCTGGTCATTATGTGGCTATACTATTTGAGACGGGTACAATTAGCTGGCCGAACATAGAAGCTTATATGGTCAATAGTATAAAGTTACTCCCGACTTAGTAATATGTGCATCTACAGTAATTTACCGTACAGATGACCAGAATTCAGACTGTGGGTTGCTAGGTTGCTACCTGTGTAGACTTTAACAAGAGGCTAGAACTAAGAATCAAGTTAAACAGCAATCCCAGAACCCATAAGCTCACAGTCAGAAGACCACTTAAGTTAATAGTTAAACCAAACACGGCTTAACAACCAACCGTTTAAGATACGGAAATTATTATAACGGTTAAATGGTGTGCCACTTCTCTACCGTGGATAACACTTAAATTGGTTCCACAAGTAGACCGTTCCCTACTTTTCTTAAGTCATTATGTAATTTTACACTTATCTGCAAGAAGGTTAACTTTATAGTACCTTAAAGTTTCGCGTACTTGTTAGTGACGCAGGTCCACAGAGATTTACTTAGTATAGATGAGACTCAACAATGCCAATCACCGATAATACAACAATAAATAATATCTTGCACGCTGCTTCAAAAAAGCTGCCTCGTCAGTCTTCTTTTGTTTTTACGGTCGAATCAAAAAGCTAAGAGCTATAAATGTATACTTCTTATGTAAAAAACGTCTACGGACTTACAATAAAGAATGTCATTTTTTACTCAGGAACATTATTTATTGAATTCCTATACACTTATCTCATACGAATGACATTTAAATATCTTATAGAATCAGTGTCGGTTAGTCTTGCATCATGTCGAAATTGGTCAGCCACTCGTGTTCAGGCTGTCATGTCGTATGCGATGTAAGTGGGAAATTGATATCCAAAATGTTCCATTCCAAAATTGATTAATGCATGATTCTAGAAATAGTTTCAATGAATCATCGTTTTACATTATCGTCATGATGAGTCAAAATTTCACAACATATGACTCTTAGATCCACGTAAACACCAAACTATGTAATGTTGCGAGTGAGAAAACATGCTTTGAACTTGTAAAAAGATTTGTGCTTCATGACATAATATAACCGCGTAAGTAGGTAAATAAAATTTTTGCCTTACACTTCAATGAGTGACCAGCAATAACCCAAATGTATAGGTTAAACCTAATGGTCGAAACTCTCACGACTTTCGGTCTTAAAGATGCATAAATAGAGTTCATTTTATTTTTTACAAAACATGAGAATGAGAAATAGCTAAGATACCAATGCATACACCCTTTAAATAGTATAGATAAAATACTAACCCCTTATTATTTCACTAAACTTGACCCACAAAAGTATACACATTTTGCATCGTGTAACCCTATTTAAATATTCTAATAACTAATTTTAATAGTTAAATAACTGTCTATCTTATATAAAACAAAGTCGTTTCAGTTCCACTATTTATAACTCAGGCATGGGTGGGCTGACATTTATCATTTTTTGAATTTGTCTCCGCCCCGAATAGCAGAATAACTACAAAAAAATGGGAAACATTCACAAAATAATAATAATAAAGGTAATTCATTTTCTCATACATTTGATTCAGTGTCGACGCGAAGTTAGCGGGTCCGCTAGTTGTTATTAAATGATAAAATGTATAAAAACAACTTAACCATCAAGCGCCGCGTATTAACAAATGTTCGCAAAACAACAAAAGTTTTTTTCTTCACAAAATGTCTAGTGCAGATAACCCAATGACTGTTGCACAGTCTCCTATCACGAGAGTGGCGCATAATGAAATCATCTTACATAACCCGTCGCTTCCTGGTCCACTCTGCATACAATCCGCACGAAAGTGTACCGTGAAGACAGTTGACAAATCGATTGTTGTGTCCAAAAGGTTACTTTTAGATTTTTGAAATGATTGTACAAAGGTTATGAGTATACAAATATATAGTTTATTTTATTTAAATTAAACTTTTTTTTTAATAGGATTAAATGGTTCTTATTTAACAGACACAATTATCATTACTTTTTTTTAATTCATGGTTCGCGCTGCGAGTATTCAGCCGCGGCTTATTTTAAATCTGGAAAGTCATAAAACACTGAACTGCGGAAACTATCGGTCGTTTATAGCCTAATCCTCGGATGCAACTCTCAGCCACGACTTACGGACGACGTGTCTCATAATGTGTCATCAGCTTAAATGATAGGATTCACTTTACCTTGTCTGACTACAAAAAAAGCCACTTACAGATGGATCGTACATCGAAGTGGTTTTTTTTTCATTCACTCGTCTCTGCGTGGGCGTCGTTAGTATTGACTTAATATGTTTTGCTTTGTAGTGATCGGCGCTATATTAGCGTGCACCTACGCACATGTTAAATGAGTCGTTATTATATTGTGGCGCCTTTGAATCTATTTAAATTGAATTGGATTCTATTTGTACGAAAAATATTGACTCATATAGGAAAGTATAAAGTTTTCATTCTTGATAATAATAAATAATGTTCTGATTCACGTCCCTAATTTAATGGAAATTAACTCTTAATACAACCCCAAACGTATGGAGGTGTTATAAGTTTAACGCAATTCCCTGTCTGTCTCTCTGTTGCATCATAGCTTAAGAAAGGACGCACCAATTTCAAAAGCAATTGATTAACGGTATCGGTAAGATAGCTCTTATTGTAAATAATAATCATTTTTATGTACAAGTTACATATGTGGGTATTTATTTTAAAAATATGCCGTACCGTTGGTTAGGGTCTATGGTGTTTTTATCAATACCATTTGCTCATCTAAGACATCTAAAAGATCAACAGTATAGAAGGCCAAGTTGACATTTAAGGCTATTGGATTATTATTGTTAGAGTACTTCAAAACGCATCGCCATAAATCACACAAAACTCAATATAGGTTGATACAACGTTGTCACGGGATTGCACGACTTAAGCCGCGGTATAGAAGTCATCCATTGTGCTCGAAACTTTTATCGCTAATAATTGTCGAAATGGTTATTTTGTAAGTGTTGAACGGTTATTTGGCAAGTTAATTGTCAGCTTATAGCGTGTGAGCTTATTATATTGAGCTATTTGTAATGTCTAGGTCTTCAGACAATCGAAAGATATTATTATCGTAATACAAGCGCACGTATCGTACGTGACAAATGCCGAATCGGCAATTATAAATACATACCCTCTATTGCAGATCTTTTGATAGCGCTCGACGCTCGGACTTAAAAACCAGTAACAAAAGACTAGAATGGTATAGCAATAGACAAAGCTGAATAGATTATATAATTATGTTACCATTATATGCAATACTTCTACGAGTTTGTAATTAGTCTTTAAATGGGTTACAATTACAAACTAATGATTTAGTTTCGGAGTTTCGTTACACTAACTAAACGATAACAGTGCTATAAGAAATAGACGACCTGATTAGCGCAATTGGTAGTGACCCTGCTTTCTGCGCGACGGTCCCGCGTACAAATCTTGGTAGGGACAAGGTTTGTATGATGAGCATGAATATTTGTACCCGAGTCATGAATGCTTCATATCTATATAAGTATTAAATACTGAGTTCGACTTCAGTCCATTTTACGGTACCCATAATACAATCTTTTTTAGTGTGGGACCGTATAGTTGGTTTATCGTCTGCAGATATTACTATAACTATTACTACTAGAAGGTAAGACTTGCTCAGTTATTCCGGATATATATAAAGTGCGCTTCTATTCATTAAATAAATTCTGCCAATTTCATTTTTACTATCTAACACATCCTACTTAGTTCAGATTTTATGTATATACCACTCCAAAACTAGGTACCTAACAATCTTCGATAGCTCTACAAATCTTGAGGTATTTTAAAAATCAATATACCCGTAGTAGGTTCGTGCCAGCCGCCGCGCCGGCGCAATGAAACATTTGTTTATTCATATTTTATTAGTATTCTTTTGATACCTAGAATACTCGAAACTGGTTTTTACATTAAGCTTTAGGAAGCAGACTTATGCAAGCCGAAAAAAACCATTACACTTGATATTTAGAAGATATTTACTAGTTGACACACCCAGTAGCTACGCGAAGCTATCTTTGCTTGCTCAGTCAGTACGTGGCTCACGCTCCCCTCACCAGAGTAGAGCCATCTTGCATTTGCGTCGCTGTCAGCTGGTTTGTATATGTCAATATCGTAGCGCGACCAGTCAATACACGGCTATTGAAATACACGTTGAGACCTCAATAGTTAATATTACTGGATGATATTGGTGTTTAAAATCGTCGCATTTCGCGAACCTAACGTGACCTAAGCTCTAAGCAGCATGTCTGCTTATTTAAAAATATAATAAAAAAAATCGTAGGACACATCATTGTCAACAAAGAAGTCGTAACCGCCTTTCTTTTATTTTTTGTTTGGTCCAACATCACAGGAAAACTACTGGACGGATTTTAATGCAACTTGGCAACCCGGCAATGTTGATAGACTATAATCCAAGTCAACATAAAGGATACCTATCATCCCAGCAAATAGATGTGTTCCCTAGGTACAGCCAAAAACAATGTCAAAATTAACATGGAAGATTTTACTTGAACTTGACATGATGATGGGCTATAATCCGAGTCCTTCTCATCCCGGGAAAAATCATCATAAAAGGGCCAGGGTAATCAAGAAACCAAAGTCCATGATATCGCCGGCACAGCTAGTACAGTATATGAGCTTGATGCCTTTAGAAAGGCGTGCGAGGCACATGAGCCGAATGTGTAGCTCTACCTTAAAAGGTGCATAGATATATTCCAATTGAATCTCCTTGTTTGGAAAATCCAATGACACTCGAACTGTTTTCTCCACGTCAAAGACTTCGTCGTAATAATAGTGGGTTAAAGGTCGCCCAATTACCCGCATTTATCTATTTGGAGCGATGTCAATACACTATCCTCGGCTGCGAGTCAAAGGTCGGTCACTTGCCAGATAGAACTGCATTGAAATATTTTTGTATCGGAGCAACAACACGACAATTTATTTATACTTGTTTTTGTAGTAATATAATATTGCCAGACGAACACACCAACTATACTGACCCACACTAAGCAACGCTTGTATTATGGGTACCGTACTAAGGACTTTGCACGAGTCATGGATTTTTAACATATTATCCTAGATGTTAAAAATCCACGACTCAGATACCGTGCTCATCACATAAAGATTGTTCCGTACTGGGATTCAAACCTGGGACCCTCGGCGAAAGCAGGGTCACTACCAACTGCGCTAATCAGGTCGTCGTAATAGGTAAGAAGGTATATAGTACAATGTTTTTATGCAAATATAAATAGACAAGCTGAAGTATGATTGTTTGTCGGTGTAGGAATTCCGCACAAAGACCTTCAGCTAGGGTTCAACATGCGTCGTGGAAGCGAGTAAAATTGTCGATTTCAAAAATGGCATAGCTTTGCTTATTTTAGGTGCCAATATTTTCGTTTGTTGATTGATGTACAAGGTGTAACAATAATAGTGTCAAATATTTTAACAGGGCTAACAGTAGATTATAAAGATAACATTCCCATAGAAATTAATCAAATTAGTAGATATTTAAAAAAAACCACCCTGTATTGTGCGCACACCCAAACACTACTGATTCACCTTATTAAAAAAAATTCAATCATTATTTTATGCATTAACGTGATCCGTATAACTAAAATAATTTACACTATTTTTGTCAGACCTTATATAATCACCCATCTTTACATGAGCAATGCATATAGCTCACGGCGTTATTTACAAATCAAAGAATCAAATACCTTAAATGTAAGTATTACATCAATTACATAAAAAGCTCATAATTGTGATTTACAACACGCGTGCAATGTCGTTAACCTTTTACATGCGTCCGTTTCCTCTCGCTTTTGTTGACCGCACTTCGCGTGCTACCGTTTATGTCTTTTGTACGCACACGATGCGCGTGATTGTTTGTTATGAAATTGAGGCCTTACTATGTTTACGTAATTGTAAATATGTTAGTCATTACTTATGTTTTTTATGAATGTGTATTCTATATATATATATATATATAATAATGTCGTGTTAGTTACACCATTTATAACTCAAGAACGGGTGGGCTGATTTTTATGATGTTTACCTTTTTGAATTTGTATCTGCTTCGAAAAGCAGAATAACTATTAAAACGTGGGAAAAAATCTTATATTTTTTTAAGATAATAAATTTTCTCATACTTTGGTTCTGTGGTGGTATGGAGTAAGCCGGGATAGCTAGTATATATGAATGTGATTGAATACAGGGTTATGTGGAGCAAGGACTTGTGAGTTTAAGTATTCAAATTAAAGAGATTCTGGATATGATATGTTATTGAGAAAAAGTGTGCTTCACAAATCAGGGCAAATACTTGCAAATTACTGTTATTAATATAGCTATCTAGTTACTCTTTACCTCTAGTGTTGCTACATAGCTTCGTGTTACTATAATTAATTATGAAAATTTGATATGTATTAATAATTAATTAGATCTCTTACCTCTGCCAAAATTGCATACAAATGCAGACACACAGTTACACACACCAACAGAAAATGTTTGCAACCCATGATCACACTTTTACACACACACAGTCAGAGTCAAACTATCATTATTTAGTGTTTAATATAAGCAATCAAGTATTATGAGCAAATTGTCTATGAACATTAGGAATCGAATAAAAAATCCTATCGATTTAAAATGCACCGAAAAGCGATTCTCTCATTTAATTATCGATTGATTGAACAAACCGATGCATGGACGCATTCACTCGACTTCAACTTTCGATGTAAGTGATTATTATTTAAATTCTCAAATGTCAACTGCACTTCGAGTTATCGATTTGGGATTAGTAACGTCACTGTTGGATTTTTTTTTATTGATAGATTTTCGATTTCGATTTTTGAATTTTTGGATTCGTGTTCGATGTTCGTTTGTTTGTGTTGTGATAGGCGCGCGCGTTTCACACGCGGTATCAAACGAGACTGGCTGGCATTTGGCGCGTCTCGGTCACGAGTTCACTAGCGATGTGCCCCTACTCTGCCCGGAATCCTGACCGTCCTTGGTACTATATTCTCGATTTATAGATTCGGTACGGTCTTAGTACTGTGTTTTGTGTACAAATTGATAGTTTTGTTTAATTGTGTTAATTTTTTTTATAAACGATTTCCATGCCTTGTCTAGCAGAAGATTTATTTACAATATATAAATATACTGTTGTGATCCATCCGGGTTTAATTTAGGTTGAGGTTGTCGAGATCTTTCAAAATAATTTCTCATTGATTGGAATAAACATAAACAAACCGATTGTATAATTATTAACATAGATCTATAATAAGTTCTATGGTGAACACTCGAAAAACAGTTATGTTTTCCCTATTTTACATTCCATAATTCACAAAACTTGAAAAGTTAAATCAACTTTTTGAACGCACTCGGGTAGCATATTCTAAGTAATATCGAATCCGATTCACATAATTTTCTTTTGGTATAAAAAGAAAAAAAACTACAACAAAACCCAAGATGACCTTTTAATAGCAAATATTTATCTTAATATCGTGAATCAGATCATCTCATAAATCATTCTTAGTTAGTAGGTATTATTTTTCTCTCAACTTCAAAGATGGCGGATATTCGCATTCTTATCGTTATTATAATTTGATTACTCATTTCCGATTGCGATTACCGCTACGCTGGAGGAAATGACAAATAAATTATTATGTATTATCATATAACACTAACTTCTGGCCGTGACTCCACCCGTCTGAAACGTAGCCTATAGTACTCAGAGATAATGTAGCTACATATCAGTGAAAGAGTTTTGATCCCCTGCATCCAAATAAAGAAACTATACTTATTTATAATACTAGCTGTTACCCGCGACTTCGTCCGCGTGGTATTTAACAAAAAAGTTTTTTTCTAAAATAAAAATAGCCTAAGTTACTCCTTGTTACATCGGCTATCTGCCAGTGAAAATCCCGTCAAAATCGGTCCAGCCACTTCAGAGATTAGACAGACAGAAAGACAAAAAATGTAAAAAAAATTGTTTTGGTATATGTACCGTGTATACATCCAAATGCATTTGCGATTATTTTAATATTACAAACAGACACTCTAATTTTATTTATTTGTATAGATTATTATAACTACATTAAAGGTATACAAAAAATAAGTTTAGTTAAAATACTTAAGGAACAGTATTTATGGAAATGAAAAGGTATTTTGCCCGGGAGTGATATAATGACTATCATTTAAGGTTTTCAGTGCATCACGATGATGATGATTCGTGAACTTCAACGAAATTTAACAGCCCGTGAACAAATCCGTAATCTTTCACATTCACATCAATAAGAATCCCATTGTAAAAGTATAATAAACAGTTTAAAATCTATTGATCTATGCAGAAAAAAAACTTGAGAGGTGTCAAGGGACACCCGGATGGAACGAAGTTCCTTTATTATTTTTTATTATTTATTATGTACAAAAATACCTGTGTACACTCAACAAAAAATAATCTTCGCGACACCACACTGTTCAATACGAAATAGAAAGACGAAACGAAAATATCTGGCTTGCTTTCTATAAGAGAGAGAGAGACCGACAGAGAAACATGCGCACGCCGCCGCACGGCTTACAAATAATCATGTTTATAATCGGCCTTTACATAGGAACTGGAGTTGGGTTGAGAAACAAGGGTCGTATGAGAATTGTTTCATTATCATCCATGAGTCCATTTTATTCGTCGAATTTGAACCCACTGAGTCGAAGTGCACCGGCTCTAGAAGTAATTTTATAGTATAGTTTACAATATAAAAACCAAAAACATAACGATACCTAGTTCAAAAACATGCCAGCGTCATCTATCGCTGACAAAAATAAACATAAATATTATTTATGTTTAGTTTGTAAGTCAGCGATAGATGTCACTGGCATGTTTTTGAACTAGGTATCGTTATGTTTTTGGGTTTTATATAGTAAAAACTATACTTTCATTTATAATAAAGCTTACAATAACTCGTTACAACTTTTCATCTTTATTTTTCGTCTGATTTTTTTTCCGTCTAGCCCCCTTTCGTAACGCGTGATAAGGAACTTCGTTCCAATAATAAATGAAGGCTTAATTTTATTTATTCATTCATTTTAATAGCATAAAATTAATAGCAACTCTCAAATTTAATTAGGCGCCTATTCGAATAATAAAAAATCCTTTTAAAACTGCAATTTATTGTGAAATTAAAACAGCTTACACAGTTTAATAGGCCTCGGGTGACAGACATATAAAAACATGGAGGTTTTTGTACGGTAGCCGATTTCATTGCTTAAATAAATAAATGCAAAACAAAATCGCGGGTCAAGAGCAAGTCCGAAAGTGGTAATAAGTAGGTACTTAACTGATTCGAAAGGTAGGTATCAGCTACCAGCACGTCAAGTACGATTTACGGCCTGGCCACGGGACATTCGCTATAGCGAAAAATCGCCTGGCGCGACACGGCGCGGCGCGTCTTGCGATTGAAACAAACGTATAGAAATGTACTGAGCATTTTTCGATTTTTCGCTGTGGCGAATGTCCCGTGGCCAGGCCGTTAACCGTATACTTTGTAGTCCACGTATTTAGATACTTTGCATGGGGAATTGAACAGCGCCTCAAGCGGATGGTATTTAAAACTTTCAATTCTCCGTACAAAATGTCTAAATAAGTAGACGATTAGCTTACAAATAATCTCGCACTTGACGTACTGTTACTGCGATAACCAAGTTTATACAACATTCGTTAACTACTGGTATCGATAAAAGACGCTTTTTAATTTTTATAATGTCTTTTAAGATTACATAGTTGGTAAAGATTTCAATATTAAATCGGTTCCTAAATACATAAATACTAGCGAGCAAAAAAGTCAATGTAGGTACCTATGTAAAGTTTGTTATTTTGAACTCTGGTAGTACTCATATAAGAGCACTGACATTTTGATTAAATTCAGTATTATTTACAAAACAAAGCATCGAACGCGTTTGCGTATCTTTATATTATACGATTTATATTATAAACTAGCTGTTGCCCGCGACTTCGTCCGCGTGGTATTTAACAAAGACAACCGTTGACAACAGCCTGCTCGCCAATTCTGAGCCCGCGGGACGCATTGCAGGTTATTGCTATCAAACTTAATCAGGCGCTGCGCTGCAACATTGGTTTTAATTTTTTTTCGTGAGATCCTATTTTTTTTTCTAAATAAAAGTAGCCTGAGTTACTCCTTGTTACATCAGCTATCTGCCAGTGAAAGTCCCGTCAAAATCGGTCCAGCCATTTCAGAGATTAGCCGGAACAAACAGACTGACAGACAGACAGGCAAAAATTTAAAAAAAAATGTTTCGGTATAGGTAACGTGTATACATCCAAATGCACTTAGTAAAAAGCGGTTATTTTTAACCGACTTCAAAAAAAAGGAGGAGGTTCTCAATTCGGTTGTATTTTTTTTTATGTTTGTTACCTCAGATCTCCGTCATTTATGGACCGATTTGGAAAATTATTTTTTTATATGAAAGGATATGCTTACAGATTGGTCCCATTTTTTTTCAAAAAATTGTTCTGATCATGGGATCCATGAGGAATTGAGAGGACTCCTCAAATTTTATAGGCAAACCTATAGCAATTTTGGTATTTTCATCAAGAAGTCATGCATTTGCATTCAGAAAGTATCATTTGCTGAAGTGAAAGTGATGAAGAAGACCACAAATGGCCACCGGAACTTGTCAGTGATACGTATTTCACGGGTTGCGCCAAGATAATCTCGATTATGATCGTTAAGCGACTATGACAAAGCAAATTTAAAGAAATGGTTCTGATGAATATGGTACCATCGAACTGATATGATGATAAACCCAGGAGGAACCGGAACATTGTAATAAAACAATGTATCCAAGCCGTGTTTGGGCTTATTGAAATTGTTATGGGATACACTTTGGCTATAAATAAATCTTTTTCGTGGATGTTCCGATTTGGATTATTATTTTTTTACAGAATTATACCCTTTTCAAATCCAACGAGATCGATTCAATGGTTTTTGTTTTATCTTGATTTCTTTGAATCTATATTCATCTCGCGATGATGTTGTATTTGGTATACCTATTATCCAGTAAAATTATTGATATAAAAATCTTTTTAGTGACAAAGAATAGTAAATATATCCACTAAAAAGTGTAAAATAAAAAACTTTTTAACAAAATAAAAACCGTCTTCAAAAAACTAAAAAGCCAAAAATAATCTAATCTTGAAATCTACCTTGTTTAACTAAATCAAATATTTAACTAATCTGAAGTCGGTGCCAAATAAACAACCGATGAAGAATAGCAAATGTATACTCCAGTAACGAGATGCGCGGACCAATTTGTAGGTATAGTCTTTGGCGCAGACCGGCAATACTCGACTCAGTAGTTTTTTTGGCACCGACTTCAGATTAGTTAAATATTTGATTTAGTTAAACAAGGTAGATTTCAAGATTAGATTATTTTTGGCTTTTTAGTTTTTTGAAGACGGTTTTTATTTTGTTAAAAAGTTTTTTATAATATTACAAACAGACACTCCAATTTTATTTATATGTATAGACAAAGCATCAAACGCGTTTGCATATGGTTTTCTTTAACGATTTATATTATAAACTGATACCTACTTAACATCTCTACTACTAAATAAAAATACTTCAAGTAGGTAGGTATCGGTTACTTATATTATTCGTTCATTTTGATTCATATCTTTAATATTAAAGAGAAACAAGTATTATCTAAGGCATAGTGCAACAAAGTACGAAAGGAAGACGTTTTTAAAAAGATAAATTCGCGTACTCCAAAATGCTCTTCCAAAATGCCATGTCAGCTGCATCGGGGGCGCAGTCGACGCTCAGGTCGGACCCGATATCGACGTAGCATAGCGTCTCATTGTCGTACTCGGGCCAGGTGACTCCGAGAGAGTCGTCCGGAGTTGGATTTCTGTAAATGGAAAGTAATTTTTCACTAAATCCACAACTTTGTAGGCGCGGACTTAGTTTTCTGACTATCCCGTGAGAATCCCTTATTTTCCCGGGATAAAAACTATTTTGTAAATATACCTAGTTTATAAGCTATCACCAAGTTTGCCTAAAATCCGTCCAGTAATTCTATTTATCCTGTGATGCGCGATAAGAGGAACAATCAGACAAAAAATCCAATACTGGAGGATTTGGCTTCCCTATCAAAAATTTCAGCCATTATCAATGTGAGCAACCGAAGTTTAGGTTCTGAGTTCGCTTCTCAAATTGTGCAGTTCTAAGAAACAGCTAACAATTGACTTTACCTCATTTCTCCTATTACAATAGGGCAACAGTGCCCTTAAGATAAAACAGGCTTGATTTAATATTTAATCTTTTCGAAGCCAAATAAATGTTTATTTTGGTAGCCATCTACACAGATATCACAACCTACCCATATTTAGCAAAGTTAGTGAAGACTGTAGTTGCTTGCTCAATCAGAGCGTACTCTTTGCTATTCTTATCCACTGTCATGTTCAGTGCCTTTGCGTCGAACAGATACATCAAGTCGTCCAGATGCGCGGCTCCTGAGATCCCATACTTGGCGCCCAGGTTGCCGAACACATTCCTACTGGACACCGACGAGAATATGGTGTGAACATCTTGTTATTCGATAATTTTGGAAATTTGGCGTAAAATCTTTGAATGTCGTAAACAAACGTGGCATTATTCAAGTAACTAAAAAGTTCTCTCGTGTTACTCAAACTGATATTTTTATTTCCAAAGTAATAATCTGTTATTTTGCCTGAAATCTCTAATATAGTGTCAGGCGTTGAACTGTATAGTATCTTAGTTGGCACAAGCATTTCTGCATATTTACTGTAACGTTCTAGAAGATAATCTTCCAACTGCGGTACAACCAATAATAATTCTTGGTTAGTATAACCGAACATAACGTCCACTTCGTTAATTCTACCTTCACTGAGGAGCACACTCGGGTCCTCGGACAAGAAGCTACTTGATCCATTTTTTTCTACGACGGGAACAAAGGAAAAAGCTTTAACGAAATTGTTGGTGATTAGTTCGGACGCTAATACAGCAGGTAATGTGCCAACTAATTTTTCTGCATCAACATTTCGCAGAAATTCAAGAAGTTCAGTGTCATTTTTAGTTTCAAAATCAAATAGTTTCCCAAGTGCAAATGCTCGCTTTCGTGGTTCAAACTCTAAAGCAAAATCACAAAAAGGCACCCCACTCATAGAAATTGCTCTTTGGAATAGATCTCTAGATCTTGGTGACAGAATGTGATAAACTACAGAAGCTGATCCAGCACTCTCTCCAAAAATAGTCACATTCTTAGGATCTCCTCCGAATTCTGCAATGTTAGCTTGAATCCATTCCAAGGCAGCTACTTGATCTTTCATTCCAGCATTGCCTGGCACCTCTTCAGTGTCCAATGAGAGGAATCCGAGGCTGTCTAATCTGTAATTCAGTGTAACAACTACAACAGACTGGCTTACTAGAAAATCTGGTCCATACTGGTCAACGTTACCGGATCCTGATCTAAACCCGCCCCCATGAATGAACACCATTACTGGTAGTGGATTGTCAGGGGTTAAAGTTGGGCTGTAAACGTTAAGGAACAGACAGTCTTCATTGCCGGGAATCAGTACGTTAGTGAAGTAGTTCACTTGAGGGCACACGGAGCCGTGCTCAGTTGCGTTCCTCACGCCATCCCAGGATACTGGCGGTTGTGGTGCCTGGACAAAACAAGTTGTTATCATCATATAATCAATATCTAAAACACTAGTACACAATTGATAAAATATGATGGTAAGAT
The DNA here is from genome assembly GCA_905404115.1 of Pheosia gnoma. Classification (NCBI taxonomy): domain Eukaryota; kingdom Metazoa; phylum Arthropoda; class Insecta; order Lepidoptera; family Notodontidae; genus Pheosia; species Pheosia gnoma. Next base: position 9,740,123 of record FR989903.1, read on the forward strand.
GTTTCGATTTTTTATTCTTACTGAGACGGGAAATAATGGGTGACATACTCTGTGGCTAAGTATTACTTGTTATGTTGAGGGTTCAGGTACCGATTAAATACCTCTGTCCCGTCCAATGTCTTTGTATACTCATCAGTTATTATATACTTAAAAAATATAAATACCTAAGATAGAAATACCTAATAACCACACTACTTTACCAGTAGATAACATTACATAACCTACATAAATACCTTAAATCTGAGGGTTCCCATGGGTGGCTCTGCATAAGGTATGCCTTTGAAGCTGTAGTAGTACATGTCTTCGGTGACTGTTTGAAGTAACTCTCCCGAGAGCCAGCCCTGCTCCACTTGCACTAGAGCCTCATTGCATGCTGAGGTTGGCACAACGCTGTTCAATGCAATCATAATAGCAAATGTAAATCATTTATGGTAATACAAAAATGGTCAAGGACAATATCACATTCGCAATTACTCGTAGATGTTAAGATTTATATTAATGCCATCATCCATATATTTACCCCCAAACCAACCGACCAAAGTCCGCATGTAATTGGGTGGCTATGACATTGTTTATGTTGGCATCATATCGGGCGCATTCCCCCTCGATGCGAGGGGTTTGAGCTATAAAAGTTCATTCGGACTCAGTGCAGTTGGCGGATTTTACACGACTTTTGAAAGAGGCCCACATTTCCTAATCATGTTTGTTACTGTGCAGTAAAGAATAATATCCTAAAAATGCCAGAGATGCGAGTAAGGGTAAACCTACGCACCTTGCTTCCAAAGCGACTGTTTAACCAATCTGGCTATTTTTTTTATAAATTTCTTATAACACTAGCCCTTTCAATATCCCACTGCTGGGAACGGGCCTCCCAACAATGCGAGGGGGTTTGAGCATATAGTCCACCACGGCGACCCAGGGCGGGTTGGTGAACTTAAAACGTTTTTTGAAGGGTACTCTCAGACGTGCAGGTTTCCTCAGAATGTTTTCCTTCGTCGCAGATGAAATTCAGAAGACCCAGAGGTGCGAGCCGGAGTTTTAACCTGCAATCCTTGTCACGTTTTACACGTGTCAAGCGTTTTACCAACTTGGCTAACATAAATTACTACTTATAATTTACTTACCCCATAAGTATTAAGCAGAAATAATGTTTGACCTGCATCATGATCGGCTCTCGTAAGTATGACTGAATCTTGCGGCCTGACAAAGACACTTGATCAAATAATACAATCAAAAGTACTTGCTAAAGCATTTACCACAAGAGCGCCATGAACATGTGATATATTTGTCGACCTAGTTAGCCCAGTTGGTAGAGACCCTGCTTTCTGTGCCGAGGGTCCCGGGTTCGATTCCCGGTAGGGAACAATCTTTGTGTGATGAGCACTTTTTTTATGTAGACAAACATTGTGCGCTCGTGACAGACTGTACATGGTGTTCTATTGAATATAAATAAACACCACCAGACGAACACACCAACTAAGCGGTGTGTGGTGGATGTCATACTAAACAAGACTCACCTCAGACTCCTTCACAATAGGTTTAATATGAGTCTTATCAGTAGTAAACTGACGTCGCGCTCAAGAACGGGGACTGTAGCACATCGGTAATAGCAATTCACACTCTACACGCGACACTAACCATTGTACAGTCGCGTATAAAATAAATGTATGTCTCCAACACAATTAGTACGTACCTGGTTGGTACCTGTATTTTTTGGTTGTTGACGCAAGTGTTTTTAATGTATTTAAACATGAACAAACGCGACAACATCAATTATTATTTTTAACAGATAAATCGATATTTTCCGATACTTATTTCGCTTGTAAGTAACAATTTTATTATACGGAGCATATACACATTGAAAAGCCTGGCAACACACTGCCTGCTTAACCTTACAGGTATTTTTTGGTGAAAAGCGATTTTTCATTATGGTTACTTTCCAGAAAATGTGTTGCTTTGGTTAATAATGTGTAATATATACCAATGTGTGCGTCACTTCGCTCGCTCGGCTGTCGTATGGTTGTAGTTCTAACCTAACCTAATTGATCTGGTCGGTATACTCTGATGTAGTAACTCCGACAAACTTGGATGTAGCGCTCTCTAGTATTTATATCTCAGGTTCCGGGCTAGTTAGGAAGTTGCTTTATACATGAAAGTTAAGAAAGAAAGAGCAGAAAAGAAAGAAAAGATTTTAGGCAATACTTCCTTCTCTCTTGTTCTTACGGAATACAGCAATAACCAATATAAAACAAAAGTGAATATAAAGATCAGACATACAGAGTTTTATGAGCTTAATAGGACTCAGCTCAGTATAAGGCTGCACTTGACTGCAGCGCTGATTCTAAACTAAAGCCGTGTAGAAACAAACGAACATAAAAGAAAAAAAAACATAATACACATTACTTACATATAATCTTTTATATCTTGTATGTTAGATGATATACCTAACCTCACATACACATTTTGTTTAACCTCAGTTCACGAGGATAGTGGCAGTGGCGGTGGCGGTGGCGGCCCCCTGTCACTAGGGGACATATTTTGTCTTTATTATAAATGTATATCTAGGCTTCACAGGCCGCACAGTTTTCTTGGTATGGAATTAAAAGGTTATTTATAGTAATTACGGGACTCAATAAACAAAACAATCCATCATATACATGTAGTAGTACTTAGTTTAGAAATTAATACACATTATACTAGTAAGTAGTACGACTTCTGTCGACTCACGCGCCAGTCATTTCGACTCACGCGTCAGTCATGTCGACTCACGCGCCAGTCATTTCGACTCACGCGCCAGTCATTTCGACTCACACAACAGTCAAGTCGACATACGCGTCAGTATGTGGACTCACACGTGACTATGATTTCAAGATATAATCAGTACCGATCAATGCGAATGCAGATGCTGATATTTATAATGGTGGTGAACATACGTGGTACTGATGCGCTCACAACAACTGGTAACTGGTACCTACTAAATACATGAAATGGGTGGTATACATAACATTGTATGGTTACATTGGGAGACATTTTAAGATTGTAAATTTGCGTACTCCAAGATGCTCTTCCAAAACGCCATGTCAGTTTCATCAGGGGCGCAGGCGACGCTCAGGTTGGACCCGATATCGACGTAGCATAGCGTCTCATTGTCGTACTCGGGCCAGGTGACTCCGAGAGAGTCGTCCGGAGTTGGGTTTCTGTGAATGAAGGATTTACTTAAATGTGCATATAATATAATATCGCTAGACGAACACACCAACTATACGATCCCACACAAAGCAACTCTTGTATTATGGGTCCCGTACAATGGACTGAGGGCGAACTCAGTATATAATACTTATAGATACTAAACATCCATGACTCGGGTATAAGCATTCGTACTCATCACACAAAGTTTGTCTCTACCAGGATTCGAACCCGGGACCCTCGGTGGAGAAAGCAGGGTGTCACTACCAACAGCGCACATCAGGTCGTCAATCATCAAAGTCAAGGTATTAATCATCTCTACTCTTGTTGAAATTTCAAAATGTAGGTACATTCCTTTGTGTTATTTTCATTCTGCGTTTGAATGCCAAGTGGTTTCATCTATTATTTTTAAATAATTTGATACATTGTTTTTTTCAGGAATTCAATTACAACAATCTCCTTACCCATATTTAGCAAAGTTAGTGAAGATTGTAGTTGCTTGCTCAATGAGTGCATACTCCGCGCTATCCTTATCCACTGTCATGTTCAGTGCCTTTGCGTCGAACAGATACATCAAGTCGTCCAGATGCGCGGCTCCTGAGATCTCATACTTGGCGCCCAGGTTACCGAACACATTCCTACTGGACACCTAATAAGAATATGTAAGAGAACATCTTGTTATTCGACAATTTCGGAAACTTAGCGTAAAATCTTTGAATGTCGTAAACAAAAGTAACATTATTCAAATAACTAACAAACTCTCTCATGTTACTCAAACTGATATTTTTATCTCCAAAGTAAAAATCTGTTATTTTGCCTGAAATCTCCAATATAGTGTCAGGCGTTGAACTATACAGAATCTTACTAGGCACGAGCATTTCTGCATATTTATTATAGCGTTCCACAAGATAATCTTCAAATTGCGTCATTGCCGTCAATACTTCCTCGTTAGTATAACCGAACATAACGTCCACTTCATTAATTCTACCTTCACTGAGGAGCACACTCGGGTCCTCGGACAAGAAGTTACATGATCCTTTTTTTTCAACGGTTGGAACAAAGGAAAAAACTTTAACGAAATTGTTAGTCATTAGTTCTGAAGCTAATACAGCAGGTAATGTGCCAACCAGTTTGTCTGCATCAACGCTTTGTAGAAATTCAAGAAGTTCAGTGTCGTATTCAGTCTCAAAATCCAATAATTTACCAAGCGCAAATGCTCGCCTTCGTGGTTCAAACTCTAATGAAAAATCGCAAAATGGCACCCCACTCATAGAAATTGCTCTTTGGAATAGACCATTGGATCTTGGCGATAGAATGTGATAAACTACAGAAGCTGATCCGGCACTCTGTCCAAAAATCGTCACGTTCTTAGGATCTCCCCCGAACGCTGCAATGTTAGCTTGAATCCATTCCAAGGCAGCTACTTGATCTTTCATACCAGCATTGCCTGGCACCTCTTCAGTGTCCAACGAAAGGAATCCGAGGCTGTCTAATCGGTAATTCAGTGTAACGACTATAACATCCTTCCTTACTAGAAAATCTGGTCCATAATTGTCAACATTACCGGATCCTGCTCTATACCCACCCCCATGAATGAACACCATGACTGGTAGTGGATTGTCAGGGGTTAAAGTTGGGCTGTAAACGTTCACGAACAGACAATCTTCATTGCCGGGAATCAGTACGTTAGTGAAGTAGTTCACTTGAGGGCACACGGAGCCGTGCTCAGTTGCATTCCTCACGCCATCCCAGGATACTGGCGGTTGTGGTGCCTGGACAAAACAATTTATGATCAACGTTCTACAATTTAAACACTTAGATACAGTTGAGAGTAAATATAAGTGATTATAAATATTGCATGAAATGACATACTTCTTTATTCACATAATTATTAGCAAAAGGTACCATCAAATTGTATTTAGGACGTAATCTTCTATTATGTTATTTTGATGAAACTGATAATATATAGGGTGAATATTTCAAGTGGACGTGGATGGCCAAATCTGAAATGAACCTGTTGATTTAGAAAATTTGGATTAAACTAGTATCCTTAGTTTTTTTCTCAATGTTATCATCTAAAAATGCTTTGTAATACCGTTGTAAACATAAATACCTTAAACCTGAGGGTTCCCACCGGAGGCTCCGCATAAGGTATGCCTTTGAAGCTGTAGTAGTACATGTCTTCGGTGACTGTTTGAAGTAGCTCTCCCGAGAGCCAGCCCTGCTCCACTTGCACTAGATTCTCATTGCATGCTGAGGTTGGTACAGCACTGCTCAATACAAACATAATAGCAAATTTAAATTATTTATGGTAACACAAAGAAACGATCAAGGACAATGTCTCATTCGTACTTGGACATATATGATTCGGGTACACCCATTCGTGTTCATCACACAAAATTTGCTCCCACTGGGATTCGTACCCGGGGCTTCCGGTACAGAAAGCAGGGTCTCTAACAACCATGTCAATGTGCTTCGACGAGATTTGAACCTTGCATTATCGTCTGCTATTTATTATTACACATAAATCTTTAAATGATGAAGCAAAAAAATATTTTGACTTTCATCATGAGGGGCTATCGCCAGAATGACTTGGATCTTGCGGCCGGTGAAGACACTTGATTAAATAATACATTCTACATAATTTATTTATGACATTTTGCACGATTAAAATTATTTGCAACCGCTCTATCAATTGACACAGACCAGTCAGTCAATAACAAATACTTAGACAGCTTATACGAGACCACATCATCGAGTATTCCAATACATTTATTAACCTCATAATTATTATTCATAATAATTCAACAGTTGCTTGTAAATTAGAAATCAAAAACGACGTTATTTAACTACAAGTCTATAATAGCTACGCATATACTTCACTTACAAGTTGCAGAGTCGTGTATAAATTAAAATCTTCTTTCTGATTAAGTGTATTTTTCTGTTGACACAAGTGTTTCTTTACTATGTGTACGATTTTGGAAATTATAATAACATATAAAATCAAGGTTCTTTATACATATAAATGTATATTATCCTGGATACTTATTTGGCATGTTACAAGCGACGCGGGCGGACGCCAGTTAAAAATATAAAAACAAAAGATAATTAAGGTAGAAGCTCAGGTCAGGGCGCGAAATTCAAAATTTCAATGGTTTTGAAAAAATACCTAAAGCGATATAACACCATAAAGAGTGGTTTTTACAAACCTTATGGTATTGTATCGGATTAGGTATTTTTTTAAGCAAACTTAATACATCGAGACATCCAATGCAGAATGCTAATATCGCAAAAAACTAAATTACATCGTAAAGATGTCCAAATTTTTCGTAAAAAAATAAAAACCATTAAAATTTTGAATTTCGCGCCCTGACCCCTTAAGAACAAACTATCAAACACACGTTCTTTAATTAATAATGAACAATACGTCACGACTAAACAATCAGTACGTCAAGTGCGAGATTATTCGTAAGGTAACTGTATAGTTTATAGTTTACGAATTTAGACACTTTTTATGGTAAATTGAACAGCGCCCCTAGCGCATAGTATTTGAATCATTATATTTTTGGGGTCAAGTCACCTTCGTCCGTAGGAGAATTAAGTACCCTCGAGATACCTTACACGTGACCCTGGGTGGTGCCAACTAGGTGACAACTCTACTGGTGGTAGGCTTCGGCCGTGGTTAGTCACCACCCACTGAACAAAGCCATGTCGCCAAGCGGCCTAGCCGTGTTCCGGCATGATGTTCGGTGTTGCCATTCATGGATGGCGGGTCAGATCAGTTGCGCTGCATGTGCCTAGTGAATGTAGCTCTCTGTCTCGATCTACTGCCGCCTTCCTACCTAGGCAAATATGCTCCATCGTAGATCTCATCGTCACTTACCATCAGGTGAGATCGAGATCAAATACTTGCCTATAAATGTATAAAAAAAAAAAACTGAATACAATGTGTCTAAATACATAGACTATGAAGTATACGGTTAGTTTACAAATAATCTTGAATTTGACGTCCTGATTGTTTGAAACAAAGGCATTACAACAATCGAAGACTTGATTCGATTATCTCTCGATCGCCGCAGTCGAGATCGAGTCGCGATAAGCAAATTCGATAGTATCATTGTGTGAATTCTTTCTTTGTTGCCTAATATTTAGATCATGTCTTGTGCAACTTTTAATCTATGGTTCTTAGAAACGTTACCAAACAATGGTTAACGTACGGATGACCAAAATAGAAAAAGCTCAAGATCCGCGGACAAAAACAAATGTGCGTTTGGCAATCTTTATGTGTGTTAATGTATAATAATAATAATAATAATAAGCCCCTTGTCGTCTTATATGACGGCCTTTTTAGGGGGCCCACCTAACGAGTGGCGAGTCGCCACCTGCCAATCATAATTGGATAAAAGCTGATTATGGCAGGTGTCCGCAACCCTTTCAATAGCCCTATCTCATGTCCATCCAAACCTCAATCCATATACTCAATTATCATTCCATATTCCTGCAATAGTTCCTCCGCCTGCTGAGGTCAATTCGCTGTTTATGCTATCATTTTCAGCAATTGACCCCAGCAGGTGGCTAACATAACATTAAAATTCTCAATAAGGGCCTCTACGTGTTGGACCCATGTCTCCACGCAAGCCTTCCAAAAATCCGGGTATAGCCCGTGTAAAGAGAGATACATAATAATAATAAATGACCTAAATATCCAAGCACTTTTTACACCTTAGACACTTGGCTCCGTCCCGTGCCTACGGATTTACCTCCCCTTCAACAAGGAGAGAGAAAGATATTTCAAAAAAAAATAATAATAATAATAATAATGTTTATTAACCAAAAACAGATTTACAGATATTTTATGTATACATACATTGTGGTTACAATTTAATAATAATATTTTAAATACCTGTCAGTTATTGACAAAAACTATATGATATATATAATAGGCTGATGTTATTGTTTTCATGTGAGCTGTTATTTTTATCTGTGTATCTTTTATCAGATTTTCATGAGAATTCGGTCATTATTAAAGTGGTGACATACAATTACATAATGTATTATACACTTCGACATAATGCCAGCGCTACACCACTCGTTGCATATATAATGCCAGCGCTACACCACTCGTTGCATATATAATGCCAGCGCTACACCACTCGTTGCATATATAATGCCAGCGCTACACCACTCGTTGCATATATAATGCCAGCGCTACACCACTCGTTGCATATATAATGCCAGCGCTACACCACTCGTTGCATATATAATGCCAGCGCTACACCACTCGTTGCATATATAATGCCAGCGCTACACCACTCGTTGCATATATAATGCCAGCGCTACACCACTCGTTGCATATATAATGCCAGCGCTACACCACTCGTTGCATATATAATGCCAGCGCTACACCACTCGTTGCATATATAATGCCAGCGCTACACCACTCGTTGCATATATAATGCCAGCGCTACACCACTCGTTGCATATATAATGCCAGCGCTACACCACTCGTTGCATATATAATGCCAGCGCTACACCACTCGTTGCATATATAATGCCAGCGCTACACCACTCGTTGCATATATAATGCCAGCGCTACACCACTCGTTGCATATATAATGCCAGCGCTACACCACTCGTTGCATATATAATGCCAGCGCTACACCACTCGTTGCATATATAATGCCAGCGCTACACCACTCGTTGCATATATAATGCCAGCGCTACACCACTCGTTGCATATATAATGCCAGCGCTACACCACTCGTTGCATATATAATGCCAGCGCTACACCACTCGTTGCATATATAATGCCAGCGCTACACCACTCGTTGCATATATAATGCCAGCGCTACACCACTCGTTGCATATATAATGCCAGCGCTACACCACTCGTTGCATATATAATGCCAGCGCTACACCACTCGTTGCATATATAATGCCAGCGCTACACCACTCGTTGCATATATAATGCCAGCGCTACACCACTCGTTGCATATATAATGCCAGCGCTACACCACTCGTTGCATATATAATGCCAGCGCTACACCACTCGTTGCATATATAATGCCAGCGCTACACCACTCGTTGCATATATAATGCCAGCGCTACACCACTCGTTGCATATATAATGCCAGCGCTACACCACTCGTTGCATATATAATGCCAGCGCTACACCACTCGTTGCATATATAATGCCAGCGCTACACCACTCGTTGCATATATAATGCCAGCGCTACACCACTCGTTGCATATATAATGCCAGCGCTACACCACTCGTTGCATATATAATGCCAGCGCTACACCACTCGTTGCATATATAATGCCAGCGCTACACCACTCGTTGCATATATAATGCCAGCGCTACACCACTCGTTGCATATATAATGCCAGCGCTACACCACTCGTTGCATATATAATGCCAGCGCTACACCACTCGTTGCATATATAATGCCAGCGCTACACCACTCGTTGCATATATAATGCCAGCGCTACACCACTCGTTGCATATATAATGCCAGCGCTACACCACTCGTTGCATATATAATGCCAGCGCTACACCACTCGTTGCATATATAATGCCAGCGCTACACCACTCGTTGCATATATAATGCCAGCGCTACACCACTCGTTGCATATATAATGCCAGCGCTACACCACTCGTTGCATATATAATGCCAGCGCTACACCACTCGTTGCATATATAATGCCAGCGCTACACCACTCGTTGCATATATAATGCCAGCGCTACACCACTCGTTGCATATATAATGCCAGCGCTACACCACTCGTTGCATATATAATGCCAGCGCTACACCACTCGTTGCATATATAATGCCAGCGCTACACCACTCGTTGCATATATAATGCCAGCGCTACACCACTCGTTGCATATATAATGCCAGCGCTACACCACTCGTTGCATATATAATGCCAGCGCTACACCACTCGTTGCATATATAATGCCAGCGCTACACCACTCGTTGCATATATAATGCCAGCGCTACACCACTCGTTGCATATATAATGCCAGCGCTACACCACTCGTTGCATATATAATGCCAGCGCTACACCACTCGTTGCATATATAATGCCAGCGCTACACCACTCGTTGCATATATAATGCCAGCGCTACACCACTCGTTGCATATATAATGCCAGCGCTACACCACTCGTTGCATATATAATGCCAGCGCTACACCACTCGTTGCATATATAATGCCAGCGCTACACCACTCGTTGCATATATAATGCCAGCGCTACACCACTCGTTGCATATATAATGCCAGCGCTACACCACTCGTTGCATATATAATGCCAGCGCTACACCACTCGTTGCATATATAATGCCAGCGCTACACCACTCGTTGCATATATAATGCCAGCGCTACACCACTCGTTGCATATATAATGCCAGCGCTACACCACTCGTTGCATATATAATGCCAGCGCTACACCACTCGTTGCATATATAATGCCAGCGCTACACCACTCGTTGCATATATAATGCCAGCGCTACACCACTCGTTGCATATATAATGCCAGCGCTACACCACTCGTTGCATATATAATGCCAGCGCTACACCACTCGTTGCATATATAATGCCAGCGCTACACCACTCGTTGCATATATAATGCCAGCGCTACACCACTCGTTGCATATATAATGCCAGCGCTACACCACTCGTTGCATATATAATGCCAGCGCTACACCACTCGTTGCATATATAATGCCAGCGCTACACCACTCGTTGCATATATAATGCCAGCGCTACACCACTCGTTGCATATATAATGCCAGCGCTACACCACTCGTTGCATATATAATGCCAGCGCTACACCACTCGTTGCATATATAATGCCAGCGCTACACCACTCGTTGCATATATAATGCCAGCGCTACACCACTCGTTGCATATATAATGCCAGCGCTACACCACTCGTTGCATATATAATGCCAGCGCTACACCACTCGTTGCATATATAATGCCAGCGCTACACCACTCGTTGCATATATAATGCCAGCGCTACACCACTCGTTGCATATATAATGCCAGCGCTACACCACTCGTTGCATATATAATGCCAGCGCTACACCACTCGTTGCATATATAATGCCAGCGCTACACCACTCGTTGCATATATAATGCCAGCGCTACACCACTCGTTGCATATATAATGCCAGCGCTACACCACTCGTTGCATATATAATGCCAGCGCTACACCACTCGTTGCATATATAATGCCAGCGCTACACCACTCGTTGCATATATTTTTTTTTTAACCCAAAATTCTGTTTATAATCGTTGTGCTTCATCCTTGAGCACATAACTAAGGTGCTCACACTAGAACAAAACATCTAAATACATCAATACCAAATTTGGTCGTAACCATAATATTCATAATTTTAAAATTGGGTAATTATATCAATTACATACCAGACATATATTTAATCATATTGAAATAATATCCTTCCGTATGCATAGACATCTCATCCATTTATAGATATCAGCGTGGGAGTGGGGGAAATAATTATACAGCTTATAAACGATAAAAATATCTGACCAAATGTAAGTATGTAATACAATTCAATATTCATATCCACGTAAAACATTGCTACATAAAAATACTATTTTAACACTTTAAAAAGTATATTATCTCTTACCAGCGAATAGCACCAAAGTGGTATTCATAAACAAGACGTAACATAAATACATTTTAAAATGCTAAGCTCGCGTATTCCAAGATACTCTTCCAAAATGCCATGTCAGCTGCATCAGGGGCGCAGGCGACGGTCAGATTGGACCCGATATCGACGTAGCATAGCGTCTCATTGTTGTACTCGGGCCAGGTGACTCCGAGAGAGTCGTCCGGAGTTGGGTTTCTATAATAAAGGAAGTACATTATTGTTAAAAAAGTTAAATGTGGATCTACTCTTGTTGAAATTTCAAAATGCACTCTGATTCGTGTTCCTTATCATATAAGCTTTGAATGCTAAAAGTTTGCAGCTCTTATTTTAAATTTATTTCATATAACATTAAGGACAAATAAAAGTTTACCTTTATGAATTAAATAATAATAATCTGCGTACCCATATTTAGCAAAGTTAGTGAAGACTGTAGTTGCTTGATCAATGAGTGCATACTCCGTGCTATTCTTATCCACTGTCATATTCATTGACTTCGCGTCATATAGATACATCATGTCATCCAGATGCCCCGCTCCCACGATCCCATACTTAGCGCCCAGTTCGCCGTACACATTCCTACTCGACACCGACGAGAATTTGTAAGAAAACATCTTGTTATCAGAGAATTTTGGAAATTTGGCGTAGAACCTTTGAATGTCGTAAACAAAACTGGCATTATTCATGTAACTAACAAACTCTCTCATGTTACTCAAACTGATATTTTTATTTCCAAAATAAAAATCAGCTATTTTGCCTGAAATTTCTAATATAGTGTCGGGTGTTGAACCAAACAGTATCTTAGTTGGCACGAGCATTTCTGCATATTTATTGTAGCGTTCCACAAGATAATCTTCAAACTGTGTCATTGCCGTCAATACTTCCTCGTTAGTATAACCGAACATAACGTCCACTTCATTAATTCTACCTTCGCTGAGTAGCACTCTAGGGTCCTCGGACAAGAAGCTACATGATCCATTTTTTTCAATAATTGGAACAAAAGAAAAAAGCTTTACAAAATTGTTGATAGTTGGTTCGGACGCTAATACAGCAGGTAATGTGCCAACTAGTTTATCAGCATCAACACTTTGCAGAAATTCAAGAAGTTCAGTGTCGTTTTTAGTTTCAAAGTCCAATAGTTTTCCAAGTTCAAATGCTCGCCTTCTTGGATGAAACTCTAAAGCAAAATCGCAAAAAGGCACCCCACTCATAGAAATTGCTCTTTGAAATAGACCTTTAGATCTTGGTGACAGAATGTGATAAGCTACAGAAGCTGATCCGGCACTCTGACCAAAAATTGTCACGTTCTTAGGATCTCCTCCGAATTCTGCAATGTTAGCTTGAATCCATTCCAAGGCAGCTACTTGATCTTTAATTCCAGCATTGCCTGGCACCTGTTCAGTGTCCAACGAGAGGAATCCGAGGCTGTCTAATCTGTAATTCAGTGTAACAACTATAACAGACTTCCTTACTAGAAAATCTGGTCCGTAATTGTCAACATTACCGGATCCTGATGCAAACCCGCCCCCATGAATGAACACCATGACTGGTAGTGGATTGTCAGGGGTTAAAGTTGGGCTGTAAACGTTAAGGAACAGACAGTCTTCATTGCCGGGAGTCAATACGTTCGTGAAAATGTTGACTTGAGGGCACACAGAGCCGTGCTCAGTTGCATTCTTTACTCCATCCCAGGGTACTGGTGCTTGAGGTGCCTGGATAAAATAATTGATAATCATCAGAATAATAATGGTTCTCCTGACCAAATTTTGGTCACAATGGCCAGTCTCAACGGAGACTAGCCAACTGAATTAGCCAACTGGCACTATAGTGCACAAGTGTGTGTGCAAGCGCAGTTGCACTCTGCCTTCCCTCACACCATCACACTCATACGCCGATAGGACGGCTGACGGCTTTACCTGTTTATGTAGTTAGTACAATGTGTTTAAGTATTACATTTTAATGTTGGGGATTTAGGTACCTAATAAACATGTCGGTCCCATGCTACGTTCTGTGTAACACTCATCAGTTATACATACATACCTATACAGTAAGTACTTGACCTACTGTATAGGTTTTCACTTACTAAAATGTGAACCTAATGAGAGATAACTTTGCATCAATTATATAATACCTTAAACCTGAGGGTGCCCACGGGCGGCTCCGCATAAGGTATGCCTTTGAAGCTGTAGTAGTACATGTCTTCGGTGACTGTCTGCAGGAGCTCTCCCGAGAGCCAGCCCTGCTCCACTTGCACTAGAGTCTCATTGCTTGCGGTGATTAGTATAGCACTGTCCAATACAAACATATTAGCAAATTTAAATCATTTACGGTTATAAAAAAATCACTATTTTAATCAATCAACCCTGATAGCTATATTAGATCACAAGAAGGTGCAGGGTGTGGGTTACGCAATACATCGACACGACTTTCTGTCTTTTGTAATAGGTGCGTGCAGGTTTCGACCAAAGATTGCCGGTAGTTACCTGAAAATTCCAGAGGGAAAATTCCGGAATAACTTGGCTGTCAGTGGTATTTACAATTTTATAAAAATAACTCACCGTATAAATATTAAGAATAAATGCTTGAACTCCATCATGTTGCGCTCTCAAATTTAGAACTGAAACTCGCGGCTGGATGAAGACACTTGTTTAAATAAGGCTTTAGATTGACATACTTAATTATATAATTTATCACGGTATGCTAAATAAATGAAATGTCGCTCAAAATTCGGCTGCCGTGCTATTCAGTCATGAACAAATAAATGTTCAGGGTGGAACAGCTAATACGCGCAACAGTAAGAAGTTTTCGTTGGTAAATTATTTTGGACGATTTTTCTCGGTATGCGCGCCCGATTGATTGATAGAAACCCTTGGTTAGAGTGTCAATGTGTGTGTTCAAACATGTAGGCAGGTCTTACCGATCTTATGATCGAAATTTATAAAAGGCAAAAAGCCGGAATAAAGATCAACTGAATCAGTATAAATTTGGCGTGCATAGTTCACTGTAGACAGTTTTGCAATCTAGTAATAATAATATTCGCTTGTACAGTTATTAAACAGATGCACAACTAATTGCGAGAACTCGTTAACTTTTAATTAATATTTCATAACATATCATTGAATATAAGTGACAATTAGAAATTAATAATTCGCCAAGACTTTTAACCACACATTGCGCCGAGTAAGAACGTAAAAAATCGTGTAAAATAATTAAGTCAGCTACAAGTACACGTACCTATGTTGTCTTCCAATAATTATATACTTGTATACATTAAATCAAAACAAATATTGACAATACACCGTACATTACAACGCAATACATTTATATGATAATTCTTTTGTAAAATGGGTATACTTACGTGAATAAATTATTATAAATGTAATCTCCAATCCATAAAACTGTCTTACATGTAGTTTTAATATTTCACTACAATGACGGTTTGTTTCTTATGAAGTTATATTTTCACAATGTCAATGTGTTTCATTTGTAGGGTCTGCGCGTAAAACGTTCTGCACGAACGGAACGCATTTTTTTTGTCTATGACTTTGTTTCGCCTTTAAAAAAATATTATTATGTATACTAGCGCACCAGAGACAGGAGATTTTATTAATTACCTAAATAAATATTACAATATTTTTTCATATAAATCCATCATTTCATTCAACAATAAATAAATCAAAATACCCTACACCATTATTACATCCACCAAAGGGTAAGAACCAAAATAATCTTCTGCACGTAGTCCGACAAGAAACCCTAAACAAAATACTTTTACAAGTTGGGACGGATGGACGCACAAGTTGATTTTCTTGAATGTTTAAAACTATAAAGAAGGTTCTGTAAAAATAAACAAGAAGTATAAGACTATTTAGGTGGTGGTCAAACATTGGAAAATCTAACAATACGTACCTATCTGGCCATTGGTACTGTACCGTTCAACCTCCTGCGTGTCTTAGCTTACGACGTTGACATTGGCAGAATCGTATTAGGCCTAGTCTCATTTAGACATTTTATATAGAGAATCGTATGTTTTAAAAACCGTCGCTAGAGGCGCTGTTCAATACTGCATACAAAATGTCTTTTAGGTTACGAATAATCCCGAAATTGACCCATAAATGTACTTTATTTGTATTTTTATTCTTTTACGAGATACGTCCAATTTGATTTCAATATAAGTAATAGCAATACATAGATTATATAACTATGCAATGAAAAAAAACATAGTCAATAACCCTGTTAGTCGTTAGTTGTAACTACCTTATATTTTTATTCCTAGGGTAGAACCTTTTATTTTTATTTTATTATAAACGTTAGGCACTGGCTGAACCTGCATACTTCGCTAGGGCGGCATCATATTACTTATATTGTCACACACAATCACCTTCTATTGAAAAAGGCCCATTGCAAAACTAGGCCGATTGTGGGCAAATATTCCAAGTGTACTCGAGCCGATCTTGGACAATCACGCACAAAATTCTGTTGATATAATTTTAGCCGCCCCTGCCTGACTTCATACGCGTAGACTTTAGCTTTTTGACTACCCTGTTTGCCATCCTAGTGACATAGTTAGATCTGGGGTACCCCCACAATTACTTGTTGTTCGCGGTTTTGCTAATTATGAGGGTACCCCAGTTCTAACTATGACACTAGGACGGCAAACACCTCAGTCATCCCGTGAACATGGTTTCTGTAAAGCAGCCGAATCGTCCGGAACGTAAAAAACATAAAATATACGCGATAAAATCCGTACAATTAGTTTTATTTCAACGCCTGATATTGTTGAAAGTGCATGCTGGACCAAGCAAGCTGCTTAACCTTTTTAATTACATATTTTTTATCACGAAACACTTTTCATAATGTCAGTACTAGTATGAAGCTTACTCCTTTGACAACTCAATTGGCTATCTATCAGCAGTCAATCTACCCAACTGGAGTTGACAGCACATTATTATGCCTGATCTTTATCATCACGCCGAAACGCCTTGGGTGTAGACAATGTAGACACTGCTAGATTCTGTTCTGATAAGTAGACATTTATAAAATGTATGGTCGTTATTTGAATATGAGTGGAGCAGTGGAGGACCCGATTGGCACTGTTTGTAGTGACCTTGCTTTCTTTACTGAGGGTCCTGGGTTCGAATCCCGGTACGGGAAAACTTTGTGTGTTGGGGACGAATGTTTGTTGAATGTTGTTGTCTTGGATGTTTAAATCTGTACAATTTGCATTGTGACCAAAATACCATCGGCGAAATGTAGGTGCATTGCATTGCACCTCTGCCTACCTCTTCGGGGATTACAGGCGTAATGGTGTATTATTATATGTATATTTATAGATATTTAACGGCCATGGCTCAGGTACGATTGTATCCCGAATGTTTATTTGTGCTCATCACACAACATTTGCCCCTATCGCAATTCGAACCCAGAACCCTCGGTACAATCGGGTAGTCATTCACAAACATAACTATATCTTATTCATATCTGTAAAAAAAAATAACTAACTTCATACATGCATCATCGAATAGAAAATAAATATTTGTAGTGATTAGTTCACCGCTTGTAACATTCTGTAACCTTCAGAGACTGTGTCCTTTTTTGACATTGAATTTGGTAAATATTTATTTGAGATTCCTCCGTCCAACTTTATGGGATTACGATCGTGGTGTTATATGTGTACACACATGCAACACTTGAATTAATATCAGCTTGTAAAAAAAAAAATACAACCGAACTGAGAACCTCCTCCGTTTTGAAGTCGGTTAATAAAACAAAGGGCGCCCTTACGTAACCAGGGTGTCCATGCTTTATCACCTGTCTGGATCTATCAATGGAACAAAACAACAAATGGGGGTTTCTTAACATCCGCACAAAGTTTGAGGCCGAATCCGAATAAAACAATTAAACCGTTGTGCAAACCATTGACAATAACAATAGGGACACCATAATACTGTTCAATTATTTTGAGATATTTTTTTCTAATAGAAAATTTGTAATCGTTAATAAATTGCTAGTATAGGGAAAATTATGGTATTCACCTACAAATAAATATTAAAACTGTAGTTATACATTAATGAGCCGTTAAATTAAAAAAAAACTCCTGACCTCAGAATGAGGTTATAATTGTAATAAAATAGAACACTGAACTCACTTCATTGTGTTATGTTCACACAGCAATTGTATTTTATGGCTCAACGGACCTCCTCCATTGATGTAATTTGAAAGCTTATTTCTGAATTCAAACCCTAAGTAATTTTTAAAGTCAGTGTTTATTTCCTCATTACTCTATTATAGTAAATTCTTTATTTATTTTATAAGCCTTTGAGGTTGCTTTGCCTTGGTTCGATCTCAAATTCGTCCAAGGAGGTACCGATTGAGATTATCTTGTTGGATATTCTAGGTATCATGCTTAGCCACTGGGCTAGGCACAAGTCTATGGCAATTTACCGAACATTCTTGGTAATGGACTAGTGCTCGGAAAACAGCCATAGGTTTGCCCCCTTTTACGTATACAAGATATATTACAATAAACTCACTACATAGCTCTTAGAGGAACAGAGCAACAATATGCATGGTTCTTTCCGTGAAAAAAAAATGCGATGTGACTAGAGAAATGAATCAGAATATTTTTATTAATGTCAACCATTAAGTACAGTACTTATGAATCGTCAAAACTGACACAAAATTTTAAACTACTACCTTACCACCTGTTCGGAATGCCGTTCCTATGGAAAAGAACAGGCAACAAAGTCCATGACTTCTCTTTTTAAAAATATCTTTTCCATGTTTGTTGTTATAGGTGTGTGAAAACAATGTAGGAACGACTAGGTAAGTTGAGTAGCTTGTCATTAACTACTAACTCTAATACAAGTTAATGGCTACATGGTTCACATTTACAAAGTATTTTTGTAAATGATCAATTTCTAGAATAGTCCCTATTATATTTTAAATCATGGCTACATTATTGATAGCGTGCAAGCTATCCGGTGGCCTGATTTATCAGCTGTCCTAAAACTACATCCGACTTTTGTTCTATTACCGATTAATTAATAAGTAGGTTCAACACCACCACTAACACTGTGGGTATGAACGACCGAATGGCAACTTACAAACAAGATATATTTTCTAAGTAAATAGACACAATAGTAATTTGTGATGCGAGGTTGCAAAGCTGTTATTTGGTGCGAGCGTTTGTATTGAGTACCGAGCGAGCGAAGGACTGAGAGAATCAAAGGATTCAAAGGAACGAGACATAATAATTTTACAGCCGCTCGAAACACACAACTTTTCATCTCTCAAAAGCGAGGAAAGTGCTAAATTAAAAACAATTCAAATATTATAATTAATCAACGTTTCATTATTCATAGCATTAAGCATGCCCTGCAAACTACGTTATCTATTTGGTTAATATCCCGGGGGGTTAATATATTAACCAAATGCGGCCTTTCCGAGTTAGTGAGATGAAAAATAACAACGGGCAATAATAAAAAAAACGGAATGGCGTCCACGAAGTTCCTCCCACACTCACAATATTTACCACAAACTAAGTATTAGGTCTCATACTGTTATTGCCCATTAAACCTATATTCCGTGAAGAGTGTATGTGTAAAGTAATTTCATGTAGCATACATTGTGAACACGAGATCTGTTTTAATTATTTTGTTTGAACAAAACTTGCTTTTACATAATTCTCACATATAAATTATATGCCGGATTCGCTCGCAACTACTAAGTATTTGTATCTACGATCTTTCTCACGAGATAATTATCTTATGATAATTACGTAATTCTTTACGTAAACTGAAATATCTAGGGATTACTGGTATGAATGATTAAATTTTATTGAAATAGACGATAATCCTAGGCCGATAAAAGTCACATTGGAATACAGCTGAAAAAAAATCTGATTTTTGTAAAGGCCGTGCTAAATAAATCACGGGGATAGGGAATTATATATAACATAATAATTAGCTATAATGAAGCTATTTTGTGTGCAATTTTCGTTTCCTCCTATTTATATTTCGGTAATTTTAGGTGTGGGTTCCAAGACAATTAGCTTTCCCCAGGACTTGGGGACTCGGAGTATCCTGGCTTACAGGAGTCACAGTGATGAGAGTGTATAGCAGATCAAGTCCCATAGAAGAAGCGTGATTAGCGTTAATCAGCCGAAACGTAAAAACATAAAATAATCGCGATAAAATCTGTAAAATAAGTTTTATTTCAAAGAAGCTCCGCTTTATGTTACTGACGCAATAAAAATCGAATAGATTTCATAGGGTTACAATATACCTAGTTAAATCTAGCGAAGCGCATCGTATTAAAACAATAGATTTAATAACAATGGCACAGGATCTGTGTCCCGGTCAAGGCAACACGTCGTTCGAGAAAAATGGATGATTCCGAGTTTAAATAATTGTTAGCAGTTTGTTTGTTGTCGTTTTGTGGGAAGGTCAGGGTTAATGCTCACTTAAATAGATGCTAGTGTATTAATTTTACAAACCTTACTAAACTACATGAATACTACGATCTGATTAGCGCAGTGGGTGGTGACCCTGCTTTCTGTGCCGAGGTTCCCGAATTTCAATTCCGGTTTTAGTTGGTAAGAATCCCACATAACCCGGCCCTCTCCCACACAGAGGCCGGGTATGGCCATGTCGAGTCAATTGTATACCATCCATTTTGATCCCTGGGAGAGGAAGAATCCCTACGTATAAAGCTGCCTGGGACTGATCGGTCAAATATCTAGCATCAATTAAGGTTTATGGTATCAAAGTGTAGCGTGTGTGCGCCAAGCATGACAGCTCACTGGAGATTTTTTTTCGTTCTAATAAACATGGCTATAAAAAAAATATTTTCGTAAAAAAACAAGCCCTCTGAGTTTCTCATCTGATCTTTTCATTTGAGGTCGCGTTCCGATCCGGTTGAAGAGTTATGAAAAAAAGATGTAAATGACAATGTGTTAGTGCCCCCGTAGGCCTATACGAAATAAATGATTTGACTTGGATTTTGACAAAAAAAAACAAATTTGTGCAAATTCCCTTACAAATTATAGCAAAGCGGTCACGATTGGCTGCGTAATGACGAATTACGGCGCATCATCGTAACTATAGCCATTTATAGGTTGTTTTTCTTTTGTGTATTATTACAACATCATGTGGGAACAACCTTTGGGTGAAGCCTTTAATGGACGAGCAACGAACATCTTGTAAACCGAAAATCTTATACTAAATTATACAGGTACTATGTTTTTTATATCACCAGACAAACACACCAACTATATAATCCAAAATTCAGCTAAGTTTTATTGGTACCAATAGACTGGGGCTATCCTAGTAACACCTAGACCAGAGTAAATAACGAAAAGATTATTTCAAAGTCAAATCATTTCTTTTGTATGGGCCTACGGGGGTATTTACAAATTGTATTTATTTTCCTTTTACTCCATTGCCGAAGTTTGCCCAAACCTGCAACCACCCAGTGCAGTGAGTCCATTGTTAGGTCCAAGGGACCGGTATGGCTTAAGACGCCTCGGTATTTGTCCCCGTTGATGCTACTATGGTAGGTACTTATTTTCATATTTCCTTGATATCTCACTCCTGAGCAAAGGCTTCCTCGCTTCCCCATCTCTCCCCCGAGCTATATTTGTCACGATGTTCCCGAAGAGGTGTTTAAATAATTTCCCCATCTTCGCCTTGGTTGGCCTCTACGTCAGTTCTATCTCGAATACTCTTAATACTCGCAGTCTAATTCCCTTTCTATTTGAGTTATGGAGCGCAAGTTCTTTATGTCTACAGTTTCCTTACCTTCTCAAATCCTGATAAGTAACAGATATCGTTGCGTCCAGGCTCTCACAGCGAACAATGACTGTTGTAACATTGTTGTAACTGATTTTAGCCGCTGTTACGTTGGGCAATTATTCGGTTGATGTTGTTTTACAACATATCATGAGAATAGCGGTGTTTACGTCAGAATACTATTTTTAGGTTGAATATATGTATGTATTTGGGGCGTAAAATAAATATTAATTATTATTATGAGCTGTCATACAAAATTATATAACATTAAAAAGAAAGTACCTACCGTAGGACCAAATCCGCCATTTCTCGATTTTTTTATTTGTCTAACTCAGCGCGACTCAAAAGGACTACTAGACTGATTATGATGAAATTTAGGAGGGCTTGGTTATAACTCGGATCAACATGGTCAATGAATAAGATTCCTTTATTCCGGGATCCGGGATCCGGGTAAGTAACGACTGAGTAAGTAACTAAAGATTTTTGTTTTAATAAACAATACTAATACTATGATTAAATAATCGCAATCGCAAAGTTAAGTATCGCTTTATTTGGAGTCATTTCACTTTGCCCTCACCATTACCAGTGCGTGGTTACGGGATTCAGTGCAATTAATCGGAGGTGGTTATAAATCACTGCAAAATGGTATTGTTGTCGTGATCGACGCGGTTAGCCGGGTGTTATCATAGATTAAGTTGAACCAATCAAAATATATTCCGTTTCGAATATATTTTAATTTACGAGCGGTGTCCAGATTTTCTATACTCACATGGAAATATAGTGGAGTACCTATTTTTTATTAATAATCATTTTTTGATTCTTTTCCTTGGTTTTTTTAATTTATATTTTCACAAAATCAGATCACGCCAAATCCATTACTATTAAAGCTTTTATGCTGCTGTTAAATATCTTAATTAAGTGGTTATGTTAAAATGCCGCCTCTGCACGTTAATCTTTGAAACAATTGCGCAAGCGCAAGACGCACCTCTATTATTTTACGCGGGAATCGTTACACACTAATCATGTTATTGTCATACCATCTAAAACTACCAAGCTAAAGTAAACTCAATGCACAAACGTATATGGTATCTTTTAAAACGGCCGGCCATAGGTATTTGGAGAATTTAGTTCGAGCGATGCGTGTAGGTAAATCGATTTGGAAGTAGGTTTACAGCCAATAAACATTACTGAACCTAAACAAGGTGTGTTTAATCTTTGGTTTGTGTTAAACAAGACTCTACCTAGACCTAGAGCATGTTTCTCTTTGAAAACTGGATATAGAATAGAATATAAATTGTTAAATATAGTTTATCATCACAGCTCACATATGTATAGTTTAACCATTAGAACGAATAGTTACCTAATAGGTACCCGGTAAATTATTCCCCTTCTGAAAAGGGGGATATGGTGGGCTGTGTGATACCTAAAATGGCTTCCTTCTCAGCATGAAATTATGATATTAGTTGTGCAAACTAAGCGCATTGTCTATGGTGAATATGTAACATATCAAGTACTATTCGTATCATTAATAAACTAGGTATTGAGACAGCTACTTGCATAGTCAGACATACAGATTAATTTAGATAGCCAGCTGCGCAGACGCTACATAATTAGCGACCGATCATCTCGGGATATTACCCAACTTCTCTTATGAAGGGCATTGCACAATTTGCACATCGGCCAACGTCCAGCCCAGTCACGTGTTGCCCAACAGTGGCAGATGGGAATGATTTGTTACACTTTTTCTGCAAATTGGGACTTTCACCTTGAGTTGGTTAATCTTGTTAATGCTTGCTGTCTTTAATATGTATAGATTTGTTAATTTATAAATAGCTGTGATAGTTATATAAATGAGTTCAGTAATATTACTCAATCGCGCAATATCTGTTTTCTGTGCAAAAAAAAATGCCATCTTGTCATATTTTGAGTTTATGCAAATTTTTACTACTTATCTATTAAAGATTTTTTTGGAAAAAATCTCTCCACATTGTAGAGTAAATGGAATGATTGTATGTATGTATCTAGATGACACACCAATTGTAAATATCTAAGTGCATTCAATATTTATTTATTTATTTATTTATTTATTTATTTGATGGAAGACCAACAGCTAAAAGTAACAATAATAGATACGGGTACAGCATCTGAGAGCCAATTACAGGTCTCCACGTATAGATATAGGGTAACTTGTTGACGTGTGAACTTACATTAAACATTGAAAAATAATCTTAATGGCACTGAACTACGGTAACGCACGGTAAGTAACTTCTGAAAAATAATAAGAAAATAAAATAACAGCAAAACTGCGGTTAAGTCCTACTGGAAAAAATCAAGGCTTAGACACCGCTTCGCTGAATTAATACTGCAAGTGAATATATCCAGATTGTGCTGTTTGCATATCCTATTAACATATCTGCTTGCTCGCACAGTGTATGAGTTCTGCCTATAATTTGTTGTAGCGTGAGGAATGCGTATGGGTGGGTTCGATCTGATAGATTTTTGAGGAACATTAAAAAGGAATTTACTTAGAAGCTCGGGGGAATCAACGTCGTTTGATAGTATTTTTAAGAAGAATAGGAAGTCAGCAATTTCACGTCGATCCACCAGGGGTAAAAGGTGAAAGTTCTTACAAAGATCATTATATTTAGATGAGTGATATGGGATTTTTTGTCGATAGCATAGGTATCTAATAAATCGCTTTTGTATACCCTCAATTCGGTCTATGTATTTATTATAGCAGGGGTTCCAGATCTGTGAAGCGTATTCTAGGTGGCTTCTGACAAATGTACAATATAATATTTTCATGGTCTTAACTTCGTTAAAACACTTAGACATGCGCATGATAAATCCAAGAGCTTTAGAGGCTCTATTGACAATGTTGTCGATGTGGACGTCGAATAGTAGTTTGGAATCATGATGTACGCCCAGGTCGCGGACGACATAACTTCTAGGAAGAGTTTGACCCTGCAGGGTGTATGTAGTTGATAGAAAGTTAACCTTACGAGTATAGGAGACAACAGTACATTTAGAAGGATTAAGGTCGAGTTTGTTAGCGCTGCAGTAATCCTCTAAGCGACTCAGGTCGTGCTGAAGGGCAGTCATATCATCGGGCGACGATATGACGGTATAGATTTTCATATCGTCAGCGAAGCAAAGGAGATTGGAATTTTCAAAGCATGAGTCGATGTCACTCACATAGGCCACAAAAAGCAAAGGCCCGAGCAAAGAGCCTTGAGGCACTCCACTGGGTATGGGAACCCAACTAGAAATGTAGTTGTTTACCACTACAGCTTGCGTCCTATTGTGTATATAGGATGAAAACCACCTAAGCAAGTCTCCACGTATACCCATATGATGTTCTAGCTTAAACAACAGAGTATTATGTTCTATTCGGTCGAATGCCTTGCTATAGTCCGTGTAAACGACATCCACCTGCTTGCCGGCATCCATAGCGCTGGTAATGTAATCATTTATAAGGGTTAGATTCGTCACAGTTGACCGACCTCTCAAGAATCCGTGTTGAAAGGGACTGAAGGAATTAGCAACAGCAGAGTATACCTGATTATAGACCAATCTTTCAAGCATTTTAGTTATAATGCAAAGTTTAGATATTGGTCTGTAATTGGTGACTTCGGTCTTAACTCCTTTTTTGTGAACTGGCGTGATATATGCCGATTTCCAGATTTGGGGTACTACGCCTGTTGATAAGGATTTCCTAAATAAGAGTGTGATAGGTAGAGCTATACTTGACGCACAATGTTTAAGAAATTTAGACGATATATTGTCTGGGCCAGCTGATTTGGTCGTGTCTAATTTTTCAAGTAAAGCCACAACAGCCTCAATACTTACTGATATATGACAGATTTCGGACAATTGGTTAGATGATTGAGATGGTGGTACATGTGCTGAGGTTGAGGGAGTATTATCTAAAGAATTGTTGTTAGTGGTGTGATCTAGAAACATAGAATGGAAGTACAGAGAGAACGCGTTACATATAGAGTCGCCCTCACTTAGAACTTTATCATTTAATTTTAACGAACTTGGCATTGCATTAGATTTTAAACGATTCTTAACAAAGGCCCAAAAATTTCTAGGGTTTTCTTTAATAGATTTCTCGGTTAAATTTAAATATTCATTGTAACATGTAGATTCCATACTTTTTACTCTTTCACGTAGAAGCCTAAACGTTATTTCATCATATTTGTTACCATATATTTTATATTTTTTAAGGTATTTGTGTTTTTCTTTTATGGCCTTTTTAAGTGAGTTATTGTACCAAATTGGATAGGAACCACTGCAAGAGCGC
Organism: Pheosia gnoma; assembly: GCA_905404115.1. Lineage (NCBI taxonomy): Eukaryota > Metazoa > Arthropoda > Insecta > Lepidoptera > Notodontidae > Pheosia > Pheosia gnoma. The sequence goes on from FR989903.1 coordinate 9,766,089, forward strand.
TTACGGGGTATATATTTGTTTTGAAGAGCAAATATAGATTGATTAAAAAATAATACTGACTCGTCCATTGACCTAGTTGAGAATTCACCACTCCAGTCAATGCCATTGATCTCGGTGTTTATAGTTTCGTAGTCGCCTTTGTCAAAAATATATCGAGTGCGTGGTGCATAATCCAAAATAGCGGCAGCATAACATTTTATATTAATTAAAAGCGCTGGATGGTATGGATCAATTGTCGTTAAGGGATCGAAACATTTGGACACCGTTGTGTCCTGGTTGGAAATTACTAGGTCTAGTGTCTTACCATATTCATTTAAAATGCTGTTGTATTGGCAAAGGTCTAGAGTGTTTAATTCATCTGCTAATAAGTATTCATCGTGGCTATTAAGATTAGTTGGGAGAAGAAATAGGTTATTAGTGGGTAGCCATTTAATTCCACTCATGTTGAAATCACCAAGGACAAGAAACATATCCAAAGAGTTGTTTAATTATCTTTCTGTATTAAGGTGTAACAAAAGTATTTTAACAGGGCTAACAGTAGCTTATAAAGATAACATTCCATTTGAACATAAATCAAATTATTATACATTTAAAAAACGACACCCTGTACTGAGCGCACGGCCAAATGCTACTGGGTCGCATTGTTTAAAAATAATCAAACATTATTAACTCAATTATTTTATACATGAACGTGATCCATATAACGTAGTATCATCACGCTTTAACTACCATTGCAGTCGGCAGAGCGAATTCGATTGCTGCTTGCGCCAGCAGAACCGCGGGCAAAAACTAGAACTTATCAGAATATTTTTTTACAGTCCAGTACTTGTGAATAGTCAAACTTGTCGCTAATGCTAAGCTACAACATTACAACTCACTCGAAATGTCGTTCCAATGGAGAAGAACGGGCGAGAAACTCCATGGTGGCTCTTTTTAAAAGATCTCCTTAAGATTTACAAAACTAAATAAAAAAATCTTCTTTCTATGCTATTTGCAGCTGAAGTCATTAAAACAAGAACGTAGCATGCATATTGAATTTTCAAGACAAAACTTCAAGACACTGTGAGCTCTTTCTGTGTAGATCGGACCGAAAACAACCACTAAATATGAGGGTACCCATGTTCTAACTATGACACTAGGACTTCTACCACCTCAGTCCTCCCGTGACCATGGTTTCTGTAAAGCAGCCGAAATGACGGGACCGTAAAAACACAAACTAAAGGCGAGAAAATTCTTAAAAGTAGTTTTATTTCAATGTGTGGTATTCGCGTAAATATAAGAAATGGATATTGAATTTTATTCAAGACCATCTTGATGTCGCATAATCATCATTTATCATTGCATAACTGCGGCGTAATTACATGCAGCGGGTGATCCATTAGTCTCTCGACGCGACACATATCGCCGAGGTTATCACAAAGTCTTTTGTGTGCTTCGGGTTACCGGTTAACTTTAACCTAGTTGTCAGGGTCTGCCAAGTCTGAGTTTGAGCATAAGATTCATTATTGCACGTGCAATTCTGACACACCGTTACTTTACATGTGTATCTTATTGTAAGTAGGAATGCATTGACGATCCAATTGGCACAGTTGGTAGTGTATCTGTTTTCTGTACCGAGGGTCTTGGGTTCGAATCCCGGTAAGTGCAAACTTTGAGTGATGAGTACGAATGTTTGTAACTAAGTCTTGGATGATTTATATCTAAACAAGTAATTATCCCTCAGCCCCAGTCCATTTTGCGGTACAAATAATACAAGCGTTGCTTGGTTTGGGACCTTACAGTTGGTGTGTTCGTCTGGCGATATCTATTATTATAATTATTTTCTTCTTTGCTATTATCGATAAATAAAATCTATCAGCCTACACGCCACAACATGTTTAGCTAAGTTGATAGTGACCCTGCCTTCTGCGCCGAGGGTCCCAGGTTCGAATCCGGGTAGGGGACAGACGTCGTGTGGTGAGCATTAGTGTTTGTATCCCAGTCATGGATGTTTAATCTATACTTCTATACTAATATTATAAATGTGAAAGTTTGGATGGATGGATAGATGGACGGATGTTTGTTACTCTTTCACGCCCGAACGGCTGAACGGATCTGGATGAAATTTGGCACAGAGATAGATTATAGTCTGGAATAACACATACTTATTATCCCGGTAAAATGTATGGTTCCCGTGGGATAGATGTTTTAATTTTTCATACTTTTTATCGCGGGTAACACCGCCGGGCGCATCTAGTATCTATATAAGTATTATATACTGGGTTCGCCCTCGGTCCACTGTACGGTACCCATAATACAAGTTTTGCTTAGTGTGGGACCGTATAGGTAGTGTGTTCGTCGGGCGATATTATTATTATTAAATATACCACTAACATATATCAGTACCTGCTATATAAAACCAGTTTTCATTAAATTTACGAACTCTAATTTACAACCATGCAATACACATAAAATGAGTTATAATTTGTAAGTCTAATGATACAATAATTATTCCTTTGTTGTATATAAATATTGTTGATTTGTTAATGATTCATCGCTATCCGGGCATCCGATGAGTTATAATTAACAAGTTATTATACATATGATAAGTGAACGACAACATTGAACATGAGTATAAATTTATTCAACGTCAACCTGACCAGAACAATGGATCGGTAATAGAGTGTTTGACTTTATGAAAACTAAGCTTTAAATTGTGGCCATCCTAAAAGATTATAGCTTTTTATAACTATTACTCTTGATTTTTCTGCAAAAATATGGATTATATTCTTTTTAAATCATAAAATAAAATATTGCTGCAAGACACTGTGAGCACTTTCTGCGTAGATCGGACCGCAAGTAACAATTAAATATGAGGGTACCCCGTCTCAAACTATGACACCAGGACGTCAACCACCTCAGTCCTCCCATGACCATGATTGCTGTAAAGCAGCCGAAACGTCGGGAACGTAAAATCAAAATAAAAACGCAATAAAATCCTTAAAATTAGTTTCATTTCAATATTACTTTTTTTGTTCAGTCACGTGATCAAACACGCTCTGTACATCAAGTGCGATATTATTCGTAAGCTAACTGTATAGTTTACGTATTTAGTTGTATTACATTGTATTGCAAATTGAACAGCGCCTCTAGGGGACAGTATTTAAAACTTTCAATTCTCCATACAATAATGTCTGAATACGGTAGACTATAAAGTATACGGTTATAGCCTACGAATAATCTCGCCCTTGACGTACTGGCATAGCCCCTTAATACAAATTGTTAAATAGTAAAGTGTTTTTCATTTGAACATCGCAACCAATTTAGACTGACTAGGCAGAGTCGATTTAGGTACCGACGACCCCCCGTAAGGGGGCGAGGCACAAGAGGGGCACCGGTGCGTTCCGTTTGGAGATCCCGGAGCCCCTCCGACATGTGTCGAAGGCGGCCACCGGAGGGGTTTAATGGGTAAGAATCCCACATAACCCGGCCCTCTCCCGCACGGAGGCCGGATATCTTTCAAAGATTTCCCCCCCGTCAACAAAAAAAAGGTACCGACGTACCTGCCCCCTACGAGCCCCGTATCGCAAAATTATTTTCTCATTTCGTATAAGATTAGGGTGATCCATACTTAATGTAGTCATAAAATCATTAATTAACACAATATTGACAGTTGATATCCGCTGACGCGACGTCTGACGGCCAGCGCCGCAGCGCCGCGGTATAGTATATTAATAATTACCACATAATTACCGCTTTTTGTTACCATAACGTACTATAGATGCGGCCTCGTAGGAACGGGTTAGAGGTTGAATAGCTAAGGCTGATCAATGTTCCGGATTTTCGCACATAATCGGGATAATGGAACTGTTATTGAATATTTTGTTTAATTATTTCCTGTATCTGATAATTGAATTAATTATGAATAGATATTTATCTATGCTTAAGGTAGAAGATATTCATTCGGAAGCTCTTGGAAGATTTCTGACATGTTCTTACTACTAATATTAATACCTATGACTATAGATATGGGAATCTGTCGTCCCCCCGTCTCCCATTTAGTGGGTATATGGGTAGTGAAGGCATAGAAGATAAATGCTGGTTATCGGTATGTTATTTTAGCCGAATGGAGGCGAGGTACGAGCGGTCAACATAGACACATGCCGCCCTTGCAAGGCCGTAGCCAGGAATTCATTTCGGGAGGGTTCGAGCACTGGTCAAGAGACAAGTGTATATTCTCGGCCTTGCTCCCCCATCCCTAAGTAAAAAGTATGGGCCGGAAATAGTGAATAAGGCCTTTGAAGAACAATAAACATCAATCAGATTGAATCGGAAATAGTTTGGGCTATGTGGGGTAGATCAAAGACCTTAATTTAGTTTTTTAGCCCAAATCCAATCAAGTTCTTTGAAAGAACTGGCAACCCTATCAGCGTTATTGTACGCAATTAAACCTGCGCCTGCAATGCGGATGTAACATTCTTCATGTCGTTATCCACGAGGATGGACGTTGACGCACAAATATTTTAATAATTGCATTATAATTGCAACATCGCCGGCCATGTTTGAATAATTACGATATTTATGTTGTTATATTTGTTATATAATTGTTTTATGGATAGGTAAGTTGTTACAACTTATATGTAATATGCAGATATATGTATATAGGTTGTACCAAAAATAGTGTAAAATATTTTAAAGTTGAATCAGTAAGCTATATGGATCACGTTATAATTGTGTAAATGAATTTTGATTTTTTTAAACAATGTGAACCTCTGTCTGTCTTTTTTAAATGTCTAATAATTTGATTTATTTCTTTGGGAATGTTATCATTATAACCTACTGTTGGCCTTGTTCAAATATTTTACACTTTTTACACCTTATATAATTGATTAACGTGCTTCAACTATTTTATGTAAGAATATCTTCATACCCTATCTAAGCATTCTATATTAGAGGTATGTTTGGAGTTTTTCAAGGGTGTTAAAAAACTTCGAAGCTCTTCGAGACGAGAATACTTCAGCGTTCCTTTTTTGAATCAACTTGATGAAAGAACTTTCTTTAAATTTACTTCTTTTTTACAATATGTGCCAGTATTAGGCCAAACGAATAGCTAAAGTAAATTTTATATATTCCGTTACTCGGGGGCGTAGCTCAGATGGTAGAGCGCTCGCTTAGCATGCGAGAGGTACCGGGATCGATACCCGGCGCCTCCAAAATAAACTTTTTGTGTGCTTTTATTTTTTTCCCACCTAGTAAAACAAAATAGTTATACTTACGCTAATTCGCCTTGAAGACGCTCATTATAATCGTATTAACAAACCATATTTGGGTTAATATTGTATAAGAACTGCGCTTTTTTAGACTCGATTTTGTTCTGGTTGCCACTAACCTTTAATCCACGGCCTTGTGCCTCGGTTTTTATATCCAATAAATGCACAAATTACACCATTTAGGGATGTAATCATTATTTGTAGTGTAATTACGTAATTTTGGAAGTTCAAAGATTTTTTTTAATTGTTAGCATCAGTTACCTTCTTTATGTTTGTCAGTAATTAACGTCAATAGGTACTCGTAGTTTATTTAATTCAGAGGATCGTTTAGTATATCCATATAAGCATTTATCGCCTTGTATATCTTTTCTACAGCATTATTGATGGAACTAGACCATTTTGTTGGTACCTTTCCGTTCCTTCCGTAACGCATCTGCCTTCGACTTATCTCATAAACGTATGTGGATAGGTAGCCAATAATAAACCTATGGTACCCACCATAAATAAGACTATTCTATCTGCAAATTTCAGTAATAAAAATACACCTCCCCATCAATAGAAATCTCGTGGGAAGATAGACGATGACGTCAAACAGCTGCTACATTTATACCCTGAATTTAACCAAAAATGCTAACAAGAAGAGTTATGCGTTTGCATAATGTCAAGGTCACATCCAAACCTTTTCTACAGCGCAACTGTTCTAGACGAGACGCGCCCATTATTCACCATACAAAAGCTTATATCGCTTCCAAGACAATAGATCTTTCTGCCACATGTAACATTGAACGGTCGTATTAGTCTTTTTCAATGTAGAATAGTACCAATTAGGCATACCTCCGGTTTTTTAGATATATAATACCAGTTCTTTTAATGTCCCACTGTAGGGCAGGGCCCTCCCCTCAAAGTAGGGGGGGGATTAGGCCATATTCCACCACTCTAGCCCAGTGCGGGTTGGCGGACTTCACACGTCTTTCGAGGGGTTCTATCAGACATGCAGGTTCCCTCGCGATGTTTTCCTTCACCGTTTAGCAAGTGATAATCATGGTTGAAAATGAGATTCGCACATGAAATCCAGAAACCCCAGAGGTGCGAGCCGGGGTTTGAACCTGCGATCCTCGATACCGAGGCAAGCGTTCTACTAACTTGGCTATCACTGCTATAGATATAAATAATATGTCTTTTAGATATAAATCATAATATCAATGTACGAGGTACTTATTAATATTTGTAATTGTAGGGTGTGAGAGATCTCCTCTCGCTATGAGGAAGACCATAGTTCATATAACATTAACGTACTGCTCTTGACTTAATTGAGGTATGATTACCCCTGGGCCGGGGCGCCACAGTAGTATGCCAAGTGCGATCCTGTGGCGCCCCGCTCAAAGGCGGTGAAGGCGGACCGTGGGGTTTTAGCCGGTAAGAGTCCGGCATAACCACATCGTCACCCCCGTGGCGGTGTGGTATCCATTAGGATTTCCCCACGTTAAAAAAAAAAAAAAAAAAAAGGTATGATTACCCCCATTTATCTTTAAATATCTGTTTTCTATGAAGCCTAGCATCATTGAATATTTAAATTAATGCTTACAAAACATGTTAAGTATAATTATTTACAGGTAATTAGAACGAGGGCAGCTATGGCTAGCAGGTATCGTTGGCATTTGGGTGAAGTACCGTGACAGGATCCGCCCGTCTTCAAATGTTAGCATTAGAGATCGTCTTAATTACTATAATCTTATTATAATTGAGTGAGTAGATACCTGTATTAATGTGTTTTTCGAAACAAAGGAGAAAAACATTGCATCTTTCAATAATAAACGGTTTTTTCTCATTATTCCAAGTGATGAATGTTATTATTCTACTGATGTGATAATAAAGACACTATAAGACGTCCATGACTCGGCAATCATTCGTGGTCATCCCACAACGATTGCCTGTACCGGGACTCGAACCCGGGACCCTCGACATAGAAAGCAGGGTCATTATGAACTGTGTCTATCGGTTCGGGGTCGCTACAGGCATGATATTAACTAGAAAAAATGCGATATATATTCTCATTATATTTTGATCTCGAATAATAAAAAAAAATCTTTAATTTAGCACAAAACCATCAAAAGAATTCCACTAACATTATTACAAAATATGTTATAACATAGCACAATAATCTGATAATAAAAAATCGTATTCACATTTTATATAATCGACACATTTTTACATAACAATGTGGTCGCAGCAACATAAGTTATGACCAAACACGGCAAACACAAGCTTATTGTTTGTGGTTTGAGTCGTTTGGAAACCTTGAATTAGGGACGTTGACTTTGATTGTCAACAAATGATTTGATGACAATATATTTTTTTTATTCATGTAAACCATTAATTATAGTACTACTGAATCGTCAGAATTGTTACAAAATGCTAAGCTACAGCTAGCAGTGTCTACAGGACTAAACCTTGTTTTCTAGTTTATTTTTTATATACTTCAGGCAGTGGCGTAGCATGGACGGTGCGGTCCGCACCGGGTGGCACTTTGCCGGGGGCGGCATTTCACAGGTGATGTGAGGTGGTTTCACAGGTTAGAGAAAAAAAAAAGATATGAAAAAAAAATTAAGTAAAAAAAAAATCATTCAGTGTTTTTTTCGTATTTTTTTTGTCGTTACCATGCCCCAAATTTTTTGTAATGAAGAGCAAAAATAAGAGGGCGGCAAATTTGAAATCCGCACCGGGTGCTAATGACCTATGCTACGCCACTGACCTCAGGACTTGTTTACTTGTACGATAGTATAATTAAATAAGTTGAACACTTTTGTGCTTATAAATCTGAAAATAGCAGCTTCTAGCCGCGGGTCTGCACGCAGTGCCTCGATAAAACATAAGTTATAGTAGGTAGGATAACGTAGGTTCTTACTAGTGAAAAAAAAAATCTGAAGCGGATCAGTAGATCCGGAGATTACCCCCTACATTTAAACATACAAACACACAAACTTTACCTCTATATAATATTTTATAATCTTATTATAGATTATGCTACAATATATTACATAAAATACTTAAGTAACAATATCAACGTTCAGACAATTCGGATAATTTACGAGCAGCTAAGCGCCTGCGCAAAGGCCGCTCAGCGTCGCATTAAGAGATGTGTAGGCGTTAGAGAGAATGTGATCTACATGTTTATGGTATTTGTATCGGCATAAATAAATATTTAATATATTTTAAAGGTCAGTGGAATATAATACCTTGTAAAGACTTTAAATCCAAAACCAAGCGCAACATTGCAAGACTTCAAGACACTGCGAGCACTTTATGCGTTGATCGGACCGCTAACAACAACAATGAGGGTACTGGGACGTCTAACACATCGTGATCCCCAAATATACAGAAAGTTTTCGACTTAATAATAATAATATGAATACCTGCCAGTAATAATTAGATAAAAGCTGATTATAGGAGGCGTCCGCAACCCTTCCAGTAGTCCATCTAAACTTCAAGCCATGGTCTCAATTGTCTTTCCATATTCCTTCAATTGTCTGCTGAGGTCAATTCGCTGTTTTTGCTATCATTTTTAACAGTTGACCCCAGCAGGTGGCTAACATAACATTAAAATTCTCAAAAAGTGCCTCTACGTGTTGGACCCATGTCCCCGCACAAGCCTTCCAAAGATCCGGGTATTGTTCAATTCTCCATACAAAGTGTCTAAATACGTCGACTATAAAGTATACGGTTAGCTTACAAAAAATCTCGCACTTGACGTACTGGTAATATCCATAAAAACAGTCCAATTGATAATATCCCCATTTTTGAAGTCGCTTAATTATCTCTATTAATGCACTAAAACTGCATCGAAGGACGCAATTAACACAGAAGCATCCAACTGAATATTTCCGCATGTTGTTTCATAATACACCAATAATTTAACATAAATTATAGAATTAGATTAGTTTTAAATGTGGAATCGATTTAAATAATCTTCAATGTTATAAAACCGGTCACTAGTAATGTAAAAATATATGGAAATAGACAATCATACATTATGATACAACAACATTTTAAAATGTTATTCATACATCAAAATACATTAGTGACCGTCCCAAATATGTAGAGCACAGCAAACGTTACACCTAGAGACTGGAGCGTTCTGAAAAACAACGTTTATAATGAACTAGCTGTCACGGCGATCTTCGTACCGCCTCAGAAACATAAATATGAGAAATCTATTTTTTTCCTATGTTTTAATAGTTATTCTGCATTTCACAGTAGAGACAAATAAAAAAATCAAAGATCATAATTATTGGCTTACCCGTTCTTTGGTTATAAATGGTGTAAACTAACACGACTTTGTTTTCTAGATTAGATTAGCGCAAAACCTAGTGTTCTACCTACTTTTTCAAATCAAAAGTAGATAGAATTGGAATCTATTCTAGAACAACTGAGATTTGGGTCAAATAAAAAAAAAGCAGTAATAGTAGTAACATATAATTGTAAAAATTTATGGTTAGGATTATCTCATTTGTGTTATTGCACTAACACGGTGTTATATTCAAACTAAGATTATGTAATAGCTGACTAATAATGTCTATGACTACTAATAATATAAAAATAAATAGTATCAGATATATGCACAACATAGTAACATCGTACGTAAAGACCTGACTGAATCATCTTATAGAATCAATATAAAATCAGTAATTAGAGGCATTGTGTATCCTACATAGCGCGCAAGTCCCAGCCGAATCAGTATCGACATATGATGGGCATTCAATCAATCAACATATCAATCATGAACTGGATTTGAGGTCAAGTGTCAATAGAAATATCGATTCCAACACGTAAGGTTTAAGCTCCATTGTTGTGTGAATAAGGAGCGGACAGTCTCAGGGTCCAGGCCTTGTTACATCAAAGCGAAGCATTCCAGTGTTCTGTGCAGAGTATGAGTTGTTGTTAGTGTTGGTATTAATTTTTGCCAACTGATGAGGTGTCTGTGATATATTATTATAAAAGTGTTATATAATCTTCGTAAAGTAATACAGGCTGCTTCAAAACGAGCATACTAAGCCGGCGTTTCTTAAAAAAAACAATTTTGCTCGCAAAAAAACAATTGTCGTTTTGTTGGGAACGACAAACGATTATTACAAATGCGCTTAATTAAAGCGGGTTCAAGGCTTCACTCTGTACACTAAGTAACCTGTTTTTTTTAAATATTTGATCATATATTTCAGTGACAATTTGATTTAATATATAAGTAAACTATAATAATTTATAGCTGCTCTTAACTGCCAGATCACGTCGCATTCTTCATTGCTCCAAATTGGTAAACTAGTTTTGTGAGTTAAACATAGTCTGTCACTGGTTAAACAAATACATATTTATGTTTACCTACTATATATGTTATTTATAGATTTCAAATATTTAAGTACATAATTGTCAAAATTAATTAACCTTGCCAAGTTGCTAGAACGCTTGCCTCGGTAACGAGGATCGCAGGTTCAAACCCCGGCTCGCACCTCTGGTATTTCCTGTGCGAATCTAATTTTCAAACACGATTATCACTTGCTAAACGTTGAAGGAAAACATCGTGAGGAAACCTACATGTCTGGGAGAACCCCTCGAAATATGTGTGAAGTCCGCCAACCCGCACTGGACCAGCGCGGTGGACTATGGCCTAATCCCCCTCGCATTGAGGGGAGGCCCTTGCCTAGCAGTGGGACATTAAAAAAGGGCTGGTATTATTATTATTGACCTTGTTGTTTATCGTTATTGCGAACCGATAAGTTCAAGGATGCATTCTAACAGGTGTGAACCTTTTGTTTGTTTAAAATGAATACATACAAACCGTTCCTCTATCATAGTCAAAGTCAAAGTCAAAGTCAAATCATTTATTTCGTATAGGCCTACGGGGGCACTTACAAATTGTCATTACATTTTTTCCTTAACACTACAACCGGATCGGAACGCGACCTCAACTGAGAAGATCATATACCATACATTCATACATAATTCACCCATATTGTAAAGCTTTAACGGTTATTTTTGTTTATTACGATCAGTTCTAACAATATACCAGTCATATGCAAATTAATATACCCACAATCGCATTATATTCTTATTTATAAGCTAACAATATCGTCAACAATTGAAAATAATTGGATTTTTGAAATGATAGATAATTATACTGATGAGTTCTATTCAACGGGAACCTTTAATTTGAGCAGTTATATTTGCCCTGCAGTTAATTTTCAACTTTGAACTGTAGAATATTTAATAATAGGTAACTAACCTTGCATTCACAAATCAATACTATGCGGTAAATAAAACTTTAATTAAATCTGTTATTATAATTTGCGATAGCTCTTTTTCTGTCACATACTTAGGTAATTACTAAAGAGTATATATCTATTAGTGTACAATAAGTAGTACAGTACAGTACAGACAAGCTGTCCTGGTAGAGGTCCTTTCCAAATTCCCATAGAAAAAGGCCTTTGATTTTTTCTCAAATTTCCCAGACAACTTTTTAACGTTTTTCTTTCCCTACACACCTAGACTATTACGAACATTTTAACAAAGAAATTAGCCAAATCGGGTCAGCCGTTCTCAAGCGATACGTTTATCAACTATCACCATTTATTTTTTTAATATATAAATAATTTTTTTAATAATAATATATAATAATAATTTTTAATATATAAATGTACTTATACTACTAACTCACGGACGAAAATAAATACGATCAAATAATTACACATTCGATTCAACTCTTACCAAAGAAGGTCCCATAAAAGAATTTATGATTAATATAATTTAGCGCATTATCGCATTTATTAGCATACCTATTAGGTATATTGTTGAGTTATGAAGCATTAGAATCTTGGCGTGGGCGGGCGACGAGACGGCACGAATTCAAATAAGTACGTACGATTACTAAATAATCTTATCATAGATATAAACTAGGCAAGATATTAATCTTGTTTGGAATATTAGGATTATTTATGTAGCGTCTAGGAGCTAGATAGCCGGGTAAAAAATATTCCTTTTACGTAATGGTTTTTTGGGTATTGTGCCAAAATCTTACAAGAGGATTTTGATCATGCCAGTTGCGAATTGAAGCCATTGTATAAACGTAAATACTATCCGAAAGTAAAAACATCGATAATTAGTCGATAGATTGAATGGGCGTGCATCAATTTGTATCGTGGTGATACCTACTACGAGGAAATGGGTCTGCTCTTGGTCACACAGCTGTGTCCACTAAGAAATTTGTCTTTATTTTATATAATATAGCAATAAATATGTTGTAGGTCATGTTAATTACTAGCGATGCGCCGAATATTCGGTAATTATTCGATATTCGGCATAGTTTTATATGTTTTGTATTCGGCCGAATATTCGGTTCGGTTCTTATAAGATGTTGTTGTTAAATCATGTAATTTATCAACTTTAAAGTTCTAAATACTTAACATTCAACTTAACACACACAGAAGTTCTAGCACTCACTATCGACACCTCATTCATAGCGAGTGCTGCGGTTTGTCATAATAAGCATCGTGACGCCTTATAGTGAGCGTCGAGATGCCTTTTATTGATCGCCGCGACGCCTTGCAGTAAGCGTCGAGATGCCTTTTATTGAGCGCCGCGACGCCTTGCAGTAAGCGTCGAGATGCCTTTTATTGAGCGCCGCGACGCCTTGTAGTATACGTCGAGATGCCTTTTAGTGAGCGTCGCGACGCCTTATATTAAGTGTCGTGTAGCCTTATAGTGGGCGTCGCGACGCCCAATAGAAGTCGTCGCGACGCCGTAAAGTGAACAGAATAATGCGGCCGAATATTCGGTTCGGTTTAAAAATCCATGTTCGGCGCATCTTTATTGATAAAATCATAATAATATTCATGTTTCCGGTCATTTACTCAAACAAATCTCTCACAGTAAAAATTACAACCGCGATGCAATCTTGATCGTGTACGATAAATATATAAGAGGATTATTTACAAGCCTTTCCTGCTAATTTGATTATCATAATCTCTTATTTGCTTTTGTATAATGATACTAATGGATACCTCATAAAATAATCACATATAACCAATTATTTGGGTAACTATTAATTCTTTTTAAAATTAAATTATATAAAAGCATTGATAGCCAAGGTATAACGCTTGACTCGGTATCGAGGATCGCATGTTCAAACTCCGGATCGCACATTTCGGATTTCTGGATTTCATGTGCGAATCTCATTTTCAACCGTGATTATCACTTGCTAAACGTTAAAGGATAACATCGTGAACCTGCAAGTCCGGGAGATACCCTCGAAGGACATGGGAAGTCCGTCAACCCGCACTGGGCCAGGGTGATGGACTATGGCATAATCCCCCTGGCAATGATGAGAAGCCCATGCCCAACAGTGGGACATATTATTATTAAATAATATAAGCATCAGCAACACGATGATTTAATTTAAAAAAGATGTCTATAATATAAGGTACCTACCCGCGTAATGATCCTAAATTTGTAAGTACCTACATTAAAATATTCGCTCCACAAGTATGTATCATTTATAATAGGTAAATTTAATCGAACCATAGATTTGTTATCGATTGCTACCTAGCTACCTAGTGCCTACGTCAATAGCATTTATAACACGCGGTGGATTGATAATCACAAAACTATCATTCTCTATGTATGCCTACTAACATTTTGTAATCATACAGTGAAAAATAATTATTCATAACACTAGCTCTGCTCGTGACTTTTGACGAGTGACCAATGATCACCAGTACCGACGAATATTGTACCTTAATTAAGCGTAAAATGGCGAGACGGTGTGGTATATACATACCGAGCACAGTTCACACCATAGATAATACATATAAACTGGGTTCACACCTACCGAGCACTCGGCCGAGAGCACAGACTCGGCATTTTACTCGTTACGTGTAATCAAGGCATTAGTGGTGGTCAATCGTCAGACGAACACACCAACTATACGGGCCCACACTAAGCAACGCTTGTATTACGGGAACCGTATACAATGGATTAAGGGCAAACTCAGTATATACTTATATAGATATTAAACTTCAATGACTCGGGTACAAACATTCATGCTCATCGCACAAAGTTTGTCCATACCGGGATTCGAATCCGGAACCCTCGGCGCAGAAAGCAGGGTCTCTTCCAACTGCGCTAATCGGGTCGTCAGGTCAGGTATTCTTTATTTATTTAACTATCCCGGTGAAACCCGGATTACCCTTATTCTTTTCGCAGGATAATGCTTACATTTATGTGGTATATAACCACAATGCCAAGTTCCAGTAAAACCCACTTAGTGGATTTCGGGATACACTTTTGACTATCCCGGGGAACCTATCCATTTCCCGGGATAATGAGTATCGTAAATGTTGAACCGGGTCAAAAAGCACTTAAGGCTATAACGATGCCAAGTTACGCCAAAATCCGTTCAGTATAGGTCGCTTCATGTAAAATGATCAAAGAAAGCGGCTGTGTACTATGCCTATTTGTATGGAGTCGACATGCGCAGTGCCACCATCTTCGATAATTTTCCGTGATGAGACATATAACTAGATTACAATAGTGAACAAACACAAGCACATTACAATCTTTTAATATTAAGTATGGATTTCTGTGAATAGTATACCTACTTAATTTCATGAAAAGTAAAAACTTTTATCTACCTAAGAGCAAGAAATCCTATCAAAAAGGTTAAACTGTCTCCTGAATATAAAGCATAAGGTCTAACAAAATGTATCTGTAACATCCGATCTCAATACTAAACAAAACACCTGTACCTTAACACCCTATACAACGTAGAAACGATAAGCTGATAAGCTATCATCAATCCTCCCCCGCACCCCCCCCTGTCCCTTATCAGCGGGACATCAGCGGCGATAACGGCCAGTCTACATCGCGCTAGCATCGAACGCGATACTCATCATGTATACACTATTTACTTAACAATATGGTAAGTTATTGTTTAATAGTCATATAAGAGGGTAAAAGATAAGCAGTTTCGGAAATTAGCGCGCACAATCGCACAGACAAACAGGCAAACATTCTAACAATCATTGTTTTGGGTTCTATTGAGATGTTAAGGCCCCCAATAATAGTTTTTCTCATACATCTTCGATGTACGAGTACAAACAGAGATCATTTATATTTTAATTATATATGTATAGATTTTGCTTCTGCAGTATTCAATAGTTCTTTATTGAGTAAATTAACCGTGCATTGTTGTGTCGTAAAATCCTTGAGTGTATTTAACCAAGCCTTTATTGTGTTGATAGGAGCTAACATCATCCACCGTGATCCACCATGTCAGGTTGGCCGAGTGGTCTAAGGCGCCAGATTTAAGCTCTGGTTCCCGAGAGGGAGCGTGGGTTCGAACCCCACACCTGACAAACTATGTAGTTCAGCTTTTGTTATTTTTTAATCATTTATGCTATTTGATAATAATATTAATAGGCTTGTTTGTAGTTTCTGTTTCATAAAGAAAATTCCGTGAAGCATACTGAGGAAATAACCTTAGTAGTTAAATCTCGTGATAGATCGGTGCATGGCTCGGTCGAACCTTGGACACCCATCGTCCGAATCATAACATCTAACCACATACGTGTTTCAGAGCTCAGATATAGTGACCATACCTTAGATCACGGTAAACTAGAGCTAGAGGTCCCGATTTCATTTTAACAATCGTTTCGGGTAGTTTGGTAGCCTGAAAAATCTGAAAAAAGGTTCTACCCGGGTCTCAGAAGCTAGGTGGCATCGCTCGTTGTAAATATCAGTAACTAAACAAGTCAACCGACACCAATAAAAAAATTGTTACAAAGGAAAAGAATACAATAAATTCCCGATGCTTTTCTTGAAAATATAACATAATATTTATCGCAGTTTTACAGAATTCTTGTGATAACGAGACGATCGAGATGTTATCAGCACTTATCGCGGGAAGCTTGACATCAATATCTGGACACATTGAATGTTTGTTTACCATGTGCAATTGTATGTTCATAATGGTCAAATTCCTGACTTGACGGTCTGACTTTCAGCTAAATAAATAAACAACATTCTTTTTAGGTTTTATATTTAAAACCATAAATAAATTTTGATACCGACCAGTTTACAATTAATTGCTTGATAAATTTACATTATTTTCTTTATCTACCCTCGTTCGACATCTACCCAAACCTGTCAGACGTTCAGTTGTTTTCGTTTATGTGAAAGTTAGTTCGTGCAATTCTGTTACAATATTGGAATATTACTATTTATGAAACATCATTTATTTAAACAAATGTCTTAGATAAGGAATACATAATGGTAAGAAGACTTCTACTAAGTGAGTACCTAGACGTACTTACCTATCAATAAATAGGTAAACAGTACCTTGCCTCAGATTTTGGTCTGAGGCAATAGGTAAGTACCTACCTAAGTGTTTGTTAAAGTAGGTTAGTAGGGCGGCGTATATTACAGATAGAGACAAATTAAGTGTAAAGATCTTTTTAAAAAGAGCAACCATGGAGTTTCTTGCCCGTTCTTCTCCATATGAACGGCATTCCGAATTTTAATCATAATGATCACTTGCAAACGGTGAAAGAAACATCATGAGCAAACATGCATGTCTGGGAGAACTCCTTGAAAGACGTGTAAAGGCCGCCAATCCGCACTGGGCCAGTGTGGAGGACTATGGCCTAATCCCCCTCGTATTGATAGCAGGCCCGCACCCACATTGATTGGCATTTTGGGCGTAAGCTGTAAGCCATACCATTTATGATGAAATAAATAAATACAAATAGTTTTTATTTGAATAAGCTAGCATTATTAAGTCGTGAGATTTTAAGATTAAATTATTTGGTGACCCAAATTTATTGCTCCCGAGTGTATAACGAATTCATCGCCTACTAAACAGTAGACGGACTCGATAATCCATTATCAACTAATTAGGGTTAGGATGATTCCTGTTAATGTTATGACGCCTTTATTCCCAGGATGAAGAGTTGATTATCATAACGAGCGTGCTGAGCGCCGCGTGGTTCGTCACCTTCGTGATGGTGGTGGTACTTTTTGTACAAGTCAGTGGGCTCAAGAAGAAGCTCGCTGAGATGCAGACCACCGGCAAAATGAGGGTCCAGTGAGTACAAGCTTTTAAACAATTTAAGCCGGGTACTCACCAGAAGCATTTTCGTGTAATGTAGTGATCCAGAATTTGATGGTAAGCATAACACCAAAATGCGGTTAGGCACATGGCTCATGGAGGCCCCTGGCTCATGGAGGCAAGCGAATAATGTAAGAGCACATCATAACTCATGTCAAGAAATGATATGCCTCTAAATAGTATCTTGGCCGATGAAAATCAATGAAAGAGCATAACTTTCTAATGATGTCAGATTTTTTGACGAAGAAAAGATGAAGGTAGAATACGAGTTTCCTTGTTTGCCCCACCCTGAAGCAAACCCATGGCTGCACCCATGGTGCGCAGTAGTTCCCAACCACGTTATTTTAATGCTCATGATTATCATAGCTCAGTCCCATTTCTATATTCAAGCTCCCAATTGGCTTTGATGATTGTACCAAAATAGTACCAAATTTCGGAAACGCCAGTATGGTACATACGCCACAAGTACGACATTATTTTTTAAAATTCCAGGAAGCTAAAGATAGATTCGGACAAGAACCACGCGTTCCACAACCCAGGACTCGTCCCTGATGAAGAGTTGTCCCGGCGTGGGTACTCCATGTACATGGGCCCCGAGTCTGAGCGGGACGTCGAGAGCGCGCGTCCTGTTGAGCGGTACGTACGTTCCTATTGGGCCAGTTTAATGACATCCAGTGGATGAATCCTTAATGGAACGTAAGCGTCTTCCATCCCGTACCTTCTCACACCACAGATTTCTTAAATAAGTATGAGAGGGACAGCTTACACTGTGCCTGTTTACCCTGCATTATTGTTTGGATCAAAGTTGAGGCGGCCACACGAAGATTACTACCTCGTAAACTTGGTAGGTACCTTATAGCGTGCCTCACTCATAACATTAAGTGACTCAGACTAAAACCTGCTTATGTTGACGACAACTGGTTGTTTTTTTAAAACCTAATTAGCGAAAACGATGACTAACATAGCTATAAATATTTCGGCATAGGCTTGAAGTTAACTGACTCATTAGTGTTTTAACATCGTAGATTGCATTCCTTTGATAAGATCGAGATATGGGAGATTATTTCCACTACTAAGTTTTAAACTAGCCTTACAATGCCTCGTTGGTACGGTGGTTGCAAGCACAGCTTGCTAATTACGCTTAAGATCTGGGTTTGATTCTCAGGTGCAAATATTCAATTTTCTGGCAAGAAATTCTATTAAACAGACCACAACTTAGCTGTGTATCCGGCTGGAAATAGTCTCGCCTTCGCTCCAAGTCAGCTAATACACTTATAATTTCATGGCATTTGTGTTCTTTCTATGGTTAAATTAACACTTTTGATGGTTTCAGTTTGTAAAAAGTGACAATCATGATGCCATTTCTATTTAATTATAAGGTAATTGCAGTGTTAGCTGAATAGAGGGGCTTCTTACAATGAGATTGAGATTGAGATGGAATAATATATAATAATAAGCATAGCATAGGCAGAGGCCTATCCCTCTCTACGGAAAACTTCTACGCCCACTGCTGGACAAAGGCTTATCCAAGGAAAAAATAATATTTATTGGCATGCGCCAATGACTTATAAACCTCATGGTCCTCCCATACTCGTATCCACCGGCTTTCCCTAACTCGGTGGATGTCTTGTGCAGGGTTCTTCTATACTTCTTCATCCGGCTCAGGGTTGCCATTCCAAAACCTTACTTCTTGAACATACATTTTCAATCCACAGACTATGTTGAACTACTAACGCCAGTATTCCTCCAGGCAGACGGGTGGGCAGTTATTCGTAGAAGACCTGGCCAGAGAGCTGGAGAGCCGACAGCAGCGACAGTCCCATTACCAGGCCGCGCCGCAGCCGGCGCCGCCATTCCTGCTGCAAAGCATCCAGGAGAACAAACGGAAGACGAGGAGCCTCAACAACCCAGTAGCCAATGGCAGACAGAGTGACACCAATCCTAACTTTATCTATTAATTTATTTTAGCTCTATGGTTAGTGTCAACCTTTTTTTTAATGAAACTGGCAATTTTATTAACAAATATTTCCAAGAAGATTAGGACGACTTTTTCAGAGGTCTGATATTTTTTATGCATGGCTTTAAAATTGGTTGATCATGGCATGAAATAATGAATAGCATGTTTAAAAATGGAATGTCTAAGGTTTAAGGAAAATTGTCTTTTATTTAAGCAAACAAAAAATGAGGACGCTAAATTGTTGTTTATTTATGAGACAATTTGAAACAGGATCGTATTTTATTGTTTTTATACTCTGCCAACCGTTGAGGTGGTATTTATGTAAGATGTGAAGGGCTCCTAAACATTTGGGTGAAAATGCAGTACGTAAAATCTTTTTTCCTAATTTTCTAATGGAGAAAGTTAGATTGAAAAAGATTAGGTAAGTGCTACGCAATAAAAAGGAAAAGGATTATTAGGACGACATTGTGTCTTGCCATCTCTTTTGTACCTACGCGATTGAAGACAAAATGGCGTCCCTGAGAGAACCTATTCTAATTTTAGGTAGTATGTAACGTAAATTTAAGTGTTTTTTTATTGTTACCCATACAAATAAATTACTTACGTTAAGCCCGAAACATTGAATTTCCTTTTTTAATTATAAGGAAGTACCTAAATAAGCACATATAGACTAGTGTCTTACTGGCATCGATAAAGAAGCGTAGTGTGTGGCATATATTTCTCTGGTACACAACTGACGCATTAGCTACACCTTAATGCATTTTTAGGTACTCGTAATGTGCTTCAGGCGTAATGAAGTCGGTACGATTTGTATATAAGCAGATATTTAAAAAAAAAACAGAACATATACTGACCTTTTAATATATCACCGCCTAACATTAAAAATACACTGGTGGGAGGCCATTAAATCAATAAATTATTGTAAGTAGTAAGTACCTACCTATTTTATTCTTAATTGCTGCATTGATAACCACTTAATTGTTTTATAACATAATAAGTAGGTACACTTAGTTACTTGACTTATATACCTTACTCTTAGCTTAGCTACTTAATAGACTAACAAAACAAGTAACAACAACTACTTATGATGAATTAGTTAAAGTAAGATTTTTTAAGTTGGATGACAATATAACAAAACAAATAATGACAAAATTAATTAAATAACAGGCAGGAAACGTCTTAAATAATCCATAAACAGACCGTTACAGAGAAGCTCTGGTTTTCTTGTCTTTTTTTTAACATACTAAAATATTCGATGGTACAGACAGAGATAGACGTATCAGTAATTAACAACCCTATGTTTAATTCTCCTCACATACGGCCTGGATCTCACACGAACAGATCCATTTGCTCTCTTCCAACACCTCCCATTAGCACACCTCGACTTATTTGCGCCAGTGTACACTCTAAGAGGCTTTTTCTTTTTAACCTTATTATACTTCACGGTATCGTCAACAGATTTAAAACTGCTTTCCTTGTTAGCCTCATGAGCGTCCAATATCTCTTGAATGCTCTTATAAGAGTCCCTGTCTTCGGGGTTGGATCCAGCATAGTTGAGATAAGGTTTAAACCCTCCTACGGTTTGTGGAAAATCAAATGTTTCCTTATTAAAGTCTTCCAAGTGTTTCACGTAGTTATAAGTCTCTGGGTCGTTGGATTGACTTATTGGTTTGAAGTCGGAGTAGCGGACGAAATTGATGGTTGACGTAGCTGGGTTGTTGTTGGATAAACTTTTTAAAGACTGTTTGGTTATTAAACTGTTGGATCGGTCTCCGTCTCCGTAATCGGTATCGTCAACGTGGTCTATGTCGTATGCCAATGCGTATCGTTCTTTCTTCTCAGAAGCTTCCTTCTTGTCCCCCCCTCCGAATGAGATGCTGGCCGGTAATGATGTTCCGTATATGTTTTTATCTGAAGTTTTGCCGTATACTTGCTCGAATATTTTGTAGTCATCCGTCCAAAATTGGTCGACACCTGATAAGTGCAAGTATTTAATGAGATACACTATTAATCATTACTATTATCATAGATTTCAAAACGTGAGTACCTATGAAGTCTATCCAACTAAAACAAATGAGCCCACATATATAACCCACCACTGACCCTCGGCTTGTCAACTTTTCCAATTATAAACCAAACAAGTTGATGGATAATTCAAGAAGCCAGCAACCGCCAAGTATCGTCTAGTTCTATCAATTATATCTATCTAACTTAATAAATGTCGGGCTGTATTTACTTAATTGAGTCTTGGAACTTCACAAACATACTTATACCCTTTATACTATCTTGTTTTACGTACATTTTATGACGTGAAGAAATATTAACCAAACTTTAGCTGTCCTTTCAATCAAATTCTCCAACATTTCAGTTTGGATGCGAAATGTGAGTAGGTATCTGAGTACCTATACCTAAGTCCGTAATGATTGAAGACCTGATGTTCATCCAATGGACATCAAAGAGTCAAAGAACCCAATAAATAATGAAGGTTTGGTTGTAAAATTGTGTCTATTTCGTAAGCACCGCTAGTATAATTAATTATGTTATCACAACACTCGTTACTTGTTACATAAACAAGATGAGAATTAGTGAAACGTATGAGTGGATAAATATTAACCGTTGGTCAGACGATCCCTATGTGAGATACGAAAGTGCTAACATTACGAGACAAAATGTATCGCGATACTTTCGATGTGACTTGCATTATTGAAACATTAATTTGCCGTCACTATATGAAGTGTTACTTCTGTATTTTGCCGTTATATTTTCGTGTTCAGTGGCACAATCACATCGTTTTACGTAGAGTTGCGATAACGTAAACGACTTTCGTCTTTCCTGTGCTACAGATTTCATATATGAGAATGATAATGGTAGAAAGCTTTCTCGATGAAGTTACGATACATTTAGATCGTTCTGATTGGTCGCAATCAATAGACGGCTGGTGCAGGATTGGTCCAGTCAGATATCAAGAGGACGTCTGATTTGAAAACGCCCTTCTCAAGGTTTTAATGAACCGATCAATTTGCTATGTTTGTATTGATAGAAAGCTATGCCACGGTCTGAGCGCAGGCCATGTGCCTCGAGAATCGATTGATCGGTTGCGTCTACGACTTTTCTTATGTCCTACTACAGGTCGCATCAAACAAAACGAGGAACTTTGGAACGGCTCTGCTCATGCCTAAAAGTATAAATTCATGTGCATGCGCAGGGCTGCCATCTTTACTCATTTTATTTGATGCGACCTTGACCTAGGTCATAAATAGATGTGCCTAGGATAACTCAAGAATATCTATGTAGGTATACAGGGTGATACACCTGGAAACTGCGCTTCTTTTTGTGATCATAATGTGAAATCAGAATTTTGATAGGATGTCTGCATCCTAACATAAAAATAAAATAATAATAATAGAGTTTAAAAAATAATTTTGTTCCCAGCAAAATGACAATTGGGATTCCTTGCGAACATATTATTAACAAAAGAAATTGACTTAGTATCGAAAATCTGTCGTCGACATAATGATTATAAAGGCGCTAAAGAGGCGGAGGTTCTAGGCCCTTTCTGAATCAGCCTGCATATTGTAAGTATACCTGATGTTTGAGTAACTCCACCGCCACCATAGATGAGCGCAGCTAGCGTGCATACCGCCAGGAAACGCATCTGAAACAATATAGCATCTATCGAAAAACTAGATTACTTAAAGCCTATTATGTACCTACGACTCAAAAACTAGATCACAAAAAAACCTAGTAGGTACGGCTCAAATCTTTAGGCACACGGGTACCTATCTCGCTATTTCTATTACATCTCAATGATTAGTGAATAGGCATCGAAAAATATCTACAACAATTCACTAGTCCTACCGCGACTAGTTTTTCGCCAAATCCCTTCCATTTTCAGAAATAAAAATTATCCTACACGTTGGTCTTGTTATGAGCTATCACCATGCCAAGTTTCATTAGAATCCGTCCAGTATTTTTTCCGCGATGTGCGAAAATATATAATGAGGTAAACGAAAAATCCGAAAATTTTGGATGCGGCTCTTGATCGCAAATAATGTGCCGTGCAATTTGTTTTTTTTTTTCAAAAATATATAATGTGTACACACATCTACCTAAGTTACAGTATTATTCAAATTTGTAGATAGTGATAATGACGTCTTAATTAGCTCAATGAATTAACTCACCTTGACAAAATTAATCCCACTTTTCTCGATCACACCATTTCTCTGCACGAACGTCAAGTTTGTAGTAACTGGTAAGATGAAAGTGAGATGCGACCAAGCCGCAGCATTCTATATAAGCTCGCCAGAGCAGGGGACGAGCCGGCTACACAGCGAACCGTGCCGCCTTGCTGCGCCGAATCCTAAAGCAAATCTACTATACCCAGGTATCAGGTAGATGATGTAGGTGTTTGATGAATAAACATTGTTTGTGTTGATGTGAAATATTGGGCTTATATTCAGGTAGACAGTTTAGTATATTGTTTGAGCGTATAAGCCGCATGACGTAGTAAAATATGTGGGTATGTAGAGATCGCTATACCTGCTATCGTAGCAGTTATAGGTTTTGTTACGAAACACAATTGCATGTACACCCGAATTATTTATTACATAGGTAACTTATAAGTAGATAGTTAAACTGAACCAACTCTTATGTTCGTGTTCATTGAGTAAATAGCGCTACCCTGTCATGTTCGTCGCAAGCGCGCGGGAGCATCTACGGCGTCCGGCGGAGAAAGTCAAGTTCAAACTCCTAGCGAAACGTCCTGCCACGCCTCTCTGGTGACCACTTCCAGCATCGAAGCTACTGGATGCGGTCCGACCAGATTTCCACTTGAAAGTATATAATTAGAGCTCATTGTAGTATCTATTTAAAACAATGAATAGTCATAGGTATATGTTAAGGCAAATAACTACTTCGATAAAGAGCCCATCTAAATAGATTTGAGTCTAAGATTATATTTAAATGATTGCCTAGTACAATACATACCCGACATTATGCATCCTGGAAAGTAGAATCTGCAGGTAGTGTAGGTACCTCTCTTTTCTTCATTCGCAAGCGCCATATGTAAATATTATATACCCTATATATTAACGACACCTCATATGTTAAAATCCATCAAGCAGTTTAGGGTGTAGAGCGTGCCAAAGAAATACACATACATACATACACTCGAAAAACATTACCCTCCCTCTTGCGCAGTCGGGTAAAACTATAAATTACCCACGAAACTATTAAAGACGGTGTAGGTATAGTTTATCATACATGCAAATATTTTATGAAGGTAAGCTCGCTATTATTAAACAGCGCTGTATAACTGTCAAAGAGTTT
This sequence comes from Pheosia gnoma, assembly GCA_905404115.1. Lineage (NCBI taxonomy): Eukaryota > Metazoa > Arthropoda > Insecta > Lepidoptera > Notodontidae > Pheosia > Pheosia gnoma. The sequence goes on from FR989903.1 coordinate 9,790,774, forward strand.
GGTACCAATCTTCCTCTTCTTTCTTTACGAAATGAGATGCGATGAAATAAAATGGATATGAATATGGCCTCACCCACAACTTAGCTGGTATTTTGCCAATGTCAAGTAATTAATAGCAATAACACATTCAATAAATACACATTATAAATAAAATAATGGATGTGACATGATGATATGAAAATGGCGTGTCCGTACCAACCTTTTTTAGTTTAGAATTTATTCCGTGTCACGCACCAAACCCACATTTAATGAATCAATAAAGTATTACAGTTAAACATCGCGGTATCGTTTTATGAAATAAAATAAAGAAACCGCGATTTTACCGGATTCAATCTGCGCGAGTTATTCAATTTCACTTTCAATTAAATGCAATTCTATCTTCACGAGCGAGGTAATAAGATACTTGAGTACCAGTACCATAATAAAAATACCTGTATATTTTTTATATCGCCAGACGAACACACAGACTACCTAGACGGTCCCACATTAGCAACGCTTGTATTATGGGTGCCGTATGATCGACCAGAGGCGAATTGAGTACCAGGAGGGTATGGTACGGTATCAGTACGTTTATATTTTTTATATCGCCAGACGAACACAGACTACCTAGACGGTCCCACATCAGCAACACTTGCATTATGGGTACCGTATAATGGACTAGAGGCGAATTGAGTACCAGTACGGTATGGTATGGTACCAGTAGCTTTATATTTTGGAGGCATTGCCACCATGCAAGACTGCCTAACATAATTGACTCACAATGAAATAACAATGATGTCATGATTTGTATGTGAACTATATGACATTTTCATGCCATTATGAGCCCATTATGTGGCTTTGATAAAAATGAGAAATACCGTTAATATTACACTGCACTTTATTTCGTTATTTTTTATTGCAATTATGCACTCTAAATATACTATTTGGTACAAGTAATAATAATTTACGTTGATTTGTGGCCTTTTCATTCGCGATTTTCTGACCATCTGTATGGTACAGTAAGAATCAAGTGTTATATTTTATATTCAAAAATAAAACCAAAATGTAGGTAGATACATTCTCTTAAGTATGTTCATGAATTCCTATTGTTATTGCTGGTAATCTCAATTTTAATTGATGACAGAGAGTTTTCGTTATCAATATCAATCTTTAACTCCCCCAAACCAATTCTTGGTTCTTTCTTCTTTAATTTATTCATCTCCTGTTTCCTAACCAATGGACATCCTGATGTAGTCTGCATGTCCAGCAGTTCCTTGATCCATTTCTCATTACGTATACCTAAACCATCTTCTTCTTCTTGGCTATCACTAATCACTTTGTTAAATGCTTTTATACTTTTAACATTTCGTTTTATCTGTTCATCTCTTTGTTTGTTCTTGATTTGCTCTGTATTTTCTTTGCATCTGAAGGTGTAACCAGTTGAATATGATCTTATTTCAGACTGGGTGTCCTCAGAGTCATAAGCACGGTTGATCTTATCTATATCTGACCATTCAGCAGTGGATACCACAGATGCTGATGCAATGGAGCTCCGGCTACTTTTAATGCATGTGACTTCTTCATTTGATGGAAACTCTTCAATTACTTTAGCAAACTGTAGGTCCTCGTAGCCGAATGGAAACTCGCATTCAGTATTTTCACACATCAATATTTTATCATTCAAATTAATGAAGAATAGTTTCACTATTGAGTTGCAGAGTGGACATATCTGGAAAGTGTGAAAATAGTTATGTTTGTAGGTACACAACAGTAAATTTTAAAAAACTTCCCAAGCGAATCAGAATATGCCATGCTGTTTAAAATTATGTAAAGAAAGTAAAAATAAATGCTCACTCACCCTCGGTCCTTCCTCGATGATTGTGCTCGACTCTGCAATGTCTGCAGGGACCTATAAATTTAAAAAAATATTTACAAATTAGGATTTAAACGTTTAAAAAAACAAAAAAATATTTTAGAGGGCTTAAAATCGATTAAGCTTATAACATTTTAATAATTCTTCGAATTATTATAACATAAATGTATTATGAAAACTGAACAAAACAAAACAAAATGTGGTACTTACATTCGCACACGTTGGTATTGGGAGATTTACCTCAGCGTCCTTCATCGTATGCATAGTAGATTCAGTTACGTCAGATTATATTCAAAATGAAGATACAAAAATCAGTTGATAAACAGTCGGACAAATTAATAAATTTCATGAGCTATTTCAGTGTCCAAGACTTTGTTGTGACAGACCACCGACCAATAAGAGAACAAAATAACAGACGGACAGCTGTTCACAGAACACATTTACTTTGCAGCTCATGGCACAAGGAAAAAACACGTTGGTTGAGTTATTCAACATGTGCGCGGACCAGTGCTTTAGTTTTCCTGTATTACGACGTAAGTTTGGATTCGGGTAAGTCTAAAGCAAAACCCGACAAAATTCAAAAGGTTTCCCATATAACACATATATTTCTTAGACAAAGTTCGTATTTTTTAATTCCGATCCAAACCCAGGAAACCGGTGGGAAACTCCTTTATATGATAAAGTTTATTCGATCGTTATGTAAACTTTAGGGAATCCCATTGAATGGTGTACACCGGGAACGACTCGACTTCATTTAAAGTCTTGTCCGGGCCCTTGTGGCAAGTAATCATAATCAGCAGCCAAGCCTTTACTGTGAGCCAGACATACAACTATTTTAATGTTCTTCTTCTTCTTTTTTTACGAAATGAAATGCGATGAAATAAAGTAGGAATGAACATCACTGCATTATGTTATGTTGACAGTTGACTTGTCTGTCTGACTGTCACATATTTATTGAAGTCCCGGCGTCTCGGCCTCGTAAAAAAAAAATACGTCAAAAAGTCGACGAACGTCATAGAAAATCATTCTACATTCACCTTTTGTAAAAAAAAAATCATTACGAAACTGGAAATTAGCAAGGAAACTTCTGCTCATCATCAAGTAATTTTAAATATTTGAAAAATAAATCAATAACATCATGCCGGCTAAAGCTGTGTGCGTCCTCAAAGGCGATGTCAGCGGCACCGTTTTCTTCGACCAAACTGTAAGATTTAGCATTTGATACTTACTAAACTCAAGATACCATGACGGGCTGAAAAAGGTATCAAGATAACATGATAGTTATTTTCTTGTCTTGCAGTTCTATCTAGTAAATTGTAGGGAAGTAATATATGTACATTCTCGTCAGACCGGTCAGATTGTTCTAGAAATACCTATAAGTAATAGGTATACAAGTAACCTTGACATAGCCATAGTACCTACGTATTTCATTCAAATAATTTAATTTGTACTATGTACATAAAAACACCTTTGGGCTGTCCTGGCTGGACCAGAACGGAGCCCTAATAGGATGATGATCTACGAATAATGATGTATACATAATCTCGTTGATGGTGACAAATCAAGTCTGTTTTGTTCCTGCTATAGAAGCACTGTAAAAAATATCTAGCTACCTTCATCTTTTTCAGGATGAAAAATCACCGGTGGTGGTGTCTGGCGAGGTCAACGGGCTGAAAAAGGTAGCTATATGTTGATATCAAGTTTTGTAGTACATACAAGTTATTATATGATTGATATTATGTAGAATGTGATAGCAGCATTGTGTTCAATATTATTGTTTTGTATTTCTATTTAACTTAAAGTCTTATAACCTATAATTTAGTAAACCACACCTACTTGGCTGCAAAATTGTGTTTTTCTTATGTTAGGTAATGAGGATGTATGAGAACATAACTATTAGTTATTTTATGCTGACAGAACCATTTGTCCATCACCATGTTTGTCCAATGTGATTGAAACACTTATTTGTCATGAAAGAGTACATATCAAAGGGTCAATATTTATGATAATTGTTGTAAATATATTCAACAGTTTTCGTTGCGATCATAGTCCATGACCTTGCTTCACTGTTTCTTACACATTGATAAGTCGATTACATTTTACAATCGCTGTGTCATTGTATTAACATTCAGGTAATATTAAATATCTGTACCTCTAACCAACCCGTTGACATTATATCCATATTTTTATTGCATGGAAAACAATATATATATATATTAATTGCTTGCCTATAATCTGTTTTTACCTATGCCTATTTGTTGTGGCTGGCTTCTGTGGCTAGTTTCAGGCAATTCCTACAAGTTGACAACTTATTAAATTGTGTGAAGATGTTATATAAATCCCCTAGATATAAATAAAATATAATCCTCATACAAAATACATTATTGCAGGGCAAACACGGATTCCATGTGCACGAGTTTGGTGACAACACCAATGGATGCACTTCAGCAGGGGCGCACTTCAACCCCGAGAAAGCTGAACACGGTGGACCGGATTCCTCCATTCGCCACGTGGGTGATCTCGGCAACATTGAGGCCAAGGCTGATGGAGGGGCAACCAAGGTATGGTGTTCAGGTTTATGTTAATACATTTTGTCAAAGTATTTAGCATAACAAAGCAAAAGTGGAGATTTTTTTTGTCTGTGGGAGGTATAACATCCCTAACATCTTGTTTCCAATTGTATTTTAATAGTATTTGGTGTTTCAATATAAATCTACTGTTTCTTTTTTATGTTTAGTGTTGTTTGTGTTGTATTATGGCATGGCAATATTTCATCTCCTAAAAGTAATCTATCTATAATTTCCAGGTATGCATCCAAGACTCTCAGATTTCCCTGATGGGACCTAACAGCATCGTGGGCCGCACGCTCGTGGTCCACGCAGACCCCGACGACCTCGGCCTCGGAGGCCACGAACTCAGCAAGAGCACTGGAAACGCGGGAGCTCGCATCGCGTGCGGCGTCATCGGCTTGGCTAAAATTTAATGCATTTACTTGAACATATTGGGCAGTTTGTCCCATGGAGAGTACTGTGGTAAAGTAATATTAAGGTTAATTAAGTGAGAACAAAGCTACATTCGTAATTTATCATTAAATTAAAGACCAAGACTGTCTGTTGTAGTTTAAATTTAAACATGGAATTAGGATTGTTGCCATGGATTTAAAATATGGTGGTGTTGAATACCGAGTACTCTCAGTGGAACAAAGAGATTGGTCCTAAATATTTTGGTCAATATTATTACAATCAAAAGGTTTGTTCAACCTTACTTGTAGTTAGAATGTAAGGCTCTGTTAGATGTTACATATTCTATAGCATTCCTGGCATTTATCTCAGTGAACTAATGATTGGAATCTTTTGTTTTAATCTTTTAATTTTTTTATCTTTGGTGCAGGGAGCTTGATGTATAGTTGTCATCTGCAGTATGTTTTGTTCAATAAAAAAATCAAAATGAATTTCTTTTTTTTTTGGTGTGTGTACTTCCTGATATTTTATATGTAGTTTTAATTATCACTTTTGATTAAGGATAGACAAATATGAATATTAAAAGAACCAAACCCAGTTTCATGAATATTTTAATTGTCCTGTTGAATACACATTATTACCAGTATGTGTTAAAAATATATTACAAGAGGAATCATGAGCCTGAAACATTCTTGGGCTACTAGTGTTCCACTGATACAGACTGTTCTCGTTGCTTTGAACGCTTACAGCTGCCCACAAGTTATCTATCTCTCTGGATGTCACATATTCAGACAAACTCTTGCAAACTTTATTGATTAATGAGGGTGGTATGAAGCCTCTAGCAATCAAAATAGATATCCTTGATGTATTTAAACAATTCTCACTGTCAGGTTGGCTGTATGTACTGATATAACTATCTGTTGGACTTATATCAATATCATGAGCCAAGAAGCCAACCCATTCCACCATTTCTTCCATATCAACATCTTTTATAGATGGCACTGCTGTAATTGCTGGTGATACATTTGTTATTTTTAGTGAATCTACTGAAATACTAATAGATTTATCATTAAAATATTTTGCTATGGATGATGGGCATATTTCCTGCTTATTAGGCTCCCATATAATATAAAAATCAAATAGTTCCAATTTGATTAGTTCCGATCTGACTTTTTCATGGTTTTTTAATGATTTTAAGTCAATTTTCACTTCATAATAATTGTGAGGACGTTTTGTACCTTCAAGACCTAATGTTTGATAAATGTGCTGTAAAATATGAAGTGTTAAGACGCCATCTGGGGTTATAGCAGCACAGTTTTGCACGATACAGTTTCTCTTGGCGGATAAACAACATAAATCGCCTTTTTTCACAAAACTTTCAATAAAAATTGGTTCCACAAATTCAGTTAGACAGCAGCCCGTTAATATGTAATAATCACTATCTTCGGTAACGATGTCTTGAATGTGACTAGGTGTGTGTATCTCGTCGGGGCAAGTTATAATCAGACTCTTATAAAAATGGTTCATGTTTACAATCTTTCTCACAGATTCTAAATCTTGATTTTCTTTGTGGAGTAACATAACTTTTGGCGGTGGAAAATTCCAAACTTCTGGTGACAACATTTCGTATGTAATAACGTATTATTTTATACTGAGGTCAAAAAAAATATAGAAAAATTATAAAAACAGCAACATAACCTCAAAATTAAATCCACTCTAACGTGAAGTACTTTTTTTAGGTTAGCATCGGTTGAATCGGCTACAAAATATTGCTATTTTTGCCAGTATCGAGCGAAACCTTTTTAGCGGACATCTTTGTAAACACAAAAAGTTTAATATCCCACTAATTTTATACATTATATATGAAAGAAGTACATTTTTGGGAAAACAAAACAACATTGAAAACTTTATTCGTCATCTTACCGCCAAACACAGACATCTACGTTTCTTTTTATCACAATATCAAAATGGTATAATTTTCTTCATCCTAAAGATTTTCATAATCATTCATTCATAATGTATTCATTGCAGTATTATTATGAAACTATTTTTATTTAAATAAGTAAGTAAGTAGTACATTTTAAAGAAATAAGTAAAAGTAAAACTACGTGAAATGTAACGAACAGCATTTATTTTTGGTCTCCTACCCTCAAGTTTACATTTCGAACATAGTATCGTCTTCCGAAATCATGATAATAATACTCTTTGTTAGATAGCAAGTTCTTCAGCTGGAACACTTGTGTATAACGCTTCGATACCATCTTCCACTCTATTGACGATGGCATTGACTATGGGGGGCGCTACCTCAGTCATCACGTCGCGCCAGTTCATATTCATGAACTCTTCTACTGGCCCAGCTGCAATAAGAAAAGATTAAGTATAATATACTTATACTATAAAAAAAGGTATATATGTCGAATCAGTGAATAAGTATATTATACTTATTCACTGATTCGACATATATACCTTTTTTTAACCGACTTCAACAAGTCGGTACCAAATAAACAACCGACGAAGAATAATAAAAGTATACTCAGTAACGAGATGCGCGAACCTATTTGTAGGTCTTTGACGCAGACCGGTAATACTCGACTCAGTTGTTTGTTTGGCACCGACTTCACATTCGTTAAATATTTGATTTAGTTAGATTTCAAGATTCGATTACTCTTTGCTTTTTAGTTTTTTGAAGCCTGGTTTTTTTGTTAAAAAGTTTTTTTGTTTATTTTCCGTAATATAGGTAGGTACGTAAACTTCTGTAAAATAAACTGTCGAGTTAAAATTCAAATACATTACTACTGGTATGAACCTATTAAGTATAGGTTCATGGTTACTGGATAGAATACCATACCACCCACCGTACAACACAGCAAAAATATATTATGTCTGTCATAGGTCTCTCTACAATAGAAGGCGGATTTAGACCAAAATACAGAGTAAAGACTTCTCCGTGGGTTTCATTCATCACATATCTGCGGCATGCCAGTCTCAACTCCGCATTTAATGATTATATGTCAAAATTAATCATGCTACCAACCTACTTAAATGCTCAAAACTAATCCAGTGCATGCAGAGTTAAACTTTACATTAAATAAATTCTGTAATTTAAAAACTGGATGCCAGTAAAGTCTGGATAATTTACGGAAGCCATTAAATTAAATTGCAGTAAGATGCAAGTTCCCCCTATAACGCTTAAAACATTCAACATCGAATATTGTGGTATAAAATACTGTCAAAAGTCACGCTGGGATAAGCCAGCGCGGGCCTGTAGCAAATACGCTCATTCGGCGCTATTAAAAGTTGTTATAACTCCCCCCTAGGCCCAAGTCTAACAACAGAATGGACTCGAGGCAATGTAGGTACATTACTATGCTGTGAGTTTTTTTTTGTTGGCAGAATTGGGACCCTGATTTTTGAATTCTCACCTAGAGCCTTGTTGCCATTGAAAAGATTTTCGAAGTCGAATTTGGCCTTGGTCTTCACCTCGTAGGAGTGTTTCCGGCTCTTGATGTGCCAGTGCGGCTTGCCGTCAGCGCCATTTACCGTCTCCACCTCAGTCGTGGATTTGATCACAATGTCATCTGGGAACGGATGAGTATATTACTATTTGCTTAACTGCAAAATACCTAACCTCAGATGAGATCGCGTCGACGGTCGACGACGACTCGACATCACTTTGCCAGTAGAAGAATAAATGAAATGAACCTATGTAGCGTGTACCATGTGTGTGTACAAACATATTGTAAAAGAGAAGTTAAAGGCTATTTCCGAGATATCCTGAAAGGGGTTGGCATAAATTTCAGTCAGTGTGTACACTCCAACCGAAACTCCAAACAGTTGATCAAATCACAATAACAAACAAAGTTTTTCTGAGTCGGTAAGAAGCTCGCCGGGACAGCTAGTAGATATATATACATTTTGTTATCGTCCAATAACATTTATCTAGATGCATATACATAAAAGACAATTAAGTAGGTATAACACGGTAATCCTTTGATGTTAGATTATTCTAAAACTTAATAAAATGAGGGCAAAGAAAAGTCAAAAGAAAGAAACTGTTTATCTCTGCTAATACTCACCTATCTTGATGTTATATTTTCCATTGCCCTCAACGGGAATCACCATCAACTGTCCCTTCAAAATGTATTTGCCGATCAGCACCACGCTGCATCGGATTATCACCTGCACTTTCTTGCTTTTGGTCAGGTCGTGTCTGTTACAAGAAACCACAATATAAATTTATAAAAAAACTAAACTACGATTGGGGTACCGTACAATAGACTACGGTTGATCTCAATCTTAATATACAATCACGTAGGTATATAGATACATGAACGTCCGTTACTCTGGTACAAAAAATCGTATTTTTTACACAAAGTTTGCCTCTACAAGTATTCGAACCCGGGACCATCGGTACAGAAAGCGGGGTCATCTATGCATGAACCTTAAAATAAGTCTTATTCAAGATCGGACGGTGGCACACAGTATGGTGGGAGAGGAATCATTAAATCATTCATTAAACAAATTTTAAATCTACAAACTGAAATGTATGTTGTACATACATATATAGATTCATTCGCGTATCACGGAAAACTACTGCACGGATGTTGATTAAACTTGGAATGTTGGATAGGTATAATATAACGTAGGTATAGAATATTTTTTATCCCGAGCAATAGATGGGTTCCCGATGGATTGCCAAAAACTGTATTTCAAAATCCACTGAGCGTGTTTTAGTGAAATTTGGTTGTTACCTACTGTGATAGCTTGCAACAAGACCAACATAATACAATCTTGTGTGACTTTTGTCTAGGAAAATGGACTCTTCCATTTTCCGGGACAATAGTTACTGGCAGTATTCCCCTAGAATTAAATTTACTACGTCACTGACACTTTTCACGGTGATAGCTTACATACCGGGATAAATTTTACGATCCCACCGTAATTCGGAGTTATTAAATGATTCTCCCGGGATGGTAAAAAAAAACTGAAGTCCGTGCTGTTGAAGTCGGACTGCTATTCCCACATTAACTTTTATTTACGAACTAACACAACGAACGCATACCCTTATCTATACTCTATACATATAAATAAAATTGGAGTGTGTGTTTGTAATATTAAAATAACCGCTTTTTACTAAGTGCATTTGGATGTATACACGGTACCTATACCAAAACAACATTTTTTACAATTTTTGTCTGTCTGTTTGTTCCGGGTAATCTCTGAAATGGCTGGACCGATTTTGACGGGACTTTCACTGGCAGATAGCTGATGTAACAAGGAGTAACTTAGGCTACTTTTATTTTGAAAAAAAAAATAGGATCTCACGAAAAAAAATTAAAACCAATGTTGCAGCGCAGCGCCTGATTAAGTTTGATAGCAACAACCTGCAATGCGTCCCGCGGGCTCAGAATGGGCGAGCAGGCTGTTGTCAACGGTTGTCTTTGTTAAATACCACGCGGACGAAGTCGCGGGCAACAGCTAGTATATTTCATAAAAAATATTGGTATAGTTAGGCTAGCATAGAAAATGGGCATCAAACATTAGGCCAGGCCAATTTAGCTTCAATGGTCATAACGTGATGCCATGTAGGGCAGTGTTCACGATTGCAAGATTATAATCCAAGCTCTATCCTTAGCATTAGACCCTGGCCTTAACTGGAGGTGATAAGAAACAGGAAAATGTGCTCACGAAAAATGGAAGCAAGCAATTCAGACAATGATTGCGGATATGCTCTCTGTTTTAAGCAAACAACCTATGTTGTTAGTGGAAAAATAGGCAGTTTACCATTTCAATAAGTACATTGCGATCGTGTGGGTACAAAGTGTAATTGCATTGTGGAACGACATCTGTATACATTATTAAAAGTTAACGACATGTAAATATGCGTCATGGTAAAATGACAGGTCAGTAAGACCATTTTTAGTTACGGTCAAAGGTTTCTCGAAATTGTTAATGGGCGGGCGTTTCGCCAAGCAGCTCAGTATACTACCAGTTTAATCGGTTCCTGGTACACGAGTTCATTGTTGAAGGACGCACATACGTAATCATGTTTTATCGACGCATTTTGGTAGATAAAATTTACATTTAACCAGCCCAACACTGTAGTATAATTAAATCACTTTATTGTGGACGTGTTGATCCGTCTTTATTTTCATTGCAATACCTATAAAGTGTATATAATGTTTTTTATTTCAATGATAGAAAGCTAACAGGTATCGTCTTGAGAAAACCTGCAATGTCTGTCCAAAAGCTTGGAATCTTCGCCAACTCGGACTGGGTCAGTGAGAAGGACTATGGCCAGAATTCCCCTCTCATTGAGGAGTAGGGCAGTGCTCGGTATAATGACAATAGGCTTACTTCCCCCCCCCATTGGGACCAAATACCACGTATAAATGTAGTTGCACTGCCGTGCACTTTCAAAAATTGCCTATAAGCGTGATAATTAAAATTAATTAGCTTGTACTGATAGATAATTTTAGGTATAACTCATTTAAAAAAAAAACAGGAAGCATAATGTAGATACAGCTAGATGAGTTTTTCATGTCTTCTAGCGTGAAAGACTGCTAGGTTTTTAGCCTAATCCATCGATAAGTTATAGACAATTTAATTGTCATCATTCTAGCATAACAGATGCGACCAGTGTTGCGAAATGCTTTGATTAGTGTTCATTGTGTCCCGATTAATTAATTCCTACACCTTTGTTTTCCCACTTACATAGATAACAACCCTAAATCGGCATATTATATAATTAAAATCAAATAACTCTGATACCTATTTGCGTAGCAAATACTCAGAAAAAGAAAACGAATGAACGAACCAAGATTTCATCTGCACACACCCGCGTGTACGAGATGTTTATGAGAGCCACTTATTAAATTTTCCTATAGCAAATGTATTATTATCGTATTCAAGAAACAAATTGTATTCCAAACGTGAGTTCCATTAATAAATAATGTTTAATATTGGTGCTTTTGTAAACTTGGAAGAGTGAAGGAAAATAACATGATATATAACTTGCCCTTTCAAGCTCTCCCAAAATATCTGGCAAATTATCTGTAAAGTATATCCACAGCTTTACTGATAGGTGTAAGGCATACATTTATTTCGTCATCATTACTATCAGTGGAACTGGTAAAATGTGCTATATTTTGTAGCCGATTGCCAATGGAAAAAAAACAAGTACTTAACAATTGATTGGACCTCAATATCAGGGTACCCCAGTTTAAACTATGACACTAGGTCGTCAAACACCTCAGCCCTCCCGTGTCCATGGTTGCTGTAAAGCAGCCGAAACGTCGGGAACGTGAAAACATAAAGTAAACGCGATAAAATTCGTAAAATTCGCATTATTTCAATGTGTAGTATTCGCGTAAATACAGGGAATCAATAAGTACTTAGCAAGTAGAAAAAAAATCTAAGGTGTGGAGACAACAATTTTTGTAAAAAAAAAATGTTTTTTTTTAATTCCCATAAACCCGCTTGTTCTTTTCATAGGTCGGCAATCGGCTACAAAATAGTAAAATGTTTGCGATTGTCGAGTAACACTTCTTCAGAGTTGTTTTAAATATAAGTAGGTATCACATGATAGAACGCACAATTGTCAACATTTTTGGGGAAATTAAAACACAATTGACAACTTCACTGTGTGACTTCCCGCCAAAAAAACCTCAAGTACGCTTGTTCTAATGAAAACATGGTAACTACCCAAACCTCCCAAATATCCAAAAGTCCTACTTACTTAATAGCTTCGATTTTGCAGTCTTTCATCCCGGTCACCGCAGTATCCTTAAAGCTTAGCTGCAGCCCTCCTTGGTCGCTCTTGATCTCATCAAATAGCATCGGATCCAGGGATTTGACGCCCAGCTCTGGGATGCCCACCGCTAGGATCGGGACAACGGCCTGGGCTGATGATACAATGCAGGGGTTGTCCCCGGCCTTACAGGGTTTGATGAATGGCGCTGGTGGAGAGAAAACAATAGTATACCAATAGCCCCTTTATTTATCGCCCTACATCTGGGCATAATCTTCCCAATGCCTAGTGGATTCAGGCCAACTACGTTCAGAGCGGATTCGGTGGACTTCGCACACCTTTCGAAAATTGGTAGATTTTTATTGTTCTGGACAGTTCATTAATTATTCAGAATTCCCTATATGTTGGATACTAGACAACGATATAAAAACATTCGTGCTCATCACACAAAATTTACACCTACAAGGAGTCGAACCCGGTACCCGGGACCAGGTGCTTTCTGTGCTAATGGTCCAAGGTTCGAAGCCTGTTGGGATTCCAGCCTTGTCCAGTTGACTTGGTAGTCAACTGGGCCATGAACTAGAACAGATATGTTAGCACTTGTTTTTAATTGTTACAATAATTCCTTACTTACCCAAAGCGCTGTGAACACCCAGAATGAAGGCCACAAAACAGAAGTACCGCAACATATTGCAAGTCACTCACAGCACTAAAGTGGATAATTTATTCAAAAAACAGGTCTATGTTATTATGCAATAAAATTGTTTTTCCGTTGTAATCCTCTTAGTTAATTTAATTTATAAATGGACCTACTGCTTCATACGATACGTGCAAGGAGTCTGATGCGAGAGAGCTTGAAGCTTCATTTATATTAAGATAAAACAGTGACGTCACCACACAATGTTGTGTGAACTTTGATACACTAAGCTTGTAAAAACAACATAGCTAGCAGCGGAATAATTAAATTAGATTGTATTTTTTACGTACCCCATCATTCTAGCTTCCCAAGCCTTAAACTAATAGGAACGATGTCATTTTTTTATTTCATTTTTATACAGTATGATTCAGAAATAGTATATGATGCATTTAACCGTCGCTTCTTTAGCGACTTGTAAGCAGTGATAGCCAAGTTGGTAGAACGCTTGCCTCGGTAACGAGGATCGCAGGTTCAAACCCCCGCTCGCACCACTGGGATTTCTGGAATTCATGTGCGAATCTCATTTTCAACTATAATTATCACTTGCTAAACGGTGAAGGAAAACATCGCGAGGAAACCTGCATGTCTGAGAGAACCCCACGAAAGACGTGTGAAGTCCGCCAACCCGCAATGGGCCAGCGTTGTGGACTATGGCCTTATCCCCCTCGCATTGAGGGGAGGCCTGTGCCCAACAGTGGGAAATTAAAAGGGTTGGTATTATTATACCTTTTCTAAATAACTCTGTATAAGGTCTACTTAGGTGACAATAATAACTGTTTAGTATATTTAAACTTAGACGATGAAATAATATAGTCAGGTGTGTGGCGAACATCAAATTAAAGCACAAAGAACCAAGTCGATTTGTGTAGTACACGCGATTTGACGTCACACTATTAGGTATCTCTTCGTCTAAGTATTCAAATCTAATATATCTTTAGGTTATAAGGATCGCAAAACAAAAAACTGATTATTAAAAAAGAAAAAAAACTGTATGTACCCACTAAGTGCACAATGAAGCATTTGTCTCAACTTTTTTTATTATTAACACCACTAGCTGTTAACTTTTAATAAGTATAAGTCAGTAATATTATATTATATAATGTTTGAGTTCAAGGTTTTGTTTTTCGTTATCTATTTTCAATGTTTTTGTTAGGTAATCTAAAACGGTGTCGTTTTGCCGGTATTTATTTTTGACCAGCAGAAGATTTTTTTTGTAACTACATAATTCGTACATGAAGTAGTTACCGACATTTTTTTTTTTTTGTGAGTGCGTAGTTAAGTTAGAGACCTCATTATGATTCAGTGTTTTATTCGGTCTAATTCGGGGCTTGTTTTTTCTCTCAAATTTAATATACTACTAGATTATATGATAAATTAAGGAAATATTAATCTCAGTATTAGATTTCCATATCATTAACGTTTTTGTAAGCTACACTAGTGGTTATCTGAGTTTTTTGTCTCTCTAGTATATTCCTGAGATTGGTTGGCTATATATAGGTACTTGTTTGTCTAGCTAGATGTTATTTGGTCGATATTCGTCGAACATTCGCCGTCTCATCCACCACAATAAGCTCACAATTCCAATTGTCAATATTATTATGGTTGCGATTTTACACACAAAAGTTAGTCCCGGCAATATTGATCCACTCAATCGATTAGGTAAACGTGCATTCAGTATGTACCTGCATTTACAGTGTACACACAACTTCAATTAGTGAATACCTATAATACGAGTAGGTGTTTATGCGAAAATATTCGCATCTCGACCTTCTGGGACACACGTGCACACATTTAATTAAATAGTGATAGGTTTTTGCCAGCGCGGCCCCGTTCGCGAAACCATATTATTTTGCTCCACGATCGCCAACGGTCTTAGCGTGATAATATTGACTCTATATTGTAATTCTAGCCGTAGGCTGTCCAATAGCGAAAACGCTTTTGTAATTGGATCAGAAGATTTTCCGTGATGCACGAATAAATAGACACAAGAACAAAAAAAATAAAAAATCTTATTTTATATATTTTTGCCTAGAGACGACAATAATGATAGCTGCGTCACCACTTATATAGTACATAGACATTTGCGGTAGAGTGAGTGAGATACATTGAGTATGTTCCGTCTTATTCAGCATATATGCACTCGGGCTGTTTCAAACCAAAGACTTTCAAACATTATTTCGTGTTAGCGAATTTTTTGCTGATTTATAACCAGTGTATCGTTATTAACATTTATTAGGAGGTACTTAATGTAAATGCCACTCCACGGGTAAAGTTTGCTTTCGTTATTATCCCTGTTTACGTTAAGTACTTTGTCGTTTGTCTCGTACGGGTATGCGACGAAAAGCGACACGTCTTTTGCGTCCTTAATGATATACACACCTAATACCTGCTCGTTTTAATGACAAATATTTTTAATGACACAGTACCTTCAAACATACACTTAATTTTCGTATAAATTAATAGTCATAAGACTAATTCACAATGGATAGGACACGTTATAAGATACTGTGACCAATCGCTGGATCCACATCACTGCCTGTCTGGTGCCTAAGTTAATTTAAAAGACCGTTAGGAAGCCGAATAAAAATAAGGTGTCACGAACAGGAGGGATATGCAATAACGAGATGGAATAGGCTGGAGGTGCGAGTCCTTCATGTGGCAGGTTGAATTGTCCTGATGCCATCTTTTGGCCTGCCGCGTTGTTGTTTGTAATGCATACTTACTTACCCAACCCAATAAGAAAACTATGGGAACCCAATTAGAAAACTATGCCGCAACTTCGTTCGCGCTAGCTTTCGTTTTCACGGGAACCTTATAAATTGACCTCTATCCTGTCCTGATCGGAATCCTGCCCCCTTTAATTTATGATGTGTACGTGTTCATAGTGTGTTTCTTTGAGACCATATACCTACGACCAACGTGTTTAGTTTATTTATTCATGATAATAGTAATTAATGAATAATTTATATGTTTTTATGAGAGTATAGTTTTTCGAAACACCTAACCCACATCACGTAGACATTATTTTAAGATATTTATTTATTTTCCTGCTATGTTTCACGGAATATAGACAATAATGTCAACCTTGTATCGTTTGCTATAATGGTTACCATAACTTGTTTTGAGTTATCCTGCCGTTCATCAAAATGTCCTTACTGACTGGTTTTAATTGCATAAATAGTTAGTGTACCTATAAGCAAGAACCGTATACTGGACATTGGACAGTACCTAAGTTCCTGTCGTTACAATTAAAATAAATAAATAATCGTGAAACTGACCGGGAAATAAGCTATCACCAGGGCCAATTTAATTAAATCACGCCCAGTGGTATTTCCGTGATGCGCAAACAGACAACATGACAGATAAGCAAAAAATCCAAAAATGGCGAATTCGGCCTCCGCATCGAATAATAATTTCCGCTACGTTTATTGTATTAAAAAAATATTGTATGCACAAATACGACCGAGTTACAGACTTGCCCCCGAATTTATAGACGTTCTATAACATTATCAAACGTCATAGTAATGCGCACAAGAGTTTTACTATGCGTATTAGTACCTACCTACTAGGTTATGACGTTTGATAAAGTTATAGAACGTCTATAAATTCGACGTCCATACATGAGTGTGACATGTCTAATGTCTATGAACATACCTGTTAGTCATGTAGTTATAACTAAAAAAATAAATGAAAAATATATACCTACTTATATAGCTACATGACCGTAACTTGTCTATAAATCTACATGATAATTTTGTAATCTTGGTTGTCTGTAGATTGAATTTTGGAATTATTGTCTGATTGTTTGAATGCGTACTCGTATCACGAAAAACAACTCCACGGATTTGATGAAACCTGGTGATTGCTGAAGGCTCAATATTTTAGTTAGGATACTTTTTATCTCGAGATAAGGACGGGTTCTCCGCAATAGGCAAAAGCTTCCCCGGGCGGATTCTATAGACTGGATGGCAGTAGCGAAGGATCCATATAACATGATTCATATCGGTTCCTCGGCTTCTCTTTCAACATTAAAATTTGGCTACCTACTTACTTGCTTGAAGCATTTTTTTTTGTTTAACACAAACCGATTAGTTCTTCTTCATTGGTTGCTTTTTGCAGAATATAATCATTATATATTTAATGCGAGATCAACACCACATTGAGTATGAAAGGTTTTTTGTTTTTAATGCACTCACTGGTAAGGTATGTTTCCGTGCGTATATTCACCCTTCGCCACTTCTGTATGGTTATAGCTTAAATATTGGGTCAGTGTACAGGACTCCTTTTATCTCAGGAAAACAAAGAGTTCCGCGATACAACTACAGTTCACGTGTACACAAAGTCGCGGGCACAACTAGTCAATGAATAATTAAATAACTCGGCGTTAATAACCAACGTGAACTTGAAACTACCCTAGATTATTGTTTTGAGGGTCAGTGTGTTGCCCACGCGGCTATTATTAGCCAGTCACACCTCATTTATTACATAAGCTTCATTTTATTTTATTTTATAGTCTACATTAATAAGATACTGGTAGGTAGCTTCTTTTGTAAATACTTATACAAGTACATGTTTAATATCGGGCGCTGTTCAAACTATGAATAAATAACGCCAGACGAACACACCAACTGTGGGGTTCCACACTAAGCAGCGCTTGTATTATAGTTACCGCACAATGGACTGGGGACAATCCCAGTATAGGTTACTCATCTATCTAACGTGGGTGCAATGGGCAAAAGAAGAACAGGCTGACCTAGTGCTCGCTGGGAAGACGATATAAGGAAATTCAACAACACATCTCACTGAATGACTCTTGCAAAGGACCGAGATAACTGGAAGAGACTGGAGGAGGCCTTCACCCAAAACTGGGGTTCTTACCCAAACTAACAGCAGGCATGCATTGGTGGTGCATTATAAACGTTAAATTTCCTTTTTATTGTTAAAGTCACATTTTTGTAGTGCACTGCCCTAAACATTATCTGATTTTTTTTTATGTGGTAAAGAAATAAATAGACATTTTTATTTTTTATTTTATTTTATTTTATTTTAACGTGGGTGCAAACATTCGTGCCCATCACATAATGTTTGTTCCTACCAGGATTCGCACCCGGGACCCTCGGCACAGAAAGCAAGGTTACTACCAACCGAGCTTATCACGTCGTCTATGGTTTTAGAGAATATTTCTATGCTAAAATATTTATGGTTTTAAACCTTATTTCTTAAATCGAACGAACGTGAATAATCAATAACGAACTGTCTAACTATATATTCAGGGCCCCAAGTCTGCTAACACAATCGATTCATAATCGAACAGCAACCGTATAGTAACTGTCACTTTTGACAGATATCCCATACAATATAATTATGTCAAAAGTGACAGTTACTGTTGCGGTTGCTGTTCGATTATGAATCGATTGTGTTAGCAGACTTGGGGCCCAGGTGATTGATGCAATGACAGCCCACAGTTTCTTATATGTAAGGCGGATCCTGTAGTATACATATACACTATTAATTAATATATACCTACTATTAAATTAATAAACTTATTTATTTCTAATAAATATTTAACTAAACTTATTCGATGACTAGATCTTGGAGCGGCACTTGATCGAATAGTTTGCCGACTTCACCCACGATCTTGGCGACGACCGCTTTGACGACCGGTGGTGCCACCTCCTGGAAGATATCGCGCGAGTTTTGGTTCGCAAACTGGTGGACGGCGTCCGCTGGAATTAATGAACACTATTAATTTAAAAAAAAAAACATCGATACAATTTGAAAACAAACGTCAAAACGCTAGAAAACAAACGTCAGCAGACAAAGATTATACGTATACTAAGATTCGCCCCCGCGGCGATTCGCAATTAAATACTTTGTTCAATAAAACCTGTTTCGGAAATGAAGGAATGTCACCCAGAAACTAACTATGATCTGCCTTCAGTGCAGAATCGCTGTACTAACGATTTGGACAGTCTGACATTCACTTAAGAACGTTTAGACGCACTACACGCTCGCTATACGTACACAGTTCCTTGTTGCCGTTGAACAGGTTCTTGAACTGGAACGTAGCGCCAGTCTCCACTTCCGAGGTGTGCTTCCAGCTCTCGACCTTCCAGTACTTTTCACCGTTGACTGACCTCACGCTCCCTTGCAGTAGAATCTTCACTATAATGTCTCCTGAAAAAGATCATCAGATAAGTAAATATGCATCACAATATTAATTACTTATATTTACGCGAATACTACACATTGAAATAAAACTCATTAATAAAACACCGGCGCTCCACGAAGTCTGCAATCTGTGAACATGTACAGGATCGCACCTGCCATTATATCAGATTTGATAAACCACAGATCCTCGCAAAAGAACACCGATTCCAACCTAGGATGATACGTGAGGCCATTGAAATTAAAAACATCCTAATTTCAATAGGGAAGATGGCTGGGTGCTACCGCCAACTTGGGATCCAGTTATTAATATAATCGAATCCCATTAGGGGCAAAATACGTTTGATGGGCACGAATGTTTGTACCTATGTAGTTATGGATATTTAATGTCTATTGTACGGTGCCTATAATGCTAGCGTTGCTGAGTGTCAGATGGCACAGTTGATGTGTTTGCCTCTATAGGCAATACTAAAAAGCCTTGATCATAGTACTTCTCATAGATCATTGCACTTACGGATTTGAATGCCGTACTTGCCGTGGCCCTGGATGGGCATGATGAGCAGCTTGCCGCCCAGCGTGTAGTCGCCCTTCAGCATCACAGAGCACTTCAAGTCCAAATATGACTTGTTCTTTTGCCGTCTGAGAATACATAATGATATTTACGTTATCATGCTGGTTGGACGCTGGTCCGGCTCCTCAGGAATATAAATGACCTTGTTCGAGCAGACTTATTAAGATTTTGTTTTTCTCTTCTTCCTTCTTATTTTCATTTACATAAGTAATTTATAAATGTGAGAACCATGTAGCCATTAATTTTATACTTAGTTGGTACGTTTTTTTTTTGACCTGCTGCTAAAGTCTGATTAGCCGTTCCTACATTATTCTCACATACCTATAACAATGTATTGCTCAAAAATGTAAAAGATCTACTTAAAAAAAGAGCAACCATGGAGTTTCTTGCCCGTTCTTGTCCATAGGAACGAAATTCCGAACGGGTGGTAAAGTAGTAGCATAGTATTTTGTAACTTTTGACGATTCATAAGTACTGTACTTAATGGTCTACGTGAATAAAAAAATATTCTGATTCTGATTCATGTGTATGTGTAATTTACAGAATAGGTACCCTATGAACTGAAAACACAAGGTCTATATTGTATATTTTTTTACGCAGGTTCTAAGTAAGTATATGATGTAGAAATCATGTCGCATTAAATTCACAACCTTACGACACGTCTTGTGTATAGCGATACATTTCATTTTGCTATTTGCATTATCCATGTACTAAAATAAAGAGCTGTCGAGTCGACCCCTCGATGGGTTCTGGAATCGAATATTTGAATCGGTAATATACCACTGAAAGATACCGCGCTCGCGTTCCGATCCGGTGGAGTTAAGAAAAACATATTAAATGACAATCCATAAGTGCCCCCGTAGGTTTATATGAAATAAAAGATTCGACTTTGACTTTGACCTATGACACCAGAAAAAAAATTACCGAATCGAGTCGGTAATTTATTGAATAGTTCTAATTCGATCCGTAGACTCAGTCATTATATCAAACCTTATTAATTTTAACATGAGTGTCTGAACATCAGATAATCGCTTATTAATTAAAGCGCTTAAATAGAAATTAGTTAACTCCATAGTTTATAATCTATTTTTAATTGTCGTTGAACAATCAATTATCTAGATACTTTTATCGTAGTAATTGAAACTAATTATTTATAAATTAAATAAGTAGGTATCTAATTGATAAAGTGAAAAAATAATAATGTTTGTAACAGAAAAATAGAATATACTTTTAATAAAATAAATCGAGAATATATTATTTAACTCTAGAGATATCTATTAATTAGAAGCTCGGAATCTTTATGGCAAGTCGTAAACCAAAACTACAAAAAAAACCCGAAGCAGCTCGAGTCGTTAACACTAGGTATTTCTAGAAATAATAAAATAACAAAGTTATCTATCTCATAAAAAATATTGCCAAACTCACTTTAAATTCAACACCTTACAGTTTTTCAGGCCAGTCACCACAGTGTTCCTGAAATCCAGCTCCAAGCCTGCCTGGTTGGCCTGGACACGGTCCAATGTCATCGGGTCCATGGACGCGATGCCGAGGCTCGGCAGGCCCGCCGCGAGGATCGGCAGGGCCTTCTCCGCTGTAGACATGAGACAGGCGGTGTCGGCATCGCGACATGGTGTTATGAATGGCGCTGAAAGGTAAAATAATATTAGGTACATATTATTTTACATAAATAGTAGATACTTGATATTCTTATTAATGAATTAGATATACGGCGTGATTCAGAAAGTGTATAGGTTTCATTATATGAGTTAAAATGTTGATGAGTCACGTCGATTTTGTTGTAATCTTTTAGTTTCCAACAAAATGTATTTAGTAATTTATTTTCAGCATTTAAATAGGTAGGTAATCAAATTCTGACTTTACATAATGATCACGAAACGCAGGGTTAAAAGTTAGTAGGTAGTATATCACGCTGTAGATACAGTAAAGGGCAGGAAACTCTACCGCTCTATGCATGTGTATTGTGTAGGGATTAGCATGTGTATCAGCATGTGATGTATGAAGAACAGGGTGTGCCATTTATATACAACTAGCTGCGCCCCGCGGTGTTATCCGCGATTAAAAAGTATTTCCTTTCCTCTATGTCCTTTTGCAAATGCACGGTTCCTCTATGCTGTCCCATAGGAACCGTGCATTTTTCCGGGATAAAAATTTGCCTATGACATTTTCTGACCCCTAAACTACCACCTGTGCAATAAATCATGTCGATCCTTTGCTCTTTGAAAAATTAAAACAAAACTATCCCACGGGAACCATACATTTTACCGGGGTAAAAAGGATGCCTATGTGCCTATGAGCTATTCCAGACTGTAATCTATCTCTTTGCCAAATTTCATCCAGATCCGTTCAGCCGTTCTGGCGTGATTGAGTAACAAACATCCATCCATCCAAACTTTCACATTTATAGTATTAGTGGGATTGGAATGCAACGCGACACCCACGTGCTCCGGTGCCGCGTTCAATGGATCATCTCTATTATGTATTAGGTTGTATCGAAGCCATGGCGTCAACAGGCACTATCATTCTAAAAAAACCGAATATGTGACAATCGACGCCGTTTATAAAACCAAAAATAATATTAATGGTTGGAAATTATCTTCCATTGTACAGCTAATGAAAATGCTATGAGTTCATTGACTCGCAAGGAGTCACTTGTTTGCAGTCCGCCTTTGTCCTTCAGGTCGAATGTTTATAGAATACAAATTACTTAGTAAGCCCATAATATCGTAAGTTTTCATCAGTACAGATATTTTAAGAACAGATCTAAGATACTTACTCATTGTCAATTTAGTGCTTATTTTGTGTAGCAAGGTTTATGGACAATTTCGCAGTACTTAGTAAAAAGTAACATCGAGTTCGGTCTAGAAAGCCCTTTAAAATAATCAATTACTATGTTACGTAAATAAACTATGCTGGTATAAAAAATATCTAAACTATCGAAGTATAACAATTAACTCAGAAAACTCAATATAATAGTTAATAAAGAAAATAAAATTAAAACAAAATACTTACCTAAATTACCACAATCACCAAAATGATATAAAGCACCACAGAACAACAGAAACACGTAAGATTTCATAATTATCAATTAAAATATAGATAATAGGTACAGTTCCATATTATAAAATTTGTCACAAAACTGTACGCAACGTACTTGGGATAAATGCGCAAACGCAGCAATGCATTCGTGTTATATACTGAGTCAACAACTACGTCATTTATAAACGAACCTTAATAATATATTTGAAATAAAATGCGGTGAGATTGTTTTAGAGTTCCGTACTTATAATAGTACTAATAGATAACAGGCACTGACCATCTGCGTGACGAAAAAAAAATACTTTTATATTTATTGTGTACACTGAAAAAACATTTTTTTAAACAATTTGGGATAACTTTAAGTTGTTAATAAATTAACTTTGATTATTATTTACAAAACTGATTTGCAAATAGCAAGCCCGAGTGCTAGTAACACATTGTTCGCAATATTTTTGTAACTAGTAGCCAACATTTTTTTTCATGATAAGCAAAGATTTTTTCGGTGTACTTAAGAACACATTCAGACATCATCAAACCCTTTTGAAGGCCTTAGGCTTATTACTCGAACGATTAAACTTTAACATTTTTTTCACTCCTCAAAAACATCTTAATTATTTTTCCGTACTTCAGTATAAACCTCACTTCTTACCTACTTAGTAGACTTTAAGCCATATTAAACTCTTGACCTAGCACTGACCGGCAGTATAAACGCATATAATCTCAAATAAAATCTGAAAACTCATTATCACAAGACAACATTATAAAAAAATATGCATTTTAAGTTCGAACGTGTAAAGAATTTCCAGTGTTTATACGGAACATATGCGACACAATTCGCACTTGACCTGATTTTAAATACGTGTATAGCTATGACGTTTGTCATAATATCGATGGTAATGGCCCTCATATTACCCTCACAATAATGTAGGAAAATATTAAAATGTGACGTAAGAACCATTATTAATTGAAAATCTAATTAAGTTCAAAGTTTTTGTAAAGAAAGAGCTGGGAGGGTCAGTGTCTGTCAGTATTTTCCTTCGTACCAGCTGCATGGTATGGCGAAATTGTATAAACCTTCCTCAATTTTAATAATTAAATGTAACGAAAAACTGACTTCTTGACTGAATTAAAAGTTCATAAAACTAATTCATAAAAGGCATATCTCAGGAAATGACGCGCCAGTATTCTCATTGTTCGCACTTAGAAGAAACGTTACGTTATCATAAATTAATGTAAAGTTAGTAGACATCATTCATAAGGATTTTCAATAATTTACAGAAGACCCTATTCATAATTTATAGGTATTTATTAGTGTCGAGTATTTACTGTAAATTAAAATACACAACGAGCCGAGGTTAAAACTAACAAGGGGTTCAAGAATCGACTCTTTAAACAACCTTCAAGACGTCCAGGAAATGAAATGTATACCTACCAGAAAACGAATAGTTACATTATCATTGACAAACCACTTTATTATACTTTCGTATGAGATTTTTTGATAAAGAATAGGTACCTATTTGACTTGGCCTATCTGTTCATAATGGGTCATTTAATGATCTGGACATTGCGTTATACAGTATTTCTAGTCCCTTATGTATGTCCCTTATGTATTTTAGAAAAATATATTTTCCGTACTTTAAAGCCTCTAAAATCAGTCCTTAACAATCTTCAAAAAATAATTAAAAAATATACATATAGTTGTA
Organism: Pheosia gnoma; assembly: GCA_905404115.1. Taxonomy (NCBI): domain Eukaryota; kingdom Metazoa; phylum Arthropoda; class Insecta; order Lepidoptera; family Notodontidae; genus Pheosia; species Pheosia gnoma. Next base: position 9,815,532 of record FR989903.1, read on the forward strand.
ATTTGTTTCGAGTATTAAAATGAACAACGCTAAACCAATCGAACATCATATTTTTTTTTATCTAAAAGTTTGTCTTAATAAACAATTTGTATTTAAATGGAAGCGACATAATGTTAGCGTGTGATCTTGAACGTGATGAATGAGTAAACAATAAAGTGTTTTATTTATCGTAAAATAAAAACTAATCATCATCATTTATCCGCACCCATATTAGGATCACATAAATATTTGATCCGGAGTTAAGATTACATCACGGTTGGAGCTAATATAGAGCAGAGCATATAAAAAAAATACAACCGAATTCAGAACCTCCTCCTTTTTGAAGTCGGTTAATGATTATGAAGATGCAAATCGCGAGCCTTATCTGCCTAATTTTATTTTATAAATAATCCAGGCTGTGTTAGTGTCTCTACCTTTCAATGTAGAAAACTCATTAATTTCCCCAATATCATAAACATAACGTAACTAAGGGCCTGTTGTGGTTGTGATTAGATATCAGTAAGCTTATTTCATTGTGTAACAGGCATTTTATTAAATACTAATTTCAATAATCAAATCGGTATATAAGAGTAGGAGCTATAGCCTCAATTTTTTTACATTACAGTGTTATTTTAGAATTACAATTGCATTATAGAGCACATATCTTTGGAAAATTATTTAGGATAGTTTTAATTATTAGGATAGTGACTCAATTATATTGTGTGGAAGCGCCATCTATACTGGATTGTGAAACTTATTGCGGGAAACCTCAATTTAAATATACAACGATCTATGTATTTAGATACTTTAATATAGTCGCAGCTTGCAACAATCTCGCACAGATGGCGTTTATATTCGAAACAAGCTTTACATTTTCGCATTAGCATTCAAGACGATTTTCGTTGAATGCCCTGTTTTAGGAGTGAATTAATTATAATATAACATCGCCAGACAAACACACCAACTATACGGTCCCACACTAAGCAACGCTTGTATTATGGGTACCGTACAATAGACTGAGAGTGAACTCAGTGTATAATACTTATATAGATATTCAACATCCATGGCTTGGGTACAAGCATTCGTGCTCATCACACAATGTTTGTCCCTACCAGGATTCGAACCTGGGACCTCCAGCACAGAAAGCAGGATCACTACCAACTGCACTTATCAGGTTGTCATTATATTACCTTACACCATTGAGAAACCCAATGACAGAGGTATGCTCATTAAATTATATTAGTGTAGAACTATGTAAGGAGTATAAATGATATTTTAACGAGATTACTTGGCCTACGTGACCATGAAAACGTAGTCAAGTTCAGAGTGTTGCGATACATACCATCTCAAACAATGTGGGTATATACAGCGTGCTTCATAAATACAAACAATTTTTTTTTTGTCATACTTTATATGCAAGTATTTGATCTCGATCTCACCTGATGGTAAGTGATGATCAGATCTACGATGGAGCATACTTGCCTAGGTAGGAAGGCGGCAGTAGATCGAGACGCTACATTTACTAGGCACATGCAGCGCAACTGATCTGACCCGCCATCCATGAATGGCAACACCGAACATCATGCCGGAACACGGCTAGGCCGCTTGGCGACATGGCTTTGTTCAGTGGGTGGTGACTAACCACGGCCGAAGCCTACCACCAGTAGAGTTGTCACCTAGTTGGCACTACCCAGGGTCACGTGTAGGGTATCTCGAAGGTACTTAATTCGCCTAAGGACGAAGGTGACTCGACCCCAAATATTTACATTAGAACTGTGCAAAATAGTGAATGATGAATCGATTGACACCTCATCTATCAACATCGGTGGAACATACGTGAATACAAACATACAGAGTATACCTGTATTATTCATCGTCAGTAAAAAAAAACAACCGAATTGAGAACCTCCTCTTTTTTGAAGTCAGTTAACAATACAGCGTAGGTCGTCGAAGCTTCCTGCCAATATTTTGGGAATATTGTCAAGTAACTTCAAGTCGATATTAAAAAAAAAATACATAATTCATATGCAATTAGTGGATAACACTACGACCACACGCTGTATTCATAGTGATAAAAATATTTCGCCGACACGTGACTACAATAGAATCGCTCTACAGCCACCTGACGTCACACCTACGTCACAACAATGCTCTGACGACTAATCAAATCATTGTGTACACTATTGAAGTCAAATCATGAAGCCACACTGGCGTATGTGATTATGTATATAGGTTCTGGGAACTATGAGCACTTAGTATTTCTATTGTATAAGAAATTATAAAGGTTATTTTCCTGTTTGTACTTGGATAGCAGCCAATATTGAGTGAAATGGTAGACCATTAACACACTAATAATAATATCGACAGACGAACATACCAACTATACGGCCCCACACTAAGCAACGTTTGTAATAAGGTTACGGTAAAATGGACTGAGTGCGAACTCAGTATATAATACTTATACAAGTATAGATACTAAACATCCATGTCTCGAGTACAAACATTCATGCTCATCACACAAAGTTTGTCCCTACCAGGATTCGAACCCTGGGCGCAGAAAGCAGGGTCACTACCAACTGCGCTAATCAAGTCGTCGTAAACTATATTCATTGTCTTATAAACTTACGGCTACAAAAAAAATGTTGACGGAGGCCTGAGATCTAAGTCACTAGGGAATATGATGTAATTAGATTTTCTATAATCAACATGAATAACACGGCAAGTAAAAAATAATACCGCGATGGGTATGAACCCGTTGAAATCTTTTGTTAGACGAAAATGTTATTGATGTTTCATAATCTACCCATAGACATATTAAAAATTGTAATAATAATAGTGTGTGTATTTTTTTTTCCTTATTCCCATCTTTTCCATTGCCTATATAAATGAACATATGTACGAGTATGTGACATTAGCGTGTCGATCTCAATCAAGTAACATTAGCGTGTCGATCTCAATCAAGTAACAATTGTCAACTCATTATAATCCTTGCGATGAAAGCGTTTCAAATAAGCTGAAGTTTAACTACAGGCAAGTCACAGTAATGAGTGGAGTATTTATAAAAATACATATTAGAAAAGTTTTATTAAATGTTTAATATTGTACACTTCCCTAATCATTTTCGCATTTTTTTAAGAAAATATAGTTAATTATATACATTGGATTCACTCGTGTGATTCTATCGATGAAAAAAAAACATTTTATGAGACAAGAACGTATTATCGTACATAACTTTACCCGGATAGGAACACGTGTCATACATTCTAAATTAATTAAATTCAGGTCACTACAATGGTCTATAGATCCATTCATCCATTAGCCGAAAGACGTCCACTGCTGGACTCGCCCAATGACTTCCACAAATCTTGGTCCTCTGAAACTCGCCTGAAGAACTGAGTTATCATCGGTCCACCTGAGCTGCCCCATACTATGTCTTGCGGCTCGTGGTTGCACTTCTAGAACCTTTCTCTCCCAACGGCCATCGGTTCTTCTGAAAAGTACTTCGGAGTCAGAAACTATTTATCATTTTCTCCCTATCAGTGAAAAATGTGTGCGATTCAATTGTAAAAGGTATCGAACAAACGGACAAAACACATTTAATATAAGGTATTTAGGTAACCAGTGCGTCCTCGAGCCCAGAGGTGAATTGTGAGTGACGTAACCTTGGCATTGCCACCTGGTAGGTGCCGCGACCTCACTCAGTATACTGATGTATGGTCGATTCATTTATGTTTCCAATTCATTGGCGACATACATTAAGCTGAATTTACGGTACTTTAGATAATCGACAAGCAGCTTCTTACTTAATTTTTACCTTTTTCATAAAATATAATAATTAAGATAACATATAAATTGTATTCTATCCGACGCATAATCAAATTGAGCGCTCGTCAAACGCATCCAGCAGAAAATGCAAGATTACTCCCGAAACGCAAAGTATTGAGTTTTTCTCAGTAGCACATTACGAACCGTTGGCAACTTTGGACTGTTGATAAGTACTTTTTGGTCTACAATCTACATAAATAAAAAAAAAACAAAATAGTTTTGAATTTTTACGACAGAAACATCTCTCCTTGACACTCGAATAGTAATTACGTTGTTTCGTGTGCGAAGAAAAAGTCAAACCCTTTAAGCAACAGCCATATAACAGATTTCTGTCGGATTCCCTATCGACATTAAAATTTGGGTACCTTGTTGCTCCAATTTTTTTTTTTTTGTTTTTTAGAAATGTATAATTTTGTAAAGTCATCATTTTATTTCTACAGCTAGATGCTTATACCTTCTTCTGCTTTTACTATATATGATTGTTCATTTTTTAGTCATTTCACAAGTACTGAGCTGATTTTGAAATCCCGGGAAGAGCGTGAGTATTGTAAGAAAGTATCTTGACATTTTTTATTTTTCCGGGAAAGAAATAAAGAATTTATTTTCTTTATTAGTGAACCATGAAGGTGATGGCGCTGACAACAGCTAGTTTACCGTGAAGTCAAAAGTTCAAGGCGATAAGTTTATTTACTCTCTTGTCCCAGTCTTCGTGTAAACATAATCATGTCGACAACAGAATCACTACTCGTACGTATGTCAAAGCGAAAAAATACCAATTAAAAGTTTAATTACACACCTGAACTGGTGGTTTAAAAATATAATCACTCTCTTTTCCAGTTCTTGCTCGCGAAATCACGCCATAAACAGTTTTGAGAACACTATATGGTGATTTGAACTCAATTATAATAAAAAATAAGCCGTTAACCTCAGCGTTACATAATAATAAACACTACAAATTGCTCTTCTTCGTGTTGGTCATACGTTCACTCGTACTCATTCGCCGCCCTAAGGAGAGAGGCAACTAGTAAAAGTATAAAGTAAAATTACTGGCTGTCTTATAGAATATATCAGGCAGGGGTCCGCTTAAATAAGACTGTTTCCCTTTATAAAACGAACCCACCATTTAATACAAAAGTAATTGTACTCATTTATGTATAATTTTATTTTCATTATAATCTATAGGCTATATATTACTCCTTCATTGAAGCTAAATGTATTTGCGGCTAACAAACACGGGTTTTACCTGTGTATAGTACCTACTTTATGCCATCAATTAACAAATTGGTTTGTTAATATTTGTGTTTCCTATGTTGTATTTATTATGACAACATCAATATTATCTTACTTATTAAATAATTCACTCTTTTGTAGTGTTAATTCTTGTTGGGAATTGTTTGGATCTTTTGTACTACGTATCTAGTAGCTGCATGTGTGGTATTGTTTAAATGTACATTAACTACATATGCTCTGGCGATAGATAGCATTAACAGTAATGCTATCATCCCAGGAACTGTAATTATTATTAGTTGTTTTAAACGAGGCAGAGGCGTCGCGGCGTGAGCAGGCTCTACGATTGCCAGCTGGCATTTTATAGTGAAACACTATCAGTATAAACATAGCTAAAACCTACCTTTTTTTTTTTTTTTTCGCTGGGAAATGCATTTACGCATACCGCCCGAGCCCGGGGGAGCCCGGACGGTTATGTGGGGCTCCTGGAAGAAGTCCAGACTACCCACTCTAACCCAGCGCCACCCTCTGTGCCTTTTGTGGGGCGCCACGGGATCGCTCTACGAGCACACTACCGTGACGCCCCGGCTAGCTAAAACCTACCTCGTCTAATCCACACTGTTCTCTCATAGCCATAGTAATGTACCTACACTAAAGAAATCATTTTACAAGTGCATTCTAGCTCTTCTAGCCCTTCCTCATAGGAATAATATTTGAAACGGACAATATAATTATATGCAATATTATGTGGGACGATTCATAAAAAATATTCCAGGCAAGTGCGAGATTGTTTGTAAACTAATCGTATACTTTGTAGTTTACGTATTGAGATATTATTTCAAAACTTTCAATTCTCCATATCTATAAAAGTCCAAATACGTAAATTATAAAGTAAATCTACGGTATTGTATAATTATTGACGGAATTTCTAGTAAGTAAGAAAAATAGATAGGTCTATATCACGTGTCTATTAGAGTTTTAAAAGGATGTTAGTTTTTGCGTTACGCATTTAAAAGTGTACATCAAACATACAAATCTACAGTGTCAAGTCAAGTACTTACAAAACAACCCGATTTTTGTCAACATACTCTTTTTATCTACGTAGGTACGTATATATTGTATACCTACTTGTCAAGGACTGTGGGCGGCTCGTGACAACACTTGAAGAAAGGTTGAGGAGATATGTTATTTGTACATGAGGTAATCACACAATTCTTGACAACTACCAGAGCCTGCGACTTCATCGAAACGCGTGTAGTACTTTAGTTTTTCATTTACCTGGGAAAACCCTTTCATATTCCGGTATGAAAAAAATATGTTTTACAACAGCTCGGTATATAAGCTGTCACCGTGCCAAGTTTCATCAAAATCCGTCAAAAAAAACTGAAAATAATAAATTTCCTTTCCTTAAGCTTCCTTAAGCTTCGATCAGGTCAGTTTTTTTTTTTAAGTGTAAAAAAATCCTTCCTTTTCTACGTGGCTGACTCTGGTCAGAGGATTAGGAAGATATGCTTCCTAAAGGTTTGTTCCCCCCTCGCCTAATCCTAGATTTAAGCTCCCTGCCTAATACGCCCATGCCTACATATCCATCTCTCCTAGACGAGAGCCGCATACCATCAGCTACAGACTGTTCCAGATAGAAAGCCCAATTTACCACAGTTGAAAATGGTAAGTTTGCCTGTGAATGAGCGGCCAATGTACTCTTGCGTGTTGCGCAACGTATATAAAGCAACCGCGACCGACGCCGGCGCAGTCGGAAGCTTGACCTCACTGTAAACTGTTCAATTTTAAATTTCCAATTGTCTGCGATCTATTTTTAAACATGAAAGTGCAATCGTGTTTCCTTTTTGTCATCGTCGCATGCGCATCTGCCGGGAAGTTGCGTAAGTTTTTTTTTCATTATCCAAGTTATCTTAATAGATTTTAGAATTCGATATTTATGTAAGAACTATTTAGGTATATTTTGAATTACTATTTTTTTAAATTGTTTTACGCTTCTGAAGCCACGCAACAATTATAATGACAACAGGGACTGCTAGCTCAACGTACTTACCCTCCGAAAATGTTATATTTTGGTCACCCATTTAAGGTCCGAGCGACGCACGCGTCGCTTTATCGAATTTTTTTACCAACTAGGCTGGACCTCTCTTACCTCCTCAATTTTCAGTCATAATATATCATGCCACAACTGACATTTATATTTTATACAAATTCAAATTTTAAAACCACGAACTTATTTTTTTTAAACTATCCAACATTCTGAAAGATTGCATATGTCGGTGACGACTACTTACGTGACTTGAAAACGATTCTCATCTTAAGTACCTTATGATGTATGTAGCCCAGTCATGAGAAATGCCACCTGTAGAAAGAGTTTATATAGATAGAGTATCTGTCGCTACCGAAACCTTTCGATTGGCTAATTCAGCATTCGCCCTTCGAGTTATTGAAGCTTGAGATTTGTAGCTCTAGGGCAAATCTTACTACTATTTTTCATATTATTTCAGCAATTTGAGACCATTAGCAAAATACCTATGTTTTCCTATGAACGTAATTCAAGAGTAATGTTGAAGTATGGAAGATTCTCTAACAGGGAAATATAAAGCAGGTATTGATAGTTTGTGTGTAGCCGCTAATAGGGCACTTGCCTATGGGAAGCCCTTTCTGAATCACGCCGTATACAATATAAGATCTTTAATTAATCTTGTATCTAAGTCGTAATTTATCTATCACTGATGCAAGCCTTAGGATTAAATAAAATACTTGTCACTTACATAGTTAAAGCTAAACATTTTAAGATTTAGTATCCGCTAAATGCTTTTAAAATTATAATAATATTTGACCTTTGAATTAGTTATCGATATAAACACATAGTTCGAATATTGCGCGAGTCTCCATTCGTATTGAGTAACTAGGAATTATGATAAGTATACAAAATGCCACTTCAGAATTAAGAAGTAAGCATACCTATTATATGCGGTAAAATAGGTGATGATGGGGCAGCTATACCCATATTAGCGTATTCAATGTTATTTATCCTAGAATATTCACTTTAACTCAGCTAATCCTAGAGAAGATATCCATAGCTGCTAGTCTGCGGCCTAAGAGCACGTTATGTTGTAAAGGCCATTCACTACTACCGGCATTTCTGAATTTAAATTTAAAAAAAAACAATAACATTTTAAATGTCAGTTACACGCTTACTCGATGTGCTTACGCAACTCACACGTAATTCTCTCTTTATATTCTCTCTCTCATTATATTATGTGATTGCTAGACATGAAAACTATACCTATATTCAATTATCCCGTGACTTAACATTGTATTGCATAATAATGGTTATTATGGTTCAATAAGCTGACTACTTATAATAAATTGTGTACAAAAAACCATGCGTTACAAAACTTTATAGATTTTTTATTTTTATTTTTTTATTACATTATAGGCAAGTATTTGATCTCGATCTCACCTGATGGTAAGTGACGATGAGATCTACGATGGAGCATACTTGCCTAGGTAGGAAGGCGGCAGTAGATAGAGACGCTACATTAAATTCACATTAGAATCATTGCGAATTACAATGTATAAAGACAAATAATCAAATGACAACCCAATTAGGACAGTTGGTGGTAACCAGATATCTGCACCGAGGGTCCCTGGTTCGAATCCTGGTAGCACGCCGAATGTTAGCTGCAACACCGCATTTTAAATAGAGCACGTCAAGTAGAATATTATTCGCTATAAGCTAACTATATAGTTTTTATTTTACGTATTTAGTTACGTTATATGGCGAATTGAACAGCGCCTCTAGCGAACAGTATTTAAAGTTCTCGATACAGTGTGTCTTAATACGTAGACTATGAAGTATACGGTTAGCTTACTAAAAATCAGATAGTATAACAAATACAAAGTTCTTACTGTATCGTATCTGCCTCAAGATTTACTTATATAATACTTTCACTTAGTAATTATACTTATATAATTTTATACTAACTTTTTTTTTTTTTAACTCCATCTATTTACGTTTCGATTAATTTAGTTAGGGATTTAAAAAAAATAGCTATTCCCCGGGTCTCGCCAAGGCTCAATCCTGGCTTACAGGCTGTGGCGTATTTACCCTTGGGTCATGTGGGCCATGGCCCGGGGCGGCAGGCAGCCAGGGGCAGCGCAAGCGGCTCCTCGTTCTCAGCTTTTGACGCCTTTCATATTCAATAGCTATCTTTCATTAATTTATGGAGGGACAAACGACATAGGCCCAGGGCTCTTAGCCCAGGTTGCCAAATCTTATCACACGCCACTGGTTACAGAAGTAGCAATGGTTAGAGTGTGGCGGGCTTATACTTAAACTGCACTACATGGTCGTGTAAACTTTCCATTTATATAAAATTCACGTAATTTTTTTATTCATTATGCCTATTTGCCTGATTATTATTTGTCATATTAAATACACGAGACCAGCAATGCATCCAACAGTTGTTGCGTAAGAATGAACCGCATTGAAAACATTCATTTTTGACGGCGAAGCTGCGCATGCGCCGGTTGATCTTGATATTTTCACGTTAAAGACTACTTTCTTATTTAAATGCATAAATATTTTAAAACTGGGACAGTTATTGGGCCGTTGATTCCAATAGGTATATATGTAGGTAAATGATAAACATCATCTAGTACTTATACATTGTAACTGGGTCTGCAATGATAACATGGTCAACGGATTAGTGTTCTAGTTATGTTTTAAATGATTAATTAATTTTGTATCATTTTATAAGTACGTATCAATCTATTTATTTGGATTTTTTTATTTTATTTTTAATCTCTACTCTCCTTTTTAAATGTTGTTATTGCTACTGTATATATTTTTATCTTTTAAAATATGTTTTATGTCTAGTAAATAAATGAATAATCATTTTTGATTTCTTATATTTCTGCGAATATTACACATTGAAATCAAACGAATGTTACCGATTTTATCGCGTTTATTTTGTGTTTTACGTTCCCGACGTTTCGGCTGCTTTACAGCAACCATGGTCACGGGAAGAGGAATAATTATTGTTAATTAAGTAGGTATGTATTTAATATAGTGTTTTAACACTGACCTATAAGGCGAGCGTTGGTGAGGGATGTTGTGAGATTAGATGGATTAGAACTTGTTGTGTCTATATCTTGTATCTGTTTTCTATTATTATAAAGTAAGTAGAATATATAATATCGCCGGGAATCCCAAACGAATTACTGAACACATATTTTCCATGAAACTTTGTATTATCTTTATATGACTTTATGTATCTATATAAAATATTGTTGGTTAGATCATTTTGAAGTGCACTCGCTCGATTCAAATCACACATAATGACGTAAATTGGTAAACACAAATTGCGCATGGTTAGATGCGTACGTAAACGTTTGAATTGTATTGCGCACAGGCAAGTGAGCCATCTTCAAAGCCTAATTTCTAATAGGTAGATTCCATTTTTTCGTTTTCGTCACGAATATATGGCACATAGGTGAGTAGGTGGCAAACCCGTATCAATCTTCAAAAGCTTGACTACTATAAATGTACACACTACTTAACGGCATAGTACTAATATAAAGCAGGGTACTCATCGGGAGCATTCGCGTGTAATTCTATTTTCGTTACGTCAAACATTACGTGAACAGAATTCTATTACAGTCTATTGTTGTCAATAATTACGTGGTCTTGGTCTTGCAAAATGCAAGACCACCTAGTACAAGACTTTAAGCAACACGATAGTGAATGCGAGCGGTCGCGACAACCGCTCGCGATTACGTTACGAACGATATCTACAACACGAAATCGGGCGACATTGACCCGGCGCGGGCGCAGTGGAACCGAAGGGGAAATTACCGGTGACCTCCAGTGAATCTGAAGAAATTTTCAACAATAATATAGATATATAGGTTCACAAACCTAGTTAGATTGATATTTAGGGACTAATAACTTTTCTACCGTACCTAGTAGACTAGTAGATAGGACTTTTTGGCGGGAAGTTGAATGGTAAAGTCGTTTGTTTTTTCTTATTTTCCAAAAAATGTCTTTCTGTGATACACAATGTGGGATATTGTGTGTTCATAAACGCGCACGAGTGACGGAAATAGAAATAAAATAGTAAAACTTGACTTAGGTAAGTTCTCCCAAGATGTCCGGTAAATTTTCTGTAAAGTATCTACAGCTTTACTGATAGGGATGCGGGATTCATTTCATCATCGACATCATCATTATCATGAGGGGTTCTTCTAATTTAAATTATCAGTTAAAAAAGAAAATACTTGACACTGGCAAAATTGCGCTATTAAGTAGCCGATTGCCAGCCTGAGAAAAAAAGAAAAAGAAGACTAGTAGATAACTTATGTTCAAGCGAAATCAAGACTGGCAATACCAAACCTTTTCTTTTTTTAAATATGTCATAAAAGGTTTTGTGTCGTGATTCATCAAGCGGTGTGTATTTTAAACGCTTCTGCGCGCGTCGAGGATACGTCCATCAGCTTATGCAGTGCGCCACCTTGACCAGACTCGCCCATTCTCTGCCCACTTAGTTAATGGTGTCACATTTGCGCAATTAAATATTGTAAACCGATATAGGTAATATAAACTTAACGACTGCAGTTTACCCGAGGAATGTTAATTTCAATTCTGTTTTCGCAATAATTTCATTTGGTACGAATACAGAAAAATGGCGAGTTGGGTAAAGCACGCACGTGGTAAAGGGATCTGCTGATAACCTCTTGTCTCTTCTCTTGTCTCCTCTTGGTCTTTATGGAGCCCAGTACGCACTGTTTGTGTACCTAAGTACCTACCTAGGTAGTAACTGACTAACTGTATTCGTTATTTTTAAAATATCCGAATAGGTATTAGCTTTTCAGACATCTGCTTACATTATACTGCATTTACACAGCCATTATCACGTCTGTATTCTGGAAGGGTGGGTAGAGGGGCACTGCAATGATTATATAGCCTACTAAACTCGTCTACATGGGGAATTCAAAGAGTTGTTGTTTTTTTAGGACGTCTCAAGCCTCAGCCCTCCCGTGACCATGGTTGCTGTAAAGCGGCCGAAACGTCGGGAACGTAAAGACATAAAATAAACGCGATAAAATACGTTATTATTCTTCCAAGTGAACTAGTCATAATATTGTCCTCTCTTTCCAGCATCGTTCATGAAGGCGTGCTCGGCATCGGACCCTCAAGTGAACCAATGTATCGAGAAGGTGATAGCAGTGGCCGGCCCCCAGTTCGCCGAGGGTATCCCAGAGCTGGGCATCGCTCCCCTGGACCCTGTCCAGGTGGGCACGGTGGAGGTCAACAACCCAGCATTGAAGATCACGTTTACTGATACTGTGGTGTCCGGGCTGAAGGGATTCAGGATTAACTCTTTCAAGTAAGTCGTCTCTTAATATGAATCAGAATATTTTTCATTCTAATAACTATTAAATATAGTACACAAATGACAAAAAATGCTAACCTACGACTTTACCGTTCGGAATGCCGTTCTTATTGAAAATAACGGACGAGAAACTCCATGGTTGCTCTTTTTAATAAGATCTTATTAATGGTTGAGCAGGAAATTGTTATAGGTATGTAACAACAATATAAGTTGGAACGGCTAGACAGGCCTGAGTAGAAACTACTCGGCTAAAGGCTCTGAATTTGCGTCGGTTAGAGAAGCAAATATCAATACACAGCGTGTTCTTGCGGCTTTGATAGATGTTTTCGTGACAATGGGTGTGTTATAATGACTAGTTAGATCGTCAGATCACTAGTTAAATATCAATAGTTTTAGGAATATTTTTCGTATCATACCTTTTCTTCTTCTGATCAAGTTAAGTTAGTTAAACTATTACCGACCAGCATCATAAACCCAATCTCGACAGATGGTCCATACAAATTCTATCGTATAGGTTGTGGATACGATTTATTTAAGCACATTATGAAACCCTTAAAACATCAATCGTTTTATTTTCGGCTCAGAATACAACAAGATAAGGGTAAAGCCACACTGGACTTCACCGCCAACGTCACGCTCAAGGCTAACTACGTTATGGACGGGCAAGTCCTCATCTTGCCCATCAAAGGCAATGGACAGTCTAAGATCAAGATCAGTAAGTATCAACACTCAGAAAGTTACCTGCTTATTTTAAACAACATGTATTTTAGTTAAGAATACCTATGTTATAGGTAAGTATAAGTAAGTATATATTTATTGTTTGGGCAATGCCCACCCTCGGACAACTGATAAGAAAATTAAAGATTTTGCACAGTAGCGCCAAAACTCCATCAACTCCACTCCAAGTACCCCTAAGTAGGCACTGTCATATTATTCGGGATATGGAAGACGGGATATGGAAGATATATGTTTTCAATTATATTTCAAGAATATTCCATACAGTATCTGTATGTATGACCGACAAAAACACATGTCCAACTATTTTATGGTAGCATTGTCAAAGAAAAGAGCAACGAAATTACTGGGCTGGACAGTACTTTACGGTTGCTTATTTAAAGCTTATATTGCTACGGCAATAAAGCAAAGTAAGTTTTTTTTACAGAAAATAGCGTTTTAAAAACATAAACTGCTAATTACGTACCTGCGTGTACAAAATAACGGCGACAATAGGTATGCTTAAAAATTAGGCATATTTCCGTCGGACTTCTCATATTTCCCGTTTCATTTATTCTATGGATTACTTGGAATGTACTTACGAGTACTTACAACGGTTCAGGCTATATGCTGATTTGTTAATTCGTTTATTTTTAACTTCAGAACCGATTTAGTATTAACCTACGTCTCATCCCTTCCAGCGAACTTGAACATCGTGATTAAATACGACTTTGAAACAAAGGACGGGCACTGGACAGTCCCCAGCTACAAGGACCACTACAAAATGGAGAAGGCGCAGTTCAAATTCACCAACTTGTTCAATGGAAACAAGGAACTTGGTACGCATACTTTAGAATGACTTTTAACTTAACTGGCTTTCTGACTGACGCTACGAACGATCACTAGTCTATGGCATAGGCTCTATAACACGTACAAATGTCGCACAACCATAGACGAATCGGCTTAGTTTTTTGTGCTATTTTGTGCTTAAATATTTTCGCGACACCGTCTATATTATTACTTGGTCTGAGCGCACAACCAATAAAATCTACATTGGACTAACCTTGTCCTCGACAAATTATGATACCGAAACCATGATGCACTTATATAACACGTGTAAACAACACCATGACCAGCCGTGAACCAGTGAACACGTGATGCTGCAACTGGCCGTCAAACATTTAGTAAGGTGACCTTTTAGTCCGTTACACAACACTAATATATTCAATTATGAATTCATTGAACCCGTCACTTCTCAATTATAATGTTTTACAATTTCTTTGAGCCATTTAAGATAACTGATTTTGTCTGGACCGCGACTAGATAAAGAATAGAATGCGTGTAAGTCTAATCACTCTTTTTTAATTCAGGTTTAACCTTCTTTTTAAATGTTTTGGTTTACTCCATTCACAGACCAGGAAGTCTTTACTCGCTGGTCCGTGGCTCCAATCGTATTTTAACTATATTAGGCGTCTACCTAATTACTTTTTAGAGCGGTTTTAATCATCTGTGCATTGGGTCCCTCATCTCTTACCTAGATGCAAGTAAAATTGGCAACTGCAATAGTTAACTTATTAAAATTCAGCAAGTCAAGAAACAATGACTTTAGAAAGTTGAAGGGCACAACACACGGCCTAACGATACCTACCCTTGCAGCACAAACAACAGAGCGTTTTACGAACGAGAACTGGCAGATCATCATGAGCGAGATCGCGCCGCCCGCCATCAAGCAAGTCATCAAGAGATGCGTGGAGGAGGTCACGAAATTCTTCGCGGCGGTGCCCGCAGACGAGCTGCTCTCGTGAACGGTTCGAGAACATTTAGGACTACTATTATTACACTATACCTACCTTGTACTAACTGCTCTAGTTTGGAGAATTTCACCTGCTGATTCTAAAATAAAAGTATCCTAAGTTACTCCCTGTTACATCAGCTATCTGCCAGTGAAGTCCCGTCAAAATCGGTCCAGCCATTTCAGAGATTAGCCGGAACATACAGACAAACAAAAATTATAAAAAAAGTTGTTTTGGTATATGTACCGTGTATACATCCAAATGCACTTAGTAAAAAGCGGTTATTTTAATATTACAAACAGACACTCCAATTTTATTTATTTGTATAGATTTTATATTAGAATCTTATTGGTGTTCCGATAATGGTGGACGATAACGAGGTGGACCTTCAAACAGCGGAGGTCATAGTCTCCAGTTAGTAATGTGTATTTTATATTATTACTTTGTCTAACCGTATTTCTCCTTGGCAGATGACCACACAGCTACAAACACAAACTGGGAGCCAGTGATATACGACATCGCGCCCGCAGCCTTCGAACAAATCATCAAACTTTGTGTCGACGAAGCAGAGATACTCTTCACCAGAATATCGCAAAACGAGCAGCTTCTCTTGTAAACACCAGTATCAATATGAAAAAAAACACAAAATAATAGTTAATTTATAAAATAATGTGGTCAAGGATTCAGCTTTAGAAAAATCCACTTAGAAGAATGTTACCAATAGGATTATATGTGGTCATGGACAAAATGTGTGAAACTGTGATAAATAGATCGTTCCAAATCCCTAGCTCAATATGACACTGAAAAAAGACAGAAGATCAATAATCACAAAAAAAAAATAATTGGTACACTTGGTAGGTATTGTGCAAATGAAATGACTCTAAGGTCATCAGGCAGTAATGACTGTGATAGTCCAGGACGATTCATATTCATGAGGATGATAAAGAAAATTCCTTTCAGCATGCCTGCTGGGTGATTGTAACCATAACTATAAATTGCTTAAGATTTTTATTAAGATGAGGTAGTGAGCCGCGTATCAGGGTCGGTTATTGAATTGCAAATAGTCTAATAATCTGTCCTTGGTCCACTTATCATAGACATTGTACATCCTATACATACAAATAAATTTAGCGTTCTTATAGTGTTGGCTATAGGACTTTTTGGCGGGAAAGTGAAAAGTCATGGCGTCAGTTATGTTTTAATTTCTAAAACTAGTGCTCCTGCGAGTTATAGTGAGTGATATAAGTGGACTATTAACCATTATGGATTCGGTAAAGTGCACGAGTGTAGGTAATTGAAACAGAGTGACGAAACTTGGCTTTTCAGTTTCTCACAAAAAATCCAAGAAAAATCTTTCAGTAAAGTATCCATCACTTTACTGATTGAGGGATAGGGGGGTATTTTACTTAGACTTAGGCTTAGGACTTAGGCCTAGCCTTTGGGCCTGTGCATATGCTCAAAAACAGAAATAATTTATATTACTTGACACCGGCAAAATACCTATGGTGATGCCAAATTAAAAAAAAAATGTTGGCTATACTTAAGTCTTGATAAAATAACATCTAAAATTTATACCTAATAGGAATTGCATAAATGATGTCGTCTTTGGCAGGAAATGCATCAGAAATTTAATAGGGATTCCTTGACCATTACACTATTGCTACTTGGTACTTCTCCCCACCAATTTTATAGACCTACTACCTAGATTGATAGTAGGTATAATAAAGTGTTTGATAATTTGTTTCTAAGGCATCTTTAGATTACTTAATAATATAAGGGTAATTGTGATAAATATTTTTTAAGATTAGCAATAAGTTGATGATAGTATTAATTTATTTAAAGAAATAAACATTTTCTTAGTTTTTTTATAAACCTGATTTTATTAACATTGTAAGTAATATTTTTTCACAAAATATAGGTTCCATCATATTTCAATAGAAGCAACACAAAATCTATCAGGTAGATAGATATAACAATTAACAAGGCTTTAGATTTCAAAATAGTAAACAATTAAAAAAAACTTCATTAAACAATATAATGAAACATTGCCATTAGAGCATTATAAAATAAATCCATTATTACACTTAATGTTAACTATATGATAATAATAAAAAACAATAAGGCACTTTCAAACACCAAGCACTGGCACTTGATTGGAAACACATGTCTATCGTGGGCACATAGCATGTCGGCCACCATCGACAGGAACACTGGCACCAGTGATATTGCTTGCCAAGTCACTAGCCAAGAATGCTATAGCGGCTGCCACTTCATCTGGCTTGCCTGGACGCCCCAATGCATGCGTCTCCTTTGTCCTTTCTAGGAATGCTGCATACTGTTCTTCTGACAAACCTCCCCGTCTCTGCAACTCTGTCAAAATCACTCCAGGGTTCACGCAATTCACTCTCACACCTTTAGGTGCCAACTCTAGAGCTACACACCGGGTGAACTGATCTACCGAGGCTTTAGAAATGTTGTAAGCGAGAACTCCGGGAAAAGATCTGATACCATTCACGCTTGACACATTTACGATGTTACCTTTAGTTTTTAGCAAATGGGGCACAGCTAGCATTGTCAAATAGTATATTGAACGTACATTAGTATTCATAAGACGGTCGTACTGGGCTAATGTTGTGTTTTCTATCGTCCCTGTCTCAATAATACCGGCGTTATTGACCAAAACATCGAGTTGTCCGTAATGGTCGATGGTATTCTTCACAATTTTCTCGATATCTGTTTCTTTAGTTAAATCAGCGGGTATGGTGAACGTCGGAGTCGAAGATTCGCAGTCTTTGCTTACCTTCTGTAAGTTCTCGATGTTTCTACCAGTTAGGGACAGCTTAGCACCGAGCTTTGATAAGAATACCGCTGTGGCCGCCCCGATGCCAGAACTCGCACCGGTAACAATCACCACTTTTCCAGCGAAATTCATCTTAATACACCCACCGTAATTAACTAAGATGATAGAATGCCGGTTAAAATAACAGTACTAAAATTATCTTATCGCTAGCTCAATTATTATAGTTTATCAAAAAGTAAAAATAAAGCAAAGTATGTACTTGTTTACAGTCTTATTAAGTGCGTCCTCCGTGTCCGAACATATTTACTGAAACAAATACCTACAGTCAGGTTATTATTGGTTAAAACTTGAAGTATGAAGCAGCAACTACCAATCAAAATTGTCGCTACAAAACTACGTAGTCTACTCGGTCGGTATGCAATGAAAACAAACTAAACTGAGGTCGCTCGCGCGCGCAGGTCGTGACCTTGACGATTAGTCAACTAGTGATGTAAACGTAAATCAATAATCTCATCTGAAATTGATTTGGGAAAATCAAAGTATTAAAAGAGTTTTTATTAATACTAAACCAAATAGATTTAAAAAAAAAGTCAGCTGTGCATGTCATTGTTATTATATGTGGATTTTGACGTATTTTTGAGTAAGTATTTTTTCATAAAAAATGTAGTAAATATTTACAAATGATTACTTTTGGAATATCATCTAAATTAGCAATAACAATTCCGCTAATGGCTATACTGAGTTACTAAACAATCCAATGGCTATAGTGAGTTACTACAATCAATCAATAATGTAGATTATTTCAAACAACACTTTCGTTTTGATAGCTTCGAGGTAAAACTTTCAGAAAGAAGTTATTCACATACATATTGGCCAAGCTGGAGTACAAATAGCAAACGCTTGCTGGGAACTATACTGTCTTGAACATGGCATCAGGGCCGACGGTATTCTGGCATTTTCTGACGATGAAAGGAGCGCTGGAACATTTTTCAGTCAAACTGGCGCTGGAAAAGTTGTACCTAGAGTTGTAATCGTTGATTTAGAACCGACACCGATTGGTAAGTTTCTAACTCTCCTTATCTTTGTAGAATTATTCATTTATTTTACAGTAATCTCTTAAATGTGCCCATAATCGACTAAAGGAATTGAGTTAACGTTTCAGATGAAATAAGAACAGGCGCCTACCGACAATTGTTCCATCCAACTTCTTTGATCACTGGTAAAGAAGATGCCGCCAGCAACTTTGCTCGTGGTTACTTTGGCGTCGGTAGAGAAATGATAGACCTAGCACTGAATCGCATTAGGCTTGTGGCAGAAGGCTGTAATTGCCTACAAGGTTTTATCATATTCCGTTCATTTGGAGGTGGAACCGGGTCGGGCTTTACTGCATTATTACTTGAAGGACTTTCCAGAGATTACGGGAAACTATCAAAAATAGAATATGCAATTTATCCTTCGCCAAAAATATCCCCAATCATCGTGGAGCCTTACAACGCAGTTTTAACATCACACGCATGTATGAATACAGAAGATGTATGCTTTATTTTTGACAACGAAGCATTGTACGATATTCTAGCAAGATTATTAGATGTTCCGAGACCAACTTATACAAATTTGAATAGGCTTATTGCACAGGTACACGTATAATCATGCATTTATTAACATTTGTTTATTATGTAAATCATTAATTAACTCTTTGTTTCAGGTGGTATCATGTATGACAGCATCAATGAGATTTGAAGGTTCTTTGAACGTGGAGCTGGTAGAATTTCGAACAAATCTAATTCCATACCCAAGAATCCATTTCCCATTGGTAACGTTCGCCCCATTCCTGCCCGCGTCAAGAGCGTTTCATGAGGCGAATACAACACAACAGCTAATGATGACGTGTTTTGAGCCGGCCAATCAAATGGTTAAATGTGATCCTAGGCAAGGGAGTTACATGTCATGTTGCTTATTGTTCAGAGGAGATGTGAATCCTAACGATATAAATACAGCGATAAATCAAATAAAGGCCATGCGTTCCATTAAATTTGTATCTTGGTCACCCACAGGATTCAAGGTACATGATGTAATAGTAATAAAAATAAGTCATAAATAAACTTTTTTAAAGTGAACGCTACAAGTAAAAAATCATCTTTCCGTAGATTGGTGTCAACTATCAACCACCAACAACAGTTCCTGGGGGTGATTTAGCGGCTTTACAGAGGGCGGTAGTAATGGTATCAAATACCTCAGCGATTCGAGGTGCATGGGAGAGATTATGTAAAAAGTTCTCCTTGATGTATGCCAAACGTGCTTTTGTCCACCATTATGTGGGTGAAGGCCTCGAAGAAGCAGAGTTTAAGAACGCATTAATGAACATCAAAGCTTTGTCAAACGACTATAAAGAAATGGATGATTAAATCAAATATTATTTTGTTAAGTAAATATTTACACCTGTAAAATATTTTGGATGTAACATTTTGTATTTTAAGATACGTAATAATAATTTTATTTTGATTTTGTTCTAAGTTTAATTATTTTCAATCGTTATGGTAGTCCATTTGATTATTGAACTGAATTAGTAAACAAGATACGTTGTATGAACCCCTATGGGTAAAAATACAGCTTGCAGTTGTTTTTTGCATACAGACGATACAAACCCATGCAACCCATGGCCTTGCTGATAGATATGTTCATGTAACATCCTAATAGTCAGCAACATTCGTTACATATTTGATCTAGTTAGAAGAGATATATTTTTAGAATCGATTATTTTTTGATTTTCAGTTTCATGTAAATTTTTTTTAAGTTTATTATCTGTATAATAGTTGCATCACTATGAATGTCATTTTGTTAGCAGTTTTTGACACTTTTCTGTGATTATGTTGTAAGCTCAGTGTTGCCACTATAGCCCTTTTCAGGCTAGATTTAACCATTTTACAGAGGTTGTACCTGTTTTTTACTGTTTAGTCCGAAAATGGCAATCTAGCCTGTTTTGACAAACCCATACGATTAATTCACAACCATAAGGAAAAAAACTCAAATAAGTAATAAAATTGTAATGTTGATTTGCCTTCATATTGAGTTTTGTTTAAGAGAAATTAAGTGAAGTAGTGCCTATTTTAACACCCGGCAATAGAAATAGCCAAAAGTCACACTAAATAATATATCCATAAACTAGTGACACTTTTTACAATGTGATTTCTGTGAGTGTATTATTGTTTTTTTAACACTAGTCCATTTTTAATTTTTTTTTAAAGTGTGATGGCAACACTGATTAGTGCCGTCCGTCCACAGAGTACCTGGTACCTTGTATCTTTAAATTTGAAACCTCTTAATTAACTAATTATTTGTTTATATCACAGCTATATTCAATAATATATCACACAGTTTCATTTTTTATTTTCGCTAATGTTAATCATTACACATTCGCGAGGGAATCAGTGAACTTCAGGCGCACCAAGATTTTTTATTGCTAAACGCAAGTGAGTTTAAATTTTATTTTGCTCATCTACCTGCCAATATAAGTGCAATAGTAATTATAGGCAAGACCTATTAAACTACCATGTGCTTCCTCAGCTTATAATGAGCGACAAGATCCGATAGTTTCATTTGCTATCTTGTGTTGTGCAATAACAAAACTATTTTTTCTAGCAATGTGGAGCGTGTCCCACCTGTGTAGGTGTACCCAGTACATGAGGACGGCACAGAGCAAGCTGCTCGTGTCAGGGACCAGAAATGGTTTCAACACTACCAATGTAGTTAGCAGACAACTGATTACCACATCAAAGAATTATAAAGTTAATTATAAAGGACTTAAGGTAAGTTTTAAATATTTTACTTAATTTTTGTTTGACTCCTGTAATAAATAGAATAACAATAAATTATACATGTGGAAATCATTATGCAACAATTATTAGTCTCCCCAATGTAGGTAGCAAGCTATTACCAGTAACTGGGCTTGCTTCTCCTCAGTATGAAGTGGATTTAGGCCTGAATCCACCGCTCACAGGCCCTGTGAGAGTTAGAAAGCTTCACATCACTTTTCGACACTAAAAGTATCTAATATATTTTTAAGAACTTATTCCCAACCCTTGATGAAAGAACTATTCCCCACTAATTTCCACTCCTTCTTTCCAGCTAAACAATCTAATCAAATCAAATGGAATTTTCGTGCGTTTCTGCTCTAATGCACCCAAGCCAGGGAAATCGTCCAAGGTGGTGGGCTACTGGCTGTTGGGCTGCAGCGGCATGGTGTTCACAGCTGTAGTGCTAGGTATGGTTGCTGGTTATTTTATTCTGCTATATAGCATTTATTATGTAGTCAATTTGGTGATACGAACAAGCAATGGGAGTAAGTAGGTTGTTTTTATTGGGAATTCAATGTTTGTTAATACTAATTTTTAGTATAAATAATAATAGCCCTTCAGTATTGGGTATGGGCTTCCTCTTAATGCAAGGGTGATTACGCAATAGGCCCCCATGCTGGCTGAGTATTGACTTGACGTTGACTATTTAAATAATAAAATATAATTTTTAATCACACATAGCATAAATCTTTGGCTTAGTTGTTGTTGCATAACTATTTCCAGTACCATAGCCATATAGTAGTTTTACTTTTTCATTTGGTATTTTACTCAAAAGAATAGTGTTACAAGATAAGATAGTTAAGAATTTTTTTATTAGCCTCTAATCTAGTTGCAGTAGGACTTGTCTAGTAGGAGAAAATCCATATATAAAATAAGGTAATGGTAATTAAACCATTTATAACACAAGAACCGATTTTTATGATCTTAGATTTTTTAAATTTGCCTCATAACCGAATATTCAAACATGGGAAAACCACAAAAAAAAAAGCGAGCTTCTGAGGCGATACGAAGTTCGCCGGGACAGCTAGTTTTAAATAATTTTAATCTGTAAGATGTTTAAGAACATATTTTTTTTATTATTGCATTATTTGTGTATTTCGAAACATGAATAACTGTTGTAGTTGTTCTACTGAGCAGGTAGACATAAAGTAAGCACACATTACATGCACTTGTATGATAATACTTAATATTGATAATTACACTGTAACTAGCTCAAGTAGGTACTTTTTTAAATCCAACAAATATGCCTTATCTGTTTTACTTATCTCATTTATAAGTGATTAAATTTTAAAATAAAGTTATGCAATTTTAAACAATAAAGATATAGCTTAATCCGAAATTACTTGTTTTATTTTACTTAAATACTTATTTAATCTTAATCTCGCTTTATGTATTATTTCCAATCTTCAGTTTATATTGACATAACAGTCCATTGTTGTCACTGCATGTCCAGTGTCACGTCAATGAACACAGGATATGATTGTATTGATTCACACCAGTTTAAAATTGTATCTATGTAACATTGATTGCAGCTAAGAAAGAAAACATTAAAGAAAATTGAAGTACTGTATAGAGATGGTTCAGAAAGTGTATAATAACCTAAATAAAAATTGTTCGCAAACATCGCAAGCATGTTGGATACAAAATGTATGATTACAAATGTGCTACAGAAGCGCAGGTTCAATGGTTAGTATACCTTTTCTGAATCAGCCTGTAGTTATTACATTCTATTTAGTATGTATTCAGACTCAAAATAAAGCAATCTTAAAGTTTATGAGATGACATAAGATGATAAGGATGCATGGCTACTGCCTATTATATATAGGATGCAGGGCTACTTCCTCTTTTATATATATCTCTCTCTCTCTCTCGCTCTGTTCGGCTGTTGATCTGACCGTGTAGATGCCCTGTTGATCAAACAGAATGGGCATAATAAAGCATATGTAGACACCAGGGGATAATACATTTCAAGAGTCAAATAAAAGTGTTGATAATTATAATATATGTAATATTCAGGTGGAGTAACGAGATTGACAGAGTCGGGGCTGTCGATGGTGACGTGGAGGCTGCTGGGGGAGCGGCTGCCGCGGGGGCAGGCCGAGTGGCAGAGCGAGTTCCAGAAGTACCAGCAGTACCCAGAGTTCAAATAGTATGTGCATACAATTCTTACCACCGATAATAATATCGCCAGACGAACACACCAACTATATGGTCCCAAGCAAAGCAGCATTTGTATCATGGGTATCGTACAATGGACTGGGGGTGACCCTTGTGTATAATTACCTAAATAGATATAAACTTCCACGACTCACGTACAAACATTCGTGTTTATCATACAATGTTTGCCTGTACCAGCATTCGAACCCGGGACCCTCGGCACAGAGGTCAGGGTCACTACAAACTGCCAATTGAGTTAGTGATGATACTGAACAAGGTGTGGTCCCGGAACCTCAGTTCAGTGGAACACAGTGATTGTTTCAAACGCTCTATCTAGTACGCAGTACATTGCAATATCGTTTGCGCTAGATGTTAAATCTTGTTTCCAGTAAAAACCAGGACATAACTCTGTCGGAGTTCAAATGGATCTGGTACATGGAGTTCGCGCACCGCACGTGGGGCCGCATGATCGGCGCGGCCGTGTTCCTGCCGGCGGCCGCGCTCTGGGCGGGCGGCTACCTCGACCGCGCCATGAAGATTAGGGTCAGCGCCTACTGCGCGCTCGTCGCCGCGCAGGTACGTTGGGGACAACCTTTTGTCAAGGTTGATTGATTTAAATCAAACTTGATTTTTTTTTCATTTAAAATCCATTGATTTATTTAACAATTATAAATCAGTCTGACATGTTTCAAAATTATTGTCTTAGTAATTGTAACATAAATTACAAATAAAATAAATTACTTGAGTCAATGTTTAAAACAAATAGATTTTTCATATTTTCATCATCATCCTTTTTTTATTTATAATGTATATACTATCGCTATTAAATACTTGACATTGTGCAAAATATCAGTGAGACCATATTTCATCATATTCTAGTTTATTTTATCGCGTTTCATTTCATAAAAAAAGTTAAACAAGAAAGTAATTTAAAAAAAATCTAAATTTGCACTAGCTTAAAAAAAATGCATTGGACTTTTTGACATAAATAAATAATTTTCAATTTGACTAAGGACACTAGATTTTAAATTAAAACAAGCCGCCTATGGATCTAAAATCTATGCATATAGATATAAGATAGAAAACCAAATGTTTTCTTAATCAATCTATTGATAAGAAGAAATATAATATTTTTTATTTGCTTTTTTGACACAAAATCTGTCAGAAATTAAATAAATCATGATTTTATCAACCCTCCTATTAATGTCATTCTACATAGTACCACAATATATATATGAATAAGGGCGAATGTTTTTCTAAAAATAAAGTGCTAAAAAATAAATAATGTTTGTTGGTAAGTAATAAATTGTTAGCCGAGCAGCCGTTCTGCTGGACCAATTAAGCAAATTATTCTTAATAATACTCTGTGAAAGAATGTTCAAAATAGGTTTGTTATATATTTTCAAAGTTATTCACTGTTAATATTTGGTAACATTAAGCAGTGGGAAGAGAGAGTGAGTTATATACCCTACATATCATCAGAGTTGTGCCGTTTATTCATTCATTCACTAGAATTAACTTTCCAGGGTCTCATGGGCTGGTACATGGTGAAGTCTGGCCTCGAGGACCGCTTCCAAGGCCCCTCGGACGTGCCCCGAGTGTCTCAGTACCGGCTGGCGGCCCACCTCAGCCTCGCCTTCATCCTGTACACGGGGCTGCTGGCCGGCGCCCTGCGGGTGCTCCGCCCCTTCCCCGCCGCCGCCACCTATCAGCGGCTGAAGGAGCTGAAGGCCGTCACTGCATTCGCGCACACTGTTAAGGCCATGGCGTTTGTTACGGCCGTTTCAGGTATTAAATATTTTTTTCGATATTAATAATATTATCGCCAGACGAACACACCAACTGTGCGGTACCAAACTAAGCAACGCTGGATTATGGCTACCGTACAATGGACTTGGGGCAATCCCACTACACTATTACTTATATTACATCCATGACTCTGGTAACAAAAATTCGTTCTCATCACACAAAGATTGCCCGGGATTCCAATTTAACAAATATTTCGTAGCTTTCAATGTCGCGTAGCTATGGCTACAAGATGTATTCCAGGGTTCAGTTCGGTTCGGCAGTTTTGGTTTACAGGGCTGCCATAACGGTACTCACCCACGGTAACATTAACACTAGTTAAACGCCAAGTACCCCGTTCAGAGACTCCGCGAGGTGAAACATTACACCGGGTAAAATGTACACTGCCTCGTTTATGGACGTCCGCTGGTTATCTCCTGACAAGTTAGTGTAAATTTTAGCGAACTCAAAAAGTCGCCAAATTCTACTCTGCTGTAAGATTTGATCAAATCTACTAACAGCGCAACTGGAGCAAGCTATTTGACAAATTTAACATTCGAATTTGACATCTAGTGTTGATATAAAGCTATGACACCGTTCAGTGAGCCCCCTTTAGTGAAATTTTTACCCGGGCAAAATTACCCGGCATACGTAAACGCAATCCTGTTGATGTGATGGCTGGATGAAAAAAAATAAGATAATTTGGTTACATGAATGGGCTTTCTTCTTCGTAGAGTAGACTGTAAAGTAACGATTCAATCAGTTCAAATATTAAGCAATACGTTTCAGGCGCCTTCGTGGCCGGCCTCGACGCAGGCCTCTACTACAACTCCTTCCCCAAGATGGGTGACAGCTGGGTGCCGGACGACATACTCGCCTTCTCGCCCACCATCCGCAACTTCACCGAGAACCCCACCACCGTGCAGTTCGACCACCGCGTGCTCGGCACCAGCACGCTGCTGGCCGCCTCCAGCCTGTGGCTGCTGGCGCGGGGGAAGCCGCTGTCGCCCATGGCCAGGCGCGTCGTGAACGGTGTTGGAGCCATGGCATGGTTACAGGTACCATTTATTTGTTTTATTTATTACACTTTAACACACATTGATCTAGCCCCACATTCATATTACCTGTATTCTTGGCACTTGTCAATAGTAGTAGACAATATACTAGTAACAATAATTGGGTAATATATATTAAGACATCCATCACTATCTTATAAATGTTGTTTTATAATATCGCCAGAATACTATTTATTTCATAAACGAATGTGTTCGGCATGACCTACTTGTGAACACTTTAGAATATGTCACACTATTTTTGTAACACCTTAAATAGTTTATTTATCACGTCTATCGCACAAAGATTGCCCCTACCGGGATTCGAACCTGGGATCCTCGCAAAGCAGTGTCGCTATAAACTGACCGCCATTTATTGTTAGTTGTCACATACATTATATAAATAAATTGCAATAAAAAGAACACATGAAAAAAATGTATTTTAGTGACATCTATCGTACAATAGCTGAAACAATAATTGATTTTCTAAAGGACACTGCCCAGGTAACTATAGACCCCTGTACTAAGTGGCACCATTGTTCGACTATCTCCCTAAGTTTGATATTTTTGATTATATTTTCTATTTCAGGTGGGTCTGGGTATAATGACGCTGCTGCACTACGTGCCCACGTCGCTGGCCGCGAGCCACCAGTCCGGCTCGCTGGTGCTGCTGTCGCTGGCGATATGGCTGACACACGAGATCAAATTGCTTAAATACATACCAAAGTAGATTAGGCTTAAATAAATTAGAAAAGACTGTATTACACATGTTACCTCGTAGATTTATATCGCATCGCACTAGAAATCAAAAGAATTAAACGTATAACTTATTCATGGTACCAATTTGTGCCATGTGTCAAGGTCAAAATAGTGTATTTTTCGTCTTATGTTTTATATGCATTTTCAGTAACTATGTGTAAACTATAAAAGTTGATCGATTACAGCCACGCTCCTTTGTTACGTTTGAAAATCTATTCCTATAGCATTTAAGTTGATTTTATTTTGCTCTCATGTTACCTATCGTTGGCGGTAAAATCGCGAAAGTCGGCTCATGCAGTTTCCAAAGAAGTGATAGTTTTTTTTATAGCTTAGTAATCCCGATTGTTAAAAAAACATCACGCCGATATTAGGATTAGTGTAGTCAATAAACACAGGTTTGTATGCCTTAACATAGTTCCCAGAGCAGTGTTCTCTAGGTAAGTGAATAATTGTTTCAGCTATTGTACGATAGATGTCACTAAAATACATTTTATCTTCAAATGAGTATTAAATGATTGCTAAATAATATAATTTATGTTGTAACCCATTGAGAAAAATATGTCTACTAGTAGGTTCATCGGTTTTAATTAAATTTGATGAAGCTCTCGATTGTTAAGTTTGAACTTTGTTACATGAGGTCGCCAGTGGTTAAAATAAAATAAGGCAATTGAATGTTATTCACAAAGTGATTTTATTTGAAAATTTAAAATGCTAATATTGCTTACACAATGAAAACTGTTATATGTACAAAACTAAACGAACGCGTACTAGTCAAAAAGCGCGAGTAGCACATGTACTGCTGCCCCTGTGTAAGCGTGGAGCGACACGCGTTTCATCACAATATACAATGATTACAAGCTGACAGCACACGCGGCGAATTTATTACTTAAATATATCTATCTACATATACTATGATATATCCAATAAAGGCGTGATCAAAACTGTAATGATTTTATTTTACCTCATAACCCACATCGGTTGTCTTTAATTTAGTAGTTATATACCTCTACCATAATACATAGCGTCCAGGGCTCCATGTTTGCGAACACAATCAACTCATAATCAAATGCCAATGGCATCGCAATTGTCACTTCACAGTGTGACGAAACTATCATAAGTTTTGTAGTTGTTTAACCGTTCTGTTTTTTTCATCAATAACTTCTGCCCGCGGCTCTGCTTGCGACAACTCCATAAAACGTAGGCTTGAGCACTCCGGGATAATGTGGCTTCGTATTAGTGAAAGAATGTTTAGAATCGGATCAGTAGATCCGCAGATTTCTCTATAAACATAAAAAAAACGAAGAAAGCCATGTTTTAAAAACTGAAGTGAGCCACTCCGATGTCATTGGGAATCCATTATGAGTTGGACAGTGGCCACAGAATTTTAATCTAATTAATTGTTTCTCATATATAAAAAAAAAACAATCAAGCCGCGTATTCACATGGAAACAAAATGTCGCGCCTTAATAGGACGTGCAACTTCGAATCGATATTAGCTGACTCCAGACCAATCGCGCAGCCTCGCGAGACTAGCTCGGTCTGTCAGTGAAGCGATTGACAGCTCGCGAGGCATCGCTGTCGGTCGGGCCACGGCCATTAGTTGTATACTAAACGCGAGGCGACACATGCTGCGACGCGTTGTTACCTGAGGAATACACGATTTAATCCAAAAAAGAAAATTACTGATGTTTAAATTAACTTTATTCAAAGAATATGCGCTAACATTTTCAACTATTTACCGAACGAAAAGTATTATATTCTTATACGTTGAGCATAACGTATGGGTAGCGTTTTATGATAAGTTTAAAAAGAGAAAAGTTTAAATGAGCTATTTAAAAAGAACATTGAAACAAATAATTTCAATAAAACTCATGTGAGCGTTACATTTCAAATATTAAAAAAATCATTCGTTTATAATTTTGGATATTACCCGTATCTTTTAACGTAGTTGCCCACTGTTACTGTAGCAGCAGACGGTATCTACTACGTATGCTCGCACAGCTTCCGTAGACACGCAGGTTTTGTGAGGACCACTGGGCCTATTTGTAGCCATTTTATCATTACTGCTTTAAAACGAAAACTAAAAGGTAAGAGTTTTGAAGGCTTAGTACGAATCTTAACAGCATCAAATACCGATCGAATCTTTCCAAACATTTCACAGCAGCGCCCCTAGCGGAGCCGTGCAGCTTAATTGTTGACCCACTTGTCGTCTATTAGTGAATCGTCTGGATATTCATACTAAGGATCTCCGATAATACCTATGCAGCCTTTTGGCGGTGAAATCATTTTGTTTTAAGGCGCGATAATAATGAGTATTGTTTGATATAGGCCCATTTGAGTAGATATATATTGTAGCACCATACGTACTTCCTTAGCATGATATCGAAACAGATATTTAGACTGTTTACAGACTATTGTATCATCTAGATATGGCCATTTGTAACACTTAAATGGCAAGATCCAGACTGATCGCGCAGCCTCGCGGTGCTGGCTCAGCCGGCATTACCGCGCTCAACTGAGTTGAACACTACCTCGTCGGAGTGCTCCCGGACCGCGCGGATGCGGCCTCGCCAGCCTCGCAAGGCTACGCGGTCGGTCTGGATCCGGGCATTAAAACACTAGCAGCGTAGATAAATGAGGCAACATTTTATTGTATGCGGTAACATTGCGGCGGTTCACAAACAAGCTTTTTTTAACTGGCAATTTCAGTCTGTCTTGTTTTTTGTTTTAAAGCAAGAACTACTTTCATAGTTTTATAGCTGACCATGATTTAGCAATTTAGAGGGAGGCTTGGAAGACGTGATCAGAACTAAGTGTTTCTAGCTCAGTAAATGATTACTATGAACTAATAATGATAGTAACATTTTACTTAGATGGTCATCCTAGATTTGTAAGTAAATGTTTCAACGCATTCCTGGTGATCACAACATTGTCCTATAAGAATAGGGAACTTATCAATTGGGATTCAATTTTTTTCGGTAATAAAATATATTTTATGTTACTATCATTGTTAGATACTTCGTAATAATTTACTTAGCTAGATAAACAAATGATTGGTCTCTTCTTCCTGTATAATCATATTTCTGTGTCTACGATTGATCACCGCAGCAGCCGATCTATAGATTCTAACAGGCACTACAATTGTCAGACAATCTTTCGTGACGAAGGCTCCCACAATGTACGTTCAAGTCACCGCTAAAGCTACGAACGAACCTTCCTTTTGTGACACGACAAGAATTCTCAGTTAACAATATAAAATACTCTTTATCAATACTAATATAGATTATTGATTGCCAAATCATGATTCAACATATGCTATAGATATTTTATTCAAGTGAATGCAGTTCAAGCCTTAGTTATATACCAGTTAGTACATTTCGCGGCTATCGTAAGTGCATAAGTAATTATTACTCAAAACTATCTATTACGAAAAGGTATTAATGTAGGTAAAAGGTTGGGGCCGTTAATTATGATTCTGTTAAGAGCCCAATAACAGTGAGGACTTATGAATAAATAGATGGTAGGTAGATTACCGCAAAATAAATTGGCGACTGTGAAGTAGGTCAAGTCACACTGAAGAGGATTCAAAACAGGGGCGCATATTTTGTGTGATTTTCACGAAAACAAAACATTGAAATTGGTCGCAATAAAGTGCTATTCATTGGGGGGGGGGGGGGGGGGGGGGGGATTTGTAGACTCACTGCCCCAAGAATTCTGGAGCATTCTCGGGACTGCGACGTGCGGGACTTCATTTGTACGTTACACAATTGAGACAAAGTTTAAAATGCAATGTCCAATTAAATTCGCAACGGTTCCTTTCTGGAAATTATCCAACATCACCGAATATATCACGATCTAAATCATGTTATGACCTGTATCCCGTTTGAATTTTACGGACTCAAACATATTTTAAAGGCATTGTTATAAGGTAACCAGCTTGTACCACTGGAGAGATAAATATTAACTGGAAAAAATACCTTATATTACGTCACTCTTGTTATTGAGATGCTTCCAGAATCAACATTATCGACAACTAAAGTATATTACAAGCCTCTTCCCAATTTAACTATCAAATAATTATATATAAATACTAAATCTTTAATCTAACGAGTTAGTTGGTACTAAAATTATGTAATTTTCTTATAACTTAGCGTAGGTTTTATACATAGAACAAATATGTGACACATTATCCAGTTTTAAACAAACAAATTAACGAAGATACTTAAACAATTTACTGTCTAAAACATTACCCCAAATTTATAGAAACTTTAATCAACTTTACCGGAGAAATTGCTTTATAATGCCATTTTGAATATACTATAAATTCGGGTGTGTTAAGTAAAAAAAAAGTTAAGAAATTATCCCTTTGAAATATTATCACATCTAAATAAATACTGTTATTGAGACAGAGTTTTTTTTTCTTGGCATCACACCTTCGTGTATATTGCCAGTGTCATGTATAAGACAGAGTTCTAATGTAGGCACAATATTTATTTCAAAAATCCGATGTTCCATATTTGAAAACGGTAAGCATATCACAATTAAAGATTTCTTTTTCAGTCAGCATATGGCGTATACATTAAATAAAGTACCTTACGGACGATAATGGTGACAAATTTACAAATTATAATAAATAAGTACACACTGTTGTCGGGTTTAATTCAAATCGGAATCCAAGTGAATATGGTGGAGGGTTATCGATGTTATAATATAAATTTGTTTTAACTTTAATCCTTGATAAGAATTTATCTTGGCATACATATTGCAAGACTTATACAGAATCTTGGTTGTATTCTGTAGAATAAAATAATCTAGACCACATTGAGTATGAGGGGATTTTTATTTTTTGAGTGCAATCACAGGTAAGGTTTTTTGTGCATATATTAACCTTCAAAGAAATTAGGTTATGCTCATTTAATAAATCCCATGAAAAAAAATATGTTATCAGCAGATTCGTAAAGTCTGAAAAACATGTCTCGCAATGTACGCCAATTAAACAATATTATACTTCTAACATTTCTACATTACATCCAACAAAAATATGATATTTAATCGAAACTTATTACAATAATTACAGTGACAGCAATACGACTCTGTATACACTAACAAGTTGGATTTAGCGTACTATTAACTGGGGTGCGAACCACTGATAACACTAAGTATTAGCCGAAGCTACAGACAGAAACACGTAGTCGAAAAGTTGTTGATAACTTTGTAGAAATATTCAACTCCCTTTTAATTGTTCAACGCGTGGTTACTAAGCTAAAAATATGTGAGCAACAACGCGAGCCAGCTTTACAGGATAATTCAGAAAGGCTATACTAACCTATGAACCTGTGCTTCTTTAGAGAATTTGTAATCATAATGTGAAGGCAGACTTTCAATGTCGATTTGAAAAAATAAAAATTTTCTTCCAAACAACATGACAATTGTGATTTTTTGTTCACATGCATACGCTAAAGATGAGCATGTTCTATGGTTAGTATACCCTTTCTGAATCAACCCGTATAATTTACACTCAGGTCTCATGAACTCTCTTTGTCCATTTAGTTTCATTTCACTAATGCTAGCGACATCTAAGTATCTTGTGTCTAAGAGACTTTTACGTTCCGATGAAATATGAACCTTATTTATATTCACTAAAACAACATAATTCAGCAACAACATTCAATGATACCTCGCGTTATTGCTCCCATAGCAAGTTCGAAACTCGCAAACTCCGAAACTAAAAGCTAGCGTTCGATTAAAACATTCACAATAAATAATATATGATTGTAATCAAAGTAGTGGATAAAGATAACTTCTCAAATCACATTTAGATGGCAGTCGCTCTGTGTACATTATGGCAGACAGATAAATACTATTCCAACATGCGCTCGGCAGCTTCTTGCTACGACCCTAACCACCCAATACTCAAACGCGACTCAGATTTGAGGGCTAATTATCTTTAACGCATCATACAAGACATGCAAGTTAACGACGTCTCAAACCATCAAGGATGACTTAAATAATTGAGTAGCGTTGGAGTGCTAGCATTTGTTTAGGTAGCCCAGAATTTTAAGTAGCGTATGAAAATGTATTTGTTTTGACAGTTTTGTAAAAATCCTACATACTAGGCTCCGCATCGAGATTTTATATGTAATATTAATTTTGAATGTTTTTTTTTGAAATTTCAGGTATAGGACCGACAGCAAAGCAGACGATAGTTCAGTGGAACTTCTAAAATATGTTAGCTCAAACAATTCTGATAACCCACTATTCGAAACATAAAGAATATAAAATAATAGAAAGCAAGCGATTCGCGACCGAACGATAGAGAATGCATCGACAAAATATGTTGTGCGTCTGTTGTTTTAAATAATTTTATCAATAACATTGATTTCACTGGGGCCTTATAGTATATATCATTTATATGAAATGTATACAGGCTGATTCAGAAGGGGTAAATCAAACCTTGAACCTGAGCTTCTCTGCGAAGTCAGAATTTGGACACCTCAAATTTGAAAAAAAAAACTTTGTTCGCAAAAAATCACAATTTTCATTAGGTTGAGAACTTTTTTAAATCAGTATATCGGAATTCTGACTTCTCATAGTGTTTACAGATGCTCTAAAGAAGCCCAGACTCCAGGCTTGGCCCTTTCAGAATCTCCTGTATAATATATTTGGGTAACCGACGAATCAATTAGCAATATGTAATTTTTGCTAAAAACATGAATCTCGCGGCAGAATTTCAATTTGACTAAAACAGCTAATATAAATGATTAACTTTTAAAAATGTATATAGTACATGTTATATAATAGTCCTTAAACTATCACCGGATTCTCACTGCAGCAGATATAATATAAGGTATGTTAGTGTAAATTATTTTAAGGGGTTAACAAGTAGGTCGCACTGGTCACATTGATGTATCAAATACACCTCTATATATGTTAGTTACACCATTTATAACTCAAGAACGGTGATTCGATTTTTATGAAGTTTGATTTTTTTAATTTGTCTCCGCCCCGAATAGCAGAATAACTATTAAAACATGGAAAAAAAAATAGAGATAATTCATTTTCTCATACATTTGATTCTGAAAACTCACGATTCGACTGATACCAGATAATTAAATTATTGTTATCGACAACCTAAAAATGTACACTATTTTTGTTAGAACAAATTTAATTGTATTATAAATATGACATTGCGTTTACATAAATATGTAAATATAAACAATTTTATGATACCGTATCTAATCAAAATAATGTATGATTGGATATATCGTCCGTAATACATGGAACCTTTTGAACAATATCATTAGCAAATCTGCATTATTAAAGTGTCTTCAAAATAAAATTGTGTTTTTAAATGTTATATAGACCCTAAACTATATTAAGTTGCATGGGAAGTTTCTGTACAAACTATATAGAACTGAGTAACAGTAAAATTAAATTTAATCACTTATTTTTCACATAGTTATCCGAATACAAATTATTTTTTGTTTTTTTTTGTATTAATCACAAATGTAATACAAGCGTAATCAATAAAACAATATCACTCGTTACGAACTGAATTTCATGTGTTACGGACAAACCGCGTCGCGTCCGGGATTACGTATACATGCAAAACTCAAACCATCTAATTGAGCTCTGTACAGATATAGCGCTTTACTCGTTACCCACCACTGTATCCTCAGCGAATACAGCTAGTTTTAACGAGCCTTCTTAAACATGAGCACCTACTCGCGAACGGATACTGAGTGCGCTGCTCACCTTAAAACCTTATCTTTATAAGGCCCCTAGATATACAGTATAATATATGATTATTAACTGTTTTATATTTCAAAGCGTGTTTTCGATATAAGTAAAAAAAATAAAAATAAATAAATATCGCCATACGAACACACCAACTATACGGTCCTATTTTAAGCTTAACGCTTGTGTTATGGGTACCGTACAATGGACTGAGGGCGAACTCAGTATATAATACTTGTATACATATTAAACATCCATGACTCGGGTACAAACATTCGTGCTCATCACACAAAGCTTGTGTCCCTACCAGGATTCGAACCCGGGACCCTCGGCGCAGAAAGCAGAGTCACTACCACTGCGCTAATCAGGCCGTCAAAATAAATAATGTGTCATATTTAGCAAAATAATAATATTGAATTGGAATCAAGTTAGCTTATTATTCGCCGAAAATAGAACGTAGTTATAACATACTGTATATACTAGGTGCCTTATACATTTTTATGGTGTTACAGTAAATAACCTAAATGTTCTAGGTATATGTTGATTTTATTCTAGAATAATTTCATCTCGTAGATTGTGTAGCGTTCAGTTACCTTTGTATGTTTTTTTGTGGTATTTTGCAAAACATATTTCACTGTAAACTTTGATTACAGCATTTTATTATTTAGAAAACTAGCCCCCGTATTTATTGACGTTCTATAACTTTATCGATAGTCATATAGTACTGCGCACAAGAGCTATCCTATGCACAGTTCTATATGACGTTTCAATAAATTATAGAACGTCTAACAGGGGTTGTAGTATTATTTCGATATTTAGATAATCAAATCATTTTAATCATCTGTATGGGGTAACAGAGACGGAAGGCCTTACAGCTTTTCGAACTTGAATACAACAAGTAACATCTGTCCGAAAAGATGGATCAATATATATATATTTAAGAAAAATACCATGCAACATGGTAATTCCCAAAAAGTACAAGCAGATGGCGCCACCACTGCTTGTACCTTCTCCGCTAAATGTTGTTATCGGAATCCAATTGCATCTAATTGAGCACACAAAAGAAACATAATGGATTCTCTTGAATTTAATAAGTATTTTTAAACGTTTTCCACCTCGCGTCAACATTCTGGCCTGGATTGCGAAATCACAATTTTTGTTATATAGGTACGTATCGACAATGCTTTCGCGTCATGATATTTATTCAGTTTGAGTAGCAATATAGGTTTAGCTTCACTTCAGTACCTAAGCATAATTTGAGAGGATTAAACTTGCGAATCCATTTATCGAATAATTCGTATCAAATCAATTCGGATTTAGACCAGCGGTGATGCCATCAACAAAACTTGGCTAACATAAATACGACAAAAAACATGCAATAACATCCAGAACGAATGAAACATTTGAATTAAAACTTTAGTCGCGAAATGATTCGATACAATTTACAACAGAATACTTTCAACATTATTGAATATTACAACTACTCTTTTCAATAACGCGTCAACCATTAATAATGTTCCACTGTAAATTGGACTGTATTACAACGGAGTTTACATTAAAATGCGATTGTACAGTAATGTTGTTTTGCAATATACCACAAATGCGTCTGCTAGGGTCCCGGTCGGGCGCGCGGCGGCGACTAGCTGGGCGGCTGCGGCTCGCTGCTGACGATCACCTGCACCACGTACCCGGCCGTGATCTTGGCCTCCTCCACCAGCAGCCGGTCGCCGAGCAGCTTGCCGCCGTAGAACCAGCGCTGGCGCCACGGTTCGATGTTCTCCTGAGCCTGGGGATTCGTGAAGCGGTTATGAAGCTACTAGGACAACAGCGCAATATAAGGAACAATAAAGCCGTGTCTGTAGCTCCGAAAATGTAATAACAAAATATGTTTTGTAAATATTTACAGAGTGAATTTTTCAAGTGGGCGTGGACGGCCAAATAGACGGCAGAATAGTCAGACCGCTTTTGATGAAAACTAAATCTGCATTATTAGATTTTTAGAGCATAATCGTATTTACGAATTAAAAAAATTCATTGATTTTCACTAATCATCGAACATTTCGATAAAATCTGAACTCTAGAATAGTCCGAATAAGTTGATCATTCATTTTTGTGTTCGCAATTTGAATTAGATCATTGAATTCGGTTATACAATGATTTTTATATGGTCAGTTCATGATCGTCGGGATAATTTTCAGTCGTTAAAATTGAAGGAAATATTTTATGGCTGACCATTTAGCAGGCATTGGCCATGAAAGTGGGTTCCCTTGTCTCACAAACAACCGTTAAGACGGGAAAGTGCGTCGCAATGTTATTCGGTGACCCTAATTATTTTGTAACACTTTGCCAAGTGTGTTGTAGGTACTGCACATCTGCAACAGTTGGCAAGCTGACCTTTGCTGTCATTTTATTGCTTGCTTGTTGTGCCCGTGACTTCTTACGCATGGAGTTTAGTTTTATGACTAGGAACGCTACCATTTCCCGGGTAAAAAATATCATACAAGTACATTTGACATGCAAAGTTAAATTAAATTAGCAAATTGTTTTTTTTATATTTACGCAAATACTACATATTGAAATAAAAGTTATTTTAAAATCAGAAAATAAACGCGATAAAATCCTTAACATGAGTTTTATTTAAATCAGCAATTCTCAGCACGCGAGTACCAAAATAAAAAGCATTTGGCACTATATAAAGAATCCGCGTTACAAGCTATCGCCACGGCAAATTTTAATGAAATTCCGTTAGTAGTACCTATTCCCTTAATGCGCGTACAGACATAGTCATTCAAAAATTACCTCGTGGTTTTATATAGCCTCTGTAACGAAAATAATGTCAAAAAAATTACAATAGAAATTAACAAAAAAAACAACCGAATTGAGAACCTCCTCCTATTTGAAGTCAGTTAATAAATACTTATACTAAACATTCTTTCGTGCAGCGCAGAAGACGATTCTATCATTAATAAATACATTATAATAATACTCAGCGGGGACGACGCCGGCGCGGGCGCATTGCAACATTTCGCATCGGCCACTTACGTCAGTATGTTGCCACCGCTGTGTGCCATGCGCAGGCGCAGACGGATACATCATTTTATATTTTACGAGGACGTAAACAACTGAGTAGACATTATGGCTGTTCGATCCAATCGAACACCATTCTGCTGACTCGACCATTTAGACCAGGGATTCCCAAAGTTGTCGATATACCCCCTTGGGGTCGATATCGGTTTCCCAGGGGTCGACATAAACGACACCTATGATTTCTAAGACAGTTTTACCCGTATCTCGTATGGATTTGGGTTTCCTTATGCTGTCGCAGATAATAAAACACTCTTTATATAAACGCGTGTTACATCAAGCCGTGATTTCCTCTATTATCAGTATTCCTATGGTAATATCAACATAACTATAAACAATGCAGTAGCGTGCAAATCTCCCCTGGGCACGCCATCAAGTACTGCTAATTCCTCCGTTCCTACATTGTTCTCACATACCCATAATAATATACTAACCAAAAATGTAACGAATCTTTTTATAAAGAGCGACCATGGATTTTCTTGCCCGTTCTTCTCCATAGGAAAGCCATTCCGAAAAGGTGGTAAAGTTGTAGCTTAGCATTTTGTAACTATTTTGACGATTCATAAGCACTGTATTAATGGTTTACATGAATAAAAACTATTCTGATTCTGATTGTAATGGTACTAGATCAACTCACGTGTAGTTTGTTCTTGCACTGCGCTATCGTGTGCCGCGAGTAGGCGGCCAGCTCGACGTCCCTGCAGGTGCTGGACAGGCGCAGGCGCAGGCACACCTCGGCGCCGCCCTCCACCGGCTCCGACCACTCGGCCGGCGAGTCGCGCCCGCTGGCCTCCTTCACCATGTTTATTGGCGGTGATAGGCAGTAGATTGGAACCTGGTGATTGTTAACAAGATTATTTTACAATCCAAAGACAAATTGTGAGATATTTCGATGTTGTCTCATTCTCTCCATAAATTAAGAAATAGAGAGCGACTCAGTGACATAATACGTATCATTTGTTTTGGCTGGCGTGCTAGGTTGATAGGAGAACACTTACATTTCCCGGAATAACAAAAAATACATATGTAAGCTAGCATCATGTCAAATTTGAGTAAAATCCTACCTACTGAGTTGTGACGCAATCGCAATTAGTTAGCGGATGTGCGATAGAGAAAGAACGCGACTCCGCTCTCTCTCCACCGCCAGCTTTTACCAAACTTTAATATCTTAAAAATTGTATTACATAATTATTTCACAGTAAGGCATATGGGATTATTAAACGTTAAGCTTTCATATTTAAAAATTATTCACATTTTCTATTATCTAAATATTCTAAATGAAATTAAAAATCATTAAGTACATTTCAAAATCTTATCAGGTCAGAGTGAAGTAGGTACTCAATTTAATGAGGATATTATGTACCATTTTGATCTACAGGCTCAGAACTAATATATATATAAGGCTCAAAGCTAACTATAAAAGGCCCTACAGGAAACTGTTAAACAATATATACAGGATGTAAGGGACATGGTAACACAAACTTTGGGTACACTTAATGCCTCTAAGAAAATTATAGAAATAATTTATGTCAATAGTCATGGGTAACAAATGTTGTCATTTTTGAGCATGCAATGTATTCTTCACAATGCGATCACAACACAGCGCTCCGCCCGTAACCCGACGCGTGCGAGTGCTGAGCGCGCTCGAGCGTATCGAGTTTTTAATATACATTGCAGTTTTAGGTCTAAATTAGTAATTATGTTATTTTTTTTTAAATCATGTTGAGGTAGACTTCTATTATGATTTCATCCTAATATCAATTTAAAAATACTGAAAAAAATGCGTATAATTAATGAAAATATCAACGGAAAATTCTAAATATAGGCGGTTGAGAATCATGTTATCAGTTTTCATTGCAAAGCAACATACACCCTGTATAGTGTGTGTAAGCAATGGGTGTCACCGGGAAGGAAAAAGGTGTTTATATCCTGCTTCGGCTTAGTCACCACACAATTTATAACAATAATTATCTGATATTATTATTATATTATTTACTAGTTTTTGACTATCCTGGTACAACTTCTCCATTTTCTGGTATAAAAAGTATCCTATATGTTTATCTGGATTAAAAACAATCACCATGCAATTTTTTTATCAAAATGCATTCAGTTATCTTCTATACTGCATGCTCAGTAACAAAAACTCCAACAATCGAAAATAAGTAGTATTATTCTTATATTGATGTGCCATTCATGTATGTTATATAGTGTGCACAAATGTTAAATGGCCTTAATTAACAAAATTGTATTTATTTCCAGTGGACACATTTATTCTAGAACAACAGGCCATAAGTCCTTATTTTTATGTAGAGGTTATAAAAAGCACCAGCATCATAGCCACTCAATTAGGAACTGCATGTTTGGGATGATCTGATCAAAGCCCGTCATACATGCGGTTTGATTAGCTGCTGTTAATTCAATCAGCATTTTTTGTTCATGAATTTGTATTGTGAATAAATATAAATAAATATTGCCAGACAAACACACAAACTATACAGTACCATACTAAGCAACACTTGTATTATGGGTACCATACAATGGACTGGGGGTAAACCCAGTATATAATACTTATATAGAAATTAGAATAGCTCATCACACAAAGTTTGTACCTACCAGGATTCGAAACTGGGACCTCAGCGTAGAAGGCAAGGTCACTATCAACTGAGCTAAACAGGTTGTATACAGTAGTTGCTACATAAATATATTGGATAATAATCTTTTATTGGTGCCACTAGTAATGTACTAATGTCATGCATGTGCAACCATTTTATTGCAAAAAAATAGATGCAGCAACTTACGTAAGATTACCTACTGCTCTTAATCTATGAATAGACAAGACTATAAAGCCGATGATACACTGATCCATCAAATTGAAGAATTCGGGTTGGACAGAGAATACATGCATACAAATGAGCTTCATTGATTGATTTATAGTTACATTATTAAATTTGGATGTTTTTATAGCTAAATTATTAAATTTGGATGCTTCCATGCAAATTGAAAGGCAAAAGTGATCTTTATAACATTACCATAAC
Source organism: Pheosia gnoma (assembly GCA_905404115.1). Classification (NCBI taxonomy): domain Eukaryota; kingdom Metazoa; phylum Arthropoda; class Insecta; order Lepidoptera; family Notodontidae; genus Pheosia; species Pheosia gnoma. The sequence continues at coordinate 9,856,736 of FR989903.1, forward strand.
TCAAGTAGGTACTACAGTACACAGTAACACAGAAGTAATTTTTATTTTCATAGATGAAAATCTTACAACACTGAATAATAAATATTATCAAAACTGCTATTACTTATCTACTTGCTATATGCTACTGTCTAGGTCACCTACTGACATTTGAAATAAAGTAGAAACGTGACATACCTGATATCTAGTGCCCCATTCGTCATAACACTCTGTGAGGTAGCCATTTGGCACAGTGACACTGGCCCCATCCAGAATCGCTTGCGCCAGCTGGAAGTCCATCGCCTCAGCGGCAACGGCGGCCGCTCGCAGCGCGTCCCAGATCTCCTTGCGACCCTCGAAGGCTGGCGCTGTATCCCAAAATTCATCTCTCTTGCTACGCAACTGGCCCTCTGTCAACGGCACGTCAGATTTCCACCTGATAGTCTCATGGCACAACGACTGGTTCTTCCTGAGCCCACCTGCAACGAACGTTCGTCAGAGCACGCACCCAACTATCCACGGCGACAGATGATCGCTCACCATACCTGAATTAGGCCGAGACACCGTCGCCGATGAATCCTCAATAGGCCCACTACCACTTCTAGTTATTCCTATGCAACCGCCCATTCTGATCACATTCTACAATTGCTCATTTAACAAATATTTACAAAAAAATTATTAACAAATAACATTATTTTCAATTTGTACGCTTCTGTCAAAAAAGATTAGCTGTATATATTTTGTTATTGCTTCGGATGATCGCGTGGAAATTGCTTAGGACTTTTTGTAATATGAATATTGATAATTGTAAATAAATTGTTTTCCTATAGTAGTTGCAAACAATAATATGCATTTAATAACTATAAGTTGAAAACACAATATTCTCATCATAGATTTGCTACAAAAGTTTAATATCTCTGGAGAAGTCGACAACAAAACGTAATAATATGTTTTCACTATATTTTACAGTGGCAATGGGTATACTAACGTTTTATTTTTTCATAGTAATCTTCCATAACTTTTTATTTTATTTCAACTATGTATATTTTATTGAATCGACTGTCATATGCTAATCTCATATTTTGGAAATTTAAAAGTCTATTTATTATTTAATTATTTACTTTTTTCAATGCTAACAATACGTTAGTTATAAAAAAAGATAAAAACAAACATACGTCAAAAAAATCATGCATGCATGTCATCATTTGCCTGCCTATTGGCGATTAAAAAAACAAACAAACATTATAAACGTTGCTAAAAACGTTAGTTTTTAGTTTTTAGTAGTAGAGTTTTTTTTTCATTTAATTTGTTTGAATATTGTTATTATTTATTTGGAATTGGAAATATAATAAAATGACTAAAGTGTAGTTTACATACTTAGTATATTGTTGAAATGTGTAATAAGTTTTCCAACATGGACAATTTTAAAGTAGCCACTGTAAGTATTTACTTTTTTACTGTATTTAATACTAGCCATCCTTGTCATATCTGTTGATTGTTGATAAACATTTCTTATCTTCAGGCTCCGCCTACTGCTTTCTACATATCAGAGTTTATATCAAGAAGTGAGGAGAAGTCAATTTTATCTAATATTTACGCTGCACCGAAACCTAAATGGACACAACTCTCCAATAGAAGATTGCAAAATTGGGGAGGAATACCCCACAATAAAGGGATGATAGCAGAATCTATCCCTCCCTGGCTTGACCATTACTTAGACAGAATACACAACCTCAATGTATTGGGTGGAAGAAAACCAAACCATGTTTTAGTTAATGAATATTTGGCTGGACAAGGCATCATGCCCCATTTAGATGGTTCATTGTTTTATCCAACCATCACAACAATATCGGTTGGATCGCACATAGTTTTAAACTTTTTAGAGCCATGCGAAGATAATACAATAAGTAACAAGCCCATATTTTCTTTCTTATTGGAACCAAGAAGTTTATTGATATTACAAGACAAACTATTTAGTTATTATTTACATTGCATAGAGGAAGTGAAAGAGGACAGTCTGGATAATTCTGTAGTTAATTTGCACATGTGTTCAGATAAATATGTTAAATTGACAACAGTAAGCAGAGATACTAGGTTATCATTGACAATAAGACATGTACCTAACACCTCTTCATTTAAAATTAATATTGGTAATAAAAGATGAATAATGAGAATAAAAGAGACTAATATATTTTTTTTATTAAAAAAGTGTTTTTTTCAATTTGTGTTGTGTATTTTTGTGAAATAAATCACCTTGTATAATCTATTTCACAAAGGACAGTGCAGGCTGATTTGATCTTGTGATGGAATATAATTAACAATTTAGTTCTTAATTTTTCATTGGTACTTCATGATACAAAATAGAGTCATAGACATATTGTACATTTATAATATTACATTGTTTTATTAATCACTAAATATTAACAAATGTAATAGGTGAGATATTCTAAATTCAAATTATCTAGTTACAATCAAAAGTTAGAACTTATACACAAATCTAGTTGGTTTAATTTTTATATGGAACTGTAGTATTCATTTAACATTTTATTGTATTTTTTATCGCAATGGGGTTTTCAAAATTATTTACTAGTGCAAATTTATTACGGAGGGGTTTAACGCACAACAGGGTTGTAATTAGATCATGCTGCAATGAAAAGAAGCAGGAACCACTTGAGGAGGAGAAAAAAGAAATTGATACAAGCAAGGTAAATTCATTTATAAGCATTTCTGTGGTCTACTATGGATTATAGACTAATAAAGTGAATTACTTTATACTAAGATTATAAAAAAGGTACCTATTACTTTTTGCCTATTTTGTTTCACAGAAAGGCTTAGTCCTGGGTGTCTATGAGACTGATAAAAAATTCGAACTCACACCAACAGCCGAAGAAATAAACCAGAAGTCAGGTGGCAAGATATGTCAATATTTAAATCAGTATGTATTTTACTGCATTTGTTATTTATGGATTCTCACAAAGAATCTATACTAATATTATAGATCTGTAATTTGCTTGTACTATTATTTATCACACAAAAGCTGAATCTGCTATTTTTGGATTCAATCTGGCCGAAGGCGCATTACGGGAAACTACCAGACGGATTTTGATGGAACTTGGTATGGTTATAGCTTATAAACCTAGGTCAACACTAAGGATTACTTTTCAGCCCAGGGAATGAATGGGAAATATAAAAATTATTTTTGAAATCCACTTGGAGGCTTTTATTTAAAGTTGGCATGGTGATAGCTTATAATAAGCTCCATATCTGGAATAAACATAATCCAGATAATAAAAGGGACTATACCCCTGGTATAGCCAATAGCCCAGAAGTACCCAAAATTGATCAATATTACAGACTCTCGTGTGAAATGAAGCTCGGCAAGGCTTACGTGATAACAGACTTGGTTCCCGAGTACTCCGCAGTGGCGCTAGCGTCGCTCGGTCCCAAAGAGCCAGGGTACAACGAGCTGGAAGCACTTGATGAGACGCGGGTTCGTTATTTTTTTTTAAATTAAAATGGCGTCACGCACTTGTCAGTAGGTATTTTGCTATCATCAAGTGAGAGACAAAAGGCAGTTTCTATACTTAAGGCTTATGTATGGCTAATCCGTATACTAGGCCTCATAAACCCCTCTATCAGTATTGTGGAGTGCAGGCTACTATAGTGGCAAATAATCGGACTTTTCGCGTGAACTTGTATAGTCAAGTCAAGTCAATTAGGTATAATAAAAATATTATATTTAAATGGAACATTTTTAGGTTCCATTTAAATAGATATAGCGCACATCAAATAAAAAACAAATAAGTGTTGGTTCTGCACATGTCTGATTGTATGAATTCAGCATGCTCAGAGCCGCCATCTTTGTTCACTTTATTTTACAAACGCTATATGTCCCAACTAAATAGTTTTTTTTTTCAAATTACAGCTGCATTTGTGTTATCTGTATAAAGTTAAAGTTAAATGGTACTTCCGCTGTATGGATACTTTGCTATGGCTGTTACATTTGTCTGCCATTTCGTCGTGATCTGTGTGTCAGGAGAACGTGCGGTGGGGGGTAGGCGCTGGGGTGAAGGTGCTGCAGGCGCGCGGCTGCGGCGCTATCCACGTGGAGCCGGCCGGCGTGCCCGACGCGGCCGCCGAGGCCGCCACCCTCGCGGCCTGGAGGTACACCACCGCTACTTTAGCATAAACACTTGATAAATGTCGAATTAGATGTGTGTCAAAAACCTTTGATTGCAGTTTTTTATAACTTTAAAAACGACGTTGCTAAGGCTATTATTCGATTTATAATAGTTTAAAATTTCCCCATTCTGCCTCATCTGGATGGCTCATAGATAGCAGATACTTTATTAAACGGGTAATTCAGTCAGACGAGAGATCTGTCCCGATGACCGATCTCTCATCAAACTGAACTAGTTCTCTTAATGTCTGATACTGCTTTTCTGTCCAGGTTCCAGGAGTTCAAGTCGTGCGCAGACCGCAAGTCGGAGACACAGGTGAGCCTGTACGGCTCGGAGGGCGGCGAGCTGTGGCAGCAGGGTGCCGTGCACGGCCACGCGCAGAACTGGGCGCGCTTTCTGTCCGACATGCCCGCCAACAGGATGACGCCAGTCGACCTCGCGCAGGTATACAGCGGCCCACAAGCCTACAATACTGCTAGGAGCCACCGTCCAGCGTGTGACCGGGAACTGCTGGTCCGTGGTCTCTAACAGATGGGTCCGGCAGGCGGCGCTGGACAAGCTGTGCCCGCTGGGCGTGGAGGTGCAGGCGCACGACCGCGAGTGGATCGAGGCGCAGCGCATGCGCGCGTTCCTGGCCGTGGCGCGCGGCTCGTGCGGCGCGCCCGTGCTGCTGCAGGCGCGCTACCGCGGCGCGCGCGGCCCGCGCCCGCCCGTGCTGCTGGCCGCCAAGGGAGTCACCTTCGACAGGTCACGCATGATATAATAATACAATTGCGAAATATACAGACCTAGCAATACAAATTAACACCCGATAGAAAGTCAATACTGTCAAAACAGTCCCAATAATTGTGTCCTCAACAGGGGTAATACCCCACATATTGCACGCAAGCCTTACCACACTTAATTTACATCCATCCACATACACACTTCTTCAAAAAGCAGTCGTACTCAATACCTGTAGATTAGTTCCAAAGATATTTCAAAAAAATATAAATAATAATATTATAATATAATAAATAATAATTTATTTAAAATTCTGCAAAAAGACAACATAATCAATGAGTACAATATTTTTTTCTTAGGTAGTTTGTTTTACCGCATGTGCCTGAACTATTAAAACCTGTGTTTCAGGCGAGAAGCGCAATTATATCTAGAATCAATCATATTAGCTATCTATAAACATTACAAAGCATATACTAATCTTTAGTTGGTAGAATTTATCCTATATAATGTAAACATTGCTTCAAGATGATAAATAAATATCGCAAGATGACACACCAACTTTTCGGGCTGCTGGGGGCAGCAACGCTTTTATTATGGGTACCAATTACCGTACTATAAACTGAGCGTGAACCCATTTTAATTAGAAAGATTAAAACGGTGTATAATTTTGGTGGTGAAAATATGATTTGTTGGTCGCAGCGGTGGCATATGCTTGAAGTCGTGCAGCAGCATGACGGAGAACCGCGGCAGCATGGCCGGCGCCGCCGTCGTGCTGGCCGCCATCGAAATACTCGCCAAGCTCAAGGTACTTGTGTATAACCAACCGCTACCACTTGATCATAGACCGTAGAGCAACTCTTGAGATCACGTGGTGTGCTCTATGGTTGGTCACAGACAAATTATTGGAACGAAGTTCCTTATCGCGCGTTGCGAAAGGAGGCTAGACGGAAAAAATTAAGACGAAAAGTTGTAACGACACTTTTTTGTAAGCCGTGCGGCGTGCGCATGTTTCTCTGTCTGTCTCTCTCTCTTATATAAAGCAAGCCAGATATTTTCGTTTCGTCTTTCTATTTCGCATTGAACAGTGTGGTGTCGCGACGATTATTTTTGTTGAGTCTATACAGGTTTTTTGTACATAGTAAATAATAATAAAGGAACTTCGTTCCATCCGGTTGTCCCTTGACACCTCTCAAGTTTTTATTTTTTACTAGCTGCGCCCCGCGGTGTTACCCGCGATTAAAAAGTATTTCCTTTTTACCGGGATAAAAAGTAGCCTATGTGCTATTGCAGACTATAAGCTATCTCTTTGCCAAATTTCATCCAGATCCGGTCGGCAGTTCTGGCGTGATTGAGTAACAAACATCCATCCATCCAAACTTTCACATTTATAATATTAGTGTGATAAGTCTACAGTGAAATGAAAAACATCTAAATCCGGATCGGACCGCGATTCGATTGTGTTAAGAGATGATCAATATTGATTAATCGACTTCATCGAGTAGCACTTTTAGTTTGATGCTTTACAGTTCGGTAATGATAGTAAAAACAATCTATATTGTGTTGTGATCGTGCAGGTACCAATAAACGTGTGCGCGGTGATACCGATCTGCGAGAACATGGTGAGCGGGCAGTGCATGAAGGTCGGGGATGTCGTGCAGGCGCTCAACGGACTCTCCATACAGGTCAGCGGCTTTGTGTCCGCCATATTGCGGATTTATTAAGTACTAAACTATACCTAACTGTGGATTAATGGGAGAAGGCGCTAGGTCAGCGCGCGAAGTTCAAATATTTCGACGGTTGTTTTTGACAACAAAATTACATCGCAAAGATGTCCCAATTTTTCGTTAATAAATTAAAATCGATTGAAATTTTTAATTTCGTGTCCTGACTTAACATTCTGACTTTTGTCTTTTTGGCGTCAAGTCCGAGAGTATTTTTCCGATAAATCATGTGCAATATTGGTGAATCAGAATATTTTTTATTCACGTAGACCATTATTGTACAGTACTTATGAATCGTCAAGTTACAAAAATATTATGCTACTGCTTTACCACCCGTTCGGAACGCCGCCGTTCCTATGAAGAAGAACGGGCAAGAAACTCCATGGTTGCTCTTTTTTTTTAAAAATAGATCTTATACATTCCGTGTCGCCGGTGTCATATTAAACTAACCATTTTGTGTTAATAAAAATGCATGAGTGATGAAAATTAAAATAAAATGGCATAACTTGACCTCTCAACATTTTTCAAGATGTCTGGTACATAAAGTATTCGCAGCTTCAGCTATACTTCATTTAACGCTTATCTATCAGTTTACTGATATTAGGGGTACTTAGATGTTTAGCTATGTAATGTTACAGATCGAAGACACTGACATGGAAGGTCGCCTCATGATGGCGGACGCCCTCGTGTACGGCCAGTCCGTGTATAAGCCCTCCCTGGTTATTGACGTCGCTACGTTCACACGTAAGTCATGTTTATTTTAAATGATAGCTGCGAATCTGGGCTTCCTATAATATACTTACTGCTAAATCTATAAAAGTAACTAACTATTTATATTTTGTTTTAGCAGAAATATCCTTTTCTATGCCATTGTAAAAGTAATTGTGGCACAGCGGCCGACTTACATTAATTTTATTAATTTCAATAATAATCCAACCAAATTACCTTAAAATTTTTATCAAGGGTTGTCGTCTTAATTTTCAAGGTCATTTATATAGGGTTTATAGAACTTAATATTATGCGTCAATAACACCGATTGAATCCATTACGGTGTCATATCGAGTCAATTGTGTAAGCTGACATGTATCTGTGCGAAATAAGCCAGAGTAAGGTGAGGTCAGAGTATCGGTGGGATGCGCAGGCGGCGTGCTGATGGCGACGGGCGGCGGCGCCTTCGGCTGCTTCAGCAACTCGGAGCGGGCGTGGGCCGGCGCGCGCGCGGCCGGCGCGGCCGCCGGCGACCGGCCCTGGCGCTTCCCGCTGTGGCACTACTACCACAACCAGATCACCAGTCAGTTACTGCCCTTCTAAACCACTTAGCAGGCTCACCGGCTTTTAGAAAACCCCGTGGGCTACATAGTCGTAACAACCGCACTGAACACTCCGTCCTGTATAACTCAAGTTAGACTGGTCAGTTATGCATGTATGCTATGGTCATGGGTGATCTGCACCTACTATTTACTCCCTCTGGGTGCTACAGATCCCGAGCTCAAACCCCAATGGTCATAGCGTGATACTATGTTCTCTATATTTTGACTCTTACTCAAGCTATCCATTAGCGGAAACCCCGGTCGAATTGGTCCAGTACATTTCCCATGATAATTATACAAAGAGACAAGAATAAGACTAATGCATGTATTTTTTTAATATCTTATATGTACAGCCACAGCTATAACAGCTTCGGTGATATAAGTTTTGAGATGGATTGATAAAGAATGAGATGGTTGGACCATCAATGTAACAGGCAACTTGTATTATAGATGATCCGTCTGTCGATTTGCGGAATAAGGGAGCCGGCCACGCGACTCCTTGCCTGGGAGCGGCCTTCCTCAAGGTATATACCATTGGTTTCATGTAACATATTTCCTATTACCAGAGATCCAATAATTATAGGCCAACTGCATGACTAACTAATGAGCATAATTCTCAGTCTAAAGATGAGAGTAATCGTTGTCGATTAGGAATGTCGTGTTTTGTAATCTGAAAGGATTAGGTTTCTGAACGGAAAAAAGGGACAGAGTTATGCGTAAGACACACAAATGACAGTGTATCTTGTTATCGTATAGCTTTGTCCTTATATGACTTTCGTGCAGAAACAAACAAGTCGCTTGAGTTTTAAACAATTATCTACATACATAACATCAACCTTTCTTCCAATTACGGCGGCGGCAATTGACAGCCTGATTAGCGCAGTGGTAGTGACTCTGCTTTCTGCGCCGAGGGTCCCGGGTTCGAATCCTGGTAGGGACACGGTTTAGTATATAATTTCTGAATCACGCTGTATATCGGGTGTGCGGTGTCGGGCAGAACTTCGTGTGCTGCGACTGGCTGCACCTGGACATCACGGGCGTGGGCAAGCTGGCGCACGCGGCGGCGCCGCCCTACCTGGACCCGCGCCGCATGACGGGCCGGCCGGCGCGCACGCTGGCCGCGCTGCTGCGCGACGTGGCGCGCGCCAGCCGGCAGGACACCGGCGACGAGGGCGACAAGCGCGCCGCCGCTAATTTCTAACACTTGTCTCTGTGATGTTACCATTTTTTTCCTATTCCAGTCTTTATTTTGAACCGTATTGATAAAATTAAATGTCTCAATTTAATGAGCGTTATTTATTCAAATGAAAATAAGATAATCCATGGCAGATCTGATGATGAGGTTTGCAGTTGGTAGGGTGCAGGGCCGGCCCTGCCCAGGGCGACCGCTTCAGGCGCCAGGTCCCAGGGGGCGCCTGAGTGAGCCAAATCAGGCAAACTTCAGAGTGCATGGCAATGGGGGCGCCCTACTTGGATCTTGCTCGATCCCAAAACTCGCCCGCGGCCGGCACTGGTAGGATGCCTATTTCTGCTCTGATGCATAATACTTTTGTAACTTTTGACGATTCATAAGTACTGTACATAATGGTCTACATGAATAAAAAATATTCTGATTCTGATTCCTAGGGTTCGAATTCCAGTAAGAGAGACTTAGTGTAATTAATATGAATGTTAGTAACTGTCATGGACGTATATACAGAATGGAATAATCAGGTTCTTTACAATTTAAATGATGGGTAGATCCACAGGTTGATTTAGACCGGTCAGTATGGAGAAATTTGAAAAAGCGACAGAGTAATTTGTTATATATAACCATGATATCGATTTTAGAGATAACTTTCAACTACCGGTGTAGGAAACCATGAACCTAGTAAACTTATTGGTGAACGCTGAAAGAAATAGTTGTCCAATCAGCTACTGGTACCGTAATAAGATAAGTCTAGTCGCGCAACCAGCTGGTCGCGAGTTTCAAATAAAACACGGATGCTTATTGACCTAAAAATGAAGAAATATTTATTTTCAGTATGTCTTTTGTAAAATTTAATAACAGAATGAATCAAACATGGTAAGAGAATAACAGAGCGGATTACTTTCCATTTCGATAGAATTAGTTTCACCAACAATAGAAATATAATATTTATCGAGCCATTTACAGATACAATTAATGCAGTACCAATAAATCTAATTTATTCGTTTACTGAGTTAGTTAAATTTAAACATTTATTACGATCATAATGTACACGGAGTGGTGTGGCGCAGGGCGCAGAGCGCTAGGCAGGGCGACGGTCCGCGCGAGCGCCCGACACGCGTCGGTCGTGCGACTCGCACGACTCGCGCGACACGCAGGCTCGCCCGTCGCTCAAGCGACACGGGCACTAGATTTTTTTGGGATTTTTTTATATTTTTTCCTCACGTACTTTATAAATATCTCATACTTGAAAAAAATGTACATTAAAATGTATCGGAAAGGTGCGGACGCTGGCGCGCACGCGCGGCGCGGGCGCCACGCGGCGGCAGACACGCACGCACACACGCACGCACGCACACACACACAGCCGCGCGCCGGAAATATACACAAATATAAATTATGAGCCGACACGAACCCGACACTTCATCACATCGCGACGCACACCTATTCGTTCCCCCTTTGTACCGCTACAGTTAAATTTTTTCTTACATAGTAAAATTAACGGAATACTTTAAACTCTAAATAAAAAGAATACGCGAGCGGCGGCCGCGCGCCGCCGGACGCGCGCACGAGTACATCTTAAACTGAAACGATGACAATATTAATTTATCGCAAACACTAGAGAAATGCAGGTCCAATACGATGGTAATATTGTGTGTCATGAAACAAAATGTATATTTAAATTCTCTGCTTTTTACACACACACTAGCCGGCGGCTCACTTCGACGTCATCATGGTGACGAATTCTGAAACAGAAACGAAACGGCATTAGTGGTCGTCGAACGCGGGCGAGCTGCCGAGACGCACGGGGAACATCTCACACAAACCCTTGCATAACATGGCTAGGATCAAATGTTAACACAACGAAAATAACCGACAGTGATAGAGATGCACTAACAAGGATGTAACCGCTATTAGAGACGACCACTAGTTGTATCAACAGACAGACCGACCGCCGGCGCCAAGCGCGCGCCCGGCGACTCCGCGGCGGGCGGGCGCCTGGCCGCTCCACAACATACATAAACCGTAACATATTTAACCTCATCATGCCACTACAAGGGGATTATGTGAAATACCACCCTCCGGATTTAATCGCAAACAAAATGATAAAGTAATGAGAGAACGGGCGAAGCGCTCTCCATTACATACCAGTGCTGCAGAGATATGCCGATAGTGTGTAATGCGGAAGCCTAAAGAATAACAGGTTGTATAGTTAAGTCGAATATTTAGAAGGCGCGTTCCTTGTTTGCTGCTCGTTCGTGAGGCGAGTGGGGTGTTTGTGACAAGCGACGCGAGCGAGCGCGGGCTATCGACGCTCGGGAGGGATCACCAGGTGGTATTTCTATTAGAGAAACGTTCTATACAAACATTAGAAACATGCACCAATCAACAGGAAAACGATATCAAACATCACCGGACGAAGCGGGCGCGTGCACTTCTCTCGCCGCTAACTGCGGGCGCAGCCGAACTGCAGGCGGCCGCCGCGACACTCAGATACGATAGTCAGGTGGTGAGATCCCAACGAGAGTGTGAGGGGGCGGGGCGGGACAGCCGGGGAGTGGTAGCCGGGGTAGCTAACATATCCAAGGTAGGAACAGTTAATACGAGCAGCAAACCATTCATATTAACACTGGGGTATACCTATTTTCGCAACGCGCTCGATGCGGGCCGTCGGGCTCATCGATCGCTACACACTACTGGGGGAAATCGTTTCGAGATCACAGCGTTATCGTAGAGTCTTTTCTTATGGTTAGTTAGTGTACTACTATCACAATGGCAGGCGGCCGAGCGCTAACGGCTGCCGTCGCCGCGACCGAATATGATTTGGGCGAGTGCATGGAAGTCTGCAAGAGAGAGAACGCTCGGTCGGGTAATACGGCATACACACTGCGAAGCGCCGCGAGTGCGAGCAGCGAATGCGAACATAAGCACACACTTCAAGTCTTGTTCGAACATTCGTCGCGCGCTGCGCGCTTTTGTTACGCGTCAAGGCATTGGTGATGCCTGACTGTTTCAGTTTGACGAATTCCGGATTCCGAAACTGTCATAGATCGAGAATACTCGCTTGTGTACAGGACGTGTCAAGTTTTCACCGCATCTCAGATTTAGGCGAGACCGCTCAACGATACTCCACGTAGTCAAAGAACACTGAATTCATGCACAGCAGAACAGCAAGCGTTCAACTTAACAAGCAATACAATATACTACGTGATCGAAATATTACTCAATGAGGGTTCGACCGGACACGTCTAAACTAAATATAGTGACGCGTTGCCGTCGTCCGGCTGCCTGTCACGCGGATCTAGCTCGTCTTCTACACCACTACAATACAGCACAAATAGCAGCGATCCAATAAATTAATCAACGTTACATCGTGTGTAACCATAAAACTTTATATACGTAAATCAACACTAGCATAAACATATGGGATTATGGAGTAAATTACGTTTTTATGAGGGTATATACTTTCGTGGATCTATTTAAAAATGAAATGGACTTTCTGGAAACGAGCGAACCCAATATTGTTAGTGTGAATACGGACGGTACTACATGATCGTCGATGATGTGTCGAGTACAATGTTAATACGCTAGAGGGTGGTAATATCACATAGAAACTGTAACATTACATTGTATTTATTCGTCAGGAGGAATATTTTTAGTTTTGTTCCGTGTGAATGTCTATAGTGCAGATCAAGCAGACGCGATCATTTACGTCGATTATATGGCTTTTCAATAACCATTAGGTCGACGGAGAAGTCAATTAAATAATGATACTGCACGATAAAGAAACACATTCGACGTGGGCGTTACAGAAACAAGTTTGTATTTTCGTTGATTAGATGGAAACGTTGCCTTGACTGTTTAGAATAATTTTGGATACCGGTAATGCACGAGATTACACATAGAATGAATTAGAATACAGGTACCTAGTGAGACTTTTAGGAAGTGACACATCCCGATCACCAGGCTGAGACTGACATTGAGCACCATATCAAAATCTACTATACACTAAATAAGTAAATTGCCATACATGTCTTTGAAATCTAGTTTGATATTCTACTACAACGACCCGGGCTGATTCTCATTTCCAGTACGCTCCACGCCCTCCCTCCACTGTGAAGCCTACTCACGCAAAGTGCAAATCGACTTACCCTCGTAATTGACCTGGCCGTCTCCGTCAATGTCGGCCTCGCGGATCATCTCGTCGACCTCCTCGTCGGTGAGCTTCTCTCCGAGGTTGGTCATCACGTGGCGCAGCTCGGCCGCCGATATGAACCCGTTGCCATCCTTGTCGAACACGCGGAACGCCTCGCGGATCTCCTCCTCGCTGTCGGTGTCCTTCATCTTGCGCGCCATCATCGTGAGGAACTCGGGGAAATCTATCGTGCCGTTGCCTGGAATTGGACAATTAAATAATATTATGTTTTGGGATTCATTAGCATGGTTGAAATTTTGGGAACAAGTTGCCAACTAAATGGCCAGAATGTTGATACTTAACGGTTATTTTCTTATTCCAAATATAATTTATCATCTCAAACTCTACTTTACAACTTGCCGGCGATACCTACCTAGTGTTAAGCGCTATCAAGAATATTCAAAGTAGCATGTAATCTTCATTGCAATCAAATATGAAACAATGACGTAATTTTTACCAGCGAAATCTAATCATGTAGTATCAAGAAATCGTTAATTTCTTGTCTTTATAATCTGATCAGATAATGGAAATCGGTGAAAAACGCAATAATCCATTTTCGCATATTACGACTTCAGCGTAAGTAATATCCTAAACACTACATACTCTTAAGCGCCCAGGTGCGCTCAACCGAATAAAAAGAAACCAACGGAGAGATCACGATCTCGACGGATGGAGTTACGACGTATACAAGTATATGAACGCATAAAATTCGAATTAGTCATTAATTCAGCAGTAAAGTATACGCGAGAAAATTGTTCTTTGACGCGACGCTGCTGAGGCGCGTGTTTGTGTTGCTCTCCACGGCAAGTGTTGGAGTTTCCACGAAACTAGACACTATACAAATAAATATATCATCTGTTTGCATCTTTACACAATTGAATACTCGGCCTTCAGACACGTGACGATGTAAACTATGCGATTCCGCCTGTTATGTAACTAGGTAATATTCAGTAAACGTGGATTAGCGAGGGAAGCTTATAGAATGATGTGTATTACCAGCACATCTGTAGCTGGAATAGGCTGTAACGAAAGATAAAATTATGTTTACGGAGAAAACATTGGCCTAGTGCGGGTGTGAGGAGCAGAGTGCGAGCGGAAATATGGAGAGGACGAAAGCCAAATGAATCGAGGTGTTACACGTGACTATCGTCGAACATAACAAATGTTCGTATAGTTAATACGTGTTATCTACGGAACAGTCGATACATTTCGATAAACTACGCTCTTTAACACATATTCTCTCACATAGTCAAAATAAATGGAGCTATAATAATCATTTTATGAGCATTAGCCGCAATACGTTTGTATCTAACGGATGTAGGAATATTACAGAAAAATCTAATCGGGCCGGACGCATTACGTCCGTATATTGCGACGGATAAATATGTCCATTTCAAGTTCTACGTATGTACCGCGTATGAAATAATTGGTTTGTCAATTCGACCGGCTTTCATCTGGGCCAAACCTTGCGTCGCTTTAGTGTCACGGAGACAATTCCTGCAAAAAGGAATTGTCTCCATGACCCTTCAGTTTGACAAAACGCCCTCTAAGTTAACAACTCAGATTTAATCTTGCAATCCAACTAGCCTATACACTTCAATTGCAATATTGCAGATTGAATGTTCTATAAGAAGACTCCCAATGCTAAATGTAAATGATGCGACTGCATTTTCCTTACAATTATAGTTAGCGTCATGCAACTGTGGCGCTTTGAAATCAGACTTTCCGGACGGAATGGTCTTAACATAGACTAGCAGCACAGCTCAGTAATTTGCAGCCTACTTGGAGTAGTTACATGTTCGCGTGTAGAAACTGTACTCTTCTGCCTGGTTTCAGAGAGACTCGGTTATAACTGATGCGAACTGTAGCTACTTGGGGTACTAAGCTGACGGTTACTATTTTGCACGTGGCCTTTCTCACATCATCGACGCAAGAAACATGTTCGGGCATCGATACCAACAAACCAGCTAAAACTCTGCTACTCTACAGTAGCATAATGAATGGCTAGATCGAGGATTTACCGCAAGTCCATTATGCCTACTGAGCTACGATCTAGAATAGAAATAACATTGCGGTATTTACAGAACCATCATGAACTCGATAAAATGTAAAGATCAAATTTATGCTACCAGTTTGGAGTGCAATAGCTAGTAACGCTGATCACAATCGAAATAAGACACATTATTGTCAGGAGGCTGAACAAGACAATTTAAGTTTCTTTCATTACGATGATGTGGCACCACCTACTCAAATTGCTTATCGAAGCACTTATTCCAATATTGTTTTATTAATCTCGAATTAACTTTGAGCAAGGCCTGAAACTTTAAGACTAGAGGTGAACGCTCCCCCAGCGGAGACGTGCAAAAATAAGTGAAAGTTAAGTTTAGCTTGTCTAAATCTGGGTTTAACCTTTCCGAGGTGGTTTGCAATCTATTTATAATTGGAGCGTGTCCGCGCGAAACGCTAAGCTTTCGAGAATGCACTCCGCATGCCCACCCGGCGGCGGCGGCGAACCACCTGGACGATCCTGTTCATTGTAACGTTGTAAATCTGTCACGTTTGTATACTTCCTTCCACTGGAATCATTGCATTTTAAAGCCACGTTTATTTTGCATCCTTTTACATCTTGCGTGGGTATTTGAGATTTCACGGTCACGTTCCCATGGCGTAAAGTAAATATGTACGAGCATGTATTATTGGGTGTGCAGATGTGATCAACAATGGGCCTGTGTCGCCTTGAACTCGCCGCGCGTCCGTCGCCGGCTCACCCGGTTACTCGTTGATTTAAGATTAATTTGCACCGCATTTTGCGGAAACACGACTAGAACAAACCGGATGCTACTAAAATGCAGTGACGACGGAGACGCTTTAAACATGTCATCACAGCATCCTTATTGGTGTTAACAAATGACTTCGTAAACGTACCCTTAAGAACCCGACAACATGATATCTTTAGTGATTGTAAAATTTTATTAAAATATGAATTTATTTGCCACCAAGGCCAAGTGTGGTACCAAACGTTCGTTGGTAGAATTATTGACGAATAATGCCATCAAGATAAGAGTTGTCCACATATCAATACTTTATTCTTCAATTTAATAGTTAAGTTTAATTGTGCAGGGCTCCAAGTCTGCTAGCACACTTAACTCGCAAAAGATCAAATGTGACTGATGATGTCATCAAATTATGACTCAATTATATAAGACTTGGGGCTCAGTACCGTTGTTTATTCCACGCCCTGTAATCAACAGTGGTTGACTAAACAGAATGTGAGTCAACCGCGCAGTCACACCGTCCATGCTAGTCCCACTTTTATCGCGATAGTTGTAGCAGTCTTGAATATTACTCACGCTTGATGACCATGCCACGAATTATCCTCAGTTCAGCATAAGCGAGATGGTTTATTCATGAGATGATTTCATGTGACAAGGACGGAAGGGCTAAGAATTTCCACACATTGTCATTCAAGTCGAGTTCCTTGTAACTTCCTCGTCGAACATTAGAACTAATCCACTTAGTATTTTCAGATATTCGTCCAAACGAGTCGATTTGCTACTTCAATATCGACAAGCTAGTAAGAACTTCTCGAGAATCAAAATAATATGAAGATTATTCTTGTATTCGTTTCAGTGTTGTTTAAACAAACCAGAAGAACCAGGATGTCTGAAGCATTAGGCTGTAGATCATTAAGTCGGAACGACGTTATAGGCACTTCTCCGCGAGAACAATGCTTCAGGAACGCACGATGTCATTGTTGAACGAGTCGCGAGGTCGGCGCCGCGCCGGGGCCGGGCGTTGCGGTCGTTTCGGATGGCTTCACTCGAGTCACCGTGAGCGATCGATACCCTCCCATCGAACTTGGGGCTGCTCCCACCCCGTCTGCCATACATCGCTATCATATTGATATACGAATTTCTCCGTTCTATGAAAATGAAATACGTGGCTTCACATAAGTTCTTATTGAGTAGGTAGATTCATCATATTTACGAGTTCATAGCAATGATATTGTATGTTCAATGCTTGTTATGTACTGTCTACTTTGTTTGGGCAGCTTAGCTCTATAATATGTTTACAAAAGCGATGAGATCCGAGGGAATCTTGCCGCAGCTCGTTTGCGGGCGTCAATCAAAAGTGCACTTTGCCGGTGCGGTTTTATCCTCAACGTTTTCTTTGAACATCAAACAAGGTGGTGGTAACTGTCACCTTGCAACTCGTAATCATTATGAAAGGAGGAATACAGTTAAAATTGTGGGCTGAGAGAAACGCGCGGCTCAGTAATCAACAGCAATTTATAACCTGCTTAAAGATCTGTCCGTATTGGGGGAAAGTCCAATTGAGGCGCATTGGATTGGCGTGTATAGTTCATAAATACATGGCGCCCACACCGCGCGCCGTGTACCAATAATCACGAATATATCCGGCGATGAACTCAACCAGGGTATTGTCTTATATCAAACGGAAACAGTTTTCGAAAACGATTTATAGTTGCTACGCGAATGCGACGTTCTGCAGATTCGATGCAGCCTTGAGTAGTTTAGAATTCACGCATGAACGAAAAACGTGATAAGCGCAATGATTAAAAGGCATAATCTAGATCAAAAATTCCAATTGCGAAATCATTCCGACAACAATTCGAATAACAAATCCGCCACTAATCATATTCATTTGTAAATTGAATTTTATTTCTTGACAAATAAAATTCAGATCGACATACATATTTCGCTGAATCCAGTTATTAAGTCGTTGCGTAATGTTCATTCACTGTGTCCTTTACAATTTAATTATGCGTTCATTGGCGCGTAATAAAAAGCAGATTTCATAAGTGTACACTCGAGCACGACAAGCAAATTGAATTGCTTTCGTCCGGCCCGGGTCGGTACCACGATCAATAATTCATAGCCGTGCAACAAACATGCTAAGTAAAATTAGGCGTTGCTAATGTGATGAATAGGCCGCCGCTTGAAACCTCACAAACGAGTCGGCAAGGCCGAGTGAGTCAACATGGCGTCACCATCGAGCGCGCCACCCGTTTAGCGACCTGATACATTCCTTATAAGATACGTGATCCAATGGTAAGGCAACTGATTAATCGAACCGGTCTCCACGTCACTGAGATTTTTCCATTATCCCAAGTATAAGGATCTTCAGTTTGGCCGAAGAACGGCTTTTAGCTTAGTTTATCCTCAATACTGAGGGACGTGACCATTGTGATGTAATCTAGATTAGACAATATCGCGCTATGTCGTCTTATAGGTTGCGCAGACGCGACTCCTTCCTATAAATAAAACGATTATCATAATTAAACTAACAATCTCAGCGGAGCGCTAACAACGTTAATTATCAGCGATTTCAGTACGCAACAATAGAATTGGCCAGGGAAGCACGCGGAAGACTCCTGCTCGGCGGAACTGGGCGATGGCTCACACGGCGCGGGTTAGTGCACGCGTTATGACGAGGTATTTATGAAGTACGAGATACCTCGCCCGGCCGGCATGCTCGACACATCAAAAACAAGCGCCGATGCATCACCAAATTACTAGCAATTGAGCGTAAAGTGCTTAAATCTTATTTCAAACTCTTAAAGGACAGCCTATATATGTTAAATACCTTTAGCATGAAGGTCCAAACTGTAAAGTGATTATTTCTTATTTTTTACGTTAATTCTCAAATGGGGAATCAAGAATTCATGTAATCTCGTCATGTACTTTGGATTCGGATTTCCCAAACTGTCCCAGTTCAAAAAACATCTCTAACTTGAAAATTAAAACTCACATGCCCGTTTCTACGTTATGATTAAAGTAGTATATTATAGTAATATAGATTATATAGAATTCCAGATCTTAATTTTGTTCAAAGTAGAAATAAATGTTTTTATCAAACATCATAAGCCAGATTATGTTATAAAAAAATCTAGCCAGGAGTTAATACCATAACCGCAGTCTATTAAAACACAAGATCGATTCCTATACAACTTGGTTCGATGGCCATTTATAGTTCCGTGGAAATTGTTCACTTTTTTGGTAAAGTTTACACACAAATATGAGAACAATTAAATCGAAAGTCAAGTTCAGTCTGTCAAGGTAGACTACCCAAGCCAGTTTTATCGAAGAAAATCCCGTAAAATGAGATGAAGACATACCCCAAATTTATTGAAGTATTAATCAAGTATGTTGGTAAATCTGATTCTGATATTTGTTTTTTATTAGCTGAGCTTACTAAAGCTTATACAATTCCATAGGATTATTAACTTGTGATCTTATCCGTGTCAGAACAGATTACACACAGATGTTAGTTAAAGAATCTAGATTTTGCTATTATGTATTTAACAGTCTCCTTATATGTTTCCTAATACTATTTTGCCAAATGCCAATCACTTGACTTGGCATCCGAAAATATTAAGCATTATGAGAAGACTCACAAATCAAGCGAGGTTGAACAAATTATTACAAGTAGCATTTTCCATGTTTCAAATAAATAGTAGCTAGTTAGGGCGATGCTCCTCGGAGACACACGCGCGGCCACGAGGGTAATCACGACAAACATGCTGGCACAGCGCCAACGGAATATGCAAATTCATTTGCAATTTCACTGCGACTCCAGACGGCTCGAGTTGTCACTGTTTATCGTTTGCAGTTTTCTATACGACGTTTTGTTGGTCATTATTTGTCTGTATGTTGTTCGTAGACGTTAACTTCTGACCAAATGTAGTCTTCATTGAACAAGTTTCGACGGTTTAATTCAGATTGTAGATCCTAAAATAGTGTAGCTAAATGAGCCCGTGATTCAGTATCTTGAAAGGGCATGCAATTAGGGCAACAATGGGTCAGTAATTTGTGTAATGTACGGGGGCGATGTTCCTGATGTACCCGCGGCTCGATCGATAGATGGCTTGGCGCGCTACCAACGCCGCCTCGAGTAACCCTCGTACTACATTACGGCATCTCAAGTAGTATTTTTTTTCTGTTAAAACTACTGACACTATTCTATGATTGGACATCTAGCTTCGGTTTATTTTATGAAAATGTCTTCTTTTATTATTAGTTTTACCTTCCTATATCTTTTGGTATGTCTGGGATGTCATGAGTGAAGTGACGACGCCTCCCAGAAGTTGTTGCGAGGAATTTATAATGCAAATCTGTGCTAGCACAGTATATTTTCTGCGAGCTCTAGAATCGTATGACATAAAGTAATACATTGAAATCAATGTGTTATCCTATTTTAAATTTACTCCATTAGGAATAAAATGTAACTGTATGTATTGGGTAGGTGAAAATATCAAATTTCCTGTTTTCAAACGTGAAATAATTCCCGACTAACCGGGCCAGTACAAGCTGTGGTCGCTAATAATCCACCGCGTATTCAATACGCTTGTGGTTTGTCATTTAATATTACTAACTTAGTATTAAAAATACTCATAAATAGTGGCAATAACTACTACTAATAGGCAACACACAGGCTGATGGGCAACTTCCCGTATAATTTACGATGCGAAGAGAAACATTAAAGGTCTGTAACCATTTTATCCGTACCTACATATTTGTTTAATATCCCTCCATATCGCATTAAACGAATAATTACCTCAATTGTTCAAGGTTTTATGTTCATAATTATATGTATTTGAGCGATTGCAGAGTAAACTCAGTATATTAAAACACGTGCTCCTATAATATATCAAAGCAAATGAGGCAAAATGTTCAGCGCCGTGCCGAGCGCGAGTCAGAGCGTACACCAGTTATCCGCCACTTGGTCAATTTATAACACAGCAAGAACCAGAAGAGGTAGCCGATAATTCTTTTAGCCCAGAATTATTATGTGATACTACCTAATATTCCACTATGGCTCTGTATAGAAGGAAAACAAATAGTGAATAATAACGATGCGCTAATTGAGTGGACGAAAATAGCGTAAAACCGCAAAAACAAATGGCCCCCGGGGGAAACGCCCGGGAAGGACAATAAATGATGCCGCAGAGGCGCGAACTACATAATAATGGGGCAGGAAAGGCCAGCGGGTGATGTATAGACCCGTAAATTGCTATTTGACCCGGCCGAGCATTTCTCTACGTATACAGCTTTATTACTAGTTTCGGTATCTACCAAGTCGTTTGATCTTCAGACAAAGAATTAAAATGTCTTAAACAAATAATTAACTGTCGCTTGGCCTTTTTAGATTACACGAAGTCTTTTCTTTCATCAGTGAAACATGTTTTTAGCATCTTATTTTCGTCATTCCTCGAATAGATAATACTTAAGTCTCGAATATCAAGGTTATACGAGTAGCAGCCATTGTAAAGTGAGTGACATCATCGCCAAATGCCGAACCCAACCGACTTGTCTATTATTTAGCCCGTTGCCGTCATTAATTTTAATTTTATACAGCATTGTGCTCCCACTACCGCTATGAGCCGCAACTCTAAATAAAAACAATGGCTATAGTATATTTGCCTTCTTAAGTTCAATGCCGTGCGAAAGCATCGCAATTTTCCTTAACAGTTGTTTTCTAAAAAAAAATAGTTTAAAGGACGACCAATCCGCAGGAATCATGACGGTGTTCACTTTCCATAAGGGCGCAAAGGATTTATCTGTTGTAAAAAAGTAGTTCAAAAACGATTGAAAACTACAAGCGCTTGTTATTAACAGACTTCAAATAGGAGGAGGTTCTCAATTCGGTTGTTTTTTTTTGTGTTTTAGCGACTGGTGCGATTGTGTAAGTGCAGTTTTCACCGACAAGACTGTTTAAATATTCAGCTCGACGCCGCCGCACGGGAAAGTGGCTTGCGATGAGATACGATCTATAAAGACCGCTGCGATCGATGGCTGAGTTGTTTGACCGGCCCCAGACCTATTTTTATTGTGATCCCGGATTAGCCGAGTAAACAGGCGCATGCGCTGAGGGTACTCTTTCATCTTGTGCGATCGTAAATCACAGTAGACGTAGTACAGATGTCATTGTCAAGTTGCACTCGCGCGAATATACAATGACTGGTAATAAATATAGGGTGCGCCAACAGACGTGCGAACTGGTTTGTTTGAAAGCGAACCGGCCGCTATCCGTTGGGTTTATAAGAACGTTTCCTAAGAAAATCAATAAACTTGTTGTAGATTTCTATTTTAATGGAATCGACAGGTGCTTGATAGAAGTTCTCCTAAAAGGTTGCCTGGGTCAATCAAAGCGAGGGACTCGATCGCCACAATGCAATCGATTTAATTATTTAATTGTTCGTTCGCCTATACTGATTGCGAGTGGGTTTGACTGTAGGTTGTATTATGGACAGGCTTATTAACATTTTAATGGCAGTATAAAATATGTTTCACATGTTCGACATGCGAAGCAGGTTTTACGTGTAAAGGAGCAAATCCAGATTGCAAACACGGTCGCCGATAATCTGGACGATCAGCGCAAACATAGGATTACCGGGGGGCGATGGGACGTTCGACACCGCTGCAGCGATCCAGAGCTCGTCGCTCAATTACTCCCTCCCCACACAAGGCCGTATTGATCGGGGCTTACCCTCCCCCTTTACCCCGTCAGCTGACTAACGGCGTGGTTCGCTTTAGCACCCCACAAATCCCCATTTTATACAGCCCGGTTTTTTAATAGACGACTTGCGGCGGTTTATCGCCCGTGTAATGTTAATGACCACACGACGTCTTCTCATTAACTTATCGAGAAAACGAGTGATTGGAATTATCACCCGTAAATTAACATATCGTGTACTCTTCTTCTTCGTTCTTTATAAAATGAATGCAAATGCAATCAAATCTTGTACTCATTCAAGTCTCATATATGTGGTTCGATCAACATAGACAAAAATGAGTATTATGCTATATTTTCGTAAACATATTTTAGGTGATATGTACACTAGCTTTTCAACGAGCGGATAGATAGTTTTTCAAACGCTTTGCAAGTAGACCGATGCAACGTATCCGTTGTGGTCAGCTGACGATGAATCGTTAAATAAATTCGAGTTTAATGTTCGCTAGCATTGTTCCACAAATAGCGTGTGCGGTGAGGAAACGGTCGAAGCTACTATCTCTTTCCGACGAGTGAACGACTCTTTATCTCGGCGCCCGTGACAAGTCCAGCAACCCAGCTTCATGCCACCCAGAGAACTGACATAGATTCGTCAACTTTTCGCGCACTGTAAATATGCGCGGCATCACGACAGCCACAGTTCATGCGTAAGAAATCCATCTAACACATAGTTTAGTTCGCCATTTTGTATTCCAAGTTCCATTTTGCACTTATCCTCTTCGTATATTCCAAGTATGCACTCCAAAACCTATAAAACGACCTTTCGCTCGCAGTTCGGAGGCGGGGTCAATGGAACTGGACGGATACAGTGGTTTAGTGGATTTGGATGAAGCCGACGCCGGCGGCGCGCCCACGTGCTCGCTGAGATAATCCATAAGCTGTGAAAACCGACCACGAATTTACACCACATTCGCCACAAATGCGCTGCGCAGAGTTGCTAGTAACGACACAAATAAATAGAGTTGCATTTGTCATGCCGGACAGTTTTTTATTGCTTCGAGGGAGACACCATGTCCGCTGATGATAAATGGTGTACGAACAACGTTATGTATGCAAATTATCCACTTGACATTGGTTTGCAAACATTTTATATCAGACGTATATAATTCATTGTATTGAACTGAATGTCGCGTTAACGCGGTCAAGCGCAAGGATATAAATTGTGAGTTACTTTTGGAAAGAATAATTGGGTCATACAATGGGTATTTTGAGCTGAAATATTTAAAAATCCGCCAATAAAATGCTCCCAACCGAGAACGTTGGAACCGCATAAAAGCAAATCAAATAAAGCTAAGTTGACACCGTTCAATGTACAAATTTGCCCGCATTTTTTATTTAATTATGTGTAAATCCAATTTACATTGCAGCGTATTGCTGAAAAAAAAAGCAAAAATAACTGTTTGAGAAGTAGGTAGATTCTCAAGACGGAGTGATCTTTCGTCCATTCTATAAATGAAGGTATATTGCCAAAAGTAAATGTCGCAGTGTTGTATACAATCACCGTTGGTATGGCGAGCATTAAAATAATTATTACAGGACAGGCAAACGACGTTCATTACCGATGGAAACTTGCCCAAAATAATGTTTACTTATTGATCTAACTCAAATGGGACTACTTAAATAGACACATGAGAGCAATCAACTAAATATCCATGTTATAAGTGATTTAAACATGTTTCCAATATAGAAATATCCATCCAAGGCAAAGTTATAAATACTATCAGAGCTATCATTAGAGAGACGTTTTTCTAATTGCTTGCTATTGTGTGTGATTAAAAACTACTCGTTTCTAATCACGTTCGCCATTAAAACATCATTTTAAGACTGCTATTAGTATTAATAGAATTGTTTGAAGTATTTGGCTAGCTCTTCAATTACGAGTTTCGAATACGACAACTAACTACACCCTTGAACCGTTTCAAGGGAATCGAGTGTTTCTGGCAATCGCATCTACGTTTAATCTCGTCGAGAAGCAACATGTTTCGTATTAGTACAATGTAGTTTTGGCTTTCGCGTGGCACATTCTGCAGTTTTCTAAAACACTGAATAAGTTCAGTATTGAATTTGTGAGCGCGATGCTAATCTCGTACAATTTGAACCACATTCTTCTGATATTCTTGATTGTTCGGATTTATGGCATTCACCTCGCCGCAACTATATATATTATCACCTGAATCACTTGTCTGTGTTCATGTTTATGGTGGGTACATGTTGGTTCAGCGCGGATTATTTATTTAGAAGCCTGCGTTTTAGTAGCTTGAAATATTCCATTTTATTTTTTATGTTTACTTTACAAGTATTACAATAATAACATTGCAATGTGTGTTTTGCCTTTGTTCGCTTCTTGGAACACAGTTGAAAAATCGCAACAAATGTTTGGCATGCTCTATTTGCACAGATCTTACACGACACTATGATTATGCTATGATAAGTGTTAAACAGGTGCGCAATACTTTTATCAGTCATGCTTTCCATTCGAGTTGGGTGGCAAATTAATTTGCCACGACCATCGCGAATGTGACTATAGCCGGATGTACCAATACAGTATTGTTGGCCTGAAACTTTATACGGACATTGCACGTCACCTGCCTTCCGTGTGCACGTTCAGCAGGGCATTACACATAAATAACACAAAACAATATGTAGTTTACCCTCTACAAATCGTGTTAGCTCGATATTTTTATCATAAAACCTATTAACATGACTTTTCCTTCGACGAAATGTGAACGATGACCTTGATAATGCATGAGCAATAGTTATATCACTAGATTACGACGAATTAATGATTGAATAATCGAGCCGACAGCTGATATCGGCCCATGAAATAATGAATTCGATAAAATCGAGTCGATTAAAACTTTATTATGTCTTTTTATAGGTGTTTTAAGTTTTCTACTACATTTGTCATCCCTAGATCTACATTTCGTTTACTTTTGATACGGGATTGATTAGCATAGATATCATTATTGTGCTAATTGTGTATGATTTTGAAATGATGGCGTATCTCTAAGTAAATTACATGCCGCAGAATAATTATACCCGGCATACGGGTTACTAGACGAGGTATTGTGTTACAATTGTGAAGAGATGGCAATTGTTGAGGCAATTAGTGGACGGATCGCGAGCCCTTTGTTATGATGTTAAACATACCCTACTCGTTACTAAATACGGGTTAAAAACAAGTCGGTGTGCTTGGTATCAAGTAAAACTATATAATAGATCATGGTATTTTTAATAACCAAACTGCTTGAAAGCATAAAAAAGGTGTAGTTCGTTGTATAATATGAAAGATGCCTTCGCTTATAATAGAACCTGAACATTTTCCTTATTTGTCACTATTATTATTTGCGACTGCGCAGATTAATACTGAAGAATGTCACGGTCGGTGTCGATAAAACCGAGAGAATTTTGGAGGCAACTTATAACATGGAATTTCTGGCACTACCAATAACTAAATCTTATTGACCATTTACAGACACCTCTGGGATTCTTAGTGCCTAGGTATTCCGAAATCTAATCAAAAACTTATTGAGATGTTTTTTTATTAATCGCCTTTTAACTCATCACATTTAAAATTATAAAGTTCAAGTGTTATATGTCCAAATATCAAACAGCCGACATAGATATCGTGATTAAGATTCACAAAATAACACTAAAAGTTTAACCTTTAATACTAGTATTCACGGCAATCAATGACTGGATGGATTAGATTGAGATGCTTCCAATGTGTCATATACGCCAACACTCATTAGCAGTGTAAATAAACGTCCTCAGTAAGTACGAGTACGTGTATGAGTAAATAATGTATTCTGATAATTTATTCATTATCTTTTTTGTTCAAATCCCTGACAACATGGTCATGCTAGCAGACCAAACAGATTATATCTGTGCTGACATTTCAGCCTATCGACACAGGAAAACACCACCCACTTTGAACCAGCTCTTTGGTACATTTAGACTGGAACGCAAGCGTACATCCAGACAGAGGCTGGCTTGAGCACATGCCTCACGCGGGCTAATAGCGAGTGAGGCATGTGACGCCACGTTTTGGGGCAGCATAAACAACTAGTTTACAGTATAAATGATATTGTAATAGAAAATATCGGACGAGTATTCAATATAAAATACTCGAAATGACTGTTTACACGTAATTGGTTGCCAAGTCATGATCGTATAATGGAACAACTGTCGAGAATTACATTTTATGCTTTCACGACAAGTTTTTTGAACTTGAAGCATTGTAACGGTATGTAAATGTACAATATAACGAACCGAGTGACATCAGAGATGATGAGCTGCCCAATTAAGAAGTCCACGACAGTAATGCCTTTTAAATTGTATTCTCGAACTAATGTTATATTAATTTAACGAGTTTGTTCAGGTAATTAATTAATGGCTTCATCTAATTATTCAAGTAGCTACGTTATCATGTTTAGAAAATGAGCTCCTCTGCCAAGCTGTGTTCAAGCTCAACCTTGTACATTGTGTTGCTACGAGCATTATGTTGCATTGCTGCACATCCCCGATGGTGATAGCTAACAGAAGCTCACTCTAGCATCCGCCGCTAGTTTATTCTGACATGGGTCCATCTGTGAGCCAGTATGGTCCATTAGTCTATGCCCATTAGTATATGTGGTAGGTAGCTGTATCAAAAACTCGTGGAGCAGTTTTTTGCTTAAGAATACCAAAGCCTGTGTCAACACCCAGTCTTACAATTGTGCGAGTGTTAATTCATTATTTAAGAAGACTAACACGCGTTAGGCTTCCTCATCCTCGTACAAACATTATTATGATAATTGTTTGCTCTCCCAGTTTGCAATATAAGCCAACACACTCTCTTATCGCAGTCACGTCCCAAATACAAATGTTTTTGTTTCAATACATTTTTTAAGCGTGTGATGAATTGTATGTGTTGTTTGTACATCTCGTGATGCAATGTTTGAGCAACGTAGTTGTTTTGACGATTCATTTTCCGAATCGTGGGGAGATATATACACAAAGGAAGGAAGATATATTAAATTAAACTAATATTCCCAGGGCACCGGGAATAAATGTGAAATTGTTAAGTCTACTTCTACAGCAGGTTTTCGCGCAGCTGATAAGACCATTCAAGATATTGAAAGCATCTGAATTTTATTAGAGTAATCAAATAACAGTGCAATGCGCATTGATTAGCGTTTAACCGTTTCTGTCTGCACACAGCAGACCAGATAAATGGATAAACGATATCTGGAGCTAGGCAGATATCAGAATGCCACTGGCAGTTGATAGGGCCAAATGGTAAAATAGCCATACCCTCTAATGGTAGGTAAAGATAGTAGTGGTGAAAAGACAAGTTCCATACGTTATGGCAAAAAATATATCGCAAAGGTGGTCACAATGTTATCCCGCGACTCGTGTGTGAGTAACACGACGACGTGCAAGCAAAGCAACACGTTCGCCTTTGATAAAGCGAGTGTAAACGCCGGCCTACGTAAGTGGCTGCCACGATAATAGTTTTTCAGCGCCTCTTTCAAAGTTATTACTCAAATGAAGTAAAGTATAAACAAATTGAGTTCTTGTTTTATATATAGTTTTTGATGTTTTTGTGATGGGATGAGCGGGTTAACCGTGGGAATGCAACTAATAAAATAGATAGGTATTTGTGATGTACCCAAGCAAACTGACAGGGGTCAATCAATACACGACTAAATGTACAAAGTATGCGACAAAATTGTTTTTATCAGTGGTAACAATTCGTAAAAATGTTATGAAAACTGTTAAGGAAAGTCGGTAGAGGGGCTTAAAAGAGCTTAAAAGGTTCAAAATGCTGCTAAAATACGAAGAGTTGCTCGGCAATGGATTTAATTTGAAGACGAGTAATTGAGTTTGCTTAAACAAATTTCACCCTTATAACTTTGTACAGGGATTAACTTTGAAGGTAGAGGGCGATCCATAAATAAACACAAAAGTGGCGAAGGGTCGGTATGCAGAGTTCCCGACCCGACCGCGCCCTAATCAGGGAAGGGATTGTTGCTCAAGTATCGCACTGTAGTTACATTATATCATTGCGCGTTTACCTTTAAACTACATGCTACTAATCGAATCGAACCAAGCTAAAGTAGTTATCAGGACGGATCGTGATAACTAATGGACAAATTTTCCTTTCAATAACAAAAAAAGTCGTGCATTTTTAACGTCTCTAGCCTTTACTCAAAGAATCCACTTCTAGCCTTACACTGAGATCCCCAACAAGTGGCAATACCGGTAGCCCTAGAATCATAGCCCATAGACTACCAACAAAATCGGCACATAGTAGAACCGTAATAACGTAAAATCCACTTTTGACAGACGCCCCATACAAAATATAGGATTCATTTTCAGCCCTCAAGAACTTCCAAATCTATTATGTATACATATATATGTACCTATGAAGTTTCATTGTATAGGAAACAAGAGTAGTTCCCATAGACGAGGCCGCTGCAGGATTCTGACGTCTCATTAGCGGATTAGGCCATCTTGATATTAAAAAACAGATTCACATTTTAAATGTTAAATTTTAGTGACGGCAATGTTTTATGAATTCCTTGTTTTTAACGACGACGACCAACCTATTTACAGTTATTGTTTCATATTTCTTTCGCAATTCGACGTGGGTACGAAGTGTCAATTAGTAATGCCGTGTAGGACATTTATCTGTATACCTAATGCTTAGGCGATAAGATATCGGCAGGTGTAATGCCACGAATCAACGTCGCTAATCGAGAACGCCAGGTGTGGTGATTGCTCAAGAATGTATTTCAATCTTCAAATACCCTTCTTGGATGCAAAATTTGATAGATATAAATATCGCCAGACGAACACACCAACTGTACAGTACCAAACAACGCTTCTATTATTGGTACCGCATAATGGACAAGGAGCCATACCAGAATATAATTACTTCTATCTCAGCTCATAGTGATGAGCACGAATTGTGCCAGAGTCGTGGTCGTTGTTAGCCGCTACTAGGATTCGAACCCGGGACCTTTAGTACAGACAGCAGGGTCACTCACCAAGTGACATCATTCAACTGTAGCAGTCACTTGGAGGTTTACAAGCAACCTTGGTATTCCGTGCAATGTAACGATAAAGACATTATTGTAAGTTGAATTGAATAGTACAACAATGGAGTGTTCCGTTGGAATATCCCAGCTAATTATTTTTAACAGACTGCCTTGACCTGATGAGGTTTGCTAATTTTTCCATTAAATGATATACAATAAACTAATAATCGATAACATAGTTTTGACCCATTTACAATGGCATCATCAATGCTTTTTTACACCGCTAATGGTTCATATCTATGAATTCGATGGTTTATCGGTAGTTTATAGGGCAGTGTACTCACCGTCCGCGTCAACTTCGTTGATCATGTCTTGGAGCTCGGCTTCTGTGGGGTTCTGTCCTAAGGATCTCATCACGGTGCCCAACTCTTTGGTTGTGATGGTGCCATCGCCGTCTTTATCGAACAGTGAGAACGCCTCCTTGAATTCGGCGATCTGTTCTTCTGTGAGTTGATCCGCCTGGAAAGGAGATTAAATTATTATTACACGATAACTGCATAATCGACCTTAAAACTATGCACATAGGATATATTTTAGAATGACGCAAATATTTTTATCTGGTTAAGTTACAATTAGACTGGTTTTCTCGAGTAAGTTCCATCACTAAATTACTTAATTTAAAAAATATAGAAACATACAGAGTTCACGACCATTGTCAATGAGTGTCAGTAACAGAAGAGACGGTAGACGGAACACGCGCCACTATCGGCGATGATAAGATAACATAGATTATGTGTAATTACCGGGCGGGCCTCGCGCCGCGTCACACTGCGGCGTATTGCGATACCACACCAAATACTGCATTACCTATCTATTGATAGGTATCTACATATTCATATTATTGTTATGTGATAGCAAACAGTACCCTATTAAATTATATTCGTATTTATTTAAAAAAACATTAAGTTGAAACTGCAAAGCGCAATTTATAAGTGCCTTTGTAAGTTAATTCAAAAACTTTGCTCACAAGAAAAGCATGGTTGAGAAGACTAAGAATAAGTCATTTAAATAGTTATGAGCTAAGGTTGCTCTAGACAGAGTCAGGTGGAAAGAGTTCATCAGCTACACTAACAATGGTCTCAGTACTCTTAGTTTTCTTTCTTACCCTTCAATTGGAAGGTTATTCTGCCAAAAATATTTACTAAAGACAAGGAGAACATAGCACTATGTTAGATTTGTTGACAGCTTCCAAAAATACAATTGTAGATACACACACAGATAATAAACCATTGTCAGAAGTGCATTCGGGCATGATGATGATGTCATTGTCATGGCTTTGCTACCAAATTGTCCTAGACTGTCCACAAGTTGGCTGAACATGCCACCTTAATACATATACATTACCTTGAGAATCTTATTAAAACATTTACACAAATCTTTAAGCGAATAGATTGATATGTTATCTTTAAATAAATTTATCTTTCTCAACATAATTAATGCAAGATTGTAAATCAAGTGATTACATATCAAGTAAGATCTACTTACAATAAAATTTTATATGTAAAACCTCATAGAAATAGATAGGACTCCAAACATGTTTATGCAAAATAAATTAAGAAACATGAAATTGTTTTAAATTATTTTAAGAAGAATTGTGTTTTGAATCTAAAACACCCTTGTGAACAAGTATGTTTAATGAAGTATGCCTGAAAAACCTTAACTTGGATAATAAGAGTAATCCATCATTTATTTAGAGTGAATAACATACCTATCAAATTATTATTTGCATCAATACAGGTTTTAGACATAGGTCAATACTTATTACTTACTTCACATGTTGAGAGGCCACAAAAGGTAATCCTATGTGGCCTTCTCAACATGTGAAGTTTAGGTAAGAGATAAAAATATTACAATTGTGTAATCATATCTTATAAGGTCTCTACATAATATCTAAAAGGACCCTCTTCAAGGGAAAACATGCTTAATAAATTGTAATATGGAGGTATTACAACCAAATTTATTCTATACCTTTACAAGGTAAATTATTGTAATATAGCAATATGTACATAATGGCTATACATTTTCCCTATAGATAAACACTACAGTACAGGAAAAAAATATACAAATGTTATAAATACATCATGAAGGAGCCTATCAATACTCTTATCAGCTAATGGCTATTGTATAGAAATGACCGATTGTTCTGTGGCAGAGGATAAAAATATGTTGATTTCCTCATAATGGTTGGCATCAGGGTGTATTTAAAAGCCATAGCAAGACCAGTGGGACGATAAGATATTATATGTGAACAATAATAAAATATTAACTTTTCTATGTGCCTGAACTATGCCTCTACATAATACTTATGTTTTTGTTTAATATATTTACTCAGTTATGATAATCATCAGAATAAGATAAATTCTAGTTGATCTAAGAGATACTAAACATAATATATCCACATAATTACAATATAAATACTGCAATACAACTCTTAAATCATTTCATAATAATTGGGAGACATATTTGAATTTAAACTCATACATGATATGCAATCATTAACTTTTGTGTAGGTATTGAATTTTGTTCATTTGGAATGAAATAAATGTCAACATTTAATTTGCAATCCTGTATCATTGCAATGAAAAAAACATTTATTGGTGTTTTCTTTACTTTTAATTTTAATCATGCATGAATTATTCAAACTACTTACTCAGATATGGTAGCTTATAATATAATTCAGCACATGCTATGCATTTTCCTTCGCAATATTTCAATATGTCAACCGTAACAGGCATTGATAGCAGCCATCTATCAACTGAAGACATTCTTTCCTGACTCACCAACCTCCCAAATATGAAGCTCAAAAATGTAGTTCTTATTATCATTCACTATGAATGCAATAGATGCGGCCCTGTCAGTGAGATGCCGATTACGGGGAAGATAAATTCGAGACAGCTGTGCCAGGTGCACCG
This sequence comes from Pheosia gnoma, assembly GCA_905404115.1. Lineage (NCBI taxonomy): Eukaryota > Metazoa > Arthropoda > Insecta > Lepidoptera > Notodontidae > Pheosia > Pheosia gnoma. The sequence continues at coordinate 9,889,562 of FR989903.1, forward strand.
ATATTTACATACAACAGTGACAACAAAATTAAAAACAAGAATAGAGGGGTCTCGTCCGGAACGGTGCTGCGCCGCGAAACAAACATAATGCTAGATTTGCTGCACAACGCAGGCTCTCGGCACACGTTTAGCGAATTGCGTATGAAAAATATAGTAGCGATGAGTCAACGGGCGTTTGACAGTTGCGCCCGGCCGATCGATCCACCGTCAACAGGGCGCGACTGGGCCTCACCGACGCCAAAAACTCGTTATGAACCACTTGTTTTCTTTCCCGCTGCCACCGTGCGCCATTTTAGAGCGTCATCGGCGACCGACTTCGTCCATACAAACTAATTTTATATAGCCGGCACAACCTACGAGACTATGGCGGCGGATAATCCTCGAGCCTTTCTAACGGACATTTCGCAAATATTGGCGACTTCAGGACACTTGCGAGTCGCGACACGTATTACTCGCCGTTCATTTTGCATCCTGATCCGGACATCAGCGACGTCTACGTTCCGCATTGCGGTAAAAACGGCCATCACAATAATATAATGGAGGCCGTCATCACTATAAACACCGATGCACCACATCCCAGAAATATACCCTGTAACCGACACATGATGGTCCCCCGAATGCACTCCCGACACCTTTCAGCAGAAATATCACTCACCATTGTAGATTAACTTGGATTATCTGGAGCTACACTAAAAAATCACAGACAACGCCGCAAAAGCGACCGCACGGACCGACGGTTGAAACGATACTGCCGCCCTCACTCGCGCGAGCGGCCGCGCCGTGAAACTCGCGACCGCAATTCGTTTCGAGCTCGGACGCGAATCGTTCCGAATCGACTATTCGATTCGACGTATTTTCATATCCGATTGTCGAAGGTCGGAATAGTTGTTTAGCACTAGTTTAGCGATGTTTCGTTTCAGACGCAAATCACTCGAACGTCCAAGTCCATGTCTCGGGACGCACGACACAGGATTAAATTTGATCTGCAAAGGATAGTCGGTTTTATATCAGTCTGGTGCGACGGCGTGAACTGGCGTTCGGCGCGCGCCGATTGGTCGTCGCGCACCTGCAATGCGTCACTGCGGGGCGCTAGCGGCGGCCGCGGAGCGAGTGGCGAGTAGCGAGCGGCGACCGGCGCGGGTGGCGGCGTCGTGAGCCTCGCGGCTGCAGCGCGGGATGGCCTGCTTGGCTGGTACCTATCACCTCGATGGCCTAGATCGCGGTGGTCGGAGGTTAGGGCGTGCCGCAATGGCCGGTAAGCCGCAGACGACGACCGCACAAACGAGATAACAAGAGGTATGAGGTGATAGTCTCGCCCAAGTTCGACTTTTTGCCACCGCCGCCGCTGTGCCGCCCAGCATACGTGCAACATGCATATATGTTTCAGTCATACAACAACAAAATAAATGCAGTCTCATTGCCTACACGCAAGGTTATTGGATGCACTTGTGCGATAAAATATTATAAGAATATAGGTATTTCATCAGTATAATATACCTATGCTTCACGCTTCTCGTAACATAAATCAATATTATGTATTGTTCTATTATTGCAAAAATAAAACTGATAAAATGTAGTTATAGCAAATAACAGACATGCAAATAATACATAAGTTACTAGGTACTTTCCTATTCATAAGATACCGATAAAATCAGTACGGTATCGATACTCATATAAACTACACAGTTTTACTAAATGTCTCATCTCTATTTTACTAACTATTAAAAAAAAAACAAAAGCAAAATAAACATTTTGTTTGTTGAACTTCTAGTTCTTATGTCGGGTACCTATTATTTCCCTGTCTACGGTTGAACTCGTTCAACTAATTAGGCAAACAATTATTGGAATATTATTAAATTAGTTAAATTAGAATAAGTGTTATAAAAAAACATTAATTAAAACAGAATTAGACTCGGTCTTACCGCCATCTATTGTCGATTAGGAGTAAATGACCTAAGATTTTTTTGGATGCTATGACTACTCTTTTATATTAAAATATTTTGTTAGTCAATCTCGGTGCCCTAGATTTTAGTATTTCGTAAAGAAAGAAGAAGAAGAAAATTGTTTATAATCACATTAATTTGATAGTTATCACATCGAGCAAGCGCTTTACTTGTGTATTGGAAACATGACTACAACACCAGCCAAACTAGTTTTTTGTTACAAATCTGATGCTACTAACGCCATCTCTGGAGCATTCAGCAATTTAACACAACCATTAATTAAAAAAAATTTTGAGCTGGTGGAGGAATCTCAGCGGTACAAAGTGTTTGTGCAGAAACATGTGTGCGAATCACAGATATATGGTGCGAATGATTAGAAACGCGCAAAATTTAATAATTAATGTACTTACCTATAGCTGATGTAGGTGAGCACATACCTAGGTACAAATCTTATGTATCTACCTACTGTATACATAGATGCAGGTGCCTTGTTTTATTACATATTTTATTTGTACCCATTGATCTGAATGAGACCAATGTCCGTACCTGTAGAGTGTAGATGGTTTTGTCAAACTAGTTCGCTTTAACGGCATTCAGTAATGACTAGGGCTTTTCCTTCCTAAATTTAGGGGGTTAAGGTTTAAAATAGGTGCTTTTGGGGCACGATTTTCTTGGGGCTTTTTCTACAAACAAAACCATCGAACGACATTAGGCAGGTATGCGTTTGAGGTATTTTGTACGCGTATTCTTAGCCACATATCTATAGAGGGCTGAGGGCTACCCCTGAAAACATGTCTGCCTATGGTAATAGGTATTCTATAACTTGTAGTTGAAAAATACACCAATTGCAGTCCTGTGCAGTGGGCCCAGTGAATAGTAAGCTTACCTAATTGTAAATAGGGGTAAGCCTATAGCCATTATATCCAGCACACGTACCCTAAATAGTCCATCACACTGCCACAGTGCGGGTTGGCGACCTTCTCACGAATTTCAAAGATTCGCACGTTTCCGCACGATCTTTGCCTTCCCGTACTCACGCACAGCTATTGATTAATTATGACTGAAAATTAGATACACAGACTTAAATATTATGAAATACCAAAAATGGAGAGCCTAACGTTATTTTTTCCTGCATCGCTCCTGCCACACAATTTGGTATTTAATGTCGATTAACGCGTTACAGCCTGAGGAGAAGGTGTGGCCTGGATGTATGAAGGATATCGTTTGAGATACTGCAATGGAACTCTTCCTTCTCCTATTTCCGATAATACGACATTTCCGTTTACTTGCCTTGACATTTTTACAAGTTGAAAACGCTTTACTTATTCTTACTATATCATTGATCCATGTCTATAAGATCAATGATATACCTATATCCTATGATTATGAATAAAGAAGGTGCAAAGTCCTCGTGTAATCTTCCGAAGAATCAGAAGATTATGGTAATTAAGAGGCCCCCTACACGGGGCTACCAGCTTTTGTGTATATTTATTCGATTTTCAGTAACAATTAAGTAAAAATACACAATACACACCTTTTCCGACGATTATGAATTCACTGCCGTTTCACTGCAAGTAATAATAAAACGTACCTCTGTATTTATAAATTATTCATACACTCTAATACCTACCCACGAAAGCTTAACCCTTGTTCAGATCAATTCAAGGATTACGATTACGAACGGAAAAATACAATGTAGATGTATCCAAAAGATAATCAGCATTTTATTAAAATCACAAGTTTGTGCAGGCGGCAATTATACTGAGAGGGAATCGATAATACCTTAGTAGGTGCAGGGGATAATCAGTAGTTACAAAAAAACAGAAACTCATTTACTAATGGGACTGCCCACCGAAACATAACTACGCTGGGTTCTCGATGCTCAGTTACCCCCCTAACTTCAATTACTTTAAGTAAAACTACGTAAATCGACACATATAAAAAAAATGATTCTGATCGCTGTCTGTACATAGAAGATATATGAGAAAAGAAAAAAGTATTGGGGGCCTTCATCAACGCAATTAAACCCAAAACAATGATTGTTAGAATTTTTGTCTGTTTATCTGTGCATTTGTCAGCGGTAATCTCAGAAACGGCTTCACCGATTTGGGTGCGGATTTCACTAATGTATTGTGGTAAGCTTCATTTAAAATTTTGTTTCATTTCAATTAGGTAGTTCATAAATAATAAAGTTATGTCAATTTAAAGACGCAGACGTAGTTGCGGGCAACAGCTAGTCATTAATAGTATTAGTACTTAGTTAAGTTAAAGTACACAGTAGTAATTAGTCGCGGGTGCGGCTCGGGGCGCGGACCGCGGTGACTCGAGTACGTGTCCACTACAACTGAAACGGTTCGTTGATTGCGTTTGCCTTCTAGATTACCAACCGAGTGATTACACGGCTAACAATATTTTGAGGGTTTGGCGGTCGGGTTCCGCAGGCGTATCGTATTCAGATACATAGTATGGGTATGCTTAGTTATATTTTTCCAATTTGACCGATCACTTAAGACGAAGAACCCATTCTGATCGTCCTTGCAGATCGGTGGATGTTGTGAGAATTGAATGCGATGGTGGGACCTAATCTCATGAAATGTTTATTGGAAAATTTTAAGGGATGTATTTTTAGAGTGATATACCCCGTAAGATATTTTTTGTAAAGGTTTTATAACATGTGATTACTTTCCTGAAATAGGCAAATTTATCGTATTAAAACTTTACTATAATTAAGAGATTAACGGTACTTTGCAAAAAAATCAAGTCCTTAGCCAACGTCTATGAAAAGATGCACCTATGCATGTAGATTAAATGAATGCAGTATATGCCAGGATCGTACAGTGGCATTCAGGGGCTTCTGGCTACCCCAATAGGATAGAAGCGTGAGTATAATATGAGTATAAAATACTGGCTAACAAATAAACTACATATAATTAATATAATATTTTATTACTGACTAGAAAAGCGCCCTTCAACACCCTAATTCTACCCGTAGCTCATAGTTACGCTACGCTGTAGCGCCGCGGCGTAGTCAATTAAGCAAATTAAGAAAAACGGTCGGAAAATATACGTCACATCTGCCTTATGTTCAGACTGACCTGGCCCACTTGACCACACTGACCTTGCCCAGTTTGGCCAACCGTTTCACAAACCGCTGATGGCATAACACCCTGTATTGGATAAATATATAGAGTTGAGTGGTGTATTAGGCAAACGAGGGGGCGTGGCAAGCGATAACCATCTGTATTTTTAGCTGAGTAAAGGTGGAATATAAAAACTTATTTGAAATACATAATTGAGGTACTATATAGGTACAGGTAGGTAAGAAGATAAAGATATCTTATGTCACTTATTACTAGCAGTGCTCGCGTCTTCGTACGCATAGGTTTTGGCTACCAGGTAAACCTTTCCTCTTTCCGGGATAAAAGTATACTGTCGATTGACCCTGGTGTGTAAGCTATCGCCATGCTTAGTTTCACGAAAAAACATACAGTATTTTTCTTATGATGCGTGAATAGACTGACAAAAAAATGCCCATTCGGACTTTATTTCAAAAATAAATGTTCCCTACGATTTCTTTTAAAAATACGTAGAACAGACACAAACAATTAAGAATCTTATTGTATTTACTTATAGCTGACTTTTCCAATCAACAATTACAACTCTCCCATATCGGAGATGTATCGTTAAAAATTGACGTACTGTCAGTGCCGAATGCTGACACCGCGCATACGAGTATACTTGCCTATAATGTAATAAAAAAAAAGAACACTTGATAGGGCCGAGCTGGCGATCGGGGTATTGCACGCGCCAACAGAGCCAAGTTACCAGCCCCAACGCCATTTGGCAACCTCTGTCAGGACCAGCCACTTGCCAAACTTCCGATAGGCAACGAAGACTTTGCAAAGCCTTCGTGGTCGATCGGTTGTTGCCTACGTTCATGAATGTAGGCGAAGAGAGTTTGTAGGGAGAAAATGTAGTATCCAGGTAAATACTTATTTAAAAAAAATACTAACGCGCGACGCTCATCAGAATCGACTCACTTAGGATGCCGTCATCCCAAGTGGATAATTTCTAAATATTAAATGCTGATATGATTACACTAGGTCGTTAGTTTTTGTATATTTTACCGAAATAATTGCTTGAAAATAATGATACTGCTAATTTGTAATAGCGCTTTTGACATGGAATATGTCGTAGCATCAAATTCGTGGCCTCAACTTACATGTCTACAGCCGAAGCGATCTCTATTAGGAGATCTAGTGGCCACATTAGACGCAGGCCGAGAGATACGCATAACATCGCCGCTGCCACTGCCTTATTTATAGCGGCATAAAGATCAATTTGCTGGGATTTGCATTGCGTAATAACCGTTCATTTAATTTATAAAGCCTCTTTTTATCATTCTCGCGATACAAAATTATTCAAAGCTGATGGGATCATAAAATTTTATTAAATGAAATATATTTTTACAAGTTCCAATCGAAGTCATTTATTTTTATTAACAAGATGTGTAATATTTAACATACTTCTTGTTGTTGGAATGAAACAGCTTATGTTAATGGCGCAAAGCATGTTACATTTTGCTCATACGAGTATCTCAAACATTTGTTCTGGAGCTAAAGCTTGGTACATACTTAATTGCTTGTTTGGGGGCACGAACGATGTAAGTAATGCTTGACTGATAAGTTCACATCACATACATTTTGCCAGCCCGTGCAGCCTGCTACTAGTTATTATTAAGTAGGTATCAGCAGAATTGTTATGTGCATTATAAGCGACTTATTATTACGGTAATAATTTTAAGTGCTAAAGAAAAACATGAAGCAAAAAGTTTATTAGATGGCTTCCTTTGTGCGCCCGAGGGTTGCCAACTGCGGGTGTATTTACCTATAATGAAAAAGTTTCGTTTACGTATTGTTCAGGACGATGTAGCCTTAAGTTATATGATTGGTTGTTCTTGCGTTTCAATGGCTTCATTAAATCATTTCTAAAAAGTATTCATGTTGGACGCTGGGTGTTTTCCACAAAGAAAACACCCAGCAGGGAAGGGATGTAACGATTTGGATGATTATGTTTGTTGCTAGCGACGACGTTAAGTCCAACATACACGTCTCATGGCAACAACCTCACTAGGTACGATTGGTTTTGGTACACATATCAATCATCTTGAGGCCCATCATCGGTTGTGACGAGAAGCAATGGAAAAAGTTCTTGTAGGTAAGAATTAGTCAGCGCAGGTACACTTGCTAGAAACAAAGGATTTTCCATATGCTAATGTTCCCATAAAGTAGTTATTATGTGAGGTTTTCCCCACATTTTGCTGTCACGCGGTGGGAAGTATGTTCTCAGCGCGGGCATGCAAATGAGCGTTTTAATTGCTCGGCTGCCGCTGCCCCGCCGCCTGCCGCGTTTTGAATATATATTTTTTTGAGTTTCATTAAGTGTAACGGCCTTTGCGGGTGACGGTTTCTCGTAACTTTTTAAAATAATGTGCCTATTATACTTTAGAATAAAGGCTTAAAGTATCGCTGATATAGAGCTTAACACAACAACAATAGTAGGTAATACACGTGTCATACATGCGATGTGTGTGTGATTTTGGATCATTTATGCATTAAAATAAAATAACCTGAAACATATTCCAGTAGTGCAAGAAAAATGTCGTTCACAGAATATAGAAAAAGTACCTAGCTACAGGTGGATAAATACCAATTTTGGCTATAGTAGCACAGGACTCAAGGGAGTAAAGTGAAAGTGAGGAATGCTTCCGATGGTAGAGGAGGTGATGGTGCAAGTCAGAAGCGAGAGACGACTTAGCTACTAATAATTGTACAATCGAATCAAACCTCTGAAAGCTGTCGTAGATATTGTATGTTTGCTAATGCTTCTGCCTTAATAACTATTTAAAATAGCCATGTTAATGTAAATATTTACAAAATATAATAACGTCATAAGAAGTAGAGTCGCTTTATTTATAAAGATAAAACCAAAGAGACAAGTATGTCGAAGACAACTAAAGAAAAACGTTTTAACAAAAAAAACCGTCTTAAAAAAAACTAAAAAGCAAAAAATTATCTAATCTTCAAATCTACCATGTTTAACTAAATCAAATATTTAACAAACGTACAGTTGGTGCCAAACAAACCAATCTGGAAGTATACCCTTATAAAAAAAAACGAAATCGGTCCATAAATGACGGAGTTCTGAGGTAACAAACATAAAAAAAATCTAATAAAAATTCAAAATGAGAACCGCCTCCTCCTTTTTTTGAACTCGGTTAAAAATATTCTAATGCCCGCTCTTACTTTCTTGCACCATTCAGCCAGCAAGTAGCGGGGCCACTCCCGAATATTCCCGCGAGTCTCGCGGCCCCGCAGCAAATGTTATTCAATTGAGCAACTCAGTTATAACTCCGACTTCAACTTCTACTTCATATCGCCACTCGTAGAGGGAGAGAGAGTCTATATTATTGTTGTATTGCACAATTTTTCATCTAAACTTGCCTATTCTGTGGTATTTGAAAGGTTAAACGGTTGTGCGAATGGTTAGTTATATATTGCTTTTGATCGAATCATATTTGAGGAGTTTGAGAAAACTGGCTTCTTCATCTATAGCTAGATATAATAGCTACGTATAATATCTTAATATGTACTGTAACTGGTCTGTTTCTGTACAGGGCGGAGTAAGCAAGACGCTAATTCCATAGATAGTAAATGCAATGCATTTATTAAATATTGCATTAATATACCAAGCCTAGGTTCGGTTGGTTAATTGTAATAAGCAAAGTAGGTACGCATGTTGCACCCTTTGCTCGTATTGTTGACCACTATGCTATGACTACTATTTGCTTGATACCACAATCAAACATATACATACTGATATTACACGCGACATGCGAATCCTAATTATAAACAGGTGAACGCACATTATGTTACTTATACGAATAGGTGTTCAATGTACAGAATACAAAACCATTTTACTCATACCGTGAAAACTGAAAGGCATAACAATGAAACAGTTTATCACGTAACAGTACCCACAGAGAGAGATGAAATACGCGTTTCAGGGATGTCACCGCTGTAATTAATGTTACCTTCTCATACCCACCCGCTGGCGGCGGGAATTGAACATTTACAAAAGGCTAGATGGTTTTATAGCTTTTATTTTGTGTCGCTTGGCTGACAGCGGCCTTGCTCACTAAATTTACAAAAGAATATATCGCGCGGTAAAAGGTTAGTTCATTTAGCTAATTTGTGCTTATATCTTTATCCTGATAAAACTTTAGATTTGAGCCTAAACTTGAATGGTCACAAATACGAACGAATACACTTTCACGATTCACGGCCATCAAGAAAAAATCCTTACAGTAAATACCCATGTCTACAGTAAAATTCAAGTTATCAGTTAGACAGTTTAAGTATTCAAGCTACTACAAAAACCTACACCTAAATTCTAATCTCTCCAACGAATAAACACGAGAGTTAGTTACGGATCTTGTAAAATTACACCGTCAAAGCCTCGCTATCTGATTCTGTAAGTAAGGGCGTGGATGGGGCGCTGGCGGAATGCGGGGAGGGGGCTTCGGCGCCGGCGGGGGCACCTTATTTTATTATCGCCTTCCTTCCTCTCCCCTTGCCCCTCTCCGACCGTGTTGACAGCGCATGCGTCGACCCGCCCGGAGACGGGAAGCCAGGACAGCAGGGTTGTCCAACATTTTAATAAAAAAAAGAAATTAATGTCTTGGTAATGGATGAATATTTCATTCTCCACCATTGTTAGGTGGCCCTACAAGTCCGGGTCGATCACAGAGTTCTAGCGCATCCGCCTGAGATAAGACAAAATTAGATTTTAGGCTCATTCTCTCCCAAGAACTAAGAATGAGAAGTTTCAGCGACCCGGTGCGACATATTCTGCGATGTAACTCTTGTTTTTTCCCGTGTGCTAGTACTGCTAGAGCCGATAAGACACATTATAAGTGTAAGTGTCAACTTAGATCCGTTTTACATCATCATATACACGATACTATACATGTTAGGAATATATATTACGATAGATTACTTAAGCGTTCATTATCCCTCTTTATACTGGCGATAATCAGGCTGATGCTAGCTTCGCGACCCTCTGCACTGCACCGGATATACTCCATTGGTAAACGATTTTTAACTCATGATAAGGATAGTAACTGTACTCACGTTTCGCACATCTGACAGTTGCGAAGTCTAATAGGTAATTTGTGGAATACAGTCCACATGATACTAAATCCACCTAAATAAATTAATTTTTCATTTCACTCTAGGGTAAATCCACAGGGGTAGTATCTGAAAGATACCGAGCTAAGAAACGATTGGAGGGTGGGAGCATGCAACACTTTCTTGGAGCGAACTTAACGTAACACCTAATTGTACCTTCTCAGTATCTAGTTCATTATACCTTCTACGAAATTTCAAAATCTCAAGTCGGTATCCAGCATCACACGTTGCTTGAACCTATTATTAACCTTGCATTAGAGGACATTTCATACGGAGTAGTATTCTTATATGTCCCGTCATATAGTTGTACTATACCGTAACTATGTGTGATAGTACAAACTACTAGTAAGAGTGGTGAATGAGTAGATTGATGACAAAGCAAATTGACTTAGCTCCGCGCTCGGATCCGAGCGTGGGTTGTATTAGGAAGACGAATGTCTCACTGCGGAGCTGAAATTTGGGCGGTAGAGTTACTATTGTGACCTACATCGCTAGCAACGATATCTCAACGTATTACAAAGGATTGATTTCATCAATGATGATATGATTCAAATTAATACAGACAATACTCAGCGAATTTGGTGGCTCTTATAAATCTTTATTCCTTACTGCACTTTTATCAAAAACGTTAAATTAGTCTATACACTTTTCAAAATTTTCAGCAGGCTTAAGCTAGCTAAACATAGATTATATAACAGGCAGGGTATCATAATTATTGACCTTGTATCAAGGTGTCTAGAGACATGTAATTCCACTATAATCTTGTTTCACAAAGTATAAATAAAGGGCTACATTATAGCTGGGTTGTAGTGCACCGCGCTGACATGAATGTGCATACTTTACGGGCTTCCCAACGCACATGCGAGTCGGTAAATCTAATTGGAATATCACTAGCTTGCCTTGCACCATAAAATGAACCAACTAGATTTAGACTGGGTGAGACAGGGCTGGTGTTCTACATTATACTAATAATCGCTTATAATGAACGAAATACATTGATGAATAAATGATATATAACGCTAAAAATACAATTAAATAATATTGTAATAAATGTAGGGCATTGAAAAGCAAATGACTTCTATTTCAGTGCTTCCGAACGGACCTCTCTATACACTAGTAGTAGTAAGTATAAATAAGACACTAATAGTAAGTAATAGTTTAATGATTGCAGAATTATTAAAAAGTAAGTTAGTTCGATAAAGGTTCTGTCACAGCTGGCAACTGGGCTGGTTGGCGGCGCGTCGCTGCCACTCTGGCAGGCGCCAGGCGTGCATCTGCCAACGAGTTTGTTCCCTTGCCAGGCTTCCGCGCACTCACGCTTGCCAATAGCGACGGCTTTGAGCTACAAACGCGCCTTTGTGTGATACAGAATTGTGGAGACTAGGTACAGAATGAATATAGCTATCATAAGGGTAATCGCTTTGAAGATGAAGATATATAAAAAAAGTTGATAGTTGTGAGGATAAAGTTAGCTGCTTTCTATTGAGATAACTGTCTTTGTTACAGGGACTTTATTCGCTGGAACTTTTGTAAGCAGACAGTCGTGGAGACCTAAAAGTATAGTGTGTGTGTTATAGCTATGCCGTATAGTATCTAAGTTAATGAAAACTAAAGTATTTTAGCAAGGGACGTCGTTGCTCGCAGAGTATCTCAGCCCAATTAATTAATACTTGGTCAAGAGCTACTTCGGTGGATCACAAGGACCATTACAAACCAAACTCCTCATGATTAAATTTAACAATGTACCTAATGCCCTTCCCTCGATCCTGTCTAGTAGAGGCTGCCGATCGATTTAATTAACACGTTCTGAGCAAGCTCTGAATAATTAACCTGTCTCTTACGCTGAGACTTGTGTTACTTTATATTGATACAGTGATGTTGAAATAGAGAGCTTCAGCGAAGATCAAATTAACAACATTATTTTTCAGATAGAATAAAAATTGTTTATGAACATTTTATTGATGTAGACGGTATTTACACGGCTGTAGCGAACCGTAGCGCAAGAGCTATGTATTTACACGGCTGTAGCGAACCGTAGCGCAAGAGCTATGTATTTACACGGCTGTAGCGAACCGTAGCGCAAGAGCTATGTATTTACACGGCTGTAGCGAACCGTAGCGCAAGAGCTATGTATTTACACGGCTGTAGCGAACCGTAGCGCAAGAGCTATGTATTTACACGGCTGTAGCGAACCGTAGCGCAAGAGCTATGTATTTACACGGCTGTAGCGAACCGTAGCGCAAGAGCTATGTATTTACACGGCTGTAGCGAACCGTAGCGCAAGAGCTATGTATTTACACGGCTGTAGCGAACCGTAGCGCAAGAGCTATGTATTTACACGGCTGTAGCGAACCGTAGCGCAAGAGCTATGTATTTACACGGCTGTAGCGAACCGTAGCGCAAGAGCTATGTATTTACACGGCTGTAGCGAACCGTAGCGCAAGAGCTATGTATTGCCAAGTGACAATGAACATAAAATGGGCAGGTATGTTATGTTCTTGATTATTACATTTCTATCACTCTGTTTGTGGCAAACATTGGGTGATGACGATGGTTGTACCCGGTTCAATAATGTTTAATATCTGTACAAGTATATATGTCTTCGTCGAGAGCCCATGATACAGGTTATCCTAGTTTGGGACTAGATCTATGTTTGTAAAAGTGTTTAGAATATTAAAAAAATAAACAAATCGTCCTCGAACGGTCTCGCGGTACTTCGTGAAACCGACGCACCGCCTAAGCGCTGGATCGCGTGCGCCGCCGAATTAGCGGCGTTCGGGGATGTTTCGCGACAGGACCTCTGCTGTAACTTGCCTCATTTGTTATACTGCCAAAAATATGATGGCAATTTACCAGCGAATACCACTTCCGGGGGACGGATGTTACGTAAACATTGACAGGCACTTTGTGTACTAAATCGTACGTCGTATTATGTCGTTGATGGAAAGTAAAGAGGACTGGTAGCCTACTGCTACAGGCATTAACAAACCTAGGAAATGTTATGCTACGGCTCTAGAAACTTCATAAAATGCATGTAGATATGCTGTTGCAAGAGATAATTCCACCTACCGGATATTCAGTTTTTAAAACTATGCAGTCCGGTAGTCCTAACGGACTAGGAACGAATAGAGTCGGTAGAGCATACACACAAATGTTCCATACACTTAAAATTACCATATTAGGTATTCATTCAGAGAACAGGTAGGGACAATAGAAGGTACTTCAAAATTACCACGTGCATAGTACCTATGAGCAAGGTTACATGATTTTTTGACACAGATAAATTCGATCACGTTGTTGTAATAACTTTTATTCCGATAACTTTCCTTTTAAAATATAAACTGAACTCCACGGGCGACAAATTTAATTTGCGTTCGCAATTTAACTTTTACGCGAACCTTATAACGTGCGAGTGGTCGGCGCGGCGCGCAGGCATGTCGTTTAATTTAAATATTCAGAAAATCAGTTAGTGTGTGTGCGGCCCGAGCCGCGAACTATACTGAATAATAAATACTTAAGTTAACACTTGGCGCTACATCAAGTTACACATAAGTACGATTATTTGTGGTACTCGAATGAAATGAAAATGAAAAAAAAAACTTAACAACTCATTTGACCTATACTTTAATTAACGCTCCGTAATCATTGGTGTTGGCTACATAAACCATACTCTCGTTAATCTAAAAAGAAACACACCGTACTCTTTATCTATTCACATAGTTTATAGTCTCTATAGTATTAGCACTGTTGATTCAGCAAAAAGAATAACGTTCATTTTAAACTACAAAAAGTAGCACATTAATATTCATGTTGGTTGAGCCGAGGAGGAGCTATAGTGAAGTAATAAAATCGCGTTTAATTTATGCAAAAAGCGCTTCTCTCGCTTTGCCATACTGGCCTTTTAGAGCTCTGACGGGTAAAGGGAAATTATCTTAAGTCTATATTGCCTCTATTGCCAAAAGGTAAGCCAGGATAATAGCGATTTGAGACGACAAGGCGGGCACGCGCCTATGTTCATTTTCACAGTTTATTTATTTACAGTAAATTTATTTTTTAATGTTAAAAAATCCTTAATCCCAAACGTTGAAACTAAAAGAGTTGGTACTGGGTTGTTTCTCACCGCACGGTCGAAACTGCCGGCGTATAAAAATACATTAACTGATCCGCACCATGGTTCGAAACAGCCCATTCAAAAAGTGTTCTTCATCGGTTAACCCCGTAGGCCGAACCGCTTGTAGTGTGAAACGGCAAGTAGGTACCCAATAAAACGATATACGAAGGCCTTTCGGAATTTAATATCACGAGACGTTACTTATATAAATTCCATGATCTTTTTCTTGTATGTTAGAATGTCAGTGACACTGTGGCATGGAATAGAATGCTTTGTAAATGTATTCAGGTTTGAAAAAAGCTCTGTCCTTTTCTCTACATTGCATTATTATATACGAGAGCAGGTAAGAATAAGTAGAGAAAGTTAATCACTTCTCGGTCTACAAGTCTTTCCAAAGACATGCGAAGTTTGCCAACTGGGCCAGGGTGGACTATGGCTGGAATCCACCTCGCATTGAGGGGGAAAGTGCCCAGCAAAATGGCAAAAGGCTCGCCCCCTATTACATTGAGACCAAATAATACTGAAGAAATGTGGGTGTACTACAGTGCACCTCAACCTACCCCTCCGGAGGATACAGACGTGATGATTGGTATCAAACAAGGTAAGTGATTTTCACCACTCAGATGTTTCGATCTATTGAAATACATTTATTTGCGAATAAGAAGAGACATTTAATGTTGCTGACAATTTCCTCGGATCTCGCGATAGCCAATAATAAAATTGATAACTAAAAGTTGACGTGAAGGTAGCTTCGCCATATGCCCCCGAGGCCCGAGCCGGGCGCTCCTCGCTCCACACTCCTTGGTAAGGACATCATTCCCGCAGTCCGCATTGTTATTCATCGGCCGACCTCTTTCGTGACGTTTTAGGAGCATGCGATGCCGCATCTCCCCTCCCTATCCCACACATGTAACACCCAGTTAAGTAAGCGAAATGGGTGACCTGGTGCGTGAGTTTTGCGCTATGAGCTTGTACTGGAATCCTACGCTCTGTCCTTATCTTTTACGGAGAAAGGTGCAAGCATAAAAGAGAGAGCAGATTAGCGCAACAGTTGTCGCACGTAGTATCGATCGAGTTTTCCAGCCACGTGCGGGCGCCCGAAGCTTCTACCAAATTTCATTGCAATACTTGCCGTTGAACGGCATCCATAGCAGTTTTTATTTTAAGAACTATTGATTCGTGTGTAGTGGGCGAGCGTTGGATGTTAATATGTCAGTGTGGGCGTGTTCCGTGGCGTAATTGCTTCATTTCTTCTGTAGTAAAATAAAACAGAATGAAGTGCGTCTGCAGGCGGGCTCCGGTGATAGATACGTAACAAAGAAGCATTTAATGTGACCGTAATTGGATTGGATGTTGTACGTCGTCGTTCGTCACTCATAGAGCAATGGCTCGCAGTAGTTAACTGAATAATATGCTATTACATGCAGACACGTTACTAAATGTTTACGTAGTACGGAGGATATGTCGTAAACGTAGTTACACGTTAGATTCGTGTTAGTTCTCGTAACACGTTTTATTTACGCTTATCAGTTCTCAATAATATTAATAATGTTAGTAACACCTTTTTTATGACTTCTGTTTTAATAAATTAATTTGAAATGTTATAGAGTTAAGATTGTACACCATAAAGATCAAACTACGACCATCAACAATGAAACACACTCTCAAGGGTATCACACTCTCACAATAGAGGGCAGAATGAAGAAAGAAGTCAGTACCCATATGAAACAAATGTATGTAGAGGCACCGTAAGCAGGGACTACTCATTATCAAGTATAACTTGGTCGTGTCTGCACGTTGAATATTTTCGGCATAAAAAAACTTTCTAACAAAAAAAAATCTTATCTTGAAATCTACCTCGTCTAACTAAATGAATGTCAAGTTCATGCATATCCTTTAAAAAAAAAGAATTTTCCTAATCGTTTCATAACTGAATGAGATCTGAGGTAATAATAAACATAAAAAAAAATTGAAGTCGATTAATAACAAAATATCGTAGAGTATATTATTTTCGATACCCAGGTCGTATCCGTTGAAAACGTAGTCATCTTATCACTAGTCCGCAACAGATACATCATAAAGAACATGTTATTAATATTCAAAAATGGCCTCCCTCCAATCCGGGCGGGTCTATAGGCCGGGACGAAGGGCGCCGGAGTCGACGGGACTGAATAATGGGCTCGCGAGCAGCACGCAATCTTACAACGATACCTGCTAATCCACGGTGTTGAAGCCTGCTTATATACAGGATGTTTCAGAAACAGTATACTAAGCCTTGAACCTGCGCTTCCTTAGCGTATTTGTTGTCAGTATAAAACGTCAGTTAATACGCTAACACACCACCAGCATAACATTTTTATAATTCCCAGAATAATTAGGTTTAAAGACTTTATTTCTCTTACAGTTCACTTAAAATGAAATACAAAAGTTGGTTACAATAGTAGTTACATTACACTCTGGAGCTTTACATAGCAATAGTTACAAAGTACATACATATTTCTTCAGTTTGTTTTTGTAAGTATTTAATTGACCACAATCTTTTATATCGGCTGGTAGATTATTATACAAATTAGCTCCCTCAAACAAAAATTGATGTCTTTCCATAATTAGTCCGTGCACTAGTTACATGTAGTTTATTTCTATTTCTTAAATAATGTTTATTTACTTTTCTATGTAACTGTATATTTGACTGGATTGAGCTGGTGGTAATATTTCTAATTAACATACAAATTGTATATGTGTAAAGTTGCTTGAGATTCAGGATTTCAGTTTTTCGTATAATTGTTTCATTCATTATTTTAACCACGTATTCACCTAACTACCTTCGTAAACCTAGTAATTATACAAACAGCTATTTACTGAGTGCTGCTATATTTCTAACCTTGTTGTGTTAGCTCATTAAAATAATTTGCTTTTACATCGTTGTGTAAGCTTTTTTGCATACTAAAGTGGATTAGTGACCGTCACGCGATTCTATCCAGCTCAGTCTGGTTTAAGTCAGATTTTTGCGGGAATTACATTAGGGTGGCCAACTAAGGCCAGGGACAAATATAGGCGAAAAAACTCAGTGAAATTCCGCGCGCGAAACTTTGTTTTTAATTTTGACGGTATTTTCGTAGAACCCCTAAACCATAATCTAGTAACCTGATAATTAAATGGAATCAAAATGTTTGGAAAAAAATAATTCCTTGCCTAGATATAAGTAATTTGTATCTTTTGGATAATAAAATATATGTGGAGCGGATTATGTATTGATGATAAAAATAATAGCCAAATAATCCTTTACACTATCTGCTAAACCAATCAACGAGCGTGTTTGGACGTTATTTGATATGCGTAAAGTGTTACTATTTCATTAGTTTTATGATCCATTTTACAACGTCACGTAAACGTTTGAGATTGATAGAGTTAATAAGAGGCTACACTAATTGAATAAATGTGTGTACAGCTAATTATATGGTTATTGTAAACATATTTCGATTTCATTTCCATCCAATGTTACCTAGATAGTAACTATTCCTAGTTATTTATGATAAAGATCACCAGCCTGACGGATAGGACCATGAAGTATGTCACTCACTGAGTTACTAAACTTTGTTGCCGTTAGCAAAGACAATAACAACGTAACTGATCGATCGCAATTTCGATGAGTACAGGTGATAAATACTTCAGGCAGTGGTACTTTTATTCCTGCTCCTTAATCCTGGATTGAAACAAATGATTGTCCATCATTTTTTATGTACAAACATAGATTACACAAAAATCCATATGTTTCACGAAATAACTGTCACTATTCTCTACTAAAAGGGGGATTTATTATTCCCGTTTCTTTGGGGTGAATCGGCATTCATAAAATACGACGTTACCAACGTATAACATTGTGTTTGCACAAAAATACCAGCGGATTGTTGCTCGCTAGCGTGTTTATAGAGCAGGAGTTGTCGCTCTGTGGCACGACACGGCACTTTTTGCTTCACGCCATTGCCTCGCAGCATTGATGAGTAAAAATGATTTGCGGGAAATTGAAAAATCCAGGAGGGGAAATTAGTCCAATCGCAGGCTTGCAATTCGTAGCTTGCGAGTAGTTGTTGGAATAACATTTTTGAAGAACTTGAACGTTTCGATTGAGCGAATGTTGAGTGATGCAAATAGGTATGCAGCTGCGCTTTTCATCATTTTTACTCGAGCTACGGAGTTTATTTCAGAAGCTAAATATTTATTCATTTCATCTACAAAGAAGGAGTGCTCGTCTGAAAATTATATTTGTAAGGTTTCAACCTTTTGCTCACTGAATATATATTGTAATGCGTAATACATCAAACTTGGCTCTAATTTCACACTTAAATACTAGTTCTCTGTCTCCCTTTCCATTGCCTTTAACAAGTACTCTAGGGCCTGGATATTCCAGCGTAAGCCTGTTCACTGTCGCCTAATGTGCACAAAAAGAACCATAAGATGGGGAATGTTTTGCTCGCTACGGAAGATTCTTCAACAGCACAGCAGTACGTGTTGAAATTCATTATTTCTACACGATATTTTTTTTTATTAATCAGAATCACAATATTTTTTATAAATCTAAACCATTATTATATTGCTTAAAAATTGACAAAATTGTTACAACACCACCCGTGCGGAATGCCGTTCCTATGGAGAAGAACGGGCAAGAATCTCCATGGTTGCTCAGCTGCTTATAGGTTTTAAGGTAAGCAATTTGTATTCTGCTCCGTTTATTTAATTGAAGGATAAACGAAAGGCAATCTGGTGGACCTTTTTGTACCAGAATATAACATAGACTTCCTAATTATGGAATGTTTACAATGTAACATTTGGTTGGTTCTCTTATCTTATGCTTTTCCTCATATGATTATGATATTAACTGCTCTGTGTCTAAGTCGCTTTTATTATAACAACGAGGGCAGGAGTACCTACTTTCATAGTAACTATTTTTGGTGTATACGGTGGATACATTATCTCAGCACCAGCTCTACCAGGCGCTACCTCACCGCGCCGCGTGGCGTGATTAATGCGAGTGTATTTGAGTAACGATGTATACTCTATCGGGACATTATAATAATGTTGTAAGTGAAAATTTATCTTCAGATATATTGTATGTGACAACTAGGTGATATAGTGAGCCTACAATCATATATTAAACTTGTCACTCTACATTTTTCTAAGCTTGTCACATGTATTCTGTTAAAATATAACTAATGTACTTGATTCCTGGTTTTAGTTCCATTGAGTTGTATCGTAAACAACCGAGCCACTTGGCAGTTGTCACGCTCGCGCCAGTCCCAACACGTCGCCGGGACTAATGTTCTGTGTCACTGGTTGAAGCAAACAAATCACGCTGACACGTGTCTCTTGTAACGCAGCGTGACAATATAACACGCATACAACACAAAACCTCATTATGGTTCGGCCACACCTGTGGCTTAGTGCACTAATTAGTGCCTTAATAATGTCACTAAGCAGATGTGGTAATTAACACATTAATTTAATAACGTCATTAAGGCATTCTGGTACTGTCATACTTATATATGAATTATGTTGTGTGAGCAGGATAGAAGACGCTTACGTTATCGAAACGCTATATATGTGAAAAGATTGTGCTTGAGCCACTGTAGAGTTCACCTACTATAACTTTCGTAGCTCCGTAGAGCCGTCGTAGCGAGTTGTAGCACTTCACGATATCGTAGAGACGGTCGCTAATAATGAAAAGGTATCATTGCTTAGCAAGTTATTTCTCTTCATTAATTGACTAACATTAAGATTCTTTTATTATAGATATTTTCTTTAGTTGAGATCAATTTATTGTTGTTTCATCAAAACAAATAACTGCTAAACAATGACATGCTAAAGCCCCTTTCCTATTCCTAGCGTTACTCTACAATATCGTAGACGTGCTACACATCGCTACGAGGACGCTACGGAGCTACGAAAGGAAAATGAGATGGACACTGTTAGAATCTATTTCCAATGCTTATGTATTTTCAGCGAGAACATAAGACAAAATCTTTAATCAATAACCTATATTATACACACTGAACTATATTTAGGTGGAAATATGTGTAAAGGGCCGGCCTCACAGGGTTGACTGATAACGTATCGTGCGTTCAAGAAGGCGGTGTTTGCTAGCTGCAGAAGATAGTGACGTGTCGATGTTCTGAGGGAAGTTGGGAGCGGTCGTCTTCAGGATTTATGATGGTTATTGTAGTTTTGGTTGTCAGTTGGACTTAAGTTTAGTTAACGAATTTATTAACTAGTTAGTATTAATTTAGTTAAAGTATTTATCTCCGTAGCCCATTTTAGTGATCGGCTTCCAGCCGACCCTGACCAATGGCTTTTAAGACACAAGAGATTAAAAGTTAATAAATAAGCTTAGCATGATTAATTAGCACTCATTTGCTGCGAATGCTCTCACGGTGTTAGCGTACATATTTCTTGTTGTCCATGCATCGCGAGAGTGAAGAGTAATCAATCACTGTTCCGAGAATACATTTGTTATCCAACCTTGAGTCCGCCGGATATTATTTTTTGTACAATTTCCTTCCTCTTATTACTAACTCGATCTATCGACTATATTTCTATGGGGTCGAACGAAAACAATGATCGGTTATCAAAATCGACACTTTCCAGATAATTATTAATATTCTTGGTACCCGCAGCGAATTTAATCAGAAAAAAACCATCTTTCATATATAAATGAACACGTACGTGGGTGTATATACATACATTAGAGTTTAGTTCGAAGTCAGACCTCGCTCCCGAGCTGTGATGTATTGCGCCACCCCGCTGCGAGCTGGTCCAATACACAGCTTTTATTTTTAGTACATATTAAAGCTCTTCGCCTCGAATACGAGCGATGTAAGGCGAATACACTACTTTATATTTGACTGGAGTTACAGTGCTAAATATACGTCTCATTTCACTGAATTGCAGCTTCCATTTTAATTTATACATTGGAATGGTCCGTACATAAATACTGATTAAGTTATTTTATGAAATGATATTAACTAAGGAATATTTCATTACTGGAATCCATCCATTTGGCAAAGCTAGAATATTCTGGAAAATGAAATTGTCAAGTGTCTGGATATCTAGTTAATTTATATGGATGAGTGAGCGTCTGGCGGGCTGCACGTATTTGACTGTAGAATATTAATGAATGTACAGTATGGGCCCCACTCTGCGCCATACCAAGAGCAATAACCTCCCGCCCTCTAAGAATGTTGGAAGGGAATCGACAAGAGAGGGAAGCTTTTCTACTGAACCATGTACCTACTTCTATCTGTATATTTATCGGCATAGACATGGTTTGATGAGCACTCAGTTGCGAGAACTGGTATTCCTAGCTTTTAGGGGCGCAGCAGAAGAAGGTTATCAATTATGATACACTCCGTGGTTTTATTTTTTATTTTGTCTAATTTCGGTGGAGTATTAGCTATTGTGTTCATAAACCTGTTTTCTGCTGCCGTCCGATAACACTAAAGTCTTAAAACTTAACTCAAGTAAGTTGGATCTTGCAAGAGTAACTTTGAGATGTTAAGTAAATATGTTATAAGTAGTTCTATTTCCTTTTTAACCGACTCACATATTGAAAATAAAATATTACTATTTCATAAGTTCTAATTCCTACATTCAGAGCCTCAATCGCTTCAAAAATTCTCGCCAATCCCTGCCCACGGCGCCGACGATTTGCCGATAAGCGATTGAGCGGATCCCCCGGGATTAGTCCCGGACACGTCCCGTCCCGGCGTGGCCGGGAACATTAGCTCCGTACTTATCGCGGGAATCGCTGCCCGGGTTGCTAGTGACGGGATATGAGATTGCGTACTGTAATGTCTTAATGCCCTCGGGGTATGAGAGTTGTTTGCAGAGCTGTTTGGGAGAGAACTGTACAAGTTTTTATATTTAAAAGTTAGAATACGTGAACACCTTCTCAAAATTTATCTTGTTTGAACAGCAAAATGGTTATATAAACCTTTATTTTAACTTAAAAAGTTAAAAAGATAAAATACTAACTGCGCCCCGCGGTGTTACCCGCGATTAAAAAGTATGTCCTTTTTACCGGGATAAAAAGTAGCCTCTGTGCTATTCCAGACTATATATATATCTATCTCTGTGCCAAATTTCATCCAGATCCGTTAAGCCGTTCTGGCGTGATTGAGTTACAAACATCCATCCATCCAAACTTTCACATTTATAATATTAGTGTGATTTCCTTCGATTTATAATCTAGCTAGGTACAGATAAGTAAAATAGGAAAATACAAACGCCTAAATTAATCTTATTTAAATCAACGCTAAGTTAAGCTTATAATAGACTAAGGAACCAATGCATTACATAGTCATGATTTATTTAGCAATGTTAAAAGTAGGTACTCAGTTTATATACAATTTATAATTGCCTTTCAACGTCTGCAGTATATAATGAGCCGTCTTGTATAGTGACCGCGTGGAACTACGCTAATCCAGGCTTGCGCCACCGACGCACGCGCGGCCTGCACTGTCTAGCGTGTCATTAACCTCATTCCATTACTCGACCACGCCTGGAAAACATTCTTGGAAGCATGTAATATGTACATAGGAATTATTCCAGATATTTCATTCGAAGAAAGGTATTACTATGTCATGCAAGTTGCTACTATCGCGTATATTTGCAAACGCGACTGCTAGACATAATTTTGTGAGAAATACGGCCGCGGTCATACAGGAGTACACAGGAGTACCCTATATGTAAATACCTATTACATAAGTAAATAAAAGTAGCTACCTAATTAAATTGCAAATCTTATAACTTATTACCTATAGGGGCTTCTTTTCTTACTACTTTCATGAGTCAGGATATGTCTGGGCGTGTAAGGGGTAGAGACGCAGAAGTCTAAGAGTATTTAGGCGATTTTTCCTCGACGAGTTTGCACACCTCACTCAGTTGGCTGAACGAGTGTTTATTAAAGAGTTCGTTTCTTTTAGATTATTATTTTCTATTAGGTAACAATATAGTTGATTTTCCTGGAAATGTAGACTAAGAATAGATTCTGACTATTCATGAGTTGGTACTTTTGTGGGCTGCATGGATTTGTAAAATATATTTTTATCTGGAGAATTATAAATATTGCTGCCATATATTCCTATTATAGCTCAACACGAGTTCATAACATGGCTACAATTTGTCATCAATCCGGGATTACCCTGGGCCTCAAGCATCACGCCATTAACCCTCATACCCCATTCCCTTTGCGCGGCTGAACATCCGCAGACTAATGGAATGCTCAGTGTGTGTGCGGTTCCTCGCGATGATATACCGCAGCACGATGCTCAATATTTGCTCTGGATGGAAGACATATGGATTTCGGTAGTTTGAGGGCTACTGATAAATCTATAAATCAGGAGATATTTTTGCTAGTTTATGTCGATTTATCGTCTTACTTGCTTACTTAGAACCTCATTATCATAAGCTAGATTACTTGTTATGTAGTAG
This sequence comes from Pheosia gnoma, assembly GCA_905404115.1. Taxonomy (NCBI): domain Eukaryota; kingdom Metazoa; phylum Arthropoda; class Insecta; order Lepidoptera; family Notodontidae; genus Pheosia; species Pheosia gnoma. Next base: position 9,913,348 of record FR989903.1, read on the forward strand.
ACTTTATACAACCATATAATAGCGAACATAAAAGTGTATTGTATGTACCTACTAGAATAACATGCACAACTTCAAATACCTAGCCTAACGGTAATACATACTTACCTATAGGTACATAATTCGCACAACCAGCCAAACGCTACTCTACGGCCCATTAGCACTATTTCAAACTCCAATTAGTTTAAAGTAAGTGTAGTCTGTATTTGCATACTTAGCCAATTACCTAAAGTAATTCTATGCTGTCACACCCCCAAACGAGAGTCATTTCATGTGAGCTATCCCGCATTTTACGGCATCCTTCATCTCCGGCGGGGCATTATCGCGACTTTTGTGGCACATAAAATGTCCTCCAACATAAATATTATGTTGTAAATGTTGGCCGCGGCCGCGACGTTGGTGCTAAGCCTCTTAAGGTTATGTGCTGTTTAGTGTGAGTATTTTACGGCACGTGAATTTGGAAGAGTTTAAACTTTAAATTGATTCAAGCATGGACACTGCACATTCGATAAAACCTTTGATGCGCTAGTGAGGAGTTATAAAGCTTGAAATTTGGAAATTTGATAATGCCAGAGATTGAAATATTTTGCGTACAAATCAAAACTGTAGCACATTGTTGTTAAGATGTCTTCTTAGCATGTTGATGATACTAAAAATACCTTAGTCAACTGGTATTTGTAAAATGATGCAATCAGCCTGGAACGGTCATTTAGCTTGTTGTTAACGGAAAGGTCATTTAGCTTGAAAAGTTTAATTGACGTGGAAAAAAATACGGTCGTACCAGTGCTTCGCAATTGATATTTACGTGTTCCAGAAAACAGCGAAACAACATTAAGACAATACTCGAGTAAAAACTTCTAGTCGAGCACCAACGTCGGTTTATTTAGAGGGGTAACACACCCCTTATTACAGGGTAGACAAGCCACAGTTTAGAAAGTAAATAAGATAACTTCTGTCCACAGCTGCGCCCGCGAGGATTTTGTACAAAGTAATCAATTATCCGGAATTCAATTGTATCTTTCTTCAGAAGTTGGACAAATTTCTGGATTAAAATTGAGTTCTGAGTACATGGTCGTTGGAAATACAAATAAAAAAACGTGAATTGGCTTCTTATAAATGGCTTCACTTGCGCAGATGCAGTAGATTATAGACAGTCGTAGGCAGTGAAAACTCGTTACTATTCTGCCACTAATTACGCTGAGAGAATTCTTAGTATTTAGCCTTTAAATTCCTCAAGAAAAGTTGGAAGAAATAAGCGGCACCCAAAACTCAACATTCTCTTGCAATGAAGATATTTTCATCAAAATGTTACAGCTATATAATAAACAAACGTACCCGCAGCGCGAGGAATCTTATCTAACTTTATTATATTATTTTTCTTATAAAATATTCCTTCCAACAGAGAAACGATTTGAATAAAGGAATAAACGATTTTAACCCTAAATTCATTTCATTTTAAAACTAGCGATATTGCTGCAGCGGAGAGTTTATTTAAATGTAGGTAATAAAGATCTTATTGCAACTACCTAGGATGGATTAGCTTACTGCTAATATAACTAATTATACAAATATATAAGCCCACACCTACCTCGATATATTATTTTTATCCATCATGCAATTAGACTTTCAAAATTATGTTCCTACTTTATGTTTAGAAAAGCATAAAGGGCTCATAATATGCTCTATGCTCATATGAGCCCAAAATATAAGCTTGACTGTTCGCTGCGCTTTGTTATAACAAAACCTCACCCTTATTCGAGGCGGGGCGGGAGGGCGGGCGGCGCGGGGGCGGGCCGGATCGATGAATATAAAGTTGAGCTATAAAACTGCGGGGGACAGCGCGGTCGCCGCGTGACGCGTCCGACCCACGTCGCAAACAACGCGGGATTACAATGTTTTCTATACAAATATGGAAGGTATTCGTATAGCAAACATTTATTAGCGCCACACTACGCAACACACATTTTAGGTAAAGAGTACGATTTTTTTAGTAGTTTTTTAGTTTTAGTAAATATTTCTCAGCTGCAGGTGTCTGTGATACGCCTGTGTAACAAACCTGTGCGAATTCATTTACCTATCTACATTTATCAGATATAGGACAATGAATTCGCACAGTTTCAAATAGTTTAGACGCATAGACTACACATATATAGAGTCTTAATATAGAGATGACTCTATATTTGATGTTTATGAGTCTAAACTTTACATACCTAACACTGCCACTAGAACGTCTGTATACCTATGTATAAAATAAGCCGGTACAGTTACGAAGCTTATATTTTTCTTAGTTAAACCAATGTGGAATACGCCAAAATAAAATAGTACTTATTTAACTTATAAATCGAGCTCAATACAGAGCTACGCGGGAATCGTTGCGGCAAAACTATAAATCCCCCGCGAATGACTCCAAGCAATCCTTATTACGATTTCACAAGCGGAGTAGCGTCGAAGGAAGCCTTATTATCAAATTTTAAGCGTACTCTTTTATCTGGCTGCCGTAAATCACGTGTAGTCTGCCATTGAAGAGGCCGGGGGATATTTGGCACGCGCTCTACGTAGGGCTGTGAGCTTCTGTAGTCCGGGTTGCGCAATAAATCCACTTACAAAATGCCATGGACCATTTGTAACTTTCATTTTAGTTATCTAAGTAGGTAACTACAATCTGTAGATTCATTGATTCGATAATTGCGTACCGCCAAAAACATTGTAGTGAAATAACTGATCGTTTGGCTTAGCACAACGATAAGAAGATGAAGAAGATATCTCAGCTAACAATAGATTCCTGAAGGAATATTCACGTCTGTCTGTTCTGCAAAATAAATGTGAAGTTCGCTTATGCATATGCCAGTATTATTTATCTCACTTGCTCCTGGAGAGGAGAAGTCTTTTGCATTTTGAAATACAGCCCTAACAGATATATGGAGCTTATTCGGGCAAATCACTGTGAATCACGCCCCGGGGCGCCGGTGCGTCCTATCTGAGAGGTTTATAACACTGCGAGTCCCCCCCCCCCTCCGCCCCCCTCGCGCAGACGATATTGCCACGAATTACATGGAACGCTTTTGTTTACTCCAAGAAACCTTCGACCATTGCGTAGGCATATTAAGAAATCAGAAGACTGCCAGGATATAGAATGTCAAGGCAACCTCTTGTATAACTCCGAGATATAATGTTTTAAAATAATATCAGTCTACTAATTATAATAATATTATTTGAAAAATACAAACAGTGAAGTCTCCTAATGCTCCTAAATTACAATTTATGGTAAAACAAATTAGAAACGTAATTTCGCCTACGAGCTACGTTCAGTCGTAACGGCCTCGTAGCGCGTAGCACATTATAATAACACATTTTTCCCGGGAGAATATCTACTCGCATATTAATTGGCCTTTAATTTAATTAAAAGGTCATATGAGTATAAATTATATCTATACAATACAAAGTTATGTTTATTAACGGCTCATAAATGTTTTTATTCACATCAATATTTAACTTACGATTTCATTTCTAATTCGGACTGGAATTCTTTGTTCAATGATTTTGCTATATATTTTAGATTGGTTGAAATTATATTATTTTTTTGATACTATAAAACGATGACATGTTCTAAAAGTTGGACTTGCAATTAACCAACGTCCATACAAATCTATATAACAGTAATACATTAGCAAAGATGAATTAGTTGATCACACATCATTAGCGCGCCAGTCAAACTCGACCGCGCTTTCTGAGATGGCACGTCGCTGAGACGTCATAATATATGACTCGGAAACTCCCTACTACAGTAACCATACGTTTACAATACTATTTGGGATGTAATCAGATTCTTTCTTTGGTGTGGTTGCCAGCACGGAGTTGTCCAGGATTGCTGGAGTTGTACAGGCTATAGCTATATGGATATTTATGGAACGTGTCGTTGGACAGGTCCCCATTTAAAAGACTAGAATCTTCATCATCTTGAAAGGAGTTCTACCCAATTTCATTATGACAGCATATAAATACAGCGTGTTTCTACACTTACCTTTTTACAATTAAAACTAAAGAGACATCTTGTGTCTGATAGAAAGAAATATACTTTATAATAATGTCGATTTTAATTTCAATACTTTATTGCGTTGCATACTGCTTTACAGTTGTGAACATAATATATAATATAGACCCTGAAGGGTACAGCTTAATAGGAAGATAAAGATAAGATAATTGTATTACCTAAATAGTTAGGAGACAGTCTCACAATATTTCCGCCGCGTGGTTCATGGACGCCGCGCCCTGTTTCACACATGAATAACACAACAGCGAATGTAAATTCTCGACATCGATCGCGCCGCCGCCGCCGCTCACGAATTGAACCACCACCCACTATCTTTTGTCAACTGTTAACAGCGTTTGTTGGCATTATCAATCATATCACAAAAAGATGTACGAGTAGCCCTAATTATATAAGATAAAGTCCAAGGGGCTTTATCATAAACCGTAGAATTACAAAAAAATACCCATAAACTATTAATGTGCCTCGAATTATTTGATCATCATCGCAATTTAGTACCAACGGATTTCAGTTTAGTGATAGTTCCATTTGAGGTTCTGATTTGAGTTCACGGTAAGGAGGCAGAGCTCGGCCTTGAATCGCGGAAGGCTTTTGCACGCGATAGTCTCAGATTTATTCAGTGTCCTGAAAAATTAAAGGATTTTCCTCGCGATAACCAAAAAACGGATACGCGTATAAATTGTGGGCATAACTATAGTTGTTACATCGCTGTCCCTGCGACTGTTTGTCGAATGTTGTGTTTGAATGTTTTGATAACACCAGTGTCCATGCGCTATTGTTTACGCAAAATGAAGAACATATATAGGTACTTCATTCGGTGCAGCCACAGATCACGAGAGATATGCCGTGCGATTCAAAATGTATGGGAACTCGCTGTCTCCGTTTTGTTTCCCACCACTCGCTAAAACCAACCAATACGAAGTCTCTTCGGTGCGTGCTGCGTCGTCGCCGTATACAGCGGCCGTACCACGCGACGCACCAGTTTATTCAAAGTATCGTTAGACGATCTATCCATTGCCTCGTACATTCACTCAGTAGCGAACATAGGTGGTACTTAAAGAGCCATGTATTTTGTACAAAAATAAAAAAGTCGTTGTGCTACATGAAAACTAAAATAACATAATAAAGGCATTAAATATTTTTTGATTTGTTGTTTTTAATGATTTTAAAGACGAATAAATAAAATACTTAATACTGGCTGGTGAAATGAGATTCCATCTTTCGCGTAGTTCACTTTGCTGCTAGTATTTTAGCACACAACCACGGAATAACACGGCATTTAAAAAAAAAGTTAGAGCTCCGATACCGACGTGCAGTTGCAGTCGACTGACGGCGAAAACTCTATGTAAGCGTAATTTTGGCATAAGGTGAGCGCAAGCCCACCGCTTTCATAACATATCTCCTCTAATATATCTGTGGGTGCAGCGATTTCACTGCCTGTGACTCTTTTTAACGACCTGATTAGCGCAGTTGGTAGTGACTCTGCTTTCTGCGCTGAGGGTCTCGAGTTCAATCCTGGTAGGGACAATCTTTGTGTGATGAGCATGAATTTTTGTACCCAAGTAGTAGTTGTTTAAAATCAATATAAGAATTATATACTGAGTTCGCCCTCAGTCCATTGTACGGTACCTATAATACAAGCGTTGCTTAGTGGTGTTGGTGTGTTCGTCTGGCGATATTATTATTATTGTGAGAAATAAAATATATTGTAAAAAAAACACACCCAGGTAATTACATACTTACTTAACAAACTAACCTGTTCACATGTGTGGCTTTAATAACTCAAATCGTTTACATACGTTCGTTATGGCAACGGCTGTATAATTATAAAGCAATTTTACTTACACAAAGAAGTTCTACTGCGGCTGCTGGCGGGGCGTACAACCACTATACGAATGAAGTACAACGGCATAGTAATTTAATTACCACAATGACTAAGGGTTGCGACGCTTTTACGATTATTAGTGACTACAATTTATGTTTATACCCAACTGCGGAGACTAAAAAGAGCTATTTTGGTGAATAACTATAGGTCGGATACCCTTTTAATAACAGCTATATATAAGCGCAACGTGTTTGGATCTCAAAATTAATAGACACCTAGTCAATTTATATTTCAAAATCTTCCGTTGTGGCTATATTCATTGCTGTACTGTTATTCAATGTATATGCTGAAAGAACACAATAAATAGAACTGAACGAGGAACACCGTTTTGCAACCGCGCGCAATAAAGGCTCAACAAAGCGCAGCAATAAAGGGGCAGGATATAAATCGCGGCGCAGAGGGCGCCGCCGCCGCCGCCGCGGAAGCCCTTTGTCGGCCGTCACGTGGACCGACAGAGAAATCGCACTTATAATATTCTACTACGTAAATTGAAAATAATAATTTTACTGTTCCATACACCAACATTCTCTATAGATATAGGAACTCAGATTGTATAGTAACTTGAATTCTTGCGTCTGGGTCTGATTAGTTATTTCATTTCAAACACACGCATCACGATGTACGTGATCGTAGCTGCTGGTTGCGCACAGCGAAGCGATATCCACATCTCTGCTGAGCATTATATTAACATACCCATTCCCTGCCAAGTATAACAAAGCAAAGAGGTCCTTTCCTGAGGACCTTGGATGGCGCACAGAATTATTTACGTTACGTTTGCACGTTAAACTGGCGGCCTCTCTTTGACAGTTGTTACGGGCAGACAGAAGCCCAAATAATTCTGACACATGGTCTTACCCGACGATCTATTATAAGATAGTCATACCTCGGTAGTCCTACAGTTGGTTCTCGGAGGGTAGATGGCAATCGCACCGTATGAATAATGGTAATTTAATTAGACAAATCAGGGAAATTTGGATGCTGACCAAACACAAATAGAAACGGGAATATGGCCTGTAAGTAGGAGAAACAGGTCCTTACGCTCTAAACGCCAAACTATCGATAATAAACCGGCCAGAACTGTCGCGAAACTAGGAATAACAGTTTGTGCGACTCGTGCAGCAGACACATAACTATTTTATGAAACATAAACGTGGGGAATGTGCAAAAAATGCGCCGTTACCAATGCATGGATGTAGTGGTTATATGTAGTGGTTATATGGTAAAAATTGGGTAAAAAAAGGGTAATGTATGTATCCTTATACAAAGAGTACAAATAGAGTTCATTGCCCCTTCTTCACCATAGGAAGTACCTATGCCTACGCCCCGTTCGGAATGCCGTTCCTATTACAAGCGGCATTCTGAACGGGCGTGGATTTTTTTTCTCTTTGTGTGACATTGTTGACGATTCATAAGTGCTGACATAAATGGTGTTTAAGAATGTAGAATATTCTAATTCTGAATAGTACGTTTTATCCCAGCAAGGAAGGGTGGAGGTAACCTAATAGTCAAAGACCGAAGTCTACGTGTACGAATCCACAGGTAATGCTAGTTTATAATATTATACAATGGCTCATAATAATGTACACGAAGGCCTGTTTCACAATGTGCAAACACTTAAAATAAATATTAAACAGATGGCCCATACATTATCTGTTAAATAAGATGCGGATAGGGTTTATCAGGACATTGTGCCCTTAGAATCCCTAGCTCCATTTAAATAATCCCTCATCATACTGCTCAGTTTTGAGTCGTTGAAAGGTCAGTTCAGCTAATAACACGGAATGGGTCGCCTCGCGCCGAGTGGCGCAGATCCGCGGCGCCATTATCCGACACACATAAAAACTATACATAAAACAAACACAATGAAGTGCTTAGTGCAGCGGCTCTCAACTATAATAAAAACCTTTTTAACAAAATAAAAACCGTCTTCAAAAAACTAAAAAGCAAAAAATAATCTAATCTTGAAATCTACCTTGTCTAACTACATCAAATATTTAAGTAATCTGAAGTCGGTGCCAAACAAACAACTGAGTCGAGTATTGCCGGTCTGCGCCAAAGACTATACCTACAAATTGGTCCGCGCATCTCGTTACTGAGTATACTTTTGTTATTCTTCGTCGGTTGTTTATTTGGCACCGACTTCAGATTACTTAAATATTTGATGTGGTTAGACGAGGTAGATTTCAAGATTAGATTATTTTTTGCTTTTTAGTTTTTTGAAGACGGTTTTTATTTTGTTAAAAAGTTTTTTATTTTAAACTTTTTAGTGGATATATTTACTATTCTTTGTCACTAAAAAGATTTGTATATCAATCTTTTTACTGGATAATAGGTATACCAATAATCGATATTATCTCGGCGCAACCCGTGAAATACGTAACACTGACATGTTCCGCTGGCCATTTGTGGCCTTCTTAATCACTTCCACTTCAGCAAATGATACTTTCTGAATGCAAATGCTTGACTTCTTGATGAAAATACCAAAATTGCTATCGGTATGCCAATAAAATTTGAGGAGTCCTCTCAATTCCTCATGGATCCCATGATCAGAACATTTTTTTGAAAAAAATGGGACCAATCTGTAAACATATATCCTTTCATATAAAAAAATAATTTTCCAAATCGGTTCATAAATGACGGAGATATGAGGTAACAAACATAAAAAAATAAAATAAAAAATACAACCGAATTGAGAACCTCCTCCTTTTTGAAGTCGGTTAAAAAATAACAACCGAATTGAGAACCTCCTACTTTTTGAAGTCGGTTAAAAATTGAGGAGGCATAGAAAAAGAGGCTTCTTTCTTGTAAATTAATAAATAATTAACATACAAAGAGGGTAAAATTAATTAATGTTTAGTGCTCGTGTTCGGTGTGTAATTCATCGACAATAATCCGAGAAGGCTTCTTAATATTCAAATCAAACAGTGTGTCTAGTATAATTAGATCCAGATCAATGTACTCTTTCTTAAAGTATTATTCAGTTATACACCTAAGCATAATAAATTAAAATTAAACAGGTATCAGAATGCACCCAGCAAATCCCCACCACCATCGGCCGGCAGGGTGCCCAAAACGCTGGCAGCATTGTCACGTTTAATGGCAATGCTTTTGTATGTTGGCCACAATAAGTGCCAGCGTTTAGGTCACTAGATGTCTCCACCAGCAATTTTAAAATCTCCTTGAAAATCCTATTGACACCCGATCCCCACGAACCCAATATCCCTACACTGAACGCCTTAAATGTGTACCCTGCATCGAGGGAACTATATTTGCGGCGCTTGACACATTTTGCAGAGAAAGCAGCCCCACCAGCCCTAGCGGAAGTCTCCACAAGATGGGACGGCGCAAGGGTATAAGAGTAAAGTCAAAGTCAAAGTCAAAGTCAAATCATTTATTTCGTATAGGCCTACGGGGGCACTTACAAATTGTCATTACATTTGGGCACTTACAAATTGTCATTACAGTAACACTAGTTGCATCCCATACTAGTGGTGGCCTCATCCTCCATGGGTCAGGTCAAGGGTCATGCCGTCAGGTCTAATACCATCATCTCGAAGGAGGCCACTCGGTTCCAGAATACCTAGCCGCCAAAGTTGTTTGTTGAATAAGCAGCATTCTTTGAACAAAATATAATACAACATATCTATGGACACCCCTCAAACATTGAGATCCAGTTGCAAGTATCTCGCAGCGCGCATGCGCGAACTGGGGATGTTAACAGTCGATATAAATAAATTAATTAGGATAACCTTAATGATGTTCGCGCCTTTGCGCCGAGTAAATTTCTGTCACGGCAGAATTTATTGGCGAACGATCAAGAATATAGATAAAAGTGATATACTGGTGAATTAACTAAAGGAATATTAATAATTATATACTCGGTACATTATTGGGTATTATTCCGATCTATTTGTGTAAAAGAATTTGATTGTTGCGTCGAGTGGGTACAGTAGAGTGATAACACACTTCAAGCATCCACCATCTTGTGAATATTGTTTGCGTGTGAGCAAAAAAATATACTGTAGCCTCCCTCTATCTGTATAATGATGAGTATAGTTGTATTTGGACATCTCTGAATCAAACATTCTTGTTTGTTTGTACGAGCATCAGCGATAAACTATTGGACTATTTTCGACGCGGTTTCCCCTATTAAATAGCCTACCATTTGTCTTAAAAGATGAGAAGTATCATCACGCTATGACCGTAAGGTGGGAGTTTTAAACAAAGTCTATAGCGGTGCGGGCGTAGCCGCGGGCAAAAGCTAGGGGTTTCCTCATCATAGCGAAAAACAGTATGTATCTTAATATGGGATTTTACTGAAATTTGGCTTGCTGGTGGGAATATTGAATACCAAGTCAATGATACGAATGATTTTATCTCGTGAAATGGAAGGGGTCCCTGGGATAGTAAAAAAAACCTTAAGTCCACGAGTACAAAGTCGCGAGCACAGCTAGTTCTAAATAAACAAAGATATCGTAACTCCCCGACAGTTTGGTATTTGTTAGAGAAAGTTTTTGCAAGCAGCTAAGTACAAAAGGGTGCGTGTTGGTGTGGGTGAGGCTTATAAAGCAAATGGGGGTAGGAGGGGGTTGATAGAAGGCCTCTCTCGTGAAGTTTACGACGCGCAGTGCAGGGGTGAGCGTTGGAAGCGATGGCTCTCCGAATTTTCGACGATCATACTAAAATATCTTGTTAGGTACCTACTCCGAAGCTAGGAGCGGGGGAAAATATTTGAAGTTTCAGATATAAGGCTAAGTACACTTATATTTGAAATTAATGGCGAACATGGTTTGTAAATTAATTTAAACTAGGTGTTTATACCATCGACTAGCACAGAATAAAAAAAATGGTGGGGCTAATTTAATAAAAAAAAACGAGATTGAATAAAAACATTATTTTAATGGCAAAATTATGCCTCATTTTGCCTTTTTACATGGCGCAATATTTCACAGCAAATCTTCAATGGGCTCACACGGAAGATGAAACCCAAGTATTGAGAAACCCACAATCCAATTGTTTAAATTAGCTAAAATCTTCGATCATTAAATACTTAGTTAGGTATTTATTTTATTTCTCCGTCACAATGTGGACATTTAGTTTTTTCTTTAATTTTCTCCCCTCTTAGCAATTTAACTTGTTTTCTATAACGGTCATTCAACATCTTTAATTCTTCTATTAGCTTATCTTTACTATCTAACTGTTTTTTTATACTACGCTCAAATTCTCTCAATATACCCCATGGAGATTCATGAGGTATTCTTGTTTGAGATCTGGACTTTTCTGGAGCATGCTTTAGTTCAGGACTAACCATGTTGATTGCTAGCGGTTCTGGACACTCATGTATCGAGATTTGAGGTATAAGTGGTTCTGGTGAATATGGTTCCAATTTAATAACGGTATCTGGTACACTACCTTCCGTATAACATTCAGATGTGAGTGGTTTATCAGTGTCGGCTTCCTGATTGAATGTGTTACTGCTGTACATATGATTGTCAAAAGTCGCTAATGATGTGTCGTCTGAATGTTCGTCTAAAGGATCATCATCGTCGTCATTGCTCTCAGCATTCAAACTGTCTGATTTCATTTCGACCTCATTCAGTTGAGCGTCCTCGCCGAATTGTTCGGTAAACTTTTTGTAATATCGTTTTCTTTTGTACGGTTTGACTGCTTGTTTCTTGAGCTGTTGTTCCCACATCGGCACGATGGCCGGTGGAGGCTCTACGGGTGGTCCTAGTTTTTTCTTCGAGTAGCTCTCTCTTCGCTTGGCTGTCCACTGAGCGTACTGCTCCGGGTCGCTTCTTATCTTATCCATTCTTAGACGCTCGGCGAGTCGCTTCCTTTCCAGTCTTTCTTGTGGAGTCAGCAGGGCTATGCGAGGCATTGTGAACTGAAAATAATACAAACACATTGTTATTTTATATTGGCGCAAGCAGAGTTGGTGTATTTTATTACAGTGAACGATCGAAACAATGTAGGTAGGTATGTCATTAATATGAGTACCTACCTACTTACCTATATTATACCTACTATGGCCTAGGTATTATACCTGAAAATAATTCGTATGTCTAATAATTATCTATGTAAAACCACACCAATATGACCCATACTCATACAAAATAAAACCATCGTTCCTATCTTGTTGTCTATCCGTTATAAAAGTAAATTGAAATTTAGCGCTGGCCTTAATAAGCGGAGAGAGCGCCAACGCCATATTGCGGATTTTATCGGAACTAATCATAAGACAGACACATTGTTTATCCATCCCATACCAAGCACAGCAATTATGAAATCGCATACGCTAACCATCACGCAAGTAAACAGAGCATCGATCTAATGAAATGTTGAACGAGATTGATGTAAGTTTAGCATCTACATTTAATAGAAAACAAGTTATAATAATAAAAGCCAGACGAAACTCACATGTGCAGCTGTCGTAATCAATGAGCGCGCGACGACCTTCTCTCGCTCGTTTAGAAGCGGTACTGTACGCGCTACCTGTCCCTGTCCCCCGCCCGCGAGCACCCGCGGAGACCAAGCTGCGCTCTTCGAACGGTCGGCCCGCGGCCGGCGGCGGCGGCGGCGGCGGCACCCCAGTGTTATTGCGCCAGACTAATAATAATACTCTATGGCCAAAACAATCTTATTGTATAAATCCTTTTGAAATCTGCCCCTGCTGCAGCTGTTATATTCTATTATATGAATTTTGGATAGAGGTAACAACGTGTAGTTATATAAATTAACTTAAATCCCAATTGGTATTTCAGTAGTTTGTTCAAAATCAAGATAAACAGGTACACAGAGTCACAGGACTACAATAGTATCTGTTGTACCTAGGTAAGTTCAATTTTTAAATTATGATGGGTTATGGGATATTTTTTATAAACGAAGCTTTGTTTAAATAACGTAAGTATAAAAAATATATGTGTATACATGATGCAAACATTTTGAATTTCGCGCCCTGACCTTGCGCATTCCCCTGTAATTTGCTCATTATTCTACAGTTATCAGTTTTTATTACTGGGTTCTTTATTCTTATTCCTTCTCTAAGTCTTGTGTATATTTAGTTTCAGGCAGGATCTTCTGGGCTGGGTTTGTTAAGTATAACCCAAACATTGAGTATGCACTGCAGGAGTTTGAAGTATGTTGTATAAAAGGGGATCATTCTAAATAACAATGCAATTCGTACCTATCCAATATATTGCTAACGGTACCTTCTCAAATTCATACGCTGCTATGATGCAGTACATATAACAGTATAAGGTTTAAGGCCCCTTGTTTACGAGCAGTGGCGAGGCAAGATCTAAGATGTGGACAAGAAAAGTTCTGCGACGCCCTCTGGTGCAGGTGGAGTACAACAGGACGGATTTTATACTTTAGCACTACTACGTAATTCAATGGCTTGCGCATGGTTTACCAGAGCTAGCGCTCATGAACACAGGTACCTACATTCGTAAATACAAAACTGGCAACTGGACGGCTGGCTTACAGCCGTCTGTAGCACCAGATAAAAATCTTCTCATTAACGAATGGCCTTAGCCGCAGTAATATTATTAATTTGGCCATATTATGCTACACATTATTCTATGTACCACCTAATAACCTAGGCACCTACCTAGCTTAGGTTCTTATGTGGTTGCAACCAGGTCGGGCCATGAGAGTTCTGGAGGTTGTTGGAATACGTTGTAAGTAGTGTGCGGGCTGCCAAGGGCGGCGCCTCCTCGCCGGGAGATCGATAGTAACGTGAAGACGCAACATCCAGCCCGTAATGCACGTTACACACGGTAGGTAGGTACCTAATTCTACAATAGAGTAGTACACATTTTTTTTTCGGAAAAACTTACTATTATACCGTATTCTTCACAAGTGCTGTGTAATGCCATTGTCAAATGGATGGAAAAAAAATACTAAACAAATGTTATAACAGCATGAGATATGAAGAACTTGAACACGACTATGGATTTTAGATTTTCTTAGATAGAAATTTATCTTATATTTAACCAACTAGTAATGATGATCCGTCTTCGTTGAACAGACAGACCGACAAGATTTTGGGGTTGTCATATACGGAACCCTAAAAATGTGTACCTATTTGATTGTGTTTGGTGTCTACAGGCAAACCTACCAATTAAATTAGGTCTAGGAACTTTATAGTGAATTACTGTCCCAGAATTGACCAACAAATCTACGTAGACACATGACCTCTATAGTGACCGACAATCAATCTCCTATCAGGGAAATCAATCAGGAACGATGATGAACCCTTTTAACTCAGTATATTTGCCTACCTATCAAGGCAAGCAGTCTGCTCAAGTACCTACCTATTCACGAGGCTTATTGAAAACAAACTCCGATGTGATTTTCCGATGTGATTTCCCACGTTATAAATAGCGATGTTTAAATACAGAGTTACGACCCTCCAAGCGACCGCCATCAGTAGAACACTGAAAGCAAATTGAAAACGGAACAGTTAGATACCATCGCATTTGTCGATGGCTATAAAGGTAAACCAATTTCGCTTGCGCGGTTACGGCGAGAGGGGTACCGCCCCCTCCGCGGACTCGGGCACATACCCGACCCGACATTGACCCGCACTGCGCCGGCCAGGTGCATCATTCATGCACCCCCGCCGCCCCTCTGTGGCGGGTGCAGCGGGGGCAGCGGGGTGCACCCTGCAATCGCTCGTTACCGGATCAAACTAGTTTGCTCAGGAAATTATGCAGCGCCCCGAAATTGGGTAGGTAGGTATATGAGTCTACATGTAGTTTCCGTCACGTCCGATATGCCCTCGATGACAACTGAAAACTGAAGGTTTTCCTTCCTTATTTCATTGGAGGGATCTCCCGGTGGTACCTTGGACATGACATTTGGCCATGTCAGCGACTAATCCAATTCCCATGGGCTACTGAAGTTTTCTTACGAAGTCGCCGGAAACAGTCGTTATTTTTTTTCACTAGGCTTTTAGGGCATTACTTGTGTTAACCTCGGGAGAGCTGTACCTTGGGCATTTTCATCTACCAAAACATTTTAGTTTTTCCCGCAAAAAATCTTACTGAAGCTGAAATACCTACTCAGTGTGGGAGGCGTAGTTAGGTTAATAATTCTCAAAGGGAACGTTTGGTAGAACTTAGGCGAAGAAATAAATTAGGAGTACCTACCGTATCTACCTAACTAGATAAGTTGGTATTAGCTACACGATTTTACTATGCTACTATATTTATTTTAGAATTATTTTCAATTAGATTATTAATATAATTATTTTTTTCAAACAAACCATGAAGTACATTATTAATTTATTACTTACCTAGTTACAACTTTTATTGTTAGTTAATAAAGTATTGTAAAAAACAAGAAAAACTGTATATTCGGTTGCGCTTAGTGCACCCCTGTTAGCTAAAATAAGAAATGTGGGTGGCTTCTCACGTTCCCACACACAAGGGACCCTTGTCTCCTTTTTCAATCTGCAAATATTGGCAAATTTGCGTTCTTAAAATTTGCACGCTAGCAAAATGCTAAGTCGTATCGTGCAAAATGCGATACGAAGAAACAGCTTAGAACCAATTGGCACCGTCGCGATATCCAATGAGTGATATCCCACCCAACTCAATGACAGACACGGCAAGAAGGCAACGACCTTGGATTATACACCCGTAGGTAAGTACATAACCATAGTGTGGCCGCGCATGAAACAGCAATATAGTGGAGCCACAATAATGGAATTTCTCCGCTAGGTAGGGGCACGAAATTTAAAATTGGAACATCTTTCCAGTGTAGTATAATTTAATTGTTTCAATGTCTCAATGTATTAAGTTTGCTTTTAAATTAAATCTAAAGCGGTACAGTACTCGAAAGCTATGATTTACTCGACGTCCCAAATGTTTGTAAAAAATAAAATCTTTCGAAATGTGTAATTCCGCTACTGTTCCTTTCTTTTACGTGTGTTTGGTATTTAGCGATCTCGCTCACACGATTCAAAGTTGTAAGGTTCGTTTCGTTACATCCGTAGGTTATCTATACATTCATAGGAACGAGAACGACTAAAAATGCTGGCGGGATTGCTGGATGGCCACTATGTAATAAAAAAAGCAATAGGTACCTTATCAACCATCTTGTAGCTATTAAATTAAGATACAAATAACGTACAACAGCTCGAGATGTAGTATTTCTCGCTAAATACACAACCATAAGCAATAAGGCGCTATAGGTAGGACTACACAATCCTACATGTTAGGGTCAAGTACGCAATCAACTAATAAGTTGAGGCCAACTATTGCTACCTAAGTACACCGTTGGTTGCTACCAGAAATACCAAGAAACTAGAAACGGTAGGTATTAGCGTATTAATTTCTCGCTAGGTACTCATATATTATGTGGTAATTTCTTCTTGTTCATATCCCATTCACGTGATACCCCTTACTTCTAACAGGTATATTTTATCTATACAACCTATAAGTTTATGGAATGTAGACTAAAGAGTAAAGCTTCCGAAAAGTTATCCTCACTGGCAGTGCAGAGCCGACAGCAAGTAAGAGCTGGCCTTGCGGACAGCCCAGTGTCACCCGGCGATAATCCGCACCGCAGCGAGACGTCGCCGCCCCGCCTGCCACCTGCCTGCCACCCCGTGAGCATCTGAAAGGCAATACCTACCACAAGGAGAACTGAGCGTGTTGGGCTTATATAATTGTTGGAATTATATAGAAGCCTGAGACATTAAAAATGTTTGAGAGTAGGTACCTACCTGCACGTAGTGACCAGATGTGTATGCATAATTATGTAGCTTTTGTCATTACATCCTAGCTGAGGGAACTCAAAATCTAAGTTATAGAATGGAAAGGTGAATAATGCCACAGCACAATGGTGTCATATTTATTTGTGTGATTAGCTCAATCGCAGAATGTAGAAATTCTGAAGATTGATCGATTGATTAATGGAATCGCCACAGGCGTACGAACAAACATAAATACATATATAGGCTGATAAACACATTACCCTCCACTGTCGGGTAAACAGGCACGTTACGCACGAAAAAAGTTAGCAAAATAGCAAACTTACTAGTAGCGCCATCTTCCGGTCACAAACCAAACTATAATTTCTATACGTTTACAAAGCTTGTTAAAGATATAAAGGACTAGATTGCAGTGCGTTTAAAATAAAAAAAATAGTACAAATTGGTTCTTAAAGAACATAGAAGAAATACACATATAATGATAAACTCCATACATGCTAAATAACGTAACTATAATCATACGAGTTCTTGCAAAGGACGTGAAAACAAATCAATCTTCGTGAACTATACTTTCTGTCAACTGTCAATCTGTCTAAGGTGGCCCGTGGCCTTCAATTTGGCACCCAATTTGGTGGAAATCCTAGGGTTCCTACTTATTATTTTGCGATTTCGAAGGGACTTTGCAATGTGCGAGTGAAGTGTGTGATAAAATCGATGGTGTTACATACGGTCAAAGTGTTCCCGTGTTAAAATGACATCGAAGAGCAAGAATGCTGTGCGGGGTTACGAAACAGAGATCGAGAAGAGTCGTGAGGAGTCCAACTGGAAAAAGGCCGTGGAGCTAGCTCAGCAGTTGAAAGCGAGGTCACCACAGCATGGTTAGTAATCACTTACTACTTGCTTGAACCTATTCGTACTAGAATATATTGATATGTGGCCATAATCTAGTTATGTATTAAGCTCATCATGAAAGGACAATAACTAGGTACTTGTATTATAATTCATTGATACTTAAGTATATCAAGAAAGATATTGAGAATAATACATAGTAGATTGTCTAGATTAATTATTATCAATGAGTTCAATGATGTGTTGTGCCACTAATTAGATTAAGTAAAGTTTATTTCTCATTTTGCCTTGAAGTTCTGACTAATGCTTGTTTTATATTTTTGTGCCATACATCTGCAACTGGGGTTAAATGTTCAATGTCAAAGTGTAGTGTGTGTGAGCCTCACTAGGCAATAGACTGGAGCTTAATAATAACATTTGTAACTAAATTTTTTTCAATAATATAATAATAATATTTATTTCCATAAGCGAATAAAATTGCGATATAATAAATAATAATATAGAAATACTAGTACTAGTAGTTCCACCCTCATAAATATGATATCATTGGTTCTATCTATTTATACATTGGTAGCATTAAATTGATTATAACAATATTTCTGATAAGTAAACATATACATGAATGCTATAATTAGTCAGTGTAAGAAAGTGTAACTAAAGTTAAATTACACATGGTCATAAAATAATACTAAGTTCTTGATCAACAATAAATTATAATATATGAACATTCTACGAAGATCAAAAATTTATTATACATATGATCCTCATACCTTTATTTTTAAATGTTAGGTGATAATATCCTAGAAAGAAAAGCAAAGTGACTGAAAATATTTGTTTACAGAAAGTCTCGCCCATTTCCTTATTGGTGAAGGGAAGCTGGAGGCTCATCTTGACGAATGGCCGCCAACCAAAGAGAACATCGAACGGGCGCAACGGGAGCTCTCGGACGCCCGAGGGTACCTCACCCTGGCTACCGACGACGCCGGGAAGAGGGCTGGGGTGGCACTGGATGCTCATCTACTGCTCGGGAAGTTGAATTATGCATGCGGAGGGTACGATGAAGCCTTGAAGCATTATAAACTGGCCGAGTTGAATACTTTGACGGAAAAGGAGCTACCTGTGTAAGTCATATTTATGATAGTCAAGGCATTTATAGTCAAGTCATGGGGATGATTTCTGATTCACCTGTGAACTTTCATAAACAAATAGATTTTACGTTTTTTTTATTTGCAATACTAAACATTGAAGGATATTAATGTACGCTAACAAACTAGTGTTTGCGGCGTCCCCTTGTATGTCATGAACATAAGTAAAACCGCGATAAAGGTAAAGTATGATTCATGCGATAACTGCCGTCATTACTGTTTGTTAGTCATGATCGCGTCAGATTTTTGTCTATTACCATCATAGATGTTAATTTTACGCGCTAATAAACTAATACACAGCGTATAATATAGACGACGATGCCCTTTAAATATTATTTTATGGTAAATCACATGCTTTGGAAACAATGTTTTTTTTTTTTAAATAGTACCATGTCAACCAGGAAATGCTCAGATGGATACTTTTTGAAACCCATGATTTCCAGCATAAGGAATATATTATTACATATTTATAGTACCTATTCATAATATGAATGATGACTTCATTGAATGTGACGACCTCTTAAGTCTATGTTATCATAATGGCATATGAATAAGCTATTTAACATAACATGTACAATTTGTTGAAGGATTATCAATGTCAATCGTCTTAGTATAAAACTTACTTATAGTTTGGTATATGTTTCAGTTGGCTGAGAAAATAATCATAAAGTTTGTTAGTAAGCAAGGCCATAAGCAGGGAGGGGGAGGTTTGGAGGTTCAAACCCCCCCAGAAATGCAACCCACCGTTTTATACAAACCTACTTACTAATGTCTGTAGTCGACCTCCCCCCCAAGTGAATTCCTTGCTACCGCCTTGAGTATGCCTGTTCGGTATGATCTTATTATACATATTTATCGATGATAATGTTGCACAGTCGCAGTCTCCGCATCGTGGCCGAGTCGTACGCCATCAAGGGCCTCTGCTTGGAACAGAACACTGTCCCCGGCTCCACGAGCCGGTACAAACAAGCCGAGAGGGAGGCTGAGATGGTGAGGGTTTCATAATTTACTTGAGTAATAACAAGATTAAAAGATCTCTACAGAGACCAAGTTACATATAATCAGCCTGCTGCCAGTCCACCCACTGGCCATGTGAACTTGGAGTTACTCTTTTTTTTTTATTAGAAAAGAGAGAATTTCTGGGACTATGCTACTTACTTGCTTAGTGCATTAATGTGAAAGTGTGTTTGTTTGATTGCGCATTATACAAGAATAGTACATAGAAAGTTGAAAGAAAGAAGAAATTCGGTCTTTGAAGTAATCAAAACTTGTACTAAGCTTGCAGGTCTTAGTATTTGTCCAAGCTATAATAGTGTGGATGACGATGCATTCTTCCTCGTTTGTCTGTTAGGCCTATCAATAATTTGGGTCTGTGAAGTCTGCTACATTCAGATAATCTAGGCAACTACCGAAAGTCATAATAGACCCTCTGTTATGACTATTGCTGAAAACATAAACATTGAATATGGCTCGTGAGTTGTTACTAGACCCTTGGATCATTGTTGCAATGATGTAATAAGAGGTGTGTATCGCGTGTAGATCCGCAGCTTCGAGCTGGCGTCGGACCTGACGCTGCTGTACCTGCAGCGCGCGGCGGCGGCGGGCGCGGGCCCCACGCTGGAGACGGCGCTGCAGCGCGTGCCCATCCTGCACATCCGCGCCGGCCGCCTGCAGAGCGCCATCGACAGGTCACCATACACTTCCCACTACAAGCTCCTACACACAGGAAAGCCTACGGGAGGGCCGTAGGCTTTCCTACAAATTTGTTGCAATTCGATTGTCATTTTGGTCGTTTTTCGTAGGTTTTATTAGTAAATTCAGTATTTTTGCTCTCCTGGACATCTATGTTACCGCACGGGGTAGCTCGCTGAAAAAATAAATTTTCGTACATACCTTGTGTTTTTGCTTCACGCAAAATCCACCTAAGCCTGGTACCGCCCGTAGAACATCACCGCTTTTTTATTAGCTCCCAAAAATCCTTACCTTCCTGTCCGTCCATCCTCCCGTAGGATCTCCTGCAAATTTGGTGCAATTCACTACATACTACAAGTTCCATTTTACACACTCTTCACTTAGGCCCCATCATGTCTGTGATCACCGAAATAGGTATACGTGCAAAATTCAAGACCAGTGCTTTCAAGTACGAGTATGTAAAAATACCAGGTTACTCAAAAACCAGGTTTTTCGCCCGTGCCCAAAGCACCACAAATCATGGAAACGTGTAGTATATTGTTCGTAATCGTTGGCGCCAGGTATCGTGAAATGTTGAACGCCGTGGAGTCGCCGTCGACGCAGGCGCTGCGCCTGACGCTCACGCGCCAGCTGGCCGAGGTGCTGATGCGCGGCGTCACCGGGCAGGTAACTAGTGCGCATGGAACCACACTACCCAACCACCCCGCCCAACAGTGGACACATTATACTGCCCATTTTATATATATACTCAACTAGCTGCGCCCTGCGGTGTTACCCGTGATGAAAAAGTATGTCTACCCCATAAGAACTGTGCGTTTTTCGGGGATAAAAAATTGCCTATGTCATTTTTTGACCCCTAAACTACCACTACCTATGCAAAAAATCATGTCGATTTTTTGCTCTATGAAAAATTAAAACAATCCTCCCACGGGAACCATACATTTAACCGGGATAAAAAGTAGCGTATGTGCTATTCCAGACTATAATCTATCTCTGTGCCAAATGTCATCCAGTTCCGTTCAGCCGTTCTAGCGTGATTGAGTAACAAACATCCATACATCTAAACTTTCATATTTATAATATTAGTGGGATTAATGTTTAGGTTACATAGTATATATTGATTTCTTATATTTACGCGAATACTACACATTGAAATAAAACTAATCTTAAGGATTTTATCGCGGTTTATTTTTTATTCTACGTTCCCGACGTTTCGGCTGCTTTGCAGCAACCATGGTCACGGGAGGACTGAGGTGGTTGACGTCCTGGTGTCATAGTTTGACGGGGGTACCCTCATATTTAGTTGTTACTTGCGGTCCGATCTACGCAGAAAGAGCTCACTGTGTCTTGAGGTCTTGCAATGGTACGCTTGGTTCTGGATTTTATGATGTTTACTACAGGGTCCCAAGCTGGTGGTAGCACCCAGCCATCTTCCCTATTGAAATTAGGATGTTTTTTAATTTCAATGGCCTCGCGTATCATCCTTGGTCGGAATCGGTGTTCTTTTGCGAGGATCTGTGGCTTATCAAATAAACCGCGATAAAATCCTTAAGATTAGTTTTATTTTAATTACATAGTATAGCTATACATCTTGCCCTCTAAATATTGTATGAGAAGCAATGGTATGCCAGTGGCTGGCAACACTAAAGCGTCGTATTCGTATTCATATTCAGGTGTACAAAGCGCCGGAGCAGCTGGCGGCGCAGGCGCAAGCGGCGGGCTCGCTGCCGCGGCGCCGCGACGAGCCCGCGCAGGCCGGGCCCTGGAAGCCGCTCAAGTACGCCGCCATCAACCAGGTCCGAATTACTGTATATCTGTATATCAAATAGAGTGTGCGTTTAAAAAACTTCGTCCAGATACAAAGCACTTTTTTATTGACAGTACAAACTGGAATGTAGGTCCTTCAGCAGATCTTCATACTGATATTGGTGGTTCAGTAAAAGTAAATAATATAGTTAAATGAACATACAAATTGCATGGGTAACCCCCTAACCCTACAATGGATTAGAAGCAAATCCAGTCTGCGAGATGAATTTTTGAGATAAAATCGGAAACTTTACAATATATTTTGACATGCGTTCAAAAAAATAAAATAAACATACAGTCGTCAAGAAAATTGAACTATTTACACCGAAACCTTTTTTGGTGCCAATTCGTTCTGTTTCTTATAAGGATCAAAATACTTCATGGAATAAATTAATGTCAGATATATTACTAAAATGCCGAAGGATTTTTAAAAACTGTTCGGCTAAGAAAATAGATTCCAAGTTGCTAGCATAGTGTTTATGGCACTCGGTGCGGACGGTAAGGCTGGTGTGTGCGACTAGTTCGTGCCGCGCGCGCTGCACGAGGAG
The DNA here is from genome assembly GCA_905404115.1 of Pheosia gnoma. Lineage (NCBI taxonomy): Eukaryota > Metazoa > Arthropoda > Insecta > Lepidoptera > Notodontidae > Pheosia > Pheosia gnoma. Next base: position 9,936,041 of record FR989903.1, read on the forward strand.
CTGCTGCTGCTGCTGCTGGCGGGCGAGGCCATGGCGGTGCGCGGCGCCGTGCTGTCGCAGAGCGGCGAGTTCGAGGCGGCGCGCGCGCACTCGCTGCGCGGCGCCGAGGCCGTGGCGGACCTGCTGGCGCACCTCGCCGCGCGCTGGGGGCTGCTGTGCCTCGTCATCGAGGTGCGCCACACACACACATTACTTATTCATCCTTCAACATGATACTAGCTACTAGCTGTTACCCGCAACTTCGTCCGCGTGGTATTCAACAAAAAGCGGCCGAAGTCGCGGGTGACAGCTAATCTAAAATAAAAGTAGCCCAAGTTACATCAGCTATCTGCCAGTGAAAGTCCCGTCAAAGTCAACTCTACTTTTTGATATATCAAATAATTTGAGTATCTTTCTCGGGAACATTACTTTTATAACCTACTGTTGGCCCTGTTAAAATATTTTACACAATTTTTGTTAAACCTTATTTATATTAGGGGCAAGTGAGGCAGGAATCATACTCCGATGTCGCTTCATCCCAAATATAATTTACGCTATAGGTCCCCTGGGCCCCAAGTCTGCATACACAATCGATTCATAATTGACCAGCAACCGCATAGTAACTGCCACTTTTGACAGATATTGTATGGGATATTTGTCAAAAGTGACAGATACTATGCGGTTGCTGTTCGATTATGAATCGATTGTGTAAACAGACTTGGGGCCCTGATCGTTGTGTTGAGTGGTGTCGCTTGTGCGCAGTCGCTGGAGCGCGCGATGAAGTTCTCGTTCGGCAGCGCGCACATCTGGCGCCAGCGCGCGCTCGCCACCGCCGCCGCCGCGCCGCGCCCCGCCCCCGCCCCCGCGCCCGCCCCCGCGCCCGCCCCGGCGCCCGCCCCCGCCCACCACGCGCCAGGCGAGTACATCTTATACACAGTGTAGTGGCTTTATAACCACAACTAATACTTTGGATTCAACTCAGGATTCACACAGAGTTGGCATTTTTCGTCTATCTTTTCATGAATTATATGTTTTTTTTCCAGTATTTTTATATTGATTTTTACATAATATCATAAAAGACGTGTATCCCAACGTGATTGTATATGAAAAAAAATCTTAGTTGCTAAATTAGATTTGAAGCTGCAATGTAAATTAAAACTCGATACGTTCAAGCGCGCTCGTCAGTTGCACGAGTCGGGTATCGCGCGTAGCATTGTGTTGTGATCGCGTGACATCCAATACATTGCGCGCTCAATAATAACAAAATTTTCAACCCATGACCTTAAACATTAATGATTTCTACACATTTCATTATAGTCATTAAGTGTAACCTTTACTCAAAGTTACCATGCCACTTACATTCCGTATATCATTCTGACTGATCTTTTAAATAAATCTAATTCTGTCGTGTATCGCAAGTTGGTTTGGTTAATTTAATAGCGACTCTTGTTACCAAGTAATAAGGTGCAAGCTTACAAAGCACTGCTGGCCATAATCACCGACAAAGCAGGCAGACAGGCACTGCAGCGCGCCCACAATTCGAATTTCAAGCTTGATTAACTGTACAAATCTTACGCTATGACCATTGTGCTTTATGATTGGTCGAAGCCGCGGGCCAATGGTTGGTGAATCAGAGCAGGGTCCTAGTTCCCCCCCCCCCCCCTCCCCCCGATGCCGTGCTGACGTGTCAGTGTGTCCCAGGCGGCGGCGCGTGGAGCGCGTGCGTGCGCGCGCAGGGCGTGCTGCGCCGCGCCGCGCCGCTGTCGCCCGCGGACGCGGCGCTGCGCCTCGTCGGCGCCACCACCTGCTACCGCATGGGATGGGTGCGTCACACACTAACACACTGCCTACACATATTGTTATTTTTATAAAAAATATTTAATCATATAAAATACAGGGTGCTTCAGAAAAAGTATACTAGCCGTTAAACTTACGCTTTTTTTGCGTACTCGTAATCATTATGTGATGATAGATTTACGATGTCAATTAATGTTAAAAAAAAATTGTTGACAAAAATCACAATTATCATTATGTGAGGACGGAATTATTTTTTTACAAGCGACTTATCGTCCACCGCTGGACTCCTCCAATAACTTCCACACATTACAATCCTCTGCCACTCGCATCCACTGTGTTCCTGCGACGCGTGTGATATTATAGGTCCGTCTTGTGGGGGCCATTCTACATTACGTCTTTCGGCTCGTGGTCGCCATTCTGGAACCTTCCTGCTGCAACAACCATCTGTTCTTGCAGCATTGTACTACTTCAACTTTGAAATTATTTGAGCTGTAAGGTACTCTAGTTCGTCGATGAGACTCCTCATTTCTGATTATAGCACCAAAACCCTGAGCATAGCTCTTTGCATTGCGCGTTGAACAACCTTGAGTTTTCTTATGATGCCAAGTAAGCGATCATATCTCAGTGTCATATATATTATGTCATCACTCATACAATAAAACTTAGTATTTAATCAATTCTCAATCGGAATGTAGCAAAAATGTTTATCTGCTCTTAGATAGAGGAGGGTATAGAGCTGGCGGAGCAGGCGCTGTCGATAGAGGAGGAGAAAAAGGGGCCGATGCTGGCGCGGTGCTGCCTCTACTGCGGCATCGGCTACCAGATGAAGGCACAGGTGACGGACGAAATTGACCTCTATTGACTTCTATTACTTACTTACTCACTTATAAAAAAATATTACGAACGATAAAGTCTAAAATCATGATCCATGTGTATTTCTGTTGACTTGTCGCGACTGCCTTTACTATCGCTTTAGATTCCACCTGTACATGGCAGTGCGAAAGTATTGAAGGGGGATAGCGTGAATTACTTCTGTGTGTAAAAAACAGTGACGGACCATTTCTATCGAAAATTTATAATTTCTTACATATAAAGCAAAAATCATGTCAGTGATTTCGGGACTTGACCAAAAGCAAATCGAGGTATTTTTTCTTTTTTTTTTAATTTATCACATTTCCACACTTATCATTTTGAATATTGAGTTTTTACATCCAGAATGCGTACTTACCACAAGATTTTCCATATGGATCTATTTTCTTTATGTTCGTTTGGAGTCTGAAACAAATCTCAGATGTCTTTTTATGAATAAATTCTTGCGAGGCTGACCCGGGCACATGCGGTCAGTCTGGATCCGGCTGGCGGTTACAAACCTTGTGGTAAAATTATATTACTGCAGAAAACGAATTCCCGCATCGACAAAGACGCTGCGAACGACAAGTCGCTGAAGCACTTGGTGCGCGCCGCGCGGCTCGACCACAACGACCACCTCGCCCTCTACCACCTCGCGCTGCAGTACACGCACCTCGGCATGCTCAACGACGCCATGGTGAGCGGGCCTTACCTTAATTCTTCTTCATTCCCAAGAGTGTTATTTAGCAGAGTGGTCCTTTTGAGGTGGAGCGCACCCTCGCCCATCGGGAAATGTAGAGTGTGTTTGTTTTTACTTATATAATGTTACTCACGCTGAGGGAGCTCTTTTAAAATCTTAATAATGAAAAATTTATTAAATGCCTGGGCTGCTCGTTTAATACAACAGCTGGTCCTTTTTATAAGGTCGTTTAAAAATAAGCAGCCGTCCATTTGGAAGGGCCTTCTGGAGGGGAGTGACAGCAAATAGGCGGGTACTTGCGATAATCATCAAGCACCTGGTACGTTGGGTGTAGGACGCGACGCGGTCGTGCCTGTCGGCGCGCGCGGAGTGCGGCGGCGGGCTGCGGCTGGCGGCCGCGCTGTGGTCGTGCGCCTGCGCCGGCTCGCGCGGCGCGCGCGCGCTGGCCGCGGCGCGCCTGGCGCGCGACCACTACCCCGCCGCCGAGTGGCCGCTGGCCGCGCTCGCCGCGCTGCAGCTCACCTGGGAGAGCGGGGAGGTCAGTACGTTACTCGGTCGTGCCTGTCGGCTCGCGCGGCGCGCGCGCGCTGGCCGCGGCGCGCCTGGCGCGCGACCACTACCCCGCCGCCGAGTGGCCGCTGGCCGCGCTCGCCGCGCTGCAGCTCACCTGGGAGAGCGGGGAGGTCAGTACGTTACTCGGTCGTGCCTGTCGGCTCGCGCGGCGCGCGCGCGCTGGCCGCGGCGCGCCTGGCGCGCGACCACTACCCCGCCGCCGAGTGGCCGCTGGCCGCGCTCGCCGCGCTGCAGCTCACCTGGGAGAGCGGGGAGGTCAGTACGTTACTCGGTCGTGCCTGTCGGCTCGCGCGGCGCGCGCGCGCTGGCCGCGGCGCGCCTGGCGCGCGACCACTACCCCGCCGCCGAGTGGCCGCTGGCCGCGCTCGCCGCGCTGCAGCTCACCTGGGAGAGCGGGGAGGTCAGTACGTTACTCGGTCGTGCCTGTCGGCTCGCGCGGCGCGCGCGCGCTGGCCGCGGCGCGCCTGGCGCGCGACCACTACCCCGCCGCCGAGTGGCCGCTGGCCGCGCTCGCCGCGCTGCAGCTCACCTGGGAGAGCGGGGAGGTCAGTACGTTACTCGAAACCGACTATGCCGCCATGCCGCCGAGCAACGAACTAACATTTCAAATGTTAAACAGGCGGCGTTAGCGACCGGCAAGGAATTACTATCACTACTGAACAGCGAGCAGGCGGAGACGGACGCTGAACTCAACGGCTACGCGGAGCTGGATGCGCTCTCGGACTCTCAGCATGATGACATGCAGAGCAACAGAGACGTTGGTAAGTAACCTGGTCTTGATTATGTAAGAACTGTAGGCAAAAAATTAATACAAGTTAAGCTTTCGATTGAACCGACCACAAGATGATGCTTTAAAAAAATTACGTGATTGTGTTTAGATAGCTGTGATTGGTTCAATTAAATGTCCATGTAATCAATAAAACGCAGTAATTACGTTTATGACTCGATTTTGTATGTTTTCCTTGTAAATTATAGTAGCGTACCGCAAGGATCGAGTTTCGGTCCCATGTTATTAATAGTCTAACTTTGACATAACTTATAAAGGAGAATATATTGATTTCTTATATTTACGCGAATACTACACATTTAAATAAAAATATTGTTAAGGATTCTATCGCGTTTATTTATTGTTTTTATATTCCCTACGTTTCGGCTGCTTTACAGCAACCATGGTCGTCGGTCGTACTTCGGGAACGTAAAAACAAAAAATAAACGCGATAGAATCCTTAAAAATAGTTTTATTTCAATTATAAGGGAGATGTTGGTCAGATATTATTGTAAACGATGACATTGTATCGCGTGTGTAGCGTCCATCCGCGCGGAGTCCGCGGGCGTGTACCGCACGGAGCGCGCGCTGTCGGAGGGCGCGTGGTCGCTGGCGCCGGCGCGGCCGCGGCCGGCGCTGGCCGACCACCGCGCGCACGCCTGGCTGCTGCTCGCGCAGTTGTGTCTCAGGTAAAGAGGCTCCATGATACCTTCTAAATTTGAATATCATCAGTATTTTTTTTATTATTGATAATATTTATTTGTGGCCGTACCTTGCAATAATTTTTTATTTTTTTTTTATTTTAGATTTAATTTGATAAAAAAACAACTTAATTCATTATTATTAATATTTGATATAATCCGTATTAATATTATTTTCCCTGTGTAACCTTGTCTGATTATCATAAATAACTTGTGTATAATTTTCCATCATTATTTTTATCAGAATTCAAAATAATGTTCTACACACTTACTTTATATAGCTCACACTGTCTTTTCGATCACTATATTTCCATTTTATGTATAATTATGTGCGCTGTTGTTTGGTGTGTCTTTTACAAATAAATAAATAAATCATTGGCATTCTACGAAAAATATTTTTTTAAGTGTTAACAAGTTAAGGTGAAATTGTGTTTATCTTTTCGTAATCCTACCAATCCTCAAATTACAAATCAATTTTCTTCTGCCAAATAATCTTTGTAATCTATTGCAAGTTAATTAAAACTTGTTTAAGTATATTATTTAAACTTCACGGCCAGGTTGGGACGCGAGAGCGCCGCGGCGGGTTGCGTGTCAGAAGCCGCCGCCTTGACGCCCTTCAGTCACCTCGTGTTATATACGGTGAGTGCCTTTGTGCCTTCACTCACTTACCTTCGTTCTCGTTATTAACAATTGATAATCTACCATTTTCGTGAATAACATTTTAAGGAGTAAGCATGCACACATCATTACCCTCGCCTACTAGTCTAAGCTATTCTGAGCATTTTAATTTCATGAATTTAGATAATATTACTTGAGTACCTATTATTGTCTAGTATTCTGACAATGGTGTTGCCTGCTACCATAGCTTCGGTTTTTTTTCACCAGTAACCAGTGAGTTCCTTGCCCGCTATTCTCAGTGGAACCAATATTCCGAATCTATTACTATTCATAAATGCTCTTTTGGTTTGTATGAATAAAATGAATGATATTGTGTGTGTTGTGGTAGCGCGGGCTGGTGCACGCAGCGGGCGCGGAGTGGCAGGAGGCGCGGCAGTGCTTCCAGAACGCGCTCGCCATACACCCCACGCACCTGGACAGCATGGTGCAGCTCGGTGAGTCCTGCACCCCACGCACCTGGACAGCATGGTGCAGCTAGGTGAGTCCTGCACCCCACGCACCTGGACAGCATGGTGCAGCTAGGTGAGTCCTGCACCCCACGCACCTGGACAGCATGGTGCAGCTCGGTGAGTCCTGCACCCCACGCACCTGGACAGCATGGTGCAGCTAGGTGAGTCCTGCACCCCACGCACCTGGACAGCATGGTGCAGCTAGGTGAGTCCTGCACCCCACGCACCTGGACAGCATGGTGCAGCTCGGTGAGTCCTGCACCCCACGCACCTGGACAGCATGGTGCAGCTAGGTGAGTCCTGCACCCCACGCACCTGGACAGCATGGTGCAGCTAGGTGAGTCCTGCACCCCACGCACCTGGACAGCATGGTGCAGCTCGGTGAGTCCTGCACCCCACGCACCTGGACAGCATGGTGCAGCTAGGTGAGTCCTGCACCCCACGCACCTGGACAGCATGGTGCAGCTCGGTGAGTCCTGCACCCCACGCACCTGGACAGCATGGTGCAGCTCGGTGAGTCCTGCACCCCACGCACCTGGACAGCATGGTGCAGCTAGGTGAGTCCTGCACCCCACGCACCTGGACAGCATGGTGCAGCTCGGTGAGTCCTGCACCCCACGCACCTGGACAGCATGGTGCAGCTAGGTGAGTCCTGCACCCCACGCACCTGGACAGCATGGTGCAGCTCGGTGAGTCCTGCACCCCACGCACCTGGACAGCATGGTGCAGCTAGGTGAGTCCTGCACCCCACGCACCTGGACAGCATGGTGCAGCTAGGTGAGTCCTGCACCCCACGCACCTGGACAGCATGGTGCAGCTCGGTGAGTCCTGCACCCCACGCACCTGGACAGCATGGTGCAGCTCGGTGAGTCCTGCACCCCACGCACTTGGACAGCATGGTGCAGCTCGGTGAGTCCTGCACCCCACGCACCTGGACAGCATGGTGCAGCTCGGTGAGTCCTGCACCCCACGCACCTGGACAGCATGGTGCAGCTCGGTGAGTCCTGCACCCCACGCACCTGGACAGCATGGTGCAGCTCGGTGAGTCCTGCACCCCACGCACCTGGACAGCATGGTGCAGCTCGGTGAGTCCTGCACCCCACGCACCTGGACAGCATGGTGCAGCTAGGTGAGTCCTGCACCCCACGCACCTGGACAGCATGGTGCAGCTCGGTGAGTCCTGCACCCCACGCACCTGGACAGCATGGTGCAGCTCGGTGAGTCCTGCACCCCACGCACCTGGACAGCATGGTGCAGCTCGGTGAGTCCTGCACCCCACGCACCTGGACAGCATGGTGCAGCTCGGTGAGTCCTGCACCCCACGCACCTGGACAGCATGGTGCAGCTCGGTGAGTCCTGCACCCCACGCACCTGGACAGCATGGTGCAGCTAGGTGAGTCCTGCACCCCACGCACCTGGACAGCATGGTGCAGCTCGGTGAGTCCTGCACCCCACGCACCTGGACAGCATGGTGCAGCTCGGTGAGTCCTGCACCCCACGCACCTGGACAGCATGGTGCAGCTAGGTGAGTCCTGCACCCCACGCACCTGGACAGCATGGTGCAGCTCGGTGAGTCCTGCACCCCACGCACCTGGACAGCATGGTGCAGCTAGGTGAGTCCTGCACCCCACGCACCTGGACAGCATGGTGCAGCTCGGTGAGTCCTGCACCCCACGCACCTGGACAGCATGGTGCAGCTAGGTGAGTCCTGCACCCCACGCACCTGGACAGCATGGTGCAGCTAGGTGAGTCCTGCACCCCACGCACCTGGACAGCATGGTGCAGCTCGGTGAGTCCTGCACCCCACGCACCTGGACAGCATGGTGCAGCTCGGTGAGTCCTGCACCCCACGCACTTGGACAGCATGGTGCAGCTCGGTGAGTCCTGCACCCCACGCACCTGGACAGCATGGTGCAGCTCGGTGAGTCCTGCACCCCACGCACCTGGACAGCATGGTGCAGCTCGGTGAGTCCTGCACCCCACGCACCTGGACAGCATGGTGCAGCTCGGTGAGTCCTGCACCCCACGCACCTGGACAGCATGGTGCAGCTCGGTGAGTCCTGCACCCCACGCACCTGGACAGCATGGTGCAGCTAGGTGAGTCCTGCACCCCACGCACCTGGACAGCATGGTGCAGCTCGGTGAGTCCTGCACCCCACGCACCTGGACAGCATGGTGCAGCTCGGTGAGTCCTGCACCCCACGCACCTGGACAGCATGGTGCAGCTCGGTGAGTCCTGCACCCCACGCACCTGGACAGCATGGTGCAGCTCGGTGAGTCCTGCACCCCACGCACCTGGACAGCATGGTGCAGCTCGGTGAGTCCTGCACCCCACGCACCTGGACAGCATGGTGCAGCTAGGTGAGTCCTGCACCCCACGCACCTGGACAGCATGGTGCAGCTCGGTGAGTCCTGCACCCCACGCACCTGGACAGCATGGTGCAGCTCGGTGAGTCCTGCACCCCACGCACCTGGACAGCATGGTGCAGCTAGGTGAGTCCTGCACCCCACGCACCTGGACAGCATGGTGCAGCTCGGTGAGTCCTGCACCCCACGCACCTGGACAGCATGGTGCAGCTCGGTGAGTCCTGCACCCCACGCACCTGGACAGCATGGTGCAGCTAGGTGAGTCCTGCACCCCACGCACCTGGACAGCATGGTGCAGCTCGGTGAGTCCTGCACCCCACGCACCTGGACAGCATGGTGCAGCTCGGTGAGTCCTGCACCCCACGCACCTGGACAGCATGGTGCAGCTCGGTGAGTCCTGCACCCCACGCACCTGGACAGCATGGTGCAGCTAGGTGAGTCCTGCACCCCACGCACCTGGACAGCATGGTGCAGCTCGGTGAGTCCTGCACCCCACGCACCTGGACAGCATGGTGCAGCTCGGTGAGTCCTGCACCCCACGCACCTGGACAGCATGGTGCAGCTCGGTGAGTCCTGCACCCCACGCACCTGGACAGCATGGTGCAGCTAGGTGAGTCCTGCACCCCACGCACCTGGACAGCATGGTGCAGCTCGGTGAGTCCTGCACCCCACGCACCTGGACAGCATGGTGCAGCTCGGTGAGTCCTGCACCCCACGCACTTGGACAGCATGGTGCAGCTCGGTGAGTCCTGCACCCCACGCACCTGGACAGCATGGTGCAGCTCGGTGAGTCCTGCACCCCACGCACCTGGACAGCATGGTGCAGCTCGGTGAGTCCTGCACCCCACGCACCTGGACAGCATGGTGCAGCTCGGTGAGTCCTGCACCCCACGCACCTGGACAGCATGGTGCAGCTCGGTGAGTCCTGCACCCCACGCACCTGGACAGCATGGTGCAGCTAGGTGAGTCCTGCACCCCACGCACCTGGACAGCATGGTGCAGCTCGGTGAGTCCTGCACCCCACGCACCTGGACAGCATGGTGCAGCTCGGTGAGTCCTGCACCCCACGCACCTGGACAGCATGGTGCAGCTCGGTGAGTCCTGCACCCCACGCACCTGGACAGCATGGTGCAGCTCGGTGAGTCCTGCACCCCACGCACCTGGACAGCATGGTGCAGCTCGGTGAGTTTCTTCATATCTTGTCATGACAACGCGGGCTCTTGAAGGTTTTACTCCATTATCCAGAAAAAAATTGTGGGTATTTTTTTAGGGAGGAACCCACCATTCCACGCTCGGTTTGCCGACTTGGTTCAAGTAAAACCCTGGGTGTTAATAATACGGATTGATATATTCTCTTTAAGAAAAATCAAGATTGATTTTTATAGGTTTTAATACAGGATTCATAGTTCTGTCGGTATTGTCCTTTTTCGTTCACGCTCAAAGCGTCTAGCGTGGCGTTTATTAAGCGAGCTGGTTCATCTCTCCCCCCATTTTAGGGGGGCGGCAATATCGTGCTATGAACTGGGGCTTAAACGTAAAACAATAATGCGACCCAAAAAAGGACCTCAATAAAATTTCGCTACATCAGCTTTGTAGCAACGGGCCTGGTTAAAGTAACATAGTGTTCCAATTGAGGTCCTGATTTGAGTGCCATTATTGTTGTATGGTAAGGGGCTGGTTTCCTTTGCGATGGTACTATCACGCCGCCATTGGTCATGCTAGCGTCGGGTCGGGGTGATAGTCAACAGTCGACAAGGTACCTTATGGCCGGTCGGGGTGTGTGCGCGGGCGCAGGCGCGGCGTACTACAAGCTGGGCTGGCTGGGGCTGGCGGAGAAGGCGCTGCGCGAGGCGTGCGCGCTGGAGCCGGCGCGCGCGGACGCGTGGCGGCGCCTGGCGCTGGTGCTGGGCGCCGCCGCCGACCCCGCCGCCGCCGCCGACGCCGCGGCCGCCGCGCTGGCGCTGCACCCGCACGAGCCCAAGCTGCCGCTGCCGCTGCCGCTGCCGCTCTGATGCGCACCCACCATAGAGGTGACCGTTTGAAACTCTATACTCTGCTCTATTATCGAACAATCCGTGTATCGGTGGCGACGCGCCCGGGCCCTCGTCGCTTCGTGCTCGACTATGCTGTGCGACATCCTATTATGCATCTGATAATCGCTGCTCTGTGATTAATTAACTTCAAGTTGTGAATTTAACCTATGATCACATCATAAAAAAAACACTGGCCGTAGAGACTCAGTTATTTTATTTACTTATTAATATAGCCGTAATTGCAGATATCCGATATTTTAACTGGTCATAATATTCTATGGAGACTACGGTTGTATCGATGTGAAACATGTTCATCGAATCAAAACATGCACTTATTGACGACAATTGTATCGAAACAGTACAAATCGAGAAGCGAGAACTCTGGACAAATCTACTCTAATGTATCAAAATGTGTTCTTACACAAACTGCCAAAATCGTACTTATAATATATCGCCTTCGTAATATTTACGAATGCTTAACGAATGTGTTTAATGTAATTAGACTTAACACGTATTTATAAATGTGAACTAAATAACATCCTTTCATCCTATTTACAGTACGATTACACATTTATGACACTAACGCAACGAACATGCTTATAAAACGAAAATAATAAAAAAATACTACAGTGTGAATGGATATTAGCCATAATATTTTAGAAATTGTTGGTAAATAAATTCCGGAGCCAAGGCTGTGTCAATAAAAACACCCTTATCCCGAAAGCCATAAAGTTTGGTGTCGATGAATGACACTCGCTTAGCTTACTCAAACATGCGCGCTTGTGCTGCTTGGGTTGCATTCCGAGACGCGCTAATATCGATAACATCGCGTTCACACCCGACTACGATATCCCGAGTGTCGTCACGGATGACGTCACTACATCCGCCATCTTGCCAAACTAAAATTACCGCGAGCGCCGCTGTCAAACTCAAAAGTCACGTTGTGTTGTTTAGGATTCTTATTTTTTATAACATGAGTCGAGCCTAACTGGTGAATAATTTCTTTAATGCCCACACCAAGAGTAATACGACAGGGATGGTTGGTGTCGTGAAAATAAACGATTTTTGTTTTTGAGGTTATAATTGAACACCGAGCGCTCTAATGAGCGTTCCGAATCATTGACAGAATTCAACCGTCATAAGCGCGATTTATAAATCGGACCCCAAAATATCAAGGTGAACGCTGTCAGCGATATTAACATGTCTCGGAATGCAAATTTGGTTGTTGGTATACCGAGTCCCTCTACGATCTCGGTCGTTGTTGTTTCCGGCTGTCTGGCAGAATTTGCGTTACGCAGTGTTGCCAGATGTGATTTTCTATTTATACCCAAATTTGAAATTATTTTTCTCCAAAATGATACAATTTGCTTGAGTTTTACCCTAAGGCAAAAAGTTAATAATACCGGCTTAACTTTTTGCCTTTTTCCTATTTTTTCCTTGAAATACTGTTCTAATTTCCAAACTGAAGCAACAGAATGACCTTTTTTTTTTTTTTTTCGTTACGCATCGTTCTAATTTCCAAACTGCAGCAGTAGAATGACCTTTTTTTTACGTTACGCATCCCCACTGCATGGGTATTTTTTTCTCTAAGAATTTCATTTCTCCAAAATTTCTCCAGGGCCAAAATTTTTACCCAGAATTGCGAAAAAAATACCCAATCTGGCAACACTGGCGTTACGCCAATTTGTACCTTCCCGATATTCCGATGTCTACCGATGGTCTCACACGGTTTGCCGATTCAGTTGCAGACCAGCCCATTCCGTCACTCTCGGCTTCAATTTGCATTCGTCCTTCGTCTACGAAAATCCGAAAGCCTAATATAAAAAAAATTAGAATGCTTAAATTCGATAAGCCGTCACGTCGGCCATCTCAGTTCTGCAGATACATTTACGTGCGGTTACATACGATGCCTCCGATGCGAAAATGTTGTCACTCACCATTACACAAAATGATATAAATCCTTTTTTTTTAATTGACAGTAGTTGACTATAACAACATCATCAATGGCTGAGCGCGCGCTCGGTCTGGTGGCGGCCATTGTCTATAAAATAAATAATATATTTATAGTGAATATATATACTTGGTGAAAGTAGAGCATCGTGTCGTCTTGTGTTTCGACAAATAACTAATAGCTTATTAATAAAACTTATCTATTATGCACTCTAAGGCGCGGTTTCCCGGTTTAAGCGGAGAGTAGATATGCGAAATAGACCAATCTGATTGGTCTACTCCGCACATCTCTCCGCTCCACTTTGGCCGAAACCGGACATAAGCCCCGGAATTGAAGTAGACATCGCGGTGTTATGTACACATTGCACCGTATTGATAATACTGGATTGTATGCAGTTCGTTTTATGGTTCAATTTAGCCCAAAACGCCCGCCGTTGTTTAAAGTGGACGTTCGCCTATATCAAATAAGTATTTTCTATGTAGGCGTCGGATTCCCGCTTTGGATGGCGGAGGCCATATGACCTACAATAAACAAAACCATGTCCTCTAATATAGGACTAATATCTATGTAGATGATCGAATCTTCAGATATACAAATAAGTTAGGTTTGGGTGCTACGTTAATCTGGCTAGGACGTACCGTCTCGCGAAGGCAATACCTGGATATTTTGGAACACTCACACATTCCATTGTACCGTACACATCATACAAGCGTTGCTTAGTTTGCGCTTAAATAGTGGGTTTGTCTGGCGATATTTATTGAATTCATACATTTATTGTCACAATGTCCGTGTTAGGTAATACATGGGTATTATTATGGTAAAGATTACATTTGGTTTAGACATTTTTTTTTTCTTTTCATATAAATATAGCTAAAAAAATATTATATATTTAGGTACAGCAGGGCTAGGCGAACATGTCTCACACAAACAGGCGTAAGCAGAGTGACATGTGTCACTCTATGGTCTTACACATTCGCACAACGTAGGTTGCATACCTAACATTCCTCCCCCATAGCTAAACCTCTACCATACATGCTAAACAAACAATAACGTAACTCTAAACTAAACATGTTAATAATACTTCTTATAGTCCACTCTGGGAATGTCACGGAGCTCCATGTGCACACTCGCATTTGCTTGCTCTGTTTGGGCGTCGTAAAATTCATCACGCTCCGAAGCTACGGGCGGTCCTTCCTCCCCAACAGTGGACGAAGATATTCCTGGCGAGCCGACATGAGAGGCATCAGCTACGGAACAAGTCAAATCTTCCAAGCCAATTTCACATGACCAGGTTGTGTCTGGTTGGCATGACAACCCTTTAAAAATATTTAATTGATCTATATGTTTTTTCCTTATCAAGCCTGGGATTTCAGCATCTTCGACCAAATAAGTCACTTTGCCCGTTCTCTTAATGACGGTACCTTTACGCCAGGAAAATTTATTGTTCTCCAAAAACTTTTTGTACAATACAGAGTCTCCTGTACTAAACGGTTTTCTATTTTGACCGTTGTATTGTTTACTCTGCAAGGACTGTTTGTTCTCCACATTAACAACCAGGTCAGTGGACGAGGGCGGCGATAGCGGGTTAAGTAAATCCAACCGTGACCTAAGCTTCCGGCCGAAAACTAACTGGGCAGGCGAAAATCCAGTAGTGGAATGTATTGAATTCCGATAATCAAACAAAAACTTCCCAAGCCTAGACTTATAATTGCTAGCGTTTTTGCTGCCTAATAAGCAAGAACGAATCCCCTTCTTCACTACTTTAACATAACTCTCCGCCTGCCCGTTACTGGCTGGATGATACGCAGGAGACGTCACATGCGCTATGTCATTTAATGCACAGAAATTCGAAAACTCTTGTGACGTAAACGCCGTGCCATTATCACTTACTATAGTATGAGGCAACCCGAAACGAGACATAAACTCACATAGGCTATCGATCACAGCAGCCGTGCCGGCATTACTGCCCATAGTGAACACTTCGACCCACTTAGTGTACGCATCTACAACAACTAGGAAAACATTACTGTGGAATGGACCTAGAAAGTCCATATGGATCCTATAAAACGGTTGCTGAGGATACTTCCAGGGCGCCAGAGGCGCACGTGCTGGAGTCGGTCGCAACTGAATGCAAACCTCACAGGTTCCTATCATGTCCTCTATTGCCTTGTCAATCCCTGGAAACCAAAATCTAGAACGCGCTTCAGCCTTCGTCTTTACGATACCTAAGTGTGACTGATGCAATTCCGCTAAAACCTTGGAACGCAAAGCGCGGGGTAAAACAACTTTGTGACCCCTCATTAGGCATCCGTTCTCATAAGCCAATTGCATCCTACAATTAAAATAAGGCGCGATTTCCGCATCCATGACTTTTCTGGGCCATCCATTAAGAACATATTTGATAACTGCTTCTAGCGTAGCATCCCTACGAATTTCAGTCCGTAAATCATTAAGCGTCACCGGAAACCCACCCTCTATCACAAAGTTGATATAAGTAGCCCGGTCAACTGCACATAAACTTTCTTCCGCGCACTGGTCGGCGGTATCCGCCGGCAGACTTGCTCGCGATAAGAAATCCGCGCTGTTATCACCGCTTCGAACAAACTCGATGTTATAATTGTAACTACTTAAAAATATCGCATAACGTTGCAGCCTATTAGCCGAGACTTCCGGAATACCTTTATGCGGACCAAAAATAGAAAGGAGCGGCTTATGATCAGTTCGCAAAATAAAAGGTACCGATCGAGCATACAGGTACTGATGGAAACGTCTCATCCCGAAAATAATAGCTGTAGCTTCTTTCTGAATTTGCGAGTAATTCTTTTCAGCTTGGCTTAGCGTACGCGACGCGAAAGATATAGGTCGCTCGTTTCCATCGGACTCAATCTGAGATAAAATAGCTCCAAGCCCGCTAGGAGACGCGTCTACCGTCAAAATTATTTTAAAATCTGGGTTAAAATGCGCCAGGACCTGATCTGACGCTAAACAATGTTTTACCTTGGTAAATGCTTTACTGTGTTTGGTGTCCCAATTGAACTTCACCCCCTTTTTTAACAATTCGTAAAGCGGACTCAAAATAGATGAAGCATTCGGTATGAAATTTCTGTAATAGTTAACCAGACCTAAAAACGATTGCAGTTGACCAACAGTTACTGGATTGGGCGCTTCCATTACCGCCTTGACCTTATCTGGCGATTTATGCAACCCGTTCCGGTCTATTTCATACCCTAGATAACTTATTCTATCCTTAAAAAAATCACATTTTTCTTTTTGCAACACTAGCCCTACATCCTGAAGTCTTTTTAAAACATCATGTACTCTCTGAAGGTGGACAGTCCTGTCCGGCCCTGTAATTAAAATATCGTCCAATAGACATAAAACGCCATCCATACCAGCCAGCAGCTCCTCCATGGCACGCTGGAAAATAGCTGGCGCGCTAGCTAACCCGAACACTAGACGCTTGTATTTAAAAAGACCACGGTGAGTATTAATACATGTATAGTTCTGAGACCTGGCATCTAACTTAAATTGCGTATATGCCATAGAAAGGTCTAGTTTACTAAACTGTTGCCCAGAATGTAACTTAGTAAAAAGTTCGTGAATAGTAGGTAACGGGTACTGATTGATGACCAGTTGTTTATTTATACTAACAGAGTAGTCAGCGCAAATCCTAATTGATCCGTTACGCTTTAACACCGGTACAATAGGGGACGCATAGTCCGAGTGCTCTACAGGTTCGAGCACGTCAAGGCCCACTAAACGATCTAGTTCCTTGCCAACTCGATCCTTCAACGCAAACGCGAGCGGCCTTGCTTTAAAGAAAACTGGTTTAGCATCCTTCTTAAGCTGAATTTTAACTTCGTACTTCTTAAACAGCCCTAACTTATCACAGAAAACTTCCGGATACAAAGCCTCTAATTCTCGCATAACAATGTCATTGTTCGAATCACAATAATTTATAGGGGACAACCCTAAGTTGAACTTTGACATAAAATTTCGGCCTAAAATAGGCGGACCACCCCCGCACACAACATAGACTTCCATGGAATGCGTACTACCTGCGTAAGTCATTGGTAGTCGAATTACACCGAGGCACTTCATTAGCACTCCAGTATAAGACGACAGCTTTTTAGTAACTCGTGATAACGGCACGTCGCTAAAATATTTTCTATATGTGACATCAGAAATAGCCGTGATGCCTGCTCCGCAGTCAAACTCAAATTTTATTTTCTTACCGAGCACCAAAACCTCATCAGTCATAGGTTCGCCATGCTCAGAACGTATGTGAAAATAAAATAACTCACCATCGTCACCGTCGCCCTCGCTCACATTAGCCCCAGTTGTAACAAATTTAACCTTCTTGCACATTTTACGCAAATGGCCTTTCATGTTACATTTAGTGCACTTCAATTTGGAGAATCGACACTTGGACGTCACGTGATTGGTTCGGCCGCACGTCGCGCACGGCTCATGATCTGGATCCACACTCTCACCGGTCTGAGATGTCACTTTAAATAGCTGCTCCTGTAGTCGCGCCGAACTCGCTGAACAGACCGTCGTGGCAGCTCCCGCACGTGCACAGCGGATACTTTCCGCTAAGTCAATTGCTTTCGAAAGAGTCAGCCCGCTGAGGTCTTGTGCAAACAATTTCTCCCGTTCGGGTCCCTGCAGCATACCCATCACAAACCGATCACGTAGTGCCTCCTCTAAGTTCGAAAAACTGCAATGAGCAGTCAAACCACGAAGACGAGCGGCCCATTGCGTAAAGGATTCCGATGACAATTGAGAAGCTGCATAGAATCTATAGCGCTCACTGAAACCGCAACGTTTTACGGTGAAATGACGATTCAACAATTCAATGATGTCCTCATACGGCACCTGCTGCAGATCCTTAGGCTGCGCAAGGTCCACTGCCAGCTTGAAAGTTCCATCGCTGAGCGTGCTCAACAAGATCGCCCGTCGTTTGATGCCCGCTGCGTCCTTTGCATCGACAATGTCATTGGCAATAAACCATTGATTAATTTTACATCTAAATGTATCCCAATCTTGGGTTTGATGATCGAAAAAGGACAGAGTATACCCCACAGACATAATGAGGGGGTAAAATGGGTCTAATATCCCATCCTCGTCGCCACTATTATATATTTAGGTACAGCAGGGCTAGGCGAACATGTCTCACACAAACAGGCGTAAGCAGAGTGACATGTGTCACTCTATGGTCTTACACATTCGCACAACGTAGGTTGCATACCTAACAAAAAATCTATACCTAGACTATACTTCTAAAAACACAGAACACAAATCTAGAACAAGTTTTGAGTTGTTGCGAATATACAATACTTAGGTACCTATTTATTTGTTTTCCATACTAGTGATTATTATATGGCAGAGGCCATGCCATTACAACAATAGTTCGCAATATATTGTGGTTAATTTATTTTGAGGTGTAAACAAAGATATTTTTAACAATAGAAATCGTGACTCCCGTCCAGTGGCTCTAAACATGCTTAAGTTTCAAGTGTATACTTGATAATTACTTTAATATGGGGTAGATAACCAAATATACACAAGTACCTGCTTATAACATATTAACAACTTACTTAAATAAAGTTATGAACATAGATATTCTTATAAACATTGTTTATTGCAAAACGTTATCATAGACCATAGATAAAATCAATTACATGATTGACAACCCCATAAATCACAGCGTAGCTCGATATATCACCGAATAGCTCCCCAAATCCAGTGGGTGCCACAGTGTAAGCTCTTTATAAGTTGCTAACATATTCCGCGATGCGCTGGCTGTAACCGGCTATCAGACCACACAATAGATGGCGCTGTCTAACAAAACAACGATCTATATCATTATCAGAAAAGCCCCGTGTGCTAGTTGGGCTGAGCACGCGACTGTACCATGATTTTTTATGCACATAAAAATGGTTATAAATGCAGCAAAACAACATATTCTAAAAACATCTCAATGCTTAACCATATCTGCCTTATTTTTATTTGAAATTCACATATATCTCCATACTGCCCAGGCTGATGCTTTTATTATAGCCGTAAAATGTTGGAATGTTATCACTTTTGTGCTTTGGTCAACGAGTGCAATAGAACATTTTAGCTAGCTGGTAGAGCGGATCTCTCTGTCGAAATGTTTTCATAAATTTCAATGGTCTTATTAGTGGTTAAGCTAGTCTCACTCACACCATTGTTACTTAGATAGGTGCCTATTCGGTATAAATGGAAGCAGATGATTGTGTAATAATGATGAAACGTGGATAATAGTTCCCGTACCGACCTTCTGCGCTACATTCAGTTTTTTCATCATAATTTTGGTGCAATAAAATAAAATGCAATCGCATAGAAAATTGTATTTGATGGTGTTACCCCTCCAAGTTTATTATAAAAGTTTTTATGTATACTCCGTATTATGATAAGAAAACGTATACCTATAGTGTAATTTATTTACTAAGTTGGGTGAGCAAAGGGTTACGGATGTACCTGTGTAATAATTATACATATATATGAATAGTATAGAATTTTGTCTGTTCGGTGAGAGTTCGGTGTGCGGTAGTTCGGTAAGCCTTCCCGTGGTGTGCGGTTCGATATAGGAGTATAATATGCTACAAAAAGTTGTTTCACAATTTTCACATTTCTGCTAGCAACCACCGGTGTTAAGCAAATAATGCAAGTTTGCCTCCAAAATTATAGAAGCTTTATTAAATTTCCAGCATTTTTCGATATTTTCGAGAACCTTGGGGGTTATTATACAAATACTTACAGCAAGAATATTTATTCGCTTTTTATATATATTTCAACTTTAATTTGTTTGTTTGTTTAATATGTTTTTTCATGTGAGTTATCATATGATTCTTACGAAACTAATTTGTGAAATAACTTTTCAGTGTATTTATATGTAAGTAATACCTAAGTTTAATTAAATTATTATAATATGTATTAACGATGTAATTAATGCTGTAGCAGAGACAATTTGAAAATTCTGTGAAAAAATCGACTAAATTATGGAGTCAAATCGACTCGCATTCCATTATTCGACTGCTTAGTCGAACATTTAGTAATTTGTGATTTTAAATTTGCAATAATATGTGTCAAGCGTGTACTTAATGTCAGTTACAATGGATGTATTAGTGTTTTAAACTGATACAAGACCGGGACCCTTAACGAGGCTCAATTGGCTCTCTCTATTGTCTCATTCGAAGTAAAAGGTTTATACTCTAAGCGACACATGGGCACTAGTGATGGCTCACAATTCTCTGATTGTCCTGGCTATTTCCACACTATTTCGTTGCCGCCCACAATAAATTAACCTACAGAAAACAATAAAACACGTACGGCCTTTGATTTCTTATATTAACGCGAATAATTGATAGTGTATAAAATCCTTAAAATTCGTTTTATTTTATCATACGGCTATGTTCAACAACTTGAGATTGATGGAATTGATGAAAATTTTCATCGTACAAAAGTGCCATTATTCGTTGCCCGCAGTATAGCGTTTGCGTTACTCGCGCAGAGTTTATTCCTATATTAATAACTACCTTGCTTAACAAGCTTGTCTGTTCCAACTTTAAAATATCACTTCAGTACTAAGTCATATGATATGCACAGCGCTCCTAGCGGTCGAAGCAGAAACTACATACCTACAATAAATAATTATTAGTCTGCGTTCACGGTCAGTTTACTGCATATATTACTGACTAGCTATCTATTAAAAAAATATTAACAAGGTAACTATGTATTTATGTCAAACGCTATAATATGTTTTCCCCTACGTGTCTGCATGAGTTGCATATTAATATCCGAATAGACCTTAACGTTCTGTTATGTAACTGATAGCCTTATTCGCCATTTGCTGATACACTTTATTAACAACTTATCTGACAGATTGCATATACAAAGGGTGTTAGACGTGGCCAAGTAAAGTTGAACTATAATGTCTTGTAAACTAAGGAATGGTGACAACCTGGGGTACGAACGTTGGACCTGCTTTGAGGTAGGAAGGAACATAGGTAATATTATTTATTTTCACAAAGTTAAAGTTCCAACTAGATTGTGGTGGTTTGACGTCGACAAGTAATAAACTAAAAAGATGATCGATGATTGATAAGCGATCGAACATGAATCGACATAAACTGCATATATTGATCTGTTCCACAGCATCCATCGACGTCGATGGCTGCGATGCAACGGCCTTGATCGGATCAAGTCGTTCCGTTCACCTTCACTTTGATAGCTGCAAGAGGTTTCCTCCTCCGCAAGCCTCATTTGGGAAATGGTTTTGTATCTTTGTATCTTTGGTAGTTCTGTGAGACCCCATATGGTAAACCCCCTCTCTCGCCCCCCCCCCCCCCCCATTGGAAATATGTATAAAAACTGTCGACGTAAACTGATGTGAATATTCCAATAGACGATATATATTTTTAATATCTAGCTTTTAAATATTCCAATTGGGCAAAGGCCTCCCCTTGACTTATCCCACGTCTTGGTCCAGCATCTCCGGTCACGATGCTGCCGCAAAGTTTGTCAATTTGACCTATTTTATCCACAATAATTTTGTGATGTACGTATCAGTCCATTAGTACAGTTTATTCGATAATAATATCTTCCTAGTGTTCACTAATCGTTATAGGACAGAGACAGTCATAATGTTAAGTGTTTAATAGCTTCTACTGTTTTGAGTGTACGCGATTCTAGGATAATAAACTACATATAGCTGAGCACTTCACCACACGGATATAATATAATCGACCCAACTAGTAAAGGTACATCCGATACCAGTATAAATTACAATCGATATGTTTAGAGTAAGCTAGTCCAACATATATAAATTCTAACCACTTTACAATGATATTGGAAAGCATTTGTAAATGCACGGAAACTTTCTATCTATTTCGGAAAAGTTTATTTCAGTCCACCTCTTGTTGCGTACACCCACATACACTCAGTGTAATCTAACGAATATTGTAAATGGTATCCTTGTAATAATGACCAATGTACAATTTATCTTCGGTCGTCGTACTTCGATAAATGATATTATGGATGTAATAAATTTTCAGTAAATGTTATATAAGATTACCTATGACTTTTATCGATCACTTGTTAATTAATTACACGAGGGCGGTGTTCCTACAATATCGTTTGTATACGCGAACCTTTCACACCAATATTTAATTACTATTGAACCCCTAAATTTGTGGATGTTTTACTCTATTTGTATTAAGCACTCATGTGCTGAATGTCGTGATTACAAAGGATTTATCGGAAGAAAACATTCACATAATTTAAGAATCATAGCAGGTGGAAATGTTGCAGAAGCACGCCCCGAATGTTTCGCATCGCAATCAGAATGCAGGTATATATTTATTGTGAAGATACTAATGTAGATAGTTTTACCTATACATATAAATATGATTATAAACCTGTTGTGCTCTTGTGTACCTATTTAATATGTTGTAGATGTTGTTCCTGGCATTCAATGTTGACTGTACATAAAACGTTTAAGGATATTAAAAATATATAATAATTATTATGTTACATATGCGTGTGTTTTATTACATCATCGGGGCAATATGATGAGCTCGTGATGAGCTCTATCCCCCTCCATTGTTGTCAACAAAACTACAGTTCGCTTGATTTAACTGTGCCGCTCTGAAGTTAGTTCAGATTCCGCGGCCGCAATATATATGTTCTATAAAACATATTTATTGCGACAATTCTGGACAAAGTCACGTGACACCAATTGTACAACCGTGTAGGTAGAAAACGTAATTATAAAACAATCCTAGTACCTACTACACTCGATTTCTATAAAATTACTTAATTCAGACTCAATTATGCATCTGCTATTATCCTTGTGTTAATATTCCAAGATCCCCATTAACGACTTGCGCGACTGCTTTGGGCATAATTATACAGTTAGTAAGGACGTTAGGTCTTAACTTCGTCTTGCTATGTTATATAGAGATATGTATATAGATAGGTACCAGTTTGTATAAGGCTTATTAACCTATATTAGTGACGGTGATCCAGTTCGATGATTGTTAAGAACTTATCGTTCGTTCATTGTCACAGTTTTCAGGCTGTCGAAGACCTCCGACGGGCATCTTCGCGTGCTGACCGAAGCACGAATTATTGAGAACGACCTAGAACCTAGAAGTACGACATATGCGTTGTCCCCTGTGGTTGTCCCCCTAACGTTGTGTAGGCTGTGAGTAGATGTAGGTAATTAGTAATGACTAATAACTAGGTTTTGGGGTAGTGAGTAATAGGTATAACTATCACCATACCTTGTTGCAGTACAATCCTTCTCGTGGATTTAGAGAATACAGTTTTATTACTACTCGGCGATCCGAACTTTCTAACTAGGTCAAAATTGTCCGCGAAAATACAACTGGACCAATTTCAATAAGGTTTTCACTATTAGATAGCCTGTTGTTAGCCTCAAATATAATAGTGATGTTCAGGCTAAATGAAGGAACCTTAAAGAGGTTAGATGAATTACTACCTAGATGTGAAGTACCAGAATGCGAGTCCTTACCTCTTCAGTGCGAGCTCATGGAAAGGGATGCTTGGGCGGTACCAGACTCCAGATGACAATGTCAACAAAGAGTATCAGTCGGCCCCCGCTGTGTCGCCAGCAGTTTCATGGCCGTGTACCTCTTGGATCTATATGAGCACAGGTACCTGCGTGCCAAAGTTTCTAGTTTGTATGTCTCATAGATTCGGAGATTTCATGATGAGTGAGCTAGCTTTGGAGTTCTCTCTTAATACAGGAGATAGATAGATAATCAGGAGATATAACAAATCATGGAAAATATATAAATAAACATTTATTTACTTATACAGAACATGTACCTACAACAATAATTTTCTGTAGGTATAGGTTTAAATATGTATATCTTCGAACAGAGCTCGATATTTTACAATAAAATTCGGTTGTAATTTCGAATCTAATCCCAAAGCGCAAACGATGTCCCAAAATCCATTGCCAACAGCTTTATCAAATGCAGTAGCGAAAGGCACAGCTTCTTAATCAGTACGCACGATAGCCAAAACAGATATTTAGCCGTATCGGCAGACGATCGCCAGCCGCACCGCGGCGCTGTCGCCTGTCCTGTCCGCCATGGCGAAGCGCGGAGAGGTGGACCTGGACGCGGTGCTGACGGAGCTGGGCCAGTTCGGGCGGTATCAAGTGACGGTCTATTGCTACTTGATGTTGAGCATCATATTCAGTGCGGTGTACAACAGCCAATATATTTTCGCCGCCGGAGACGTCGGCTACAGGTAGGATGCGTTCGTAATTGTAAGGTATCGTTATTTGGGATTCCATAATGAAGATTCGGAATCTTTTAAAATATATATATATATATTTTGTAATAATTGCTATGTTGACGATGTTTTTTTTATGATACGATTTATCTGCGTAGGTATGTAACTATGTTTTGGCATTAATATTTGTAATATAAGATATGCCATTGTTCTCATAATAAATTAATGACGTATTGCGTTGACGTTCTATTTGCATAAAACATGTCATTTATGAATTTATGTAGATTTGCAACATTCTTTACCTGATGTAGCATTCTTAATATTTTTGTCCCTGAATGAGTGGACCATTTTTAATGTAATTTTTGCGTATAGGCTTGCTGTTGGAGACTTCACTAAGAGCCCATTTAGAAAAAAATATGTTAAAACACAACAGGCCCCGGATCGTAACGAGAGCTATAGCGCTAGTACAGTAGATACGTACGGCCACTTGAAATAATCTTTAGCTTTTCAGGCACTAATGGTCCCGATAGTAGGTAAGTAGTTTACACTTTCCGACCAGGATTTGAACATTCAGGATCCTCGGTACACAAAGTAAAGTCACCACCAAAAGTACTATGTATTATGTTGAAGTGAGCCCTTCATGTCGAAGCATTTGTGATAGGTATACATAAAGATTTAAGTTCTGCTTATTTTTTTTAAACCGGTATATTTTCCTGTTATTCACCCATATGCGTTCGGGCAGTTGCAGAATCGGGTAGGTACTCAAAATTGTATAGGTAGGTACGTACTTACTTTTTATTGTTGTTGCAAAACCGGTCCTGTTTTCGACTTTACTTATGTACAAGATAACGCCTTTTAAGACGCAGTTGTTTTCCATATTTAGATACTTATACACTTCTTTGGAGGATACAGGTACCTGCAATAATGCATGGCCTCATAGGTCTTTAAAATGTTCAATGAATTTATGAAACTGTAGGTAACTATATACATTATGTAGAAGAGATATAAAGCAAACGAAAGATAACAAATCATCACGCTATAACCATTAGGGATTTAGCAGTAGAGCGAAATCAATGATTACGCGGGCGGAATCAATAGTGGTGGGAATTAATCAGGGAGGATTCGTTGGACCGATTGCTACTTCGATATTACTTCAACCTAACGACAATTATTTGCATGTACACGGACCGTATACTTAATATTCAGCACGAGTAAGTAAACAATGAAATGTTGCAGGTTTTGTCACTTTATTACTGGACTGTCAAGGTTGTTGGCGCTTCCTTTAACATCTCAATACGACGTGTTCGTTGAACTGTTAAATCAACAACAAACGAATATATTTTCCATCAGCAATGACGTGCTCGGATGGCTACTCATACCTTCGTTATGGTCAGCTGTAATTGGCCGTATCTTAATCAATTGTTTTCTTAAAGAAGTCTTAATACACCAGCACGCAGTGAATGTCGGTACCTAACACTATTCCTCATGACAAAAAAAATTACATCTATTCTACAAGATCCACATTAGCTATACTATAAATACATCTATTCTACAAGATCCACATTAGCTATACTATAAATACAGTGTTTACTTCTTCTTACCACGTACCTAAGGAAACCTAAGCACACAAGACGTGTAAGCTACTAAAAAAATAACAAATCCTCATTTCATACGTTGTGTACAAATGTTTCTATCTTACCACGTGTACAAGGAAGATCATTCGGAAAAAGTTTAATTATTGTGTTGAGACAGACGCAGGCGGTGTCGGGTGCGCACGCGACTAACAAGTGTTATCCTGTCGTATTATGTTCTTAGTTAAGAGGATCACGGCCTGCACGGACAGAAATAGGTCACTGTTTCCTATAAGTAGGCAGCGCTGGGCGACCTCTCTAATTTAAAATACTTCCCACCCTGCTTGTGTGTGGCTTAATTTGGAATAGATTTTAGTTATAAATAAATATCGCAAGACGGACTCAGCAGCCCAAAACTAAGCAACGCTTGTATGATTATCAAAGATTTCCGAAATCAGCCCAAACATGAACGATCCCGCAACCAACCGAACTACAGGGAGCTGAGCGGCCACGCTCCAACAACTCGACAAAGCTGTCGTCAACACAATTCTTAAGAAGGGGCTGCAAACGGGCCAGTTGTTCTCTATCTGCATCTACAGTTTATATAAGGTTACTAAAGCTTATTGCCACACTCGCACTTATTACGCGTGCGACCGGCTAACTTCATTGACAATATTAATCGAACAGCATAAGTACAACCTCATTATCACGAGGAGATATCTACAACCAATCCGGATGAATATTGTTAGATGTATTGTGATTAAAATATACGTATGTATATATCAATAGGTACCTATGTAGAGACGCACTGATGGCTGAAAAGTGTGCAAACATTTAGGAACGTGTGTTGTATTGTATATACGTATGTCGGAAGGATTATTATTTTAAAGTCTACGAGTTTTTCAAACTGAACGCAATAGGCGAAGTGGAGACGTCTCTGTGCGCGTAATTTGCGTATGCTACTTATATTTAAAATACTTACAACGCAAATCAAATCGTTACGGTTTATTTGGCTTAATATTTTTGTTTGCGACTTCGGTCTGCATTTCTTTGTTTGTTTGAGAATATAACTGCGTCGCAGTTTGTACAGGATAATAAAGGTACATATATGTGTTGTCGCGCCAAAACAAAGCGAAATACCTATGTGGCCTTTCAGAAACCTTCCAATGGGGTGATTAAACTTAACAGTAGGTACATTAAAATCAGCGTCAAATCGTGTCCTTATAAGCTGTCGTGCTCTCCATCGGTTTACACGTGTCGGTTCACAACTCATAACCACCTCAAACCTGTAATAATTAGGTACCTATACTTAAGAATATCATCAACTTGTTACCCGCGTACCTAATGACCGCTGTTTTTCCTAAACAAAAACCGATTTAAACATTATTTCAAATGGATTTGTTTTAATTAGAGGCTAAATTGGCAAAGGGACTATATATATTTACAATGGCATCGCAAGGCACTTTTCTCATGAAAATGCTTTATAATGCCTTTACAAATTAAATAAAACTTCTATAAATTTGGGGGTGACAATGACTTCCACACATCACGGTCCTCCGTTAGGCGTATTACCGGCTTCCTGCAACTCGTGTGATATCATCGGTCCACCTACGTCTTTTGGCTCGTGGTCGCCATTCTAGAACCGTATTGCCGTGGTACTGCCCCAACAGCCATCTGTTCTTCGAGTAATGTGCCCCGCTCGATGCCACTTCAACTTTGAAATTCTTTAAGCTATATCGGTTATTCTAGTTCATCATCATTTCTGAGTATATCCATTGCGCGTTGAGCGACGTTGAACTATCTGATTAGGTCCATAGTGAGCGACTACGATAACGAATATTATGGTACTTTTATATGAAATAATAAAGAGCATTTTATTAAACGATAGATACCTGGCATCGGCTACTTACAGTGAGTTAAGTACCCGGAAAACATTTATCAGTTGGTAAAGAGAAAAACGGTTAAAGTTTTATCAACTGTTTATTTACTTTGGTTTTCGTCTGAAAACCAAAGTAAATAAACTTTTGATTTATCACTTACTCTAATTAAACAAACATGTCTATGTTTGTGTTGTGTGATAACATGAACAGTAGGCACATTGATTTCTTATATTTACGCGAATACTACACATTGAAATAAAACTAATCTTAAGGATTATATATATCGCGGTTTATTTTTTATTTTACGTTCCAGTAGGCACGTCGTAAAATTCCGAATTCATGGATTCAAGAATCGAATTCATGGATCATTCAACATTTGAAATGCGATTATGGTGATTGTTGTATAATGATAACATGAATCAGAATCAGAAACGCTGCAAAACTGTTAGTAATTGCAGTGCTCTTTTTTACTAAAAAAACCTTCTGAAATCATCTTCCGTTGGTACCAGAGATTTATCTTTAAGCATTAATTCAACTGATTTCATAACTTTGTTAATGATTTTCGTCTCCATTTTCCAGATGTCAGGTGCCAGAATGCGAGTCATACCCACCAGAGTTCGACGCAGGCGGCTGGGGAGTGTGGGCCCTGCCGGACTCGAACAGCAAATGCGAGAGATTGGTCCCCGTCGGGGAGGAGTGCGACGCAGACAGCTTTCTTGCTAATGAGACGAAGCGATGCACGTCCTGGGTGTATGAGAGTGATCACACTATTGTGTCTGAGGTGAGGAGTAATGACTTTATAGGAGTATTTATATTGGTTACAACCAAAGAATGTATCCAGACTCAAATTAGTTGTTACATCAATGGTTTGGATAGTTATTGCTGCTTCGGAGTATGCACCCAAACTAAACGAATTAGTATATGGTAGGTACGCTCAGAAATTTGAATGCGATACTACTCATAAAATATTATATACTAAACGAATTCTGGGCTCATTATCAAATTGATATGCCTAGCAATGTACGACAACGTCTTCAAATCCATGTCATTGGCATGTTATCGGGTCTGACGAAAGTATTGCTTTAACACTCACGAAATTCATACTCCATTAGATTATTCTATTCTACAGCGCGATAACAACTTTCAGTTGTTATTGATAATTTGACAACATCTTTATCGACTAACCTGTTATGATTGCGAAGTGGGTTATTAAATTCTAGGTTACGATGCTTCTAACTACTCGGCGGTTTTACGAAATTCCCATTTTCATCACAGCTTAATACATACGTAGCTAAGTGTTATCATCAACACGTCCTTCATAACATTCCAGATAAGTAAGGCATAGTGAAAGTTGTAAAGAATATATTTTCGGCAAATGGTTATTAAAATTATTATTACGAGTATGTACTCACCACACGGGCTATACCCGGATCTTTGAAAGGCTTGCGCAAGGACATGGGTCCAACACGTAGAGGCCCTTTTTGAGAATTGTTATGTTGTTAGCCACCTGCTGGGGTCAACTGGTGAAAATGATAGCTAAACAGCGAATTGACCTCAGCAGGCGGTGGAACTATTGCAGTAATATGGAAAGATATGATATGATGGACATGAGATAGGATTATCAGAAGAGTTGCGGACACCTGCCATAATCAGCTTTTATCTTATTACTATTAGCAGGTGCCGACTCGCCACTCTTTAGGTGGGCCCCCTAATAAGGCCGTCATATAAGACGATAACACTGGCGTGAGAAAATTATTATTATTATCAACATAAAAAAATGCGTCTCGTGGACATTGATATGTACTCAAACATAACGTTTCATTTTGTTATATGTTCTCTTCTAATTGCACGAAATACAAGTTATTGACACTGTTAAAAGATTTTTTTATAATTTTCACGCCTACATTCCCCAACATGGTACTTTTTCATTGATTATAGGGTAAGTAATAAGTAGGTATATCACCATCAAACAGTAGCGTCTGCTTCTTTGTATCATAGAGACGATAGATATAGGCTAGTAGGAGGTTAACTTTAGTGCAAGGAACTTTTAATTGTTTTATGCTCTAGAAGGTACAACTCCCCGTAATATCAAGCGTTGACAAATTCTAACAGTTATTAATACGTGCCATTATAAGGACATCAAAGCTAAATACGTGGGTACTTGAAACTATGTACATTAAAAATGTTATCATATTAATATCGATAAAGTCCGTACTTATCGATATAATAACATGTTATCACGATCCTGTTGCGTAGATAGAGTCTCATCTCATTACATACGATATGCACGTGAAAACACTGTGATATATGGACATTGGACATTTACTGGGCGCACTCGCCCTACTTTTAAGGAGGACTCGGGCTATCCGCCTATCTGGTCCAGTGCAGTCAGCGAACTTCACATGTCTTTCGAATGACGCGCAGGTTCCCTCACGCCGTACCGCAGGAGATAATCATGATTCGCACACATAAACCTCCTTTCATTCGCGCTAACTATCTCTATCCCGTGGTACAATTATCCAATCTCTCCCACAATGTAAAAAACGTAGCTATGATGTATTTTCCATTTCAGTTTGATCTCGCGTGCCAGGAGTGGAAGCGCACCCTGGTGGGTACCATACACACGGCGGGAGTCTTCACAGCGCTACCTATCACTGCTTTCATATCTGACACGTGAGTATTACAACTGGCTTCGCCTTCCTAATAGGAGCCGATACCAACCATCGGTGAGATGTTGGTCTATCCCTTTAACAATCCATTTGTAAAAGTATTTTTTGCACGATACGTATTTAAGTCCGTGTATTCGTAATTAAACTTAAAAATATACAAACTATGATCCACACTAACTGACTATGATTTTGTAGTCTGACTGTGACCCATGCAGTTAGAATACACAGTCTACAGCAGTTGTATTTAGCCATGACATATGCCAATCGCGGGCTCACACGAAGGTGCCGGTGCTCGAGACGCACTAGCGCGAGCATTTGCAAATGTGTCCGGGCGAGGCTCGCGAGGCTGCGTGGTTGGTCTAACCCAACCTTGGTTCCAGGTTCGGGCGCCGCATCGCGCTGGTGATAACAGCAGTGTCGCCAGCGATAGTGGGAGTGGCTCGCGCCTTCTCCAACAGCTATGGGCTGTACATCGCACTAGAGTACATCGAGGCTACCGTGGGAGCCGGCATTTACAGCACCGGATTCATTTTAGGTAGCAACCTACAGTACATTATTTGATACCTAAAAACTATAGGAACCATTTTATAATATAACACTAGCTATCCCGCCGAACTTCGTACTGCCGCAGAAACAAAATATGAAAAAATTTAATATCTTTATTGTTTTTTCCTGTGTTAATAGTTATTCTGCTATTCGGGGCGGAGGGAGACCAATTCAGAAAATCAAACATCATAAAAATCGGCCTTCCCGTTCTTGATTTATAATTGGTGCAACAAATACGATAGATTTGCGATATCTACCTAAGACTGGCATATGGGATAAAAATCCATTTATAAAACATTCAAATTCATGGCAAAGTGTAACAAACTTTCGTTTCAGCTCTTGAGCTGGTCGGTCCAGACAAGCGGGTTCTCGGTGGCAGCATCGTATCCTGCACCTTCGCTATTGGCCAGGTGGTGGCGGCGCTCTTCGCCTGGGCCTTCCCCTATTGGAGGACGTACACCATCATCATATACGCACCCTCCGTGCTCTTCATCGCATACTTATTCCTTATTAAAGAAAGCGTTCGATGGCTAATGAGCCAAGGGAGGAGGAAGGAAGCCGCCAAGATTATTTTTAAAGCTGCTGCCGTCAACGGGAAGAAACTGTCTCCGGAGACGATAAAAATTCTGTCCGAAGACCCTGTGGAGACGAAGCCGCGAGCTGATAACGCAGAACCGGAGCAGAAGTCGTCACTGTTCCTGCAAGTGGTGAAATCAAAGATGCTTATGTTCCGGCTGGGCGTGTGCTCATTCTGGTGGATCACATTAACGTTTGTGTACTACGGCCTGTCGATAAACTCTGTGTCGCTAGCAGGAAATAGCTACGTCAACTATATACTGACGTCTCTGGTGGAGATCCCCGGGTACTGCCTGAGCTTGCTCACACTCGACCGTTTTGGACGGAAGACGTCTATTATAACGGCTTTCACGATTTGCGCGGTATCATTGATCGCTTTGCCGTTCGTACCTACATGTGAGTTAAAATTTGAATTCTTTATATTTTATTTCTTGCACCTACATGTGTTTCAAAAGCTGTTTGAAGCACGCTAACCCTCAATAGACCAGAGTGGTGGACTTTGGCCTGAGTCCAGCTCACATTACGCTACACTTGCTACACATGAACATTGCTACGCGCGACGATGATCCACTTTCTATGATCAACATATTATTTTCCAGCGCTGTCGTGGATGCAGACGGCGCTGAACCTGCTCGGCAAGCTGTGCATCAGCATGGCGTTCAGCAGCATCTACATCTACACGAGCGAGCTGTTCCCCACGCAGGCGCGCCACAGCCTGCTCGGCACCTGCTCCATGATTGGACGGATAGGTGCTCTCATTGCTCCGCAAACGCCGCTATTGGTGAGTACACAAGTATCTGACTGCATTCAATTTAAACTACTGCATTCGGAATTAGAGTGTGTTAGTCAATTAAAATGTCGATGGCATCGAAACGACCACACACAGACCATAGACACGATAGTCATTTTTAAGGACATGAGAGGTGTAGAATTTCAGTCTGTAATTTACAAGGACTGCTGGGAGTGTTGCAGTGTTGCCAACGTAATGATTGTGTCAATGGATTTCAAAACCTTTCAAATCACCTTATGGTTAATAATAGCCATGTACAGACTGAGCGCGCAGCCTAGTGATGCTGTTTCGTTTACATGTCGCTTGTAGGTTGACAGCGAGGCATATATGACAGATGAAAGCGCTCGGCTGAGGCAAGGCTCGAGCTGCCTCACCCGAGCGCGGTCATATTCTACTATATTACAACCATATAGCCAGCCAATGACTTTTAAAATGCACCCACTCGTCTTAAAGAACCTGACTAGTTCTCGTGATGATTCACTGCCTGACTCTCCCCTCGCAGGCCATTACATGGGTAATAATAATATCAGCCCATTTTAATGTCCCATTGCTGAGCACGGGCCTCTCCTCAATTCGAGGGGATTAGGCCATAGTCCACCACGCTGGCCCAGTGCGGGTAGGCGGACTTCACACATCTTGCGAGGGGTTCTCTCAGACAAGCAGGTTTCATCACGATGTTTTCCTTCACGATTTAGCAAGCGATAATCGTGGTTGAAAATGAGATTCGCTGATGAAATCCAGTAATCTCGGAGGTGCGAGCCGGGGTTTGAACCTGCGATCCTCGTTACCGAGGCAAGCGTTCTACCAACTTGGCTATCACTGCACTGCTAGTTCTAATTATTTTGATATTCCTCAGATGGCGTACATGGAAGCCCTCCCGTACTTAATCTTCGGCATCATGTCCGGCACGTCTGCGGTGCTGATGCTGCTCACCCCGGAGACGCTGCGGACCAAGCTGCCGGACACCGTGCACCAGGCCGAGAACATCGAAGCTATGAAGACATGACCCACCAGATATACAATTATCATAACTCACCTACCATTTTTCAGATTAATAGTTAACTATATAAGTTGTACAAGTCCAGTTAATTAAGTTATTTCTTTTCGTTTAAATAGTTAATAAGTAAATTAAAATTTATTTATGTATTATACAACTTATTTCTATTAGGGAGTGTTTCACAATGAGCAAATAATGTGTAGTCAAATCATTTATATCGTATTGGCCTGCGGGGCCCTTATTGCCATTTTAAATATTTTCTTCTTAACTCTACAACCGGATCTGAACGCGACCTCAACTGAGAAGATTGACAACTGTCAACATCCACAATTGATTAGCTATAATTTGTATGGGTTATCGGTTAAATAAGTTATGGATAGCGTTATTAGCGCATCGTGAAACAGCCCTGAGTATCCCACGGGCGTTGTGGACTCGTTCGTATTAAATTTCAGTATATTTTTTTATGGGTAGACCTTCAGATTCGTTTATATTTATGCCCTTGAAAATAGGGATACACAATGAATATGGCAGAGTCCACGAATGCCCTTAGATGAGATCTCGGCTGTGGCGTAAGAAAATATAAATAATAAATAATAGAATTGATTTCTTATATTTACGCGAAAACTACACATTGAAATAAAACTCATTTTACTGATTTTATCGCGTTTATTTTATGTTTTTACGTTCCCGATACTAGGACGTCAAGCACCTCAGTCCTCCCGTGGTTGCTGTAAAGTAGCCGAAACGTCAGGAACGTAAAAAACATAATATAAACGCGATAAAATCCGTAAAATTAGTTTTATTTCAATATCCACATATTTTTATTGCCATGTTGGTAGGTATTTATTCGGGTAGGGTAGCCGCGTCGATGTAATTCTCCTGTAGATACTGTGTATTGTTTGTGTTACTGACGCTTCGTATTAGAGCTTTAAGTATTTGTATTGAATTGCACGATCACACCAAAAGAAACTGAGCTGCAATAAAGATTACAATATTGAAATATATATTGTTTATAAGTTATCACCAATGTAATAAAATACATACAAGGCGGTCTGCGTTTTTATCACTGGAATCATATAAGTATTCGTGTTTTATAAGCTAGCAGTTTGACAGCGAGGCTTTAGATTGGTGACCATTAGCTGGATGAGGTCAAGGCCGTAGACAGGGGGGTGTTTCAAACCTTCCCCCCAAATAAATGCCTTAGAGAACCCAAGTCCCTGGTACATAGCTCGAGCCCCTTCGAAGGGAATTTCTGACTACGGCCCTGGAAGGGTTGGCCCGTGATTATACGCGTTGCAGAAAATCAGTGGATGCGAGTGTGGAAGACTTTAGGGGACGCCTATGGCCGGCAGTCAACGTCTTATGGCTGTTGATTCGACTTTCAAATATGGAAACTAAGCATACTAAACATGTTCGGATTCAGGATTTCCTTAAGGGTTTAATTCCGTTAAGGGGAGCAAAAAATGGGTGATCTTACGTAGCTTTCCGAAAAAAGTTATTGGTCGTATTAGAATACTTTAGTGGAGCCACCACCAGGCAATAACTACGGATCACAACAACTATGTGTGCTCCGACACTAACTTAGCTGGATTTAAATTACAGATAGATGATCGGAGTAGAACCTTGGGCTAAATTATAGGACATGTTGCAATTTAAAGCACAAGGTGCTAATTAATACGCAAATCAATCTTATTGCAATAATTGAACATGACCTAATTGATTATTACTTGGTATTCAAAAGTGAAATGCCTATAATGATAATCATTGCTGTACCTCTATCAATAATTGCAAAAAAAAACCTTCATTGTTTTATCTTTATTATGATATTTATTAGCAAGTGTAAATTGAAGGTAGGTATTGCGATGTAAAAGTACTCAGTGGCTCTACTAACTATATACAAATACATACATGGCTATATATAACTAGTACGACTTAAAAAGCGCTTTCAAAAATAAATTTGGAAGATCACCCCTGTATTTCCAGGCGCAGGCAAGGTATTCTTTTGTTTATGTAAAATCATGGTTTGAGATACAGAATGATTCAGGAAGGGCATGCCTTTGAACCTTTGCACCTCCCCTCCCTAAGCGCATTTGTAATCATTATGTAAAGTCAGAATGCGGATAGGGCAAAAAACAATTTTATTGTCGTTTAGTTGGGATTAATTTTTTTTTTAAACCTTTTTTGAATCACCGGCTTCCGTCTCGGTTTAACTAACCCTGCATTTTTATTTGAGGTCTTACATTACTTCTTTGCAGTCTTGTCAAGCCGTAACATCTATAAAACTTCTTGACGTCATTGCTCTCACATTTTATCAATGTGATATAATTGTATTATTATTATCAGTGGCATATGTTATCAGAATACTTGCGATTAATCCGCAGATTAAATACAATGAAGCTAAATTACCCAAACGGATATTGCTAATGTAATGTTAATAGCCTACTTGC
This sequence comes from Pheosia gnoma, assembly GCA_905404115.1. Taxonomy (NCBI): domain Eukaryota; kingdom Metazoa; phylum Arthropoda; class Insecta; order Lepidoptera; family Notodontidae; genus Pheosia; species Pheosia gnoma. The sequence continues at coordinate 9,971,655 of FR989903.1, forward strand.
GTCATGGAATGTATCAAATTGGGATGCGGATTACATTGTTGTTGGCTCCTATTTCATATAAATATCTTATCTTAGAGGGCCTTCGGCATAGGTCTCTCCCTCCTAAGATTTCTCCAATGGGATTTGACTAGTGTTATACTTTCTCCAGAACGGTCCTGCTGTTAGCTTTAATTCATCTTTCTATCATTTTGTGTCTTCCTCTGTTCCTTACCTAAAATAAAATACTTAAATAAGTTTGCCAGGCGATGTACCTAGGTATCTTTTTTAATCCGAGCAACTATCTGCCATCGTGCGTCAATTTCGTCATATCACTTTAAGTATTCGTTTGATAAAATAATGATAATAATTGTAATTAAAACTAATCAATTAAAGTGTATCATTTTACAGATACTTACTTATTCGTGAAAATCGTGCAATTTTTTTTTGCAAATCTTTGGATGGAATCTTTAACGTGTTGCGATTCGGTATTATATAAGTAACATACTCTTTGATTGGAATGGCTCCTACCTAGTACTTACAGTAGAGCAGTTTCAGCTGGTAATTTGATTGCTGGAAACATTGTCAATTCCAATAGGCATACATTAATCAATCATACAATCATGTAAACATTCTAAAAGAAAATAAATATTGTAAAATACAGATATAACTGATGCAGCTGTGGCTCAAGCACACTGCATTTAGTAGTAGGGTAAGGCCAACGTTAGCTTGTTCCGTCCCGCTCACACTAAAAATATTTATAAATAAGAAGAAGAGTGACAGCGTGCTTTCTCTATTACGTTGCAATTATATCAGGAGTTCCTGCAAGACACGGATTTGGGTCCACTGACTGATGTGTTCCAATTCGGCGCACCCTGGGCGGGGCGAAACCTGTCGCCTGGCTTGTAGCTTCCACCGCTTATACCAACACCATGGACAGAATATTCGACAACTCCAAGGCTAAGGCATGAATGTATATTGATTTTGAACTTCAGTGTACAGAACGATTTACGTACATGGAAATACCAAGCAATGTCTTTGGATTTACGTTCCCCGCTCGATAACAATATCCTCGAAATCTAAAAGACTTATCATACAATTAAGATTATGCCTAATAACAAACTAGTTGGGCCTCCTGGTGTCACTCGTGACGGCACTCGTGCGACATTTCCGCGTGTGCGCATGCGCATATGGATGCCATTATTTATATGTCATGCTTGAAATATAGAACTCTATCGTCTTCAATGACGATTCAATTCTATTATTATTCAAGAGTTATGATACGTTATAACTGTTTTGGGTATATTTTTAGTTCAATCTACAACAGCTTTGATACAATAGTTTGGTAAATAAGTTTAAAACACGTTGTCATGAAATTGTAAATGCATAAAATCTGAAGTTGTTACCTGACGTAATTATAGATAGAGTTGGTGATACAAACAAATAAACATAACGTCTATATACACTGTTTATAATATCAATACGATAACACGTCGATCTCGTTGACGATGTTTAATAAGTCTGTGCGGTCATTCCACGAGGGCACGTGCCAGCCAGCGCGTGCGCAGATTTGCCAATCACTTGTGTTACCGTTGCCATGTCGGAAGGTCGGCCCAGCAACGCGGACGCTCCGCGGCCCAGCTTTGGGAGGAAGGGTAGCCGCCCCACCAACAGAAAGGGGAGTGTGTTTGAGAAGCCGTTGGAACTAGATGATGTCTTGATCAACGAGCTCGGCCAGTTCGGCCGTTATCAGCTCTTCAACCTGCTCCTGGTGTCCATTCCGATTATCATGTCTGCGTTCATGAGCGAGTATATCTTCTCGGCCGCCGCTATACCGCACAGGTAAGATTTTTTTTCAAGACTTTTTTCCGGACGGTATACGTCTGAGAAGTCCACGACTTGGCTTATGTAGAGATTGACAAAGAGAGAGTCGAAAGTCTTGCAAAAGATTTCGGTCAATAGAAATTTGCACATTGATTGAAGAATATCTCGATAACCATTCTGTGCTTAGATTTCATTTTATTGTTCAAAATAAATATTTAAATGCCTCGCTCTAATCTGAACTTTTAACTCTTAGGTGTCGTGTCCCAGAATGCGGTGAGATTGGCAAGAATGAGGTCTTCGAGCCCGACTGGGTGCTGAACGCAATCCCGGCGAGCGGCGGAGGTTTCGCGAGCTGCCAGCGCTACGCTCCCGCAGGCGGCAACGGTACCCTGGACTACTGCCCCGCCAATCTGTTCCAGGCAAACACCGTGGACTGTGATGGCTATATCTACGCTAGAGATAACTCTGTAGTTTACGATGTTAGTATCGCATTATTTATATGGCTAGGTCCGAAAACGATAATTTCCATAATGTTAAAAACTATCGCTACGCTGGATTGGTAAAATAATCTCCTATTCCAGTTCGACTTGGGTTGTCAAGACTGGTTTCGAGCACTGGCGGGAACTCTGAGCAGCGTGGGCACGTTGCTGGTGCTGCCCATCACGGGCTACGTGTCGGACAGGTTCGGCAGACGGATGGCACTCGTCATCAGCGTGTTCAACCTGGCGCTGTTCGGCCTGATCAGAGCGTTCTCCACCAACTACGGCATGTACCTGGCCTTCCAACTCCTGCAGACCACTTTTGGAGCTGGCACTTTCAGTTCTTCTTATATTTTTGGTACGTAGCTCTAGAATGACAAAATTGTCTCCGCTTGCAAATTTGTAGCAATTGGTAATTGGTAGTCTATTTTTACGTTATTGGAATAGATGAGTTCTAAAGTGGACACCACGTGAATTCTGTGACCGATGTGCAGTGGGTTTCTTTTTAGCCGACTTCAAAAAAAGAGGAAGATCTCAATTCGATTGTAATTTTAATATTATGGTACTTATGTTATCCAATAGTTATTTATTAAATGCGATGGCTTTTAGGCTTGCCTAATAGATTCTGGTCACTGTAAGTTCTGAAACTATGGTTATACTTATATGATCTAATTACTTCAAGTTAAATAATATTATTATCATACAGTGGAGTTGTTTAAGTTACGATTATATTCTAATATTTACTTACAAGTATCAAAATCTAGTGCATGACAAACATTTACCAGTCCATTTACCAGGCATGGTTTGAGCGGGAAAATTGTGGCATCTAATCTCTTCCATAATAAAAAAAGTAGATTGGAACAATGGCTGACATATCTGTAGTAAAAAACCTTCCACGCTTATCAGCATAAACCTCTTATATTTATGAATTATATTATCTACTATCGAAAAAGCATACTTAACTAGGTATAGCTTAGCTTAGTTATAATCGAAATTAAAAAAATGCAACCTGGAAACTTGATGAACATTGAAGAAGTTGGGATTTGGAATCCGATAGCTGTTAAACCAAAAATCCTTCTCTTCCAGCTACGGAGTACGTGGGTCCAAAATTCCGAGTTTTGACAAGTGCGACATGCTCCACTATGTTCGCCGTGGGCCAGGTGGTACTCGGAGGCGTGGCCTGGGTCGTCCAGCCCTGGCGGTACATGATCATGGCCCTGCATATCCCCTGCTTCCTCATCATCTCCTACTACTGGATCCTGTCTGAGAGCGTGAGGTGGCTACTTTCCAAGGAGAAGTATGAAGAGGCGAAGGTGGCTCTGGAGAGAGTGGCTAGGTTCAACAAGAAGCAGATTAGCGAGAAGTCTTTGAATGCACTTATGTACCCACCACCGCCGCCACCGCAGAAGGTAATGGCTTTAGTTTTCTAGAAATGTATAGCTGTGTAGGTACAAATTAGACTGGAACATTATAAAGGACTAGCAATGCCGCGTCACTGCGTTGGTTATTTGGCTTATCAGGGGGTACCCCTCCATGTTCAAGATACAGTGAACTGATCTATTAACGTCTTCTCTTATTCCAATGCTAAATTATCGGTCGTTAATATTTCAGGACGAGAATGACCGTGGGCTAATCAGGACGATTTGGAGCTCAAATGTGCTTCTCCGCCGCGTGTGCACTACACCGATCTGGTGGATCACCACCACCTTCGTGTACTACGGGCTGTCCATCAACGCCACGAGCCTCTCCGACACCATGTACCTCAACTACATCCTGACTTGTGCTATTGAGATCCCTGGATTCTACACTGCTGTGCTCATCTTGGACAGGATCGGCAGGAAACCCACTTTGTCCGGAGGATTCCTGTTCAGCGCCGCCTGCAACATTGCCTTCGCTTTCATTCCTAATGGTTAGTATTCTTTGAAGGTGATCGTGTCTTGAAGCATAATGTTAAAGCAAACTGACTTTAGGGGATGAGTTCGAATTGGAATATCGCGAGAATTTCATTCAAATTGTCATTCTCAATTATGAAGTCGTCGACAGGATTTTAAAAGAGTTTATAGTTTTATCCTCGTATTGAGGGGAGGCCCGTGCCCAACAGTGGGACATTAAAAAGAGCTGGTATTATTATTATAGTTTTATACGATAGTTGCTCTTTAAGGTAGTATCTCGCTTGGTCACGTCGGGAAATTTAATATTTCGATGATTTTCGTTTTTTTTTTTAAACATTTGTTCGATAGCCGCGAGACGCGGTTCCCTATCCTTTTCAGCCTTAGCAGGGAAAATGTACATAATCCTCTTAATAATGAGAATTTTATCAAATATTATCGCGTATAATCACTCGATCGCTTTTAAACCTTAATCGTTGTTGATGATAACGCGCGATATGTACCTGTTATGTTAATGATCTCCCGAGTTATAGGATTAAGCAATGTATAAATTAAAATCCAATTTATTCGCTATTAGCTTGGTCATAACAAATTAATGGGAATGTATAAATAACCGCTTGTTGACCGGCCGCGCAACCTCACGAAGCAACAGCGGACGAGGTGGTTATAGCAAGAATGTAGTATATCTATCTAGTTATCTCATAAAGCCCTTTTTTCCGCTGGGAAATGCATTTACGCATACCGCCCAAGCCCGGAGGAGCTTGGACGATTATGTGGGGCTCCTGGACGAGTCCAGACTACCCACTAAAACCCAGCGCCGCCCTCTCTGCCTATTGTGGGGCGCCACGGGATCGCTCTACGAGCACACTACCGTGGCGATCTCATAAAGCCCTACGTTAATGCCTTAACCTATCTTCTATGAAAATATAAACTCGGATTTTAAACCACGAAATTCTACACATCAATCATTGATATTATCCTCCGCACCTTAGATCTAGCAGTCCTCCGGCTGGTGATATACCTGCTGGGCAAGTTCGGCATCTCAGTGGTGTTCACGTCGCTGTACCTGTTCACCTCGGAGCTGTACCCCACGCAGTACCGGCACAGCCTGCTCGCCTTCTCCTCGATGATTGGCCGCATCGGATCCATCACCGCTCCTCTTACGCCTGTGCTTGTAAGTATATCGTATCATAAACGGTCATATGCCAATCTATTTGGTTCGGCTTCCACTGAATCTGGGGTGCGTTTCAGTAAAGTTTTCTCACCAAAAATGTATACACATGTGTGCAACAACTGCTAATCAATATTTCAGTTGCCCAAGCACCATATTTCTACATTACCGTATAATGTATTCGCTTCGCTCACACCATGATGGCATAATTTTTCGACGATACGATTGTTATCACATTGAAATAGGCACACTGAAATAGAAGCTTTGGAGGGGCCTCAACGTGTTTTTCTGTATCCTTGCAGGCGGACTACTGGGAGGGTATTCCCTCAGTCATGTTCGGTGCTATGGGCATTCTCTCCGGCATCCTGGTGCTCACCCAGCCCGAGACCCTCGGCACCAAGATGCCTGACACCCTCGCCGAAGCCGAGGCCATCGGCACGCCGGAGTCCAAGATGCAAAACAGTTGATTTTAGTGCAACTCACAATAAAAGACAGCTGAAATCGTGTGTGATGATGATGGGAATTGTTGGATTAGAAGTATTGATGTAGTATGAAAGCTTTTCACATACCGTTAGGTTAAAATAAGCATGTGCCATCCCGCTCACATCATAGATCTTATAATTAAGAATGACCGAGACAGCATGCTTTTTCGATGACGATACGCTTACTTTTTGATGTTGGTAAGTTTTCTTATTGGTTGAGTCGATATCGCGCAGCATTTACTACGTGATCAGAGTAAAGGTAATTTAAAGTAATGGTGGAAATGTATGGCTCTATACATTCAGAGAAGTAAATTTTTGTAGTTATAATATAATATCATATCGTCAGATGAATACATCAAGTATACGGTCCCACACTAAGCAACGCTTGTATTATGGGTACCGTACAATAGACTGGGGCGATCCCAGTATATAATACTTATCTAAATATAAAACATCCATGTCTCAGATGCATACATTCGTGCTCGTACACAAAGTTTGTCCCTACCAGGAATCGAACCCGAGACCTGCAGCAAAATAACAAGGGTCACTACCCACTGAGCTAATCAGCGGCGCTAATTCACGACGGTACGTACTAAGAATTTGGGTAGGAAAACATCATGCAATCAATTTGTTTAGTAAGCTTTTATGGTGCTAGTGACGGTGATTTTAGGAAGAAACGGGTAGGTATCAATTTATCCAAATTATTGTTAATCTACTTTGTTGTCAAATATGTGTACCTTGAAAGGTGATAATAGGATAAGAAGCATGTACGTCACGCGTTAATGACACGAATACAAACTTATCGCAGTCAGACCGATATTTATTCATTTCAATGTCGACTGAAGGAAAATATTCGTGGTCCACGAAGGCTACTCATATATCAAGCCACAATCTGAACTAAAACGCCATAATCACACCTGTAATCCCTAAATGGGTGGGCAGTGTGAATTGCAGTGCGTCCAAATTTCGCCGATGGTATTTGATGCAAATGTTGAATCAGATTCGCATATGAAATAGAGATGCGAGCCGGAGTTGAACCTGCACACCTTGTTTCCAACACAAGCTTTCGAACAACTGATTACAACGATGAAACATACATTTACGGAATAGCGTTGGTACCTAGCTAACTATAGGTATTTTGTAATGTAATGTGTCATACTATATCATAATAAGCCCTGTATAGTATCATATTTATTTATTTCTAGATGTTGCCCGCGGCGCCGCCCGCGCTACTATAGATATAGCTCTGGATACCTACTCCTAATAACAATAGCGCGATGAAACAGCTTATTCTTTGCACTCAGCGATAGTGTAGCTTTCTATCAGTCAATAGTAGGGGAGCCCAAGCGGGGATTTCGGGATTTACTAAAGCGCGGCAGATTAATATACAGGGGGATACCTTGTACCCGGTTAAGTACCTCCACAAAACATGAGGCCCATATATAAGGCCGCCCGTGAAGGATACAGGATCAGATTAGTAAAAAAAAATTGACCATCAGAAATTCTCGAGCGCGTCAGATTAAGGTAGGGTGAGTTAATTACATCCTAAAAAGTGTATATTCCACTAATCTGACAATTTGAGAGTGACGTAAAAAAAGGGGAGGGCAACAAAGTTGTAAAAAAAAACGTCATCTCGACATTCTCGAGCGTAGCTAAATTTTTTTTTATTTTGAAGGAAATAATTCAAGAATAATGAAAAATATATAATCTGACGATTTCCGCAAGCCGAAATAACAAAAATTCGTCGATAAAGTTAAATGCGTGCAGCTGCGTGATGCCTACATTTCCTTCTCCGCGTTTCTATTCCTCTCTCACTCTTTCTCTATCTATTACTCTCTCACTCCGTCCCCACTCTGGTTTCTGTTGCCATGACGCCATCACAGCTGATCATAAAGACTCGTTCGTGGCATACTGTTTACAACGTGTTTCCAACGTTTTGGCTTTTTTTGCTATTTTAATATTATTTGTGTGAATTAAAGTTTATAAATATTTAATATGAGTGATATTCATTTAAAATGTGTATTTTGTGGTGAAAGTACCTTACAAAAAACAATCAAATTTACGGTAGAAACATTATTCTACTAAAAAAGCATACACTTATTTATTTGCATGCTATTTCCTGAGCTTGAAAGTGGTTTTTTTGGAATAACTTTTAACCGGCTTTATCGATCAACTTCAAAAACTAATCCGCCTTTGAGCTTGAAAAACCACGTCGATCGCCACCAAGCTGGTCAAAAGCGGTTGATTCGTTCGAGAGATATCGTGAACGAAAGAAACCCGAAAAAGTGTTTTTTCGGGATTACTCCGAAATTTGTGGCTCGATCAATTAAAATTGCAAAATTACTTATGAGGATGATAAAACTGCGTCGATTGGTTGCGAAAATTGGTTGATCCATTCAAAAGTTATTGCGGTTTGAAAATTCCAAAAATAGTGTTCTATGAAACTTCTATCAGACTTTCGAGCTGGGAGAGCTCAAATGCATAGAAATATTATTTCTTTGAACTCAGCGAGCTCAAAATATCACATAAATTATATTTTGAGCTCAGAAATGTCATAAGTACAATTTTAAGCACCCAGGAATGGAATTAGCGGGAAGTTGCAGGGATGGCCTTTAAGGTGAACCGTTTTTCTAATTTTTTTTTGTCAGATCAGGCAAATCCCTCTAGATAATCGTCAGATTATGAGACAGTACGTTTAGAACATAAAGATGAACCATATATATCTTAATCTGACGCGCTTGAGTATTTCAAAATGGCGAATTTTTTTTGCACATTATGAAAATGGCCGCGAGTTTGCGTCCCATCGAAATCGTCAGATTAGTGAATGAGAGCTTTTTTTTGGTGCACTTAACACTCCCTTAGAAAATCTGACGCGCTCGATTAATTTTTTTTTTTTTTCATTTTCAACCCTTAAATACAACCACCCCCATCATGCAAACGATCAGATTAACATACGTACATTATTAAAAATACGTAGGACATTGATGCTATCAATATCTGACGCGCTCGAAGATGTCCATGCAACAGTTTTTTTTTACAAATTTAAAAATCTATAGCCGCTTCCCCCACCGATGTAAAGGTATATATCATATAACATTTTTTTCTTCTTATCATCTAAGCTTTGCATCCCAATAGGTCTCTACGACGCTCGAGTAAATCCCCATTTAGCCTCGTGGGCTCCCCTACTACAAAGAGTTATCAGAATTGATGACTAGTTTCGGAGATGACCCGCTACAAACTTACATCTTTACCTCTATAATATTTGTATATTTAAGCAAGCTCTCTTAGATAATGTACATATTGTATTAAGATACAAAGTGTGATTTATATTCATTACCTACATTGTAAGATAAATAATTATAATAATGAATAAAGACTTCATGTTGTTTTATAATTATGTTTGTCCGCTGTATCATTGCAGTTAGCGCATCATTATTAGGAAATTTTCTACCGCGTGCGCGTCTTTGAAATAATAAAATTGCATAATTAGAGAAGAATGAAAAATTAAAACATCCATATCGGTCTAAGTAGTTTCATGGAGAAACGTAATCTCTTACACACACAGTATACATAACAATCAACCCAGTGTAAATAATCAACCCAGTGTAAATAAAACTATTATACATAACAATCAACCCAGTGTAAATAAAACTATTATACATAACAATCAACCCAGTGTAAATAAAACTATTTTTAAAGATTCTATCGCGTTTATTTTGCGCGAAACGTCGGGAACGTAAAAACAAAAAATAAACGCGATGGAATCTTTAAAAATAGTTTTATTTCGCGTAAATATAAGAAATCAACCCAGTGTAACTTAAATTAATTTAATTTCATTGCTGGTCAAGCTAAACTTTATCTACTATATGCTTTAGGTAGTTACAAAATGCTCTATGTCGCAAGACACAGACCCTCGTCTAGTTTAGAGCCCCAAACTGGCAACATAACTATTACGTTAGGTACCTACTAATGTTAACTTTTTATAATTAGTAGGTTGAGAGTAAAGACCCAATGCTTAATACCTATATCACGCAATGGGTTACAGTGGTACAAGGCATACCTGATTAAAAATATATTTTTGCTCCAAGTCCTACCCTGCGGCTCAAAATCTTAACAATAAACTGTTTTCCAATATAACTTGCTATTATTTTTTTTGAAGGCGTTACAAGTAAATTTTACTATAAACTGTTGGAAGACAAATTTGTAGTTCCACTCGTAAAGCTGCTAGCTCTAAGATGGTAAAACTGCTCACATACAGCATACCTCCTGTCTCGTTCTCACGCTGATGTAGGTAAATAAATTCTTGTAAACCACAGAACTTATTAAATACTCATAACTTACAAGTATGGTATCACCCAAATAGGAGTCAGCTGTAGGCGATTAAAAAAACGCAAAGAAGCAAAGTACTCTCAACTTTGACAAATCACGACACATTTAATTATTATAGGTAAGTCAAAGTCAAATCATTTATTTCGTATAGGCCTACGGGGGCACTTACAAATTGTCATTACATTGTTTTTTTTCTTAAGTACTTACCTATAAACAATTATTGTATTAATTAGGTACATAAAGATATTATCAATCAAAACCATGACAAGTTTTACTCTAGCGATATCTTGCAATAATAAACCAAGACATAATTCACCATCGCACAGACTCAACGACAAGAACTTCTACTTTAATCAAACAAATTTATAAACACAGTTAAATTGGTTTGATCATGCCGTAAAAAATAATTTCCATGTACTTATAATGACACTTTTAGTTGTGTCACTGCCAAATTACTTTGAGCGGTGGTGTCGTTAACTATTCATCGTGTCTATATAACACCTCTAAGGGTGTATTGTTGTCAGAATGAACGAAAGTGTATCCGTGTTAACTAATGATAAAACCGACTAGATAAAACAAAGCATGTTTATCTATCCAATCCATAAAAAGAACATACCAATTTTAATTCCTGTAGCTGTATAAAAACTTTCAGGACATTACTGTGACTTCACCGTTCACAAACACTGCGCCCGCGCCGCCCCGCACAGATGCATTCGAAGCTATTACTGGTCGCTGTCACGCCGAGGAGTCTCGCGGCAGCGACCACTGAGATTGAGCGCACTAATCCCTGAATTATCTGATAACGCTTCAAACCTGTCAATATAACGAGTGCCTAAGTCGCTGGTCCGTCAGCGCGATATTAGCAGCGACTGCACATACCAGTGTACTACACACTAGCTCACCTACTCCTTCACCATGGCCGCGAGCCAGCACAGTGCTGCCGGCAGGAAGGCGAGCGTCCCTGAGAAGGCACTAGACCTCGACGATGTGCTGGTCAACGAGCTCGGCCAGTTCGGCCGCTACCAGTTGTTCAATCTCCTGTTGGTGGCAATACCAACTGTTATGTCTGCGTTCTTGAGCGAATATATATTTTCGGCTGCGGCTATACCACACAGGTAATCTTCGTAATCATTCTAATTCCCTTAATAGTTATTACAAAATAACTGGGTCTAGCCTGGGTGCCGATAGTTCCATTATTTGACCCAGGGTCTCAAACAGGCAGATTGCAGTGAATATTGGTAATCAGAAAAATCTGGATAGACCGCGGTGGTCAACCTGATAATAAATAAATATTGGTATCAGACCTGGGAGAAGAAGATTATATTTTAGTTTGTTTTATATATTTCTGATGTTTTGATAAACTCCCCAGATGTCGGGTCCCAGAATGTGGAGAAGACAGCAAGAGTTCATTATTCGAACCAGAATGGGTGCTGAATGCCATCCCAGCGACCGCCAGTGGGTTCTCGAGCTGCGAGCGCTTCGTGCCCAGCGGCAGTAACGGCACTCTGGACTTTTGCCCCGCCAACCTCTTCCAGAGCCAAACCAAGGATTGTCAGAACTTTGTCTACGCCAGGGATAATTCCGTCGTATATGATGTAAGCTATATTAATTTAAAAGTCACTAATACTATTTTCTATGTTGACTCAACGAATAGTTCTCCGTGTTCTTGTTCGGTCTGGTAAGTTGTTTGTGCAAGATTATTATTATTATACATCACTATACAAAGAGTGAGTCATTAAAGACATCCTATCCCTAAAAAATTGGACTTCAAAAAAAATAAATAATATAAATAGCACGATGAGTCTGCAGAAATCCCAGCTGCATTAATAAGGACTATATTAATTCAGTTCGACCTGGGTTGCCAAGAATGGCTTCGAGCACTAGCGGGAACTCTGAGCAGCGTGGGCACCCTCCTGGTGCTGCCCATCACGGGCTACGTGTCGGACAGATTCGGCAGACGCGTGGCGCTCGTCATCAGCGTGTCCAACCTGGCGCTGTTCGGCCTGATCAGGGCCTTCTCCGTCAACTACGGCATGTACCTGGCTCTGCAGTTAATACAGTCTACCTTGGGCGCGGGCACGTTTAGTACTTCCTATATTTTTGGTAAGTAGATAGGTACCCTTATTTTCGATGTATTAACATCCTTAAGGTCCTTAATGTCGTGGAGAGCGTCTTAATTGTACTTTTATTTTGGTTTGATAATTTTATTAGGTACGCTCTGTAAATGCCTAATTATCTATAACCTTATAGTTACTATCTTGAGGACGTGCAACAAATATAAACAGAATAGATTTTTAGCTGTCAATTAATTAATTGATTAATTTATATACAGATAACTGATTAGCAACTAATTAGTTGTAAATAAACCTTGATTATTGACGTAATCCTATCTTATATATATATATCTATCTATCGATCGATTTCATTGAACATCCATAAACTGATTGACCTAATTCTTAATATTTCAGCTACTGAATATGTTGGTCCCAAATACCGTGTGCTCACGAGTGCCACATGCACATCGATGTATGCTGTGGGCCAGGTCATCGTGGGCAGTGCCGCCTGGCTCATCCAGCCCTGGCGGTACATGATCATGTCACTACACGTGCCCTGCTTCCTCATCATCCCCTACTACTGGATCCTGTCAGAAAGCATAAGATGGCTACTGTCGAAGGGAAAATTTGATGAGGCAAAAGAGGCCTTGGAGAGAGTAGCGAGGATCAATAAAAAGGAAATCAGTGAGAAGTCAATGCACGCGTTGTTGAACCCACCGCCGCCGCCGAAGAAGGTAGTTTGAGACACTTTATTGTTGAAGCAAAATATTAATTAACAAAATCTATCCCTTATCTTGAACTCTGCTCTCAATATATATTTTTTTTTATTACATTATAGGCAAGTATTTGATCTCGATCTCACCTGATGGTAAATGACGATGAGATCTACGATGGAGCATACTTGCCTAGGTAGGAAGGCGGCAGTAGATCGAGACGCTACATTCACTAGGCACATGCAGCGCAAATGATCCGACCCGCCATCCATGAATGGCAACACCGAACATCATGCCGGAACACGGCTAGGCCGCTTGGCGACATGGCTTTGTTCAGTGGGTGGTGACTAACCACGGCCGAAGCCTACCACCAGTAGAGTTGTCACCTAGTTGGCACCACCCAGGGTCACGTGTAGGGTATCACGAGGGTATTTAATTCTCCTACGGACGAAGGTGACTCGACCCCAAAAATATATAATTCCGCTAAAGTTTTCTTTAATCCACTTGTTCGTTCATCGTATTTTAGCAGATTTAAATATAACCAATTTGGCCCCAAACCATATAACCAATTCATAAAATTTAATAGGAGGAAAATGAAGACGAGCCAGGCTTGATCAAAGCAATCCTCCGCTCGCGCGTGCTTCTCCGCCGCGTGTGCACTACACCGATCTGGTGGATCACCACCACCTTCGTGTACTACGGGCTGTCCATCAACGCCACCAACCTCTCCGACACCATGTATCTCAACTACATCCTTACAGTTGCCATTGAGATCCCTGGCTTTTACACAGCTGTGCTGACTTTGGACAGGGTTGGAAGAAAGGCGACGCTGTCTGGTGGATATCTTTTCAGTGCTCTTTGCAACTTCCTGTTTGCATTCTTGCCAAATGGTTCGTACTATTTTTGTAAATATTTCATACTGTTTCTGAAGGTATTAAGTTTTCTGTGGTTTTAACGTTATCAGTTGAATTTGTATAGTCTAAAAGCTTGTAACTGCATTATATGATTTTGTCACAGATTTGACGAACACACGGCTGATCGTGTATCTACTTGGCAAGTTCGGTATTTCGACAGTGATGACGTCACTGTACCTATACACTTCGGAGCTGTACCCCACGCAGTACCGGCACAGCCTGCTCGCCTTCTCCTCAATGATTGGCCGAATTGGATCTATCACTGCTCCTCTTACGCCCGTGCTTGTAAGAATATTGAAATACTCGAGAAAAGAACAGGAGATATTAAACGAGAGATAATGGATTACGCAAAAATAATTCCAACATCTGGAACTTGAAGAGAAACCTTTTATAGGAATTGAAAGATGCGACTTGCATGCTACATGTGTGTGGAAAACACAACCATTACCTTTCGAAATTTTCACTGATATTAAATGATTCTTATTTGTTCCAGATGGTGTACTGGGAAGGTATCCCAGCAGTTTTGTTTGGCGGAATGGCTGTTCTCTCCGGCATCCTGGTGCTCACCCAGCCCGAGACCCTCGGCACCAAGATGCCTGACACCCTCGCCGAAGCCGAGGCCATCGGCACGCCGCAGTCGAAAGTGCAGAGAAAATGATTCTCATAACGTTTGGGATATAGGAAGAACATTGGTGTAGGCAATGACAGCAGTGATTTGAACCTTGTAGGATACACTTTATATATTTTTTATTAGTTTTTACATACAGTAAACCCGAGTCTCCGTAATATATGGCGTAATGTTCATGTTATCCGGCCATTAATTATTTTGCTTTACATTGTCTTTACGTCTATAACTAGTGCTTTGCCTTCGGCGTATAATTGTGTGTCATGCTACTTATCATAATGTGTTTATACGTCTATCTCTTTGATAGTTAGATCAAGGACAGCAGCATTTTCAAGGGACTAATTTTGAACCAATTACCGGATATTGTACTATCAACCATATCCATAGGACTTACCTTTTATATTTATTTGATTTTAGTAAATCTGTCATTTTGTGGAAGATAGGTTAAGATACTTATAAGTTAATTACAAGGTAACGTGTTTTGGATATAATTTGAATGATACCTAAGTACTCGTACTTAGATATGTGATTTATAAATCAAATGATAATTATGTTGATTTTCGATCACTGAGTAAGTAAGTTTAAATTAGTTTATTCTTTGTGCTGATGCACTAGGCTAAGCCGGTAAATAATGTTGAACATTTGAGTCTGTAAGAATTATATTGTACCGCATCAACCCTGGCCCGAAGCAAATTTTAGGATGGAGCGAGATCCAATTATGGCGCTCCCCTTGCTAATAATAATATATACCAGTTGTGCGTGCAAGCATGGAACTTGGAAGATCTAGAAAACATCTTTAAGCTCTAAATAATTTGTCGATTAAAAACAGCCATGCATCGTTGGCACTGCACTGTTTTCAAGAAATAGTTGCTCTAGATTGACTTACAAAATATGTAATTTAATTTATTTGAACCACTGAGGCGCCCGCTGGGACCTGGCGACCGCTCCGTTTGCCTTATTGGAGGGCTGGCTTTGTACCTCATTAGTTGTATTGCTCTCTGAGTTTAATTATACTTATTCATAATTTTATTACGTAGTAAACTAGTGGATTAATCAAAGTAATGTTGATTATTTACCCTATTCATACTTTTGGTACCTACACGTAGTAAACTTGTTTTATTATTTACCTATACCCCGCACAGTTATGGTTAGTTCCCAGGAATTTGCGGTTCCTAGCCTGATCTTGACAACACCACTAGTACTTAATTTCATGTTTGATGCGTGGCATATGGATGTTCACAAAGTTATGTTATGTGTAAGTATTTGGAGTAAAAATAAAACAATGTTTGTATATAAATAACCTATGTTAAAAATTTATAAAACTTTTGTAATTAACTGTACAAATAATCCGACGCAGAGATTTATTACATTTGATATATATGCGCACATTAAAAGAATTATTGATAGATATGCATCCGCACAGACTCCTCTAGTAGACATCTTCAATGGCCACTCGCTCCACATCTTCATATTTGATGAAGAGCTTAGAAATACAATCATATACACAGAAACACGATATAATTATTTATGGCCTCGTCTCTGCATATACACATATGTATTATACACTACATTCATACCAAATATATATTCGACTACTTTATTTATTCAAGTGGCGGGCGATGATATTGTACAGTATCTTTAGAATTAATCTCTCACAAACGATTGCCTCACTAAATGATAATAATACGATTAGAAATAGATAATTAATAATACAAAATTAGAAACTAGGTAGTCATTTTATAAAATCAGCAAATGTAGATTCATCAGATTCATAGGCCTGAGCCTAAATCACAAGTAATTCTATCATCAATATCTTATAATACAGTACCTATTATTTTAAATCAGTAAGTACCTGTAGGCAACACGTCATCCTTGACTCATCGCTTAGCATTCCCAAATGATCTTATACACTATCTTGTCGTCTAGAAATGTTTGTTCTTCGAAATTATCTCATAATTCCAACACTTAACTACTGTCAATGTTACACTTTTATCTTCAACCAGCGAATCCTTTTCCAAAATTACTTTTTCCTTATCACAATTTACCCAAATATAAAACGTCACATGTCCAAATTACGATCACTGCGACTCCTTGTCCTCACTCGCGGTCTGAGTTTGGTCGTTCATAGGATTAGCTGGCGTAGTTGACATCCTGTCAAGGTTTTCCGCATCCGTGACATCCTCGGGCAGTGCCGCGTGGCTGGTGTCAGGTAGCAGTAGGGCTAATAGTGCCGGCCCTAAGGCTACGACACCAAACAACATGCTCGGGAGTCCAGACATGTATTTATCCTGGAATATAACCAGTTCTAGAATGTACTGTACGTACTGTGGAGATCTTTTATTATTCTAAACCTATTAACAATCACCAATCATCATGGACCATTTACTGATTAGGCCAAAGTGGTCTAATAACTTATTTCCAGCCAAGAACAACACAACAATAATTCAAACAACTCACAAGTAGAGGTGCTTGAGGCGCGAGCACAGAGCCGATCCTGCCAACACAGTTGGCGATGTTGGTGAGGGAGTTGCGCGATGTGGTGGGGAACACCTCCATTGCCACCACTTGCATGGAGAACACGCCATAACTGCTGCACATCTTACCAACTAGGTAGAGCGCCACAGATGCCCACCAGATTGCTATGGACAACATGACAACATCGAACAAAGCTATTAAAACTGAAAGCTAATATTAAGCACTTAAAAGACTGATTAGTAAAACAAGAACTAGGTGAGATGGTGGAGCCTAATTTGATAACCAGGCTGAGAGAAGAGGACGAATCATGATAAATGAAACGCAAGCGTGACAAAGGAAAACATTGCGAGATAGCGCATTTAACAATACAAATAGGCCTAAGTTTAATATACTCACATTTAGGAATAAAAGCGGACGCAATAAAAAACACACAACACAACGTGTAGGCGACACAAATTGGCGCTTTCCTGCCAAACCTAGTGAGTGTCAGTGCAGTGATGATCCTGGTCGGTACGGACACCAGCAGAAGAGCTGAGAAGTTCAGGTACTTGTTCCCGGAGACAGTGGTGGAGTTGATGATGGTGCCGTTGTAAACAAAGGTGGAGCAGATGAAGCAAGCGGCGATCAAGGTGACGCGGAGAAGCATAGTCCTGGAACGGAGCACGGAGAGGAGGTGCGGGCTTTCTGAAGGAAGGCTTTCGCTGACCTGGAATTGTATATAGAGACTTTTAAACTTTTGGCGAACGAAAACCGCTTGCGATGTGAGCACATATCAATGTATCCGTGAAATTATATCACCTTCGTCACATCCAGATGTTTAAACATGTTTATGTATGCAGGTAAAAATACTTTTTTATCATATTTCAGGATCATTCTCGGTCACTATGCCAAAAAGTCATCGGTACACACAGATCAATATTTGATAATCAATATTATATAGTCGCACATTAGTGTCGAATTGTGTCCGGATCTAATATAAACAGCACACATATTGTGTGATACTACATCGCCGTACACATCGCATTTTTAAAAAGAGGAGCATGTTTTAACCTATTCGATAAAATATTTGTCATCCATGCGTTAGCAGTAGGTAATCATGAGCGTTTCAGCCCATTTAGATAGACTAGGGATACATTGAAATTTAAAGCATATTTCCAGTTAAAAACAAATAAGTACTTCTATAAATTAAATAAAGGTAAAATATACCTCATCAGACTTATTCCTCCGCTCAGTAATCTTAACCAGCATCATCTTAGCTTTATTTGAGAGCTGTATGTTATTTATCTTAGCTACTTTATTCAGCACTCTGACCGCTTCATCCTTCTTATTATGTGCCAGCAGCCACCTCACGCCCTCGTCTACCAGGAATATATAGAACACGACCACTAAAAGGGGTGCGTATATAGCCCTCATCATGTGTCGCCAGTAAGGCACCTTCCAGGCGATGAGGCCGAAGAAAGCGCTGCCGAAGCTTGATAGGATGTCCGATATGCACGAGAACACGACTCGACGCTTTTGACTGACGGTTTCAAGAGCTGGCAGGAAAGAAACAATATAACATACAATATTTTATATAAACTATTATATTTTTATATAAACTGGAATAAATGGAGCATTTTTCGTGGAATCGAGTCTAACTAGAACAAGTATACTATTTCGTTTATTAACAATGAATGTTGCAGCTGTGCAAAGAGAGCATTTATAGTATCAAAGAAAATCCGAAAAAAAAAAATTTTACCGTCGCGTCTGGTTTCCCTCTCAGAAACACGGGAAATCTTGTATTTAATTACGTGTTGATGACGCTATAAGGATAAATGGAGCTGACAAATCCACTATTACGTGCGCTGATCAATTACGTAGCATTGGGAAGCTGCAGTCTCCCACGGTTTTACTGATTTAATGATTCTGGGGTTTTCTGCCATGAGTCCTATACTAACTAAGTGTGAAGAAAATAAACCACTCCTTTAAATACAAGTTCAATTACAGGTTAGTCTAGTCGTTTAAGCATAGGTAGATGGCTCAACCCTCTGAACCGATTTCTTTCTGCATTTTTTAAAAGGGTCACTATGTTTGGGACCATACAATTGGAGTGTTTAACTGGCAATAAAAGTACTTCAATTTTTAAAAGGTAGTTTTTACAAATGCCTGTATTAAAGCGCAGGACAGGTACTTAGTATATCTTGCGTAACGAAACACTTATATCATAAATTTATCCATATATTATGTTAACGGGAGGAAGATAAAATAAGGCGTTTCCTTACACAAGACCATGGAAGCGTTGCCATATCCTAGTGCTGTCTCCAGAAACTCCAGCACCAGCAGCATCCAGTAGTTCACTGAGAAGGACTTGATGAGCCCCGCAATGCCCACCACCAACGGCGTGGATACTATGATCACCTTGCGACCATACCTGGCGACCAAAAACATTAGGATAATATAAAGATTTCAGTTATAAGGTGACATATTGAAGAACAGGTAGTCAGTTGATAATTCTGAAAGTATATAAGATTAGGTGCAAAAAATTACGTATAAATAGTGCAACTTGTATCCAGGAAATCGATAACAGTTTTATAGATTAAACTTCCACCTGTAAAAAATAAATTTCATGAATACTTTTAAACATAAGGGAAAGTTCAGAGGTTGCAAAGTGCTAACCCTTTCAAATGTACCAATTCTCTTTTCGTCTCTAAACGTATAAACCTAGCCTTGACCACCACACCTGTAAATAGTTTACCATTCGAATGTAAATCCCACTAATATTATAAATGTGAAAGTTTGGATGGATGGATGGATGTTTGGATGATGTGAAATTTGGCACAGAGATAGTATATAGTCTGAAAGAGCACATAGGCTACTTTTTATAGGTTATAGGTGGGTTTATCGAGGTATCGATCGCGCACATACACGTCATATCACTTTCAAGTCTACCTGCTCAGGGGGTTTCAGTGTAGGCTGCTTGGCTCACTGCACCGGGTTTGGGGTTCGATTTCCGACAAGTCAACTTTCGGAAACGGACTAGTATGGGGATCTATCATCACACGCAGTTCATAGTACGGCCCTCACGGTAGTGATTTATTTCTTCATAAGACTAATGCGATACAAACCTATCTGATATCAATCCCGATACCACAAAGGAGAAGACCAGCCCCAGGTTGTGGACGGTTCCAATCAGCGTCCTCTTCCATGGTTGGCAGCCCAGGTCAAACTGAAAACATGGAAACAAGACCCATTAAAATTTCAATTGACGCTTGCATCCTTTCAATGGACTTTCGGAACAAACGCAGATAAGTAATTAAATACGAAGTTTTGAAATTTGTTTTCAAGTTATGGCTTAGTATTTCAGGGGGGACCTGAACGATGTTATTAGTAGGCCGAACGTTGCCATGACCATCGCTCCGTCATCGCACAATAAACACCATCATCTGGTGTGTTTACAGACAATTTGCGCGCTGTCGTGCGTGAAGCCCGTGAACTTGGTACGGACAATAACCGCTATTTACTAACCAACATGTACATAACATGTCACTGCATTGTATTAACTAAATAATGGAACTTCTGAAAATTATCTTTGTTTCTAAGTAGTGTGACGTCACAAACATTTTTGGTGACTAATTGTTCACCACGTTTACCTCAAAATCGAAGGCGGAGGTTTGAAATGACTGTTTTGTGTCACCGTTCTATATTATTGGTTCTTAAGGCTTTTGATTTATAAACACACAAAGTATAAGTAAACATGCCAGAAGCACTAGTAAGCTACTGTAATGTAATGAATTTGGATGTTGGCGTTACGTCTATGTAGATACAAAAACAGGACAGATATAAAAACAAACAGATAGACGACGTACAGAAAAATATCACATAAGTTATTTTTTAATATTCAATTTGCCAATACGACCATGTTACAGATTGATGGCCTGATTAGCACAGTTGGTAGTGTCTCTGCTTTCTGTGCCGAGGTTCCGGGTTCGAATTCTGGTAGGGACAATCTTTGTGTGATGAGCACAAATGTTTGTAGCCGCGTCATGGATGGTTAATATCTAAATAGGTATTGTATACTGAGTTCGCCCCCAGTACATTGTATGGTACCCATAATACAAGTGTTGTTTAGAGTGGGACCGTATAATTGGTGTGTTGGTCTGCCGATTTTTTATTTTTTTATTTGCAATGTGCCGCCACGCATATTACAGCTCAATTAGGTACTAAAAGCAATTTATGTATAAATAAAGTATTCTCTACAAGAATGACATATTAAGTACTTACTTCAGCAACAATACTATTGTAATCCTCATAAACGATCTTCTCGCACGGCATCGTTTTGTTCCACGAAAAGTTATCAGCGCTGCATGCGTATGGCCGGTTTTGTTCGGTGGCGTTACAACTAGCCCCACACGTGGGCGTCATTCTATAGCAGGACTCAGTAATATTGGTGAGAGCGAACGGCGTCCAGGACGCGTTGAAGGTGCTATCTGTTGACTCGCATTCGGGGACTTCGCATCTGGAATAATGGAGGGAATATCATAATGATTGATAAACTATCAGAGTGTAGCCTACACTAGTTGATTTCTCAGGAATGTGAAGATCTAATGTTTCAAAAAAAAATTCTTATGTAAATATGGGAGCATGTAGCTAAACGTCTACAACTATCCAACGCTTTCTAGCTACTAGAGCTGCAGCTCAAAACACTTCATAGAAGCCCACGTGTCACGTTGCACGCATTGCTGGAAGCATCCTCCACGGTGTGTTCGCCGGTTCCTCCTCACGGCACGAAGTTTGTTTAATTGTGAGAAACGCCGCCGCCGCGCCGCGCCGCTGAACCAAAACATGTGAACCGACTAGTTCCGGTCAAATATTATGACACATGCGTTTTGTGATGCAGAAGAATTCAATGGATAAAAATGTCGTTTTAACTTTCATAATTTTTGGTATTTACGCGTACGTAGCAACTAACTGAAATTATTTATATAGACATATTATTATTATATAGACCAAAGAAAATCATAGGTTTTCTTTAGCTGTTGCTCCGCGCAGAAGTCGAACTTAAGTGTATCCATAGGATAAGTGCTCACAATACGTTAACTTTGTAGTTTTTGGATTTGACATTGATTCTTTACAGATCACGTTATCAAGACATGCTCAGTAATAGACTGGAAGTGGCTAAAGAAGAAAAGTAATAGGTCCATACATCTTAAGTAATTATTATGCACAATTAAATGAAATGCAGTAAGTGCATTAGTACTATCTATTGTGCTATTAACAATAGGCTATAAGGTACGCTGTGAGGTGAAATTGAGTCATCGTACTGTCGCTTACATGTTTTATGTATAAACATAGTACTTACCGATAAGTTACGTTGGTAAAGTCAGTAAGTACCTTCTTAATTGAATTGTATAATATTAAATATTTATTGAAGCTATAAATTAAATTACTGTAAATATATCATCATGTTTATCTATGTATATGACAGGACTGTAATTTCATCGCGTCTCTACATTTAATATTTCTGGAAAGTACCTAATAGTCGTAACATTTTAATACTTTTGTAATGTCAAATAGCCTAACTCTACTGCCAGGAACTGTATCCTAAAATCTACTTAGCGTATTTTTTTTACCCGGAATGTGAAAGGGTTTCCCGGGAAAGTCGGACAGCCGGACGCGAACCTAATCGCGGGCACAGCTATAGTTGTTTAATAATGCCAATGTTTTATATGTTATTAAACTTAAACAGCCCTTTGGAATGGCATGTGTGGGCTTCTATTATTGTATTTCAGCGAAACCATGTCTGACTGTCTGTGGGCTGACTGTTCAATGAGTTGAGCAACGTTTACCAACGTATTTCAAGCTGTCTACATAGTCAGTCACTCATCTTTCTGACTCATTCATTCCCAGTACTAGCTCCATCAATTCCATCGTTTCTTATAGATTGACGTTTTATTACGTCGTCTCCTCAACCACCTGATAGCAGTACAGCACGTGCAATACTTATTATTACATAAAACCCTCAATAAACATTTTATGTCTCAGATTACGATGTCCAGTAGCTGCGCGTGCGACGGCTATTCGTCATCATACATTGGTTTTTTTTCAAGGCTGTAGTTACGGCACATATTGTATTAAAGATTAATAAAAACTATCATCTGTAGGTATCACAAACTGTTCCGGCGCAACGCCACTAGCGCCATTGTCTATGACGCGTGGCAGCCGATCTGTTTTGCGTGCGCGTCTATGGCACACATGTCACATCACTTTTTTTATTATATTCATTCATTCGCCATTTTCTACCTTTTTATTTTAACCATGTTTAATCTTATAAGCAATAAATTTAGAATACGCCAAAAAGGAGTCAGATGTTTTAATCACAATTCATAATCATCACACACAAAATTATACACAAACTGTCTAGCCGCTTCGAATTTGGTTTACACTGAGCCAAAGATGTAGGCCCAGACGCAGTAAAGAATAATTCTTACGTAACTATGGAACTCGTATCAAAATCAATCTCGTTATTCACACCTATACTATCAAGTCTAGGAGTTGTTTTTATTTAAACAATGAATATTCGTTTAATCCGTAATATTATCTGAATTTTATTAAAAAAAATCAATCTACAACTTTTTTGGGAAAATTCTCAAGCTGCGCGTTCCGCCGTTTTGCCGCGATCAATGCATAATCGAACCAATTAAAATCAAGTTAATCAATCGTAACAAAGCAGTGCGCCAATAATAGATCAAGTTGAATCACACATTCGAAAACCTCGTTCCCTTTGCGATAGGATGTAAAGGGTAAAAATATTCCTATGTATATAATTAGACAAATTGGTATCATATAAATGTTGTCCTTTAAGAAATATTTTTTTGTGTTTAGGTGACTTTAAGAAATCTGGTAGAATGGAATGAGTCGGAGGTAAATAAGAAGGAAATAAAGAACCTGCCGTACCCGGCCTACATGTTGCAGTGATTTATACACACTGACCATCTGTTTAAACATTTTCTTGTTTTTCAATTATAATCATTGTTAGGTGTCGTTTCTTTGTTAATAATTTCTTTCTCTCCCTAACAAACGAACCAAATGACACACAAAGGTGACTCTTTGGCGTACTTTCCTTCAGTTTTATCTCACATATTAGACTCACTCTTTAGCATGCACTGCTTGTGACAAACCGCTTAATTCGTATTAGTTTGTTTGCTAACTTGTTAGTTAAACTGACCTGTAGCCAACCTCAGCGGCAGCGAATACGTAATTGAAGTTGCACATGGCGAGGAACGAGTCTCGGAAGGCGAGCAGGAATAGCAGTAGAAGCTGGTACTTGCCGAAGCTGCCGAGCTCGCTCAGGATCCTGTCCAGGTTGAACTGGCCCTCACTTCCACCGCTGCGTGAACTTTCTTCTGGCATCTGGACAAGAGACAACAAATAAATCAGTCCAATAATTTACAGTTTGTTGTTTACTAGAAAGATTTGCTAGACGATTGACTGTGCGAAAGATGATTATCCTGAAAGGAGAAGTAGACAATGGCCTCGGTTTCGTGTACCATTTAAGACTAAAAAAAGAAAATAATACTCCAATATTGCGTATGGCTTTAGCAATTTCAGTGAGGTTCCAATAAGAATGCTTAAAGCTCCAATAAAGGCGCTGTAATAACCTAATAAATACTTCCATAATCAAATATATCGCCAGATAAACAACGATGCCAATAAAGGTTCGATGGATACTTAAAGATCACTAGAATTTTCATTAATTTATTGTTAAGAAACTGGATTCGAACTTGTCGGCTATGAGTGGTAGGATGTTAACAGGCTCTTTCGGGTTTTCAAAACTCGTGCGTGGATGGCATTTGAATCTTATATTTACAAACGCATTGTTATGTAACTAATCGTTGCTGGGACATCAAAATAGGAATTGTTGTTTGTCTTAAATGTTTACAATATTCATTCGATTGTTTCTTAAGCAAGTACCCATGCGAATTGAGTCTGTGTCCGTTATAATGAAATCGAACAATGCTAAACCATGTAGTATATATTTTAAGCGCTATTCAAATTGAAACCGTTAAACACATTACCGTTTGTTTACTCCACCATTGCGTTGACGAATCGAGTTATCCAACATAAAGGAGATCTTTTAGAAGAAAAGTTTCTTAAACTATTTTACAACTGCACTCATTCCGGCTTTTACTTCAACCATTTTATATAAGTTGACATCGGAACTGACCTTTATCTTCTTAGTACTCTCCTTGACTTTCATGGCGTTCTGTAAGACTTCAGCGAGATCCACCGAAGAACACCATAGCTGCAACAAGGCGGGCACTTTTATAATGGCATAGCTTGTACCACGTCCTACGAATAGGGATTATTTGATTTAACGCTATTGTTATGCGGTTTCCCTTGTGATCCCTTCACATATGTCCCGTAGGCCAGTGGCTTCTTAGCCAGTTATAACAGGACAGTGGTAACATGTTGCATCCGTGATTGCATTAAAGTAACGTAGAATTTTGTTTTCAGTATTTGGTTGCAAAAATACCAAAGTTACGGATTTTTTTTTAACACTAGCTAAAAATATTATAACTGCATTTTTTGCCTTAGTTAAGAGTTTTATTCTAAACGAATCCACAATTTGATATGAGTATAAGATTATGTATAGGACCTGCATTATCATGTTAACATCATCATGTTAACGTTCGCATCGGAGTGGCTGTGCGCGACTGCTGGTATCATATACAGCAAGTTTTGTAACGTATTTCATTTATATATTTAAATAAAAAATAATTTGTTTGAGACTCATTACGCCGAATTCTTATTAATTAATATAATATTTATAGCGAGTTGATTCATTATATCGGGTAAATTCTTAACTAATAGACACGAACACGTTCAAAATACAAATTCTACGACATATCGGCTTCATAGGCTTTTGAAGACTTATCGAAATTTCTATTTGCAGTTGTTAATTTTCTTCACCATAGTAAAATGATAAATGAATAATATAAAAAGTTGAATTTGTGTGACATTGAAATCCACTGACATATGGCTCTATATAAACATGACACTGTCAAAGAACATAATATAAACTGCACTTTACTTACAATAAAAGTACCAGTAAATAGGAACATCAATGGCCTCATACACCAGAGGAAGCAGCACCAACTGAAACCCGTGTGCTATATAATCAGGTTTATATAACGCTCGTTACAATCGGAACATAACACATACGTAATTGAAAGACGCCAGCTCCATTGTGTGCCACATTCATCACTTTCGGAACCTAGCATCGCGTCTACCGCAACACGCAGCGGTTCTTGCAATAAACGATTAATCACCAGCAAGCCTGTCTGGGTGTTTCCATGACAACATTTGTACCTTACACTAAGAGCCTGCCTGCACATGCGAAGATAGCTGAATTAAAAAGACTTCCGTATACAGGTTTATAGTAGCCCCTAAGTGACATTTGATTTGACAGTCATTAGTTGGCTTGCTGATCAAGGTTGCAAGGAATTACATCTATCCACATTATGTCAATAAACGTATACCTATATTATAAATTGTTATTTTTTTATATATATAATTTATTTAAAATATTCATGTACCAATATGAAAGAAATGTCTAAATAATTGAATTCAAACATTTCACTAGGTGCTGGTTTAAAGGAATAACAAGTGATAATGTTATTTTTTAATATATTTTCAAGTAGGTACCTAATGAAGCCATGGCGAGTAACATTTTGCAATAGCGACTGTAGGTGTATAGGCAGTCAAACTATCTACTAATAGCCGATAAGCAAAACTTTGCAACAGGAATAAAATTTGCTTAAATTACTGCTGTTATCGAAAAGTTCCATATCATGCCTCGTCACTTAATAAGGTATTCTTCTCTTGAATGTGCAAATGCACCGACCTCTTCTGAAGAAAAATTACTTAAGTTCTTCATTTCATTGCTAAAAGGTTTTTTTTTTGTTGATAGTTACAAAAAGACTGCTACAAGGAAGGGAACTTTGATCAGAATTCTTTGAACATATTTTATCGCTACTTTGTCGATTGGTTGGTGAGGTAGCACGGGCACTAGGTGCCTCAAATGCCCGCCAGCATTGTTTTACCACGGTGACAGTTGCATGACGGTAACTAAATTAAGTATATGAACTTCTTCTTCTAAATTAGTTATATGAACATCTGGGATTCTTATTCACGTCATTTATGGAATTGACTGGCGACTGACCTAATTTTTGTTTGGCAAATGTAAGCATAGTTCATTTCACTTGTTATTGTAGTGCCTGTAAACTAGTTTCTCCATCTGGCTCACGCTGCATGGGTCTCAGACGCAAAAGCTTTTCTTCCTCCTTAATTACGTCACGGGGAAACGGAGAACGTCAAAGAAGTCTGAAGAGAGATTAAATATGATCAATAGGTATTATGTGTACACAATTGCGAAGAGCTGAATAAATGTATTATGGTTTGATGTATTTTTGTCAGTTTAACTAAGTATGTATCATGTGGTAGCGTGATTTACTTCCCCGGCGATCAATGCCCCGTTCCCTGCACCCTGACAAGTGGACAAATTGGTGGATTCTCTGTCACTGACAGTTATGTAAGTGGTGAATCGAGACACATATGTATGTGAAACGTTTGATTAATAATTAAATGACGCGACACATTTCGTCAAACAATTAAAAGGCGTGTGTGCACGAGGCGCGTGGAGAGGCACATGCTTGTGAACATAATACGGCTTATCGTCGTGTTTATAAACATAATTGTCGATAGCCACCTACAGCGTGCTCCTTTATGTCGTTTTGTCTCACTGCTGGTCTTACATCAACAAAATTTTGTCTGTCTGTCAATTCGCACACTAGCTTTAGCCCGCGGCTCCGCTCGCGCAACGGACCATTTTGCTCTGTAGCTCGACCCCAATGGTGATAGCCTAATAATATGAATCCAATCTTTTCGTAGCTTTTAGCATTTCAACAGGATTTTATTACAGGTATCGCTGATGCCCGTGACATGGTTCATGTTGAAAAGTAAAACAAGTTAAAAATAAAACTAGTGGACCCCGTTACTATGCATGACTAAAGTGCTTCACAAGTTCGATCAAATGAACCGAAACTCAATGGGTCTTCTCCATGACCTCATTGAATTCCACGAAATAATCTCTTCCCGGCTCAATCATCAGATCCCAGAGTAGTATTCACAGTAGTGACTTGGTTACATTGATTGCAGACGCGTGCTCCTCGAACCCGATAACCCTGATCACAGTTCAGTGTAATGTAACTAAACTCTACAACAATAGCTACAATTGGGAACAAATTAAAAAGAAAATCTTAAACTGAATTCATTATCACTTCATATGGTGACGAAAAACAATGTCATACCGCGTCACTCTATAAATCTACTCAGAACTATCGAAAAATATAAGAAAGGATAGAGATAATAAAACATGACATTAGTGGGATAAATTAACTATAACATAAACCTAGCCGAATTAACTGCACACCCGACACAACTGTCTAACTAGCAGATGGACACGATTGACGTCACGGAGTAAGTGTCAAGCTCTCTTGACGATAGCGGTCTCGAGCGATAGTTCGTGATAGCCTTCTATCATTAGATCAGATGACCTGGTGCTCATAACTAAAGCTAAGTTAGACCTCCATGAGGGCTCGATGAGAACATCTGGATACGAACTCAAGAGCTCCTTTTTAAAAAATATGGCGTAACCATCTTAGATATTTTGCCTGTGCCAAGTATAAAATCAAGCTGTTTCAAAGATCTAATGCAAAGCAATGATTCAAGCATTAGGCCTAAATACTTCCCATAGGAGAATTGTATTCTTATGGTTCATTTTAACTACATATTAAGCTTATACCCACAATAATGCTACATAGAAAAGTATAAAATTTCGTTTTTAAATAGGAGTAACAAAGTTTTCTGCATTCTGAGCGCGTGGAAGAATAATTATTTTACACAACACAATAATTATTTTAATGGTTTACACGAATAACAACTACTTAGGTATTCTGTTCCGATGACGCGATAATGTTCCACAATATACAAATCGTCAACAGCCATGAATGGTCACGCGTCCTGTATTTATATTAATTTTTTTTAGCATGTGCTGATATAATAGTGCTATAGCTTCTTATTTTCACAGTCACAGCAGGCGCAATCGACTCTAATCGACCTGATTAATTATGAGCACATGGCCAAGTTTGCTCGCGATGTAGGGAAGCGATGGCATCGACGACATTGTTGAAATCATTAATTTAATAGAGCAAAATACATTTTTGTTACAAATTTATCCTAACAGGGATCGATTCTGCAACCGCCCAATGCAAATAACCGAGTGGCCTAGGCTCAAGAAACTAAACTAAATAGCCTTCAAAATATTAGATGGCCTGAAACAAAACTTGCTTCTGAATGATCCACTTAATTACATCTAGACAGTATGAAGTTTTAAGACTCCATAATAAAATCGAGGATACATTTTTATTGTATTGTATCTTAGAGGGTCAGACAGAAAGGTAGGAAGCGAAAGACCTAGAATAAGGAACATGAGTCAGATAAAAGAAAGAATCAGTGCCGTGTCGTATAAAGAGGTGAAATAGGCTGCGCTAGATAGAGACAGGTGGAAAGAGCGCCATCAGCTGCCACAAGTGTCTTACACCGTATCAGCGCGGATGCAGCGCTGTCATTACGTCGAAAGCTATTCACACAAGGTAGCTTGTATTACTGCCCAGTAATACAAGCTACCCAAAAAACAATCATAACTGGATTAAAGATAATAATATGGAGCAGTCATTGACCTCATTAACTGTTTTTAATAAATAAGTGCGAATTATCGCTACGTACACGAAGGAATCGGGAGCCGAGTCGCGGCCCCGGCTGGGTTAATTGTTGCTCGATAAGGACCCGATAGCGTCATTGCCACAATAAATACGCGGATGCATTAGTTACTCTATAAATGTACATACATAGATAAATGCGTTGCAAACTACTGTGGTCAAAAGGAGCTCGCTTCACACTGTGTTAATCGGAATCGTTGTTGTGCTGGGAGATATGATTGCATGTTATTTGGTGGTCCCAAGTAACTTGCAGTAGCTTTAACAACTCTAAAATTGTTAACTCTTAAAGTTATGCTTCCCTAGTATTTATACCTAACAATCATCTCGGTAATGAGTAAGGTTTCCAAGACAGCATCGCCTGGATGTCACTTAAATCATGTATCAGACCGAAACTACGCAAGACATCGAACCTAAGGTTTTTTTGTAAGTGTCGGTATGATTATAATAACTAGCCTTTTAATGAGTCAAGATACAGACAAACATTGTCTAGTTTGGAGCTCACCAATACTTTGTTGTTGTCGATGTTACTGGGTAATAGACTATTCGTATCAGTAACTATTCTTATTCTTAATGTGGAAGACATTAAGAATAAGAATAGTGAAATGTGAGGGAGTTTCTGGCCATAGTCCACGAACGCCACGCCGCGTGGCATTATGCCGGTGGGCGGATTTCGCTCTTTGTTTCGATAACTGGTAAAGTTCTGCATGCAGGTTCTTTCACGATTTTTTCATTCACCGTTTATCAAGTGATAATCATTAGTGAATATTAGATACGCACACGACGCAACATTGTACCTAAGAGGTCTATTTTTTTGGCAACATAATATTCGTCTTTCTCCTCATGTTTACTGAATGCTCCATATTATTTTGCAATAGCTTATTGAGCTGATTCTAATCGATTTATTAGGTTAACGAGACAAATGTTAGGTAATCAAGTGAAGTTGTTTCCGTAAGTCCCACCTGTGTACACAACCATGTTTCATTATTTTTGACCGCTAACCACTAATAGGTACCAGTTGCCTTCAAGGAATTAAAAACTAGAAATAAGTCAATGTACAACCACATTGCACGCTCTCTCTCTCTCTCTCTCCAACCACTTTTTACTGAGCTTCAAAATATTAATCAGTAAACGCTGAAATTTCTAACAAATCTCAAACAATTTTGGATTTTCTACTAAGACTTAACTTAGTATGGTAGTACATGTACGTCGTACTTATTAGTTTAGTTAAATTCATTAATGCTAAGCGAGATCGAAGGGACTAATGAAGTTTTATTACCTACTTTCATTTCAAAATAAATACTATCTTATCTATGGTGCTCTAGCTCCCTAACTTACATAAAGTCAAGCACTAATACTCACCTAACAATCACTGGACCATAAATGTCACTTCACAGAATTATTTGAATAGAAAAACAATATTATAAGTTGTTCCAATAATTTGTATGCGAATTTCCCGCAGGTGTGTGTGTCGTGTGCCCATGTGCGGGCGGGCGGCGCGCGCGCCTCGTTTCACGGCCGGTGGCGAGCTGCCCGCCCGCCATCGCGCTTGGGTGACACCAGCTACTTCACGCTGCATCCCTTACTACGTAAGCAGAAATAATTTAAGCTTAATTACTTATATTTTATCATTCATCATTGAGCAAGTGATTTAAAGATTACCTCCAAATTTACAGTTTTTAGGAAGATGGTGCTAAGCTAGTAGTTCACAGACTCCGGCAAGTTTGTTCACATAAGTAAACTTTAACTTTAACCCTTTCAAAAGTTAAAGGCTAAAAAAATATTATTATCATTAATCGGTAGTCGACTGCTGTACATATTCGTTTTCCAAGGCTGAAACTGTACGAAGGCACTTATCAATATTCCCAACAGTACTTAGATAATAGCCATCGAATTATTGGAGTGATAAACTTACTATTATACGATCTTTAAAATAATGTCTTTGACGATTAGCAGTATCGGCATTTACATCATTATTTAGGATCTCGATTCCGTACCAAAAAAAATAATATTCTTTATCCTTAAAGAGACTAGGTAAGGTAAATAAATCGACTCGACATAAAACTAACAAACATGAGGTTGGACAACTAGTTACTTTAGCGTACTTCTATCAAATCAATGGAGGAGAATCCATTGATAGAAGTTCGCTAAAATATTTTTAAAAAATAAATGTAGGCTACTATACCGTTATATAGGTTCTTCACGCGGACACATTGTAAAGTATTTGATAAGATCGGAATGAGCTCGAACGGAACCCAAATAAGTATCTAATGGTAAAAAGATACGATTAAATAAGCGAGAAATGAATCGATAGCGGCAGTGCACATTCATATTAATGCTATGATGGCATGCCCGGGTGATTCGGGGCACAGGGCTCGTGAAAGGGTAGACTTGGACACAATTCTGGTGGAAGAGATAGGTCAGTTCGGGAGGTTCCAGCTGCGCACGGTGGGGCTGGCGGTACTCGTGGTGGTGTTCACTTCCTGGGCTGCAGGGGAATATGTGTTCACTACTGCCAGGATTAGCACTCGGTATACTATTAGTTGCTTTTATAATTAAAATGGTTATTTTTTAAGTCACGCTGAGGTTCTTATAAATTTATAAGAGCCTTGTTATACACTACAGATGAGATGAGAGTACCTATTTATTATTCTTATGTAATCAATCAAATACTTAATTTATAGTTGCTAAGTTTATATTTAAGCTTATAGAACAAAATACATTTTTGTGTGTTGTGTAGCTTGGGCTACAATGATAGGCTTATATGTATAGCACTTATAGTTTGTTGGGTTTTTCGTCTTTAGATGTCTTATCCCGGAGTGCGATGAAGATCAACCGGAATATGCACCTTATTGGTTGGAGAACGCTATACCGAGCACAGGCGCGGGCTCCTTCGACAACTGTCAGCGATTTGCCAACGCTTCTACGCCGCCGGCGGTGGAAAATGGCACTTGCCCTTCGACTCTGTTTAACAGAGAGGCTCTAGTGACTTGCACGAACCATGTTTATCAGAATACGCATTCGGCCGTTTACGACGTAAGTAGGAGTGTTTGTTGTATTAAATTAATTTCCACGAAGTGTGCTAACAAGGGTCTCAGGTCTCTACTGAGCCGCACTGCTTAGAACTGTAGCGTTACGTTAAGACAGAGTTGTTACTCTATATACACTTAAAAAATAAATGTAATATAAATAGTTGACGTCTCAATAATATATTTCAGTTCGACCTGGCATGCGACGAATGGCGTCGTACGCTCATCGGTTCCTTGCGCACCGCAGGCGCGCTGGCGGCCTTGCCCATCACAGGCTACATCTCGGACCGCTGGGGCCGGCGCTTGGCGCTCACCTTCAATGTTTTCAACACGGCTTGGCTAGGCGTCGTGAGATACTGGGCTGATACTTACGTCGGCTTCGTAGTCTCTGAAATGATTGAAGCCGTTTTTGGTGCGGGTGCTTTTTCATGTGCCTACATTTTAAGTAAGTATTTATTTGCGTTTAATGTAGCATAGCCTATTTTATACCCCAGTTTAAATACTTTTTGGGACCTAATAACATGTTCTGGCAGCACACACTGATTGCAAACTAATACCTATTAGCTTCAAATATTGGTTTCCAGCCCTGGAGCTCGTGGGGCCACAATACCGCGTCGTGGCCGGTGCAATATTGAACTCATCCTTCGCAACTGGACAGATCATACTTGGACTACTCGCATGGAGCGTGCCGAGCTAGAGATCACTTACACTTATCCTCTACATACCTCAACTGCTCACGATCTTCTACTACTGGATCATGATTGAATCAGTTCGCTGGTACATGAGTAAAGGACGTTACGAAGAAGCTACAACTATGCTACAAAAGGTCGCTAGGACAAACGGGCAAAACCTATCACAGAAATCTGTAGAAGCTTTGAAGTATACAGCAGAAGAGGATAAAAAGATTAAAGAATTGGAAGCTGAAAGAAGGGAACCTTTGTTGTTGGTGCAAGTTTGTAGGCACAGAAGTATTCTGCTACGTTGTCTAGTGTCCCCGATGTGGTGGATCAGCATGACGTTTATCTAC
Source organism: Pheosia gnoma (assembly GCA_905404115.1). Lineage (NCBI taxonomy): Eukaryota > Metazoa > Arthropoda > Insecta > Lepidoptera > Notodontidae > Pheosia > Pheosia gnoma. The sequence continues at coordinate 10,005,457 of FR989903.1, forward strand.
TACGGAATGTCAATCAACGCCGTGAACATGTCAGGTAACAGATACCTGAACTATGTGGCAGTGTCTGCGGCGGAGATTCCAGGGTACTAGACAGCTGTTTACTTAGTGGGAAGAGTGGGGAGGAAGCCTGTGCTGGTGGGCGCGTTTTGGATGTGCGCTGCGTGTCAAATGGCGTATGTCTTCTTACCTAAGAGTTAGTAAGATTGAAGTTCTATGCATATGAATATTATTCAGGTATTATTTCAGTACACTGAAGTTTATCGAGTCTTCTCTTAAAATTTTTGCTTGAAAGGTTTAGGTAATCGTAATTGTATATTCTAGCTAGACTATTAAAATCAATCAACCTGAGTACAAATAATGTTTTTAAAAGCCTAAATAATACTTCCAGATCTGTTCGCGCTTTCGTTAGCAATGTACCTAATCGGTACCTATAGTATAGCCGTGGTGGTGACGTCATTGTACGTGTACACCGCCGAGCTGTACCCCACCCAGTACCGGCACAGCCTATTCGCCTTCTCCTCCATGATAGGAAGAATCGGCTCAATAGTGGCACCGCTCACACCAGCTATGGTAAGATTACTGACTTCAAGATTAGAACCCTCAACCTGAGACTGAAAATAGTCATCCACAAATGTGTTGTCTATATCCCTCAGCGGTCCACAAAAAATATGATTGTCATTTATTAATAGAATTAAAGTAAATAACAACGCTCATGCTTTCCACAGGGCGCCGCATTGTTCCAAGAATTCCCCTTTGTGTTATTTGGATGTTTTGCATTGTTGTCTGGCTGTTTGGTGCTGCTCACGCCGGAGACGAGGGTCATTAAGCTGCCAGACACCATGCAGCAGGCGAACGAACTCGGAGTGCCGGAAGATGATACGATATAGCGCGACTTTTATGAATACTATAAAATGTACCAGCACATAGCTTTGGAGGAATCCAGAGCAAAATCATAGCTAAAACTGAATCAAAAGCAAAATTGGAGTCAACTTTAGACTGGCTATCATATAGGCTGCCGGGCGGCCGGGTACGCGCGCTTACCCCAATTGAGCTGGACTAGCATAGCATAGCATAACTGGTGTAAGTGCTGGTGTAAAGTCTACTTTCTAAATTTGCGGGCAGAACACCAATAATAGAATATGATGGTAATGTGCGCTGGTGGACCGGCGCAGTAAGTTAAGCCGGAACACATAATATAATCGTGACGTCGTAGAGAAAGCATGCTGTCACCGGCATTCTCATTTATAAAAGCTTTGGTATAAGCGAGACGGAAGATGCTTACGTTACCGTGACGCTACGTAAAGAGATGCTGTATGAGCCACAGTGATCCAAGCAGTCTTCGCCTCAACCACTTGACCCAGGCCTTCATCATAATCACCATAAATAGAGTATAGTGTTATAGAATTACAAAATTTCACTAAAGGAATATTATTGAATTTTTGTTTCGTCATGCGTCTGGTTTGTGACCATACTAATGAAAATAAATGTTTTTATCAGACCAAAATTATGTATAATTAATGAAAACATTGAGATCATAATCAGGTTTGTATATTTATTTATTTTTTCAATCAAACCACCAGTTAATACTTAGTGTTAGCGTCTTGTGAGGCATGAGGCTTGCGTGTGTCTCCGAGTGTCTCGGCCTGGTGCAAGGTATCGGGCAGTTTGGTACCCCTCGTCTCCGGCGTGAGCAGCACCAGGCAGCCGGACACCAGGGCGAACCCACCGAACAGTACGAATGGAAGGTCATCGAATGTAGCAGCACCCTGGAATACAAATCATTGTGAAATATTGTTACTTTTCTTCACCTTCAGCCTTTTCTTTTTATTTTTTTATGAGGATATATCCTCTAATTTGACTGAATACCGATATTTACACGCAGCAATTGCCATGTCTTTGATTTAATTATTTTTTTCCGACTAAATTACAGCTGTGGTTTTTGCGAACAAAAATTTTGATTGCACATAGTGTGTACAAAAATGCGCTAAAGAAGCCGAGGTTCAAAGTTTAGTATACCCTTTCTGAATCACACTGTATTCGTTAATCTAAATAATTGATACAACTTGGCCATACTGTGCGGCAATTCATTTTTAAACAAATGGGGGCAGAGGGATCCACCACTGACCCTCAGTCCGTCAACTGTCCCAATTATTAACCAAACAAATTTATCAATAAATAAGTGTGTCGGGTCCCTAATTAATATGCAATTCTCCGCGAAACGATGCGAATCTAAAAGAGTATTCGACACGTATTTCAGGACGGCTGGGCTAATGGCGATGATCTCATTCGTAACCAAGTGGTGGGTTAACTCTTTACCCATTTGTTTAACAATAGATTTCCGCCGAGTATCGCCTAGTTGTATCTATTATATTTAGTTTGACTAATTACTCATGATGTGTGACTTACAATAGCAGGTGTAAGAGGTGCTGTGATGGATCCGATCCTGCCCAGCATGGAAGAGAATGCGAACAGACTGTGCCGGCACTCAGTGGGGTACAGCTCCGAGGTGTACAAATACAACGATGTCACCACTGTTGATATGCTGCTCTTGCCAACCAAATACACGATCAGAGATAGGACATACATGTCTGCAAAAGAAAGTACCATTGGAATAGCATTGTTCATTTCTTATTCAGATATCAATGTCCTAAATATTTTTTTGTCTTTTGATACAAGAATTTGTGGGAGGATTGATTACTATCTAGACATCAGAGAATCATATTGTACGACAGCTTGGTGTAGTAGTTTGAGCTCACTGCCCCGGTTGATTGCAGTTTCGATTCCCGTCCGGGAAAATTTTAGTTATGGTTTTTTACTAGGTAGGTACTCGTAATTTTTCCTTTGTTGTCTTGGTGTAATTGGGTCTGACCATTGTAGCATTGCTTAAATTGAGACTATAATGTTCGGATTTATTTATATGAGTAGACTAATTTAATAGTTCATTTAAGTTCTTCTGAAAATTAGCATTTTTATTTTACGTGTGACTAGTAAGTTGATTGCTACAATACTTACTGTTAGGCATAAAGATATATGCGATCTGACAAGCAGCGCATGCCCAGAAGCCTACCATGACTACAGGCTTTCTGCCGAACCACTTCAGCAGCAGCACTGCTATCCAGAATCCAGGAATCTCAGCCGCCGCCACCGCGATATAGTTCACGTATTGATTCCCAGACATGTTCACAGCGTTTATAGACAAGCCATAGTATATGAAGGTCATGGTGATCCACCATATAGGGGACACGAGGCAACGCAGCAGAACTCTCTTATGACGAAACACTCGCACAATCAGCCATGGCTCTTGAGCCTTATTTTCTGATTCATGAGCTTTGTTCTTTTTATCTTCTTCCACAGTTTTTCTTAACTTCTCTAAGGACTTTTCTGACAGCTGTTTTCCATTTACTCGGGCGACTTCCTTCAGCAGTGCCTCGGATTCTTCGTACCTACCCTTGCTCATGTACCAACGGACAGACTCGGGTATTAACCAAAGGTAGGCTATGGTTATGAGCTGAGGGGTGTACAGGGTGAGTGTGAGCGGTTTCCAGGATGGTATTGCCCAGGCTATTAGACCCATGAAAACTTGTCCTAGTGCGAAGGAACTGCTCATGAATGCGCCAGTAGCGATGCGGTATTTGGGACCAACCAATTCTAGTACTGAAAGTAAATATATTGATATTTTTACATCTGTAATAAGTATTTTTTTCTTTTTTTATTGTTTTCATTATAACCTACCGATGGACCTCTTAAAATATTTTACGACCATTATTATCGTTTGTTATTTGTTTACTCTTGTATGGGAGTGTGCCCATTGTAATGGCAATACTCCTACATTGGGACAAAATACCACCGATAAATATGGGTGTACTACAGTGCACATTTGTCAATGGTAGGCAGTGGGGCAGGGGGCAGGAGGGTTAGGCAGAGGCCTACTCCCTTCGGGGATTACAGTTATTTTATTTCACCATTATCAACTACGTATACTTTTATTTTGTTAGGCTGATTCTAAATTAATATTGTTAGTCAAGTATTAACAACTAACCGTACGCTATAAACTTACCCAGAATATAAACGCATGAATAAACTCCGCCGCCAACCACCGCTTCTATGCATTGTGAGATCATGAAACCGGTGTAGGTTTGGGCCCAGTAGCGGGACAGGCCGACGAGGGCGGTACTGAAGGCGTTCAGCGTGAGCGCCGCGCGCCGCCCCCAGCGGTCGGACACGAAGCCCGTGAGGGGCAGCGCGGCGAGCGTGCCGAGCGTGCGCACTGTGCCGATGAGCGTGCGACGCCATTCGTCGCACGCCAGGTCGTACTGGGAACAAACATATTATAAACAATAAATACAAATAATAAACAATATCATGATTGTAGTACTTTTCGTCGATAGTATTTCGTCCCAATGTCATAAGCCTGCCATTATACTGTAGCTCAACCATGAGATTTTCCTCGTAACGCTATGAGATACACGTCAATACAGTCAGTTTGGTAGTACCTGCGCCGACGGTATCGGCCCCGATTGGCGACATACAAAAAATACAAAATTACACATCACTCAAAGCATTTAGTAGACCCAAATACTCAAACGCTACTAACATTGAAGTAGAGTTTAAGGATTCGGCGTTTAATCTTTCTAATAACTAACTTACGATTGCTTTTATAGAGCCCTCATTCTATACATATCATTGTTGACAGAACCTTTTCTGTCATTTACTCCATCTGCCGTCATCGGTAACTAAGTGCAAAGTCATCACGATACAAAACAAACTCACTTCATATACCACAGTCAGTGTGTTCTTGTACACATATTCTTGACAGGACACGGTTATGTTAGGGTCAAAGAGCGCCGCGGGGCAGGTGGTAGTATCAACGTTGTGGACACCTGCGCGTGCGCCGAACCTGTGGCAGTTGTCGAAAGAACCAGCACTTGTGGTGGGAACGGCGTTGCTGAGCCAGGCCGGAGTGAACTCAGGATGTTCTCCTTCGCATTCAGGAATAAGACATCTAAAAGAGAAATCAGCTATACAGAAATAGAGGTTTCAAACAAATTCCTTTCTTCGGTGAATCAAAATATAAAATACGGCACAGTGATTGCAAGAGACTTTGCATGTAAAAAGCACATACGGCACAGTGATTGCAAGAGACTTTGCATGTAAAAAGTAAATCCTAACAAAGATTTCTATGGGTTTTTAGTGAAACCACTTAGATAAACATAAATTATGGCTAGCAGCCCCCGCAACTTCGGTCGCGTGAACTACTCGTATAGTGTTCTATCTATCTCAGGGGAACCCTTACATTGCACAGGATAAAAAAAATATCATGACCTTGACCTGGTATATTTAGCTATCACCAGCCAAATGTTATCAAATTCCGTCAAGTTTGCCGTGATAAGCGAATACACAGACCGAGATACTGGCAGACACTAATTCCTAATTTTGCGGAGAGTAATTCGTAAAAGTGGAGAAGGTATAGATAATTTATTTGTTGAAATCTGAAAAGATGGAAGATCTCCTTTATATTTTTTTATAAGTAGGTACACTAAAGATGTAAAACTGTGAGTAGGTACTGGGTTACAATTTATATTCCAGCACCAATGTTCATGTCTGCAATAAGAATAACATACATAAGTAATCTTGTCACCAATTTGCTACCCATACTTTTAAAGCATTATTTCAAGAGAGAGAGATGTAATTGTTGTGTGTGACTTAAATTATCAGATAACTAAAAAAAATATCTCTCAAACTTGTAAATCTGAATCTTTGAAATAAAACTTATTTTACAGTCTTCAAAATCTGAATCTTGGTTTAATTATATTAACTCGTACATTAATTGTTATATGAAGGAGAAAAGAAATTCCGATTTCCAAGGCATGTATTCATTAAACGCTAATCACATCACCTGCTCTCAATCCTAGCAGTCGTGAACACATATTCCGCATGAAACGCCGAGAACGCCGCCGCCACCGCCGCCAACAGTATCGTTCGCACCTGGAACCGGCCCAGCTGACCCAGCTCCTCGACCAGCAGCCCGTCCAGGTCCAGCTTCTCAGTCGCCTCCTGCGACATGGCTGTCCCACGTGAGTATCGCGACTGTTCTCATGCGCAGTTATCTCCCGATGATAAATATTTATTATATTACTGTCATGTTTGCCTCAACAACGTTAAGTTTAATCTTGAGAATGATAATGTATAAAAATATAAAACAAATAATGCAATGCAATGGTGGCTAGAATGCTGTCTGCATTATAAGAATGAACGAATAAAAATAAATTATTTATTTCAGTTACAGACTAAATTCAAACCGTTTTTTCATTGCGACGGGGCCGTTCGTGCAGTAGGAGGGATTGCGAGTATAAACAGTTTTCAATAGAATAACATATTATTAGATAAAAGTATAGAACACTGGTACTAGATAGACTCTATAAGTACGGAGAGTCTTGATTTATTCTTATGTAACGAGAAATATGTAGGAATACTCACCTGAAAGTCATTTACTGGCAATTATTAAAAAATTAATAACATAGGCTTAAAACAACTTTAATAGGTACCTATTTGATATAATACAATTAGCTCAGAACAATTATTACACGAAATTTTAAATTACTAGTTAAATTACCTAAACTACCTCTTCATTTATGTTAAAACGCTGATATGACGATTCTTAATACGAGGTATGAATCTGATGTATAGATACAGTTTTTAATTATTTTGGTTCATGTTCTAACCGCAGGTTAAAGATAAGGATGACATAATATGTAATTAATTGGCGATGAAAAATTACTGCATAAAAGAAAAGCTCGCTAGTTTCCAGCCGGATGCAGCTACTCAGCAGCTACTCAGTTGAGGTCGCGCTACGATCCGGTTTTAGAGTTGAGAAAACATAACATGACAATTAGGCTTTGACTTTGATAAGACTATTTGCAATACTATTTAGTTGGTATCACGTAGAGTTCTTTTTATTCTTCTGTCCAAGTTGCTCGGCCTCCTCGAAGGTGTCAGGCATTTTGGTTCCCAGCGTCTCCGGTGTGGTGAAGATCAATAAACCGGACACTATTGCGAAGCCAGCGAAGAGAATGAACGGCAGCTCCTCGAACCATTCGGCACCCTGCGGATGAAGCAATGAAGATTACCTTAAAAAAACTTTTATATTCAAGAGCAAAGATATCCTCAGCACCCTCTTTTTTTCAAATGTATTAAATTTCTCTGAATTTAGGTCAGGCCTTAGTAATCCGTGATAGTAACAACACAAGAAAATAAAAAATACTAGGACTTACAATGGCAGGTGTCAGGGGCGCGGTCATGGAGCCGATTCTTCCCATCATGGAGGAGAAGGCGAACAGGCTGTGCCGGTGCTTGGTGGGGTACAGCTCATTGGTGTACACATACACCGACGTCATTACGATCGCGATACTGTACTTGGCGATCAGATACACAGTCAGAGACAGCGCGTACATATCTGAAATTGACAGATAAAACTCTTGTAGGCAACTTGTATGCCAATAAACGTTGTCGCAGTCAGTATTTTCAAAATCAATGAGTATTGTGCAGGTTTTTAAAGTAGGGGAATGTGTCTTATGGGGAGCGCAGACACCTGCAAAGGGAGCGAGGGCCACCTGTGTAGTTAAGGACTTTATTTATACAATTGCAGCTCCTTACTCATGAGCTCAACCGCTACTTCCCTATATTGCAAATTCTTCAATAAAAACTAAATTAAAGTTGTTCAACTGTCTCAGAACAATACGCATTACGGAGCAGGGACAACTAAACCGCGACAGATCCTTATGTATCAGATTAAATGTCAGGTTGCAGAAGCGGACGATACGACTTTATATCAGTCAGCATAGTATGTCACTGCTACCCGACATGACTTATAATGGCTTGAGATCCGATCTTGCTCAGATCATCCTTGTGTTCAAAATATTGGTCAACAAAAGTAAGCTTTTAATTATTGAAAATTCATATAAAGTAGACAAAAACATGATGTATGTTGTCTTCTTAAGAAAATACGAACACTAGACGTGGATCTCTTGTTTATAAATGCACCACGTGTATGTTCAAAATCCAGTATGATTGCATCGGTAAAAAAGTAGACTTCAGAAACCAAATAGACAGTATACTCACTGTTTGGCAAAAATATATAAGCGATCTGGCAAGCCGCGCAAGTCCAATACGCTGCAATAAGCACCGGCTTTCTTCCGATCTTGCTCATCAGGAACACGGCGGTCCAATAGCCTGGTATCTCCGCAGCCGACACCGCCACATAGTTCAGATATCTGTTGCCGGACATATTCACAGCGTTGATGGAGAGCCCGTAATAGATGAAGGTGGTAGTGATCCACCATACCGGCGAAACCAGGCATCGCAGGAGGACCTTCTTGTGGCGGAACACCTGAACAATCAGCCAGGGCTCCTGGGATTTCTGCTCCGCCTCCAACTCTCGCTTCCTCTTGTCTTCGTCGGCTGTGTATCGCAGTAGCTCTAACGATTTCGATGATAACTGTTTGCCGTTTACTCTTGCCACCTAAAAAAAGTACTTTTGGTGAAGGTCTTACTATGAAATCGACCACGGTTTGTTGTAGTGGTTTGAGTGTGGCCGTTCAGTGGGTGGTTGCGGGTTCGATTCCCGACGGGGAATGTTTCAGGAATGATCTTATCATAATATACCCTGGGCTGGGTGTAACTACCATTCCCATTCTAATGTACGATACCATACTATTGATGTTTCGTGTGATAAAAGAAAACTGTTTATTTATTTTTACTTTGTGTATTTGTTTGCTCAGGCGAGGTCACCTTTTCTTTTTTTGGGAGGTCTCCATTGTTTATATGGGCCAACATAAGCGAAGCTTGTATTATAAATACCCAATAATGGACTAGACGTGAGCCCAGAATCACCCTGACCAGGGATAATTAAGAAAACTAATCACAACAAGTGGTTCCCCAGATGGAAATCAAACTCGCGGCCACTACAAGCTCGACAATCGACAAGTCTTAATTTCTTTTGACTATTTTTTAAACTAGATAGACAAAGATGACAAAGACCTCCTTCAATAAGGCTTCCGACTCTTCATACCGGCCCTTGCTCATGAACCACCGCACGGAGTCCGACACAAACCAGTAGAAGGTGATGGTGATGAGCTGTGGCACGTACAGCGCCAGCGTGAGCTTGCGCCAGTTGGGCACGCCCCACGCGATCAGCCCCATCAGCACCTGCCCCACGGAGAACGAGGTGTTCATCGCGGCGCCGGCTGCCACGCGGTACTTAGGACCGACCAGTTCCATCACTAGAAAGATGTGTACAATTTATTTATTTACTTTCGATCAAAGTGGTTGTGAGCACTATGACAAACAATTGAGGATGCTGACTATTGCGTCTCATAAAAATATAGCAGAAGGAGGGAGGGCGCTTCTAAGTCATGAAAAAAAATACTTTGAGTAGTGAGAGTGATCTTAATGATTAATTCAGTGTATAACGCAGACAAAGCCGTTATGGAGACAATTTATGGTTTTGGTTGAAAAAAAAAACATATTTTTAAGTATCTTTTTATAAAACATAGAAAGCTTTATACAATTTTTAAACCATTGCCTCTGAATTTATACACGTTTCAAACGTCATATAGTACTGCGCAAAGCAAAACACTTCTGCGCAGTACTATATGACGATTGATAAAGTTTAAAAAACGTCAAAAAATTAGGAGGTTAAATTTTAACTGAGGTATTTTTTAAAGGGTTTGGCGACTCGCTTGGCTCGGTTGTTAATGCCGCTGCTTTCTGTACCGAGGGTCCCGGATTCGAATCCCGGTAGGCGGCAAGTTTGCGTTATAAGCACATATTTTACCCGAGGAATGGACTTTTTATATCTATATATGTAATTATATACTGTGATGTCCCCAGTCACAAGCGTTGCTAAGCTTGGCGCTGTCCGGTTGGTGTGTTCGTTTGGCAATATTTATTTATTTATAGCGACACGATTTTACGCGGAAACATCGAAAATCTATCTTTATAATATCGAAAGGGTAATAAAGGTTAATGGCGGCGGAGCGTGATAAATGGTTCGTAACCAGATTAATATCAGCCGTAGCATTACAACACTATCATTGTGATATCGCGGGGAAAGTGCAGGGGCGTGGCACGATTTAGTTTCAGGACACTGGCACGTGATAACTTCTATTTTTAGAGTTCCGTAACAAAATGGTAATAAGGGACCTTTAGGTGCGACTATTTCTGTCTGTCTGACTGTCACATCTGATTTTATTTAATGCGACTACTGTTAATGATTTGTGGTTATAACCAAGTGGGAATTGTTTATTATTTAGAAACATCATTACAATATTATTATTACAGAGCCTGCTCCTCCTGTCATCACTTTGTAAAGTACAAAGTCAATACATATCGTATAAAAAATATTATCAGAAGCGGAATCCGTCAATTTTATAAAAAAATTGTCTGTTCGTGCTTTACGGAAAATCTACTGAACGGATTTTAATTCAACTTGGCATGGTGATAGCTTATACGTCTGGTCAATGTATAAAATAAGTATGCCGCAGGTCACCCTGAAAGTCAAACAACTAAATTTCATGCGTACGAATTCACAAAAACAGAAAGCTACCTTAAAATAAATTTCACTCACATAGAATATAAGCACTGGAGAAACCGCCCGAGCCTAACATGGCCTCCGCGAACTCCGAGATCATGAAGCCAACGTAAGTGTCGGCCCAGTAGCGCACGATGCCCAGCCAGGCCGTGTTGAAGGCCATCAGCGTGAGGGCCACGCGCCGCCCCCAGCGGTCCGAGATGTAGCCCGTCATGGGCAACGTGGTCAGGGTGCCGAAGGTTCGGGCTGTGCCGATAAAGGAACGACGCCATTCGTCGCAGGCGAGGCCAAACTGCAAGGTGAGATAATTGCTTACTTGGCAACCGACGGAATCCAATTCTGAAATAGCTAATGCGAGTTTCTGTACCTAATAAATTGATACTGCCCCCTTATCAAAACTTCTTCCTCAGATCGCAATCTGCGCCGATTTGGTTACAAATTTATTTATAAAACCTATGCGCTGCAAGGATAAAAAAATAACCGAAACTGCGAGCAATTTGGAGTAACATCTCCAATCAGAAAAAGAGTAAAGTTTTCTTAAATTAGCATGAGTCCATGATCTATAAATTAGCATGAGTCCATGATCTATAAATTAGCCTGAGTCCATGATCTATAAATTAGCATGAGTCCATGATCTATAAATTAGCCTGAGTCCATGATCTATAAACACTTACATCATAAACGACGGTGTGCGTGTTCTCATACACGAAGTCGTCGCAGTCCACGACCCGCTCCCTGTTGAACAGCGTCGCAGGACACGTGGCGCTGTCCACCACCCGCTGCGTCGCCGAGGAGTTGGCGAACCGCAGGCAGTTGTCCACGGAGCTGCCCCTCGAGGGGACGGCGTTCAGGATCCAGTAGGGGGAGTACTCGGGTTGCTCCGTGTCGCACTCCGGGATCAAACATCTAGCAGGTATGAGACATTGATCACGTATTACAAGATTCATTACTTTTAACTTTTTTTAATTTTCACTATCGACTTGGGACAATGAAATGCCATTGTAAATTAAAATAAACGGAAATTATTTGTAAAATTATATTTCAATTGCGTATTAGAATCTTGAGATAATCTGAAAGAGGCTTCTAGAAATTTGGAAAATATAAGAAAATAATAATCAGCTATTCAAAGATGATACCTATCAGCGGGTGGCAATGTAATTAAGTAATTAAATATCCCATCATATGATATAAGTAGATCATATCAATTTGATTAAGTAAACACAATTGATATATGAAACGCGACAAGGCCGAATGCAAACGTAGGTATACATTTTTGCTATAGGGTTCCCCAGAAAAGATGTGAACCTAGATGCTAATTAAACGGAACATACGTGACATTAGCTTTTGGAATCAAAACTTGGATTCTGGCTTTGATACATGCTGCTTACAAGAGAGTCACCCGTTTTGTTATTAATACCACAGTAGCGGCGCAATATTTTGGAAAAATGTGTAGGTAAATGTATCGTACAAGTGAAACAAGTGAACGACTTAAGCAAAATTTGTAGAAAATTCATAAATTAAAGTTTTTTACGATCGCGGATAATTTTGTTTCATCAACACCATTTTGCATTTGAAATCCCAGGGGTTTTATGCAATCCGAAGGAAAAAGTGAGTAATATTGTATGATGCTGAAAAATAACGCTAGGTACATTTCATCAGGAAAATAATAATACCTTGTATTTATCCTGGCTGTCGTAAACACATACTCGCTCGCGCCCCACGCCCCAAATATTACCACTACTATTGCCAGCAGCAGCGTCCGGAGCTGATACCTTCCGAACTGGCCTATTTCCTCCACCAGGATCGTGTCCAAATCCACCTTCAGCCTCTCATCCGCCTCCACATCTCCCTTCTGATTTGAATTCTTCTCCGGGAGCGACATTGCAAGGCTCTACGCCGGCAGAACGCCGAATAACTTCTCTGAAAACAATAATCTAGTTTTATAAAGAATCGCTGATAATAATAATTAAGCTCAATGAGGGCCGTGAGCGCGGCCGCGTCTGTCGCGATTATATCTTTATTATCGTTATTTTGGTATTTACAATGTTCTGTTGATTGCGATCGGATTGCGCTGTTTTTTTTTTTTTTTATTACATTATAGGCAAGTATTTGATCTCGATCTCACCTGATGGTAAGTGATGATGAGATCTACGATGGAGCATACTTGCCTAGGTAGGAAGGCGGCAGTAGATCGAGACGCTACATTCACTAGGCACATGCAGCGCAGCTGATCTGACCCGCCATCCATGAATGGCAACACCGAACATCTTGCCGGAACACGGCTAGGCCGCTTGGCGACATGGCTTTGTTCAGTGGGTGGTGACTAACCACGGCCGAAGCCTACCACCAGTAGAGTTGTCACCTAGTTGGCACCACCCAGGGTCACGTGTAGGGTATCTCGAGGGTATTTAATTCTCCTACGGACGAAGGTGATTCGACCCCAACCCTTGTTTTTTCTAACGTGCTTGCCTTTTTTCTGCGATCGTCTCAGATTGTGAACTTTTGTTTCAAACACGTATGTGCCTATTACCGGAGACAAAGTAAGCTTTATCGCTGATTTGTACATGTCGGCAAACAAACAGATAGCCTTTGCATAATGAAATCTAATATTCTTGGGATCAGTACGGGCAGCAAGAGATTACGATCTGGGAAGCGGGTAGACCCTATCTATCTATCTCCATGAAGTACGAACGTACGAATAGGTTTAGAACGTATAGGTATATCTCTTGGAAAGCAAGTACAGGAATATAAAGTATATCCCATAATGTATTGACAAAAATATACTAGTCCAGTTTAATCTCCACTATTTTCTTAAGTGCCTTATTATTATAGTTTTTTTTTTTAAATATGTATTTATTTTAAACTGTTTAAACGTATCAGTTAGGTGCTTACTTTTATAATATGCTTTATTTGGAAATTGGGTCAAATCAAGGATATATGGATTAGTTCCACTATTTCCGCAGTTTGGAATCAATCCATCATCTACAACCTATATCAGTGCCCTAGTCATTGAACAAGCAAACAAACAAAATGCCTTTATCATTCACGGTTATAAGATTTGAATAGGCAACAATATCGTAGGGAAATCTAATGAATTAATCAGTAAAAATTACCTTACACCAATGCAATAGGTAATTAGGTCACACTCGTGGCTACTCGTAAAGCGAAGGCCAGGAGGGCGTACTACCAACTTTTATTTCGTGCCAGTATACTGAACTGCCTGGCAATTTTATATTTTAACTTAATACTTCTATTTAATAAAACTCTTAACCAAAACTGACTGACAGACAACGCACCGCCTAAACCGGTGGTCATGGATATTTAAAATTTGGAGAATATATTTCTTGAGTACTTACCCTAGAAGTGCACTACGGAGGCATATTTGGAAATTCGACCCTTAAGAGGGTCAAAGTTGGTATGAAGAAACCTAGTTTATAGGTTAGATCAGGCGCATGGCTAACATCAAAATAGTGTTTCCAAACGTATTCGGTTAAAATTACAGACTGAGACAAAATACTATCTAGCGTAAACTTATGTCATTCACATGATACAGACAAGCTTTAGGCCGGCCGAGAAGTGAATTGCCTGAAAATAAGAGTTGGTGGTACGCCCCCGGGCGTGTTGTGCTCGGCTATCAGCCTTGATATATTACACTGAGCACAGTCGGACAAAAGCATTTCACTTGCCGCATAAATAGTTAATCTACGTCTGACTAGATTAGATAGTTATCCTCTATGATTTATGCCCTATATTATTGGTTATATTTATGGAGGTAATGAACGCGCGAATTTTGATACGCCTTCGCTCATACTCGCTCTTTTTAACCGACTTCAAAAAAAAGGAGGAGGTTCTCAATTCGGTTGTATGTTTTTTTTTTTATTTTTTTTTTTTATGTTTGTTACCTCAGATCTCCGTCATTTATGAACCGATTTGGAAAATTATTTTTTTATATGAAAGGATATGCTTACAGATTGGTCCCATTTTTTTCAAAAAATTGTTCAGATCATGGGATCCATGAGGAATTGAGAGGACTCCTCAAATTTTATAGGGAACCCTATAGCAATTTTGGTATTTTCATCAAGAACTCAAGCATTTGCATTCAGAAAGTATCATTTGCTGAAGTGAAAGTGATGAAGAAGACCACAAATGGCCACCGGAACTTGTCAGTGATACGTATTTCACGGGTTGCGCCAAGACAATCTCAATTATGATCGTTAAGCGACTATGACACAGCAAATTTAAAGAATTGGTTCTGAGGAATATGGTACCATCGAACTGATCTGATGATAAACCCAAGAGGAAGCGGAACATTGTAATAAAACAATGTATCCAAGCCGTGTTTGGGCTTATTGAAATTGTTATGGGATGCACTTTGGCTATAAATAAAACTTTTTCGTGGATGTTCCGATTTGGATTATTCTTTTTTTTACAGAATAAGGTATACCCTTTTAAAATTCAACGGGATTGATTCAATGGTTTTTGTTTTATCTTGATTTCTTTGAATCTATATTTATCTCGTGATGATGTTGTATTTGGTATACCTATTATCCAGTAAAATTATTGATATAAAATACTTTTTAGTGACAAAGAATAATAAATATATCCACTAAAAAGTGTAAAATAAAAAACTTTTTAACAAAATAAAAACCGTCTTCAAAAAACTAAAAAGCCAAAAATAATCTGATCTTGAAATCTACCTTGTTTAACTAAATCAAATATTTAACTAATCTGAAGTCGGTGCCAAATAAACAACCAACGAAGAATAGCAAAAGTATACTCCAGTAGCGAGATGCGCGGACCAATTTGTAGGTATAGTCTTTGGCGCAGACCGGCAATACTCGACTCAGTAGTTTGTTTGGCACCGACTTCAGATTAGTTAAATATTTGATATAGTTAAACAAGGTAGATTTCAAGATCAGATTATTTTTGGCTTTTTAGTTTTTTAAAGACGGTTTTTATTTTGTTAAAAAGTTTTTTATTATCGATGTATTGCGGTAAGGCATATTGCGTAGATGTATTGAAATCATCGGTCTAGTCCGTCCAGGTTTGAATCCCGGTAGGGGAATACTTTGTGTGACAATCACGTGTTTGTACCCGAGTCATAGGCGTTAAATACCTAAATAAGTAATTAATTATTTAATGGGATCGACCCCAGTCCATTGTATGGTACCCATAATTCAAGCGTTGCGTTGTTTGGGACCGTACAGTTCGTGTTCATCTGGCGATATATATTTATACAATTTATTTATTTAACGGTGGTTGAAAATCCAGTCTCATAAAAGTCGCCTTCAGAAGGCGCTAGCGCAGAGAGCGAGAAAGTTTTCCTTAGATTTGAACGTCAGCCCTAATCGTCATAAGTTTGCTCCACGGCACAGAATAAGAATAGTAGGGAATAGTATATAGATTATTTATTTAAGCTTAAAAAAAAATCTACTATTCCATAAAAAATAATTTATATCCTATCCTGTAAAGTAGGTACTATGTAAAACAGTTATTAGCAATCATATCCTTTTTTTGACATCATTAAGTTTTTTTTTTAAGGAAAATCCTTCACACATTTTCTTGAAGTGGGGGACCGCTGCGCCTCTGCCCTACTTTGGCAACAACTATTTCAGATACGATAAAACGAGTATACCATTCTTTTTAACGTTTATATATACGTTGGATAGATATGTGAAAATGCAGCTGTTTAATTTCTACCACAATTCTGTCATTCTTATAATTCAGGCTTATAATGGCTTATAATCTAATATCAAAACTCATTTTTAATTTTAGTTTTTATTCTCGGTACATTAGGTTATGAGATCACGAGGTGGTTTTCTTCGCGCCGAGTTGCTCGGCCTCCTCGAAGGTGTCCGGTAGCTTGGTCCCCAGCGTCTCCGGCGTGGCGAAGATCAGCAGGCCAGACAAAGTGGCGAATGAGCCAAACAGTACCGACGGTAAGGGTCCCCAAACTTCTGAAGCCTGTAACCAAAGCGAATTGTGAGCAAGCAGTATCCATGTTTCCAAGATGAATTTCCATACATATTATCTCCTTTTATTATCGTAAGCAGATGCAGAGCGTAAATTATCTGTACTGAAAAGCTGTAAGTTATTAACTTGATGGGGAAAGATTACTAATTTCCTCCAGGTCTGATATTAAGTAGCTATTTTAATGCAGGTCCAACTGGGTAGTCCCATGGCTTTCATGTAATGCGAGACAGTTTATTACACTGGCCCAGTGCAGTGTTCGGACTTCATACTTCTGTCAAAAACTGGTTAGGTGTTCCTAGATAAGCAGATTTCCTGCGAGAAGTCTGTGTGATTATTTTTAGCGTAAGTGGCTTGCTGACTATTCTAATTAAAATCATAAATAAAAATATAAAATTCTGGTAGTATCCAGAAATAAAATCTCCGTCCTTTATTTGCATTTGCCAGGTGACCATTTGGCCAACTTGCTCAATGTTTAGCTCAAGGCTTAGACCATATCTATTCTTATTGCCCCCAATACTTACAAGAGCCGGTGTAAGAGGAGCAGTGATGGAGCCCAGCCGACCGACCATAGACGAGAAGGCGAACAGGTTATGCCTGTACTTGGTGGGGTACAACTCAGCGGTGTAGACGTACACTGACGTCATCACTATCGCGATACAGTACTTGCCGATCAGGTACAGAGCTAACTGAAGGCCATCATTGCCTGAAAAAACGAAAAACTAGTTTAGTATTGCCTTTGAGATGACATTCTTTATCATGTAACATACAGTTGACGACCTTATGTCCGTATCAAGACTTATTAATAGCAAGATGACGGCTCACAACCAAGTCAAATATATGTTCTTAAGAAGTTGAGGCAGACTCGTATGTAATGTGAGTATAACTAACATTTTTGCAGCAATCCAACACATGTCGATCGGTCGGATTAGCCCAGACTAAAAGCAAACGCCTATTAAAATATTTGTAACGACCTTTAACACAATGTTCGGAGGAATTGGTGTGGGCTTCTTTGTCATAAAGTTGAAGATAGAGCACATTGTAAAACAAGCCCTTAA
This sequence comes from Pheosia gnoma, assembly GCA_905404115.1. Taxonomy (NCBI): domain Eukaryota; kingdom Metazoa; phylum Arthropoda; class Insecta; order Lepidoptera; family Notodontidae; genus Pheosia; species Pheosia gnoma. The sequence continues at coordinate 10,023,073 of FR989903.1, forward strand.
AAAAATATTGAGTCCCTACCTTCCGGCATAAAAGCGAATCCAAACTGGCAAGCAGCGCACAGCCAGTACGCGCAAATCAGCACCGGCTTCCTCCCAATGCGGTCCAGCAACAGAATCGCCGTCCAGTAGCCCGGGATCTCGATAGCGGCCACCGCCACGTAGTTGAGGTACGCGTTGCCGGACAGGTTCACCGAGTTGATGTTCATGCCGTAGTACACCAACGTGTTGGTAATCCACCAGATCGGTGATACGATGCATCGAGACAATATTACCTTCGACCTCAACACCTGGACCACTAACCATTCTTCTTTAGGCTTTTCCACTAGTTTTTCAGCTTCGGCCGTCATTCGCAGCGCCTCCAAACTTTTCTGCGATAACTCTTTGTTGTTCCATTTGGCAACTTTTTGCAGAATCGCTTCGGATTCTTCGTAACGGCCTTTGCTCATCAGCCAACGCACCGATTCTGAGAGGATCCAGAAGTAACAAACCACGAGAAGTTGCGGCGCATACAGCACCTGTGTGAGAGTTCTCCATGGCTGCACTCCCCACGCTATGAAGCCGAGGATCACTTGGCCGATAGCGAAGAGTGTAGACACTGTGACTCCGGCAATCACACGGTATTTTGGTCCGACCAGCTCCGTCACTGAAATAAAACCATACATATTGAATTATTCTCTTGGTAACACACACTTCAAAACACCTTTTCTCCATTCGCCTCCATCGCAGTCGCAGCGGTCTAGCGGACGCTCTCGGTTTTATATGGTCAGTCCAGCACATAGGCTTTGTTCTCTAGACCATCCCTACCCAACAGGTGTTTTGATGTTATGTCATAACACACTAGTTTAATGCTCACCTAAGATATAACACGACGAATAAGCGCCAGCGCCTAACGAGGACTCCACGACCTCCAACGCTAAGAACCACTCGTAGGAGTTGACGAAGGAGCGCACGAGGCCGATCCAGCCAGTGTTGAAGGCATTGATGGTGAGCGCCACGCGCCGGCCCCAGCGGTCCGAGATGTAGCCCGTGATGGGCAGCACTAGCAGCGTGCCGATCGTGCGGATCGAGCCGATCTGCGAGCGCCGCCATTCGTCGCAGCCGAGGTCGAACTGAAAAGAACGCAATGACGTAGATATGCATTAAGTTATGTATATTTGAATGAGGACCACGCAAATACGGTTGTATCCGTAACACAAGCGTTGCTTGCTGTAAAAAGAGGTCCTACCATCTTCTATTGTAGTTCAAAGTACTCACATCGTAAACCACGCTGAGCGTGTTGTTATACACATAGCTATCGCAAGACTGTCGGGTAGTGGGGTCGAACAGCGAGGCGGGACAAGTGCCCTGCACCGGGGGAACGTTGGTCACGTTGACGAACCGCTCGCAGGACTCGAAGGAGCTGCTGCTAGTTCCCGGCACGGCGTTCAGGATCCATGACGGAGCGTACTCTGGGTTCGCGCCGTCGCACTCTGGGATGCGACACCTGGTGAAACGTGGTGATTTAATGCCAAGAACGGTGGCAAAGGTGTACCTACCTAGGTAGCAATTAGCAAAAGCCTCATCACACTCGCATTCCCCGAAGACTTCGGCAGAGGCCCCACATTTCCCCGAAAGTTTTTTTTTTATTTAGTCTAAAGTGTTTGGAGTAACTTTATATTGTAAAATCCGCCCAATTTGTAAAATGTCTCAACACTCACCTGTGCGCTATTCTAGCAGTAGTAAAGATGTATTCTCCTGACGCAAATGCAGAGAATATTATAGGGAAAGCGGCCAACAGCAGTGTGACTATCTGGTACTTGCCAAACTGGCCCACCTCCTCCACGAGGATGGTGTCCAGGTCCACGCCGGCTTTGCTCTCACCCTTCTCCTGAGCGGACATTGCTACGCGGGGGTGGCACGACGGTTGTTGCTCGGCCGTTGCTCAAAGATTAACGAAACAATTTGTGGGCCTAATCCGCCACGACAAGCACGAATTATACAATACGCGATTTACATATTATCGCAATAATTTAGATAACTTTATCGCCAATTTATTCAGGATAAGAAAGAACACGATTAAGGTTAGAAATATCTGGTGTTGAGGGTACGCCAAAAGATCTGCTTAAATAAACATAATTTTTGGTCATAGGAGCGGGCTTATTTCCATTATATTGTGTTTTTCTGAGGGTAGTTAATTACAGTATAATTGACTTATTATATCGTAGATATTTGGTGTAACGATTCTTAGTGAAAGTGAACTCATCATAATCTAAGCACTTTTTTTTTACGAAACCATTCAACAAACATTGGTTCCTAAATGTAAGAAAGCAACGAGTTATTCATATTCTAAGGTGATAACCTTAGAGTTAAATGTTAACATATCACGTATGACCAAACATTAGCTTCACAGTATTATAGGTGATGGTGGCCCACATTAAATGCGATAATTGCTTGCACCAGTCCAGACTGCGATAAAAACCAAGGCACACGTCACACGTGATAACAGATTATGCTCCTTATCATACCTAATTATATTGTTTACATTCAATGATAGTGAGGTGTTCTTCCGTCAGCTTGCTGTCAATTATCTAACCGATAAGTTAAGGGTAAAATAATTTAAAAATTGATTGTTCAAGGACTTATAAATGAACAAAACACCAGCAAACCTAATTAATATAGTAATGTTTATTATTTAATAGTTCACATGACTATATATTTTCTCGTATCACTCCGAGTCCGAATTCACATGAGAAACCCTTTCAACTTTCAGCTTCAAGGACTGTTTGTCTCTCACTTTTAAATTGTTTATCAGCTTCATCACTTGTATTCTGAACCGAAACTTGGAATGCTCGGATAACGTCTTCACCGCGGGTGTGATGGATTTGAAGAAGGCTCTATCCTCGTCCTCCTCCTTCTGTATGAGATTGGCCAACACAGTGACTATATGTTCATCGCAGTCAGTTATATCTTTATTTGCACTATACTCCAATTTTTGTCTTTTAGCGGTGTGCTCTAAATTCTCGGCTCCCCCTTCTTCAATATTGACGAATACTTCGTTTATCCAGCTCTGACTGCCCTCGTGATCTGCATCATCATCATTCGACACTCTCTCTTCGAAGCTCTCTTTGTACCGTTCCTCCTTTAATGTTTTCTTGTTGGCGTTGTCTGTGAGATATATGGGATCCAGGAACTGCAGGTCCTCCGAGTACAGATACGGTCTGCTTCTAGCGCCTGGCTTTTTGGATTTCACATATGCGTCTCTGACGTTGTACCATTTCTTTGTGATTAAGGTACCTGTATAAAAATAACAAATTTAGTACCGTTTTCTAATCATTCTAAACGTTGGAAGAAAACAAAGTGAGGAAACCTGCATATCTGAAAGATTTTAAATAGTTCCCAAAAGACGTGCGAAGTGCGCTCAATACGTTCCGCTTTGAGGGGAGGCTCGTGTCTAATAGTGGGATATTGAAAGGGCTAAACGCCGCAGCAGAAGTTGTTACTAAGTGCTACCGATCGTAGAGAAAAGTTTCTCACATATTAAATGTTTCTTGGTAGGGTTGAGGGTCTCGAAGCTGGGCTCGAACTCATGGTAGATCTCCTGCCAGGCCTTGTCCTTGGCGAACTTGTCGCGGTAGCTGAGGTCGGAGCGGTCCCACAGGCACGCCCGCTCGCGCACCAGCTGGATCAGCACGCGCGTCGACACTAGCTTTTTAGTGAGCTTGTATGCGCTGGTGCTGAGAAATAATGTACCTAATTAAATATTTCAAAGTTTACTTTGTCTTGCCTTCGGAAACTCGGATAAAAAGTGGCAATAGTGAGTGACATTAGGTACTACTGTTGCCATTCGTTCGATAATGCGTCGATTGCGCTAGCGGACTTTGGACCTAGATAGTAAAGCTTCTTCGATTACCTACAAAGGTACCTAGATTATTTACGATGACACAAGGGTTGAGTTTAACAGTTCTTATGAAAATATTTAAGGAGTCAAATAATTAAGGAGTCGGAACACATAAAGAATTGAGGTGGTTGGATTGTGATAGGTAGCCATTACATCTGCGCACACTTTGTACTCTCCACAGAAATAAATCGAAATACACATCCAAAACCAAACCTTGACAATTGTGGTCAGTTAACACGTCGCATTTAGACTGAATGCATTCGGCAGGGTTTGGATGTGAGCGTAATTTGCATAGTATAAGCATACACACCACAGATCACGAGAGATATGCCGTGCGGTTCAAAATGTATGGGAACTCGCTGTCTCCGTTTTGTTCCCACCACTCGCCACAAAACACATGCAATTACATAAAACCAACCAATACGAAGTCTCACACACACACGCGTGCCAATAATTCGGTGCGTGCTGCGTCGTCGCCGCATGCAGCGGCCGTACCACGCGACGCACCAGTTTATTCAAAGTATCGTTAGACGATCTATCCATTGCCTCGTACATTCACTCAGTAGCGAACATAGGTGGTACTTAAAGAGCCATGTATTTTGTACAAAAATAAAAAAGTCGTTGTGCTACATGAAAACTAAAATAACATAATAAAGGCATTAAATATTTTTTGATTTGTTGTTTTTAATGATTTTAAAGACGAATAAATAAAATACTTAATACTGGCTGGTGAAATGAGATTCCATCTTTCGCGTAGTTCACTTTGCTGCTAGTATTTTAGCACACAACCACGGAATAACACGGCATTTAAAAAAAAAGTTAGAGCTCCGATACCGACGTGCAGTTGCAGTCGACTGACGGTGAAAACTCTATGTTAGCGTAATTTTGGCTAAAGGTGAGCGCAAGCCCACCGCTTTCATAACATATCTCCTCTAATATATCTGTGATACACACACACACACACACATACAGGTCGGTATCTATGTTATATTTCGATGCGCACATACGTTTTTTGGCTTCATATTTTTTCTTAGTCCGAGTTCCTCTCTTGCTATAAGAATAACAATAAGACGTCCTCTATACGCACCCAACCTACGGAACCGGTTGATGTCAAGTCCCGGAAATTCCGGACGGAATGGGGTGCTCGGTTATGGATAGCCTCCCTAAAGTTTGTTGCGTGCGGTGCGCCAAAAGCGTACCTATTCCTAGCTCCATACGAATTACGGCTTTTTAAATCCTTTATTGCTGTAAGTAAATACTTACGGACTCTAATCCATTATTATTATTCTAATTACAGTTCAATTTTATTTGATAAAATCGTGCAAACATCGTTGTAAACAAGCTTAACCTTGATCTACCTACCTACTAACTTACTAGTAGGTAGATTGTCCGCAACAACCTTTGTACCCTGAATACAAAGTTCAAAATCCAATGACAACTATGCAACAATAGATTAAATAACCCGTAGGTAATCATACCTATGTTTACACGTTTTTACACTGATAAATATCTTGAATAGACAAGAAACTAGTTATCTACACGATTCTGTATGACAAAACTAATAACTCAAAACCAAAATCCAACAAGTAGGTACCAACCTTGCATCCGAGTCCGACATTGTGATATCAAGTCTGCTCGTATCCGGTTTCAAAATGGCGGCTATACATCAGAATGCACACGATAACATTTATTGAGACACATGGGTATTAACATTAAAATTATGATTGCAATAATTTTAGGGATTATAGGAATAAAATGAAGCGTTGTTGAAATGCGTATATTCCCCGGGCGAGTGTACACGGTACTGTCGGCGTGCGGCGCGGTGGAGGGCGACGCCGGACGGCCGCTATCCGGTGGCGGGACGGCAACGTCGCGCGCGCGCCGGGAAGTGTCGCAACAACGCTTTATTATTCACTTCGCACGCACTCAATGTGACGCGAGTTCAATGATTGTTTGGGTGCGGTCGAACAGATGTGGGTTCGAATCCTGACCAGCCAGTTACCTATATTACACAAATCTTATGCTCAATTCACCTCACTTTTCAAAACATGTCTTCCGCCTTTGTGTTTTCTAACATTATTTTGATAAATAATGACATGAAGGCTGTCAAAAAAGAATTCTAGTATTTTTTTTACCCAATGGAAAGAAGGTTAGTAAAAACAGATTTTCCTTTATAAATCGCTAAATAGCTCCCAAGAGTTGTTTTTTTAATTAAAGTAAAAAAATACATATAATTTTTAATAGGTAATAAAAAGGACAAACCCAACTTAAATATTATTACAATAAGTTTTAACAAACTACATGGTGGGCTACGAGCTAATACAGTAGATGGGTAAAACAACTTTTTTATATTTACAAGAGCTACCTCTTGTAAAGACTAGGGCACCTCAACTATAATCAAATAATACAACATACAAAGGATAGCTTTAAAAGCGCCTACAAAAAATATAATAGCACCAGTTACAGACCACTTTGCTCTAAAATTTACAATAATCGCACGCAGTTTTTTTTTCTTTACGACAATCACAACTGTCTTTACAGCTTACCTCAATACAACAGTGTGGTCCCTAATAGTGCGTAATGTAACACAACAAGTATAAAGTATATATTTTCTCAAATTCACTCAAAGAACAACTAAATACGTCGATTATATCGGCCACCTCATTGAGTTAACGCTAGGCGCGCGTAAGAGGATCCGTTGAGCAGATCGGTATGCATATAAAAATTTGTAATGAATAGAGACAGACAAATTAACTCACAAACAGTCATCTAAAAATGAGGTCATTAAAGTAGAAAACGATTTCTAGTTTTTTTACTCGGTTTCCGAGTCCATATCTGAAACACTTTCCACTTTGAGTGTGACCGCCTGATCCCTCACTTTGAAACTATTTATCAGCTTCATCACTTGCACCCTAAACTTCAGCTTGGAACTATCCGACAGCAGCTTCACTGCCGGCGTGATGGACTTGAAGAAGGCTCTGTCTTCATCGTCTTCTCTGTATAAGAGACTTGCGAGTACAGATACTATGTTGATTTCTTTCGTATCGTCAAGTCGGCACCTTTTGGCATCTAAACATGCGCTGTCAGCTTTTATTTCAAGGTTCTGTTCGACGACATCAGCCGCTTCGATCTCGTCTAATTCTAGTTCTATGCTGTCTTGTCGCTGCAAGCTCGGCTGGTTATGAAGGTATATTGCACCCAAGAATTGCAGGTCATCTGAATACACGTATGGTCTGTGTTGTGCACCCGATCTCAAAGATTTCACGTACGAATCTCGGGCGTTGTACCATTTTCTAGTGATCATTCGACCTGGTAAAAGACATCCACTAGTATACTCATTTATTATAATACCAGCCCTTTTAATGTGCCACTGTTGGGCACGGGCCTCCCTTCAATGCGAGGGGGATTAGGCCATAGTCCACCACGCTGGCTCAATGCGGGATAGCGGACTTCACACGTCTTTCGAGGGGTTCTCTCAGACATGCAGGTTTCCTCGCGATGTTTTCCTTCACCGTTTAGCAAGTGATAATCAAGGTTGAAAATGAGATTCGCAGGCGTTCTACCAACTTGGCTATCACTGCTCATTTATTATAAAAAAATATAAATAGGCGTCCATGGTATTATGTCAGCGGCAAACCCAACTGATTAATGGCGCCAAATTAAATCAACTTAGTACGGTCAGTGTCTGCAATATAGATGCCAGTCTTGATAAGCCTAAAGCCTTGCAAATAAAGTAGTAAATAAGATAAATAAAGTAGTAGATATGAGACAAGTCAAATATACTAGGTACTTACTGCTACGTACTAGGTTTAATATTATGGTGGTATGATACAAGAAAAAATCAGGGGTTTTACAAAATTTAGAGCGAAAACTATTCTTACGTATACACTTTTTCTTAGCCGGCTTGTGAGTTTCATAGGCGGGCTCGAATTCCCTGAAGATCTCATACCAAGCACTCCGTTTAGCCTTCGAGTCTTTGTATCTGGGGTGGGCTCTATTCCATAAGCAACCTCGATCTTTCACGAGTTTTATTAATACTTGCGTCGGGATCATCTTCCTACAGTTTAATGATCGGGCTCTGAAAAAAACATCATCATTGGCATACGCTATAAGCTAAAATAAATACTCGTATTTGATTCTTATATTTACGCGAATACTACACAGTGAAATAAAACTAATTTTACGAATTTTATTTTAAGTTTTTACATTCCCGACGTTTCGGCTGCTTTACAGCAACCATGGTCACGGGAGGACCAAGTCCTTTGACGTCCTAGTGTCATAATTTGAACTGAGGTACCCTCATATTAAGTTGTTGTTTGCGTATAATGTACGATATTCAGTTCGGTTTAAAAATCCATGTTCTGCGCATCTTTATTCTAACTAAACTAACCGTATCACCTACTCTACATAATCATCTATCTTTGCGCAGTCGTAACGTTTTCCATTAGTAGCTGGTGTCTTTTTACACAGTCACTATACACATTACTTATTCGTTAATGCATGAATGGAAACCAAATTGACCTTCACGGATAGTACCAATAACTGGCGTGATCTTGGAAACCGGTGGCGCTGCCCACACTGTAAATTATACTTCAGTCCTATTTACATGCATTACAAATCAAACTTACCTTGTCACTCATTACCTTAGTAAGCACCGGACGTGCGATTCCTTTATCGTGCCGGTGCCTTCCGGATTCGCAATGGCGGCGTCGATTCAGCGATCATTACACACTTCAAAATGATACAGAATAAATATGATTGGATACATATATTTTATTTACAATAAGTGTGTTGATTCGCCCTCAATGGCGGAAGTCGCACTGCCGCCGGTCGCCCCGGCTGGCGGCGCGGCGGCCCCCGGCCCGGGCTCCGGCGCGGCGCGGCGAGGAGGCGGGCGGGCGGCACGCGACGCGGCGGGGCGCGGCGGTCGCGTCCTCCGGTCAACGGAACGGCAACGTCGCACGGTGGAAGGTTTTGTAGTCTACCGCGAACTGACTAGTAGTAGTGTACTTTATTGAGGTTATTTTTCATATGCAGGTACGTAGGGACCATCGCGCCTGTAATCCCTGGAGGGTTGGGTAGAGGTACACTCACATTTCTTCGGTGGTAGTTGTTCCCAATGTTATACCTAAACTTAGGGCCAGGCTTCGGACATATTCGCGTCGGTTTTCAATCTGCACACGACGACTTTCGAAAGGCGTGTATATTTTTCACGATCTTTGCTTCAACATACAGCAAGTCATAGATAATCATTTTTGAAAAGGATTCCAGAGAAGCGAGGGGTTGAGCTGGGGTTTGAACCTGTTTCCAAAGCGAGTGTGCGACTAACGTACTATCGCTGCATTTAGGTAAGTATAAATTAATTTCATGGATCATTAAAGTTTAAATTATGAAATAATCCAGAATATTGGATTTTATTTTTAATTATTCACTTATATTTGTAAATAGTATACGCATGTGATTGACTTGATATACATACCAAATATCGCTAGCAAAACTATGATATCTTTGACTAGTACTTAATCTAGTAAGAGATACATGCTTTAGACACAAACACCGTTCTAATTTGCGTATGAATACAATACCCAAAATAATGATTGCCTACACTTTCATCACAATAGGACTTCTTTGGATTCATATGTGTGAGTCTTTGCTAGCAACACTAATCTGCAGTTGTTTATTCTTTACGATGTTGTATTGTCATTTGGTCTACACTTCTTTTTTAGTTTGAGATATAGACAAATACTCATAATTGATGGCGCAATGTACATTGCTTCAGTAGTCAGTGTCGGACTCCTGGTGGTCGTCTCTGGGCTTGATGATGCCGAGCTTGGTGGCGAGCGCGGCGACGTTGGCGCGCACCTCCTCCTGCACCAGGTTGAAGGACATGGCGAGCAGCGCGATGCCGAACAGCAGGTACAGCGAGCACAGCGCTATGGAGTGCACCGCCGCGGCCGCGTCGTCCACTCGCTGACCCTGAGGGAATTCCATGCACATCGCCATGGAAACATTACAATGGCAAATTCTATGAGTAGATCGTAGCCTAGTTGATAAACTCTCCACTTAGATGGATGCATGTTTGGGTCGGACCTCAGATCAGTGATCAATGGCACGTTATGGATCCAGGTAAAACTAACTTTAGTACGGGCAGTCAAGCATGTAACACACTGACTAAGCCTTACCCTTAATTTGATTGATTAAATTGCAAAGTATAATGCGTTTGGTAAAACAATATAAAATCCTCCGACCCCCGAGTCGCCGATCCAATCGTAGACCCCAATGGAACCATTAAATCACTTTCTAAAGTTACACACAAAAGTCAAAGGCGTCATAGTCATTAGAGATGAGCATGATTAAGTTTAATTATGCAGAGTTGAGCTTCCGTGCGTAGCTTTCAGACAGACTCAAAATCCTCCAGCATTAAAAAATGTCTTGTTACTTATATACGTATTCAATTATAAAAGTGATGATAACCTGAGCGGGCACGAAGTCCCCGAACCCGATGGTGGTGAGCGTGATGAAGCAGAAGTAGGCGGCGTCCAGGTACGCCCAGCCCTCCCACTGCTTGAACAGGAACGTGCCCGCCACGATGTACGAGGCCACCAGGAACACACACAGCCAGATCGGGACCGGCTTTATCTTAAACGGCGATATAGATCATTTCAACGAGGTTCAACAAGTTTTCGGATGTTTTAATTTTCCATTTTAATTCTTGCTCCCAAAATTCCAAATAAATCGCTAGACAACAAACCAATCGCATGGTCCTTAACAATAGGCATTCTCCAACATATGGAGATAAACTATACAATAAACTAATACCCTAACAATATTACCAAATAACATTTCTAAGATATTTTTTTCTCATTATTTATATTTTATATATTTTGAACTCTGACGTATAAGGATAAGTTACAGTTTTACCTACCTCTTCTTTCACTACCACGTCTGATGGTGGATGATGAATTACAGACTGTCTCGAATCCCATGCTGTAAACATAAATAAATATGAGATTATATAAATAACGCAAAAACATTTAATTTTAATAAACATGCCGTACCTGGCGGCGGTCTGCTACGTCGCGGCGCAACCTCCACTTCCTCGCTCCAATCATCCTGCTCTGGTGACGGAGACTGCTACACGAGAATATCATTATTATGATTGCATTTAAATTCTATTCAAATAACGAAAATAATATAAACAGTATTTACAAAGACTTTTAAGTTTTCCAAACGTTATTCTGGGCTCCATTCATCTCAAACCTTTCTATTATGGATCGGGTGCTCCAATTATAAAATAAAAGTGTTGTACTTACTCCGTGTCTGTTATGGTATCTAGTATCATCCACAGTCTGTAAACGTCTCAAAGCATGCCTTCCTACATGAGGGTCTGGTCTGCGCTCGGGTCGCTCTTCCTCCCAGTGCTGCTCGTAATCATAGATGGCGCTGCGAGCACGGCGCTGCCGCCGCCGGTCCCAGGGCTCCTCGCGCTCATAGTACTCCGATCTACCACGATCAGTCCTACAACAATGGTTGGATATAGTTCAGTCAAAGGTGTAATTATCTATACTAATATTATAAATCTATACTAATATTATAAATGTGAAAGTTTGGATGGATGGATGGATGGATGTTTGTTACTCTTTCACGCCAGAACGGCTGAATGGATCTGGATGAAATTTGGCACTGAGATAGATTATAGTCTGGAATAGCACATAGGCATTTATCCCGGTAAAATGTATGGTTCCCGTGGGATAGATTTGTTTAAATTTTTTATAGAATACCAATAAATTCATTTTCTCATACATTTGATTTTGAGGCGGTACGAAGTTCGCCGGGATAGCTAGTCTTAGAATATATGTCAAGACTTTCAGGCCTATCAGCCCCCATATAATATTACCTGCCATCCCTCCCTGTTTTTCTGCCCCGAACTCTTGGGTAATCTAACTCTAAGTCCTCATCCTCAGGATCATAGCCCCGATCCCTCGTCCCATACAAATCCTCTCTCTCTCTCCTGCGCTCCCTCTCCAACGCCTTCCTCTCCTTGTAATTCTCAAAGTCAACTTCATGCAAGTCATGCATCTCAAACATGTCTTTGCCCTCATCTTCATAATACATTCGATCGTCAAACTCTCTCCGCGGACCGTACTCCGGCTTAGCTTTGGCGGGCCGCGGCAGGGACTTGCTGCGGATGTCGGATTTGGAAGACAATTGCTTGTGATGGTCGTTTAAGTCTTTTAACGCAGCTTCCAAGTCTTGTAACGGAAGTGAGATCTTTGGAAATTCCTCTGAAAAATAATTAAAACAATCTATAATGTATCTAGCTTTATTTTGAAAGCGTTATACATATTTTAGCTTTTCGGATTGACGTATTAAGAGTAGGGGACCCACTAGCGAAATATTCTTACTTATGTCTAAGTGTTTACCGTCTTCCTCATCATAAGTGTCGCGTCCGTCTCTTGCATATTTCTGGTAACGAACTGGTGAATGATCCTCGGGATCAAAATCCCTGGTGCCTACAACAAAATTAATAAGTCAACAACCTTACCAGCCTCTAAAACCGACACATTTATCTGGATTTACTTCTTGGCGCTGGTAGTGCTTAGGATATTTTGAATAAACAGTAATTGAAATAAGTACTTGTGCTGGCACCAAATGGTCTGGCGTGTGCCGGTGGTTGCGATCGCGTGCGCGGTAGTGACATGGTATGCCCCGGCGCAGGAATTGGCGGCCGCGCCCCTGTCTTCCGCACGCGCCCACTGCTGTACCCGCTGTCACGGTACCTGGACCAATACAACAAGAGTTTAAGAGGGTGATTAGAAAAAGGTATGTCTCACTATGTTATTTGACATGCATAAACCTGCAGTCAGTGTCTGAATGGGCCCGTTCGATTGGTCGTCGCCTTCGAGTCGAGCCGCGCCCGCTGCCACCTCGCACCGACCTCCTGGAAGCAAAGGAATAGATTATAAAATTATTTCTTCAGAACACGCCTAGAGCTAATTAAATAAAAATGCCAATATGGCTCCTACCTTGTGGAGGGGTGATGATGTCGATGGCGTCGCTTCGGTGGCCGTGTGCATACATAGCAACACACACGCCAGTACAAAAACCTAGAATTTGTAATATAAAAGCGATAAATTTTAAACTTATGAAAGTAAGAATATTAAAATATAAACGCCTGTTTATTTTGGCGAGCAATATTTAGCAACTGAAGCAGCTTGCTCAAAATATTGTGACAGGCGAATATTGCAAGAACTGATATAAGCCAATGTGTAAGTACTATTTTAATAGTTGTACCTGAATGAGGACGCCATGACGTCGCCGATGTTGGAGAGACACAGCAGCATGAGCGGAATCCCGAGGATCGCGTAGAATATCGTCACAACCTTGCCCGTCTGTGTCTTGGGAGCTATGTGCCCGTACCCTGAACAAGAATACGCATAGTGTACGTCCTCTTATTCCAATAAAAAAAAACTCCTAATATAAAAAAATATCGAGGTAGTCTGAAACGAAATATGTATGTTTGGTCGCCAGTACATCTTTCACCAAATCGATATGTTAATAACATTGTTGTAAGTATTTATAAAAGAACACGTGCGGGAACTAGAAGCCGTACTACGTAATATAATTCTGCGAGAACCGGTTCAGAATCAAAAGATGCTCCACTTCGTACAAAATCAAGTGTAGTGAACTGTGGTCATGGACGTGTCTAGCACTCTCACTCAGCTTACCTCATAGTGACATGCTTGTCGAAATAATAATGTAGGAATATTTCAATCATATAAACATCAGCATCGGTGGTTCAGTGGTAGAATGCTCGCCTGCCACGCGGGCGGCCCGGGTTCGATTCCCGGCCGATGCAGTAATCTTTTTGTGCAATTTAATTTTAAAAACGTTTTGTTTGGTATGTTTGCCAAGTCATTGTAATTGCATCGGTAAGAATTGCAAGGCGACACGATACGATGTACCTACCTACCAATAAACAGACTTATAATTTCCCTCGCATGCATAAGCCATGACACCCATTTACATCGGATGGACACTTAGTACCTATCTGTTATAATAACAAAAGATTATACTAATGCTAAGTTAGTAGGTACAATGGGTCCCATGAAGACACCTGATGGACAATTCTATGGTTCAACTGCACTGCTTATAATCTTGTAATCATAATCAAGCCATTCATTCCTAGTAGGTACAATAATTACGGACTGTGACAATTGTTACACTGCTTCGAAGCTAAAGTAATGTTTTTACATTTTTAATACTCCGTAGTAGGTATACGTATACAGGAGCTAAAGAAGCGCGGTTCAAGGCTTAGTATACCCTTTCTGAATTACACTGTATAACCTAGCTCGGCTATCGATCGCATGAGTAAAGGGAATCTCAGCTGGCAATTAACATCGATCTGATAGCGTCATTGAATTGGAATAGTGGTAATTCCTAAATCAAACAACCCTTGAAGGACTAATCATTTTTGTACGCAAAATTGTTATCTTCAATCTATGTACTCCATATCAGGTCTGGGTACATAATTGCCGGATATATTTTACGAAATCAATATTATAGATTACGTCGTTCAATATGAAACGGATACCACCGAGGTCGACTTCTGGCGACCTCCTGCTCTGCAATTTGGGAAAACCGAAATAAACCGAACATTGACCATCGGAGTGTTTACTCAAAACCGTACGCAATACCTGCAATTTGTTTGTTTAGAAACAGGACTATTATTTATTGCTCTACGTTAATCAGGGACTTTTTCAAAAATATACAAAGCAGGGTTTTTTTTTTTCATAAATGTAACAACCTGCTCTTGTTACAGTGGTTTTGTCTATCATGAGTACATAGATCCAATATTGTAAGTAGCTACCCTACTTTACTGCATAGAGTATATTAGCTAGGTCATATATCAAACAAAATCTAAAATTCTGGGTGTATCTAACATTAAAAATAAAGCATATCCATAAATAAGGATTAAGGGAATCAATTTAAAAATCTAACTTATCGTAAGATTTTTAAGATCTTGATTACAAGTTGTATTTAATAGTATCAAACCGACGCGGCATAAATACTTACCCCCAAATTTATAGACGTTTTATAACTTTATTAAACGTCATATAGTACTGCGCACAAGAGTTTTACGCAGTACTATATTATTATGATGTTTCCTAAAGTTATAACACGTCTATAAATTCGGGGGTTAGTCTCCGGTCGATTAGTGGAAATGTGGTTAGTTTTCTGTTTATGGAGCCACTAATTTAAGGATCAAGGGCCCCTTGAGGGTCTACGGGTGAAAAGATGGTTGATAGCGGACGATATTAACTATAAACCTTTTGTTGTGACACGCGGCGATATAACATTTACATTTAACTCGCACCTATTCTTAATACATATTATAACATCACCCATCCGTAATAGACGCGAGGCAAATATTTTTAAAATAATGCATGTAGGAACCTAGGTCGCGAGTATGCAAAATATTCAGGCACCTACGTTACAAGATTAAAAAAAATAGCTCCCCAAAATCGGAAGCTTTCGTCCATTTAAAATTAGTTTAAATAGCACTTATCTACTGAAAAATATTTGTACCTACAATTTGATCAAACAAAACATCCTTTTAGAGGTTACGTTAGCGCACGGTTGGAGAAGTAGGAAGCTACACTTTGTCACAAAGTAGGTACTGACCCAGGGAAATAAAATATTGGATATGGAACTGCTACAAGATGTTTCAATTCCCGTAGCCGTCGTAATTTCAGCCGCCATACCAACATGCAACCTACATTATCTAAAAGTATATTTCTTCCCTAAACTCCCGGAATGTTTCATTTCTCATAATCTCATATTTATTTTATTTGGTGGTTCGCTGCTAACATCATTTTAATACACAGTATAGTGAATAAATATCATGACCGAAAAATGATCCATCAAAGCTATAGCCTACAAAGCATAAAATGTAGGTATCGTATCCTTCGATCTGCAAGCAGCTAAAGCTGTGTACAGACTATACCATTATCCAATAACACGATAAAATAATTGAAACAACGACTTTAAGTCGATTATATACTGATAGTCTGTCTCAGGGAGCTATGAATAAACTAGGTTGTTGTTAGGTAATTGCTTAATCATGGTCTTGTTACT
Organism: Pheosia gnoma; assembly: GCA_905404115.1. NCBI lineage: Eukaryota > Metazoa > Arthropoda > Insecta > Lepidoptera > Notodontidae > Pheosia > Pheosia gnoma. The sequence continues at coordinate 10,039,088 of FR989903.1, forward strand.
TATATACGTAGCTTTATATACAACGGCGGGGCGGCCCGTGCGTCCGCGCAGCTGAAATTAACAGCACTCGACCGACAAAGCTTAGTTACATAACAGAGGGCCCGCAGAGCGGTCGCCTACATACCACTAGTTGCTAGCTACCAACCGAGCTGTGCTGAACTGCACAGTATTAGTTCCATTTAATTGAAGTCAACTACAAAAATCTTGACATGAATATAGGTTCGTATATTTTTACTTTTATTCTGTATTTTATAGTGATTAACGGGTTTATTATTGATTGTCTATTCGCGTTAATTAAATTATATACTAGGTACAAGGTGCACTACACATCAATCATTGTACTTCTGTAAGTCCTGAAACAATCTACCTGCTCCTTAGGAATCCAATTTCGAGCTCGTATCGACCTCTCAATTATTTCATTTACAAATCTATTTTCAATGGGAATCCTATACATATTTCGATACTTTTGTATGTTAATTAGCCTACGAAAATAGAAATTTAAAAAGAGAATAGAAAAGCTTACCCACTTAATATTAACAAAAAGTGTAAAGAATTTGGCCCTTGCGGTAGCGTACCCGAGATGCTGGCCGCATGTCCTCGCTGAATAGCAAAATTGATATTGCATTAAAATATTCAATTAAGTATATTCGCATATATTATTTACAACATGTTGTTTGTCCACAAAAGGCCTATAGTTACCACACAATCCTTGAGTTCGTTTGCGCAAACCCTTTGCCGCCCACCGCCTGCCGACCATGCGCATAGCGTGGTTCCTAGCCACATGTTTAATTACTATTTTGTTTACATTGACGGATTTGTACAACGTTGCATAGTGTGAGTTACCCCGAATAAATTATTGGCAATCGTTGAACAGTGATATAAGTATAACTGACGAGTTTCCTTCCATTACGGTATGTTCTAAAATGTTAGTACGTACTTCTTATAATTACAATCCACAGTGACCTAGACATATTTATAAACCTACCCTTAGAATACCATCCAATAGGATTGCATAGCTTGTTTGATTACTGCTGCTCTGGTGATTCATCGTTGTACGGCGTTGAATGAATTTCCATTGTTATGCTAAGATCTAGGCATTGATGCTACATAATTACAATGCAATTGCATGCAATAAATGCAGCTGCAATTAGGTGAAGATGTAATTGATGCAGTCTTATAGCCATGAACTGATGATTCAATTGAGGTATCGTAGATTTTTGAAAATATCTTTCAATATCTTAGCTTATAGCGAATCATTCCAAACGATGCTAAGTGCTAATGATTTTTAGGAATGTAATGTCGATCGGGCAGTAGAGTCTCATCCCCTTAGCATTTTTATCGAGTCATGAGTACAATTATGTTAAGCATCTGGTATCAGTCCGTAATCCGTACCCTGGACTTAATAGCTCTACAAACTCTTTCATCTTTGTATGCATATTTCGTTTGCAGGAATCCCCTCGATAAATGTAAAATGTTCTTAATTTAAATTATGACCATAGTTCCAGGTTTATTGCTGGCGCTGATGACAGCATGCTGCGCAGGCGCAGAGAAATGGCACTGGCCGGAGAGCGCAGCCTCCGTACGCATCGACACCAAAGTGCGCTTCATCGATACCGATCGAGAAAAGTAAGAAATAAACAAGCTGATACCCCTCTGTCATTACTCAAATAGCCACCCCTATGCGGCAATTTCCACGATCATAATATTTTACTTTTTCTTCGGCTAAGGTATGTATTGACATAATGAAAGCAGGCCTCTCTCGCACGTGTTAGTGGCAACAGTGGCGTGTTATGATTTGTTGGCAATACCGTCATCAGATTTTGCTTTGGTCGATCGGCTAACGATAGGCGACTAGCGACACGCGCTACACGTAGTACGATCGAGTATATTATTGCTACGACATGTATCGTGGTTTTGCGGTGCGCTATAAGGTCCTTCGCCTTTGCCTTGACTCTACTTCCTTATCTTAATCTTCGGAAAGAACTAATTCCTCACATAATATTATTTGCCCAAACATGGCTATTGCGTGGGTGACAGTTTTGTTATTGACACATATCTTTATTACTGTGACCTAGATGACTAATTGGGCTGACAGAATCGCCTTGATATTCCGAGATTTACCTGAATTCTTAATCCGTCGTATCGTACCGTAAGTATCGTGCTCATCGCATTCCGCAAGGTCGGTCCATCGGTACCGATGACGTTCGAGATCCCCTTATACGTTACATCTTATCATTGATAGTTTTATAAATAGTTATGTTAGATAACTACATAGGCCTATACGAAATAAATGATTTGACATACATTGAAGCAAAGTCTGATTCAATAAAAATTAACTACCTATATAGTTTTTATTAAACCAACGTTTATATTGATCAATGTTAATTGATCAATATTTCCTACGATAAAACTCGATTAAATCGTATCCGATATTTAAATCGTATCCGATATTTATCCTAACAGCTGACTAATCACAATCGCTCTACGAGTATCTCTAGCTTTTTGGGCCCAAAGATTTCATCTTATGTGTTAATCACTCCTTCCTCCACGTTACGCCACACATCCGACCGCTGCGCCCGCGCGGGTTGCGTGGTTCCGCTCGACTTGTTTTCGGCGCCTTGGCCGACATTCACTGCACCGACACCGCTTATACCTACTCGTATAGTTTCTCACGATATCGCACGTTATCGCCAGCCATCGCACACATCGTTTTGTGCTTGTAGTGCACTTGACTGGCGTTATAGCATTGCTGAAGTTGAGTTGTGCTTTGGTGTACAAGTCGCTATTGTTAAAGAAGCAGAGGGTACGGCTAAGATTACTTAAGCTCCTATTGTAAAAATACAGTTATAAATAGGTTTGCAATAAAAAATGCAGCTGCTTAGTAACTTTGTGTGATGAGCACGAATGTTTGTACCCAAGTCATGGATGTTCGCCCCAGTCCATTGTACGGTACCCATAATACAAGCATTACTTAGTTTGGGACCGTATAGTTAGTGTTTTGTCGGGCGATATTTAAATGTATTTATATTTAATTTTATTGCGCATTCGAAAATTCATTGTTACATTGGACCACGTTCCCTTTTTTTGCAATCGAAACCTTCTCACGTACACACATTTTAGTTATGAAATCTATAACAATGCTACGTTTCCTAATAGTTTAGCAAAGTAACATAACTATAAAATATGGTTATTTTTTTTGTGTTATCGGGAAACAAGTATCATTAAAATTACCGCTTAGATGCCGCTTAGCTATCTCCTGGCAAGCTTTCCCTGTTTTATACGCAAACAGAAAACAAAAACAAAAATAACGGATTCGGCTTTTATACCTACCAAGAAAAGGCTACGATTATTTAGTAATATTTTAATATTCAATGTACATACAGGCGCGACCGAACTGTCATCATAGTATATGTACCTACTTATAATAGTTCTCTACTTAGCTTCTATTATCATAATGGTTACAAAATAAGATATTATTATAAGTCTATAATTATATACATAATTACGAATCAAAACATAATTATCCAAATTACTTGTTAGACGTTCAAAATGATTGCTTCCACTTAGCACCTACCAGTTTCCGATCAGTTCTGTGATGACTCACCAGATAAATTGGTGCTCGATAAAAAATAAATGCCAATTCCTGAACAAAGGAGATCAAAATAAACTACATACCTACCTATACAAAAAGTAGGTACTGGTAATGTATTATGTTCGGCTCGGATATAAACGCAGTCAATGTTATAAATGAATGAACTAGAGGTGTCGCCAGGCAATTCCGGTTAAGCTATTCATCCGGGTGTAGGGTTAAAGAAAAAAACACAATAGGAAGTGCCCCCATAGGCCTATACAATACAAATGATTTGACTTCGTCTTTGACTATGGTGGCTACTAACTATGATATTTATAGTTAGAGTAAAGAGCAACCAGAACAGAACTACAGCCGAGGTTTTAATGCCCGAATCCGTACTTAATATATGCTCCATGATCCAACAACACTTTGTGTAACACTTAGCAATAGTTACAAAGCTGAATCGTTATGTTGTAAACAGTTTTTATGTTATGTTTCAAAGAGCTTTACGAAATGTTTGGTCCAATTACGACACGCGTCCGGGAAGGTTAATTGAAATGAGGAAAGTGTTCGTAGATAGTTGTATCAATATTTAACTTGTAAACGTATAACGTAACGTGCTATGTGACATGTCAACACTGCCTTGCACCCTCTTGCATTGAGAGAGTTCCCAACAGTGGGATGTTGTAATTAGATGTACAATGTTCTTTTATAACACCTATTGTAATAGGAGCATGTTTGCAGCCCTCAGCTGGCTTTCTAGTTTAAATGATTATTAGCGAGTTATTATTAAATTTAATGACTTAAGTACTCCTTGGGTATTATCGTGTATATAACTGATCGAATTGATGAAAAAAAACCTAATAATCGAGTTTGTGTCTGAATTAAAAGCTGGATCATGGTTATATTTATCTCAATTTCTGTAACTTTCAGTGATGCCCATGAAGCCCAAGTGCAGGCCGATGAGATTCCATTCAAGGAACCCACAGAGACAGAAGGGTTCTACAACCGGCCGCCGGGCGCCGGCCGGTACCCGGTGCGGGTGGAGGCTCATCGCACGCCTTACCAAATCGACGGACATGCCATCTACCCGGTCAAAAAGGGGTAAGTATGTGTGAGTAATTGAAAGCCAATATGGTTCTATTATGAACCGATGCATCTATTCTCATTATACCCGTGAATATGAAATGCAATGAATCATTATCTGATGACACTGGGACCGGTAAAGTCCATAACTTTTTTTTAGCGAATTAAAGAAAATAGTTCAGAAATGCATCGCGCAGAAGGCTGCAGTTGTATAAAATAAATCGAATTCATATACGTTTTTTGGAATATCCTTTTAGATGACTTTATTTATTTGCAGGCCTAAAAACTTCATATCAGATGGAACGCTGGACTCTTTGCAGTACTGCAAGTGTCTCGCTACTCCCGACTGCAACCCAAGACCAGAATCGGCGGTATTCATAATCTTATTTTTTTTAATCTCTAAAAGTACTCATGTACAAACCATTACAGGATTTTCTGGAAGTTCTCATGAAAATACAATTATGCTATAATTATCCCGTTATCTTATCATGAAAATATGGGGTCAGCATTACATACAACGCAATCAAATAGCTCTAGTATCTATTTCGCAAAATATTGAACGTTGATTGCATCACATTACAGAACGCGTGCGGCCACGGAAAGTTCTTGTGCTGTTACAAGAGACCAAAAAATGCCAATCCTCAACGCACAAATGGTAAGCATACAACCATAGGATTTTAAAAGAATAATAGTGATTCCTTTTAGAAGATATTTTTTAGTCTAATATTCTATTAAGGAATTGATTTGGAATAATTTTCATTCCAGAATTCTTCAATGAATTGGATGATGAACGACCAATGCTTCTACCGGGACAAGAAAACATAGGGCGGCCCTTCCCACCGCCCCCTGAAACCCAACTCAATGGTTTTTTCGGCCCCGAATTCGGCCCTGAGTCTACACTTATCGACCAAGGCATTCTAGTCGGCCCCGAAGGACCCACCGGCGACATCGGGCCTCAGAAAAAGCCTGTGCTCGTAGGGCCCGGCGGCCCAACGGGCATTATTGGCCCAACAAATAAATACATCGATCCTAGGCCAAGTGAATCGGCGCAAAGAGGAATCTTAGTAGGTCCAGGCGGTCCTACGGGAATCATCGGGCCGTATGGAGGACGACCTGTACTGGTTGGTCCCGGGGGACCGACAGGAGTAATTGGACCGAGGCGATCACCTGGTGTTTTAGTTGGCCCGGGAGGACCTACAGGCATCATCGGGCCGGCCGGATACGGCCGGCAAACGAGGCCCGGCTTGCTGGTCGGGCCAGGAGGCCCCACAGGAGTGATAGGTCCAAATCGGCAGGTCCTCGTGGGCCCCGGTGGCCCCACCGGTCAGATTGGTCCTCAAGGATACTTCGGTAAATAAGTGTAGCGTCGGTGACTAACAAGCTAACGTTAACGGTAGCAATCGAACGTGTGTTTACGTTAGACTGCCGAGTGCTTGGCTGTGTAAATATTATGGTTGTTCTAACAAGTGCGATAATGCTAACTGCTAGTTATAAACGGCTATATGTGTTTACCATTTTATGTAGAGCTACCCTCGTGTCGAAATGTAATTTGCAGCACCTTGCAGGCTGCAAGAGGCGGAAAGAAGGACGAGTAACAAGGACGCACAGCAGAGATAAACATGCGAAATGACCTGAAATGTTGGTAAAAAATAAATTTTAATGGTAGACTACGAATTTATTTTCCCTATTTAAAACGTTAAAGTTACAAATATCGTACACACTGCATTACTCTATCCATATGGTTAGTTATAGATTTCTTTTAATTCAGATGTTTTAATATTAAATTGAAGAAATCGCCGCTCCAGCCGTCGAATGTGTCGAATTCATTGTACCTATTTATTGTAAAAATAAAACTCGTTCACGCGTGGTAGCGTGCAATAGGGCTGTCTTACAATCAACGAGCTCAAATATATATTTATTCGTAGCTTACAATAGTCTGAATATCAAGGCAATACTTTTCGTGATACCTAATTATTTCCACTAAGTAAATAGGTATTATGAAATTTTATCAATGTATAATTGTTTCAATAAATATGTATCGCCAAACGAACAGAGACACCAACAGTATGGTCCCAAACTAGCTACTCGTTGGAGACGAAATGGCGGAACTCTTAGTGCGGGCAATTTTTCTAAGGAATGGTAGATATTTTTAAATATCTTGGTAACCCGGATTTAGGTTTAATAAAACAAAATCAGCCAGGAAGGTGTAGTCTATAAGCACAGACGGTGGTCTGTGTTTATAGTTCCGTGGACATAATTCTGTATTATTATTTTTGGTTGGGTTAATCAGCTACGAAATGTAACAATGAATTGCATGGCGGATTTTAGTAAATAGGTCTAATAGGGTAAATATATGTAGAATCATTTCTTGTCGCTATTCGCTGCAGTTTGGTAGACTCAATAAAAACAATAAATTAAAAGTGGCAACCCTAATTGCTTATTAAAAATGATATATAGCCGAGTTGGGCAAGACTGGCTCGGCTCCAAGCGCCGCCGCCGCCGGCGCGCGCGCATCGCCTCGCACCTTGCGTGCGGCACATCACCCACTACAAACATTGTAATTCATTGCCGCTCGAAAACTTTATTATGACATAGAGTGACGTCCAAATGGTGTCTACCCTTTATTAGATTCGTTACATAGCAAACTTATACTTTAAATAAAAAATAATAGCAGGTTCAAAAAGCCACGTTGTTGTGATCGTACTTGTCCTATGTTACACGTACCAATTAGAATCACAATATCTACTCATACTCCATATTCAGATCATCCATTGTGTATTGGAACGTTGGAACCTTATAAGGACTATTGAAATAGAGTGAGTACAATCCCAAAACTCACCAATGGTGGTGATGACGATGATGGAGTAGAAGAGCGCGCCGGTGAAGGTCCACTGGATGTGGTCAGTGCTCTCGTTGCCATCCCATCCGCGCACTTTCATCTCCAGGAGGATCGCGTTCTCGAAGTCCTTACACATGAGAACATTCAACAGTGAAGTGTGTAATTACAATATCATACTATATTATACATAGCTTAGCCCAACCAGCTATATGTATGTAAGCCTATGTAAATGATCACAGGAGTAACCTGTATAGAAGACCTGCCTTTCCTGTATAGGAAAGGCAGGTCTTTCAAGATACCATGTTTGCAATTTCGGATGTAATTATGCACACTTGCTATATAGGAATATCCCACAATGTTAATAAAGTGTCAAGAAGTGTTTCGTCAGGCCAACCTTGCCCCAGTTCGCCCAGTCGTCAGTTCTGACTCGATTCTTGCAACGCTGTTAACTAACCATTGAAATATTTCAATTATTGCCTTACGGTTCCAAGCCGGCCTATAAATAAATATACTTGGTTCATAGTTTATTACTCGGCATGCGCGCGCCAGGTGCGTCCGTTCTTTCTCATGTGCTGTAGTGAATAATGTGATGAGAACCATTAGACGTATTGAATAGATAGCGACATCAGAGATAACTATTGAGACCAGTCAGATAAGTGGTGTATTGGGTGCCTATTGATTTACATTTAGCAAATATATCTAAAGAACATTAGTTATGATTCAGTCAAATTGATAATTCATTTGCCGACACGTGCGAAAGCAAGCATCGTGAGGAAACCTGCACGTCATATTTTAAAGACGTGTGTAGTTTACCATCTGCACTGGGCCAGCGTGGTGGCGTATATCCCGAATTCCGTGCGCCCGGCGTGATGGCAACAGGCTAACTCCCTATTGCATTGGGACCAAATAACATAGACGTAGTGGGTTAGCTCATTGAGGCATACATAGGTGATGGAATATTTATTTTCAAGGCGGACTGATGTGTGATTTGATTACCTTCAGCATGTCCACGACCTCGGAGGTCCAGTTGGTTTGGTTAAAAACGATCACGTTTTGGGACATGGTCCAGATGCTCTGGGTCGTGTTGCTGCGGATCTGGGAGATATTCATCTTCACCTGCACACATTCATTTATGAAACCTTACTATCCACGAGTAAAGTCTTGTATCGTAGTCACGGTTTGGGCAGCGGGCCCGCGTATCTCGCGACATTTTTTATCCGCGCCGGGATTTAGACAAGCCGATGATGTTTAGTGTAAACAGTTTTCTCGGTTTAATTTATAGCTCAGACTGTGTTCCGTGTATATTTGTAATGTTCTGTCGCGCTCCAGCTATTTACATTTTTATGTCATAATATAAAAATCACTCTAGCCTCCTGATCATCGCATAGCATCGGTGGGGTAATATTTTTCATGAAATGATATGACAAGCTAATCACAGTGATTAATTAAAAAGTATGATCATGTCTCTATGTGGCACACGCATGACACTCGTACGTCAAAGCTAGCTATTTACTGATTATTTCAACGTTGCAAGATTTTGATATAGAATTACAGTTTCGGAACTCTTAATCAACATGTCTTTAAATATATAAACCAATAAGACTGCATGAAACAGTATACTCACAACACACTTTTCTACGAAATTACGTGGTTTTGTATAACTGCTTGATCATAGATCACATTTGAATAGTGTGAATTATATGTAGTGAAGACTAACTGCTGGCTTATGGCGCTATAGTTATTCGACTGCTTCCAAAAGGTCTAAGTGTCATTGATCAGGCCAGTTTATCAAATCCCAATTAATACTTGTCGTAAGACGTATCCATTCATGATATTCGTTGAATGAGGATTTGATTTAGTAGTAAATCCTAACAGTATCATACCTCCCTCTCGTGCTGCGCCTCCAGTTTCTCGAAGGTGACCGCGCCGAGGATGCAGTAGGCCACGACCAGGCTGATCATCACGAAGTGTGAGAACACCACCGAACATAGCTTCCACGTGTAGTATAGCACCTGTCATCACAGGACATGATTAGGAAGCACAGCCGACCCAGACCGGTACTTTACCCATGATGCGCGAACAAACCATAGGAATTCCAAAAATGGCGGATTCGGTCTACCTTTTTCTCTACGATCAAGCTTATAACTAATTTATCTCCTCGTATAGACAGGGCGCTTGTGTACATTTGTCATTCGTCTGATTGCTCTAGGTGTAACATAAGGCGCAATTAGAACTATAAGTAACTATAGAGATTTACAACCAAACATTATAAGTCATTTCGTTGTACAGAAAAACGAATCATATGATCCTTGCAGGCAAGCTAATCGTTCCTATACATTTCTATCTACTTATGGTGATTTATTATATACTTAGTGATCCATCAAAAAAACGGTGCTCTCAAGTAGGGATACATTCAGAGGAGGAAGTTACCTTCGCACATTTACTGGGTGGTAGAGGGTATTCCGGGCGCTCAGCGCGCCCTTCCCTTCGAGACATGGCCAAGCTCTGAGCCACACCCCAGCAACGTTTGCACCACAGACCTGTATCTAAAAGGCCCGTGGTCCACCCATTACACCGACTTGCTCGACTGCCTCGAGCACCCTGTTATGTAGGTAGCATGTTGACGACCAAATCCACAACACTGTGCACACTCACATGAGCTAACAACTGAAAGAACCACAGTCACCCCGAGAAAGTCCTAATCCTATTAGAAATAACTTGACAGTAGGTACCAAGGCTATCAGTTCCTTTTGACCCGTTTGATCAAAAGCAAGTACCCCATCACGGCGAAGACGCTATCACAGACACTTCACTCGATTTCATTCATCAGAAAAAAGATCACGAATTCCCGACCGTCATCCATTCAATCTGTATGTTTGCGATATAAGACACTAACGGCGCATAAATTCCGATTGTTTACACAACACCGAGCAATAACAACGTAACGCACATTACACATCAAACGCCACAGTAATCTTTGATATACAGAATTTTCTGAATTTTTTTTCAGAATTTTTTTTGTGTTAACTGGATCGAACGGGAGGGGTGCGGGGAGTGCGGTAGGGTTGTCGGGTGCGCGGGCGCCGCGGTGAGCGACCGGTGATCCACTGGACGCCGGGATATATCTGGATTGGCGCGGCCGAATCCGCAACCGCCAGTTTTACGATCAAAAACGCGCCGCGCCGGTTATTTGGGTCGTTGTGTATAAAACCATTCTTAACTGAACTCGGAATCGACCCACGCACTGGAAGCGCTATTTCTTACCATACCGAGCAACCAGTGCACGTTTCTGAGTAAGCGCAACGAATACTGCATAGTCTGTGCGTTTGTCATTTTGTACGGCTAATTCAATAGAGCCTCTATCGGACGGTATCTCAGAAGTTCAAAGCTCCATAAAAATTCGATTTAAATGTAAACTCTAATGTTAGTGAGTAGCTAGACACTTACGATTAAATTACGAATAAACTCGCACTCGAGGCTCCGACAGATTATTATCATTCTATTCCCGTGCCTATGATTGAAAATCAGTCATCTTCACTAAAGATCCTTGTGAAAAACTTTGAACTGAGATATTTTCGATTCCTATTAACAGTTGGTCGCCCCATCGCATCGCCTAAGCTCATGATTCTGCCAATAATATGTTTTAGGGGAGAAAAATTGATGAAATAAAATTTGGTTACTGAAGCGCCGATTTCAGTTGGGCATCTTGTAAAGTAAGGAAAATAACCCTAACGAAAAAGTAGGTAAGTAGATAATATAAGTAGTATACTGTGCTGATAAGCCAAGTTTATTTCGGTTTTATGAGCAGACCCTAAAACAGGCCTTAAGTAACTACTTAGATTGAAGTGGTCACACATACATGATATCAATAACTTTATGCAAACCGAGATACGAATCATTCGAACTCTCTCATGTCATCTCTCCAAATGTCGCGATATATTAATTACCTCACGACTAGCTGTCTCTTTAAAACTAGAACTAATTGACACGGGCCGAGTTGTCTTCTATGACGCTTTCGACACACATATTTTTGTGACATCTTATCAAAAGTACTTTTACTTAAAAGAAATAAAACTACCGCATCCATTATATTTTATTATAATATTTACAAATAAATAATGTAAATTATAAAATAGAATAGTAGTTAACTGATTATAACCACTCGTCATTCATATATTTCAGCCATTAAAAAACTATACTACGTCCACATTGTGACGTCAAATATGCCGGTTACGTCATTCGTTATTTAATCTCCTCGGGAATTAACGAAACAAATACGATAATTAGGTTATTTTTCTCTTACACTGTGAGTCAGTATCAATATTCGTAAGTTTGTTATGCTACACTGTGACAAATGTGCCCTGAATTACTGAATTTACTTGACACTGGCAATAACATTCTTACATCGATGCTGAATATCTTATGGCTGTTCACTAGCAGTAAATAAAATAGGTACATAACAGGCATTGAATAGCATCAATAACCTCATAAAAAATCCATAGATTCACTACAAGTCATACGTCCAGAGCACACGCACTGGCACATCAGCGCCGGGAGTCCATCTGCATGTCGTCCTGGCGCCGGCCCTGCTGCTGCGCGATCTGCTCCGCCTCGCGAATGGTATCCGGCAGGCGGGTGTTGAGCGTCTCCGGCGTCGTCAGCATCAGCGCGCCCGCCACTAGCGCCGTGCAGCCAAATAGCACCGATGGCAGCCAAGCGACGTAGATCGCCTTAGCAACAAAACAAAGTTATTGCAACTGTGTGCTGCGTATTGATGAAAGCTACCGAATAATTATGTACAGGCTTTCTCTGCACCAAATTTCTGCAATCCCCAATTAGTTTTACATGCTCCGGACTTGACCTAAAGACTTCAGTGCGAACTGACTATGCTCAGTCCCGGCAGCGTAATAAACATCTATATGCATCAGGACGACTCAATGAAGGTAGGTTCTCACAGGGCCGTCCACGCAAGCTGTCACAGGGTCCCGCTTAAAAGTGAAACGGGCTTGTGTTTATTATAAAGCAGAAATATACATATTAACCAATACGGTAGATTACAAGGGAGTGCATACAGAACACATTTTTTTTGAAGACTGATACATACCAATAGTGGCATCTGAGGCGCGACAATGGACCCGATCCGGCCGACCATCGAGCAGAAGCCGAGCAGGCTGTGGCGCGCGTGCGTCGGGAACAGCTCCGACGTGTACATGTAGATGCCGCTGAACGCCTGCGTGATCGCGATCTTCCCCAGCAGGTACAGAAGCGTCGCTAGCCACGCCAGCGCTGCGGAAGCACGAAATGCTCTGGTCACGTCACATGTCTTGGTATGACATATCTTCTTTTGTTGCATCACTCAATACAATTGTACTAAGTAATATTATAACTGTTCGTCTTTATATATTCCAAATTCTCATGCTTTCGCAGCTGTATAGAGCAATATAACTACAGTATAAATACAGTATGCAATAGCGGCTTAGGCTGAACGCACTTTGGATACGTTTTCGTACGTCATGGAGTCTTCTAAATATGTACATTTACTGAAAACACTTCCAAACCGACCCAGTACTATGAAAGCTCGCAGACTGGTTACGAATTAATTGATTAATTTAGATCATACAAAGTCTGTGGTCTTGAACGTCTCAAAGTTGCACGAAAGCTTATGCAAAATGCACTCGGCCTTACATCAATAGACCATCTCAGGCAAATTTATTAACTAATAGTGTGATTTACTAGCCCTGATATTATTAACGTATCATGTACTCACTTTTAGGAACAAACGGTATCACCACACAAGCCAGCCCGCACACAGTATAGGCGCACAGCAGCGTCCTCTTCCTGCCGATGCGGTCTAGCACCAGCGCGTTCGTGACCACGGCCACCACCTCCACGCTCACCACCAGCATGTAGTTGGTGTACTTGTCGCCCGCCAGCGACACCGAGTTGATGGCCAGCCCATAGAACACAAACGTACAAGTGATCCACCACCACGAACAAATCGCGAGTCGCTTCATTATGATTGGTGATCGGAACACCTGCATCCACAGTCCTTCTGCTTCCATCTCTTTCTTCTCCTCTATCTGTTTCACTTTCTCCTCGGTTAGTTGCTTCATTATTTCTTCTGATAAAGTAACATTGTTCATTTTTGCTGCGCTCATTATTATTTCCACTGCTTCTTCCTTGCGACCTTTGGATAGCAGCCATCTGATGCTTTCAGGAAGCAAATATATGTACGATAGAAATAGAATAGACGGTGGGTATGCGACAAGGATGAAGGTCCGCCAGTAGTGGAACACTTTGGCGAGGACAGCAAAGCTGAGGCCGCCTAACACCAACATGATGCCGAGAAAAGCGGTCGTTAGGACTCGCTTGTCTTGGCCTAACAGTTCGATTGCTGAAAAAAGAAAAATGAGATTATATATAATGCTACAAACTGATTTAGGTGATAACAGGTTAAGTTAAGACAACAACGAGTTAGGTATTTGTTAAAAAATCATCTACAAATATAGTTCTTACTGAGAATATAAGCAGCAGGAAATGTGCTGGCGCCGGCGATGGTCTCCAGCAGCTCCACAGTGATGTACATCTCATACGAGATGGAGAATGCCTTTAAAGAGCCAATGACTCCTACTAACGTGCAGCTCAGGATCAAAGCTTTCTTGCGACCCCATCTGAAAATAGTTAATTTAAGCATAATATCGTTCTTATAGATTCGGAATAGAATCTGCTGTAACCCAGTCAGTTGGACATGCCGGAGCTATAAGGGTTTCTAGTTCGACTACGGAATCCTAAAAAGGTCATCATACGCTGAGATACTAACCGATCGGAAATATATCCGAGGATGGGCAGTGATATCAGCATGCCGATGTTGTGCACCGTGCCCACCAGGGTGCGCTTCCACTCCTGGCACGCCAGGTTGAACTGCAATATTCAACAATACAATGTTAAAATCGATGCAGTGTAAATCCTATAATACACTTCCATATACTTCATTTGTTTTATGTGTAATTTATTAATACGTTTTTTGTGGTGGAACTATAAAGAGTTATCTATCTCTCTGTAATACCAACATCCAAATATATCTTATAATATTGTCCTGTGAATAGCATAAGGTCAACTCGATGATACGTCTGATTTCTTCCTCTTACATTTGTAGTATCAAATTTACAATAGATTTACAGCAGAGCGTGAAGGGCGCAGCCCGTTGACGCGGCGCGGCCGGAGCGGGCACCGAGCCGCGACATTACCAATTATTGGGACATAATACATGGCTAATTTATGGCCTGGGTAAATATTTAAGCGTACCCACTCTGGTGCGACCAGCCGTTGATGAAGCTCCGTTTTACACATTTACTTCGTGAAATCTAACGGGCCGGATTGCTACTACTTAACTGCTACAGGGGCACTAGTATTTCGTTATATCCTTTATAGCAGGGATTTCCAAACTATTTTGGGCAAGAGAGCCCTTTTCCAAAATAATCTGATACCACAGCCATAGCAAAATTACTTTTTACTACTACTGTTCATAGGGGTCGATTTTTAGACCTCGTCGACCCCCAAATTCATTTTTCGCTAGTGTCGAGCCCTGGGAAACCGATACTGACCACTTTGGGAATCCCCGCTTTATTGGATCGAAATGCAACCAGGCTGTTATGTCGAACTTGAAAAGAAATAAAGTTTTGTCAATCAGCTAATTTGTTCTATAATAATGGGGAGAGAGTCAACATTTATTTAAAATGATGTCATCTATCACATTAAAACAATATTGTAATTTCAGTAGAATCACTCCTATAGGAATCCGATGAGAGTATTACTAGCAAGAGTATTACAGTTAACTAATGTGCTACAGACTCTACATTATATGCTTCAAGATACATCCCTACATCGCAGGGCGCTCTAGATGTGTATAAATAGCTCTGCTCTCATGTTTACAAACAATACGATTCTTTGTCTCCTTATCTGTGTATACATGCCTGATCTCACGCGATCCCATCCCTTATCAGACGAACACGCAATACAACTTCGTCTGAACCCATGTCTACTGTCAACTGTAAGGACAATGACCAATAAAATATTTTAATCGGATGTTGATAGTCGATTTTTCTACATTTAATTCAGATGAGCTAAATACCATAATATATGACCTTGGCCCGAATACAATTTAAATTCAAAAAACATCGCAACCAATTTTCACCCTTCCTGCATCTATGATCATCAGTCGCATCACGTTACAATCGTCTTAAAGTATCAAGTTCGCGTGTCGATGCGCGAAGGCCGCAACGTGTCACTGCGCGCGCGCACGGTTCAATACACACCAAGCATGATGAAGCAAAAGCGATGGAACTAACATGCAGGCAACTGAGTCATTCACTTTACTACAACTATAAGTATTTTTGTCCTATGATAAAATTGTAGCATTGATTATCTTAATTAAATAATTATTACTACTGCGGTTCATTACTACTTAGTTCATTGAACTTTTGGAGAGACTGTCTTATCGACTAATTGACTAGTGTAGGCTCCAGTACTCACCTCAGTGACAATGGTGTCGTTGCCAGCGTACAGCCACTGGTCGCACGGCAGTAGCTCGTGGGAGAAGGCCGCACCCTCGTGGCAGGGCAGCTGAGGGTCGAGCGGCGCGCGCCGGGCGCAGTGGGCGTCTCGCGACCCGCTCGGAAGAGCATTTTGAAGCCAGACTGGACTATAATCTGTGCTGTTGGCGGACTCGCACTCTGGGACCACGCATCTAAAATTTTAATAACGATTCCAGTATGGATTAATATGATTTTAAGTTACGTGATGTAGTTCGTGAAGTGAATGATCATCGGCGGCTTATCAAAGATATACAAATAAAGCCTTTCTAAAACTCGCTGCTTAGCTAAATCAACAAAATTGTAGGGACATGACGTGGCCACAAAAAGTGTCATTATGTTTTCATTATCTACGTTGAACTCATTACAATGGTAACGAGTCCGCGCACCAATTTCAGAGACAATTGTTTGCAAAAAATACTACGTAGGCCTTAATAAATTGAAGTGTCCGTCAATGGCTTTCAGATAGATCATTTTCTCGAGTGCAATAAAAACCTTAGTGTTTATTCTAAAATATTTTTTATATAGCAACAAAACAACTTGGATCACCCTGAACTTTCCATTAGAAGACTATTAACCGTCAGAAAACTATCTCATTTACTACTACTATATATTATGTAGATCTGCTTCCTTGAAGTGGCCTAATACATCTGAACTCGAGTTAATAATTCCCAAGACTTCTCGTGTAAACAGCTCGGTCAGTAGGTAGACACGTATAAGCAAGTATCCGGAATAGATTTCCGTCCACTTCCAAATTGACTATTGCTAATTGCTTACCTACTGTCTTATTATGATCCGAGCATGGCATATTGTCTGTGCACAATGTGAACGACACACGAATGACGATACATCATTAAAACCAAAAAAAACAATTCGCTAGCGACATTAACGGCGGCCGGTGTAGCTTCACATACTGCTTAATGAATTTGAAGCATGCTGAATAATCCATAGCAATAAAGAAATACCTCAGCTCGTGTTATGCTTCGGCGTAACGCCGCGAGATAACTACAGTTTGTGTTTAATAAACAACACCCCTTGACTGGTCTCAATCCTCCTCAATCCTCCTCAAATCAAGTAATGCCAAAAACTAAATTTGTTTTATATGTAGATATATGTTGATGATTTACTTGAGTTTATGAAATATTAAATCACACTTAATTCATGGATAAAGTTAATGTTAAAATATTTAAGTTTTCCCCTTAATCTTAGAATTAGGATAGGTTATATAACATTTGTAATAAATGTAACAAATCTGTCATGTTTCCAAAAATATGTCAATA
The DNA here is from genome assembly GCA_905404115.1 of Pheosia gnoma. NCBI lineage: Eukaryota > Metazoa > Arthropoda > Insecta > Lepidoptera > Notodontidae > Pheosia > Pheosia gnoma. Next base: position 10,056,455 of record FR989903.1, read on the forward strand.
ATTTTAAATTTGCATTAAGCAGGATACAACTGCAGAGTGTTGAAGGGAAGACGAATCCTCCTCCTGCACCCTTCCTCTCTTCTGGGAAAGTCAAAAATGAGAAATAGGTCTGAATGCAATAAAGGATTCCATATAAAATTTCCTACTGGACTAAAATGTTTTATTGCAACAGCAATGATAATAGCTATCTTGGCCATACACGGGAATCTTTTGACCTCGTGTCGTTACTTTCCACGAGTCAGGATAGGCGCCGGTAACATCAGGACGCCGGCGCCATATGGCAACCGCGGAAGCTATCTATACAGCTGATATAATCAACAAGGAATTGATTTATCATCGAAAACTGGTTGACAGTTTAATAAACAAGATTTAAAATATAATATTGAAGCTCATACAATAACACAAGTAGGTTCGTATATACATACCCGATTAGCTGTCAAAGAAACGACCACTCGTTTAACTAAATTACATAATGTTTGAGTGACAGATAATGCAGTCAGAGATAAAAGCATAACGATCCTTTGATGCAGTAGAGCCAACTTCTTGTAAAACATCTCGCGAGCTTCACGCTATTTATCCTCCTCGACTAGTTAGTTCTGTAGAGTTTTTACATTACTGGATTGAAGACTAATTTGTTTTTATTGGTGGACTGACTAATCATATTAAAATATCTTTAAGTTTTTGTGATCAAACCAAGAACATGTAAGAAACAAGTGATTATACGTTCTTTTTCAAAGAGATTTATAGGATTGATTGCGTTTTAAATATTATTAGATTTGAGATTAGAAGCTCAAGATTCATGGGTTTAAATGCTAATATAACTAGGAAAATTAGGCGATCTACACAAGGAAACCCACATCTCTCGAGTTAGATTATCAAAGACTATCTTCTTCTTTAAAAACATATTCGTGTACGTTGTGTCCGGACAATCGTATTCACACTAATAACATTGCGATCGACCTCGACACTACGCGATGTACGGTAAAGTTTGCGTATCAGCCGCTGACAAACACAATAACTAGTGACACAAACTGGCTGCGACGTGACCTCAAATACTTACTCGCAATTCATTGCGAACACGATATTGGACAAAGAGGCATTCTGACTCCTTCGACAAGCTTGTGCCATGTTAAAGATAAGTAAGTCAGGGTCGGTAGCGAAGCGGTGTCATAAGCTCATAGCTCGCTGTGAGCGGAAGGTCTCATATATGGTCCATTGTTTGGCATGATTGAAAAATCTCGCTAGTAATTTACTCTGTAAAAGTATTATTGTTGATTCCTTGAGGAACTTAATTACTAATAATTAAATAGAGTGAGAATAATATGGCATGCCTGGTGACTGCATGTGCCCATGCTTTTCAGTCTTGCGATCCACCGTCCGGAATCGTCGGACTTGTCCTAGTTTTGAGGGCGTCTGGGGTATTTGGTTGTTGTTATCCATGTATTTTATATCTCCATATATCCCTTTCACAAATCCTTTCCTTATTCGCAAGTAATCTATAAGTATACGTAAAAAATAATACCTATTTTGTTAGGCCGAGAGGCGATGTTGGTGCCTACCCAATCGCTCTAAGATATCGTCATCAGAAATTTTCGAATAGCTTAAAATTCATTGAACCATTCATCTTCTTTATGTCAACATTTTATCAAAATATCAGTAGCCGTGAAGTGATTGAACGCGTAGCCATGCAAGGCTACCTCGGGCACAGCATACAACCGCAGTTTTGTTACGAGCGATCAGTTCACGCCATGTTGTCTACATTGGAGCGAGACAACACCAGAGTTTTCTTGGGCAAGGCCTACACTTGCTGATCAATCAGAGACAGACTGCTGCTCCGTCTGTAGGTACGGCTATTAACTATTAGTACCACATTGTAGTGTTTGGTCAAAACATCAGAGTCATTTGCGACACGATAACAAATGTTTCTGTGGATGCTGCTGCGCGACGACAGCAAAAAGTCACGAACAAACTCTTGGTAATGAGCAAGTGTGCTATGTTCTACGCATGAGTAATGAACAGACGTTTATGACTAGTTTAAGGCCGTGATGTGAGATTAGGTCATGAATAGACTGCATACGGTATGCTATTATTTAATTGCCTGGTCATCTTGCGCTTGTGGTGGTTATTTCAAGGCAGGTAGCTCTGATTTACAAAAGATTATGAATATGATACTAGCTCTACCTACAAGTAAGTACACATGGACTTATTTAACTGTCCTCGTGGAAACTTCCATAGATTTGCTCTCAATTTTAACTATTATTCTGTTAAGTAAGTTAAGTCTTGTCCTATTTTCTGGATGATTTTTTAATTACTAAAGTTCTGATGCTGGGGCTGGGTAGATATAACCTGCAACATGTAGTTGACAGACAGCCGCTCATAACAGCAAAAATACAGATTATAATAGCATCCTGGTTTAAGAAATCGTGCGACGACTACGCGGTGTCCTAACAAGGTGCTTCCGACTGCACTAAATAAGCTCGACATAATCAACTAAATTACGCTCTGATTATGTACTACGCATCTTTTGTTATTTAATTCACGTCTAAGAAAAAAAAGTACTGTCTTCTACTTCCTGCTCAATAACAGGAGGAATTAATAGCAAAAAGTATACACACACAATATCCGGAGAGCCTGGAATCGACTAACCCAAGCCTAAGATATTACTGTAGGCATGCTATTTTAGCGAAAAAGGAAAGATCTTACAGCTAGGCGTGTAGTATGACTGGTGGGGCTGGCTTCTATGCCCCGACATTTATAGTCGGGGTCTTGTATATAGATTCCGTGCTCGGAAAACCCTCATAGCGTGTTTCAGAATTGTATGGAGAATCGTCAACGTCATCTGTGTATCTTGCAACGAGGTTGAAGAGGTCGCTACACTATCAGTTACTAAAACTAGCAATTGTTTTGTTAAAAATAATTGGCCATGGTCCGCATGTGTGACAGCTTCTAAAATCCAAATTGTACAGCAGGTTGTTTACATAATTGCAAGTTCATTTCATTCTCGATAAAGGCATTGTTAGTGTTCTGAGGCTGTTAATGTAATTCCTAGCACGGTGCATTAAACCACTTAATCACATAAAGACTACAATAATTGTGTGTCATTAGCATCAAGACATCGTTATAACTACGTATACTTCAGTAACATGGACATCATTGTAAAAAGTACCTATCTGTATATATATATATATATGTATATATACCTACAAAAAATCTGTAGATATTATCCAACTGGCAAGTAGGTGCTGCAAGATCATATTACTATTTAATATTTCCTTCATGTTGAAGCTCGCGAGGCACTCAGGTTTCATGAAGAACTCTTTCACCTACATACTGTTGCATGCAGCTTCGGCTCTATAATACCACAATCATGTGTTTTAGGCATTTAGAACCGCACTGAAATTGACTTACAGGTTTGGCTATATGTAGTTGCATTTAATCGTGGATGGTGCACTGCACCTTCACAGTGCAAACTGCAATGTAGATTTGTGTTTCATAAATTACTTTGTTTATTGTTACCTCACAATTTAGAGCAAGATGCTGTACAATTTTTGGACAAAATAGCATTTAACAGCCTCGTTTAGTTAAAATCTCTTCGTAATGTTCGGCTTTGACTCGTCTGTTGCTTTATTGCTTTATTCCAGGCCTGGACAGTAATGTACAATTATAATGTTCCATGCTGCCATCCAATTCTACTAAAACAATAAAGAGTATTAAACTGGCGCGTAATAATTACATTAGTCGATCAATATTTGGCTAGGGCACACATGTTCCGATGACATCACGTCATCGATAAATCGCTTACACAAATACTCAACAGCAAGTCAATACTTAGTTACTTAGTTATGATGTTTCACTCCATACATTAGCATATTAATGGTATATATTACATTATAAAATTGGTAAACAAAGCGAGTTTTGTGACAACGGTTTTTGTTAACTGTGTTCAGAATACAACCATTGTTTTTTTAGCTTACCAGAGACCAAGAAATCATTTATGTATTGTAACATGCCGAATTCTTTCTGTTAACAAAAAAATACGTAATGTTCCATTCTGTGGTATACTATGAAACCAATTCGAATACCAACGACTTCAAATATGTGACGTTAGCTATGACCAATGGATAACACTCCGGTATTTAGCTGATAAATTCAAAGGTGTCGCCACCGTGCCGACTGTTGGGAACCGATTTCTCACCGCTCTCGCTGGAATAACTGGATCGGTTGGAACCAAGATGCAACGCCTTTTTAAGGTACCATTGATAGATATCATTGCGCTCTCGATGGCAAATCCTTCCCTGCCACTTTAACTATAGTCGCATCTGACATAAAAATTCCACTTCATCATCATCACTATCATCACCAAAGACATCATTATCATCACCACTTAACGCAAAATCTAAAATTTGTTTACTCTGAATTAAAAGTAGTTCTATCAGTGACATTTCAAAAAAATCGCGCTTGTGTTCCCCAAAGGAGTAGGCAGAGCTGCACTGCAGTGCACCCACATGTCACCGATGGTAGTTGTAATTTTTTTTCATATTCATACTGGGCATGAAAGTTAACAGAACACATACATAGAAATCTGGCTTCACTTTGCTAGAGACAACGCTCGGACCGTCTTAACTTTCTATTAGGCCTGTGATTTGCATACCATTTTTTGTAGTAAGAGTCCTACCATAAAATATTCTCGGGTAAGGACTAGACTTATTTCGTGAAATTAAAACTTTATTGGGTATTTTTTTACTTCAATAGTAAATCTATTGGCTATAGTCTTATTTTTATTATATTTAAATGATCTCTTTTTTGACGTAGGTAACTTTATTTAATAACCTGCTTACATTAAATCTAAATAATTTACGTTTTACGATAAATACGTAAAACAAGGATCTGTACCTGTAAGGCACGTCGGCCGCGAGGAACACGTAGTTGGTGGAGTAGAGCGGCGCCACAAAGGTGGCGATGGCCAGCAGGCAGTAGTTCTGCAGGTGGAAGCGCTTGCCCTGGCCCAGCTGCTGCATCAGCCTTTCAGTGTCCACGCCCTGCTCGCCTGCCTCCTCATTCCCACTGTTCCCCGTCATTGTTTATACCGCACATTAACTAAGTTCGTTTTGTTGGTAAATATCGCGGGTGCGTCAAGTGCCACTGCTCACGCGCAGCGCGATGCGACGCGACTAACAACTCAGCGAGGACGGCCAGCGCTTCATTGTATACAGTGTCTCTTAAGATGTCAGTAAAATTTTTATCAACATTAAGACATTTCCGTAATAGTAAGGTCTTTGGTGCCGGGTCGCACTCCTAGTTTTTATCCTACTTCTGTTTTGGGGTCTGCTTTCGGTGTACCCTTGATTTGGCTGATTACCGATATTTACACAGAGCCATTGCCATCTGCCCTGCGAGAACCCACTAGTAGGTCTCTCAGTGACCTAAGGGTATGCTTCTGGCTGCCTGTATCTAACGATTGTCGAAGACGTTGTCTTAGTTTTCGATGCCGAAGATTCATGTGAACAAATTCTATTCCATCAAACAAAAAAATTGCCTAAAGACACAGCTGAACATTATTTAGTACAGCTATGCTTCAAATGATTGTTTATCAAGGTTTTAATGCTCCACTATACGCTAGAGCATCTTTTCAGTTAAAACAAAACAATTCAATTAATATTGACATTTGAGATAATTCATTATTTTGCGTCCTTGTCGATAGCAAATTCAAAATCAATTAATTTTCGGTGCATGTGCACGAATGTACTTAATAACACAATTATGTAAAACCTGTTGTTTTGAACGCTGCACCGCATTCACTCCACCAGTTAGCCTAGAGACAGCGCTGCTGGTATGTAGAGGCGATCTTCAGTTGCGAAATCGATGGTAATTTGGCAATGTTTGGGCGCCGCTCACTTCGCCTGAACGTTTTGTTTTGTTCAGATGAGATCAGCTTTTTGCGAAGTTAAATCCGAAGTAGGTAAATATACGTTTATCATCATCAAAGTAGCAGTGGCTTCATCAGATCTAATACTATGTATTCAAAATCTGATTATTCCAACTCAGATTTTAAATACGTAACGATAAAACTGATGAAGCAACTGCTACTTAAAACGACTGAATAATGAAAATGACTGAATGTGTCAAAGTCGCTAAAGCCTTACACCTACCTTCGTTTTAACTTCAATGAATAAGTGGATACAAAGTGAAATGAACTTAACTTTAAATGAGAAGGAAGTATGAATCTTGAAATTTTGTTTATAACCGGTACAACGTTAATTATGCTGTGGCACTCTAACTCCATTGTTTTGGACTTGGAATTGACAACCAGACCTGTTCCTACATGGCATTTGAATCTACATATAGGTACCATAGCTATTCAATTATCTCGCACAATGGAGCGCCAAATTTATTCGCAACGCAACGGCAACGAATCATGGCTTTCAGAGCAAACGTATATACGACATGGTGTAACAGTTGTAGACAAATACCTAGCGTGCTGTTACAACCAATTACACGGAATGAATAGTTACAGAATTTTCTGACAATCCTCATCAAAGTCAGCAACAAGCAAGCTAGACTTGTCAGGACCGACAATCTAGTTAAGAGTCGCAGTGCAGCTTGCTACCAATCATCCGTCAGTTCAGTTCAGCAGTGGACTTCTACCAGCTCATGATGATTATGATAAAGCTAGTCTTATGACACACCGAGATGACTCTTGTAGCCAGTAGTGACTAGTAGTATGACTTTAAGAAGCGTATTCTTCTCTAGTTACGTTGGCAGTTATGGCGGCGCAGAACGTTGCGAGGCAATTGAGAATATTGAAAAAAAATTACTTCAAGCTGCAAAACTACTACAACTTCAAATACGATTCAATAACACCTACAAGAAAAATATTGTTTTCATTTTTTCACCAAGTGTTATGAATCTTTCAGAGCTTTGGAAATCCAAATAAATGTATAAGGCCAGAAAACACGATTAAAGCTTAAAACAGCAAAACAACGCATGAACCGCCAATGATTACTATATGAAAATGATATTTTCTCCACTGGCGTGCGTGCAGCACCGGAGTGCCGCGTCGGCCAGCACAATGGACGCCCAAACCTATATAGAGGCTGTTTTATATTGCATTGTTCGCTGCAGCTGCTGTGTTATCCAAATACCCCCAGGATGTATGACACTGTCATTGCTTATGTAAAGACATTGTCAATCAATCATCGCCGCGTCGAAGAGAAGATTTGGACAATAGGATCTTTTGGTTACGTATAGCGCTAAGCATACCCAAACCAGACTGATGTAATATACGCCGCGCACAACGAGTCGCGTCATTTATTTCCATACAATATTTGGTGTTTTTTTATATCGTAGTGCATAATCAATAATCGTAATCCTTATTCGTTACTTAACACAGCAAACCGCATTTTTTTGTAAAAGCCAATAGAAGGATCACTTAGCTTGGAACTCGTCGTAAATGACGCTAGTTTTGAATTTGAGGACAGGAGAATTTTTAATATTACAATTAGGACCCCAAACACATAGAAGAGCGTTCAGCGCTCAGCGTTCTTTGAGTGATATGGGATGCTGACGTTCGTTGTTAGCGGGGACGCTATGAAAACTACACAACGCAATGAATGGGGAACGTAGAACGCTGAACGCCCATCGGTCTGAGTGAGATCCAAAAACCAAGACGAGGTCTATAAATATTAACTAGCGAATAAAATGCTGGATCAATCCAGATTCAATACAGAATAGTATTTTCTGCCCCTATTCCTGCGTTGACTTACAATATTTAGAATCCAAAAGGACCTGCTTTAAAACAAATAACAAAATAGAAATATAAGTACCTGTATGGCACATCTGCAGCCAGGAAAATATAAGTGGTGTGGAGCAGCCCCACTTGTACCGCGGCCAGCGCCACCATCGCGTACACCCGCAAGTGGAACCGGCCCGCCTGGCCCAGCTGGCGCAGCACGCCGTCCGCGTCCACTGCGCCCGGCGCCGGCTTCGCACCCTCGCCCGCGCCCGTAGTCTTCAGATCCTCGTTGGTCATGTTGTCGTCGGCGGCCACAGCCGATGCCCGTTGCTGGCGAGCGAACACTGCACCGGCCGAGAGGCGAGCGCCGCCCTGAGGGCACGTCGCGTCGCAACAATGCCGACAGACGAATGTTAGAAAGCGATACTAGGCCAAGGCCTCCGTCATCAATCAAATCTCGGCGAGATGCATTTTGAATCGATTTCCAAAATTTATCCCAGATATATCGGCTCGCCGAGCATTGTCTGAGCCGTGATATGTCTCGGGTAATATGTTTGTGGAGGCAGATTAAACAGGATGGATCGAATCATGCTGGACTAGGCCGCACGCAACAATAAACAAATAGTCACGTATTGTGCGATATTCCCGCGGCTAGCGATGTCGCCGGGCTCTGTACTGTCCCTTCGAGTAATGGAGGATTTAATGTATTATTGCACTAGGACCTAGTGCAATAATACCTAGTGACTAGGTATTTATGCTATACTTAACTCTGTCGTTTGTATGATCCAGTGATTTGATTATTGCTGGTTAGTGAAAAGGAACCAATGAATTTTCCGAATGGCACCTGCACTGAGCACCGGCAAGAATGGATCAAAAAGTAAACGCAATGGTTAGCAAATATGTGAATAACTATTGTAATTTTAAAAACAAAACATAGATTTAATGTATTTATAACAAATATTTGTCAGACATACAATACAAACTATATAAGTATGATGCCAAGACAGCAATCAGTTGCATCTTCGGTCGGTGGCTAGCTGAATGCTATATATATAAAAGCGAAATTCACTGACTAGCTCACTCACTCATCACGAAATCTCCGAAGCCATGAGACCTAAGGACTTGAAATTTGGCACGCGGGTTCTTCTCGGCACCGAGGTGCTAACTAGGGATTTTTTTGGAAATTCGACCCCTAAGGCTAAACATTTTTTTAAATATTGTATAATTTATAGATAATTATAATTTTCTACTTTTCTACGCGGACGAAGTCGCGGGCAACAGCTAGTATTATATAAAAGCTATAATTCCATATCTGTACGAGGTGGATTACGGTTTCATCCCTAAAGTAAGAGCCAATGGTCTAGTCTACAAAAACATGTACATTCTATTGTAAAACTGTGATGGTACTCTCAGGCTCCTGGTAATATATTAGAAGCAAGCGTTCTCATAATATCGATTGCTATAAAACATCCAATACGGATGATTTCACAGAGCATTGAAAATTAAAACACATCAAATAACTATTTAAATAGTGATATGTTCCATTTCGTGTTTCAATATTCAATCAAAAGCTCGTTATTCCTCAAGGTGCAGTATTGCGGTCATGTTAGTCCCCCCTATTCCGCTAATGAGGTTCCTACCAGCGACCCTGGTTGTAGTCGACAATCAAACTTTCTATATTTAATATGACTCTATGTAACACACTGTGATATTAAGTAGCTACCTCATTATATTTGACAATGAACCGTTGGACGTGATAAAGTAGTCTTATTGACCAACCATCAATGTTTGTATTACGGTCGTCAAAACATCGGAATCAAATAAAACGTAGGTACCACAGATTTTGGCGTACTCGAAATCTGTGGTACCTAAGTATTTGGAAGCTATACCAAATAACAGGAAAAAATATATTTTTAATTTAGCGAGGTTCATAATGTCGTTTTTTTATAAAAAGATTTCTTACTGTTGCACACGAAATGTAACACTGTTGCACCCTTATGAAAAAAGAGTTATGGGAAATCATACCAAGTTTCGGGTTGATTTTCCCATTTTTTTTTCCCGGACAATCTTTTACCCCTAATATAACCACCCACCACCACATACCTATATAGCAATATTCTTTAAGGGAACGCACTAAAATAGTTATTGCTTATCGAAATCGGTTCAGCAATGCTGAAGATACGGAGTAACACATACCTATAGCCAAGGAATGGAGAACCTCTTCCTTTTTTGTAGTCAGTTGAAAATATGAAGAGAATATTGTAAATTTTTATACCCACTATAATTTATAGAAATACTAACATACCACGTAATTCTTGAAATACAACTAATTTTAAGGATTTTATCGCGATTATTTTCAGTTTTTACGTTCCTGAAGAAATCAATATACCACGTAATGTAATTAAGGTAAAAAATAAAACAAATCAACATATTTATATTTAAGTATGTCTTTTTGGATTTAATGTGAAAACAAAGCTTTTCTAGTGATGTAATTGTAGCGTTATGGCTACTAACTGAATAATAATGCAGGAACGAGAGTATGAACGAACATAATTTATTTACAAAATACACTGAATATATTTACAAAAGTCTTAACCTAACACGTAGTATAACAAATGAGCTAATAAATTACGATTGACCAATGAGCGTCGCGTGCGAGCAGGATAGAAGAACTATATAATAATGCGCCCGTATAAAGCGCGTCGCGCGCGTTCCGCGCTCGCAGATCATAACGATGCGCTGTGATGGTCGGACGTGTAGCTGTGACTCCCACAGTACCCCCCTTCAAGCAAACCGTACATTAGGTTTGATGACTCTGCCCGATCTTGTCACATATGCTTGACTCGCAGGCGTCGTAGATGCTGGTACTGTGCGTGTTTCACTGGTTGCGTGGCGTACTGGAGATGACTCGATATCTTCATGACTTTCATTACAGATGTAGGCTGGTTTTAGTCTATCCAGCGAGACAACTGTAACTCGGTGTGGCATCTGTATCTTGAAAAATTTTTCATGCCTCTGCAGGACTGGATACGGTCCGTCATACGGTGGTATCAACGGTGATCGCACGGTGTCGTTGCGTACGAACACATGCGTACAACTTGCCAAATCCTTGTATATGAACGGTTGCGATGTCGGAGTATTGTTCCGGGGTATCGGTGTGAGTGATCTCATACACTCGCTTAGGCGTTGTACAAACTGGCCGTCGTCCATGCGTTGCGATGAACTAGCCGGTGCGATGAAATCCGATGGAACGCGAAGTGTAGTGCCGTAGGTCATGAGCGCAGGACTGATGTTGTTGTCACCACGTAGCGCTGTACGTAGACCAAGCAGTACAATAGGTAGATCATCGCTCCAATTCGTTGTTGCGCCTCTTGCCATTAGTGCACTCTTCAATGTGCGATGCCAGCGTTCAATCTGTCCGTTTGACTGTGGGTGAAATGCTGTGGTACGTATGCGAGTGATGCCAAGTGTTCTTGCTAGAGCCTTGAATAAAGATGACTCAAATTGTCTGCCCTGATCGGTAGATATTCGTAGAGGGCAACCGAATCTTGAAATCCAATTTTCATAGAACGCTTTCGCAACGACTTCAGCGGTGATATCTGGAACCGGTACAGCTTCTGGCCATTTCGTACATCTGTCTATCATCGTGATGCAGTATCGATATTCATTTGACAATCTGAGCGGGCCAACTATGTCTATATGTACATGCTCGAAACGCTCTGATACTGGAAAATTCTTCAATGGCGTAATGACGTGTCGTTGAACTTTCGATCGTTGACAGCTGATGCAGTTTCTCGCCCATGTAGTCAGGTCCTTGTTCATTGAAGCCCAGAAGAACTTCGAAGTGACTAGCTTCCTAGTTGCTCGTACACCAGGATGACATAGATCGTGTTGTGCTTTGTAGGCAGCGTAACGATATGCCAACGGCAAGTAGGGACGATGCATCGTTGTTGAGTACTCGCACGTGATTGGTTGATGGAGACCGGGTAAAGTGACGTTGACGAATTTCAAGTTTGACTGCTGTTTCAATCGTTTCAACTCTTCGTCTAGTTGTTGATCGTGGGATAACTTGTCGTAGTCTATGTTCGCGGGACATTCTATATCTTCAATCCGTGATAGTGCGTCGGCGACAGAGTTATCTTCCCCTTTCACGTACTTGATTTTCGAGCAAAACTGGCTGACGAAGTGTAGCTGACGCTCGCGACGTGGTGTATCACTGCTACTCGGTGGTCTCGACAGTGCATAGGATAGGGGCTTGTGATCCGTGTAGATCGTGACGTCACAGCCTTCAATGAGTCGACGGAAGTGCTTAACAGCCGTGTACATCGCTAATAGCTCGCGATCATACACGCTGTATCGACGTTGTGTTGCACTCATTGCTTTTGAGAAAAATGCTAACGGCTTCCAAGAGTTCTCTACTCGTTGTTGCAGGACCGCGCCGAGGCTGTGATCTGATGCGTCGGTCATGATGCTTAATGGAGCACCGACGCTGGGATACGTGAGCGTTGTCGCTTCCAAAATGCTTAGGCGGCACTTTTGAAAAGCTAGTTCGGCGGCGGGCGTCCATGTGATCGGCGTCTTATCATTTTTCTTGGTATTGTGTAGATATGCGTTTAGTTCACTCTGTAGCTGCGCTTGATGTGGTAGGCAATCTCGATAAAAGTTTATCATACCGAGAAAGCGTCGCAACTCGATGACTGTCTTCGGCTGTGGGTATTCAGAGATGATTTTAGTGCGTTCGTCTGTCGGCTTGATTCCGTCGGCAGTGACTTCGTAGCCGAGAAAGTTGATATTTGTCTTCGCAAATTCACATTTTTCGACGTTGAGTGTTACACCGTATTTGTTCAGTCGATCGAGAACTTCATGCAAAAGTGCTTCATGACTAGACTCATCTTCCGAGAACAGTAGGATGTCATCGATGAATGAGAAACAGCCTTCGATGCCGCGTAGAACTTCGTGCATAAATCGTTGGAATGTCTGGCTAGCATTACGTAGTCCAAACGTCATGCAGTTGAACTCGAACAGCCCAAATGGCGTGATTATTGCTGTCTTCTGTGCATCTTCTGGATTGATGGGTATCCAATAATACGCCATTTTCAAATCAAGTTTAGAGAAGATCTTCTTATTGCTGAGTTGATAAGTGAAGTCTTGAATGCGCGGTATCGGGTATCGATCAGGTAATGTTACTGCGTTTAGTCGTCTGTAGTCTCCACATACACGTAGATTGCCGTCCTTTTTCTTCACTACATGGAGCGGACTCGCCCATGGACTCTTTGATGGCTGGCAGATGCCCATTTCAATCATTCGCTCGAATTCTTCTTTTACCGCCTTATACTTTTCTGGCGGCAACGGGCGGCACCGTGCAGCGAGAGGGGCGCCCGTCGTCTCGATGTGATGAACGACTTGATGTCTTGCCGGAGTCTTCAAAGTCATGGGGCGAAGTACGTCTGGATACACTTTGAGTATGTCGTGGTATGTGTGACTGTCGGAGAGGACGTGAACAGTTTCTTGAGCTGTTGTTACTTCTACGGCGTCTATTGATAGATCGGTGACTTGATCGATGAGTTTCTTGCGATGTAAGTCGACTAGCAGTTTGTAGTGGCGAAGAAAATCTGCTCCAAGGATCGAAGTCTTCACGTCAGCAACGATGAAGGTCCAACGAAAATGGCGTCGGAGGCCGAAGTTCAGTTGGATAGTTTTCTCACCAAATGTGTTGATCGGTGTATTGTTAGCTGCATATAATTTGTAGGCGCTCGGTGTCGGTTTTTTCTTCTGTAATTGAGACGCAGCCAAAACAGAGATGTCGGCTCCGGTGTCCACGAGGAAACGTAAGGATGTGTTGCGATCGTGAACACATAGGCGATTGGTTCTTGCGTTAACACCGACGTCCGCCACGGTCGGTGCCTCTGTTAGTTTTCCGACTTTGATGATTGGCGTTTTGCACACGGTGATATACAACGTTTCGCGTTGTCGCCAAATCTGTAGTGGTACTTGCATAACCACTCGTTCGGATTCTTCATTGCCGACTTCGAGCGTGAGCGAGAGCGGGAGTGAGCGGGATGGCGATATCTGGGTCGACCGCGATGATTTCGTAGCTCGGCGATCTCAAGCGATAATTTTTCTAATTGCTTCGATAGCACCTCGAAGTGTATAGAAGCGGGATCAGCAGAGCTTGATGTTGCGGGAATGGCTTGTGTAGATACTGCCGAGATGTTCGCGCTGCCGGAGTACTCTGTCATCTGGTCAGCCATTGCAGCGAGTGTGTCCAGAGAAGATTCTGTGTTGATGGACAGTACTACGCGTATCTGCGTCGGCAGCTGGTTCAACCACTCTATTCTTAAGCCTTCTTCTGTGATCAGGCCACCGCCGAGTTCACGCATCTTGCGCAATAATTGTGATGGTTTCTGGTCGCCGAGTTCCAGGCCACTTATCAGCTTCTGAAAGTTCTTCACCTCAGACTTGTCATATACGGCGAGTAATCGATTCTTGATCGCTGCGTATTTATCGGAGGCTGGCGGGTCGTATAATATGTCGGTGAGATGCTGGAGATCGATTGTTTGAAGCTGCTGCAGAACGTAGCGGAACTTCTGGTCATCTGATGTCTTCTGAGGATCGACGACAGCTTCAAATTGTATGAACCAGGCGCGGGGTATTTCTCTCCAGAAAGGTAACAGTCTGGATTAGCCTTGAGTCGTTCGCGATTGACCGAATCAAATGATCCGGTTCGCGAGAACCACGCGAATGATCGGGTCGCCGCGGCGAATACGATTCGTTCATTCGAATTTTGAACTGAGCCGCGGCTGCAATCAGTCCCGCTGTCACGGATCCTACAGATCGCGATCTTATCGTGCGACTGAGATAGCATGGGTCAGATTAATTTGAACGAGCGAGAGCGAGCCACAGCCGATCGCGGTGTGACCGCCCCAAAGAAAAATGCATTATTGGCTGTAAATTACTACGAAATAATCTACCTTATATTAACTAACTTAAGGTTTATTTTTGGAATTGGCGAATGTAGAATCCTATAATCATGAATTTTATTTGCTTAGAAATAAAGCTTAAAATAAAAATATAGGTAAATAGTTAAAACGATCTGCAATTTGATTGTATTCAAATCAATTTTATTGCACTACTCGTCAATTTAGTGACCCGGCGGGCGACCTGCGGTCATTGATATCGTGTCGTGTTTTTCCGGTAAAAAGTTATATATTTATTAAGATACCTAAAATAGATACTATACTAACCTTATACTAACATATTATTTATGGAGAAAGGATCTAACTAAAGTTATTTTGGTGAAGATAAACTTAGTGCATGCTGGTGCTGCTTGGTTATTGGTGATTCATAAAATAATTTTAATTATTTAGTTTGAATCTTATTACCTAGGGCAATGTCGTCGAGTAATTTAACTAAAAAACGAAGTGAGGTGTGGTTACATTTTTCTGAAGATTCTGCGACTAAAAAAGCAAAATGCAGTTATTGCTCAAATTTAATTAGCTATATTGGCGGTGCTACAGGTAATTTGTTGCGCCATTTAAAAACGAAACATCCTAGTGTCATCATATCAAAAGCTAGTTATCGACAAGACTCTACTCGGAATGAACAAATACCGCTTGTCCGAAGTGTTTCGTTAGCAATAACTTCGACGAAGACCACAAATTCTTCACCTCATGTGCCTGCGCCTGGGCCAAATACTTCCATACCAAGTACTTCCATACCAAGCACTTCCATACCAAGTACTTCCATACCATGTACTTCCATACCAAGTACTTCCATACCAAGTACTTCCATACCAAGTACTTCTACTCTACCTTTTGTATCTCAGCAAAGTAATATTGCCGACTATGTAACGGTCAAGAAACCAATGTCGTTGCATAAAACCAAATTAATACATGAACAATTAGTGATTATGCTTGTTAAAAATTATTTACCGTTTAAGTTAGTAGAAGATCCAGAATTTAAAAAGTTTGTGCATCTACTTAATCCCAACTATGATCCCCCATCTAGAAAAACTATATCTGCAAATTATATTCCACAAATGTATAATAAAGTCAAAAGTAACGTTGAAGAAAAATTAAATGATGCAGTAGCTGTTTGCCTAACTACAGATGGATGGACGTCTTTGACCAATCAAAGCTACATAGCAATCACAGCTCATTATTTAAATACTAGTGTTCAACTACAATCATATTTATTAGGATGTTTTCCTTACGATAGCCGACATACGGCCGAAAACCTTGCCGCTTTTATGGTGGACGAAGTCGATAAATGGAAATTAACGGATAAAATATCATGTATTGTAACGGATAATGCAGCTAACGTTGTAGCGGCTGTCAAAAAAACTACTTGGCGGCATTTTCCATGTTTTGCGCACACCACAAATTTAGTCGTGCAGGATAGTCTTAAGTGCATAGACATACAATTAAAAAAAGTTAAGGCTATTGTGGAGTATTTTAAAAGAAGCAGTCATGCATTGTCAAGACTGCGGGACATGCAGAAACAGCTGAATATCCCACAGCTAAAATTAAAACAGGATTGTCCCACAAGATGGAACTCTGTTTATGATATGCTGTACAGAATACATTTGATAAAAGATGCAGTAGTTAGTACCCTGGCCATAGAAAACCCAGCCATTAATAGTATTGATCGCAAGGATTGGCTAGTAATCAAACAGACACTGGATATTTTAAAAATTTTTGATGAAATTACTCAAGAAATCAGTGCGGAAAAGTATGTCAGCTTTTCAAAGATAATCCTTTTTGTTAAAGCTATGGGTGATCATGTTAATAGAATAGAAATGACTGAAGCAAATATTCTCCCAGAAATATTCAACCTACTTGCGACTTTAAAGGCTGGTATAAACGAACGCTTTAAAGAAATAAATTATAATGAACTAACAACACAGGCAACATTATTAGATCCAAGATTTAAAAGATACGGTTTCCCAAATGACATAAGATTTGAATCTACTTTGAAGTCCATCCGGCAAAAAATTTCTAGCTTTTCTATTCCAGGTATAGAAGAACTTCAACCAACTTCTATCGAAAGTGCGCCCTGTAGCTCAATGATATGGGGTTCTTTTGATGAAAAAGTTAAACAACATTTGGAAGTAAGAAGTTCCTCAGCAGTTTCTATAATTGAAACTGACAAATATTTACACGAACCACTACTAAAAAGAACAGAAAACCCAATTACGTGGTGGCAAGAAAGAAAACTCATATATCCTCGCCTCTTCAAGTTAATGGAACGACGGCTCTGTAATATGGCTACATCCGTTCCTTCTGAACGAATTTTTTCCAAAGCAGGTAATACTATTACTGAACATAGGAGTAGGCTCAAGCCTGAAAAAGCCGCACAAATAATTTTTTTAAACCATAATTTGTAAGTTTGAAACCATGGAGTTTGAAACGAGAAAAAACACATTTATTCACAATGTTTATTCACTTTTGTCAGTAATTTTAATTTTATTAATATATTTTCTTTGGTATTTTGTGCTTTCTTTCTACAAAGATCAGATCACGTTATTATACGTAATAACAATAACTATTTGCCTACTATATAAATTGAGCCGCCATTACATAAAATCTTACCTACATCTAATTTTACCTATCTTTCACTGGACACAGTTTCCAATTTTGATTATTTGGTAAATTATAATGAACCAATTTACCTTACACAGGTGAGGAAACATTTGCTTGAATGGGAGCTTAATAAATAGGTGGTCGAAATTTGTAATTTGTGTGACCGCCCCTAAGAAAAATGCATTACTGTAAATAACGGATCCTACAGATCGCGATCTTATCGTGCGACTGAGATAGCAGTCGGTCAGATTAATTTGAACGAGCGAGAGCGAGCCACAGCCGATCGCGGTGTGACCACCGCAAAGAAAAATGCATTATTGGCTGTAAATTACTACGAAATAATCTACCTTATATTAACTAACTTAAGGTTTATTTTTGGAATTGGCGAATGTAGTATCCTAGAATCATGAATTTTATCTTCTTAGAAATAAAGCTTAAAATAAAAATATAGGTAAATAGTTAAAACGATCTGCAATTTCATTGTTTTCAAATCAATTGCACTACTCGTCAATTTAGTAACCCGGCGACCTGCGGTCATTGATGTCGTGTCGTGTTTTTGAAACCGGTAAAAAGTTATATATTTACCTATAATACCTAAAATATATACTTGAGCAAACATTTGCTTGAATGGGAGCTTAATCTAATAGGTAGATACCTACGCAATAAGTTTTACAAAACATGGTCGAAATTTGTAATTTGACTGACCTAAGAAAAATGCATTACTGTAAATTACTACGAATTCGTATGTCTACCTTAAATTAACGTCATTAAGGTTTATTTTTGGAATTGGCAAATTACGTAGTATCGTAATATCATGAATTTTATAACCTTAAAAATATAGTGACCCGGCGACCTGCGGTTATTGATCAGTCGGATCGGATCTGACACTATAATCTGGTTTCCGAAACGAAATCAATCAATCGATTACATTCCTATCCGGAACTGAACCAATCGATCAATTGATCGGGTCGTACGAACCGGTTCGTTTTGACAACGGATCAGTATTGATCCAGATCGCTTAAATTGAACGATCGACACATGCATAGTCTGGATTGTATGGAGATTGCAGCGAGCTCGTAGGCAGACTTCTCAAGCTTCAGGGATTCCTCAGGATGTTCTTCATGTGCCATCTTCGGTATCTTGTCCTGAGTAACGTTCGGGTCACCACTTGTAGCGTTATGGCTACTAACTGAATAATAATGCAGGAACGAGAGTATGAACGAACATAATTTATTTACAAAATACACTGAATATATTTACAAAAGTCTTAACCTAACACGTAGTATAACAAATGAGCTAATAAATTACGATTGACCAATGAGCGTCGCGTGCGAGCAGGATAGAAGAACTATATAATAATGCGCCCGTATAAAGCGCGTCGCGCGCGTTCCGCGCTCGCAGATCATAACGATGCGCTGTGATGGTCGGACGTGTAGCTGTGACTCCCACATAATTATCGACATAAGCTCTGCACAAGACCTAATGTCATGGAGGAAACAAAGCAAGGGTTCAAACACGACAATATACTTTAACATGTCCACCTACTTAATATACTACGGTATTAAAGACCGATGCTGTCAAGGCCAAATTTTTAAGAACAATTATTTTACTTTTGTATAAAAAACATAATTGCATACAAAATTCTAATTTCTAATACACTTTTTATTCTTGTGAACAAACCAGGAATAAAATTCTTTAGTAACGAACGAGGTCACAAAATTCTTAGATATTTATACTAATATTATTAGTAGCTAAATAGCGCCAGTCAAATAAAATGAACAAAGATACGGCTCTGTGTATGCGTATTTGTATCAATGAGGCAGGCGCAGAGCCCACCTTGCATTGCCCATCGTTGTTAATTTTATATGACGTGCGCTAACGGGCGCCATATAGGTAGGCAATAGCGATAAAGTAGGCCTTATCGCTATTGCCTACCTCTGTGCTGTATACGTCACTCAACATAATGTCGTCCTGCGACAGCAGGGCTGGCCCTTTGGACGGTATTTTGTACTTATTGTTTGTCTTAACCGTAACAAAGTCACAATAAAACTATTATAAAAAAAAACATAAAAACTAAGCATTTACAAAGAGCACTTAATTAATTTTTAGCTTAAAGTAAACATGTTTACTATCAATTATGTTGTGTTTAGGTATAAAGCTAGTTTCTACCACTTAAGGTGAATGCTCAGGGTCGGTTGCCACACATTTTCGATAGATGGCCCTGTTTTTCTGCAACTAGTTACACGAACATCGAGCATCTATGAGACTTGATGTTGCAAATTTCGAGCACTACTACGACATTGCATTGATATATCTAAAAGAAATCATTTATAATGGACGAGAAACCATAGCTTAGAAATTCATTGTATAAATAGGCACTCACACATAGACAAATACACGTCTTTTTGTGCCGCTAGAGCGCAGCACTTGTTAAAAGTCTCGCATACTAAAAGTTGTCTTTTTATGCCACAAGATAGAGCGATCATAAAAAAACTTATTTATCGGTTGTAAAATAATAGAAATACTTTTGCGAACTTTGCAATATTCGTTTCAGAAATAAAAGATAGAAAAGAAAAATGTATACTTTCATGTTCGTAAATATAATGTTTATTGTATAGATCTTATAAATATAGCAAGGTTTGCATGATAACTGTAAAAGTATTACGCTTTACAATATACCAGATCAAGCAACAAGAACAATATTTATTATAACTTACAAGGGAATAAGAAATGTTGTGTTTGATAAATTGATCAATAAATCGACAACGACTCGCGCGACATATTTCGTAACACGACAACTTCTAGCTATGGCCTTGTAGGTACATACTACTACCTATATATATTTTCGTTATATTACTACCACCATGTTAGCACGGCCGAGCTGTGTGTTTTGGAAATCTAATATTCACTTACAGAAACAATAATCAGAATCAATCATTCAAAAAGACACGAACTCCGGCAAGATTCGAACTTGCTATGGTACACATTTGCATCAACCGTGTAGAACAATAGGCTACGTAGACCACTAGTCGTTAAGACGAATATTTCGATAGGTTTCAATGATATTTACAACCAATTGAAACGATGACGACATATTCATTCATTCATTGATTATTTTAAAAAATAAATACATGCCTTAGGTAGGTATGTATTTATTTTTTACTCAGGTTGTTTTATTATAATAACCCGAAAAAAATATGTTTTGGGTGCAGACAAATCCTAAAAACTTGGATTACAGGAAATAGGGATTCATGACGATCTGCACACACAGATAATAACACACCCCAAGTGGCTCAAGATTAAAAAAAACGTAGGTACATTACAAAATGATGTCTCCTACCTAGATAGGTATAGATATGCCTCGATAGTAATTGTAGTATATAGAATTTTAAAATATATAGACTAACAAAAATTACGTATTTATTTATTTGTCAAGTTTACAATTAAAAATATAGATAGTGTACCTACTAGATGAATAAATAAACGATTTTGTTGTGTAGGTACCTACCTAAGCGCTTAGATGAAATAATAATGTCACGATGAACAAAAACTATTGGAGCTATACTAATTTTATAGTTGTAGTGTTGTGACCAAATAAGTAATGATATCGATCCCATATATTTATTATGTTTTGAACAAAGACAAATACAACAAAAACATTCAAATAATAAACATAAAATAGAATCATAATAATATAGAAGTACAGGAACTTATAATAAATGTTGGGGAGAGCTCAATGAGTGACAGTGATGATTCATCAGATTTCGATTATAATAAATAAATAAAGAATCAACATAATATACTTACATCTTGTAATGAAATGTAATATAAGTTAATAAATTTGTACAAAAATATCCAGCAATAGTTTAGTTTCTTACACTTTGTAAAAAAATATCGTGTCTGTTATCGTGTTACGTTCATCGATAGCTCCATCCCTATCAGTTTCTCCGACTCTGCTATGACCTTGTACGTGCGTAAGCGGCATATTTTTATTAAATAATGTATACAGAATTTAAAAAAGACGCTCGTTCAAGTTTCCACAGAAACGGCTTGTGTAAGGGCCAGTGTTGCCAGATTGGGTATTTTTTTCGCAATTAACCATTAATTTTAAAAAATTTTGGCTCTGGAGAAATTTTGGAGAAATGAAATTCTTAGAAAAAAATACCCATTGTACATGACGTACATGTCACTATTGACATAAGGTAGATTGACATTTATTATCTATATTTTTGTTTTGTGATTATCTTTGGTCTACCTCCGTTTTGTGTGTATGTGTTCTGTGTGCGCCCCATTGCTGCTAAGAATAAAGTCAATTAACGTTAAAAAATGTTTTCTTACAATTTATAAATTAAAATCACCAACCCATGTGCTGTGAACTAAACATGGTGCCGAAAATTTGTTCTAATGCTTTTTAAATAAGCTATTTCGCATGTGCATACAAACTTTGAAGTGTTTAAAGCAAATCTCTTCGATCTTAGATGTCGAAGTAGCCATTTTGCATGCACCGGCATTTTTCTTGTTGCCGCATGTTTGTTGCACAATTTACATTTCAGATAATTTTCATAGCAATTGGGTAAAAGTGATACAAAAGTCAACAAGATGGTTGATAAAGAGCTAAAAAAGTTGACTATCGCTAGAGGACAATGCAGAGGCTCGGTTACCCGAGCTGAAAGTTTTATTACTAATCCCCCCGAGAAAATTACATCAGAAGATATTATTGTTCGTACCAACCAGTTAAAGGAAGTTTTCAATAAGCATCAAGATATAATGGTACAAATAATGGCCTTGGATGATAAAGTCGAAGAGGATGACTTGGAAGACCGCGTCATGAAATGTCTGTCTAAAATGGAGGGATTAGCTAAGCGGTTTGACACGAAATCTTCAAGTAATGGCGAAGGTCGCAGTGCCAAATTACCGCATCTGGACATTCCAACCTTTGATGGAAAAAATATGGCTGAATACAAACCGTTTATGGAGATGTTTCAAGCTGTTGTTCACAAAGATTTTCACATCTCAGATGTTCAGCGACTATGTTTCCTTAAGAAATATTTGAAGAATGAACCACTACAAATAATTGATAGTCTTCCCATCGTTGGTGATTCATATACTACAGCTCTAGGTCTGTTGAAAAAGCGCTATGATAATCCTGTTTTATTAATCAACGGGCATGTGAGCAGCCTACTGGACCTTCCTAGTCTACACAGGGGTACAGCACAGCAATTAAGAGAACTTGTGGCCCAAGTTCGTCAACAAATAGCAGCCTTACAGAATCTTTCCCAACCAGTTCAGCATTGGGACACAATTTTATTCTGTATTATAACTAGAAAGCTTGACCCGTTAACTGTTAGGTTATATTATTCAGAGAAGGACCTGGCAACCTTACCCACAATGGATGGTTTGTTGGAGTATTTAGATAAACGGGCATCCTCTCTTGAAGCAAGTCCTATGACTGACAAATGTAGAGTTAAGGTTGTTAATGTAGCTACAGATTATAAAAGTGAACAAAAGGTATATTCATGTAAACTGTGTTCCCAGAATCATAAGCTGTATAAGTGTCCTAAGTTTCTTATGATGACTGTTGACAAGCGGTTTGATTTTATTTGTAAAAACAATTTATGCAAAATATGTTTATGTTTCCATGATAAAAGGTGTCGTTTGCATCTCAAGTGTTCCATTTGCCATGCTACAAGTCACAATGGTCTTATCCATACTGAGCAAAGCCATGGGGGTGCAACTGCCTTACCTTTATCTAAGCCATCAAATGTTTCTTCAGATCACAATGAGAGCAGGCAAGGCTCAGAAGATCAGGTAAATTTTCATTCTACCAAGTTTCAATCAGATGTTTTATTACCAACTGCTAAGGTTTTAGTTTCAGATAGTATGAACAACAAGTTTGTTGTGCGAGCCTTACTTGACTGTGGCAGCCAAACATCATTTTGCACAACAAGTTTGGCATCAAAGTTACATGTACACTCATTTGATTCTTGTAAACAAATATTCACATTAGGTGAAAATATTAATAAAATTGACAAAGCTGTCAATTTAAAATTACATTCTCTTACTGAGCATTTTAATATTAATGTTACATGTTCTCTTGTTGAAAAAATTACAGTGAATTTGCCACAAAGAAATTTCAGCTCTAATAAGTTTATAATTCCCAAGTCTATTGCCTTAGCTGATAATGAATACAATGTTTCAGGGGAAATATCACTTCTCCTAGCTGCAGACATATTCTTTCGAGTAGTGTGTGATGGAAAAATAGAAAGTGGCCCCGAAGATCCTATTCTATTGAATACAAGGTTTGGCTACATTGTTTCTGGTGATATCCATTCAAGCTCCAATTGTGGTATGTCAGTGGTTATGCATGCAATTGAAGGTAACAACTTAGATTTTTATGTTAAAAAGTTTTGGGAAACTGAGAAGGTTCCAGAAGTTGTTCTAGAGTCTATACCTGAACATGATTACAGTGAAAAAGTTTTTAAAGAGTCTGTTATCCTAAAAAATAATCGTTTTGAAGTCAAGTTACCAATTAAATTAAATAAGGAGGATCTCAATGTCTCTGATTCCTTTTCTTTAGCTTTGCGTCGATTTTATAGTTTAGAAAAACGATTTAAAAAAGAACCTTTATATCATTCCTTATATATAAATTTTATAAATGAGTATCTAGCATTAGGACATGCTAAGGTCATTGACATTTCAAGTTGCCATTCTAATGAGCAACCATTGTATTATTTACCGCATCATGCTGTATTGCGTATGGACAAAACAACCAACAAATTAAGGGTTGTATTTGATGGCAGTGCGAAGACAAAGAATAATCCTAGTTTAAATGACATTCTTTGCAATGGGCCTGTAGTTCAAAAAACATTGTTTGAAATATTATTGTTTTTTCGCACCCATAAATACATAATTATTTGTGACATTAGACACATGTACCGTCAGATTAATCTAAGCCCAGAGGATAGGGTTCTGCAGAATATTCTATGGCGTGAGCGCCCGGAGGACCCGGTGCAGTGCCTTCAGTTAAAAACAGTTACATATGGGCTCACAAGTTCTGCGTTTTTAGCCACTCGTTGTCTTGTCGAACTGGCAACTAGACATAAGGAACAATTTCCATTAGCTAGTGAAGCCATCTTAAATATGAGTTACTGTGATGACGTTTTGTGTGGAAGTAATACTCTTGAGAATGCGATACAATTGAAAAAAGAACTTGTATCTCTTATGGAACTTGGTAGCTTTCAGTTGCATAAGTGGAGCTCAAATAATCCATGCATTCTTGCTGATGTGCCACAAAAGGAGCTTGATTTTAAACAAAAAGATTTTGATGAAGGTCAAATTTTAATTAAAACACTAGGGCTGTCTTATGACACCAGAAGTGATGTATTCAAAATGAGTGGAAATGTTATTACTGCACCAGCAATACCGACCAAACGCTCAATATTGAGTTCGGTGAGTAGGTTCTTTGACCCCCTTGGCTTTGCTGGTCCTGTAACGGTAAGAGCAAAACTTATTTTACAGCAAATATGGGAACGTAACTTGGAATGGGACACACCTCTCCCTCCTGAAATACTTAATATTTGGAATGATTTTTATATTTCATTGTCAAACATGTCAGACATAATTATACCACGTGACATAAGATTAAGTGAAGCATGTGATGCTGAATTAATTGGGTATTGTGATGCATCATCTGCAGCCTACGGTTGTTGCATATATTTAAAAGTGAAACTGCAAGACAAATGTGTTGTAAATATTTTAACTTCAAAATCTAGGGTTGCCCCTTTAGGATCTAAATTAACCATTCCTAAACTTGAATTGAATGGTGCTCTAATCTTAGCAAAACTTATACATAAAGTTTCACACATATTGTTTCAAATTAAAAAGATCACCCTGTTTTGTGATTCTAAAATTGTTTTAAGTTGGTTGGCCTGTGACCCTATTAAGTTACCAGCTTATATTTCCAATAGAGTCAGAGAAATTAAGAAATGTACTGATCATATGTTGTGGCGTTACACTCCAAGCTTGGCCAATCCAGCTGACATTTTATCTAGAGGAGAAAATCCTAGTGAAATTATTAAAAACCATATGTGGTGGCATGGCCCGGATTACCTCTTGGAGAGTAGTTCCTACAATTTTTATTTGTCTGAGATTGAGTTACCTTTGGTAGATGTAACTTGTCATCAAGTTGCTAATGTAATTAAAGAAATGGAGTTGTTACCCTTTTTAACTAATGTTTCAAATTTAAATAAGTTACAGAGAATTATGTGCTATGTACTGAGATTTATACATATAAAGTGTAAAAGACAACCTAACCCTGCTGGTAATTTAACTGTAAAAGAATTGAATAATGCCTTGCACACTATTATAAGATGTTATCAGCTTAGTATTTTTGCACTAGAAATACATTGTATTAAAAACAACAAACCAATTAAGACTGTAAACTGTTCCTATGTAAGGTCATTAAATCCCTTTATTGATGAGTTTGGACTGCTTAGAGTGGGTGGGAGGCTGGACAAGGCCGACCTTCCCTACACAAAAAAGTTTCCTATTATCTTACCGAAAAAATGTCACTTAACGCGTTTAATTATATTATGGGAGCATTTAGTGACTTTACATGGCGGATTAAAGTTGTTATTAAGTAGTCTGTCTCAACGTTATTATATTGTAAACTCGATTAGAGAAGTAAAATCAGTGATTTATAAATGTACCGTATGTTGTAGGCTCAAGGCTGAAGGTGCTCAGCAGCTGATGGGATGTCTTCCAAAAGAAAGGGTCACGCCTGCTCGTCCATTTGAAAGGGTGGGGGTTGACTATTGTGGTCCATTTGAGATGAAGGAATCTAAGATCCGTCGAAGTGTGGTAAGCAAAGGATATGTTGTAGTATTTGTTTGTTTTGCCTCCAAGGCCACGCATTTGGAAGTAGTATCAGACATGTCATCAGCTTCGTTTATGGCTGCGCTTAAGCGATTTATATCGAGGCGTGGTCTTCCAAGTAATATATACTGCGATAACGCAAAAACATTTAAAGGTGCCGACAATGATCTCAAGGCCATGTATAAAAAATTAGGCAGTTCTGATTTTCAGAATGCTATTACTGATTATGCATCAATGAGAGGTATTCAGTTTCATTATATTCCAGCATATAGCCCTAATCATGGCGGCCTGTGGGAAGCGGCCGTGAAATCGGCCAAATACCATTTTAAGAGAACTGTAGGAGCTAGAGTATTTACTTATGAACAATTAGCTACTATAATAATTGAAATAGAGGGTATTCTTAATTCACGCCCCATATCGCCTATGTCTCAAGATCTATCTGATTTCTCATATTTAACGCCTGGCCATTTTTTAATTGGTTGTGCTATAAATTCATATCCCCAGCCAAACCTAACTGATATTCCTTCCAATCGCTTAAAGTTTTGGAGGTGTTGCGAACAGATACGGCAACATTTCTGGCGCTCGTGGTCGAAGGACTATCTGTCCTCTTTAAATACGCGTTATAAGTGGCAGCAATCGCACCCCAACCTACAGGAGGGTATGGTTGTACTGTTAAAGAATCTTAACACCCCACCCCTTCAATGGCCTTTAGGAAGGATTTGTGAAATATTTAAAGGCTCCGATGGTAGAGTTCGTGTCATATCTATAAAAACAGCTGATTGTAAAATTCATTCTAGGGCAGTAAGTAAAGTTGTTGTACTACCTATTGAAATTTAGAATAAGTAAAAAAAAAATGTTAATTTGTTTTGTATAATTTTTATTAGTTTGATTGAAGATTGGCATTGTTGCCCCCCGCAGTTATGTACATGACGTACATGTCACTATTGACATAAGGTAGATTGACATTTATTATCTATATTTTTGTTTTGTGATTATCTTTGGTCTACCTCCGTTTTGTGTGTATGTGTTCTGTGTGCGCCCCATTGCTGCTAAGAATAAAGTCAATTAACGTTAAAAAATGTTTTCTTACAATTTATAAATTAAAATCACCAACCCATGTGCTGTGAACTAAACACCCATGCAGTGGGGAAGCGTAACGTAAAAAAAAAAACGTCATTCTACTGCTTCAGTTTGGAAATTAGAACAGTATTTCAAAGAAAAAATAAGAAAAAGGCAAAAAGCTAAGCCGATATTATTAACTTTTTGCCTTTGGGTAAAACTCAAGCAAATTGTATCATTTTGGAGAAAAATAATATCAAATTTGGGTATAAATAGAAAATTACATCTGGCAACACTGAAGGGGCCACATTTATTCTGTGGCTGTTATGATCACTTTATCGGTGAAATGCGATTGTTCGTAGGTTCGATGGACGAACGAAATTTATATGTATTTTTTAATTTTTATTATGAATTTTTATACTTATTTATAGAAAATTTTCTATATTTCTCTATATATTGTCATGTTATGCCTTTATGTATTATAAGTAAAAACTCCTGCTGCCATCTGTCGCCGTAAATACTGAAGGACAAAGAATCGGATGCTTTATTAGTTACGGGTTAATTTGGACAGAGGCGCTTTTATTCACGCACACAAGCCTAAAATTTAATATCGTTTTATGATGTTATTACTATAAGATTTTGGCTGATATTTCATCTGCGAGCTCTTTAATTTATAGAGAATTGATAACAATGCTTGTACAACTAAAAAACTGTATGTGTATCGAGTATTACCATGTTGAAATATGTATGGGAATGCGACTGATCGCTTCCACCTTAATCCCGATATATTATATCCAAATATTTATAAAAACATATAATAAAATCTTTTCTTGTGAAATATGCTATTGAAATCTTATATAAATTTGGGGGTATCTAATTCTAGAAATTCATCTCAATCACGACAGCAAACAAGCAAATCACAATTCTGTACCCCTCAATAAATTCCCATTGAAGTTCAGGGAGGGAGAAGGAAGGAATCTCAACGTTAATAAATCAAGTTGTAGTAGATATTTGAGTTTATCTATAATTATTATGTCTGTTTACTCAGATCTAATCCTCAGGTCTCTTACTTTTTCAAATCCGAGATGCGGATCGGACTATATGGAGCGTTCCAATTTCGGAGATTCTGTGCAGCGCCGAGTCAGCGGCATTACTTCTTGAAGTTACCTCCACCTTGTCACTACAAAGTCACTAAGCTATACTGTGGCTGCGTCCGCATAGCACCGGCAGTGGCGGGAAGCTAACAGTTGCCTTGTTCGGTGTCGGCGTCGGTGTCAACGGTGGTGGAGCTGGCCTCCAGCTCGGCGAAGGAGTCGGGCAGACGGCGGTGCAGCGTGTCCGGCACTAGCCGCGTCAGCGCCGCGCTCAGCAGCGGCAGCGAGCCGAACAAAGCCGTTGGCAGCCACCATTTGTAATTGGCCTGAAATATACAACATTTCGCTATAAAGTACTTAGAATAATTACCAGTCTTCCTAATCTTTCGTAGCGTCTCAAAAGATAATCATGACGCTAAAAAAATTAACCATTTAACCTCCTCCGTTTATGACAGAGTAGCGTGTCTGGTACAGGCATCGTGCCATCATGAAACAGGTGGCACCTACGGCTATGCCGTACCCGGTACTTATATTGTGGCAGGACCTTTATAATGTAGCACACAGTGATTCTCACCAGTACGGTAGTGAGCGGTGCTAGTATGGCGCCGAGCCGGCCTAGCATGGAGCATGCGGCGAGCAGCCGGTGGCGCGCGCGCGTCGGGAACAGCTCCGCCGTGTACACGTACAGCGCGTTCAGCGACATCGTTATGCCCATCTTGCCCACCAGGTAGAAGGCGGTGCCCACGGCGCCGGCGGCTGGAATATACAAGTTACCTTATTAACCTAGACAATATATAACATGGTAGACCAGACAATTAAGGAATGCGATTGATTGTAGAACCAGCTAGGGCTTATACACCTTGGTATTAATAAGAAAGAAGAATAAGAATAGTCCTTGGTACCGTAACCAACGTGTAACCAACAGACGAGTTGCATAAATAGTGATGGACTGCCTATTTAACTACTCACTGGCAGGTAAACAGGGTATCGTAATGAGTGCAACGGCTGTGACGAGAAGCGCGGCGGTGAGCAGCGGGCGCCGGCCGACCCGGTCCAGCAGCAGCGTGTTGAGCACGA
This sequence comes from Pheosia gnoma, assembly GCA_905404115.1. Classification (NCBI taxonomy): domain Eukaryota; kingdom Metazoa; phylum Arthropoda; class Insecta; order Lepidoptera; family Notodontidae; genus Pheosia; species Pheosia gnoma. Next base: position 10,085,872 of record FR989903.1, read on the forward strand.
GCGCGGGCAGCTCGGCGGCCGCCACCAGCGCGTAGTTGGTGTGCAGCGAGCCCGCCAGCGCGTGCGTCTGCACCGCCAGCCCGTAGAACACGAACACCGCCGAGATCCACCACACGAAGCACACGCACAGCCGCCGCCGGAGCGCCGCGTATCTGACGAACAAATAAACAGCTCACTCAGAGAAGATCCTAGTTAAAGAAGCAGAAACCAGTTTCGCAGGATACTGTGACCGACTAATGGCGAGTGGAATTAATTGTATTGTCTGATGTGAATCAGCTCACTTGATTAAAGCAGTCAGCAATCCCTCGTCGATGTTAGTGTTATTCTTCTCTGCGAGCTGTTCCTTCTCGACCAGCACCTTCTCCAGCGCTTGGTCGGGCACTCGCACGCCGTTGCACTTGGCCGCGCGCTTGATGGTGCTCACGGCCTCCGTGAGCCGGCCCTGCGTCACCAGCCAACGCACGCTCTCGGGCAGCAACCAGGGGTACAGCAGCAGGAGCAGTGAGGGCGGGTACGCGAGCCTGGCCCACGTGCGCCAGTAGCCCGCCAGGTAGTCCAGCAGCGCGAGGGATGCTGCGCCCAGGGATAGAGGGATGCCAAGTACTAAGCTGGCGAAAATTCGGTGCTCCACGCCCAGCCATTCGATCACTGAAAACATAAAATTAAGAATAGGTAAATTATAATACCAAAAATAACGGGCATAGCATTGGTACGAGCAATTTTGCCACAAATACCACAGGTGTGTGTAAGGTGTACTAACTTAGTACGAAAGCGGACGGGTAGACGCTGGCGCCGGCCACGGTCTCCAGCAGCTCGGCCAGCAGGTATGTGGGGTAGGAGAAGGCGAACGACTTGGCCAGCCCCACCACGCCCGCGCCGCACCCGCTCACCACCAGCGCCGCGCGGCGGCCCCATCTAACGAAAGCAACACCAACCACACTATTTTATTGTTGTTCTATCTAGTTGTCGCAGGTGCATGCTACCACCCTAGGTTTTTAGGTTTCATTGTTTTACCTCGGCTGTTCAGGTTATGAGTAGAGGGTTTTTTCTCAGGTTTGATCTGGTGCAATACAGGTTCCATTCTGCCGGTGTGGCTAAGTATATACCTATTAGTTATTAAATTAATATTTTTTAAACACCAGTGCGGCGTTACTATTAAGAAAATGTAAAATATAGGTACATCGATGAATAGACGTGGACACACAATCCTTGACCTATGAAAGGTTAGAGACACTAGAGATATACACACTTACTTGTCGGACACGAAGCCCATGATAGGCAGGGAGATGAGCATGCCGATGTTGTGCACAGTGCCAACCAGCGAGCGCTTCCACTCCTGGCACGCCAGGTCGAACTGAAAACAACAGACACAGACATTTATAGGTGACAGCGTTTGTCCCGGGCCAGCGCTGACGGCATCGTACACCATATTAAATCCCGTCAGTCCGTTTCAGACATTCGAAGCAATGCAGTGGTCAGTGGACCAGCTGTTCTGGTCCACTGACCATACCGTACCAACCATACAAGGTTGCTTTAATTGACTTTCTTTGGATAAAAATATCAGTTATCACTAAAGTTTATTAAAATCCGTCTAGTGGGGACTAGTTCACGAGTGCGGATAATTCACAGATAAAAAAATTGCAACTTTAGACCTCCAAAATTGGTTCATGTACAGACACGGTCCGTGACAGTTTTCGGCTGATACAAAAAAGGCTTTAAAATATTCGTGTACCTCAGAAACAATACTGCTCCCATGCTGATACACATATTTGTCGCAGGCCACGGGGGTCGTGTTGTTGTTGAATGCGGCGGCGCGGCAGGCGTCGCCGGGCGGGCCCTCCTCGCCGGCCGCCCAGCGCTCGCAGCGGGACCCGCGCGGCAGCGCCCACTGCGTCCACTCTGGCGCCCATTGCTCGGAGGACGCCACGCCGAGGCTCGAGTTGCTTTCACATTCAGGCACGTGGCATCTGAAAATCAGCCATGTCAACAATGTATTGATCGACTCGATTATTTTCCCTTATATACAGTGTGTAACATCGAGATGGGTCAGTATGGGGGCCTCCGAAACTATAAGGGATAGAAAAATAAATTCTAAGGAACGATGACGCCGATTTTAGATATAAAACAGCATTGATAGATGTTCAAACAAAAACCGTTATTTTGAAAAGTAATCCATCGTTATTTTATTGCGATATTGAGTGTGTAGGTTGAAAAGGTCTGAAAAGTTTATAGTTTCAGAATTATTCAAGTGTTTAATTAAATTAGATCGCCTAGATTATTTCGTAACGCTTTCGCCGGATTGTGTGTCCTTCTGTCATGCCTCAGCGATGGACTTTATGTTGACTGTGTTAAGGGCAGCAAACAAAATGTAAATATGACTGAAGTTTTCACAGAAAAAATATAATGTACTATATTCAGTAAAAACATGCTTGAATAAATCTATTTTGATTTAGATGAAAAGATTGTTCTTTAAGCAAATACAAGGTGAAATATTAGTAAATGAGGCGACGACCGCGTGAAGACATAAAAATACCACAATGACCGCAGAATACTAATAGTGTTAACAGACGATCGAGCTTGGTGCCGGCGCGGCGGACCACGGGTTTGGTTAGCTCCGTACCAACTAACCGTACCGTACTGTCGGCAGGCTACTCTTTAGACGAACAGCGGGGCGATTCTGAACGTTTCGATAAGTATCCGATTCGATTCGATTAGATATTTTCTCATTTCAACGACAAGCATTCAGAGCCATTCTTTCTTGACCGAATCGAAGATTCGTTATGACTACGCAACCGAAAGGTTCGATTCGACCACTCTCTGTGTTTAGATAGTACATTTCCTAATACGAGTGTAGTCACCTCATATCATACTACAGCTTTCACGATCATTCATCATCCAAATTGAAAATTTATCATAAATAATATTTTCCTTAGGTTACATGTGTAACAAGGAAAATATAAAAGTTTCATTTAATAACCGAATCAGTCGGTACAAGACTTGTCGTAAGGTTATGAATCAGGGGGCACATTTAGTACGGAGTGGATCATGTCCGTGGTCCGGTCCGTACCAATTTCGACCTTCTATTTAAGATTTTAACTTCAATATATGGTAGCCTAATAACTTAATTAATCTAAGTTGACGGCGTATAGGCGTGTGCGCAGCTTCCTTCTCCCGGAGGTGACGTCACGCACCACGTGCACACCATCAACGAACTGTTTCCGCGTGTCGCGGCGCCGCGCGGGCGCGCCCTGAATACTTATCACGACATAATTTGAGCAATAACAATGATGCTAATTAAGCGAGTGTGTTTATACAAACAGGAGATGAATGTTGCTATACAGTAGCGCTCGGCCGGCTATTAATATTAAACTCCTGGGACATAGATTAACTTTTATTGTTATATCTGATTGTGTTTGACTAGCTGTGCCTTTGAACTTGTGACTTTGAACACGGAATTTAGTTTATTGAGTAGCAATCCAAAATATACGATGTATTTCATTTCCCGGTATAAAAATAGTTTAGTAAACATTGACCCGCTATATAAGTTATCACTATGCCAAGTTTCCTCATTCAAGTTTCAGTAGATGCAGCCAAGTCTACTTAGCGTTCCAATTTTCGAGTATCTCGGCAGAACCCTTCCATTTTGCATACATTGACACGGGTTATATGCTGTCAATCCAAGACTCATTAAAACTGTTCAATACGGTCGTATTAAACCTATATTGTAGATTTCGAGATTCTAATTTAAATAACCGAGAGAAGATACAGCGTGTCGCGTGTTTTTGCAATAAATCTTACGAAGCTTTAGGCCTGATATTATTATTTCGTTTGGAATGTCTCGTTCATACCCGGAAGCTGCTAATCGCAGCGGATCGCTTACTTAGTAGTGCGATGTGTCGGTCGGCCGCTGCGCCACACATGACTCCGGGCTAATTTTAACATACTACTCCAACATACTGCATAATCTCAAGTTTTTGTAGTTAGGGCATCAACACACCAAAATGTCATCTCATAATAAGATCAAATGAATTGATTTCTGCTGCAATGTATTTTTATTAATTTAATTTGTTACAGCTTTACTATTACTTACTGTAAAATTAATATACATAGATACCTTTTAATAACTGTTGCTTTATCAACAGCTGATAACAAATGATTTTATCATGTTATAGTGATAACGAACCGCAGGGGTTCTCGTTGTTTATACATACCTATACCTTCGTCCAAACTTAACATCGAATGTTTGGTATAACTATACCAAATACGTTCTGCCCGGGTACTCCGCCTGCACAACCATGATTTTGCTCGGCAGGTCGAACCCTTAGTGGTCGTAGCGTGATGCATATAGCCTATACAACTCAGTGATCATATATTTTTCAGAATCGGATAAGAATTTTAGGTTATCCACTCCTACAGACTTATAAGTAGGTATACTTATTTGTAATGTCCGTATACAAAGCTCCTAAATATCGATACCGCAATATCGCCAGTAAGTAGTATCATAAAATTATAAATTACCCTGCGACTCCCTCTACTGTCTTTTAAAGCATCGCGCTGTCACTCACAAAGCACGCACACGCCGAGTGGTCGCCGCGCGGCGGACGCGAGCGCAGAATCGTCGGCTTCCCAGCTTCACCCAAATAGAATACTTTCACACGCCCTCGCGCTCGTGATCGCCGCATGCGCCGGTGACCGCGACGCCACGCGACCCGCATGCGTGAGCCTACCGCTCACTCTCACACCGCCATCGCCTCACCGCCAACAAACTCGGCTCACGGCCGAGGGAATGGGACCCAGGAAAATTTTCCACCGAGAAAAACAAACAGCTAACGGTAAACGCTATATCGAAGTATCTTTTCCGTAGGCACTTAAGTGGTCAATTTACGTCGTTTTTGCTAATCAATCTGAATCGAACAAAAAGTAGTAAGTAGATAGTTCAGTATGCTTTTGTTATGGCTACGAATGTTCGCTCTACAAAAAATGGTTTATACCTACTAAAACAATCTTGCAAAGTGTTCTAGACTGTATATTTCAAATTTGTATCGAAAAAAAATTCCACTCTCCGTAAAATGATTTACAGTAGTAAATAAACAGTTTTAACCGTTTAAACTTCGCCAGCGCAAATTCATGGCTAGTAACGGTTTTTATTTTTATATTGTGTATGAACTCAGTTACCCAATACCATTTTACCTAAATAATCAGTAGGTATCTCATCATGGATTTATAATATTGTACGCAGCTGACCGCCCGCGCCACCGGCCGCGCGCCCGGGGCGGGGTCAATGAGCGATTAGGGGCTCCCCAGCATTAAACTTGCGCACTGTCTCTGCTTTGCTTTGCTTTTTGGGTTTGCTTTGAAATTGAAAAGATATATAAATAATCACATTTTTATTTAGTATCTATCTACCTACATTATTATTATTGGATTCAGTGTTAAACAAAGGTGTTCAAATTTAACTGGAACTTGCCGGGCAACTAATTTGAACTGGGATCTCTTCTTCCAATGGAATTTACACTGACAAATATTTTATATGTATAAATACATGAAGGTGAATCACAATAGGTATCTATAGGTATATATCGTCTCCTCAGTATTTTTAATCTTTTGAATATTCAGTAGCCTCTCTATGTTAGCGGAAAGTAACGATCACAAACATTGAGCTGACCATGAAATATGAATGACAATGACTAATCAAATATGTTAACGGCGATCTCCTGTGTTTAGCTGAACGCGAGCCGGTCTCAGGAGCCGGTCCCAGGAGCCGGCTACACAAACTGGTTCAACTAGTGGCCATTTACCAATTCGTGTATTCGAATACCTTTTGTCACCGTGAGCCGCCAGTACAATCAAATAAAAATGATTACTTAATACTTTTTATCGGCACAGAAAACACTGCCTTTTGTTGCAGATTATTTAGTTTAAAACATAGTAATAGAATGGGCACCTAGGTATTTATGAAGATATCCATCTGATATACTTAACCTACTTTAATACCTATACAATTTCATCGATATCGACCCAGCCAGTGATGACATATGGTGCCGAGACGTGGTCGCTGACTATGGGCCGCATAAGAAGGCTCAAGGTCGCTCAACGCGCAATGGAGAGAGCTATGCTCGGGGTTTCGCTACGCGATAGAATCAGAAATGAAGAGATCCGTAGACGAACTGGAGTAACCGACATAGCTCAAAGAATCGCCATGTTAAAGTGGCAGTGGGCAGGGCACATAGCTCGCAGAACCGATGGCCGTTGGGGCAGAAAGGTTCTAGAATGGCGACCACGAATCGGAAGACGAAGTGTAGGACGGCCCCCCACAAGGTGGACTGATGACATCACACGCGTCGCAGGAAGCCGGTGGATGCGAGTGGCGGAGGACCGTGATGTGTGGAAGTCGTTGGGGGAGGCCTATGTCCAGCAGTGGACGTGTATATCGGCTGATAGATAGACCCAGCCAGTGAAGCATGCAAGAAGGACAAAGATATAGAGTGGAAACAGACAACAGAATATTGTTTATGAAATAGAAAGACATAAGAACCTAATAATTGTACACAGGATTGTGTGCTTGGCCAAAATTAGCCGTTGCATGTCTGTCTGTGGCATCGTACCGCCCGAACGTAAAGATCAATTTACGAGTACAATGCGTTTTTTTTCTTACTTAGCCAAGCATAATTCGGTTTAGCGGCTCTTAATTTAAACCGTACGTATCACATTACAGATGTTGTAGGAATCTCCGTACAACAGGCAGATACGTACGTCCACAACCGCTTTTACAAGCGACAACAAATGTCACTCGTATTTATTCCCGTTTCAAGGGAATACTCGTATTATGACACAAACAAAACATAGGCCAGCGCAGCGGTGGAGAAAGGTTCACAAACCGTTCTACTTTTATTGCACGTTTATCTCGTCCACAGCATTATCGAATGTCATGCCCTCGAGCTGCGTCAAGAACCGGTGAAATCAGTGAACATTGTGATTACAGCGCTATCAGCGGCGTTGCGGCCGATCCGCCCCGGCCCGGCCGCCCGCCCCGGCCCGGCCGCCCGCCCACTCGCACGCACTGCCCCACTGTCTCATCACTTTTCACCCAACCAAAACTAGTCAAAATATATCGTGAAATGATCCCGTTTGGAATATTAACTTAACTGCTCACTGCGCTGAGCACACCTGGACTGAACATAACACTGAACAAAAAATTTATTTGTAATTTGAAATATCAATATTTGTATTTACTTTAGCCGTTTCGAAGGGGCTCGGGCTAGCCGAACACAGTCGTTTTTAATGTCGTCGGAATGTTTGACAACGCCTGGGCTAATTTATCGTCTAAACATAAAATAAGACTGTAATTAGATTGTCTCTGTATATTGAAAAAACTTGTAGCAGACAGCATTTTCTTTTCATACAAGGCCGAAAAAGCCATTTTTGGATATTACCCGTAACTCTTTGCGTTCGCGCATCGCGGGTCAACTAACGGACGGATTTTGTTTTATTTAAAAATATTATATACCTAATTAATTTCTGAGACTTACGAGCATCTGAGTTATTTTTAACTTACTTGCATTGTCATTTAAATATATTCCTTCTAGATAATGCAGGTAATATTCTGCAATTCTGATGTAGGTAAGTAAATCCTCTCGTCATGGTCAATCACAACATGAAGCTCTCATGCGTACTCGATGAAATCATTAAAATAAACTTATAAATAACACGAGACATGCATAATGAAATAAATTCATCTATATTGAAAGAAAACCATGTAAAAACACGCAGCGGTGTCGACCGAGCGTCGCGGCTGCCCACGCAAGTTGTACGAGCTAAAAATACAAGCTGTACGTACGCGCAAACTTGACGCGGAAGGTGGATCTCAGTCAGTGGCCCAGTTTAGAAACTAGACCAAACTTTAAGGTCATCCTTATGAGTGATTGTACAAAACCAGAACCAGCACGGATCATCAACCTGGTTGCCATTAGCCCGCGTGACATATAGAACCTAGCTCCCCGAGTGTAACTTTTGTGATGCGCGCTAGCTTAAGACTGAAACATGCGCCTCTTCACTATAGTGATTCGTAAACGAAACCGTTTCGAATGCGCTCGAATTCTTTACGGCTTTATAAGTTTTAAAGGTATTCAATTAAACAACACATACAGTGTATGCTGTATGTGTAGATATGAGGTTTTAGTTTCTATAAATAACTATCTAATATTATTAATCGTCACGTCATCACGTGTGGTGGGTGGTTCCACGGCGAGCTTCTACATCGACGTTTGCGATCGTATTGTTCGGCGTATCTTTACTAGATGCGCTAGATCGAAGACAAAACATCAACTGCGCAGGGTCGTACTTTACTTTTTATTGCACCTAATACCCTCATTTCTTTGTGTCGAAGAAATAAAATACTGGCATAAATACAGACAATAGTGTGGCATCTGCGCGCCTTTGGCGCTGTACCTGTTCTGTACGATACCTATTTTGTTTGAGCATCTTTGATGTACACTTTTTATGCTAATCAATAAGTAAGGTCACTTTGATAGCTTCGAGGCCATTAACGCGGCTAGATCAGGAATTTAAAAACATTGTGCGGGTACACTTAACTGGTAAGAGTAAAGTACCTTCAACATTATCTATGTGTGCGCGTTTATAATGTGTAAATTAATATGTCATATAATAACATATTGGCAGTAATCACACATGGTGGTTGCGATGATAAGTTACTATTGAGGTGGTTTGACCTAACATAGCAGGAAGGAACCTACTGTATCACTAGATTGTGCACATTTATATAATAATTAAACATATTACTTATTAGCGTGTAATTCACACAATAAAGCTCAACATACATAGCAAAGTAAAATCCACAAATAGATCAAGGATATTTATGATTATTTATAATAAACATTATTTATTTGATGGTAATATATTGTATAAATAGTTTAAAGTTGAATGTCTGTCCATTCCGGTTCTATATGCCTTACAAACTCAATGGTAATTATTGCCATAAATTACCATTTAATTAATTGCTCACATCTAATGCAGGTATAAATAATTGCGCACATAATATTTTTTTTCTTAAATGACTATAGGTAAATATGTGCTATAGATACTTGAATGATGCCTACAACTTACCAGGTGGCAGAATATACGACACTATAACGCTCTGAATCAGATGAGTTAGATTAAATTGAACGAGGTACCGATATCGAAAGTAGTCGGTTGACCTGGTGTATCATGTTGGTATTCACCTGTGTGGCGTGGAGGCGGCGAGGAACACGTAGTTGGTGCCGTACGCGCCAGTGAGCAGCACCGGCAGCGCCAGCAGCAGCGCCAGCCGCACCTGCCAGCGGCCCCACCCCGAGCACCACTCTTCGCTCACGCACTTGCCCGACATCGCGCCCGCACCACCCACTACAGCACTGAGCACTGCTCGATACCCACAGCCTTCAATTTCAGAGGGTTCTTAAATACACTAACGTTACTTTTGAAATGACTTTTAAAAATATCCAACTGTCATGGAACTTGTTTGATAGCTTTCTGCCAACAGGTTGGGCGCGACAAAGTTGAAGTTAGAGATAAGCTGAGACGCGTCTCTCCGGCTGGAAGGTCGGCGTGATAATGATAAAGCGCGCCCGCCGCCGCCGGTGGCGCGCGCGCAGGGCGGCTGCGCGCGCGCCGCCGCCGCACCCTTCACGCTTCAGGATCACCCGACGGCTTCAGCGTTCCGGTGTAGGTCCTCTACGTCACACCACTTCAACGATTTGGCGTTGCACTGGGACGGAACACTGAATGGCGCTGTTTCGGATATTTATACGTACGATTCTACCTCAGTGCTAATGTCTACTTACTTATCATTTTTGATTAGATTTACGTATTTAGGTCTAAAACTATTTAGGTACCTGGTACCTACATAAATAACAAGAGAAAGTAGTTTTTAATACCGTAATTTCCAGAATGACGCCATTATTATTTACGGTTAAGGCATCTTAATAAGATGGATATCCTACTGATTAATTTCCCTGATTAAGATAGGCGATCATCCACAGGCGTTGTCCTGAATTTCCAATATACCGGAGAACATTTTTTTTCCCCTAGAGGCTTTGTTCGGACTAGGTATTACGAAAAGATAAAACATAGGCAAATCGCTCCAGCCGCTCTCAAATGTAAACCTCAACGAGGTAAAGTTAGTGAGTGTGGATGTAGTGGGTGATTTCCGGAACGACTTAATGATCCGATTATGAAAATTATTTTACTAATAGAATGCTACATTCTTTCTGAGTGCTATATAGGCTTATTTATTCTGATAACAAATTTCAGTAACAAATCACAATAACTGTAACTCAAGTGAGTACAAAGAGACCACCTTGTTCTAGGCGGATTCTAGTGTTTATCGAAGTGCGCGCGCCATCTAAACGGTTTAGAAGTGAATAAAATAGCGATTACGAATTCAATAAATGCACATTGTACATTTTGCATTTGACAATATATAAAGATGATAGGATTCAGCGACAGTATGGTTTAAGTACTAATATATATACTAGCTATTGCCCCGCGACTTCGCCCGCGTAAAAATTAAAACATAAAAATATAATTTACTTAAAAAAACACGCTATAACTACGTTTGACCAAAGTACTCTTCTAGCTCAGTCTAACGAACCCAAACTCGGTGGATCTACTCGATTTCCTCATCGAATTTCAATGACCACCTTCCGGCTTCATCACGAGGCCCTGACAATTATATGTCAGCCGAGTACTCTTCAACACCGGTCTAACGAACACAAACACAATGGGTCTACTCGATGCCATCACTGAATTTCAATGACTATCTTCCGGCTTCATCACCAGACCATGGCAGCTTTGTATTAGCAAAGTGCTCTTCAAGATCAATCTAACGAACCCATACTCAATGGATCTACTGGATTCCCTCATCGAATGTCAATGAACAACCTTCGTATTTATCATCAGACCATAGTCACGAAGTGTAGGACGGCCCCCCACAAGGGGGACTGATGATATTACACGCGTCGCAGGAAGCCGGTGGATGCGAGTGGCGGAGGACCGTGATGTGTGGAAGTCGTTGGGGGAGGCCTATGTCCAGCAGTGGACGTCTATCGACTAATTGATTGACATAGTCACCAAAGATCAATAAAGTACTCGTAAATACTAATTAAATGAACCTTAACTTTATGGATCTACTATACGCCTTCGCCGAACTATGTATTTTAATACAAACTTTTGACCCCCTAAGAAAGCGATTTTTAAAAGAAATTTAAATAGGTGTTCAATTGTTTCGGTTCAAGAACAATTTTACCAAATTTGAACTCAATAGCACTATCTAATGATCTGCATACAAACTTTAGGACCCCATAATCGCGAAAAACCCATATAATTCATTCATTCATTCATCAAGACATAAAGAGTCATTTCACAAAACACAGAATAAAAGTTTCCATACAAACTTTGACCTCCCATTGAACACCCTTAGGGATCTAAATTGCCTTCTTAGTGGATGCTTAAGCCATAAAATGAAGCTACTGTCCAAATGTCATGTCTCTACATCCAGCGGTTTGTAATGTGCGTTCATAGATCAGTCAGTCAGAACAAAGAATTTTATATATTAACCCCCGAATTTATAGACGTTTTATAACTATATCAAACGTCATATAATACTGCGCACAAGAGTTTTGCTTTGCGCAGTACTATATGCTGTTTGATAAAATTATAAAACGTCCATAAATTCAGGGGATAGAAGATATCTGACAGTTTTTTTTTTTTTATGAAGGAAGTATTACAAGATGAAGTTGGGATAAGGTTTTCAAGTATACTTTTACTTTAATCATTATAGAATCAGTGACATATGCTTACTAAGCAATATAATGCTGATTCCTACCACGAGACCCTCGATCACAGTATCATGGGAGCGAAGCTGCGGGAAAAAACTAGTAATAATGCAATACGACGCCTGGCAGCGATTGAAAAGCAATATTTTACTATGAAAAATTAACACCCATATTAAAACACCAGGAACCTATAATCAATGGTGGGGCAAGAACAAAACATGATGTGATAAAAAAAATGCGAAGACTTCTGGTGGTGCAAGTGGACGGATATAACACTGTTATTTTTTTGGAAGTGTTAAATATTTATCCAGGAAAAGTTTTATAAGAACTCTTTACTTAGTAAGAATACTGTTCTTTTAAAAAGAAGTGACCTTTTAGACGTCGCTCCCTTATATGATAAAGTTGTAAGATCAAAATCACAACGTTCGGGGAAACATAAATATTATTTGATTTTCGGAGTAGAGCATCACCTTAGCGCTCTAAATATGTGGTAGATAGAATAGTATTCCCCGATACTTGCTAGAGGGTGTGATTTATAGTTTTATAATGAGTAAAATCTTTACTCGCATCACGGCTTTTAAAGGTCATGCCAAAATATTTTTCATAAATTGAAGAAAGGTGCATAGGTAGGAACACTTTAAGGCGCGGGGCACTCGGACCACGAGGCCGTGGGCGGTGGCCCACGTCGCACACGCCTTACGCCGGCCACTGCCTATATAAGAGGCACAGATTATGGTATTTTTCTATCAAAGCAACCAAAGGCACTTTAGGCATGCCGCTGATTTTCCTTGAAGGAACACATGTGAGAAGCACAATTGTGCAGCATCATTTCCCAAAGATATCTATACCATGCACATTTTTATTCCATAGACATAAAAGAGGAATATGTAGCTCCTCCCCATACGGCCTCCTCTCACTCCTTACTAGCAAACAAATGCCTCGGCGCGGTGGGTTGCGGTGCAAGCGCAAAATCTCTGGTTCGTGTGTTATCGCCGCGCCGTCTCTGTGACGCCGCCGCGCCGCAAGTGCGCGCGCGCCGGTACACCTGCCTGCACGTGCATGCAGCCGGGCGGCCGCGGCAGTGCGCGACGCGACATGGCGGAGACAACGTCCGGCGCAGAAGCAGGCCGCGCCGCCGCCCCCCACCCGCCCCGCGCCGCCCACAAAACCTCCGAGCATGACAGCGCCGATGCCCTGGAGGCCGCGCTCGGGCAGCTCGGCCCCTTCGGCTTCTACCAGAAATATCTGCTGGTGCTCCTCTGCATCCCCAACCTGCTCGCCGTCATGTACTCCCTCAACTACGTGTTCGTGGCCGACCAGGTGCCGTTCCGGTGAGACACATCAAACAAATACGTTTACAGAACACAATGTACCTATGACACACACAGGTGTTATAATTAGGTATCCTCTTTATCAACATGTTATCAAACATATGCCGTGCGTGCAGCGCGCCTGTACTCATGAAGTATTTGTGGAAAATAATAATCGTAATGGACATCTCTTAAAAGCTAAATGGAAACAACGTTGTCCGACTTGCTGTCTCAACAAGCATCCCTTGGAAGACAATGAAGGAAATTAATAATGTTATGGCAGGCAATGAGGCGACAATATCAATATCAATAGGTATGTCTTGGGCAAGGAAAAGGGATTTTTAGCCTGAAAAATAAAACGATTCCCTCAGGAAAGTGTGCGCAATGAAGTCGCGGGCGTTGATATTTGTAATACCTATAATTAATTCCACAACGGCCGACTATCTTGAAAATATGTAAGTTTTCTTATCTATGTGTGTATAACGATAGTCATTATTTTAATATCTTTATTAGTTTCATATTTTAAGATCGACGCGTCGCGATCGCTCACTTAGGTAATCCCTGTATCTTATCAAGATTTGTTTGATAATATTACATTCGACGATGTATTTTTGGCTTGGGAACCTATAGGTATAATGAAACGATTTATTCCGGCGAAATAAATCATTGAGTAAGAACGAGCGTACAAAATTGAATGTCAATGTTATTTGAAACAAATCTAAAAGTGAGTCAAGCCTCGTAAAGCTTTCCTTTTAGTGCTATAATCTGCCGCCGCGCGCCGCGGGGACCTTGATTTTATAACAAAATGGAACCTGTTCCAGTGCATGTTGTGTCATCGCACATTGCAATATTTGGTTCGCGATCTTCTACGCATTGCTCCCACAATAATCAATCAAAATTATTTCGCACTTTACTTCATAACTCCACCGACACACATTGGAAAGTTGAACGCTCTTTATTATAGAATCCGTCTCTTTATTAGCGAATGACATCATCATAGATCTCTTAGATTAGTATATCTAAATAATGAAACTTCTTTTGATTACTTTCTTAAGGCCGTAGATATATAAGTTAATATAACAATGCTTTAGGCATTACACTTCCTGATCTCATCAGACGCGAGTATTCATATGTATGTACCCACACAGCATTGTCTGTCTACATGTACCTACTGCTGCACACCTCATCACAATAGGTGTCTCCCTATTGTGTGCCATTAGCCGCGACAACTCAAACAATAGCTACAACTGGGGCGCATAGATTTTTCTCAATCCTTGTTTACCGATACATTAGTTTAAGTAACTAAGCACCTATGCTGATACTAAGTGAGTAAGGTTTGATTTCAATAAAGCAAGGAACGCCAGGTTCGTCGTCCGGTGGCTTTGGAAACAAGGTGTGTGTTTATCATAAGCCCTGGTTGCAGCTCTGGGATTATCTGATAACTTGTCCAAATTTCATTTGAATAATATAAATCGCGTGCTGTCGCACATCGTCACGCGTAGGTGCAAACATTCGTGCTCATAACCCAAACGTTGTCCCTACCAGGATTCGAACCCGGGACCCTCGGCACAGAAAGCATGGCCACTACCTATAGTGCTATATATATATATTAGGAAAAACTTATTAACCTATCATATATATATATATATATATATATATCTGTGGTTGCGACCATTTATTGTGAGAAAAAACGTTATCAAACACCAATTTATAATGACTTTACGTCTATAATTATGAATGGGCGAATAATGTCTAATTAGCGTTGTTAAATGAGGCCTAACAATTATCGAGTTAAACACACGTGCCGCAGAGAAAGTACAATGGGTAGGAAAAATACCGGAACCTATAATGATTATAATACTCATGGCACGTCCGTTGGGCGTGTGCATTTGCATGATATAACGCCAGTAATGTGGCAGTACAGTACTCCAGTCTAGTGTCTCACCAGTTCAGCGCAGCGGTGACTTCGCGCTTGCAAGCCACCCCGGCTGAGTAGCACGACGCAATTCTTGATAGTCCAATCGGTCGCCATTCCAGTGTCAGCACGAGGACACCCGATTCCATCCTAGCACCGCCATGATAGAGACTGACTCACGTAGGCACGGAATGTATTTTTCGGACCCAGTAGCATATCGACAGCAAACTGACTTACTGACAGATCTCGTCTACAAGTAGATGCGTACCCCAGTGAATAGCGCCGCGAATCTGATTCATTAGGACTAATCACTATCATATTTTAAACCGCAGTCTTACTTAACATAGTAGAAGTATTATTTTGCTGCGTACTGATTCTGCTATCACCGACTCTTATACATAAATACTTGGAGACTGCAATGATCGCGGGATAAAATGGTGTAGGAACATACACGACCAATTTAAAACAAGCCCAAAAAGATAGCTAAATACAAACCATGTTTTAGTTGTACATAAATTACAGCATGTTTATAAACGTATTAAATGTAATGAAAATTATCAGTCTTATCAATAAGCTATCGGATAGTCTTATTAAATGCGATTGTTGACATTTTTTAGCTTGACACGTCCGTTTTTAGCTTGAAACGTCGGGAACGTAAAAAACTAAAAATAAACGCGATAGGTAGAATCCGTAAAATTAGTTTTATTTAAACGTCCGTTTTTTTAAATCCAAAATGGTTTCAGTATTGTATTAACACCGCGGTCACACTCTCATAATATAGAATACTGATAATACCGTTCGACTCTGTAATAAGAAGGAAACCCCCCACGTGTTTCAGTTGCGTGATCCCAGAGTGCGAGGGAGGCAGCGCGCAGTTCGACAACGAGGCAGTGTCAGCGCTGCTGCCCCCTGACGGCTGCCGCCGGTACGCGCCGCTCGACGGACTCGCTGCCAACTCCTGCCTCAGAGAGCATTACCATCCCAATGAAACTATAGCATGCGACGCCTTTATTTACGAGAGCCCCAACACGATCTTCTCAGAGGTTAGAGCGAATTATAAACATACCTTACATACCTTTGCTTCTTGTGGCACATGAAAGTAATATCGAATGCGTTTGCCTCTTTCCTGTTAATACATTTTAATATTATTTGCATCTATTCAGGCCTGGTCTTCTTCGATCATTCCAGTATAAACGGCCATTAAATGTGTTATGGTTTAAAAATCATGACTTTTATTAACTCAACTGCTAATTCCCATAATATTCTCCATTGTCTAAAGCTTGTAGGAACAAGGATTGGTACAGAGTGTAACGATGCAATGTAAACATTACAGTTCGAGCTGGGTTGCCGCGAGTGGATGCGCACGCTGGTGGGCACGGTGCGCAACTCGGCGCTGCCCTTCGCGCTCATTCTCACCGGGTACATCTCTGACACGTGAGTATGTATATCTCTCACAGCCACCGTTACATTGTTAACACCATGTATTCCATCCATTCGGTGACAAAAACAAGTATTTCACTGATGCGGCCGATGCGAAATCTCTTCCATTCTTCAAGTCCATTAACAATTATTGTACCAGATGGGGCCGGCGTATGGCGTTCTGCATATTTGCCTCGTTCGCGGCAGTGATGGGCATCGCGAAGGCGTGCGCCGTCAACTACTACATGTACCTGGTGCTGGAGTTCCTCGAGGCCGCGCTCGGGTACGGCTTCAATAGCGCCGCGTATGTCATGAGTAAGCAAGGCTACCTACAATTTCATTTAGTATAATCCCATAGAGCACTTCCGTATACAAAATATGCAAAGTCTCGCGTCACTTTTGCCATAAAAAGATATGTGTTGGTATGCTACCTATGCTGATGATAAAATGATAATTGAAATTGACATTTCCAAAAGTTTGTTGAGAAATAAGGAAAGATACTAATGATAATGATGAGATGATAAAATAATCCTAAGTACACGCGGCACGGTTGATGACCTATGGTGAACTACTTTGTAAATTGACAAATAAATAATATGTATTGGGTAATGTGGGAATTTCAATGCTTACTCAAGTAGAGCCATGACTGGTATTCTGATTAGATACTGCACTCAATAAATTACTCGAGGATTGTTCACAGTGGGACGTGCAGTAGGCATGCAAGGCCACCGCATATTGTTATCTCTCTTGCGCTGCAAGTGGCAAGCTAGTCGGGCACTCACCTGCTTTATTCTGTAATACTCATGTTTTAAAGGTAGAAAATCTTTTTGCTTTTTTTCGGGCTTTGTGCCTTCACTTACCGATCGAATTATCTAGACATAAATGATAATAATTGGCAATATTGTCGTGCATCAGTGGTAGAGATCGCGCACCCATCCCTGCGCGCGGTGTTCGCGTGCGCGACCGGCGTAGTGTACGGGCTGGGCGGGATGTTGTTCGCGTGGGTGGCGTGGGGCGTGCCCTACTGGCGCCACCTGCTGTGGACCATCCACTCGCTGGCGCTGTTACTGCCCACCTACTGGCTGCTGCTCGACGAGAGCCCGCGCTGGCTGCACGCGCAGGGGAACGTCGACAAGACTGCTGCGGTTATACGCAAAGCGGCCAGGTGGAATAAGGTAACCGTGCTTGTTGATGATTTTAGTTAATCAGTCGCTTTTTAGTATGGAGAACAGTGATCTAAATCCGCGTGAGCAGTTTAGATCGGGGAGTGTGGTCGTAGTTATGTATGAGGTGTATGTTATATGCAGATTACCATCGACGAAGAACTAATGAAAAGATTATACGAAAATTCCAAGAAAGATGACGCACAAGTGGAAGGGAACAGATGGCTGAGCCTCGTGAGATCCCGCGTGCTGATGCTGCGGTTCGCGGTGTGCTGCTGGTGCTGGGTGGCGAGCACCTTCGTGTACTACGGGCTCACCATCAACTCGGTGTCGCTCTCCGGCGACAAGTACGTCAACTTCGCGCTCAACATGTCCATGGAGGTCGCCGCCTCGCTGCTCATCATGATGGCGCTGGAGCGCGTCGGCCGGAAGTGGTGCATCTTCCTTGCATTCCTACTCTGTGGAGTAGCGTGCGTTGCGCCGTTCTTCATAGGTATATTGACCCAGCCACTTATCGATTTTCGTATCCGGGCATTCCATTTGCCCCCATGTTGAGCCCCCTGGGGATACATGGGTAATCACTATTCCTCTTGAAACCCCTGGGGGATCCAAGGACATTCAAAATTTCCCTGGAAGCTCTAGGGGTATCCAAGGACACTCACAAGTCCGAACGATAATGGCTTGAGATATACGCATTGGTAAGGCATACCTGTACTTATATGGGAAGCTACCTATTAACAGTTAAACCGACCGCTTCTGTTGTATCTTCCAGATCACGCTAACACGTCTCTAGCGCTGTTCTTCATCGGCAAGCTGGCGATCACGTTCGCGTTCAACTCGCTGTACGTGTTCACGGCGGAGCTCTACCCCACGCACACGCGCAGCTCCGCGCTGGCCGCGTGCTCGCTCGTGGGCCGGGTTGGCTCCATGCTAGCGCCGCAGACGCCGCTGCTGGTCAGTGTCGATATCGATTCATTTATATTCGTTCATCCGTAACCACTATATACTTCACTATTTAAGTACATTTGATTCGGTGGTAAGTTTGCATCAGTCTCTGTCTCCTCTCCCTCGTAGAGCATGTACGTGCAAGCGATCCTGTACGGCGCTTGCAGCGGGCTGGCAGCGCTGGCGGTGCTGCTGGTGCCGGAGACGCGACGCGCGCGCCTGCCGCAGCGAGTGCGTGACGCCGAGCGGATCCGCGCCAGCGAAGCCGCGCCGCCGCCCGCGCCCGCTTACTCGCCCGCCGACCCGCGCCCACGGGTGCTGTCCGCAGATACATGATCTCCCCTCCCTGGTGGCTCCTAGTCAATTAAGCCTCCATCGGTCCGCCTAGGCCATTAACTAGGACTCGGCATAACATTAGATAATTTTTTGTAGCTATTCCCATAGACTCGGTCATCTGCCTTGATGTGCCGCAAAGTAGTGAAGGATACTGCTACAATGTAGGCTACAATACTATAAATAATTACTTGACCGTCTGTCACAAAAAGAACCGACTCGCAGTATTGGAAACCCTGTGACGTCGGCAGCTACATTTCATTACAGGTGGTCATTAGAATAAGTGTGACCGTATCTTGGTCATTGGTCGGAAACTATTTTGAATACAATAGGGTATACTTACAAGCGTGGCATAGTTAGCCAATAAAATTTCTATTAGAATTGTATACTTACCTTCCTATAACATACGTTTGCTGTGATAAATAATGTACTTAAATGAAGTTAATACATTTATATTATTTTGTAATAAATGTATGTTATTTCGCTTCAAATGAGGTGCCTTTGCCACTGCCTGCCTTGTTTAGGTAACCTAATAAATGGCTCTTTATCCAAAGATAAAACTTCAAAAGGTTTCTTGTATCTACGATACGTAGGTGGAAAATATTGAAACCACCGCTGGTAACAAATTACTTTCATCTAAGATTTTACAAGCCTATGATTCGCATCACAATCACTGTACTAATATACAATCTATCTACATATATTATCGCTTGCCGTAAATATTCATAGTTTTACGTTAAAATAATGCTTATACAACTTTTCTAATCTAATTATGAAATTAATATTAAAAATATGTATCAAAACAATAAAACACTATTATCGAACATGTTTTTGATGCGACATTAGCTGTGCTTGCGTATGATTCAACAGAAAACCGACCTTGAATAGCGTTCGTTGCGTTATCTTTAGTAACACAGTAGGTACACACAACACAATCTGTGGTCCCGCTATCACTCATTGTTCTCAAAGAGTACATTCTCCACGGCCTTCTGCAAATACGATTTAATAATCAGCCACTTTAGTGCGCACTGTTGTAATTTATAAAATTATTTTAAACAGTCCAGCAGCTCGTTGTAACTTTTGTTGCTATAATTTTTCATTTGAAATCGTAATGAATGAAATAGGTATGTTGATTGTAATTTAAATCGCTTTGAACTTTGACAATTTCAATCGACACATTTGATTGTATGAAATAGCGATTACGTAAGTCGATTTCAATGAAAACGGCAGAAAGTGGTTACAATAGCATTTCTTCTTATTGGTAACAAGTCGCGGCTTGTTACGAATTATTGAAATAGGTAAATTAAAATTAAAAGTGTTTTCTATGTAGGTAGTTTAATTTGATTTAAATAAAGAAGTAATTAAGATAGTGCTAACAAAATAATTAACTTCTTTCAATTAATTTCGGCTACAATATTACGAGCGCCTTTCGTAGACTGACCACATTTTCACACACACATGAAATGTTTTAAACGCTTTTAAAAGTGCAAATTATAGCCTAATTCTAACTTTAAGTCAATATAACATAAAGGATACAATATAACTAATAGATGTAGTCAAATCACATCACGTCATATAGATATTTTTCAAAATAGCAATTTTATAACTTTGAACACGAGATGATTGCGACATGTTTGCAATGCAACAGAACAACAACAACAAGTGTCTCTATACTACCATTACCTAACCTAAGTAGACATATGACGGAATACCTATACATACCACAGCACAGTGGACAACCCTTACACATTTTACTTATACAGTACATATATGTAGGTATACATTATCTTATAGCTATATACGTAGTGATAATTCACTACGATGAAGAATAGATGTTATTTAAAGTCAGTCTTATGATTACCTCATACCACAACTCAGTTTATCAGATTGGCAATAAAACACTACCACTCTGCAAATTAACATATTTACCTGATACTTTAAATACCTAATTAATAAAATGAACACCACGTACATAATTGGATCCAGCCCGGAAACTTATGACAACATATTCATTAATGTATTGCTTCAGCACGAGAATTACAATTCTCTCTAATCCGATTACTTTGCTTAAAATTTCCTTAAAATACTTCTCTGGAAACCCCTACAAACTAACGAGCTAATTAGTTCATAAAATAGAGCTTTAGCCGTCACGGCACTTTACTGTCATGAGTCCTCGGTCGCGGCCTTCAGCGGGCGCAGCTCTGTGAGCGGCGGCGCGGGCGGCGCGGGCGGCGCGGGCGGCGCGAGCGGCGGCGGGCGCAGGCGCGCGTACACGAGCCGCAGCAGCAGCAGCGCCGCCAGCGTCAGCGCCGCCGTGCTGCCGAACGTGGCGTCCGGCCCGCGCCGCGCGTACACCGCCGACACGAACACCGGGCCCAGCGCGCGGGACAGGCACCCTGCGCCCGTCAGCACGCCCATCCACACGCCCTGGAACACGCACCGCACAATGGTCGGTAGAGTGGATCCGGCGGCGCGATAGAGCACGGGACTAAGAATCGGAGTGCACTCACCTGCGGCCTCGGCCCCAGAACCTTGGAAAATATAGTCTGTATGAGCGTGACGCCGAGCGAGTAGCCAACGGAGATGCAGGCGTACCCCGCCAGGAACTGAGCGAGCCGGAGCCCGCGCGAGCTCGCGCACCAGGGCTGTGCCAGCTGCGGGCAGCCGCCGCCCGCCTCGGCAGCGTCGACCGGTGCCAGCGGCGGCGGGTCCGGGCCCCACGGAATGCACAGCAGCGACGCCAGCCCCGTCAGCAGGAACCCGCCCCACAGCAACAGCGCACTTGAAATTATAGCACCAGACTCTAATTAAAGAAAACGTGTCTACCTATCGAAGTTAGTGTAAATGTTCCCGATGGCCAACATTTAAATGATAAAATAAGCAGTCGATCCTCAATCTGACATTACATAACAATGTTCAATGTTCCGAAAACTCCACCATACCGTTCCTCGAATATCTTGGTGAGCGGTCCGATCATCGCGAATGTGATGCACGCGATGACCGCACCGGCGCTCATCAGCGCGCCCATGTACTCCAGCGCCTCGCTCTTGCTCCACGCGAACTGGTCCATGGTGAGCGAAGTGGCCAGCGTCTCCAGCAGCACGAAGTTGAACACCAGCACGAAGAATGCGCCCACCAGCGTCCAGCTGCTGATCAGGTCCGGCTTCAGCGCTTTTAACGCTTCTTTCTCTGGAATTATATCGTGACAGAATAAAAATAATAGACTGTAGGGCATTTAATATGTTTCGACTAAAGTCAAATACTTATTGGCCGCAAATTTACTAAGATGCTCATCGTAAACATACCCGACTCCATACCCTGCGCGATCATAGCCTCCCTCGCGGCGATGTTCCTCTCCTTGAAACAGCAAGGCAGGAAGAGCAGAAAGTTGACGAGTCCCAGCAGCGCGTTGAGCCACGCGGCGGCGGTGTACATGTCGAGGCGCAGCGCGGCGGGCGCGCCGGCGCCGGGTGGCGGGTAGGGCGCGCCCGCGCCCAGCGGCGTGGCGGCCGCCTGCAGCGCGGGGCCCACGATGAAGCCCAGCACCTGCGCCAACGACACCGCTGCCACAGCGCGCGTGCGCTCGCTAACTAACGTCGCCGCTGACAGGTACGAACGTGCCACCGCGATGTTCGCTGTACATACAATATGTACCTATTATCTGTCTGTACGAACCTTTATGTAGGCGCGAGTGACATCATATTATAACACCTCAGACTCTTAATTTGTTTTAATTACCCGAACTGACACCGACCAGAAACCGCGCGAACACCATCCAATACTTGGCGTATGGGCGGGTGAGATGCAGCTCCGCGTACAGCACGCTGGCCAGCACGAACAGCGCCAGCGTGGCGAGCAGCGGCGCGCGCGCCGAGCCCGAGCGGTTCGCCCACAGCCCCAGCAGCGGGGAGAACAGCAGCTGGCCCAGCGGGTTGGCGCCCACCGCCAGACCTAGCACCTCCTTCTGTGCTCCCGGCTCCAGCTGAAAAAGACATCACACATTCATCATTTAATGAGTCCAAACACCCAGACGAGTGTTACGCGTTCCTCGTACCACATTTCGCTTTCTTGCGCACATGTTACGCACATTTCGCTAATACATATCAGGCGGACGATCACCGACCCATACATTGCATAGAACGCGAAAAGCTGAACTAGAACGCGGACGCTCGCCAACTGTTTGGGGTCTACGAGCGCCCTGTACAGTAAAAAATAAGAACTATATTCTTGCTAACGTGCTTGATAAGCAAATGCTACCGTCAGGCAGCGAGCTTAACGTATGGAGCTCGCGGAGTATTAAGCTACAGGGGCTGCCAGAGTATATTTTGACAGCACCATGCCAATATATGTATTTATGAGAACATAATGTATGGCAGGAATAATTTACATCGCTTTGGAAAACTTGGTGATACAACATCGTTATAATACGAAAAATGGAAACAAATTAGATCAACCACACTGTCGAATAGCAAGAATGCATACATCTTTCATGGGATATTGTGTTAAATTTTATATAATAAAATACACTCTGATATTGCGGAACTTTGTGAAAATAAATTCCAAGCGTACTTGAAACGTACGCTATGTCAGAAGGCATACTACACACGAACATAAATGATCTTGTTCGATCAGACTAGGTATTTAGATTTTGTCGTATCTCTCTTATCTTCATTTACAAAATAATTTGTATGTGTGGGAACCATGTAGCCATTAACTATAATTATTACATTTTTAACCACCTACTCAAGCCCGCCTCGCCGGTCCTACATTGTTCTCACATACCCATAACAATGTACTGCTCAAACATGTGATCTTTTCAAACGTGTGTAAGTTATAAGGACTAAATGTAAATAATAAATAAACAATATGGCAACAAAATAACGAAGTTTTTTTTTAATGACCGGTTGATTCTCGATTCACGTATGAGTTTTTTTTATATCTGAATATGTAGTTTTACTTATCTCTCAAATCGAAGATATGGTTCCATAGAATATATTTTTCTGTGTCTTATCGTGTGGAAGGTACATACTGACTCATCTCGATGTGACACCTGTATATTAGGGGCAAGCAAAGGGGGCACCCGACTAGGATCTCACTTCATCCTAAAACTTGGCTGGGGCCGGCACTGTATGTAGGTGCTTAAGGGTTTCCGAGAGACTGGTTAACACGAGTGGTTCCCACCAGTGCAAGGTATTCTACCCCAAAGTCACAATCTTGTCATTACATACAGGGTGGAGCAATGGCGGTAAACGTTCAATATTGCAATGACGATAGCAAATTCTAAGGGAACATTCCTTTATATTAAAAGTAAGTAAACTGAAGAAACAACACCTGTATTTTATGATGGCAAGCGATAGAGCCAACGATATGTATGAAATCCCTCCAGTTCAAATCAAACGAAGACCGTGAAATCTTAAATTATTTTTTAACGTTTATGTGATCGATTAAAATCGGTTAAATTTGCCATCGTCAATGTTTGTGGAGGTAGCTATATACTTTTCCTTCACCGACCGCCTTTTTTCCACTCTGTATCGTTTCCACCTGTTATCTGACTACCATTGGAAGCAGACACATTGCCTAATAAGAGAGTGTAATATAGCCACCACCTATTATATGTAACTCTCCCCCTATTCTCCGTAAAATGCTTTGTAATGCTACTGTAAATTGATTAAATCTTCAATTTGGGGGACCACGGTAGGTATATACGATTTGAGAAACCTTGACCTTACGTGCCGTCCGAACCAGCGAAAGCAACTACGAGTGGTAAACGTTGTAGGACAGGCTGACCTTGTCGAGGTAGGGCCACACGCCCGTTAGCACGATACTGAACCCCAGCGACATCTGGAACATGGTGAAGTAAATGACATAGACGCTGCGCCAGCGCTCGCGCCGTTCCTGCGCCGTCTCCAGCTGCGGCGCCGGCTCTCGGTACTCCGGCTCCGGCGCGGGCGCGAGGGACGGTTCACCCTCCTCAACTTCGCGCTGGACGACGCAGGCCTTACCCTTCAGCCACTCCATTACGTATTTACAACACTATTCAAACTTGACGTTTAAAAATCTTGTCACCTACCCGAAACCATTATGACGATACTAATTGGTTACCTATGTTGACAATAAAAGAGAACTACGTTTAGAACTACAAGTAAACAAAGGATCGCGCGCGGTGCAGTTGCGCAAGCGGCTCGGTGGCTCTGCGTCCGTAGCGCGTCGCGTCGCCCGCGGCCCGCGCCTCACTGTCCCTGTGCGGCCGGCTCGCCTCAACAACTCAGTCTCATTACTTCGATATGCGTTGGCACCGCTCCGCAATCTCCCACGGCTGACGTCGTCATCGCGTCCGTGTTGTCATCGCGCTGATAGCACACGCAACATATAATACCTTAAGTTTGGTTTCGTAAGTAGGTAAGAGGTTCAGCTAGGCAGCTAGCCGATGCGAGCGTTGTTACTGCAAGCAACAGTTCCTCCTCAATATGAGGAGGATTAAGGCCTTACACACTCCACTACGCTGGCCCAGTGTAGTTTGGTAAACTTCACTCGACTTTCAAGTCGTGTAGGTATCTTCACGATATTTGCCATCTCCGTTCAGCAAGTGATAAAATTCATTATTAAAAATGAGACTCACACATAAAAATACGAAATTCCAAGTACCTAGTATGATCTGGGATTTGAACCTGCACACCTTGCTCCTAATGAATCTAAAATAAATTCTATCAACTTGACTATTCATACGAGCTTTTTCAGAAAAGAATCCAATATCTTAGTTTTCGCCCAACCTGTATAACGTGGTATTTGTTATATTTACGCGAATACTACACATTGAAATAAAATTAATCTTACGGATTTTACCGCGTTTATTATACTTTTTACGTTCTCGACGGCTGCTTTACAGCAACCATAATCACGGGAGGACTCCCGTGACCACCCGTGACCAAGATTAGTTTTATTTTAATGTGTATAAGGTGCGCAAGTCATAGGCGTAAAATAAAAAAAAACTGGAGAAATTTGGGTATTTTTTTTAGTTTCATAGTCTAACCGTAGGTTACTTACAAATTACGAACTTAGTTCAAATGGATTTTGCATTTAAAGTGAATGGATAAATCAAATCTGACAACAGTTCAAATCACAACCCGTTCATATAGGCTTACCGGGTTCCAGGTCCTGCTTTTGTATATCGAGTAATCTGCTGTTTCGGTTCGGAAATCAGAACAGTATTTTGTTGAAAAAAAAGGCAGAAAGCTCACAATATATAATATTGACAAATTACCCATTACGTTAATTAATCGATATTATTGGGTAAAACTTAATGATTTTGGACACAAATATTTTCAAATTTGGGTCTTTGGGTAGAAATAAAAAACCACTTCTGGCAACCCTGCGCACGGACGTGCGAAAAAAGGATTTCGAGTATGCATGTGTCGATCGTTCAATTTAAGCGATCTGGATCAATACTGATCCGTTGTCAAAACGAACCGGTTCGTACGACCCGATCAATTGATCGATTGGTTCAGTTCCGGATAGGAATGTAATCGATTGATTGATTTCGTTTCGGAAACCAGATTATAGTGTCAGATCCGATCCGACTGATCAATAACCGCAGGTCGCCGGGTCACTATATTTTTAAGGTTATAAAATTCATGATATTACGATACTACGTAATTTGCCAATTCCAAAAATAAACCTTAATGACGTTAATTTAAGGTAGACATACGAATTCGTAGTAATTTACAGTAATGCATTTTTCTTAGGTCAGTCAAATTACAAATTTCGACCATGTTTTGTAAAACTTATTGCGTAGGTATCTACCTATTAGATTAAGCTCCCATTCAAGCAAATGTTTGCTCAAGTATATATTTTAGGTATTATAGGTAAATATATAACTTTTTACCGGTTTCAAAAACACGACACGACATCAATGACCGCAGGTCGCCGGGTTACTAAATTGACGAGTAGTGCAATTGATTTGAAAACAATGAAATTGCAGATCGTTTTAACTATTTACCTATATTTTTATTTTAAGCTTTATTTCTAAGAAGATAAAATTCATGATTCTAGGATACTACATTCGCCAATTCCAAAAATAAACCTTAAGTTAGTTAATATAAGGTAGATTATTTCGTAGTAATTTACAGCCAATAATGCATTTTTCTTTGCGGTGGTCACACCGCGATCGGCTGTGGCTCGCTCTCGCTCGTTCAAATTAATCTGACCGACTGCTATCTCAGTCGCACGATAAGATCGCGATCTGTAGGATCCGTTATTTACAGTAATGCATTTTTCTTAGGGGCGGTCACACAAATTACAAATTTCGACCACCTATTTATTAAGCTCCCATTCAAGCAAATGTTTCCTCACCTGTGTAAGGTAAATTGGTTCATTATAATTTACCAAATAATCAAAATTGGAAACTGTGTCCAGTGAAAGATAGGTAAAATTAGATGTAGGTAAGATTTTATGTAATGGCGGCTCAATTTATATAGTAGGCAAATAGTTATTGTTATTACGTATAATAACGTGATCTGATCTTTGTAGAAAGAAAGCACAAAATACCAAAGAAAATATATTAATAAAATTAAAATTACTGACAAAAGTGAATAAACATTGTGAATAAATGTGTTTTTTCTCGTTTCAAACTCCATGGTTTCAAACTTACAAATTATGGTTTAAAAAAATTATTTGTGCGGCTTTTTCAGGCTTGAGCCTACTCCTATGTTCAGTAATAGTATTACCTGCTTTGGAAAAAATTCGTTCAGAAGGAACGGATGTAGCCATATTACAGAGCCGTCGTTCCATTAACTTGAAGAGGCGAGGATATATGAGTTTTCTTTCTTGCCACCACGTAATTGGGTTTTCTGTTCTTTTTAGTAGTGGTTCGTGTAAATATTTGTCAGTTTCAATTATAGAAACTGCTGAGGAACTTCTTACTTCCAAATGTTGTTTAACTTTTTCATCAAAAGAACCCCATATCATTGAGCTACAGGGCGCACTTTCGATAGAAGTTGGTTGAAGTTCTTCTATACCTGGAATAGAAAAGCTAGAAATTTTTTGCCGGATGGACTTCAAAGTAGATTCAAATCTTATGTCATTTGGGAAACCGTATCTTTTAAATCTTGGATCTAATAATGTTGCCTGTGTTGTTAGTTCATTATAATTTATTTCTTTAAAGCGTTCGTTTATACCAGCCTTTAAAGTCGCAAGTAGGTTGAATATTTCTGGGAGAATATTTGCTTCAGTCATTTCTATTCTATTAACATGATCACCCATAGCTTTAACAAAAAGGATTATCTTTGAAAAGCTGACATACTTTTCCGCACTGATTTCTTGAGTAATTTCATCAAAAATTTTTAAAATATCCAGTGTCTGTTTGATTACTAGCCAATCCTTGCGATCAATACTATTAATGGCTGGGTTTTCTATGGCCAGGGTACTAACTACTGCATCTTTTATCAAATGTATTCTGTACAGCATATCATAAACAGAGTTCCATCTTGTGGGACAATCCTGTTTTAATTTTAGCTGTGGGATATTCAGCTGTTTCTGCATGTCCCGCAGTCTTGACAATGCATGACTGCTTCTTTTAAAATACTCCACAATAGCCTTAACTTTTTTTAATTGTATGTCTATGCACTTAAGACTATCCTGCACGACTAAATTTGTGGTGTGCGCAAAACATGGAAAATGCCGCCAAGTAGTTTTTTTGACAGCCGCTACAACGTTAGCTGCATTATCCGTTACAATACATGATATTTTATCCGTTAATTTCCATTTATCGACTTCGTCCACCATAAAAGCGGCAAGGTTTTCGGCCGTATGTCGGCTATCGTAAGGAAAACATCCTAATAAATATGATTGTAGTTGAACACTAGTATTTAAATAATGAGCTGTGATTGCTATGTAGCTTTGATTGGTCAAAGACGTCCATCCATCTGTAGTTAGGCAAACAGCTACTGCATCATTTAATTTTTCTTCAACGTTACTTTTGACTTTATTATACATTTGTGGAATATAATTTGCAGATATAGTTTTTCTAGATGGGGGATCATAGTTGGGATTAAGTAGATGCACAAACTTTTTAAATTCTGGATCTTCTACTAACTTAAACGGTAAATAATTTTTAACAAGCATAATCACTAATTGTTCATGTATTAATTTGGTTTTATGCAACGACATTGGTTTCTTGACCGTTACATAGTCGGCAATATTACTTTGCTGAGATACAAAAGGTAGAGTAGAAGTACTTGGTATGGAAGTACTTGGTATGGAAGTACTTGGTATGGAAGTACATGGTATGGAAGTACTTGGTATGGAAGTGCTTGGTATGGAAGTACTTGGTATGGAAGTATTTGGCCCAGGCGCAGGCACATGAGGTGAAGAATTTGTGGTCTTCGTCGAAGTTATTGCTAACGAAACACTTCGGACAAGCGGTATTTGTTCATTCCGAGTAGAGTCTTGTCGATAACTAGCTTTTGATATGATGACACTAGGATGTTTCGTTTTTAAATGGCGCAACAAATTACCTGTAGCACCGCCAATATAGCTAATTAAATTTGAGCAATAACTGCATTTTGCTTTTTTAGTCGCAGAATCTTCAGAAAAATGTAACCACACCTCACTTCGTTTTTTAGTTAAATTACTCGACGACATTGCCCTAGGTAATAAGATTCAAACTAAATAATTAAAATTATTTTATGAATCACCAATAACCAAGCAGCACCAGCATGCACTAAGTTTATCTTCACCAAAATAACTTTAGTTAGATCCTTTCTCCATAAATAATATGTTAGTATAAGGTTAGTATAGTATCTATTTTAGGTATCTTAATAAATATATAACTTTTTACCGGAAAAACACGACACGATATCAATGACCGCAGGTCGCCCGCCGGGTCACTAAATTGACGAGTAGTGCAATAAAATTGATTTGAATACAATCAAATTGCAGATCGTTTTAACTATTTACCTATATTTTTATTTTAAGCTTTATTTCTAAGCAAATAAAATTCATGATTATAGGATTCTACATTCGCCAATTCCAAAAATAAACCTTAAGTTAGTTAATATAAGGTAGATTATTTCGTAGTAATTTACAGCCAATAATGCATTTTTCTTTGGGGCGGTCACACCGCGATCGGCTGTGGCTCGCTCTCGCTCGTTCAAATTAATCTGACCCATGCTATCTCAGTCGCACGATAAGATCGCGATCTGTAGGATCCGTGACAGCGGGACTGATTGCAGCCGCGGCTCAGTTCAAAATTCGAATGAACGAATCGTATTCGCCGCGGCGACCCGATCATTCGCGTGGTTCTCGCGAACCGGATCATTTGATTCGGTCAATCGCGAACGACTCAAGGCTAATTTCGAGTACTGCCCCACAAATTTTAGTATTTATCAAGGACTACAGTACAGTAATTTATTAATTAAAAATGTTTGTTTCACGGCCAATTATTTCCAGACTTTTCCAGCAAAGTGGTACGTACATAAACACTTTTATATTATAATCTATCTCGGAATCTGTGATTTATGTTCAATCCATAGTACTTACTTATTCATTTGTTTTCGAATTACCTAATCGATACTCGTTTGATTTTCATTTTATTATTTTCCTTGTATGGTTTTGTATGATTACTGTTAGCTAATTATTTCTTTTTAGCTTAAAATTGTTACATAACAATGATAAAGATAACCTAACTCTTTTAGTTCAGCAGATATCACAAATTACAGTTATTTCTAACTTATTATAGGGTAGTTCTACATATAGTATTATGTACTACATACACAATAGAAATATAACCAGGCATTCTAGCTTCTGTCTACAAATAATGTTGTTATCAGTATTCCTCAGGTTAGATTGAATTGTTATCTAGTCTCGAAACGAAAACGAGTATAATAATGTTAACACACATATTGCCATATATTTTATAGATGGTATGGTTCCAGATGTGTTAGGGGTAAGCAAATTGAGATTATATTATATGGACTGTACAGGGAACAATCCCCCTCCATCAATGTAAGAGGGATTTGGGCTCAATGAAAGATAGTGCTTTTCAGACATATTTCACAAAACATGTGTACCGTCAATGCTTAGCAAGTACTAATCAAGATTGAAAGTGAGATCATAATATTAGATTGAATATGTTATAAATGTATATTTCCAGTGCGCCGTTACCACAACGAGCACTTCAAGCCACCCACCATGGAGGACCTGCCCGTGCCGCGCGGCTCCTGGCAGGCGCAGTACGACGCCAACCAGCGCCGCTACAATGCTGTCCTGCTGTTCGGCATCGTCTTTGCCACCGGCACACTCATTGCCGTATGTTTTGAAATCAATTATTCTTATTACCAACCATGCACTTATACAATTAATAATAAGTTTATGTAAAGTGCTGCAGGCTTAGTACACTATTGACAACCATATTCAATTTGGGATTCCATATTATTTAATGTTACTGGTGGGTAATGTATGTAAAGATTTATTAGTGAATATTATTTCAATAACTATCAGAAATAATTATGAATGTAATGTTTGGTCATAAAATTGAGAGAAGAGGAAGAATTAAAAAAAATCCTATCATAACTTGTACTAAACCCAGGTCTATATGATTAATACTGCATAAACTCACTAATAAGTTCTGTCTAACTTCAAATTAAAATTGTTTATGGGTTGCATCAAATGAAATGGTGCTGTTGTAGAAATTATTATTGGGTTGGCATTGAGGAAAATATTTTGAGGTCAACTATCATAATGTTCACTCCACCCAATGTATACAGTACAGTAGGTGTAGTACAGCCCATGATACATATTTTTCTGTATTTGCAGGCCAAAGCATCCGGACTGATCTACCTGAACTACTCTCCACCCAAGTCCCTGGACTAAACACTGCTGTAAATAATAATCTGTAATTAATAATAATAATTATTAATCGCCGGAGCTTTTATAAAATAATGCAGAGATAATGGAAAAGTATGTCCACTGTGCATAGCTTGTCCTGACATCATTTTTTAAATGCTGATAATTTAAAAATGCTATAGTTTAATAAAAGAATCAGTGATAGATTTTTTTTGCCACGGAATGTGTACTTTTATTGTAAGTGCTATGGCCGGTTTACACAATGACATTAAGCAAGTAAAGAAGTATTTGCTTAGTGAAGTATGTCAAAATCATGACATGATCAAGCTGCTTACACAAGACGCTACTTATTTTCTTCATTCTGTCAACGTGTAAACTTGGCCGGAAGATCTTCCCTTATCCCCCCAAAACTTAAAAACGAGCATCAATGTAGGGTTATATATTTATTGAGATAATACTTCATAATTATTTATAAATATTGCGGATTGTCGATTGTTCTTAATCCTCGTGGTAAGTTCTCGGAAACCAGTCGTGTGGATCAGTGCTCGCGCGCGATGTCGGAGAAGGCCTCGAGGATGTGCTGCGTGGTGAGCGGCAGCGCCAGCCCCGCGGCCGGGTAGCACGCCGCGATGCGCGCCTGCGCATGCAAGCTCAGCTTTATGATCCGCAATCGACTGTCGCGCAGAGCGCACGAACGACGACAAAAAGACAACTAGTAGTGGGAAGTACAGAAGAGGCGATCGCCTCTCCTGAACCTCCTACTGCTAGTGGTGGAACATGTGTAGAGTAACTTATGCAAAATGTTGGGGACTTCTTGAAAACTCCTTGCGATACTGCTATAAATATCAAGAGCGAGTGGGTCTGATATTTTGTCCTGACGCGTAGTTTCATGCAAGGCTCGTACAAGGCGTTCAACGTGCTGTAGTTGTTTAAGCGGAATCATTAATTTGACTTACCCATCCCACCCAAACGACTGACTTATATTAACGCAACTTTCCTTTATGAAAGGGTTAAAATCTTAATTTAGAAAAAAACAACTTTGTCCATGAAAGACAGGTTTTAGATATATGGGAAATACTTTCGAAAGGGTTTTTTTGCATGTTATACGTTTAACTGCCCGAATCCAAACAAACCTCGTATTATAGGAAAACTGTTTCAAAGGGTAAGCAAAGTAAACAGATAACCATAAGTCAAAATATCTGACAGCCATTAAGGTGGAAGCTCAGGGTCAGGGCGCGAAATTCAAAATGTCAATGGTTTTTATTTTTTTACGAAAAATTTGGACATTTTTACGATGTAATTTATTATTTTGCGATATTAGCATTCTGCATTGGATGTCTCGATGTATTAAGTCGGCTTAAAAAATACCTAAAGCGATACAACACCATAAAATTAGCAAAAGTAGCGGTTTTTACAAACCTTATGGTATTGTATCGGATTGGGTAATTTTTTAAGCAAATTTAATACATCGAGACATCCAATGCAGAATGCTAATATCGCAAAACACTAAATTACATCGTAAAGATGTCCAAATTTTTCGTAAAAAAATAAAAACCATTGACATTTTGAATTTTGCGCCCTGACCCTGAGCTTCCCCCTTAAGTCGTTTAAAACTCCGTTCATAGGCTAACCGGGTTTCGGACCATCGTACCGTGGGAGCGATACTATTTTGGTAGAACGTTTTGATGAGGTCAATGTAACAGTGTACATGTATTGGCTTTCCAAAGAAAGATAGAATGATGTATTCGGTGTCAGGTGGAGAGGTTCGATGTGGTATAATTTGATTTAGTGTGTGGAGGTGGAGGGGTGGGATATCGAGGATCGTGTGTGTCTGTAGAAGCAGTGGTAGTTGCGTGTGTGACCTGCAGCGCGACGTGCTGCGCGATGAACTCCTCCTGCATGGCGCGCCACACCACCTGCAGCAGCCCGCCCTCCTCGCTCAGGTGCTTCTCCACGGTGCGGTACAGCCGGTGCAGGGACTTGCGCACTGACGCCATATTACATTATAACCAGCAACGATAGTAGTGTGTAATATAATATAATACAAAATACTGTGCGGGCCGACGCGCTGCCAGGGGCGCGGCACCGAATCATTGTTTCCCCGGGTGACCGCCGGCAGTAGAGCCAAAACTATTTCACTCGAACGCTCACGTCGCGTGGTGACATTATTTAAAGAACACGAAATGGTTTTTAGGACGTGTATGGTGCACGGGTGTGCTTTCACATCATGTAATTATTTTATACCGGCGTACCTTCGTGCGCGGGGTAGAGCGCGAGCACGCGGCGCAGCTCGTGCTTGCTGAAGGCGGCGCGGAAGCACACCTCGTCCTCGCGCACGCCCTGCGCCACGGCCTCGGCCACGCCCTCGAAGAACTGCGTCAGCTTCTCCAGCGGCCGCCCGAAGTACTGCGTCACGTACGAGCGCAGCGCGTCCGCGTAGCGCGCGCGGCACTCGCGTCGCAGCGCGTCCAGCGCCGGCGCGCGCAGCGCCGACACCGCGCCGTGCAGCCGGTGGTAGTTCTCTGCGGGCCCACAGCTGTAGCCGCCGCTAGCGCTAGCCGCCCGACCCTACTCTACGCGGCCCGGTCTAGCTATCGCTTAGCTTATTCGAAAGGCACTTTATCGATAGTAACCAAATGTTTGATCATGTAACCTTCATGAATGGTTCTTTACGTATGACTTTACCAAGTCATAAGTAAGCATGCCAGCGATACTGTGTGTGCTCCGCGAGCTCGGAATATAGTATTGAATCCGTTCGTCCGTCAGGACAACGAATAATATAATGGAATTTATGAGATAAAACGTGGCACGAGGCTAAGTAAATGTACCCGGCGAGACTCACCCATGTGGAGGACGGCGCGCGGCGTGCGCGGATGGTCGGCGTGCTGAATGGCTTGCATCATGGCGGTCGCCAGCGCCAGGTACCAGCGGTCCAGGTCGGCGCGCCGGCCGCTGGCCGCGAACACGGGCTCGCACGCCGCGCTCAGCCGCTCCAGCTCCTGCAGGAAGCCCAGCAGCCCGCACTTGGGCCGGCGCGCCGCCTGCTTCACGGCGTCGGGCAGCGCGGCCAGGCGCTCCGCCACGCTGCGGTCGGCGCCGCGCTTGGCGGCCACGGCCACGCCGGCCAGCGCCGCGCGCGCCCAGCGCGCCTCGCCCGCGCCGCCCTCCGCCGCGCCCAGCACGCGCCGCCCCACGCACGCCAGCGCGCGCATCGCGCCGCTGCGACACGACACACGAGCTCACTCCACCGCCCCGCGCTGCGCCGCCGCCTGCGCGCCGCCCCACACTCACTAGGGGTCGTGCCGCTCCACGTGGCCGACGAGCGCGACGAGCTCGGCCTCCAGCGCCGGGAACAGCTCGCCCATGAAGCGGCGCGACTCTGCGCCGGCGCGCCGCTCGCCGCCGTCGCTCCGCTCGCTGCGCTCGCCGTCGCCGCCCTCGCCCTGCGGCAACACGCACGCGTCACGCGGGTTCCCGCCGCCGCACCCACTCGCAGGACCCACCTCACCTTCACGTCCACGTCCAGGAAAAAGAACTGCGCGCAGAAGTCTTGCTCCGCGTTGCAAAGATTCTCCACCAAGCTCAGCACCTGCGACGGTAGCGAGGGCTTTACGAGTGAGTCTCGAACGTGGTTGCAACTATATTAGGTGCGTGTATACGGACGTTATCGAGCGGCTCCTCGGCGCTGTCGGGCGGCGCGGCGTGCAGCGCGGCGCGCGCCGCCTCGCACGCGGCGCGGACCTCGCGCTCGTACACGCGCGCCCACGTGCTCACGTACACCTGCGGGACGAGGACAGCGTGACATCGCGGCTCGCTCGCAATGGGGAGGCGCAAGTAGCGGAGCGGTACCTTGGCGAGCGCGTCGAACGCCTTCTCGTCCATGTCCTTGAGCCAGCGCATGAAGAGCGCGTAGGGCAGCAGCTCGGCGTGGTGGCGCAGCGGGCGCGCGTCGTGCGCCGCCTCGTTGCCGAGGTGGATGAGCGCGTTGTTCAGGTGCCGCGCCAGCGCCGCCGCCAGCTGCGCACACACCCGCGTCAAAGCTCGCGCCGGCAGGGCCGCCCCCGCCCCCGCCCCGCCCGAGCCGCTCACCCACCTGGTCGCGAGCGCGGCCCAGCCTGCGCAGCCGCTCGCGCACGGCGCCGAGGCGCAGGCGCGCGCCGGGCGCGGCCGCCTCGCCGTGCAGCGCGCCGCGCAACGCCTCGGCCGCGGCCAGCGCGCGCGCGCGGCCCTCGGGTGCGGCCAGCGACAGCTCGGGCGGCGAGTCCAGGTCGCGCAGCGGCGCCGCGTCCAACCAGCCGTAGATGTCCGCCAGCTCGGCGAGCAGGCGGTGCGCGTTGGCGTCGGCGCGCGCGGCGTCCGAGCGCGCGTGCGGCGCGGCGGGCGCGGCGCGCGCCAGCACGTCGTAGCGCGCGTGCCGCGCCGCCAGCGCGCCGCCCGCCGTCGCGCCGGCCTCCAGGCGGGCGGCCAGCGCCGCGCCGGCGTGCTGGCCGCCGCCCTCGGTGGCGGCGGCCAGCATGCCGGCCACGTTGAGCGCGTCGAGGCGCGCGAGGCGCGAGCCGAGGCGTCGCTCGCGGCGCTCGGCGTCGTGGTCTGCGGGCTCGGCGTCGTCCAGTAATGCACCTAACGCCGCATCCGATGGTGTCTCCCCGCCCCCACTCTGCGACTAGCCCATTGATGATGTATAAAAATTTGATTGTTCACTCAGCATACATTTGAATAAAAAGGATACAAATGTAAACTTTCCTTTCGTGTTCTGTCCATGGGTTTAAGAAATTTGTATATTATTCATTATATATAAACAGCTATAGAGACCTATAATAGTCCTATGTCCTGCTAGAATTTCCGTCCTTTCTACCACTATATTTTATTGATTTGGCTTTTTCCAAATTGTTAATGTTTATATATCTAAATTAAAGCCATCTGCGAACTGATTAATCAAGCTACAGGTAGCATAAGAATCCCAACAAACAAGGAAGCATTCTGCGCTAGTTGTAATTTATGGGTTTTTTATAAAGCTCTCCTGTCTGTTGAGGCTCTGAAGGTATTTTTACTCAACAAATTACTAAAGTTACCTTGCACACAATATATAAAAATAAAAATAATTGTAACAAGACTCCAAAAGAAAGAAGGCCAAGCTTACCACATCTGCGCAAGGAGCCTCACGTCCACTTTCCCACTCTCTCTGGAATAAAGGCTCTTCGAACTTCATGTTTATTCTGGACTTCTAACTTTGAAGATGTATCCAAAGCCTGTTATGTACTTCTTCTTCTTACTTTACGAAATGAAATGCGATGAATTAGAATAAATATATTTAATTTAAAGATATTATTTCTTTGACAGTTGGTCAAACAAAAATAATCATACATAGCTAGCCTAGCACAGACAAAAAGTCAGATATGTCATGGACTGTCATGTCCATGTCAAATTTCTTTTTTATTAGGTTGTCAATGTTTGACACTAACAACGATGTAAAGCAAGCGCAAGCACTTAGCTTCTTCTTGGACACGCCATTTTCAAATCATCATGTCACATCCATTTTATTATTGAATGTGTTATTGCTATTCATTACTTGGCATTGGCAAAATACCCGCTAAGTTGTGGGATGAAGTAGAGGCATTTTAATGGCATAATGTTATTTTTATTATACAATTGTCTTTATTTTATTTATTATGTTTAGGTATCTTTCCTGTATTTTAGTTTTTTTTTCAGATATGGGTGAGGCCATATTCACATCCATCTTATTGCATCGCATTTCATTTCGCAAAGAAAGAAAAAGTATCTTATAAGAAAATTCACCTCCCAGAATGTAAAGTTTAGGTTTGTGTACAAAATTATATATAAATTGAATAGAAAAAGTTACTACCAACTTAATTTTACTGTTTTCTACTGTACTTTCTGCTCTACAGGTAGGGTTGGTAGCTTTTGATGTTGAGTAATTTTAATCTGTGATCACAGATTATATCAATCTATCTATGCAGTGATTACTCTATGTCTATTCCTCTGTGACTGTATGTGAATCTCTTATCCATTTGGAATCAATAACTTATTTATTGGTCTGTAGAATAAATGAGTAACCTATAAACAATAGATTGATCAAAATTCAAATATTTTGAGTATTAAATATATACTGAATTAATTTCCAATAATACTGCTATTCCTCTTTTGTCACAATGTCGAAAAGTGCTACCAAAAGTGGTAAAGCCAAATCAAGCGAGGAAATATTTGCAGGTTTTCAAAATTTACGCGGCGAACAACGGCAACTTGCTAATAAGATATCAGAGTTAGAAATGGATCTCAATGAGCACAAGTAAGTTATAAACAAATTAACAATCACACTTGATTTAGACTAGCGGAGGTTAACCTTCAAACCTCAATCCACCCACACAATGAACCATTCCCTCCCTGGTTTACCCGTTCCTTCCACCTTTTTTCTTCGTCGTAGTCGTTCGTACTTAAAACATTGATGCTTGGTAGAGATTGCTTCTCCCATTTATTATTTATTTTTACGTGGTAGTAATAATAAAGATTTACTTAACTATTTGTACTTTGATTCTCAGGATAGTAATAGAAACTCTTCGCGGAGTCGATAAAACTCGCAAATGTTTTCGGATGGTCGGGGGTGTCCTTGTAGAGCACACTGTGGCAGAAGTGTTGCCAGAGCTGGAGAATAACTGTGAACAGCTGCCGAAAGCATTGAAAGCCCTGGAGGAACAACTCACCAAAAAAGGACGTGAGATTAACGAGTACATAGAATGTCATGACATTCGTCTACAGCGTGTGGACCGGCCGCCCACTGAAGCCACCCCTGAGCAACCCGCCAAGTCCAACGTCCTAGTTGCCAGCGGTTGATGTGCTACTCATGATTAATATTACTACTGTCATCAATGTGCCTAAGCAATCACTGCTGGTCTCCAATCCAATCATGAGTATTATATTAGTAATATCTCTTTCTTAACTGCAATAGTAAATAATTTTTTCATCAGTTTTGCTTTCAAATGTCATGCATGATTAGGTAGTCAGCTGCTAACATATAGCATAGGTACTCAACCATATTTATTTATTATAAGTACATCAGTACTTACATATTAACATTTATCATGTAAGGCATTTTAAAACTGATAATTAATCCAAGCAGGATGTGGATGGCAGGTTCTAATCCTGGAACTACTGTATTTTTAACAGATTGATAATATTATATGATTAAAAAACATAAAGAATTATAATTCCATGGTTTGCATATAATGCATGATGAAATTACATTTACAGCTGGTGTTCCATACCTTGTGGCTACACCATAGTTATATTATATTATCTCTAACACTAAGTAGGTATTGTTTAATAAATCTCAAAAGTTTTTTTGTCTCAAGTTATTTCAATCTATTCCTAGGTTGTATGAGAGTAGTTCATTAACGACATGAGTAATGTATATGTACAATCCCTTTAGTGGTAGGCCACAATCAAACAATATTATGTGGGCGGTAGTCCTGCTGGAAGTTGGGCCCAATGGTTCCCACATCAATCAGTCATAAAATCTAAGCCTGAAGGAATTCATGGGGCACAAAGTAGGTACAACCAATAAAACCACAGGTGTTGTACTTAAATATGTGTATTATTAAAAATTTATAAAAATATAATATGTATTGCAACATTACTCCTACATCTACATTTGACTTTGTTCACAAGGAGCATGTATGTGTCACAGCCAGATTGTAGAATCCGCTTTTTTACAATACGCCTGGATAGTGCTTAGGTGGAATGTCGAATCAATACGTGCAACAAAACTGCCGCCGAAGTTTAGGCGCTTTGTATATAGTTTTTGAGCGTATTTACTCCAAAACTATGGCACTATCCTTTAAACTTATCTAGTGAAATGGCTATAGATACGGAGCCCCACTCCGCGGGATTCCTATTTCCAGATGTAACCTAACCTAACATGAAGAGAATGACCGACTTAAGCTCTCGTCATTACCTTCGAACCTAAACCAACCAAGTGGTGGTGCACCGAATACCCGAGCTGGCCTCGATCACGCATGTCCGAACCCGTGAATAATATGGGGCGCCCTATTACAATTCAGCTGAACGTCTAAACGCCGCGTTACAATTGCGCGTGCTAACCAGCCGCATTGAGGAACGCAAACCGTATTACAATCCGCCTAAAGGTCACCAGCCGCGTTTTGCAGAACTGAGACGTTTAGTATAAGAGTAGATTGTACAATCCGGCTGCAACATATGCAAGTATTCTATAGGAAACTTTAGATCCATGATTCACTGATCCCATTACATTTAGTAATATGACCTAGTTCTTTTCATTTTATGCTCAACATAAACATTTGCAGTCAGTAATGGATGCCCGAATTTAGGCCCCAGAATGCCATTACCAAAGGATTGCCAATATGATCCCACCACTAATTTGATAGCTGGACCACGGAATACAGCCGCGTTGGTGCGGTCTGGGCGATAATAAGACGACGACAACGATACCTCAACTGTGACAACAGCGCCTATTGTTATGGAAATTAAATAAACAGATGTAATGAAGTGTACACACATGTGCAAATAACTAGAGTTGAAACTGCTGCTGAATGTCCGCCGAAGCGAAGCTTTGTGGCGCTGCGCAGCTGTATGGAGGTCGCGCATCTCGGGGGGGGGTCGATGTACCATTGAGCGATATAATGATATTTTGGACGAGACGAAAATACAAAGTTAAAGCAGAACCGAAATGTTTCCACAAAATAAATCAATCATAATTATTGTTTATTTCATTTATCCTATTATATAGGTATTGTTTTACTTATTCGAGAAAGGAATGTAATTGCATTATAATCGAATAGATAATATAAAAACTTAATAGGCTATCAATAAATCACAAATTACAATTTAACATAATTTTTTATCACCATGTGATTTCTGATCTGCGTGCGGGGGGCGGAGGTGTTCCAGTTGCATAGGAATTACTAAGGCCCTTACTAGGTACCTATCTGGCCTGTTCTAGAGAGACGACCAGTAGGGCCGGTCGGTTTAAGTACTAGACTAACGCCGAGTCCGCACGTTGCCAGCTCATGTACTCATATTGACTGGGGTGAAACGTATAGGCACCCCTAGTTTTAATAAAAACGTCCTGAATGTTTACAACATTAATAACGATCTATACTTATATTAAACATATACTTACAGATAAAAGTGATAGTACCCTAAATATCACCCACCTACCTACTACATATTACTGCTCAAATATATTTTTGCGCACTTTTCATCGCTCACACGTTTACGCGGGCGCGTAATAGTTTTTTCCCCGAGGCCGATTGCCTTCATCCGGCAAGGGGGAGAAGTTATAAGGGCCTCGTCCACGAAGAAAAGGAAAAT
Source organism: Pheosia gnoma (assembly GCA_905404115.1). Taxonomy (NCBI): domain Eukaryota; kingdom Metazoa; phylum Arthropoda; class Insecta; order Lepidoptera; family Notodontidae; genus Pheosia; species Pheosia gnoma. The sequence goes on from FR989903.1 coordinate 10,126,991, forward strand.
GGCGTTCGTAGTATGAAATTAAGCGAAGAATGAAACGCGTCAGAAGTGCATGAAGTTGGTCGGCGCGAAGGTCTCGTCGGGGCGCAGCGGCGAGTCGTCCTGCGCGCGCAGCGGCGGCGGCGGCGCGCGCTCGCGCCGCTCGCTCGAGCCGCCCGACTTGCGCAGCACGCGCAGCTCCGTGATGCGCATGGCGCGGTCCACCGACTTGCACATGTCGTAGAGCGCGAGCGCCGCCACCGCCGCGCCCGTCAGCGCCTCCATCTCGACGCCGGTGCGCGCGGTGGCGCGCGCCACGCAGCGCACGCGGATGGCGCCGCCCGCCGCGCACTCGCCGCGCGGCAGCCGCACGCTCACGCGCACGCACTCCAGCGGCAGCGGGTGGCACAGCGGGATGAGCTCGGCCGTGCGCTTGGCGCCCAGCGCGCCCGCCACCTGCGCCACGGTCAGCGCGTCGCCCTTGGGCAGGCGCGCGTCGCGCAGCAGCCGCAGCAGCCGCGCGCCCACCACCAGCGAGCACTCGGCCTCGGCGGCGCGCGCCGTCACCGGCTTGTCGCCCACGTCCACCATGCGCGCGCGCCCCTCCGCGTCCAGGTGCGACAGCGCGCCGCCCGACTCCGCGTCCGCGTCCGCGTCCGTGTCGGCGTCCTCGCCCGCGCCGCCCGCCCCGCGCGCCCCGCCCGCGCGCGTGCAGTAGCCGCGCGCCTGCACGCGCACGCGCACGCGCTTCGCCACCGCCCCCGCCCCCGCCCCCACCCGCGCTGTGAATGTTCCACATCGATGAGGCGGCGGTGGGCCCGCGCCGCTAGCCGCCTATGAGTATCATCGGTCGGTTCTCCATGCGCGCGAGATTCTGCATGCCTAGCGGGTTATCACAGAGTCAGAAACTCGTCGGCCGTGTCGGGGCGCGCCGGTCGGCCCCCAGCTACCCCTCCCGTACTTATCTAGCGACCGCTCGGAGTTCTAACTATACGAGCGGCTCCCGCCCGGCCCGTGAACGTTTCAGCGTTCACGTCTCGTCTAATATGAACACGATGCAGTGTTTAATTTGAAATATTACTTATATGGGTAAATATCCAAACATGAACAAGTCTGGTAGAATGGTGTGTGTGTGTGTGTGCGTGTGCGTGTGCGTGTGCGTGTGCAGGGCAGTAGTGATGCGTGTGTGCGTGCTCACCGGCGTGCTGCGGCTTCTTGTTGCGCAGCGCGCGGCGCACGAGCGCGTGGAGCGCGGCGGGCGGCGCGCCGGCGCGCAGCGCGTCGCGCAGCGACACCTCGCCCGCGCCGAACAGGCACACCTGCCGCCGACACGCGCAACGGTCACCACTCACCCGTGCGATGGACACACTACCTCGGGTTTCGATACACTACTACTGAGTACCCGTTGAATGGTTCGCTCGGCGGAAACTCGTCATGTAGGTACCTAATCGTATCGTCATCGATTGTACCTCATTTCGTAAATTGGTTTTTAGGCAAGAGGGGGGAAGGAACCGTTAATGTCAGTGAATTTAAGACCGGACCGCGAAACTAGACTATCGCAATCCCGTGACAAGATATATAGTCTCTGTGACTGCTGCGCTGCGCTGCTATGCGTACCTTCAGGTTCCCGTCGGCGGTGAGGCGCAGCCGGTTGCAGGTGGCGCAGAAGTTGCGCGTCATGGACGAGATGAAGCCCACGCTGCCCGCGTAGCCCGGCACGCGCCACACCTGCGCACGCACCACACCGCCGCATTACACCCGCACGCGGCGCGCGGGAAGCGGTTCCCGGTGCCGCACATCGAACGTATAACATTTTCGTAATTTGATTTGTCATTTGAAGACTAAGGCCTAACGCAGACGACTGACAAAAGTCTACCAAACTTGTAATAAAGAAATTTATTTCATTCGCGCAGATGTTGAAAAAAAATTATGTAAGTACGGAGGAAGTATGACATCACTCGCCGGTCCGATACGATTGTTGTCGCAGAGAGGGATAGAACGTGCCAGTGAAAATGCGCTAGCTGGCGGCGGGGGTATAATAGGACGTTAAGGTGCGTTGTGTCGACGTAAATCGTACACCGCTTCTCTTCACGTAAAGACGGCCGTTGTCAGTCAATAATTCGTGCTCAGACAAAAAGCAATAAATAGGTCTGGTATTCCCGATGTCCTAAAGGAAGTGTTCGGACTCACCACGGCGGTGTCGTTGGGGCGCGGCGGCGCGGGCTGCGCGCGCGGCTGCGCGGCCAGCAGCGCGCGCAGCGCGGCGCGGTGCGGCACCATCTTGGAGTCGTCCCACTTGTTGCCCGAGAACGGCATGAACTCGATGAACCTGCGCACGCGCCGCACCATCACGCGAATCCAAATTAACAATTTATACTATTTACTCTGTATAGTGCTAGTGATTACTAGCGTTTCCTTTCTTGGACTGTTTCTAAAGGTGTACATCTAGAATTGGCTTTTTGTTATCCATTCAAGATGCATATTTAAGGGTTGGAAACAACTTTAGAGTGTAAGCATTAAAATATATAATTAGCCCTTAATAGTTTTTCAACCGCGGATGGCGTACCCACCTGACTTCGACTTCGCGATCCCGCGTGTACTCCACGAAATCACCGATTTCGTCGTCGTTGAAACCTGAAATATGTCAATTCTAAGTATTTAATCTCGGGCGAGTCTCTCGCGCTGCAGCACTAGGTACCTAGCCAAGCGGATACACCGCCTAACGCCTACGCTGGACCGACGCACGACGAACACGGCGCCTTTGAATCATCTGTGTACCAACTTATGTAATTTCCCTCAACCGCACTTCGAGCTGCTCACTATCATTTTATTTCGTTACTAGCACTATCCGAATTTATTTCGTGACTAGCACTATAATACAAACTTTATCCCCCCATTCTACTCCCTTAAGGTTCGAATTTCCAAAAACCCTCCTTAGAGCATTTATACGGTCCTCCAGGAATATATCCTCCAAATCTCTAGGCCTAAATCCAAACCAATCCAAATGCTTGATCGCTCAGAGTCGAGTCCGCAAGGGAGCAGGCGTACCTTTCATGAGCACGGTGTTGATCTTGACGGGCCGGTAGCCGAGCTGCAGCGCCAGGTCCACGCCGGCCAGCACGCGCGCCAGCCCCTGCACAACACGACTCGTTACATTACCGACAGACTGCGGACCGTGCGCGTCGCGGCGGTCGGCGTACGTACGGGGCGCCGCGCCATGCGCTCGTAGCGCTCGGCGCGCAGCGAGTCCAGCGACACGTTGAGCGCGGACAGGCCGGCGCGCTGCAGCGCGGGCAGCCGCCGCGTCAGCACCAGCCCGTTGCTCGTCATCGACACCGCGCGGATGCCCTCGATCTCCCTCAGCCCGCCTGCCAAACGTATTTTCACCTATAACTCGGCTATTTCATAAAATAAAACAACAGTTTTTTTTGTTCCTAATGCTACAGCAGCGGATCATAGAGCGGCTGCACTGCTGCTGCGGCCGCGGCACCGGCTACCGTACCGATGATGTCGGCGAGGTCGGCGCGCAGCGTGGGCTCGCCGCCGGTGAGCCGCACCTTGTCCACGCCGGCCGCCGCGAACACGCGCGCCAGCGCCAGCAGCTCGGCGCGCGACAGCAGCGCGTCGCGCGCCGACAGCGGCACGCCCGCCGCCGGCATGCAGTACTGGCCTGCCAGACACCACACAAATATTTATCATTATTAACTCAGCAACGGATAGCCCAACTGTCGCTAGCTCGTGACAGCCTTCGCGGGACAGCGCTGAGCTCCCACTGTGAACAGTGAAGGGCAGCACTTGCAAAAGCAAGTTCGACAACAAAGCAATGTACGAGCGAGAGCAAGAACGCATAACGTTTCATCAACTTAGTAGTACAGTAAATCTATGTAACGTTTATTGAAATAAATCGGACTAGGCGAAGCTGCTCGGGATATGTTTAGATGGGAAATCATCTGATATAGCGCTGTTTAGATACATATGTCGCGCCTTTTGAAAATACTTGGGTCTTCCATCACAATATATTCTATCAAATAAAATAATAATAATATCTATCGCCAGACCAACTGAACAACTTTACAGTCCCAAACTGCGACGCTTCTGTACTCATCGATTGCAGATATAAGAGTACCTATAATAGATAATTACTTATAACAATATTAAACATCCTTGACTCCAGTACAAACATTCGTGCTCATCACATAAATTTTCCCAATCGGGATTCAAACCGAGCACCCTAGATACAGAAAGCAGGGTCACTACCAACTATGCCTATTGGGTAAACAATCGCAAATCTGCAGGCCAAGGGCTAGCACAGCTAGCTGCATACAGAATGTGGTACATCGATTTCGTGTCTCCCTCGTATGAGTTATAAGCAAGGGAGAGAGCGAGCGACTTGGTGCGACATAATCCGAGACATAGTTTTTGTTATGACCCGCGTGCTAGCCCTGCTGTATTCATCTACGGAATATGACTTATGATAGTAACGTGTAGTTAGATCATAGAAGATCGTAAATTGTGCACTTAGACTAAGAGACTTAGCGTCCTGACATTTTTTATTATTGATGAGACTTAAATAAAAGAAAATTGAAAAAGTTTCCGTCCGTGTCGTCCGAAGGAACGAGAGAAGCGACAGCAATTAATTTACGTGAGTGAGCAGTCAAAAATAAAAAAAATACAAATGAGTATGTATTGTGTTTACACAGCCGTCCACCACACAAATAACAGGTTATTATCAAGTGTTTTCGAGGACTACAGCAAAAAAAGTGATAAGAACTAAATACGAGGTCATATTGATGTTAATTTCAATTACAACTACATACACACTTTGACTTGTGAATCGTTGATTAGGCAACATCCTATCGTGTTGCAATTCCTATGAGATAGGTACATTCGCAACTCAAGCGTGTTACTCAAGTGTTGCGCAGGCTTCCTACCGTGCGCGCGATTGGTAGGTACTATGCTACTTATACTAATAGTAATGGATTTTCCGCTGAAAAGCAAGCGGCAACTTTACATCAGTCCACATTGACTCAAAGCATCACACAGGCAAAGATGTACTATGTTATTGATATGTGGTGGAAAAATGTTATATGGTATACTATAGGTTTAATAATAATGTGTAAAATATTTAAGGGACCCCTTAAATATTAATATTATTAATAATAATTGGTAGGCTGTAATAAAGGTCACATTTCTGAAAATATAGTAAAATTATATGTGCTATTTTAAAAATAACAGTACATGCTAAGTCCACAATGAAACGGCACAGTCTCGCTTTTTCACCGAAAAATAAAACTCTATATACACAAATAATTAGAAATAATCATTATCCCCAGTAGGGGAGGGGTTAACAAGTATGTCAACCCCTTAAAATATTTGTCACTCTTTTTGTAAAACCTTATGTACTTCATATTATATGATATATAGATATTAAACATCCATGTTTTGGGTACAAACTTGTCCCTACCAGGATTCGAACCTTGGCACAGAAAGTAGGGCCACTACCAACTGTGCTTAACAGGTTGTCAGGTACTGCTTTGTGTTCAAACAAAACAAAATGTATACTCACATTAGAGATTGGGGCCTATAATAATGTGTAAACACATATGAGTGTCACCTTCATTTTGAAATCATATATTTTTTTATTTTGATAATTGAATTGAGTTCCGACAAAAACCCTTATACAGAGAAACAAGAATATTATGATAAGTTAGTACCTGCTAAAGCATTGGTATGCATACTAGGATATGGCAGATATTTTGTAGTCGCTCCAAGACAAGCCTACACCTCTTTGACTCTAACAAAAGAAAAACTGCAATAACACAGTAACAGGTAGATTATATTTAATGTATGACCTCATGCTGCAAGTTTATGTAAACAACATGCAGCCGCATCACCAGCTAATGTTTTCAAGTACAAATTGTAATTACTCAAATCATTACACAATTGCCCCCTGCTTGTAAAGGTTGTGTAGTAATACTCTCGGGTACCTACTGATCGCAAAGTGCGCTATGCTGCGTATGACTTACATCGCAAATTGCAGCGCTCAGTTAGCGAGATGCGCAAGTAGTTGTGACGTCGTCCGAATGCGTCTACGAGCGGCGCCGGCGCCTCTAGCCCCGCTGCTTCGGGCCCCACCTCGCTGGCCGCCTGTAGCGCAAGGACATACCGAGGAACAAAGTAATTTTGAACCAAGTTCGATTATTTATTTTTCAGTAGGTTCACTGTAAACAAAAAACGACACATACCTTGTTGATATTTACATCACTGTACGATCTACCTATTAAGCTACGAAACGAAGCACTTGTTCGTTTCGCCGTTACCTCTGGGTCAATCACACGCGCTATTGACAAAAATTTATTTATTTTCATATTTATTTTTTATATGCCGCAAACGAGTGCGCAGCGAATAATTTTAGTTCAGTTGATTCCACTCACTCACACACACTGACCCCTGAGTACGTAACGTACCGTAAGAATATACAATCTAAATGATGAGAACTGTCACTGTCAAGCTGACAGTGACACTTAAACAGACACTACACACTTTCTCATCCCAATCTTTTGTAATGATAAAAATAGGATTAGGATTTTTTGGGACACGCCATTTTCATATCATCATGTCACACCCATTATTTTATTTATAATGTGTATTTATTGATTGTGTTATTGCTATTAATTACTTGACATTGGCCAAATACCCGCTAAATTGTGGGTGAGGCCATTTTCATATCCATTTTATTTCATCGCATCTCATTTCGTAAAGAAAGAAGAAGAAGGATTAGGATTAATGCCCTACATATTACCCAATTAAATCCAATAATTAGGATCGGATCAGATAAAGTTGGAAGGTGTAGAGTCTGCTTACCTAGGTCGTAAGCAGGATCTACACCTTTCTATCCGATGAAATCGGATAACGTGTTGGGCAATCATTCTGTTTTTGGACGTACTGATTTAGGAAGATTACCCTACATATTATCAAATTTCATCCGATAATAATTGGGATCGGATAGGAAAATTTAGATCCTGTTCTAGACCTAGATAGGTAACACGTAACCAACTTGAAAATGTACGGAAACCTGTTCTGGACGTTTGTTACTGGAGTAAAACCAGCACAATACTCGATTTACGCGAGGATAGTGCGTAAGTGTGTAGTAGCAGCGGAGTAACAAGTAGATAAATTTGCTCTACTGGCCAAGCGAGCTGTTTACCCTCAGACAATAAATATTACGACGGGCTCCATCCGATAATTAGGATCCTATACGATTTCATGCCATGATTAGGAATTAGGATCGGATAGCACGGTCTAGAGACTGTCTACATTGGACCTGTATTTTATTGCACTGATCTGAAGTCGGTGCCAAATAAACAACCGACGAAGAATAGTAAAAGCATACTCCAGTAACGAGATGCGCGGACCAATTTGTAGGTATAATCTTTGGCGCAGACCGGTAATACTCGACTCAGTAGTTTTTTTGGCACCGACTTCAGATTAGTTCAATATTTGATTTAGTTAAAAAGGTAGATTTCAAGATTAGATTATTTTTGGCTTTTTAGTTTTTTGAAGACGGTTTTTATTTGTTTAAAAAGTTTTTTTATTTCTATGGATTTATTGGTCCGCGGAACAACCTGTTCTCTTCTCGTGTTGGTCTGTGCGAGGAATGAAAGTGAATATGTGTAAATAAATAAACATCTATTTATTAGAAGAACAAGAAAGATAGAAATATTGTCCAACCCTAAACACTTTACACTATCATTTTGAAAGAAAGAAAAAAAATGTCGCTCTTTCCCGCATATGCTGTAGATTCAAATGATAATAATAGAGGAAATAATGAAGGTGAGGAATTTATTTTTGTGCTTCCATACAATCAATCAATCCTTCTACTTACATTACTATGAATGAGATGATACATTTGCTGGAGTGCCATGCGTTACCTTCATACTGTGGATGTATGTATTGTAAATTCTCCTCTCAGTTCCCAGTATGCCGCTAAGCACATGTGCCGGTATGTCGCTAGCCCTTGAGACCGAGTTGCTGGCTAGCGACAGCGAACATGAAGCGGCGCCGCCCACCGCCGCCGACTCGGCCGCCCGTCGCAACGAGCCTAGCTCCGGTGACGATTACTACTTGGACAAGAAATGGGATTGTGGAAACTTACGAGTGTCTACCCTGTACTACCCTGGCAGACCTCAGTGAGTGCCTTTGCAGTGTAGTCTATCCATGCTCCGCATGAGCCTATTGTGAGACATTTAGGCAAAGTTAGATCAATGCAAATTGGTCCATGCACCTTGTTCTCAATCAACTAAGGTCCCACACAAAGCCTCTGTAGTTAATACCTACTTGTTGTGAATCAGCATAAAAAAACTTACATTTATGATACTGAGAGTACCTCAAGCAGTTAAGAAAAAATCCAGAATATTTAATTTAACTTTACTGGTTTATATTATAATCCACCTTAAAAGGTTAGTCTCATTATCTCAAAAAATATACAATAAAATGCAAATAGGCATCCTGTTTGTCGGTATTAGTTGTCTAACTCTTAATACAGGAGAAAAATTGCAATATTATAAAATAAATCAAAATGTGATAATAGTTTCAAGTTTATGGCGGTTATTAACTTAGTTTCATTAGACATAGGAGTGTGCTAATAGACTGGTTGGTAAAACATTATTTAAAAAAGCATTATTGTTTTGAATTTTTTATGAAATTTCTTATTTATTGCTTGAAATGGTGGTTTTTATTTATCAACTGATAAGTTCATGTAGTGGTGTGCATTGTTTTTGGGACTAGGTAGGCAGTAGCTAGGTAGATGGCAATTTAATTGTATGCTTAAACCCATTTGTATACTATGATCCTGTCCAAATGAAATCATGGCCATATTCCATCATATTATCCTAAAGAAGTCTACATGTTTATACATTGTGAGTTGTTCAAGTGTGCATTGATGGCCAAATCCGAAACTATAATAAATACGACAATTAACAGCATTATTGGATTTTTGAATAAATAAATATCCTAGACATGAATTGAACCAGTTGATTTAAAATAAAAACACAAGTGTATTATCACAAGGAGGTATTCAGATAATTATTCATAGATTATTACACCCTCGAACATGTCATTAATAAGCTATGGGAAATAATGTAATATGGCAAACTGCTTTGCGCAGATAATATCTGTGGAGAGATAAGATCTATCTGATATTGCACGGAGAAGATAGATATTATGACGTTTATAAAATTTATAGCACACCTATAAATTTAAGGATTAAGTATGACACATTTATGTACCTTAAAAAAATATGGTGTAAATATTTTTTCTTGATTCAAGCAATGAAATGTTTGTTTGTCTTATGGGTAGTTTGTTTTACATCTATTTCATACTAGTTGCCCCGGCGAACTTCGTACCGCCTCAGAATCAAATGTTCTTGAGAAAAATGCGCTAAAAATCTATTTCACGAACTTTTTTATTTATTTTTATTTATTTATTTATTTATTTGATGGAAGACCAACAGCTAAAAGTAACAATAATAGATACGGGTACAGCATCTGAGAGCCAATTACAGGTCTCCACGTATAGATATAGGGTAACTTGTTGACGTGTGAACTTACATTAAACATTGAAAAATAATCTTAATGGCACTGAACTACGGTAACGTACGGTAAGTAACTTCTGAAAAATAATAAGAAAATAAAATAACAGCAAAACTGCGGTTAAGTCCTACTGGAAAAAATCAAGGCTTAGACACCGCTTCGCTGAATTAATACTGCAAGTGAATATATCCAGATTGTGCTGTTTGCATATCCTATTAACATATCTGCTTGCTCGCACAGTGTATGAGTTCTGCCTATAATTTGTTGTAGCGTGAGGAATGCGTATGGGTGGGTTCGATCTGATAGATTTTTGAGGAACATTAAAAAGGAATTTACTTAGAAGCTCGGGGGAATCAACGTCGTTTGATAGTATTTTTAAGAAGAATAGGAAGTCAGCAATTTCACGTCGATCCACCAGGGGTAAAAGGTGAAAGTTCTTACAAAGATCATTATATTTAGATGAGTGATATGGGATTTTTTGTCGATAGCATAGGTATCTAATAAATCGCTTTTGTATACCCTCAATTCGGTCTATGTATTTATTATAGCAGGGGTTCCAGATCTGTGAAGCGTATTCTAGGTGGCTTCTGACAAATGTACAATATAATATTTTCATGGTCTTAACTTCGTTAAAACACTTAGACATGCGCATGATAAATCCAAGAGCTTTAGAGGCTCTATTGACAATGTTGTCGATGTGGACGTCGAATAGTAGTTTGGAATCATGATGTACGCCCAGGTCGCGGACGACATAACTTCTAGGAAGAGTTTGACCCTGCAGGGTGTATGTAGTTGATAGAAAGTTAACCTTACGAGTATAGGAGACAACAGTACATTTAGAAGGATTAAGGTCGAGTTTGTTAGCGCTGCAGTAATCCTCTAAGCGACTCAGGTCGTGCTGAAGGGCAGTCATATCATCGGGCGACGATATGACGGTATAGATTTTCATATCGTCAGCGAAGCAAAGGAGATTGGAATTTTCAAAGCATGAGTCGATGTCACTCACATAGGCCACAAAAAGCAAAGGCCCGAGCAAAGAGCCTTGAGGCACTCCACTGGGTATGGGAACCCAACTAGAAATGTAGTTGTTTACCACTACAGCTTGCGTCCTATTGTGTATATAGGATGAAAACCACCTAAGCAAGTCTCCACGTATACCCATATGATGTTCTAGCTTAAACAACAGAGTATTATGTTCTATTCGGTCGAATGCCTTGCTATAGTCCGTGTAAACGACATCCACCTGCTTGCCGGCATCCATAGCGCTGGTAATGTAATCATTTATAAGGGTTAGATTCGTCACAGTTGACCGACCTCTCAAGAATCCGTGTTGAAAGGGACTGAAGGAATTAGCAACAGCAGAGTATACCTGATTATAGACCAATCTTTCAAGCATTTTAGTTATAATGCAAAGTTTAGATATTGGTCTGTAATTGGTGACTTCGGTCTTAACTCCTTTTTTGTGAACTGGCGTGATATATGCCGATTTCCAGATTTGGGGTACTACGCCTGTTGATAAGGATTTCCTAAATAAGAGTGTGATAGGTAGAGCTATACTTGACGCACAATGTTTAAGAAATTTAGACGATATATTGTCTGGGCCAGCTGATTTGGTCGTGTCTAATTTTTCAAGTAAAGCCACAACAGCCTCAATACTTACTGATATATGACAGATTTCGGACAATTGGTTAGATGATTGAGATGGTGGTACATGTGCTGAGGTTGAGGGAGTATTATCTAAAGAATTGTTGTTAGTGGTGTGATCTAGAAACATAGAATGGAAGTACAGAGAGAACGCGTTACATATAGAGTCGCCCTCACTTAGAACTTTATCATTTAATTTTAACGAACTTGGCATTGCATTAGATTTTAAACGATTCTTAACAAAGGCCCAAAAATTTCTAGGGTTTTCTTTAATAGATTTCTCGGTTAAATTTAAATATTCATTGTAACATGTAGATTCCATACTTTTTACTCTTTCACGTAGAAGCCTAAACGTTATTTCATCATATTTGTTACCATATATTTTATATTTTTTAAGGTATTTGTGTTTTTCTTTTATGGCCTTTTTAAGTGAGTTATTGTACCAAATTGGATAGGAACCACTGCAAGAGCGCTTACGGGGTATATATTTGTTTTGAAGAGCAAATATAGATTGATTAAAAAATAATACTGACTCGTCCATTGACCTAGTTGAGAATTCACCACTCCAGTCAATGCCATTGATCTCGGTGTTTATAGTTTCGTAGTCGCCTTTGTCAAAAATATATCGAGTGCGTGGTGCATAATCCAAAATAGCGGCAGCATAACATTTTATATTAATTAAAAGCGCTGGATGGTATGGATCAATTGTCGTTAAGGGATCGAAACATTTGGACACCGTTGTGTCCTGGTTGGAAATTACTAGGTCTAGTGTCTTACCATATTCATTTAAAATGCTGTTGTATTGGCAAAGGTCTAGAGTGTTTAATTCATCTGCTAATAAGTATTCATCGTGGCTATTAAGATTAGTTGGGAGAAGAAATAGGTTATTAGTGGGTAGCCATTTAATTCCACTCATGTTGAAATCACCAAGGACAAGAAACATATCCAAAGAGTTGTTTATTACAGTCTGATTTAATTTGGATAGATAGTTTGAAAGTTGAGAGGAAAAAGACAAACCTCGGTTTTGCTTACATAAATATACGACACATATATGTAGATTAGAATATTCTCGCGAATCAGAATTTTTTAATCGCAGGCTTAACCAAAGATCTTCCGCTGTTGAATGGAACATTGGTTGTGGAGTAACTGATAAGCTTTTCCGTGTCGCAATTAATACCCCACCACCCCTTGATTGGTCGGTCAACGTATAATCCCGATCGCGTCGCCACACCAGGTAACGACTATCAAATAATTCTGAATTTGAGATGCTGTCAGTCAACCATGTCTCCGTAAGGATTATTATATCATATGAGTTCATACAGACCTTACGATAGAAAGCATCTGATTTAGTTCGGAGTCCACGCACATTTTGATAAAGCATACTTAAGTTATTTTGTTTACTATTGCTATCCAGGTTTAATAAGATAATAATAGTTTCCTAATAAGCAACAAAATAATAAATTTAGAGTAGTGAAAGGCATCACCAAACCGAAAATACGGTAATTTAACAACAATAAGTGCAATGATGGGTAGTAGATGACGGAAATAATTTGAATACAACCAGTTCTAGCCACTTGATTGTAGTCAAGTGTGCGAGCAAGCAAGCAACGGTGTAGGATAGTTATAAGCAAGAGCGAGACAAAGTTATAGTCGTAGGGCACGGCTTTCAAGCATACAGCGCGATAAGGAATGCAGTGTTTTTTTGCAGTCAAACAATAGCGAGGTATCGAAGTCATTAGCGAAGCATTGGTGCTAAACCTTTTACATAAATGTTTTAAGTAAGTAATTATATTATAATGAAAAACTAATAAGCAAGCTAAGTAAGAACTAGTGTTTAGTTTATAGATTATACAATTGCGTTTAAATCGAGCTCATGTTTAATTATCATAACATTTGACGTTACGTTTTTGCGCATGTGGATTTTACCGTGCTTGACCCACACAAAAGTATAATTTTTATCTTTAGCAATAATTTTAGCTTTGTTTAGTAACTTTTTGTGCTCAACACTCAAATGGTCGTTGACGTAGATCCTCTGGGTTGTACCGTGGAATCCTAAGTCTCGCGAAGACAGGTCCTTGAGTACATGTGCAGCTGCTATAAATTCTTCTTTTATGTATCTATTGATAAAACTCACTATTATAGACTTCTCCTTTGAATTATATACTGGGATTCTTGATATGTAATTAATTTGAGTTTTCGGGAAAGTGTAGTTAATCTTAGTGCTGATCGACTCAATGATTGAAAACAAGTTCTCGTCGTTTTTAAGAGGCACTCCTTTTATTTCAACGTTATTTAAGCGTGATCTTTGTTCATATGTGGATAGTTCAAATTTAGTTTTAGCTAGGTCATTCTGAAGAGAGCTAACTATCTCCTGAAGCTTTTCAACTTCACCAACTTTATTCTCCATTTCAGTGAACTTAATGCCATATTCGTCTAGTTTAGAGCTTGTAAATTCACATGACCCTTTCAGTTCGGTTACTTCCTCTCTGATTAATCGGATATTCTCAACCAGTGACGGTAAGCTCGACAATTGGCGCTTCATGTCACGAAGCTCCTTCATGATATCTTCCAGGGAAACTGGTTCTATAGTAGGTGTAGCCGGCGATGAATTCCGGCACGGAGGACATTTCCAAAGTGCTCTTCGTTCGGTTCCCAGCTTTTTCCAGCAAGTCTCCGAGATGTTTGCACATCCAAAATCTAGATGCTTCTTGCAGCTTCCACATTGGACACAATCGTTGGAGTTGATGTTACAAACTGCACATTTCATGTTGATAAAAGGATGGTAAATATTTGAACGTGATAACAAATTATATAAGGTTCGCCAAAGATTGACGATCTATTTAAAGAAACCGGAGCGTACGAAGTTTCGTGCAATAGCAATGGGCGTTCACACCGGATTGACAAAAAACACGGTTCCTGTATGCAGTCCCATAAGAACCGTGCATTTTTCCGGGATAAAAATTAGCCTATGTCATTTTCTGACCCCTAAACTACCACTACCTATACAAAAATCATGTCGGTCCTTTGTTCTATGAAAAATTAAAACAAATCTATCCAACGGGAACCATAGATTTTACCGGGATAAAAAGTAGCCTATGTGCTATTCCAGACTATAGTCTATCTCTGTACCAAATTTTATCCAGATCCGTTCAGCCCTTCTGGCGTGATTGAGTAACAAACACCCATCCATCCATCCAAACTTTCACATTTATAATATTAGTAGGATTGTTTAAATTGATTTAGCAAAATTGAGTAACGTTTTTAAGTTACGTAGTTAGTTTTCATATAAACAGTTAGGAGACGGATTTATAGGTATGAGTGGACAAAGGCGAAACGAGTACTGGGCCAGCCTCGCGGCGCGGAGGGCGGCCGCCGCGGCCGCCGCCGCCGCTACTACGACACCGCCGGCCTCGGCCGAGACGCCGACGCCGACGGCGCCGCCGCCGCCGCCGCCGAGCTCGCCGACCGCACCGACGCCTACCGACGAATGATCGACGAGGACCCCGACGACGAGAATCTGTGGCTCAGATTTATAGACTTCCAAGTAAACACTTGTGTATACCATTATACAGATCTGCAGATTCTGGAGGCAGTTTCGAGGCGAGGCAGGGCTGCAGCCAAGACTACAGTACCTTTCAGATGCACAGCGAGGGTGATGAGCATAAATCTTTCAATTGCATTTTCGTCGACTGCTGCTCGTCTCACAATGACCGCCGCCTCGTTCCGTAGGAGCGGTGCCGCGACGCGTCGGCGGCGCTGAGCGCGGCGCGCGCGGCGGCGGCGCGGCTGCCGCGCTCGCGCCGCCTGCGCGCCGCGCTGCACCGCGCGCGCGCCGCGCTGCCCTCGCACGAGCGCCTCGCGCTGCTGCGCGCCGACCTCGCCGCGCCCGCGCCGCCCGAGCTGCGCGCGGAGCTGTGGCTGCGGCTGCTGGCGGAGCTGGGCGAGAGCGCGGCCGGCGCCGCCGAGCTGGACGCGGCCGCCGCCGCCGCCGTCGCGGCCACGCGCGCCCTGCCCTGCGCCTACCCGCACGTGCTCTACGTGTACGGTGCGCAGCTCCGAGCCGCGGGCCTGTGGGAGCGGCTGACGCTTCTGCTGGAGCTCGTCACGTCGATGAACTTCCCGGCCGCCGGCTTCCCGCCGCGCGTCGACCCGGCCGAGGCGGCCGCGGCCGAGCGGCGGCTGCGCGACGCCGAGGACGAGGTGACCGGCAGCGGGCTGCCGCTGAGCACGGTGTGGGTGCGCGCCGAGCGGCTGCGCGCCGCCGCGCACTGGCGCGCCGCGGCGCCGCACGACGCGGCGGCGCGCGGCGACCCGCAGCGCGCGCCGCTGCCGGCCGACGTGGCCGAGCTGCTGCTGCCGCTGCGCGACGCGGACGCGGGCGCGCTGCTGCTGCTGAACGCGCTGCGGCTGGCGCGGGTGCCGCTGGCGCCGTGCGCGTCGCACGCGTGGCGCGCGCTGGACGCGGGCGCGGACGCGCGCGGCGACGGCGCGGCGGCGGGCTGCGCGGGCGCGCTGGCGGCGCTGCTGCGCGCGGCGCGCCGCCTGCCCGCCGCGCACCCCGCGCGCCCCGCGCCCCGCGCCGCGCGCGCCCTGCTGGCCGCCGCCGCCGACCCGCCGCCGCCGGACGCCTCGGGTCGGTGCCCCTATACCTCGCACCTGACACCTATCCCGCTCTCGGATACTGTTCCAATAAATACGCGGTGATCCAAAATAACGTTGACAGTATTAAATCGTTGAAATAAAAAAAAAGTAAAAAAAAGTGATTATATTTGTTTTTTATTATTGCTCTCGCTAACGCTGTCTAGTTACTAAGTGCAGCTATTATATCACTAATGTATATGTTATATGCTTTCGTTAACGGTGGGGGGCGCGCGCGCAGGCGTCGGCGGCTGGGAGGCGGCGCTGTGGGACGCCAGCCTGCAGTGGACGGCGGGCGCGCGGCGCGAGGCGCTGCTGTGCTGGCGCCTGCGCTGGCTGCACGCGCGGCTGCTGGCGCTGGGCGAGCGCGACCCCGAGCGCGCCGAGGCGCGGCGCGTGCGCGGCGAGGCGCGCGCGGCGCTCAAGCGCTTCGCCGACGGCTCGCCGCTGGCCTTCGCGCAGTTCGCGCGCGCGGAGCACGCGGCGGGCGGCGCGGCGGCCGCGCTGGCCGTGGCGCTGCACGCGCTGCGCGCCGCGCTGCGCGACGCCGCGTGCCCGCCGCACCACCGCCTCTACGTCGCCAGGTGCGTCGCCCCGGGCCCCCAGCCCGAATCCCCTGCCGTGTCGTCTCCCGTAGATGACGCGTTCTGTGCGCTTCGACAGGGTGGCGAGCGAGGTGAGCGGCGAGGAGAGCGGCGCGCCGGGAGCGGGGGGCGGCGGGCGCGTGGGCGCGCGCGTGCGCCGTGCTGGGCCGCGCGCTGCCCGCCGACGCCGCGCTGCAGGACGCGCCGCCCGCGCACCTGCTGGATGACGCGCTGCGGACGGTACGGTCGGCTGCCCGCGACACTACGCCGATCTCTTTAATTTAGTTCCTTATGTTGTTCCAGTAAAGAAAACCTAGAGTATATGTCGATGGTAGTCTCATTAAATTGCAGTGCGAGGAGCGGTGCGAGGAGCTGGAGCGCGGGTTCGCGGAGGCGCGGGAGGCGGGCGGGGCGGAGGAGGACGGCGCCTGGGCGGGCGCGTGGGTGGGCGCGCTGCTGCCGGCCGCCAGCGAGTGGGCGGCGGCGCGCGTGGCGCTGGCGCCGCCGCGCCGCCGCCGCCGCCTCTACCTGGAGCTGCGCGCGCATGCGCCGGCGCACCCGGTGAGTGCGACGCCACGGCCGGGGTCCCGCATTCGAGTCCAGCCATTGACCGCACGCGTCCGCAGGAGGGAGCCGCTGCGCGCTACTACGAGCAGAGCGCGTGCGCGCTGACGCTGTGGGGCGCGCGCTCGCGCCACCTCGCCTCGTACGCGCGCTCGCTCGCGCCGCTCTTCCCGCACAACGCGCTACTCGCGCTCGGTGCGTACGATTCCTTTCCGACTTGCGTGTCGTCGATACTATCGTCCAAACAAAGGAGATTCGGTCTGAACCCACACCTCGCGCCTCCCGCAGCGAGTAGCGGGGCGCCGCTGTGGGCGTGGGAGCGCGACGCGTCGCCGGAGGAGCGCGCGCGCGCCGCCGCCGCGCCGCGCACGCACACCGCCGCGCTGGCCGCCGCGCTGCCCGCGCTGCTGCGCGCCGCCGCCGCCGACGACGCCGGCGCCGGCGCCGCCGCGGCGCGCGCCGAGCGGGCCTGCGCGCGCGGCGCCCGCGCCGGCGTGGGCGGCGCGCTGCTGGCCGCGCTGCGCCTGCACGTGGCGCCGCACGCGCCGCGCGCGCGCCCCGAGGCCGCGCTGTACGAGGCGCTGCACGCGCACCCGCACCACAAGGTACGCGCCGCGCCGCGCCCGCGCCTGCGCGGGGCGGCGCGTGTAGTGACGAGAGTGTCGGTTGTCGCAGTGGCTGTACGTGCGCGGCGCGGCGTGGTGCGGCGGCGAGGCGGCCGCGCTGGCGGACGCGCTGCTGGAGCGCCAGCTGCGCCTGCACGCGCTGCCCGACGAGCTGGAGCCCGCGCCCGCGCCCGCGCCCGCCTCTATATAAAATGTTTCGATTACACTCACCATTACATTACAAACTGTAGTTTTATTGTTATTACGGTAGCATCTTCTAGTACCTTTTAAATTGATGTTGCATGCCATATGGCTGAATATGGTGACACTACAAACATTCTACCACCTGTATCTATCTACCCATAATTCGTAATAAATGATTTGAGTTTAACATTTGCTCCACACCGCCCAACTACAGTGTGGAAACCATGCAGCGGCTGGTCGGTCGTGACGTCAAAATCGCCTTCATGCCAGGCGGTCCCCCCCTCCGCCCCTCCTCTCTGTTCTGGCGTTGGTTTGGTCGGTTGTTTGGGTTGCCCAATAAACAAATGTGTGCATGAGCGAGTTTCAACAGATTGAAAAAATCCAAATTGCCATAAAGTTCAGTTCAACGTCGAAGAAGTGTGAAGTGAAGTTTCGGGCGGCGGCGGGAGAGCAGCCGCGCATGAGCTAGCGACGAGAGGCGAGCACGATGACATGCAGTGAGCGAGGCACTCACAAAGTTACTCTATGCAGTCGCTACAGAGTACCTTGTATAATATGGACTCGACTTTTTGGCGGGAAACTGAAAAGTCATGGCGTCTCAGTTACGTTTTAATTTCTAAAACTAGTGTTCCTGCGAGTTACAGTGAGTGATATAAGTGGAATATTAACCATTATGGGTTCGGTAAAGTGCACAAGTGTAGGTAATTGAAACAGAGTGACGAAACATGGCTTTTCAGTTTCTCACAAAAAATCCATGAAAAACTTTCAGTAAAGTATCCATCACTTTACTGATTGAGGGATGGGGGGTATTTTACTTGGGCCTGTGTATATGCTCAAAAACAGAAAAGAAATATTTTACTTGACACTGGCAAAATACCTATAAAAAAATATATATGGACTCACGCACGGACGGATCACCATAGAAAAGAGTAGAAGAGTAAAGGAGCTAGGGATGGGCAAGTGAAAAAAATATATCGATATTTTTAAACAGTATCCTTAATTATCGAGTGAAAAATATCGATATATCGTCAGTTTTCACATGATTATTCAAACTTCGTAAAAAAGAATAGACGAAAATAGTATTTTTTATTAATTCTAGAGCCAAAACAATTATATACAATTTAATTTTTCGGACTGTTTATACGCCTATGAGCGTGCTACGCAATTTGTATGAAAAGTGTCCGAAACTACTGAATTGCCGATTTAAAAACATGGTGGATGCGCTTGCGCTGAACTAGTCGTGAAAAGAGTTTTATACTTCTCGTGATACTGAAGTTAGCCGACGTCTATTAATTTTTGTAACTTTTCAGAACGATAGATTATGAAAACAAAAAAAAAACAAAAATTAAATTGTATTCATAGTTTTTTTAATTTTCTACATGGTGCATATTTTTAGTTTTTTTTTGTAATTGATTTGTTGAAAATAAAATCGGCATTGATACAAATTCGATACTCTAAAATAAATATCGAATATCGATATATCGTGATCAAAAATATTGACGATGTATATCGATAATTGTATGGAAAAATATCGATATTTTAATATATCGATATTTTTGGCCATGCCTAAAAGGAGCTCGCGTAGAATAAGTTTTACGACCTGAACCCCGCGTTTGCACCAAGGACGTCCACAAGTTATCGCTCTGATGACTACAGGTCCCTCTAAATATCGGTATCAGGCAAACAAACGGGGTAGATTATAGGCTGGAGTAGGTATCCTGCCGCTGTTTGCCGTAGTACCTAGGTACCTAAGTAAGTACTTAGCGTCAATTTACTTAATAAAACAATCTATTATTCAGTTAGTGTTTTTTTTGTTAGAGACATTAATGAATAAATAGGTTTGTCGCGGTTCTCATTGAAAAGAAAGTTGACAGAAGAATCGATTTGACAACATTGTATCTGTTAAACTGTGGATATATACGTTTGTTTTATATAATGTTGTATACTTAAAATTATTTTAGTTCCCATTTTGGCAGCTGGTCATCGAGAACTGGTGAAATTTTTCGTCAATCCATATCATATTAGCGCCAGCGCACGCTTCTAGCTCTCACCCGGAGGGAGCCCGCCCCCGCCGCCCCCCCGCCGCCCCCCGCCCGAGGAGCAGGCGACGCGATGCCGCAGCCGGGGCCGCTGCTCGCCGCGCTGCTGCTCGCGCTCGCCGCCGCGCACGGTACCCACCTACCCACCGCGCGACTCCATCCGCCATCTCCTACCACCACTGGCAGCTAAGCTACAGCATAGCATGCAGCTATTGCCTCCCGCTGGCTACTGCGGGAGTCATTTGCCAGTTATTTCCAGAATATAATTAAAATAATAGTATCTACCTATAAAAAGTGTAAGGTACTGTAGAGCACCGGTATCCCACCCAGTAGTTTTGATTTCTTTGGTGCGCGCGATGCGACGGACAATTGAGTAGGGCTCAATGTCACCCGCTGTATTCCCGACAGTGAACCAACACCGAGAAGCTGTCGGGCATGCCGGTGCCACCCGCCGAGTATTACTAATAGCTAGATTTTGCAGTAATTATTAATAATACGCGTTGCAGGTACGTGCGCTTACAGGGGAATATGTAGGCTGCGTTTTGATCAATTCGTTAATCCTTTCAATGTTCGTAGTCGTAGAGAGCGCCACGGCTACAACGAGCGAGTCTCCGTCGAGCGTGAACGGCGACAAGGACAGCGAGCCGGAGCCCGGCGACGAGGGCGACTCCGCGCCCTTCGCGGTGAGTGCCGCCCGGCCGCTGCCTCCGCGGCTGCAGCCACGAGATTCCTACAGAGCGCGCGTCCCCGCCCCGCAGATCGTGGTGGAGCACGCGGACGGCTGGCGCTGCGGCGGCTCGCTGGTGTCGCTGCGCACCGCGCTCTCGTCGGCGTGGTGCGCGCGCGGCCGCGCCGCCCGCCCGCCGCGCGAGCTGTGGGCGCTGGCGCCGGCGCCGCCCGGCCCGCCCGCCGCGCGCCGCGTCGCGCGCCTCGCGCTCGCCGTCGACGCCGAGGGCGGCCGCGACGCCGACTGGGCGCTGCCCGCGGTCCCCGCCGGCGGCGCCTGGGCGGCCGCCGCCGTGGACCTGGCCGTGCTGGAGCTGGAGGAGCCCTTCGGCGGCGCGGCGCGCGCGCGCCCGATCCTCATGGCCACGAGCGCGGCCGAGTGCGCGCCGCGCGCCGCGTGCCACGCCGTGCGCGCGCTAGGCCGCGCGCCGCGCCTGCGCATCGTGGACGCGGCGCTGGTGCCGGGCGAGGCGTGCGCGCTGCGAGCGGGCGGCTGGCCTGGCGTGCGCGACACGGCGCTCTGCCTCGTGGGGCCGACGCTGTGCGCGGTGAGTCGAGGCGAGCGAGACATCCGCGCGTGCGCGTCTCCAGGGCCTCCCTGATGATCCCCTCGCTTGTGCCGGCCGCAGAGCGACTGGGGCACGGGCGTGGTGTGCGAGGGCAAGCTGTGCGGCGTGCTGAGCCGCTCGGCGGGCGGCGCCGCGGTGCTGGACGGTGACTCGTGCGGGGACACGCACGTCGCGCAGAGCGTCGCGCGCTGGCGGCGCTTCCTGCACTGCGCGCATACGCTGCGCGCCTGCGGACGGTGCTTCTTTTTATTTTATATACTCTCTCATAACCACGTTCCCTATTTATTTAACCCCCTAAAACCTGGACAAGAACTGGACCGATGGATTCATGACGGATAGACACGTGCCACCCGCGGGTGTGTTCAAATACATTCCAGATAGGTAGGTACTACGTAGTTAGAATGGATTGGGAACATCGCCTCCTCATCACTAACAAATAAAACAACTGCATCGATAACATGTATCTATTCGTTTGTAAGAATTATAAGTTAATCTGTGCCTCCAGCACCGTCCGATGGTCGGTGGCGGATGTAGTTCGCAGTGTGTGCTAGTGTGATTGTCAAGCTAACGTCGGTAGCGGTGGTGAATGCGCGCAGCTGTGTACCCAGCGGCGGCTGCTCGACTCCGAGGCGGTCGACGACGCTGACGTAAGCGGCACACACGGGCCGAGCGGCACGAGCGATGGGAGCGGTGCGAGCGGTATGAGTGGAGAGAGCGCAGCCGCCACACCCACTCCCACGCCCGCGCCTCCACCTCTGCGCGTCCCCGGCCCGCACCGCACCCTCCAGTACAGCGCTAGCACTGGCGCCGGTGAGACACCGCCTACTAACATCGTCGAGAATCAATACAAATGTGACTGCTGCATGCTTTGGATGACTGTAACATCTTTTTAAACTTATGCCCTGAATCCAATCGAATCAGAATCTTTTTTATTCATGTAAACATTGTAAACCCTTACGAGTAGTCAAAAATGTCACAAAATATAATTTGCCCCCACTGATCCGTTCCAAATTATCAGCCAAAACAGCAAACGTGAGCGCGAGCCGGCCGAGCGGCCGCGGGCCGACTCGCAGCACGCCCACGACGAGCACGACGCCGAGCGAGCCGGATGCGGCGCGGCCGGCGCGGCCCTCGCCCGAGTTCGAGCCGAACCGGCCCGACTTCAAGGTGAGGCCGCCGCCGGCGCCCGCGCCCCGCTCCCGCCCCGCCCCGGAGCGGCCGCGGGCGCCCCAGTGCCGGCACCGGGTGATTCTAGGGCGGACCCGCGCGAACCTCACGCGTGTACTTGAAGGCGGGCGAGTACGGCGACAACGTGGCGGAGTACGGCGGCAGCGAGGAGAGTGGCGCGGCGCCGCCCCCGCCCAGCAGCTCGCCGCCGCCGCCCAGCGCGCCCGTGGCGCTGGCCGCGGAGCTCCCGCCGGCAGCCGAGGCCGCGCCGGCCGCGCGGCGCCAGGCCGCCGCCGCCGCCCCCCCCGCAGCCTGGCCGCCGCTCGCGATCGCCGCGCTCCTTGTCAATATAGTAGTATGATACCACCGATACCGACTTTTATTTCTTCTATGACCTATTGTGCTTTCCATAGACAAATTAAACTACGATTTTTTTTGCAAGGGACTTTTAATTAGTAAATTAAACATTAACATAGGTTCGCAACGGATGTTACAATTACTACATTGCAAGAAGGCCGATCTATTTGTTCTTCCTCAGCTTGCCATCGAGTCGCTTGTTTTTGAAAAAAACTCGGTTTTTCATCTTCATGTCGCTCTTTATCTGCGACAGCGACATCGGCTTCTGAAACAAACGCAACAACCGACAAGCTCAGACCTATATACCTAAATATTATTGGGAGTTGGTGTTTTCCCCTGCTGGAAATTATGCTCAATCATCGATATCGATGCCGATTCATCATCGATTTGCCTAAATCAGAATTGTCTCGAGGCCCTCCTAATAAATTGTTTTGAATAACAATAAGTACTTACTGCCTGTACCAGCTACTGGTGGTTTACATATTGGTTACCGGTCAGTACGCATTATGCGACATGTTGAGCGCGAGGCGGGGCTCACCTGCGCGGCGGGCGCGGGCGCGGGCGCGGGCGCGGGCGCGGCGGCGGGCGCGTGTCGCGGCGCGCCGCGCTTCAGCGCCTCGAAGCGGCGCTCCACCTCGGCGGGCTGCAACACCGCCCGCTCACTACCGACAGCCGCCACCCGCCAGCACTCGCACGCACACGGCGCGACTGCATCGAGCCTCAATACTCATCGCCCATTGTAGTTTCCTTCAGCTTAGTCTATGGTGTGCGGGCTCGACTCCAGTGTGGCGCACGTCGGGGATTAGGTATTCATAGCATGCCCTCGTGTGAGATGCACCCAGAGCGTGAATGGAATCGACCCCAGTCCTATGGTACCCGAGATCGGTGGAGTCGCTCAGTGGTGGTAACCTATATTTCTCCTATCGTTTTTTTTTCATAATACATATAACTAGGTACTAGTTGCGAAGTTGAAGAAAAGCAAGGTGGTCTCACGTCGAGGGCGTCTCCGTCCACGCTGCCGTCGCTGAGGAAGTTGTAGAGCAGCGCGTCGCGCGGGCCGGCCTCGTGCGGCCGCTCCGCCGCCTCGCGCGGCGCCGCCTCGCGCCCCGTCAGCTCCTTCTGGATGTTGTCGATGGTGCTGCGCATGGCGCGGATCCTCTCCTGCAGCCGCTCCTGCGGGCGAGGGGGAGGGGGAGGTGGAGGGTGAGGGTGAGGGCGAGGGCGGGGGCGGGGGGGGGGGCGGGCGCCGCGCCGCTCACCTTCTCGGCGCGCATCTCGAGGATCATATTCATCTGCGCGGCCAGCTCGGCGTCCTTGGCCGCGAGCGCCGCCTCGAGGTCGGCGCCGCGCGCGGCGGCGCGGTCGCGCTCGTCGTCGGCGCGGCGGCGCAGCGCGTCGGCCCGCGCGTCGGCGCGCGCGCGCTCGTCGCGCTCGGCGGCCAGCGCGGCGGCCGCGTGCGCCGCGCGCGCCTGCAGCTCGTCCGCCGAGCGCGAGCGCGCCTCCAGCGCGCGCTCCAGCTCGCCGACGCGCCGCGACATGTCCGAACTGAACACGAAACGGTGCGTCGGCGTCGCATCGCCCGACCCGCGGTGCCAGCGCACCTCGGCTCGAACAAAAAATATATTTCGATTGTATTCGAATCAAAATTCCCAGTGAGGTACCATCGCACGCAGTCGATTATTGAGCAGTTTTGCGTGTGCGGGTCCCGGGCACACCGTGACGCCGGGCGCCGCGCCTGTTCGGCTGATACTCCGAATAGAATAAACATTTTAACGATATGTAGGTATGTAATCCATTCCAATATGGAATCGGGTCGGGTGCAGGCGAGTGCCAATGTCCGGCGGGGGGCTCACTGTTGGTGTTGGAAGGCAGCCTCGTTGTCGGCCATCTTGGCTTCCAGTGTGGCCACGGCGCGCGCCGCCTCGTCGAGGCTGGCCGTCTTGGAGGCGACCTCCTCTTTTGTTTGATTTAGCTGTTCCACCAGTTCACGTTTCTCGGCCTCGGATCGCTCCAGGCTCTCCTTCATGGCTCTCGCCTCTACCAGCATATTCTCCGCGCGCTGTAAGAACAGGGCCCGATCAAGTACCTGCATTTCGACCGTCTCGTCTGAATCTGCGACCCACTACACACACGTACCTGATCTTTCTCAGAGATGCTTTCCTCGAGCATTTTTTTATTTTCATTCAAAACATCCAGTTGTTTATTAAGGCCGTCTACCGATACTTTAGCGTCCTGAAAAACAAATAACACAATAAAAATGAAATAACCTAGTAACCAGTTAATTATAAAATGTAGTCGCATGGTTAGGCGCTACTGCGTGCGGCTCGCGCACCTGCAGCTGCGCGCGCAGCCGCTGCGCCTGCGAGCCCGCGCCCCTCGCCAGCTCCTCCTGGCGCCCGAGCTCCTTCCGCAGCGACTCGTTAGCTTCCGACGCTTCCTCTAGCCTGCAATATCCGTTACGACAGTTACGACTCGCCCGTGCTAGTACAGTTGCGCGTGCCTCGCGGAAGACCAGAATGTATGATATCCGAGCGGGACGGACCACGCATTGGCGACATTACAGTTTATTTTCAGACAGACAGTAGGTAACTGTTATTTATGCATACCCATATTTACTTACATAAGTATATGCAGACGCAACCGTGCTACGTTACATTCAGTTGATGCATTATTGATTTATTTAAATAGTAACAAATGGAATGCGCAAATAAAGTGAACTGCCGCCGCGCGCACTCACTGGCGGTCCCGCTCGGCGACGAGCGCCTGCAGCCGGTCGGCGCGCTCGCGCAGCGCGGCCGCCGCCTCGTCGCGCTGCAGCAGCTGGCGCGCGCTGGCGTCCAGGCGCGCCGCCGCCGCCGCCGCCGCGCCCCGCGCCGCGCCCGCCTCGCGCGCCGCCGCCTCCAGCCGCTGCGCCGCCGCCGCCTCTGCGCGACCGCCCCGCATACAGTACGGCCGCCGCGCCGCGCCGCGGACCCGACCCACACGACCCCCACGACCCACCGCGGACCGACGACGCCGCAACGACGGTACTCTTATATAAGCTAAGGCGCGGCGTGGGTGACCCGTCTGCGTTTCATTGTTTATAGAACTATAACGACACGATACAATCATTCGCGACGTTCGTTAAATCCCTGATTAGCAATTTAAAAGAATACAAAATGCATAAGTAGACCGGCGCTCCTCATAAAAATCTCCCTAATGTAGACATCCGTTCACAGGGAGACAAAGAAACAGATCGACATTTCTGTAGAAGGCAACGTAAGTTCTACGAGTAATACAGGTACCCACCTACACACAAGCTTGCCTACGTAAATAAGTTGAACTAGGTACTTTTCCTGGGCGTCGTGGTGCGTGCAAACGCGATCCCGTGTCACTCCTCCAAGGCAAAGGTTGGTACCACCGTGGGTGTTGCAGTGGGTATGTAGCCGGGAGTCGCACATACCCCAGCCGCGTCCCCCAGGCGGGCGGGGATCCATAAAGGATTTTCCCACGAAAATTTTTATTGTGTTCGTGCGGATAAACATTTTTTGGAGTAGCTACATTATTATGGTTCTGCTCCAATAGCGATAGTCTACGCAATTAAAAGTACAACCCTTAGATGTGTCGTGAAAATCACCGTTCATGGGGTGCGGTATGGTAGGTAGTTACACATCCGCGGGGCGCACTGCGGTCTGCGACGCATCGTAGGTATTTTACAAATAACTAGACGAGCATAGAGATGAATAATATTGCGTGCGGGGCGTACGTGCGTCGCGGTGGCAGCGCGCCTGGAGGCGGGCGCGCAGGCGCTGGCGCGCGAGCTCGGCGGAGCGCGCGCGCACGCGCTGCGCGGCGGCGCGGTACGCCTCGCCCAGCGCCTGCTGGTCGGCGCGGCAGCGCTCCACGCCGCGCCGCAGCCGCGCCGCGTACGCCTCCAGCACGCCGCACATGTCGCGCGTGCCGCTCACCCTGCGCCGCGTACCACATTATACGCCGCCCGCAAACAGTGCACGGCCGCCGACCCTTATGTACTGGCGGTCGTTGTGTGTGTTTGTGTGGGCGACCAGTTATTGTTCTTGTGAGGGATTACGGTAGGAAACGGTAGGTAAATTACGGATGGCGGAACAGAAGTTCACTCACATTACATTTGCTAGTTATTTATGTAATTATGCTGGTAGGTACACTATAGTATGTGCGAAGACTATAAGTGTGCATGCGTGCGGGGGTGGGATAGGTACTTGTTGAGCGTGTCGGGGCGCATGCGCAGCTCGTGCTGGCACTGCGCCGAGGCGGCCTCCAGCTGCATCTGCACGTCGACCATGTTCTGCTGCAGGCGCTCGTGGTTGCGGTCCGTCTGCGATAGCTTCTCCTTCAGGTCCCAGTACGCCGTGTCTTGCGCCACCTGCGTGCGAGCCGACCGTCACCGACCTACCTAACTCGCACTACTAGCATTCAACGTAGTACACAACAGCATGTGCCTGAGCTACTTTACACTCGCAAGCTTTGTTAACTGGCATGTGTAGTAGCTATGTACTACTACTACTACGGTGTTTACGCTGAACTATTAACCATATTTTTATATCAATATAAAAAACAGAAGTGAGTGGCTTCGTAGCGAAAACTGATACAACGGATTCTACTCATGATTCTAGACCCCCAGCGTTAGAATTTTCCGACCATCTTGACATGCGTTAAACGCATATTTTTATTTTCAGTTTTTTTTTTAATTTATAGGTAAATATAAAAAAAAAACAAATCTTACTAATTTTAACCTAAGACCGCAATGTACACTAAAGTTCAAACCGCGCGAGCGCGCTCGTACATCAGCTGTTTGAGAGTCAAGATCAAGTTCAAACGCCCGGCGTTCGCGCGCCGCGCCGAGCGGCAATTCGGCATTGGCCATAGTGCCTCAAAGAAAACCGCCCTTTGTCGGCGTCGTTTGACAATGCCGCGACACGCGCCGAAAGCAGGTGTAGGTACTAGGTAAACCTACATGCGCGGCGGTGAGGCGATACGTGCCAGAAGTGACATTAGGTATTAAAGTACTGCTACGTTATTTTCAAATTTAATGTATGTATTACTTTCATATAAGGTTTTTTATTTTTCTAATTTTAGCATCCTACGGTACTATTATTTGAAACATTTAAAAACAACAATAAGATAAGAATCTTTGTACTAAATTTAAACTGTGTCATACTAGTGAGGTACGTACTTGTACAGTTAAACCCGAAACATTAATTTTGATTACAATACACACATTTAATTAAATGTATTATGTAATAACTTTAGATTCTCGAAATAATAGGCGGCACTACTGTTATTTGCAGTACCGCATCTACATTTTATTATTTATCCGTAAACACCGTTTTTTGGCGGTACCTATGTATTCCTTTGATTATCATTAGTCGGTGTCAGTCTTCTGCCCTATGCAAGCGTCTCGGGCACAAATAGTTGACACAGCTCGCGATTTACGCACGTTTTTAAATTAGTTTTGTGTTTTTATTGTTTCGTGTGTGTGTGTCTGTGAGTGTGTGTTTAGACCATAGCAAAATGCCTCGTAGGCCAGCGGCGGATCATCCAGGGTTTAGTGTCTGCAATAATAGGCAAATGCTGATTGGCTGAGGTGAAGCACGTGGGAATGCCCAACGAGCCCTAAAACTTTACAGGGCATGATATCCCAACGCTCGCCCCCCAACGGACGCGCTATAACTCTGGTTAGTCGGGCGTACCAACTTGTCCTCGACAACCAACCCATAGTAGGTACGATACCGTGAACGAGTTGGAACATGCATGAGACTTCGTACAGTAGAAAACATTTTGACTATGTGTAGTGGAACCCGCGATTGGGAACGCGCACGGCGGCTCATGTGCTAGTGTCAGACAACAGAAGAAATGAGTGAATGCATAATTAATGTTTTTGCGCCATTGCGTTGCAATTGCTCGAGTACACGCATGCGCTTACTGCTCACGTAATCACGTAAACGTATTCAAATAAAATGATAAATATTTGAAAACTTCTGATTACATACGTTTTTTTTACTATGTCCCGCTTTCGACGAAAGAATCCCGCGTTTTGACTGACACAGTTCCAAAATCTCGTCTTGGCAAAAAAAAAACTGGCAACGCTGATACCTACCTAGGTACGAGCGTCTGCGACTCGTACAAGTAAGATACAGGTGGGTGTCGCGCGGAGCGGTGTGTTGTGTTCGCGTCGTTAACGATACAGTGCAAAGTTATTTTTATAATTGTATTGTAATATGCATTATGTGTGACCTTTAGCCAAAGCTTTCGTAACCAATCAATGGTTGATGCTCTTCGATAAAAATGAGTAAAACATACAAACAGACTTTACATTTTTTTTAATATAATATTATTAGTAGAATGTACAAATCCACAAATAAAAAAAAAAACAGTAAAAGTAAGATAAGAAAAATGCTCAAGTACCTTCAATTTGATAATTTTGGCTGTTTCACGGGAGACCTTCTCCCTTAGCTTCTCGGCATCTACATTTATTCTTTTTCTGCTAGCCACTTTGCTAATATCAGAAACATCCATCTTTTAGTATGGTATTTATAATCCTTAGCAAACTTAAATGTAACACAAGAATTAAAAAGTGATAAATTTTATTTATCAATGTAAAATAATTAACCGCCTGTTTCAAGAAGAAATGAAAGCGTAGCAAAAGAAAATCCCGCCTAAATCACAAAAAAAAAATCTTGTTTTTTTTGCTGCCACTTGTGTATATTGCCAGTATTAAGTCTGATATATTTTAGTCATAGAGCAATGGCTCGCTAGGTGCCACTTATTGTTTCAATAAGAAAAGATAAAGCATAGAATATAAACGGTTGACAGCATATTGCATCATCATTTAAACATAATCATATGTATGCACTGACGTCCATGATACAAGTACGCTAGACTAATGATATCCTTTAAAATGACAGCTATCTATTGTGCCTATTTGAAGCGCCCCCAGCGTGGGGGAAAGGAACTAAATCTGACGTAAAATGCAAATGGCCGTTGTTTTGTTTACATTGTCTCCGTGTTTATAAAGTGATTTTGAAGGTTTAACGCGATTAAACTTGTTTGTTGTGTCGTATTAATATAGTTAATACATAAATAAGTGGTGTTAGTTAATAGGTAAACCATGAAAGAGTGCGTGTTATGCAAAACTCTTTACCAGAAGGGAAGTGGGGTTACATTCCACAAGTAAGTGAATTTACGGCTAATATTCAAGAAATTAAAACTTCTATTGATATTATAGGCACTTAAAAATATGTTACTAATCTTATTTATACGTGATTACAACGCATTTGTCTTTGTATTATCGGTTTTTTATAAACAATAAAATTCAATAGTGCTGTAAAAGTTCCTTGTCGATAAAATTTATCGATATTTTTTCTATCAATATCTTAAATAGATAGAACGTTCAAGAACGTAAAAATCGCCGAAGACAGATTTGTATTATCAAATACATATTATTTTAAAACAATGTTTACTAATTCACAGGTTTCCGACTGACAATAGAAGACTAGAATTATGGCTCAAAAACATTGAAAAGCCTAGTTGGCGTCCGAAAAAATATGATTACATCTGTTCAAAACACTTCTCTGATGACTGTTTTATTAAACATAACTCATGTACTACTTTGATGTTTTTTATTTTCTATAATACCTTACCTACTCCATTGCTTCCCAAACAACATTACATTACCTCATTTCTAATTAAAAAACGATCCTTATTTAAGTAGGATCTAGCTAGTCACACACCACCCTTTAGTCCGGTTTCGGCTTATCCTAAGATTACCTACCCTACCCATGAGCGATTCGGCTAATCATTATCATTATTTGCTTCATCTTAGTATTAACCACTCGACTATTTTGGACATTAGCCATTGTTAAAGGAATGGATCATAATTATTTTCATTTTACTGCATGGGTAGGTTTAAGCATAAACATTTTTATCGATGTATCATATCACTGTCCCATCTCTATTATTAGTTCCATTCCCCCTCACTGCCGCTATCAGCGCCAAAATGGCGAAAATCAAATAGGCACACGATAACCGGGCTTATGATTAGTCCAGCGATGTATACCATAGAGGTCAGTGTTGTTCGTCAAGAAAATTATAAAAAAAAGTAAGTTTAGAGTAATGTCAGAAAGAAAAAAAAAAAATATGTTCCTCATTGAAACAATGTAGGACAATGTAGGCCTGACATGGTGCAATAGCTATATTTTCTTCCGTTTGGGCTTCGTCAGTCACATATGCCTGACTTTTTTTTTTAGCCTAATTTTACGTTATAACCATAGGAAATAAATAAAAATAGTCATAATTATATTGTAATTTATGTCAATATCATACAATATTACAAAAAAACAAAAATCCCGCCGTCAAAATTTTGCTATGGCAGTTAACGTGTTTAAAAAAAAAAAAAAAACAAATCGGATTTCAAATTCGTTAAAGATATGTTTTTGTTGGACAAGGTAGATTTCAAGTTGAGATTACTATTTTCTTTTCAACACACTTCAAAAAGGAGGAGGTTCTCTTCGGTTATATTTCTTTTTTTCTTATGTTTGTCATCTCAGAACTCCGTCAATTATACGCCATTTTCATATCATCATGTCACATCCATTATTTTATTTCTTTACGAAATGAAATGCGATGAAATAAAATTAATATGAATATGGCCTCACCCGCAACTTAGCGGGTATTTTGCCAGTGTCAAGTAATTAATAACAATATTAAATTCAATAAATAATGTGTATTTATTGAATGTGTTATTGCTTTTGACATTCGCAAAATACTTAGCGGGTATTTTGGCAAAGTTGTGGGTGAGGCCATATTCATATCCATTTTATTTCATCGCATTTCATTTCGTAAAGAAAGAAGATCGGATTTGGACAATTTTTTTTTTGTTTGAAATGATACTTCCAGAGGGGTCCCATTTTTTAAAAAATTTTAGTTCTCATGGGATCCTTGAGGAATTGAGAAGACACCTAATGTTAATTTTAATTTATTGTTGTTTTTATTTTATTTATTTTTTTTGTAAAAATAATGGATTTAAAAAAAGACAATCCCACTGAGTTTCTTGCCGGATCTTCTCAGTTGAGGTCGCGATCCAATCCGGTTGTAGAGTTAAGAAAAAAAATGTAATGACAATTTGTAAGTGCCCCCGTAGGCCTATACGAAATAAACGACTTTGACTATGACTTTAATATATATAACATATACACTAATAATAAAAAAAAAAATTTCAACAAAAAAAAAAACCGTCTTCAAAAGATTTGATGCTCCGTGCAAAAGGCACCGACATTGGTGCGTGTATCTCGTATACTTTTATGACTCTTCGTCGGTTGTTTGTTTGGCACCAACTTTTATTTTTGCTTTTCAATTTCATGTTTATAACAGAGCAATAATGGAGATATACAGATATACATATTGTAAGTTTGACAAATCACGATTTTACATATTCGTCATAGTACCAGTGTTTTTATGTCATTACTAGCTGTTGCCCGCGACTTCGTCCGCGTGGTATTTAACAAAGACTCAACCATTGGCAACAGCCTGCTCGCACATTCTGATCACGCGGGATGCATTGCAGATTGTTGCTATCAAACTTAATCAGGCGCAGCGCTGCAACATTGGTTTTAATTTGTTTTCGAGAGATCCTATTTTTTTTACTAAAATAAAAGTAGCCTAAGTTACTCCTTGTTACATCAGCTATCTGCCAGTGAAATTCCCGTCAAAATCGGTCCAGCCATTTCAGAGATTACCCGGAACAAACAGACAGACAGACAAAATTTTTAAAAAAGGTTGTTTCGGTATAGGTACCGTGTTCGACCGTATGTCTATAATCAATCACATACATACACTGACCTCTATGGTATACATCGCTGGACTAATCATAAGCCCGGTTATCGTGTGCATAGGCCAAAATGGCGAAAATCAAATAGTTGATTTTCGCCATTTTGGCGCTGATAGCGGCAGTGAGGGGGAATGGAACTAATAATAGAGATGGGACAGTGATATGATACATCGATAAAAATGTTTATGCTTAAACCTACCCATGCAGTAAAATGAAAATAATTATGATCCATTCCTTTAACAATGGCTAATGTCCAAAATAGTTGTATCTTCTGGAGACACTTGCGAGTCTTATTTTGATTAATAAAACCCAAAAGTCTTGAAATTGTATATTTTCGTAGTTTTAATGAATTTTTTCAATCTTTTCTTCTTGAGCGTGAGGCGAACAGAACATATTTTATAAAAAAGTAACTGCGCGGTAGATGAAAAAAAAAAAAAAACAAACGTCAGCGCCTGAAGACATGTGAGGGCGTGTATTTGCTCTTCATTATTGTACAGGCGCCGCCATATTCCCCTCCGTTGAAAGCTTCGTCTTTCAACCTTAAACTTCTTCAGACGAGGGCAGTGGGCACAGACGAACGAGGGAACGTCGCAGGGAACCTGCTGCAGTTTGCACGTCTGCCACGCGCGAAATTCCGTCAGGTCCTGGGAATAACTTCGTGACACGTCCAAGTCGCCAGCATAATGGGGGCAGGTGATCTTCCTTTATTAAGACCAAATCACCTACGTTAAGATTGGTCGTGTCCTTCATCCATTTCTGACGCTGTTGAAGCTCGGCAATGTACTCCTTCTGCCATCGAAGCCAAAAATGTTGGCGAATATGCTCCAACCGTTGATAGCGTTTCAGTCGATTCGGGTCGACGTCTTCAAGTTCCGGTGACGGAAATGTTGTTAATGGTCTTCCGATGAGGAAGTGTCCTGGGGTAAGGGAAAGGAGATCGTTAGGCGTGGATGACATAGGACACAAGGGACGGCTATTCAATATTGCCTCCACTTGTGCAAATAAAGTTTGTAATTCTTCGAATGTAAGGCGACTATTGCCTATTACACGTTTTATATGATGTTTGGCGGATTTAATACCGGATTCCCAGATGCCGCCGAAGTGAGGAGAGTAAGCGGGAATAAAATTGAATGTAATACCTTCCTGTGCAGCAAAGTCGGAAATCTTACGATTATTTAATTTTAAAAATGATCCCAATTCTTTAGCCGCAGCAACGAAATTTCGGCCATTGTCAGAGAACATCTCCACTGGCTTGCCGCGACGTGAAATAAATCTTCGCAGTGTCATAATAAAATCTTCCTTAGAGAGACCACTTACTGCTTCTAAATGTACGCACTTATAGCGCATACAAATGAACAAACATAAGTAGCACTTGACGAGCCTGGCGCCACGACCCTTACGATTAACGATAAAGAACGGACCGGCAAAGTCAACGCCCACGGAAAAAAAAAGGAAAATTAGAAGTAACACGTTGGACAGGTAAATTTCCCATTTTTGGGCAAAGTGTTTTGCCTTGGAATCGCCTACACGTCACACAGTTATGTACCGTGCTCCGAGCGAGACGTCGTCCATTTATTGGCCAGACCATTTCCCTAATAGTCGCTAATAGAAGCTGGGGTCCGGCGTGCATTTGACGAAAGTGCTCGCGTCGAAAAAATAGTTTAGTTAGGTGATGTGAGGAATCCAATAAAATTGGGTGCTGTTTGTCGTAAGCATAGTCGGATGCTTGGATCCTACCACCAACTCTGATTAAATTATTGCTATCAATGAATGGTGATAGAGATATAATTTTTGATTTATTGTTTAATGGTTTATTTTGAACTAACATTTTAAAATCAGTAAGAAAAGACTGTTGTTGAGCTAAGAAGCATAAACTATTAAACGATTCATTTAGTTCCTGAGTTGTTAAGCTGCCGGATCGCTTATGCGACGGCCCTTTAGCGTTAAAAATAAATCGTTTCACATATGCAAATATGTTTTGAATCTCTGAAAATGAGGAAAACTTTTCAAATGGAATTAGAGGTTCGGTTATCGCAGTGGAATTGCATTTAACTTCAGGTAACTCATTTTTATTTATATTAGATTTTAAGATGGGCCAGTTAGATTCATGTTCGGATAGGAACTTAGGCCCGTACCACCACAAGTCTAAACCTGGCAGTTGACTGGCATTTACGCCCCTGGAAATTAAGTCAGCTGGGTTTTCCGCGGTGGGGACGTATCTCCATGATGATGGTTGTGTTATCTCTACGATCTCACCTATACGATTAGCCACAAAGGTTTTTAAGTTTCTAGGTACACTGTGGATCCACGCGAGAACTACACTCGAGTCGCACCAATGAACTATGCGTGATGGTTTGTATTTAATGGATTCACACACACTTTTGGTCAACCTGGCAGAGAGCAGTGCCGCGCAGAGCTCCAAACGTGGGACAGTCATTGGCTTTAAGGGTGAGACCTTAGACTTAGAACATAGCAGCTTTACAGTTGCGACATTATTATTATTAACTGATTTTACATAAATGCAAGCACCATATGCGCGTTCTGATGCATCACTGAATGAATGTATTTCGATAACCACTGGTTGATCACAAATAACAGACCTAGGAACCTGTAAAGTAGAAATACCTTGTAAGTTGTTCGAGAATTCGTCCCAAGCCCCTTGGATATCTTGGGGAACTGGCTCATCCCAGTCGACGTGAAGTAGCCAGAGCCTTTGTAAAATCATTTTAGGTACGATAACACATGGACTCAATAGCCCTAGTGGGTCAAATATTTTAGATGAATTCGACAGTATGGATCGTTTTGTATCGTTGTGGTTGTCTGTACATATATGTTTTATTGGAAAGTGTAGGTAATCATTGGATGGATTCCAACCTAAACCGAGTGTGCTTGACGATTCACTTAGTATAACCTTGTCCTTTGAATTTTGTTCTTTATTTTTAAGAAAATTAGGCAAATTACTCTTGTATTTTCTTAGAGGGAAGCAAGCGGCATTTAATGCCTCTGAAATGGAATTTTGTATATAATATAATTGATCTTTATTATCTGATCCAGTAATGACGTCATCGACATAGAAGTCATTTTGAAGAATTGATTTGATCAGTTCGTCCCCGCATTCCTCCCCGACTTGTTGCAGACATCGCGTACTCAAATAGCTCGCACTTGCGGTTCCGTAAGTGACGGTATTTAATTGCAAAGTTTTTATTGGCTGCGACTCGTCGTCCCTCCATAAAATTAGCTGTAAGTTTCGATCACTAGTATGTACGTCAACCTGGCGGTACATTTTTGCTATATCGCCGGTGAGTAAGTATTTGTATTGTCTAGCTCTAATTAAAATGGAGAACAGTGAGTTTTGTACGTTTGGACCAACTCGCAGGATATCATTTAGCGAGAAGCCGGAGGAAGTAGGGGCAGAGCCGTCAAACACCACTCGGATTTTGGTGGTTTCGCTGCCTTCTCGGAATACTGCATGATGGCATAAAAAGTAGTTAGGAATCGGTTTAATTATAGAAGATTCGGATAAATGACCTAACTCAGCGTATTCCTTGATGAAATCGGTGTATTGTTGTTTTAGCTTAGGATTTTTACGGAATCGCTTTTCTTGGTTGACAAGTCGTTTCTTGGCCAATTGGTATGATTCACCGAGACAATCAGGAGTGTCGAGTAATGGTAGTTTCACACAAAATCGTCCGTTTATCAAGCGTGTGGTATTAGCTTTAAAGTGATCTTCGCACCATTGTTCATTTGGGGTTAACATAGTTTTTTGTGGAAGTTCTTCGATCTCCCAAAATTTGGATAAATCAAAATTAATTTTTGGTTGTGGATTGTATGATTGAGCAATTGAATGTGGATTGTATGATTGAGTAATTGAATGTGGATTGTATGATTGAGTAATTGAATGTGGATTGTATGATTGAGTAATTGAATGTGGATTGTATGATTGAGTAATTGAATGTGGATTGTATGATTGAGTAATTGAATGATTGCATTGGATATACTTAGAACAACTTGCATGAATAGGACCAGCTATAAGCCAGCCAAATTTAGAGTTAATTAGTTTTGGATTCTTGGGCCCCAACGAATATTGTTCAGCGCCCACTACCTCCCAAAATATGTCCGCCCCAAGTAGGACATCTATCTCGGCCGGTATGTTAAAATGTGGATCGGCCAATTGTATATGAGAAGGAATTTTTATGTTTGCAATGTTTATAGGATCCTTAGGCAGCTTACCTGTCAGTTCATCAAGCACTAAACAGGTTAAGGTAACACTGTACGAAGTATTAATTGAACTTAACATTACAGCGCAACTCTCAGTAACTTTATTGCATGAATTATTGCCTATTCCAATAACATTAATGTTCTTTATTTGATTTGTTTTTATTTGTAATTTTTGTTTCAGGGATTTGGATATAAAAGAAGATTGACTGCCGCAATCCAGGAGGGCCCGTACCGTTTCCTTATGATTAGTCAATGGGTTAAACACTTCAACACCCACTGTGGATAATAATATAATATGATTAGAATTTTCTCCGAAATTAACTAGCAATTCATCTGAGTTGGTGGTAGGCGCCACGTTCGAACTACATGTCTCCAAGGTTTTCTTACCGCAGAGTAGAGTGTTGTGTTGTTCATTGCACTCTCTACACGGCCCTAGGCGACACACAGCTACTTGATGGCCCTGCCTCAAACAGTTTGGACATAAGTTGTGATTTTTAACGTCGGCCAATTTCTGTTCAATTGATTTATTTCTAAATGTAGGACAATTGTAAATTCTATGTGAGTCATTACAAATGATACATATTATCTTATTTGGTACGTACTGATTACTGCTAGCGAAAGTGTTAACATTAGGCGCTCTCTGTTTGTTGTTAAAATTTGAATTATTCTGTCTAGTGTATGTTTGTAGTTGGGAGTTTTGTGGGTTGAGAGTTTGACTATTGCGACTACCACGAGCTGTGGTGGCCTGAGGACCTTTAGAATTTGTGTTTTCAAATTTGCTGCGGTTTAAAGCTTCTAATACATCTGCACGGTCCGTTAAGAAATCCTGAAACTGACTTAGGGTTGGTACGTCGTCGAACGAATTTCGCTTCTCTTCCCATTTTATAAGAGTATTTTTGTCCAATTTGGATGACAACATAAATACAATCAACACGTCCCAATGGTCAGTGGGTTGGCCCAGGCTGGCCAGTGCGCGCAGGTTTTTCGTAACGTGGTCCACTAAGTACCTTAAGGACCGTTCCGACTCGCTAGATATCGGTTGTATATTGAATAAAGCAGATAAGTGATAGTTGATAAGCAGTCTCTTGTTGTCATATCGCTTACACAGCAGTGACCAAGCCTCTGTATAATTGGAAGATGACACTTCGAGATTTGAAACAATTCGCGCTGCTTCACCTTCAAGAAATGATATTAAATAGTGGAATTTTTGTATGTCGGATATCCGTTCGTTTTTGTGTACGATGGCTCGAAAGGTATCCCTAAACTCAAGCCAGCGAAAATAGGCTCCATCAAATTTAGAAATTTGGATTTGCGGCAACTTGAATCCGAGATTCTCAGAATCGTGATGGTGATGGCACGCAGTTTCTGGTGTAACAGACTTGCGACGGGCTTCGGATTGAATATTTGCAGCTTCAATCAAACCCTTCGCTATTGCCATGCAACAAATAATATCTTGCTCGATACCATCTCTCTCATCGATTTCCGAGTCTAAATTTTCATGATTCAGGACCTCAATTTCAGTCTGTATGGTATCAAACTTAGTAGATACTCCTTCGAATTTAGTTAATTTTAGTGACAACTCAGCAAGACTAGTACCAGAAAGTTGCTCTGACCTTAATGTTGATAAATAGTTTTTAAATTTGGTTATTTGTCCCTTTATAGAACTGCGCCTTAACGTTAGATCTTTATATTTAGCTATTGCCTTAACTGAGGCACTGGCCTTGTCTGACTCCGATGTCATGGCTATGGAATATAAATATTAAGTAGGTTAGTACCTGAATCAATGAAATTCCAGAACCTATAATAATGATAGGTGGGTAATAACTAAGTTAAATAAGTAGTTTCCACTTAGCTGCACTTGGATAAGTATCTACAATACAATAGATCGGTATGTCTACTGATTTCGTAGGCCCTTCACTCTTCTCCGTTCGGCGACATACCGGGACACACCGCGAACACAATGTGAGCGCAATGCGCGCACACTGCGCTGCTTTGCTGCGCGCCGCGGTGCTTGTAGGTAATTAGGTAGGTATGCGGTCCTTCGCCAAGCCTGGAAATTTCGGCAAAACTGGTGAAAAGTGAGAATTTACTATGAGGCTTAAAATGGAAATGACAAAACAGAATTTGTCATGAATTTGCTGACTAATTTATCTGAGCTAAGTGGGTTAGTAAGTACCTACGTATGTAAATAATCGAAAAAAATGCAAATACTTGATGATGACTAGGTGTGTAAATTTTAGCGAGCCCTTTTGATGGTATTTTGAATGTATGGATATGTATGGCCCCTAAAATTTTGAAAGTAGGTACCTAAATGACAATGTTATTCACCGAAAATGGAAATAAACCAGTGTAATAGGCAATGAGTACGTTGCCTACAATTTTTTTTCGATAAATAGATTCAACAGGTGGTGGGAAGGTTAAAGGAAGGACACTTATCTTTTTCGAAAGACGCAGCCGTGGTCGTGGCGAAGTCTTCTGGTTTTTGCTTCGCTGCCGGAACCTGACGTGTGCTGTATCGCTATTCTTCAACCTTCCGTATTGCTATGCGACGCCGTTATCTTTTGATGACTTGGTACGCCGCAAACATATGACCCAGTTTTATAATTTTCATTGGCCGGGTCCTGTAACGGTCGCCATTTGTATCTTCTGGAGACACTTGCGAGTCTTATTTTGATTAATAAAACCCAAAAGTCTTGAAATTGTATATTTTCGTAGTTTTAATGAATTTTTTCAATCTTTTCTTCTTGAGCGTGAGGCGAACAGAACATATTTTATAAAAAAGTAACTGCGCGGTAGATGAAAAAAAAAAAAAAAACAAACGTCAGCGCCTGAAGACATGTGAGGGCGTGTATTTGCTCTTCATTATTGTACAGGCGCCGCCAATAGTCGAGTGGTTAATACTAAGATGAAGCAAATAATGATAATTATTAGCCGAATCGCTCATGGGTAGGGTAGGTAATCTTAGGATCGCGGAGCGGGTCAGGGAGGGAGACGCCCAAGCCGACCCGCTCCGAAGAGCACGGCGGGGGAGACGGAGAAGGCGCTATGCGCATCTTCTTCCCCCGCCGTAAGAGGAGGACGTCGAAGGGGACTAGGGCAGGGGGTCGGGGGACCACCTGCCCACACAAAGTCCCCCCGACGGAGGGTGCCAAATAGGCACCCCTCCTGATGTCTGCGGCCCGGGACTAACCGGGCCGGCCGCCGGGGCGCCACAGTAGTATGCCAAGTGCGATCCTGTGGCGCCCCGCTCAAAGGCGGTGACGGCGGACCAAGGGGTTTTAGTGGGTATACCGGCGCTCTGCCGGGGAGTCCCACATACCCCTCTCGTCCCCCCGGGCGAGAGGGGACGCGTAATTGCATTTCCCCTTGTAAAAAAAAAAAAAAAAAAAAAAAGTAATCTTAGGATAAGCCGAAACCGGACTAAAGGGTGGTGTGTGACTAGCTAGATCCTACTTAAATAAGGATCGTTTTTTAATTAGAAATGAGGTAATGTAATGTTGTTTGGGAAGCAATGGAGTAGGTAAGGTATTATAGAAAATAAAAAACATCAAAGTAGTACATGAGTTATGTTTAATAAAACAGTCATCAGAGAAGTGTTTTGAACAGATGTAATCATATTTTTTCGGACGCCAACTAGGCTTTTCAATGTTTTTGAGCCATAATTCTAGTCTTCTATTGTCAGTCGGAAACCTGTGAATTAGTAAACATTGTTTTAAAATAATATGTATTTGATAATACAAATCTGTCTTCGGCGATTTTTACGTTCTTGAACGTTCTATCTATTTAAGATATTGATAGAAAAAATATCGATAAATTTTATCGACAAGGAACTTTTACAGCACTATTGAATTTTATTGTTTATAAAAAACCGATAATACAAAGACAAATGCGTTGTAATCACGTATAAATAAGATTAGTAACATATTTTTAAGTGCCTATAATATCAATAGAAGTTTTAATTTCTTGAATATTAGCCGTAAATTCACTTACTTGTGGAATGTAACCCCACTTCCCTTCTGGTAAAGAGTTTTGCATAACACGCACTCTTTCATGGTTTACCTATTAACTAACACCACTTATTTATGTATTAACTATATTAATACGACACAACAAACAAGTTTAATCGCGTTAAACCTTCAAAATCACTTTATAAACACGGAGACAATGTAAACAAAACAACGGCCATTTGCATTTTACGTCAGATTTAGTTCCTTTCCCCCACGCTGGGGGCGCTTCAAATAGGCACAATAGATAACTGT
Source organism: Pheosia gnoma (assembly GCA_905404115.1). Classification (NCBI taxonomy): domain Eukaryota; kingdom Metazoa; phylum Arthropoda; class Insecta; order Lepidoptera; family Notodontidae; genus Pheosia; species Pheosia gnoma. Next base: position 10,167,975 of record FR989903.1, read on the forward strand.
CATTTTAAAGGATATCATTAGTCTAGCGTACTTGTATCATGGACGTCAGTGACGAACAAGCACAAAATATTATTATTTCAAATAATAAAACGTTTTTTTTTTTTTTTTTTTTTTAGAAATTCATTGTATATGTAGGCGTATTTTATTTTTCTTAAAAAACATGCTATAATCCCAGTTCTAAATATAAAAATGTTGGGCCAAGCTGAACGTAGTTTGTCTGGAACCTTGTCAGTCAATTTCAATAGAGAAGAACGCGCTAAATGTGCCGGACAGCTCCCTAAGATCATTTGAATTACATACTGAGCGTCAGTCACTCGGGACTGACATGGCGACATGGCCCTAACAGATACCCTGTCTGTCCAGCACCGGTGCCTGACGTGGCAGTTTACGTGTTAATTTCGCGTATACTTGTTTCTGTGTAC